>CM034622.1:6129287-8529287 GCA_020080225.1 Gynochthodes officinalis
AACAAGCAACAAGGCCCAACTTAACATGCGAAACAAGTTGAATGAGGAAGATTAGACCAATGGAGGAGGATTGTCAAAACCATAGGGTTTCGAGATTAATAAGATTCAAAGGCACTTGAATGGATTAGGAGTTTTCGTTTGCAACTTGGTGCTATAAGGAGGCAACAACACAAAACAAGCAACTAGGCCAAACTTAACAGGCGAAAGAAGTTGAATGAGGAAGATTAGTCCAATGGAGGAAGCATCGTCACAACCTAGGGTTCAGTAGATTAATAAGATTCAAAGGCACTTGAGCGTATTAGAGTTTTCAATTTGCAACTTAGAGCTATAAGGAGCCAAAACAGACAACAAGCAACAAGGCCCAACTTAACATGCGAAACAAGTTGAATGAGGGAAGATTAGACCAATGGAGAATGTATCGTCACAACCTAGGGTTCGGTGGAGTAAAAAGATTCAAAGGCACTTGAATGTATTAGGAGTTTTCCATTTGCAACTTGGTGCTATATGGGGCCAACAACACAAAACAAGCAACTAGGCCAAACTTAAGTTCTGAAACAAGTTGAATGAGGAAGATTAGACCAATGGAGGAAGGATTGTCAAAACCATAGGGTTTCGATGAGATTAATAAGATTCAAAGGCATTTGAATGGATTAGGAGTTTTCGTTTTGCACCTTGGTGCTATAAGGAGGCAACAACACAAAACAAGCAACTAGGCCAAACTTAACAGGCGAAACAAGTTGAATGAGGGAATATTAATCCAATGGAGGAAGCATCGTCACAACCTAGGGTTACAGTATATTATAAGATTCAAAGGACTTTGGATGTATTAACAGTTTTCAATTTGCAACTTAGAGCTATAAGGAGCCAACAAGCAGACAACAAGCAACAAGGCCCAACTTAACATGCGAAACAAGTTGAATGAGGAAGATTAGACCAATGGAGAATGATCGTCACAACCTAGGGTTCCAGTGGAGTAAAAAGATTCAAAGGCACTTGAATGTATTAGGAGTTTACATTTTGCAACTTAGTGCTATAAGGTGCCAACAACACAAAACAAGCAACTAGGCCAAACTTAACATGCGAAACAAGTTGCATGAGGCAAGATTAGTCCAATGGAAGAAGAATCGTCACAACCTAGGGTTCCAAAGAGATTAATAAGATTCAAAGGCACTTGAATGTATTAGGAGTTTTCAATTTGCAACTTAGTGCTATAAGGAGCCAACAACACAAAACAAGCAACAAGGCCAAACTTAACATGCGAAACAAGTTGAATGAGGAAGATTAGACCAATGGAGGAAGCATCGTCACAACCTAGGGTTCCAGTAGGTTAATAAGATTTCAAAGGCACGTGAATGTATTAGGAGTTTTCATTTGCAACTTAGTGCTATAAGGAGGCAACAACACAAAACAAGCAACCAGGCCAAACTTAACTTGCGAAACAAGTTGAATGAGGAAGATTAGTCCAATGGAGGAAGCATCGTCACAACCTAGGGTTCCAGGAGATTAATAAGATTCAAAGGCACTTGAATGTATTAGAGTTTTCAATTTGCAACTTAGTGCTATAAGGGCCAACAACACAAAACAAGCAACAAGGCCCAACTTAACATGCGAAACAAGTTGAATGAGGGAAGATTAGACCAATGGACAAAGTATCATCACAACCTAGGATTCCGTTGGAGTAGAAACATTCAAAGGCACTTGAATGTATTAGAAATTTACGATTTGCAACTTAGTGCTATACGGAGGCAACAACACCAAAGAAGCAACTAGGCCAAACTTAACATGCGAAACAAGTTGAATGAGGGAAGATTAGTCCAACGGAGGAAGCATCGTCACAACGTAGTGTTCCAGTAGATTAATAATATTCAAACGCACTTGAACGTATTAAGAATTTTCAGTTTGCAACTTAGTACTATAGGGAGCCAATAATCGACAACAAGCAACAATGCCAAACTTAACATGTGAAACAAGTTGAATAAGGGAAGATTAGACCAAAGGAGAAAGTATCGTCACAACCTAGAGTTCAAGTGGAGTAAAAAGATTCAAAGGCACTTGAATGTATTAGGAGTTTTCCTTTTGCAACTTAGTGCTATAAGGTGCCAACAACACAAAACAAGCAACTAGGCCAAACTTAACTTTCGACACAAGTTGAATGAGGGAAGATTAGACCAATGGAGGAAGGATTGTCAAAACCAAGGGTTTCAGTAGATTAACAACATTCAAAGCCACTTGAATGGATTAGGAGTTTTCGTTTTGCAACTTAGCGCTATAAGGAGGCAACAACACAAAACAAGCAACTAGGCCAAACTTAACAGGCGAAACAAGTTGAATGACAGAAGATTAGCCCAATGGAGAAAGCATCGTCACAACTTAGGGTTCCAGTAGGTTAATAAGATTCAAAGGCACTTGAATGTATCAACAATTTTCAATTTGCAACTTAGGGCTATAAATAGCCAATAACAGACAACAAGCAACAAGGCCAAACTTAACATGCGAAACAAGTTGAATGAGGGAAGATTAGACCAATGGAGAAAGTATCGTCACAACCTAGGGTTCCAGGGGAGTAAAAAGATTCAAAGGCACTTGAATGTATTAGGAGTTTTCGTTTTGCAACTTAGTGCTATAAGGTGCCAACAACACAAAACAAGCAACTAGGCCAAACTTAACATGCGAAACAAGTTGAATGACAGAAGATTAGCCCAATTGAGGAAGCATCGTTACAACCTAGGGTTCCAGAGATTAATAAGATTCAAAGGCACTTGAGCGTATTAAGTGTTTTCAATTTGCAACTTAGTGCTATAAGGAGCCAATAACAGACAACAAGCAACAAGGCCCAACTTAACATGCGAAACAAGTTGAATGAGGAAGATTAGACCAATGGAGAATGTATCGTCACAACCTAGGGTTCAGTGGAGTAAAAGATTCAAAGGCACTTGAATGTATTAGGAGTTTTCCTTTTGCAACTTAGTGCTATATGGGGCCAACAACACAAAACAAGCAACTAGGCCAAACTTAACTTACGAAACAAGTTGAATGAGGAAGATTAGACCAATGGAGGAAGGATTGTCAAAACCATAGGGTTTGAGAGATTAATAAAATTCAAAGGCACTTGAATGGATTAGGAGTTTCGTTTTGCAACTTGGTGCTATAAGGAGGCAACAACACAAAACAAGCAACTAGGCCAAACTTAACATGCGAAACAAGTTGAATGAGGAAGATTAGTACAATGGAGGAAGCATCTCCACAACCTAGGGTTCCAGTAGGTTAATAAGATTCAAAGGCACTTAAACGTATTAAAAAATTTCAATTTCCAACTTAGTGCTATAAGGAACCAATAACAGATAACAAGCAACAAGGCCAAAATTAACATGCGAAAGAAGTTGAATGAGAAAAGATTAGACTAATGGAGAAAGTATCGTCACAACCTCGGGTTCCAGTGAAGTAAAAGGATTCAAAGGCACTTGCATGTATTAGGAGTTTTCGTTTTGCAACTTCGTGCTATAAGGAGGCAACAACACAAAACAAGCAACTAGGCCAAACTTAACCTGCGAAACAAGTTGAATGACAGAAGATTAGGCCAATGGAGGAAGCATCGTCACAACCTAGGGTTCCAGTAGATTAATAAGATTCAAAGTCACTTAAACGTATTAAGAATTTTTGATTTGCAACTTGGGCTATAAGGAGCCAATAACACACAACAAGAAACAAGGCCCAACTTAACAAGCGAAACAAGTTGAATGAGGGAAGATTAGACCAATGGAGAAAGTATCGTCACAGCCTAGGGTTCCGTTGGAGTAGAAAGATTCAAAGGCACTTGAATGTATTAGTAGTTTTCGTTTTGCAACTTAGTGCTATATGGGGCCACCAACACAATACAAGCAACTAGGCCAAACTTAACACGAAACAAGTTGAATGAGGAAGATTAGACCAATGGAGGAAGGATTGTCAAAACCATAGGGTTTGAGAGATTAATAAAATTCAAAGGCACTTGAATGGATTAGGAGTTTTCGTTTGCAACTTGGTGCTATAAGGAGGCAACAACACAAAACAAGCAACTAGGCCAAACTTAACTGGCGAAACAAGTTGAATGAGGAAGATTAGTCCAATGGAGGAAGCATCGTCACAACCTAGGGTTCAGAGATTAATATGATTCAAAGGCACTTGAGCGTATCAACAATTTTCAATTTCCAACTTAGTGCTACAAGGAGCCAATAACAGACAACAAACAACAAGGCCAAACTTAACATGCGAAACAAGTTGAATGAGGGAAGATTTGACCAATGGTGAAAGTATCGTCACAACCTAGGGTTCCTGTGGAGTAAAAAGATACAAATGCACTTGAATGTATTAGGAGTTTTCGTTTTGCAACTTAGTAATATAAGGTGCCAACAACACAAAAGAAGCAACTGGGCAAAACTTAACTTGCGAAACAAGTTGAACGACGGAAGATTAGCCTAATGGAGGAAGCATCGTCACAACCTAGGGTTCCAGTAGGTTAATAAGATTGAAAGGCACTTGAATGTATTAGGTGTTTTCGTCTTGCAACTTGTGGCAATAAGGAGCCAATAACACACAACCAGCAACAAGGCCCAACTTAACATGCGAAACAAGTTGAATGAGGAAGATTAGACCAATGGAGGAAGCATCGTCACAACCTAGGGTTCGATGGAGTAAAAAGATTCAAAGGCACTTGAATGTATTAGGAGTTTTCCTTTTGCAACTTAGTGCTATATGGGGCCAACAACACAAAACAAGCAACCAGGCCAAACTTAACTTACGAAACAAGTTGAATGAGGAAGATTAGACCAATGGAGGAAGGATTGTCAAAACCATAGGGTTTCAGAGATTAATAAAATTCAAAGGCACTTGAATGGATTAGGAGTTTTCGTTTTGCAACTTGGTGCTATAAGGAGGCAACAACACAAAACAAGCAACTAGGCCAAACTTAACATGCGAAACAAGTTGAATGAGGAAGATTAGTCCAATGGAGGAAGCATCGTCACAACCTAGGGTTCCAGTAGATTAATATGATTCAAAGGCACTTGAACGTATCAACAATTTTCAATTTGCAACTTAGAGCTATAAGGAGCCAAAACAGACAACAAGCAACAAGGCCCAACTTAACATGCGAAACAAGTTGAATGAGGAAGATTAGACCAATGGAGAATGTATCGTCACAACCTAGGGTACCAGTGGAGTAAAAGATTCAAAGGCACTTGAATGTATTAGGTGTTTTCGTTTTGCAACTTAGAGCTATAAGAAGCCAACAACACACAACAAGCAACTAGGCCAAACTTAACTTGCGAAACAAGTTGAATGAGGGTAGATTAGTCTAATGGAGGAAGCATCAGTAACAACCTAGAGTTCGAGAGATTAATAAGATTCAGAGGCACTTGAACGTATTAAGTGGTTTCAATTTGCAACTTAGTGCTATAAGGAGCCAATAATGGACAAGAAGCAACAAGGCCCAACTTAAAAGGCGAAAGCAGTTGAATGAGGGAAGATTAGACCAATGGAGAAAGTATCGTCCCAACCTAGGCTTCCCGTGGAGTAAAATGATTCAAAGGCACTTCAATGTATTAGGAGCTTTCAATTTGCAGCTTGGTGCTATATGGGGCCAAAAACACAAAACAAGCAACTCGGCCAAACTTAAGTTGCGAAACGAGTTGAATGAGGGAAGATTAGACCAATGGAGGAAGGATTGTCAAAACCAAGGGTTTCAGTAGATTAATAAGATTCAAAGGCATTTGAATGGATTAGGAGTTTTCGTTTTGCAACTTGGTGCTATAAGGAGGCAACAACACAAAACAAGCAACTAGGCCAAACTTAACAGGCGAAACAAGTTGAATGAGGGAATATTAATCCAATTGAAGAAGCATTGTCACAACCTAGGGTTACAGAGATTAATATGATTCAAAGGCACTTGAGCGTATCAACAATTTTCAATTTGCAACTTAGAGCTATAAGGAGCCAAAAGCAGACAACAAGCAGCAAGGCCCAGCTTAACATTCGAAACAAGTTGAATGAGGGAAGATTAGACCAATGGAGAAAGTATCGTCACAACCTAGGGTTCCAGTGGAGTAAAAAGATTCAAAGGCACTTGAATGTATTAGGAGTTTTCGTTTTGCAACTTAGTGCTATAAGGAGCCAACAACACAAAACAAGCTACTGGGCCAAACTTAACTTGCGACATAAGTTGAATGATGGAAGATTAGTCCAATGGAGGAAGTATCATCACAACCTAGGGTTCCAGTAGATTAATAACATTCAAAGGCTCTTGAAAGTATTAAGAGTTTTCATTTTCCAACTTAGTGCTATAAGGAGCCAATAACAGACAACAACCAACAAGGCCAAACTTAACATGCGAAACAAGTTGAATGAGGGAAGATTAGACCAATGGAGGAAGGATCGTCACAACCTAGGGTTCCAGTGGAGTAAAAAGATTCAAAGGCACTTGAATGTATTAGGAGCTTTCGATTTGCAACTTAGTGCTATATGGGGCCAACAACACAAAACAAGCAACTAGCCCAAACTTAACTTGCGAAACAAGTTGAACGAGGGAAGATTAGACCAATGGAGGAAGGATTGTCAAAACCATAGGGTTTGATGAGATTAATAAGATTCAAAGGCATTTGAATGGATTAGGAGTTTTCGTTTTGCAACTTGGTGCTATAAGGAGGCAACAACACAAAACAAGCAACTAGGCCAAACTTAACAGGCGAAAGAAGTTGAATGAGGGAATATTAATCCAATTGAAGAAGCATCGCTACAACCTAGGGTTCGAGTAGATTAATATGATTCAAAGGCACTTGAACGTATCAACAATTTTCAATTTGCAACTTAGTGCTATAAGGAGCCAATAACAGACAACAAGCAACAAGGCCAAACTTAACTTGCGAAAGAAGTTTAATGAGGAAAGATTAGACCAATGGAGAAAGTATCGTCACAACCTAGGGTTCCCGTGGAGTAAAAAGATTCAAAGGCACTTGAATGTATTAGGAGTTTTCGTTTTGCAACTTAGTGCTATAAGGAGACAACAACACAAAACAAGCAACTAGGCTAAACTTAACTTGCGAAACAAGTTTAACGACAGAAGATTAGCCCAATGGAGGAAGCATCGTCAGAACCTAGGGTTCCAGTAGATTAATAAGATTCAAAGGCAGTTAAACGTATTAAGAGTTTTCAATTTCCAACTTAGTGCTATAAGTAGCCAATAACAGACAACAACCAGCAAGGCCAAACTTAACATGCGAAACAAGTTGAATGAGGGAAGATTAGACCAATGGAGAAAGTATCGTCACAACCTAGGGTTCCAGTGGAGTAAAAAGATTCAACGGCACTTGAATGTATTAGGAGTTTTCGTTTGCAACTTAATGCTATAAGGAGGCAACAACACAAAACAAGAAACTAGGCCAAACTTAACCTGCGAAACAAGTTGAATGACAGAAGATTAGCCCTATGGAGGAAGCATCGTCACAACCTAGGGTTCCAGTAGATTAATAACATTCAAAGGCAGTTTAACGTATTAAGCGATTTCAATTTCCAACTTAGTGTTATAAGGAGCCAATAACAGACAACAAGCAGCAATGCCAAACTTAACATGCGAACAAGTTGAATGACAGAAGATTAGCCCAATGGAGGAAACATCGTCACAACCTAGGGTTCCAGTGAGTAAAAAGATTCAAAGGCACTTGAATGTATTAGGAGTTTTCCATTTGCAACTTAGTGCTATATGGGGCCAACAACACAAAACAAGCAACTGGCCAAACTTAACTTACGAAACAAGTTGAATGAGGAAGATTAGACCAATGGAGGAAGGATTGTCAAAACCATAGGGTTTCATGAGATTAATAAGATTCAAAGGCATTTGAATGGATTAGGAGTTTTCGTTTTGCAACTTGGTGCTATAAGGAGGCAACAACACAAAACAAGCAACTAGGCTAAACTTAACAGGCGAAAGAAGTTGAATGAGGAAGATTAGTCCAATGGAGGAAGCATCGTCACAACCTAGGGTTCCAGTAGATTAATATGATTCAAAGGCACTTGAACGTATCAACAATTTTCAATTTGCAACTTAGAGCTATAAGGAGCCAAAAGCAGACAACAAGCAACAAGGCCCAACTTAACATGCTAAACAAGTTGAATAAGGAAGATTAGACCAATGGAGAAAGTATCGTCACAACCTAGGGTTCCAGAAGTTTAATAAGATTGAAACGCACTTGAATGTATTAGGAGTTTCGTTTTGCAACTTAGTGCTATAAGGAGCCAACAACACAAAATAAGCAACTAGGGCAAACTTAACTTGCGACACAAGTTGAATGAGGGTAGATTAGTCTAATGGAGGAAGCAGTAACAACCTAGAGTTCCAGTAGATTAATAAGATTCAAAGGCAGTTAAGCGGATTGAGTGTTTTCAATTAGTAAGTTAGTGGTATGAGGAACCAATAACAGACTACAAGCAACAAGGCCTAACTTAACATCCGAAACAAGTTGAATGCGGCAAGATTAGACCAATGGAGAAAGTATCGTCACAACCTAGGGTTCCAGTGGAGTAAAAAGATTCAAACGCACTTGAATGTATTAGGAGTTTTGATTTGCAACTTAGTGCTATATGGGGGCCAACAACACAAAACAAGCAACTAGGCCAAACTTAACTTACGAAACAAGTTGAATGAGGAAGATTAGACCAATGGAGGAAGGATTGTCAAAACCATAGGGTTTGATAGATTAATAAAATTCAAAGGCACTTGAATGGATTAGGAGTTTTTGTTTTGCAAGTTTGTGCTATAAGGAGGCAACAACACAAAACAAGCCGTTAGGCCAAACTTAACATGCGAAACAAGTTGAATGAGCGAACATAAGTCCAATGGACGAAGCATCGTCACAACCTAGGGTCCCAGTAGATTTATAACATTGCAAGGCACTTGAGCGTATCAACAATTTTCAATTTCCAACTTAGTGCTATAAGGAGCCAATAACACACAACAAACAACAAAGCCCAACTTAACATGCGAAACAAGTTGAATGAGGGAAGATTAGACCAATGAAGAAAGTACCGTCACAACCTAGGGTTCCACTGGAGTAAAAAGATTCAAAGGCACTTAAATGTATTAGGAGTTTTGATTTGCAACTTAGTGCTATATGGGGGCCAACAATACAAAACAAGCAACTAGGCCAAACTTAACTTGCGAAACAAGTTGAATGAGGGAAGATTAGTCCAATAGAGGAAACATCGTAACAACCTGGGGGTCCAATAGATTAATAAGATGCAAACGCACTTGAACGTATTAAGAGTTTTCAATTTGCAACTTAGTGCTATAAGGAGCCAATAACAGACAACAACCAACAAGGCCAAACTTAACATGCGAAACAAGTTGAATGAGGGAAGATTTGACCAATGGTGACAGTATCGTCACAACCTAGGGTTCCAGTGGAGTAAAAAGATTCAAAGGCACTTGAATGTATTAGGAGTTTTCGTTTTGCAACTAAGTGCTATATGGGGCCAACATCACAAAACAAGCAACTAGGCCAAACTTAACTTGCGAAACAAGTTGAATGTGGGAAGATTAATCCAATGGAGGAAGGATTGTCAAAACAAAAGGTTTCAGTAGATTAATAAAATTCAAAGGCACTTGAATGGATTTGGAGTTTTGGTTTTGCAACTTAGTGCTATAAGGAGGAAACAACACAAAACAAGCAACTAGACCAAACTTAACCTACGAAACAAGTTGAATGACAGAAGATTAGCCCAATGGAGGAAGCATCATCACAACCTAGGGTTCCAGTAGATTAATAAGATTGAGAGGCACTAGAATGTATTTGGAGTTCATGATTTGCACCTTAGTGCTATAAGGAGGCAATAACACAAAACAAGCAACTAGGCCAAACTTAACATGCGAAACAAGTTGAATGAGGGAAGATTAGTCTAATGGAAGAAGCATCGTCACAACGTAGGGTTCCAGTAGATTAATAAGATTCAAAGGCACTTGAACGTATTATGAGTTTTCAATTTCCAACTTAGTGCTATAAGGAGCCAATACAGACAACAAACAACAAGGCCTAACTTAACATGCGAAACAAGTTGAATGAGGGAAGATTAGACCAATGGAGAAAGTATCGTCACAACCTAGGGTTCCAGTGGAATAAAAAGATTCAAACGCACTTGAATGTATTAGGAGTTTTCGATTAGCAACTTAGTGCTATGTGGGGCCAACAACACAAAACAAGCAACTAGGCCAAACTTAACTTGCGAAACAAGTTGAATGAGGGAAGATTAGACCAATGGAGGAAGGATTGTCAAAACCATAGGGTTTGATAGGTTAATAAGATTGAAAGGCACTTGAATGTATTACGAGTTTTCGTTTGCAACTTAGTGCTATAAGGAGGCAACAACACAAAACAAGCAACTAGGCCAAACTTGACATGCGAAACAAGTTGAATGAGGGAAGATTACACCATTGGAAAAAGTATCATCACAACCTAGGTTCCAGAGATTAATATGATTCAAAGGCACTTGAACGTATCAACAATTTTCAATTTGCAACTTAGAGCTATAAGGAGCCAAAAAGCAGACAACAAGCAGCAAGGCCCAACTTAACATTCGAAACAAGTTGAATGAGGGAAGATTAGACCAATGGAGAAAGTATCGTCACAACCTAGGGTTCCAGTGGAGTAAAAAGATTCAAAGGCACTTGAATGTATTAGGAGTTTTCGTTTTGCAACTTAGTGCTATAAGGAGCCAACAACACAAAACAAGCAACTAGGCCAAACTTAACTTGCGGCACAAGTGGAATGAGGGAAGATAAGTCCAATGGAGGAAGCATCGTAACAACCTAGAGTTCCAGAGATTAATAAGATTCAAAGGCACTTGAGCGTATTAAGTGTTTTCAATTTGCAACTTAGTGCTATAAGGAGCCAATAACGGACAACAAGCAACAAGGCCCAACTTAACATGCGAAACAAGTTGAATGAGGAAGATTAGACCAATGGAGAAAGATGTCGTCACAACCTAGGGTTCGGTGGAGTAAAAGATTCAAAGGCACTTGAATGTATTAGGAGTTTTCCATTTGCAACTTAGTGCTATATGGGGCCAACAACACAAAACAAGCAACTAGGCCAAACTTAACTTACGAAACAAGTTGAATGAGGAAGATTAGACCAATGGAGGAAGGATTGTCAAAACCATAGGGTTTCAGAGATTAATAAAATTCAAAGGCACTTGAATGGATTAGGAGTTTACGTTTTGTAATCTAGTGCTATAAGGAGGCAACAACACAAAACAAGCAACAAGGCCAAACTTAACAAGCGTAACAAGTTGAAGGAGGGAAGGTTAGACCAATGGAGGAAGCATCGTCACAACCTAGGTTCCGATGGATTAATATGATTCAAAGGCACTTGAACGTATTACAAGTTTCAATTTGCAACTTAGTGCTATAAGGAGCCAACAACAGACAACAAGCAACAAGGCCCAACTTAACATACGAAACAAGTTGAATGAGGAAGATTAGACCAATGGAGGAAGTATCGTCACAACCTAGGGTTTCAATGGAGTAATAAGATTCAAAGGCACTTGAATGTATTAGGAGTTTTCGTTTTGCAACTTAGTGCTATAAGGAGCCAACAACACAAAACAAGCAACTAGGCCAAACTTAACATGCGAAACAAGTTGAATGAGGGAAGATTAGTCCAATGGGAGACCATCAACAACCTAGGGTTCGGTAGATTAATAAGATTCAAAGGCACTTGAATGCCTTAGCCGTCTTCACTTTGCCATTTAGTGTCATAAGGAGCCAACAACACAAAACAAGCAAAAAGGCCAAACTTAACATGCGAAACAACATGAATGAGTGAAGATTAGTCCAATGGAGGAAGCAACGCCACGACCTAGGGTTCCAGGAGATTAATAAGAGTCAAAGGCACTTGAATGTATTAGAGTTTTCAATTTGCAACTTAGTGCTATAAGGAGCCAACAACACAAAACAAGCAACAAGGCCCAACTTAACATGCGAAACAAGTTGAATGAGGAAGATTAGACCAATGGAGAAAGTATCGTCACAACCTAGGGTTCCATGGAGTAAAAGATTCAAAGGCACTTGAATGTATTAGGAGTTTTCGTTTTGCAACTTAGTGCTATAAGGAGGCAACATCACAAAACAAGCAACTAGGCCAAACTTAACATGTGAAACAAGTTGAATGAGGCAAGATTAGACCAATGGGGGAAGCATCATCACAACCTACGGTTCCAGAGATTAATAAGATTCAAAGGCACTTGAACGTATTAAGTGTTTTCAATTTGCAACTTAGTGCTATAAGGAGCCAATACAGACAACAAGCAACAAGGCCCAACTTAACATGCGAAACAAGTTGAATGAAGGAAGATTAGACCAAAGGAGAAAGTATCGCCACAACCTAGGGTTCCGGTGGAGTAGAAAGATTCAAAGGCAGTTGAATATATTAGGAGTTTTCGTTTGCAACTTAGTGCTATAAGGGCAACAACACAAAACAAGCAACTAGGCCAAACTTAACTTGCGAAACAAGTTGAATGAGGGAAGATTAGTCCAATGGAGGAAGCATCGTCACAACCTAGGTTTCGATAGATTAATAAGATTCAAAGGCACTTGAATGTATTAGGAGTTTTCAATTTGCAACTTAGTGCTATAAGGAGCCAACAACACAAAACAAGCAACAAGGCCCAACTTAACATGCGAAACAAGTTGAATGAGGAAGATTAGACCAATGGAGGAAGCATCGTCACAACCTAGGGTTTCGGTGGATTAATAAGATTCAAAGGCACTTGAATGTATTAGGAGTTTTCAATTTGCAACTTAGTGCTATAAGGAGCCAACAACACAAAACAAGCAACTAGGCCAAACTTAACTTACGAAACAAGTTGAATGAGGGAAGATTACACCAATGGAGGAAGGATTGTCACAACCATAGGTTTCAGTAGATTAATAAGATTCAAAGGCACTTGAATGGATTAGGAGTTTTCATTTTGCAACTTAGTGCTATAAGGAGGCAACAACACAAAACAAGCAACTAGGCCAAACTTAACATGCGAAACAAGTTGAATGAGGAAGATTAGTCCAATGGAGGAAGCATCGTCACAACCTAGGGTTCCAGAGATTAATAAGATTCAAAGGCACTTGAATGTATTAGGAGTTTTCAATTTGCAACTTAGTGCTATAAGGAGCCAATACACAAAACAAGTAACTAGGCCAAACTTAACTTGCGAAACAAGTTGAATGGGGGAAGATTAGACCAATGGAGGACGTATTGTCAAAACCAAGGGTTTCAGTAGATTAATAAGATTCAAAGGCACTTGAATGGATTAGGAGTTTCGTTTTGCAACTTAGTGCTATAAGGAGGTAACAACACAAAACAAGCAACTAAGCAAAACTTAACATGCGAAACAAGTTGAATGAGGGAAGATTAGTCCAATGGAGGAAGAATCGTCACAACCTAGGGTTCCAGTAGATTAATAAGATTCAAAGGCACTCGAACGTATTAAGAGTTTTCAATTTACAACTTTGCGCTATAAGGAGCCAATAACAGACAACAAGCAGCAAGGCGCAACTTAGCATGCGAAACAAGTTGAATGAGGGAAGATTAGACCAATGGAGACAGTATTGTCACAACCTAGGGTTCCGGTGGAGTAGAACGATTCAAAGGCACTTGAATGTATTAGTAGTTTTCGATTTGCAACTTAGTGCTAAAAGGAGGAATCAACACAAAGCAATCAATTAGGCCAACCTTAACATGGGAATGAAGTAGAATGAGGGGGGATTAGTTCGATGGAGGAAGCATTGTCACAACCTAGGGTTCCGTAGATTAATAAGATTCAAAGGCACTTGAATGTATTAAGTGTTTTCAATTTGCAACTTAGTGCTATAAGGAGCCACAACACAACAAGCAACAAGGCCCAACTTAACATGCGAAACAAGTTGAATGAGGAAGATTAGACCAATGGAGAAAGTATCGTCACAACCTAGGGTTCCAGTGAGTAAAAGATTCAAAGGCACTTGAATGTATTAGGAGTTTCAATTTGCAACTTAGTGCTATATGGGGCAACAACACAAAACAAGCAACTAGGCCAAACTTAACATACGAAACAAGTTGAACGAGAAAAGATTAGACCAATGGAGGAAGGATTGTCAAAACCATAGGTTTCAGTGATTAATAAGATTCAAAGGCACTTGAATGGATTAGGAGTTTTGTTTTGCAACTTAGTGCTATAAGGAGGCAACAACACAAAACAAGCAACTAGGCCAAACTTAACATGCGAAACAAGTTGAATGAGGAAGATTAGTCCAATGGAGGAAGCATCGTCACAACCTAGGGTTCAGGAGATTAATAAGATTCAAAGGCACTTGAATGTATTAAGAGTTTTCAATTTCCAACTTAGTGCTATAAGGAGCCAATAACAAACAACAAGCAACAAGGCCAAACTTAACATGCGAAAGAAGTTTAATGAGGAAAGATTAGACCAATGGAGAAAGTATCGTCAGAACCTAGGGTTCCAGTGGAGTAAAAGATTCAAAGGCACTTGAATGTTTTAGGAGTTTTCGTTTTGCAACTTAGGGCAATAAGGAGCCAACAGCACAAAACAAGCAACTAGGGCCAAACTTAACATGCGAAACAAGTTGAATGACAGAAGATTTGCCCAATGGAGGAAGCATCGTCAGAACCTAGGTTTCCAGTAGGTTAATAAGATTCAAAGGCACTTGAATGTATTAGAAGTTTTCGTTTGCAACTTAGTGCTATAAGGAGGCAATAACGGACAACAAGCAACAAGGCCCAACTTAACATGCGAAACAAGTTGAATGAGGAAGATTAGACCAATGGAGAAAGCATCGTCACAACCTAGGGTTCGGTGGAGTAAAATGATTCAAAGGCACTTGAATGTATTAGGAGCTTTCGATTTGCAGCTTGGTGCTATATGGGGCCAAAAACACAAAACAAGCAACTAGGCCAAATTTAAGTTGCGAAACGAGTTGAATGAGCGAAGATTAGACCAATGGAGGAAGGATTGTCAAAACCAAGGGTTTCAGTAGAGTAATAAGATTCAAAGCCATTTGAATGGATTAGGATTTTTCGTTTTGCAACTTAGTGCTATAAGGAGGCAACAACACAAAACAAGCAACTAGGCCAAACTTAACATGCGAAAGAAGTTGAATGAGGGAAGATTAGTCCAATGGAGGAAGCATCGTCACAACCTAGGGATCCAGTAGATTAATAAGATTCAAAGGCACTTGAACGTATCAACAATTTTCAATTTGCAACTTAGAGCTATAAGGAGCCAAAAGCAGACAACAAGCAACAAGGCCCAACTTAACATGCGAAACAAGTTGAATGAGGAAGATTAGACCAATGGAGAAAGTATCGTCACAACCTAGGGTTCGGTGGAGTAAAAAGATTCAAAGGCACTTGAATGTATTAGGAGTTTCGTTTGCAACTTAGTGCTATAAGGAGCCAACAACACAAAACAAGCAACTAGGCCAAACTTAACTTGCGAAACAAGTTGAATGAGGGTAGATTAGTCTAATGGAGGAAGCATCGTAACAACCTAGAGTTCCAGAGATTAATAAGATTCAGAGGCACTTGAGCGTATTAAGTGTTTTCAATTTGCAACTTAGTGCTATAAGGAGCCAATAACAGACAACAAGCAACAAGGCCCAACTTAACATGCGAAACAAGTTGAATGAGGAAGATTAGACCAATGGAGACAGATCGTCACAACCTAGGGTTCAGTGGAGTAAAAAGATTCAAAGGCACTTGAATGTATTAGGAGTTTCCATTTGCAACTTAGTGCTATATGGGGCCAACAACACACAACAAACAACTAGGCCAAACATAACTTGCGAAACAAGTTGAATGAGGAAAGATTAGACCAATGGAGGAAGGATTGTCAAAACCAAGGGTTTCAGTAGATTAATAAGATACAATGGCACTTGAATGGATTGGGAGTTTTCGTTTTGCAACCTAGTGCTATAAGGAGGCCACAACACAAAACAAGCAACTAGGCCAAACTTAACATGCGAAACAAGTTGAATAAGGGGTGACTAGTCCAATGGAGGAAGCATCGTCACAACCTAGGGTTCCAGTAGATTATTAAGATTCAAAGGCACTTGAACGTATTAAGTATTTTCAATTTGCAACTTAGTGCTATAGAGAGCCAATAATAGACAACAAGCAACAAGGCCCAACTGAACATTCGAAACAAGTTGAATGAGTGAAGATTAGACCAATGGAGAAAGTATCGTCACAACCTAGGGTCCAGTGGAGTAAAAAGATTCAAAGGCACTTGAATGTATTAAGAGTTTTCGTTTTGCAACTAAGTGCTATAAGGGGCCAACATCACAAAACAAGCAACTAGGCCAAACTTAACTTGCGAAACAAGTTGAATGTGGGAAGATTAATCCAATGGAGGAAGTAGTCACAACCTAGAGTTCAGTAGATTAATAAGATTCAATGCCACTTTAATGTATTAGGAGTTTTCGATTTGCAACTTAGTGCTATAAGGAGGCAATAACACAAAACAAGCAACTAGGCCAAACTTAACATGCGAAACAAGTTGAATGAGGTTAGATTAGACCAATGGAGGAAGCATCGTCACAACCTAGGGTTCGGTGGAGATTAATAAGATTCAAAGGCACTTGAATGTATTAAGTTTTTCAATTTGCAACTTAGTGCTATAAGGAGCCAAGAACACAAAACAAGCAACAAGGCCCAACTTAACATGCGAAACAAGTTGAATGAGGAAGATTAGACCAATGGAGAAGGATTGTCACAGCCTAGGGTTCCGGTGGAGTAGAAAGATTCAAAGGCACTTGAATGTATTAGGAGTTTTAGATTTGCAACTTAGAGCTATAAGGAGGCAACAACACAAAAGAAGCAACTAGGCCAAACTAAACATGCGAAACAAGTTGAATGAGGGAAGATTAGTCCAATGGAGGAAGAATCGTCACAACCTAGGCTTCTCGTGGAGTAAAATGATTCAAAGGTACTTGAATGTATCAGGAGTTTTCGACTTGCAACTTAGGGCTATACGGAGCAAACCACACACAACAAGCAACAAGGCCCAACTTAACATGCGAAACAAGTTGAATGAGGGAAGATTAGACCAATGGAGGAAGCATCGTCACAACCTAGGGTTCGAAGAGAGTAAAAGATT
The DNA here is from genome assembly GCA_020080225.1 of Gynochthodes officinalis. Classification (NCBI taxonomy): domain Eukaryota; kingdom Viridiplantae; phylum Streptophyta; class Magnoliopsida; order Gentianales; family Rubiaceae; genus Gynochthodes; species Gynochthodes officinalis. The sequence goes on from CM034622.1 coordinate 6,146,460, forward strand.
CAAAATCAATTGAATGTATTAGAAGTTTTTGATTTGCAACTTGGGGCTACAAGGAGCCAACAACACACAACAAACAACTAGGCCAAACTTAACATGCGAAACAAGTTGAATGAGGGAAGATTAGTCTAATGGAGGAAGAATCGTCACCACGTAGGGTTCAATAGATTAATAAGATTCAAAGGCACTTGAACGTATTAAGTGTTTTCAATTTGCAACTTAGTGCTATAAGGAGCCAATAATGGACAACAAGCAACAAGGCCCAACTTAACATACGAAACAAGTAGAATGAAGGAAGATTAGACCAATGGAGAAAGTATCGTCACAGCCTAGGGTTCCGGTGGAGTAGAAAGATTCAAAGGCACTTGAATGTATTAGAAGTTTTCGATTTGCAACTTAGTGCTATATGGGGCCAACAACACAAAACAAACAACTAGGGCAAACTTAACTTGCGAAACAAGTTGAACGAGGGAAGATTAGTCCAATGGAGGAACGATTGTCAAAACCAAGGGTTTCAGTAGATTAATAAGATTCAAAGGCACTTGAATAGACTAGGAGTTTTCGTTTTTGCAATTTAGTGTTAAAAGGAGGCAACAACACAAAACAAGTAACTAGGCCAAACTTAATATGCGAAACAAGTTGAATGGGGGAAGATTAGTCCAATAGAGGAAGCATCGTCACAACGTAGGGTTCCAGTAGATTAATAAGATTCAAAGGCACTTGAACGTATTAAGAATTTTCAATTTGCAACTTTGTGGTGTAGGAAGCCAGCGATAGACAACAAGCAAAAGGTCCAACTTAACATGCGAAACAAGTTGAATGAGGGAAGATTAGACCAATGGAGAAAGTATCCTCACAACCTAGGGTTCCGTTGGAGTAGAAAGATTGAAATGCACTTGAATGTATTAGAAGTTTTCGTTTTGCAACTTAGTGCTATAAGGAGGCAACAACACAAAAGAAGCAACTAGGCCCAACTTAACATGCGAAACAAGTTGAATGGGGGCAGATTAGTCCAATGGAGGAAGAATGGTCACAACGTAGGGTTCCAGTAGATTAATAAGATTCAAAGGCACTTGAACGTATTAAGTGTTTTCAATTTTTAACTTAGTGCTATTAGGGGCCAATAACAGACAAGAAGCAACAAGGCCCAACTTAAAAGGCGAAAGCAGTTGAATGAGGGAAGATTAGACCAATGGAGAAAGTATCGTCCCAACCTAGGCTTCCCGTGGAGTAAAATGATTCAAAGGCACTTCAATGTATAAGAAGTTTTTGCTTTGCAGCTTGGTGCTATATGGGGCCAAAAACACAAAACAAGCAACTCGGCCAAACTTAAGTTGCGAAACGAGTTGAATGAGGGAAGATTAGACCAATGGAGGAAGGATTGTCAAAACCAAGGGTTTCAGTAGATTAATAAGATTCAAAGGCATTTGAATGGATTAGGAGTTTTCGTTTTGCAACTTGGTGCTATAAGGAGGCAACAACACAAAACAAGCAACTAGGCCAAACTTAACAGGCGAAACAAGTTGAATGAGGGAATATTAATCCAATTGAAGAAGCATTGTCACAACCTAGGGTTACAGTAGGCTAATAAGATTCAAAGGCTCTTGAACGTATTAAGTGTTTTCAATTTGCAACTTAGTGCTATAAGGAGCCAATAACAGACAACAAGCAACAAGGCCCAACTTAACATGCGAAACAAGTTGAATGAGGGAAGATTAGACCAATGGACAAAGTATCATCACAACCTAGGGTTCCGTTGGAGTAGAAACATTCAAAGGCACTTGAATGTATTAGAAGTTTTCGATTTGCAACTTAGTGCTATAAGGAGGCAACAACACCAAAGAAGCAACTAGGCCAAACTTAACATGCGAAACAAGTTGAATGAGGGAAGATTAGTCCAACGGAGGAAGCATCGTCACAACGTAGTGTTCCAGTAGATTAATAAGATTCAAAGGCACTAGAACGTATTAAGGATTTTCAATTTGCAACTTAGTGGTATAGGAAGCCAATGATAGACAGCAAGCAACTAGGCCAAACTTAACATGCGAAACGAGTTGAATGAGGGAAGATTAGACCAATGGAGAAAGTATCATCACAACCTAGGGTTCCGTTGGAGTAGAAAGATTCAAAGGCACTTGAATGGATTAGGAGTTTTCGTTTTGCAATTTAGTGTTATAAGGAGGCAACAACACAAAACAAGCAACTAGGCCAAACTTAACATGCGAAACAAGTTGAATGGGGGAAAATTAGTCCAAAGGAAGAAGCATCGTCACAACGTAGGGTTCCAGTAGATTAATAAGATTCAAAGGCACTTGAACGTATTAAGAATTTTCAATTTGCAACTTAGTGCTATAAGGACCAATAACAGACAACAAGCAACAAGGCCAAACTTAACGTGCGAAACAAGTTGAATGAGGGAATATTAGACCAATGGAGAAAGTATCGTCACAACCTAGGGTTCCAGTGGAGTAAAATGATTCAAATGCACTTAAATGTAATAGGAGTGTTCGTTTTGCAACTTAGTGCTATAAGGAGGCAACAACACAAAACAAGCAACTAGGGCAAACTTAACATGCGAAACAAGTTGAATGAGGAAGATTAGTCCAATGGAGGAAGCATCGTAACAACCTAGAGTTCCAGAGATTAATAAGATTCAAAGGCACTTGAACGTATTAAGAGTTTTCACTTTCCAACTTAGTGCTATCAGGAGCCAATAACACACAACAAGCAACAAGGCCCAACTTAACATGCGAAACAAGTTGAATGAGGAAGATTAGACCAATGGAGACAGATCGTCACAACCTAGGGTTCCAGTGGAGTAAAAGATTCAAAGGCACTTGAATGTATTAGGAGTTTTCCATTTGCAACTTAGTGCTATATGGGCCAACAACACAAAACAAGCAACTAGGCCAAACTTAACTTACGAAACAAGTTGAATGAGGAAGATTAGACCAATGGAGGAAGGATTGTCAAAACCATAGGGTTTTAGTAGATTAATAAAATTCAAAGGCACTTGAATGGATTAGGAGTTTTCGTTTGCAACTTGGTGCTATAAGGAGCCCACAACACACAACAAGCAACAAGGCCAAACTTAACATGCGAAAGAAGTTGAATGAGGAAGATTAGACCAATGGAGGAAGTATCGTCACAACCTAGGTTCCAATGGAGTAAAAGATTCAAAGGCACTTGAATGTATTAGGAGTTTTCAATTTGCAACTTAGTGCTATAAGGAGCCAACAACACAAAACAAGCAACTAGGCCAAACTTAACATGCGAAACAAGTTGAATGAGGAAGATTAGACCAATGGAGGAAGCATTGTCACAACCTAGGGTTTCAGTAGATTAATAAGATTCAAAGGCACTTGAATGTATTAGGAGTTTTCAATTTGCAACTTAGTGCTATAAGGAGCCAACAACACAAAACAAGCAACTAGGCCAAACTTAACATGCGAAACAAGTTGAATGAGGAAGATTAGACCAATGGGAAGCATCGTCACAACCTAGGGTTCCAGTAGATTAATAAGATTCAAAGGCACTTGAATGTATTAGGAGTTTTCAATTTGCAACTTAGTGCTATAAGGAGCCAACAACACAAAACAAGCAACTAGGCCAAACTTAACATGCGAAACAAGTTGAATGAGGAAGATTAGTCCAATGGAGGAAACATCGTCACAACCTAGGGTTCCATTAGATTAATAAGACTCAAAAGCACTTGACTGTATTAGGAGTTTTCGATTTGCAACTTAGCGCTATACGGAGCCAACAACACACAACAAGGCCCAACTTAACATGCGAAACAAGTTGAATGAGGGAAGATTAGACCAATGGAGAAAGTATCGTCACAGCCTAGGGTTCCGGTGAGTAAAAAGATTCAAAGGCACTTGAATGTATTAGGAGTTTTCAATTTGCAACTTAGTGCTATAATGGGGCAACAACACAAAACAAGCAACTAGGCCATACGTAACTTGCGAAACAATTTGAAAGGGGGAAGATTAGACCAATGGAGGAAGGATTGTCAAAACCAAGGGTTTCAGTAGATTAATAAGATTCAAACGCACTTGAATGGATTAGGAGTTTTCGTTTTGCTACTTAGTGCTATAAGGAGGCAACAACACAAAACAAGCAACTAGGCCAAACTTAACATGCGAAAGAAGTTGAATGAGGGAAGATTAGTCCAATGGAGGAAGCATCGTCCGAACCTAGGCTTCCCGTGGAGTAAAATGATTCAAAGGCACTTCAATGTATTAGGAGCTTTCAATTTGCAGTTTGGTGCTATATGGGGTCAAAAACACAAAACAAGCAACTAGGCCAAACTTAAGTTGCGAAACGAGTTGAATGAGGGAAGATTAGACCAATAGAGAAAGAATTGTTATAACCAAGGGTTTCAGTAGATTAATAAGATTCAAAGGCATTTGAATGGATTAGGAGTTTTCGTTTTGCAACTTAGTGCTATAAGGAGGCAACAACACAAAACAAGCAACTAGGCCAAACTTAACAGGCGAAACAAGTTGAATGAGGAAGATTAGACCAATGGAGAAAGCATCGTCACAACCTAGGGTTCCAGTAGGTTAATAAGATTGAAAGGCACTTGAATGTATTACGAGTTTTCGTTTGCAACTTAGTGCTATAAGGAGGCAACAACACAAAACAAGCAACTAGGCCAAACTTGACATGCGAAACAAGTTGAATGAGGGAAGATTACACCATTGGAGGAAGCATCGTCACAACCTAGGGTTCCAGTAGATTAATAAGATTCAAAGGCACTTGGATGTATTAAGTATTATCAATTTGCAACTTAGTGCTATTAGGGGCCAATACACAACAAGCAACAAGGCCCAACTTAACATGCGAAACAAGTTGAATGAGGAAGATTAGACCAATGGAGAATGTATCATAACAACCTAGGGTTCCAGTGGACTAATAAGATTCAAATGCACTTGAATGGATTAGGAGTTTTCGTTTTGCAACTTAGTGCTATAAGGAGGCAATAACACAAAACAAGCAACTAGGCCAAACTTAACATGCGAAACAAGTTGAATGAGGGAAGATTAGTCTAATGGAAGAAGCATCGTCACAACGTAGGGTTCCAGTAGATTAATAAGATTGAAAGGCACTTAAACGTATTAAGAATTTTCAATTTGCAACTTAGTGGTATAGGAAGCCAATAATAGACAACAAGCTACAAGACCCAACTTCACATGCGAAACAAGTTGAATGAGGGAAGATTACACCAATGGAGAAAGTATCGTCACAGCCTAGGGTTCCGGTGGAGTAAAAAGATTCATAGGCACTTGAATGTATTCGAAGTTTTCGATTTGCAACTTCGTGCAATATGGGGCCAACAACCCAAAACAAGCAACTAGGCCAAACTTAACTTGCGAAACAAGTTGAATGAGGGAAGATTAGACCAATGGAGAAAGTATAATCACAACCTAGGTTCAGTGGATTAATAAGATTCAAAGGCACTTGAATGTATTAGGAGCTTTCAATTTGCAACTTAGTGGTAAAAGGTGCCAACAACACAAAACAAGCAAGTAGGCCAAACTTAACATGCGAAACAAGTTGGATGAGGAAGATTAGTCCAATGGAGGAAGCATCGTCACAACCTAGGTTTCGGTAGATTAATAAGATTCAAAGGCACTTGAATGTATTAGGAGGTTTTGATTTGCAACTTAGTGCTATAAGGAGCCAATAACCTACAACAAGCAACAAGGCCCAACTTAACATGCGAAACAAGTTGAATGAAGGAAGATAAGTCCAATGGAGACCATCGTCACAACCTAGGTTTCCGTGGATTAATAAGATTCAAAGGCACTTGTATGTTTTAGGAGTTTTTGATTTGCAGCTTAGTGCTATAAGGAGCCAAAATCACAAAACAGGCAACTACGCCATACTTAACTTGCGAAACAAGTTGAATGAATGAAGATTAGTCTAATGGAGGAAGCATCCTCACACCCTAGGGTTCCAGTAGATTAATAAGATTCAAAGGCACTTGAACGTATTAAGAGTTTTCAATTTGCAACTTAGTGCTATAAGGAGCCAATAATGCACAACAAGCAACAAGGCCCAACTTAACATGCGAAACAAGTTGAATGAGGAAGATTAGACCAATGGAGAAAGTATCGTCACAACCTAGGGTTCCAGTGGAGTAAAAAGATTCAAAGGCACTGGAATTTATTCGGAGTTTTTGATTTGCAACTTAGTGCTATAAGGAGGCAACAACACAAAAGAAGCAACTAGGCCAAACTTAACATGCGAAACAAGTTGAATGAGGGCAGATTAGTCCAATGGAGGAAGGATTGTCAAAACCAAGGGTTTCAGTAGATTAATAAGATACAATGGCTCTTGAATGGATTTGGAGTTTTCGTTTTGCAACTTAGTGCTATAAGGAGGCAACAACACAAAAGAAGCAACTAGGCCAAACTTAACATGTGAAACAAGTTGAATGAAAGAAGATTAGTTCATTGGAGGAAGTATCGTCACCACGTAGGGTTCCAGTAGATTAATAAGAATCAAAGGCACTTGAATATATTAAGAATTTTCAATTTCCAACTTAGTGCTATAAGGAGGCAACAACACAAAAGAAGCAACTAGGCCAAACTTAACATGCGAAACAAGTTGAATGAGGGAAGATTAGTCCAATGGAGAAAGCATCGTCACAACCTAGAGTTCCAAGAGATTAATAAGATTCAAAGGCACTTGAATGTATTAAGAGTTTTCAATTTGCAACTTAGTGCTATAAGGAGCCAATACAACACACAACAAGCAACAAGGCCCAACTTAACATGCGAAACAAGTTGAATGAGGAAGATTAGACCAATGGAGAATGTATTGTCACAACCTAGGGTTCCGGTGGAGTAAAAAGATTCAAAGGCACTTGAATGTATTAGGAGTTTTCGCTTTGCAACTTAGTGCTATAAGGAGGCAACAACACAAAACAAGCAACTAGGCCAAACTTAACATGCGAAACAAGTTGAATGAGGTAGATTAGTCTAATGGAGGAAGCATCGTAACAACCTAGAGTTCCAGAGATTAATAAGATTCAAAGGCACTTGAACGTATTAAGTGTTTTCAATTTGCAACTTAGTGCTATAAGGAGCCAATACAGACTACAAGCAACAAGGCCTAACTTAACATCCGAAACAAGTTGAATGCGGGAAGATTAGACCAATGGAGAAAGTATCGTCACAACCTAGGGTTCCAGTGGAGTAAAAAGATTCAAACGCACTTGAATGTATTAGGAGTTTTCGATTTGCAACTTAGTGCTATGTGGGGCCAACAACACAAAACAAGCAACTAGGCCAAACTTAACCTGCGAAACAAGTTGAACGAGGGAAGATTAGACCAATGGAGGAAGGATTGTCACAACCATAGGTTCCAAGTGGATTAATAAGATTCAAAGGCACTTGAATGGATTAGGAGTTTTCGTTTGCAACTTGGTGCTATATGAGGCCAACAACACAAAACAAGCAACTAGGCCAAACTTAACATGCGAAACAAGTTGAATGAGCGAACATTAGTCCAATGGACGAAGCATCGTCACAACCTAGGGTCCCAGTAGATTTATAACATTCCAAGGCACTTGAATGTATTATGAGTTTTCAATTTGCAACTTAGTGCTATGGGGAGCCAATAACAGACTACAACCAACAAGCCCAACTTAACATGCGAAACAAGTTGAATGAAGGAAGATTAGACCAATGGAGGAGTATCGTCACAACCTAGGTTCCAGAGATTAATAAGATTCAAAGGCACGTGAATGTACTAGGAGTTTGCGACTTGCAACATAGTGCTATAAGGAGCCAACAACACAAAACAAGCAACTATGCCAAATTTAACATGCGAAACAAGTTGAATGAGGGGAGATTAGTCTAATGGAGGAAGAATCGTCACAACCTTGGGTTCCAGTAGATTGATAAGATTCAAAGGCACCTGAACGTTTTAAGAGTTTTCAATTTCCAACTAAGTGCTATAAGGAGGCAATAACAGACTACAAGCAACAAGGCCTAACTTAACATGCGAAACAAGTTGAATGAGGGAAGATTAGACCAATGGAGAAAGTATCGTCACAACCTAGGGTTCCAGTGGAGTAAAAAGATTCAAACGCACTTGAATGTATTAGGAGTTTTCGATTTGCAACTTAGTGCTATATGGGGCCAACAACACAAAACAAACAACTAGGCCAAACTTAACTTGCAAAACAAGTTGAATGAGGGAAGATTAGACCAATGGAGGAAGGATTGTCAAAACCAAGGGTTTCAGCAGATTAATAAGATTCAAAGGCACTTGAATGGATTAGGAGTTTTCATTTTGCAATTTAGTGTTATAAGGAGGCAACAACACAAAACAAGCAACTAGGCCAAACTTAACATGCGAAACAAGTTGAATGAGGGAAGATTAGTCCAATGGAGGAAGAATCACCACGTAGGGTTCCAGAGATTAATATGATTCAAAGGCACTTGAATGTATTAGGAGTTTTCAATTTGCAACTTAGTGCTATAAGGGGGCAACAACACAAAACAAGCAACTCGGCCAAACTTAACCTGCGAAACAAGTTGAATGAGGTAGATTAGTCTAATGGAGAAAGCATCGTCACAACCTAGAGTTCCAGAGATTAATAAGATTCAAAGGCACTTGAACGTATTAAGTGTTTTCAATTTGCAACTTAGTGCTATAAGGAGCCAATACAGACAACAAGCAACAAGGCCCAACTTAACATGCGAAACAAGTTGAATGAGGAAGATTAGACCAATGGAGAATGTATCGTCACAACCTAGGGTTCGGTGGATTAATAAGATTCAAAGGCACTTGAATGGATTAGGAGTTTTCGTTTTGCAATTTAGTGTTATAAGGAGGCAACAACCGAAAACAAGCAACTAGGCCAAACTTAACATGCGAAACAAGTTGAATGAGGGACGATTAGTCCAATGGAAGAAGCATCATCACAACGTAGGGTTCCAATGAAAGGCACATGAACGTATTAAGAATTTTCAATTTGCAACTTTGTGCTATAGGGAGCCAATAATAGGCAACAAGCAACAAGGCCCAACTTAACATGCGAAACAAGTTGAATGAGGGAAGATTAGACCAATGGAGAAAGTATCGTCACAACCTAGGGTTCCAGTGGAGCAGAAAGATTCAAAGGCACTGGAATGTATTAGAAGTTTTCGATTTGCAACTTAGTGCTATATGGGGCCAACAAAACAAAACAAACAACTAGGCCAAACTTAACTTGCGAAACAAGTTGAATGAGGGAAGATTAGACCAGTGGAGAAAGTATCATCACAACCTAGGTCTCCAGTGAGTAAAAATATTCAAAGCTACTTGAATGGATTAGGAGTTTTCGATTTGCAACTTGGTGCTATAAGGAGCCAACAACACAAATCAAGCAACTAGGCCAAACTTAACATGCGAAACAAGTTGAATGAGGAAGATTAGTCCAATGGAGGAAGCATCGTCACAACCAAAGGTTTCAATAGATTAATAAGATTCAAAGGCACTTGAATTGATTAAGAGGTTTTGATTTGCAACTTAGTGCTATAAGGAGCCAATAACCTACAACAAGCAACAAGGCCCAACTTAACTTGCGAAACAAGTTGAATGAGGGAAGATTAGACCAATGGAGACCATCACCACAACCTAGGTTTCCGTAGATTAATAAGATTCAAAGGCACTTGAATTTATTAGGAGTTTTCGATTTGCAACATAGTGCTATAAGAAGCCAACAACACAAAACCAGCAACTAGGGCAAACTAAACTTGCGAAACAAGTTGAATGAGGAAGATTAGTCTAATGGAGGAAACATCGTCACAACCTAGGGTTCCAGAGATTAATAAGATTCAAAGGCACTTGAACGTATTGAGAGTTTTCAATTTGCAACTTAGTGCTATAAGGAGCAAATACAGACAACAAGCAACAAGGCCCAACTTAACATGCGGAAACAAGTTGAATGAGGAAGATTAGACCAATGGAGAAAGTATCGTCACAACCTAGGGTTCCAGTGGAGTAAAAAGATTCAAAGGCACTTGAATGTATTAGGAGTTTTCGACTTGCAACTTAGTGCTATATGGGGCAACAACACAAAACAAGCAACTAGGCCAAACTTAACTTACGAAACAAGTTGAATGAGGAAGATTAGACCAATGGAGGAAGGATTGTCAAAACCATAGGGTTTCAGAGATTAATAAGATTCAAAGGCACTTGAATGGATTAGGAGTTTTCGCTTTGCAACTTAGTGCTATAATGAGGCAACAACACAAATTAACAACTAGGCCAAACTTAACATGCGAAACAAGTTGAATGAGGGAAGATTAGTCCAATGGAGGAAGCATCGTCACAACCTAGGGTTCCAGAGATTAATATGATTCAAAGGCACTTGAACGTATTAAGAGTTTTCAATTTGCAACTTAGAGCTATAAGGAGCCAAAAATAGACAACAAGCAACAAGGCCCAACTTAACATGCGAAACAAGTTGAATGAGGAAGATTAGACCAATGGAGAAAGTATCGTCACAACCTAGGGTTCCAGTGAGTAAAAGATTCAAAGGCACTTGAATGTATTAGGAGTTTTCGCTTTGCAACTTAGTGCTATAAGGAGCCAACAACACAAAACAAGCAACTAGGCCAAACTTAACTTGCGAAACAAGTTGAATGAGGGTAGATTAGTCTAATGGAGGAAGCACCGTAACAACCTAGAGTTCCAGTGATTAATAAGATTCAGAGGCACTTGAACGTATTAAGTGTTTTCAATTTGCAACTTAGTGCTATAAGGAGCCAATAATGCACAACAAGCAACAAGGCCAAACTTAACATGCGAAACAAGTTGAATGAGGGAAGATTACATCAATGGAGAAAGTATCGCACAACCTAGGTTCCAAAGGAGTAAAAAGATTCAAAGGCACTTGAATGTATTAGGAGTTTCCATTTGCAACTTAGTGCTATATGGGGCCAACAACACAAAACAAGCAACTAGGCCAAACTTAACTTACAAAACAAGTTGAATGAGGAAGATTAGACCAATGGAGGAAGGATTGTCAAAACCATAGGGTTTCAGAGATTAATAAAATTCAAAGGCACTTGGTGCTATAAGGAGGCAACAACACAAAACAAGCAACTGGGCAAAACTCAACATGCGAAACAAGTTGAATGGGGGAAGATTAATAAGATTCAAAGGCACTTGAACGTATTAAGAGTTTTCAATTTGCAACTTGGTGCTGTAAGGAGCCAATAACAGACAAAAAGCAACAAGGCCAAACTTAACTTGCGAAACAAGTTGAATGAGGGAAGATTAGACCAATGGAGAAAGTATCGTCACTACCTAGGGTTCCAGTGGGGTAAAAAGATTCAAAGGCATTTGAATGTATTAGGAGTTTTCGTTTTGGAACTTAATGCTATATGGAGCCAACAACAAAAAACAAGCAACTATGCAAAATTTAACATGCGACACAAGTTGAATGAGGGAAGATTAGACCAATGGAGAAAGTATCGTCACAACCTAGGGTTCAAGTGGAGTAAAAAGATTCAAAGGCACTTGAATGTATTAGGAGTTTTCGTTTTGCAACTTAGAGGCATAAGGAGCCAACAACGCAAAACAAGCAACTAGGCCAAACTTAACATGCGAAACAAGTTGAATGAGGGAAGATTAGTCTAATGGAGAAAGCTTTGTAACAACCTAGAGTTCCAGAGATTAATAAGATTCAAAGGCACTTGAACGTATTAAGTGTTTTCAATTTGCAACTTAGTGCTATAAAGAGCCAATACCACAACAAGCAACAAGGCCCAACTTAACATGCGAAACAAGTTGAATGAGGGAAGATTAGACCAATGGAGAAAGTATCGTCACAACCTAGGGTGCTTGTAGATTCAAAAATTGAAAGGCTCTTGAATGTATGAGGAGTTTTCGACTTGCAACTTAGTGCTATATGGGGTAACAACACAAAACAAGCAACTAGGGCAAACTTAACTTGCGAAACAAGTTGAATGATGGAAGATTAGACCAATGGAGAAAGTATAATCACAACCTAGGTTCCAAAGGATTAATAATATTCAAAGGCACTTGAATATATTAGGAGTTTTCGATTTGCAACTTGGTGCTATATGGAGCCAACAACACAAATCAAGCAACTAGGCCAAACTTAAGTTATAAACAAGTTGAATGAGGAAGATTAGTCCAATGGAGGAAGCATTGTCACAAACTAGGGTTTCAATAGATTAATAAGATTCAAAGGCACTTGAATTGATTAGGAGGTTTTGATTTGCAACTTAGTGCTATAAGGTGCCAATAACCCACAACAAGCAAATAGGCCAAACTTAACTTGCGAAACAAGTTGAATGAAGGGAAGATTAGACCAATGGAGGACCATCACCACAACTGGTTTCCGTGGATTAATAGAATTCAAAGGCACTTGAATGTATTAGGAGTTTTCGATTTGCAAATTAGTGCTATAAGGAGCCAACAACACAAAACAAGCAACTAGGCCAAACTTAACATGAAACAAGTTGAATAAGGAAGATTAGTCTAATGGAGGAAGCATCGTCACAACCTAGGGTTCCAAGAGATTAATAAAATTCAAAGGCAGTTAAACGTAATAAGAGTTTTCAATTTCCAACTTAGTGCTATAAGTAGCCAATAACAGACAATAACCAGCAAGGCCAAACTTAACATGCGAAACAAGTTGAATGAGGGAAGATTAGTCCAATGGAGAAAGTATCGTCACAACCTAGGGTTCTAGTGGAGTAAAAAGATTCAACGGCACTTGAATGTATTAGGAGTTTTCGTTTGCAACTTAGTGCTATAAGGAGGCAACAACACAAAACAAGAAACTAGGCCAAACTTAACCTGCGAAACAAGTTGAATGACAGAAGATTAGTCTAATGGAGAAAGCTTTGTAACAACCTAGAGTTCCAAAGATTAATAAGATTCAAAGGCACTTGAACGTATTAAGTGTTTTCAATTTGCAACTTAGTGCTATAAAGAGCCAATACAGACAACAAGCAACAAGGCCCAACTTAACATGCGAAACAAGTTGAATGAGGAAGATTAGACCAATGGAGAAAGTTTCGTCACAACCTAGGGTTCCAAATGGTGTAAAAAGAATCAAAGGCACTTGAATGTATTAGGAGGTTTCGATTTGACACTTTGTGCTATATGGGCCAACATCACAAAACAAGCAACTAGGCCAAACTAAACTTACGAAACAATTTGAATTAGGGAAGATTAGACCAATGGAGAAAGTATAATCACAACCTAGGTCTCGAGTGGAGTAAAAAGATTCAAAGCTACTTGAATATATTAGGAGTTTTCGATTTGCAACTTGGTGCTATAAGGAGGCAACAAACACAAACAAGCAACTAGGCCAAACTTAACATGCGAAACAAGTTGAATGAGGAAGATTAGTCCAATGGAGGAAGCATCGTCACAACCTAGGGTTTCAATAGATTAATAAGATTCAAAGGCACTTGAATTGATTAGGAGGTTTTGATTTGCAACTTAGTGCTATAAGGAGCCAATAACCTACAACAAGCAAATAGGCCCAACTTAACATGCGAAACAAGTTGAATGAAGGAAGATTAGACCAATGGAGACCATCACCACAACCTAGGTTTCCGGTAGATTAAAAGATTCAAAGGCACTTGAATGTATTAGGAGTTTTTGATTTGTAACTTAGAGCTATAAGGAGCCAACAATACATAACAAGCAACTAGGCGAAACTTAACTTGCGAAACAAGTTGAATAAGGAAGATTAGTCTAATGGAGGAAATATCAACAACATAGGGTTCCAAAGAGATTAATAAAATTCAAAGGCACTTGAACGTATTGAGAGTTTTCAATTTGCAACTTAGTGCTATAAGGAGCCAATACACAACAACAAGCAACAAGGCCCAACTTAACATGCGAAACAAGTTGAATGAGGAAGATTAGACCAATGGAGAAAGTATCGTCACAACCTAGGCTTCCAAAGTGGAGTAAAAAGATTCAAAGGCACTTGAATGTATTAGGAGTTTTCGATTTGGAACTTATGGCTATACGGAGCGAACAACACAAAACAAGTAACTAGGCCAAACTTAACTAGCGAAACAAGTTGAATGAGGGAAGATTAGTCCAAAGGAGGAAGCATTGTCAAAACCAAGGGTTTCAGTAGATTAATAAGATTCAAAGGCACTTGAATGGATTAGGAGTTTTCGTTTTGCTACTTAGCACTATAATGAGGCAACAACACAAAACAAGCCACTAGGCCAAACTTAACATGCGAAAGAAGTTGAATGAGGGAAGATTAGTCCAATGGAGGAAGCATCTTCACAACCTAGGGATCTAGTAGATTAACAAGATTGAAAGGCACTTGAACGTATTAAGTGTTTTCAATTTCTAACTTAGTGCTATTAGGGGCCAATAACAAACAAGAAGTAACAAGGCCCAACTTAAAAGGCGAAAGCAGTTGACTGAGGGATGATTAGACCAATGGAGAAAGTATCGTCCCAACCTAGGCTTCCCGTGGAGTAAAATGATTCAAAGGCACTTGAATGTATTAGGTTTTTCGCTTTGCAACTTAGTGCTATAAGGAGGCAACAACACAAAACAAGCAACTAGGCCAAACTTAACTTGAAACAAGTTGAATGAGGGTAGATTAGTCTAATGGAGGAAGCATCAGAACAACCTAGAGTTCCAAGAGATTAATAAGATTCAAAGGCACTTGAATGTATTAAGAGTTTTCAATTTGCAACTTGGTGCTATAAGGAGCCAATAATAGACAACAAACAACAAGGCCCAACTTAACATGTGAAACAAGTTGAATGAGGAAGATTAGACCAATGGAGAAAGTATAATCACAACCTAGGCTTCCAAAGGAGTAAAAAGATTCAAAGGCACTTGAATATATTTGGAGTTTCAATTTGCAACTTAGTGCTATATTGGGCCAACAACACAAATCAAGCAACTAGGCCAAACTTAACTTGCGAAACAAGTTGAATGAGGAAGATTAGACCAATGGAGAAAGTATCGTCACAACCTAGGGTTTAAGTGGAGTAAAAGATTCAAAGGCACTTGAATGTATTAGGAGTTTTCTTTGCAACTTAGTGCTATAAGGAGGCAACAACACAAAACAAGCAACTAGGCCAAACTTAACATGCGAAACAAGTTGAATGAGGGTAGATTAGTCTAATGGAGAAAGCATTGTAACAACCTAGGGATCTAGTAGATTAATAAGATTCAAAGGCACTTGAACGTATCAAGTGTTTTCAATTTTTAACTTAGTGCTATAAGGAGCCAATAACAGACAACAAGCAGCAAGGCGCAACTTAGCATGCGAAACAAGTTGAATGAGGGAAGATTAGACCAATGGAGACAGTATTGTCACAACCTAGGGTTCCGGTGGAGTAGAACGATTCAAAGGCACTAGAATGTATTAGGAGTTTTCGATTTGCAACTTAGTGCTATAAGAAGCCAACAACACAAAACAAGCAACTAGGCCAAACTTAAGTTGCGAAACAAGTTGAATGGGGGAAGATTAGACCCATGGAGGAAGGATTGTCAAAACCAAGGGTTTCAGTAGATTAATAGGATTGAAAGGCACTTGAATGGATTAGGAATTTTCGTTTTGCTACTTAGTACTATAAGGAGGCAACAACACAAAACAAGCAGCTAGGCCAAAATTAACAGGCGAAACAAGTTGAATGAGGGAATATTAGTCCAATGGAAAAAGCATTGTCACAACCTAGGGTTCCAGTAGGCTAATAATATTCAAAGGCACTTGAACGTGTTAAGTGTTTTCAATTTGCAACTTAATGCTATAAGGAGCCAATAACAGACAACAAGAAACAACGCCCAACTTAACATGCAAACAAGTTGAATGAGGGAAGATTAGACCAATGGAGGGACTATCGTCACAACCGAGGGTTCCAAAGGAGTAAAAAGGTACAATGGCACTTGAATGGATTAGGAGTTTTCGTTTTGCATCTTAGTGCTATAAGGAGGCAACAATACAAAATAAGCAACTAGGTCAAAACTTAACATGCGAAACAAGTTGAATGAGGGAAGATTAGTCCAATGGAGGAAGCATCGTCAAAACCTAGGGTTCCAGTAGATTATTAAAATTCAAAGGCACTTGAACGTATTAAGAGTTTTCAATTTGCAACTTAGTGCTATTAGTAGCCAATAACAGACAAGAAGCAACAAGGCCACACTTAACATGCGAAACAAGTTGAATGAGGGAAGATTAGACCATTGGAGAAAGTATCATTACAACCTAGGGTTCCAGTGGAGTAGAAAGATTCAAAAGCACTTGAATGTATTCGGAGTTTTAGATTTGCAACTTAGTTCAATATGGGGCAAACAACACAAAACAAGCAACTAGGCCAAACTTAACATGCAAACAAGTTGAATGAGGGAAGATTAGTCCAATGGAGGAAGCATCCACAACCTAGGGTTCTAGGAGATTAATAAAATTCAAAGGCACTTGAACGTATTAAGAGTTTTCAATTTGCAACTTAGTGCTATAAGGAGCCAATAATGCACAACAAGCAACAAGGCCCAACTTAACATGCGAAACAAGTTGAATGAGGGAAGATTAGACCAATGGAGAGAGTATCGTCACAACCTAGGGTTCCATGGAGTAAAAAGATTCAAAGGCACTTGAATGTATTAAGAGTTTTCCATTTGCAACTTAGTGCTATATGGGGCCAACAACACAAAACAAGTAGGCCAAACTTAACTTACGAAACAAGTTGAATGAGGGAAGATTAGACCAATGGAGGAAGGATTGTCAAAACCATAGGGTTTCAGAGATTAATAAAATTCAAAGGCACTTGAATGGATTAGGAGTTTTCGCTTTGCAACTTGGTGCTATAAGGAGGCAACAACACAAAACATGCAACTAGGCCAAACTTAACATGCGAAACAAGTTGAATGAGGGAAGATTAGTCCAATGGAGGAAGCATCGTAACAACCTAGAGTTCCAAGAGATTAATAAGATTCAAAGGCACTTGAACGTATTAAGTGTTTTCAATTTGCAACTTAGTGCTATAAGGAGCCAATAACAGACAACATGAAACAAGGCCCAACTTAACATGCGAAACAAGTTGAATGAGGGAAGATTAGACCAATCGAGAAAGTACCGTCACAACCTAGGTTTCCAGTGGAGTAAAAAGATTCAAAGGCACTTAAATGTATTAGGAGTTTTGATTTGCAACTTAGTGCTATATGGGGGCCAACAACATAAAACAAGCAACTAGGCCAAACTTAACTTGCGAAACAAGTTGAATGAGGGAAGATTAGTCCAATAGAGGAAGTATAATCACAACCTAGGTTCCAGAGATTAATAAGATTCAAAGGCACTTGAATGTATTAGGAGTTTTCAATTTGCAACTTAGTGCTATAAGGAGCCAATAAACACAAATCAAGCAACAGGGCCAAACTTAACATGCGAAACAAGTTGAATGAGGGAAGATTAGTCCAATGGAGGAAGCATCGTCACAACCTAGGTTTCAATAGATTAATAAGATTCAAAGGCACTTGAATGTATTAGGAGGTTTTGATTTGCAACTTAGTGCTATATGGGGCCAATAACACACAACAAGCAACAAGGCCAAACTTAACTTACGAAACAAGTTGAATGAGGAAGATTAGACCAATGGAGGACCATCACCACAACTAGGTTTCCAGTGGATTAATAAAATTCAAAGGCACTTGAATGTATTAGGAGTTTTCGCTTTGCAACTTAGTGCTATAAGGAGCCAACAACACAAAACAAGCAACTAGGCCAAACTTAACATGCGAAACAAGTTGAATGAGGAAGATTAGTCTAATGGAGGAAGCATCGTCACAACCTAGGGTTCCAGAGATTAATAAGATTCAAAGGCACTTGAACGTATTAGAGTTTTCAATTTGCAACTTAGTGCTATAAGGAGCCAATACAGACAACAAGCAACAAGGCCCAACTTAACATGCGAAACAAGTTGAATGAGGAAGATTAGACCAATGGAGAAAGTATCGTCACAACCTAGGGTTTCAAAGTGGAGTAAAAGATTCAAAGGCACTTGAATGTATTAGGAGTTTTCTTTGCAACTTAGTGCTATAAGGAGGCAACAACACAAAACAAGCAACTAGGCCAAACTTAACATGCGAAACAAGTTGAATGAGGGTAGATTAGTCTAATGGAGGAAGCATCGTAACAACCTAGAGTTCCAGAGATTAATAAGATTCAGAGGCACTTGAACGTATTAAGTGTTTTCAATTTGCAACTTAGTGCTATAAGGAGCCAATAATGCATAACAAGCAACAAGGCTCAAGTTAACATGCGAAACCACTTGAATGAGGGTAGATTAGACCAATGGAGAAAGTTACGTCACAACCTAGGGTTCCAGAGGAGTAAAAAGATTCAATGGCACTTGAATGTATTTGGGGTTTTCGATTTGCAACTTAGTGCTATATGGGGCCAACAACACAAAACAAGCAACTAGGCCAAACTTAACTTACGAAACAAGTTGAATGAGGGAAGATTAGACCAATGGAGGAAGGATTGTCACAACCTAGGTTTCCAGAGATTAATAAGATTCAAAGGCATTTGAATGGATTAGGCGTTTTCGTTTTACATCTTAGTGCTATAAGGAGGCAACAACACAAAACAAGCAACTAGGCTAAAACTTAACATGCGAAACAAGTTGAATGAGGGAAGATTAGTCCAATGGAGGAACCATCGTCACAACCTAGGGTTCCAATAGATTATAAAAATTCAAAGGCACTTGAACGTATTAAGAGTTTCCAATTTGCAACTTAGTGCTATAAGTAGCCAATAACAGACAAGAAGCAACAAGGCCACACTTAACATGCGAAACAAGTTGAATGAGGGAAGATTAGACCATTGGAGACCATCACCACAACCTAGGGTTCCAGTGGAGTTAAAAGATTCAAAGGCACTTGAATGTATTAGGAGTTTTGGATTTGCAACTTAGTGCTATAAGGAGCCAACAACACAAAAAAAGGAACTAGGGCAAACTTAACTTATAAACAAGTTTAATGAGTGAAGATTAGTCCAATGGAGGAAGCATCGTCACAACCTAGGGTTCGAGTAGATTAATAAGATTCAAAGGCACTTGAACGTAATAAGAGTTCTCAATTTTCAACTTAGTGCTATAAGGAGCCAATAACAGACAGCAAGCAACAGGGCCCAACTTAACATGCGAAACAAGTTGAATGAGGGAAGATTAGACCAATAGAGAAAGTACCGTCACAAGCTAGGGTTCCAAAGTGGAGTAAAAGATTCAAAGGCACTTGAATGTATTAGGAGTTTTCCTTTGCAACTTTGTGCTATATGGGCCAACATCACAAAACAAGCAACTAGGCCAAACTAAACTTACGAAACAATTTGAATTAGGGAAGATTAGACCAACGGAGGAAGGATTGTCAAAACCAACGGTTTCAGTAGATTAATAAGATTCAAAGGCACTTAAATGGATTAGGATTTTTCGTTTTGCAACTTAGTGCTATATGGAGCAAACAACACAAAACAAGCAACTATGCCAAACTTAACTTGCGGAAAAAGTTGAATGAGGGAAGATTAGTCCAATGGACGAAGAATCGTCACAACTTAGCGTTCCAGAGATTAATATGATTCAAAGGCACTTGAACGTATCAAGAGTTTTCAATTTGCAACTTAGAGCTATAAGGAGCCAAAACAGACAACAACCAACAAGGCCCAACTTAACATGCGAAACAAGTTGAATGAGGGAAGATTAGACCAATGGAGAAAGTATCGTCACAACCTAGGGTTCCAAAGTGGAGTAAAAAGATTCAAAGGCACTTGAATGTATTAGGGTTTTTCGCTTTGCAACTTAGTGCTATAAGGAGGCAACAACACAAAACAAGCAACTAGGCCAAACTTAACTTGCGAAACAAGTTGAATGAGGAAGATTAGTCTAATGGAGGAAGCATCATAACAACCTAGAGTTCCAGTAGGTTAATAAGATTCAAAGGCACTTGAATGTATTAGAGTTTTCAATTTGCAACTTAGTGCTATAGGAAGCCAATAATAGACAACAAGCTACAAGACCCAACTTCACATGCGAAACAAGTTGAATGAGGGAAGATTACACCAATGGAGAAAGTATCGTCACAGCCTAGGGTTCCGGTGGAGTAAAAAGATTCATAGGCACTTGAATGTATTCGAAGTTTTCGATTTGCAACTTCGTGCAATATGGGGCCAACAACCCAAAACAAGCAACTAGGCCAAACTTAACTTGCGAAACAAGTTGAATGAGGGAAGATTAGACCAATGGAGGAAGGATTGTCAAAACCAAGGGTTTCAGTAGATTAATAAGATTCAAAAGCACTTGAATGGATTAGGAGTTTTCGTTTTTCAATTTAGTGTTATAAGGAGGAACAACACAAAACAAGCAACTAGGCCAAACTTAACATGCGAAACAAGTTGAGTGAGGGAAGATTAGTCCAATGGAGGAAGCATCGTCGCAACGTAGGGTTCCAGTAGATTAATAAGATTCAAAGGCACTCGAACGTATTAAGAGTTTTCAATTTACAACTTAGTGCTATAAGGAGCCAATAACAGACAACAAGCAACAAGGCCAGACTTAACATGCGAAACAAGTTGAATGAGGGAAGATTAGACAAATGGAGAAAGTATCGTCACAACCTAGGGTTCCCGTGGTGTAAAAAGAATCAAAGGCACTTGAATGTATTAGGAGGTTTCGATTTGACACTTTGTGCTATATGGGCCAACATCACAAAACAAGCAACTAGGCCAAACTAAACTTACGAAACAATTTGAATTAGGGAAGATTAGACCAACGGAGGAAGGATTGTCAAAATCAAGGGTTTCAGTAGATTAATAAAATTCAAAGGCACTTGTATGGATTAGAGTTTTCGCTTGCAACTTGGTGCTATAAGGAGGCAACAACACAAAACAAGCCACTAGGCCAAACTTAACATGCGTAAGAAGTTGAATGAGGGAAGATTAGTCCAATGGAGGAAGCATCACACAACCTAGGGTTCCAGAGATTAATAAGATTCAAAGGCACTTGAACGTATTAAGAGTTTTCAATTTGCAACTTAGTGCTATAAGGAGCCAATAATGCATAACAAGCAACAAGGCCCAACTTAACATGCGAAACAAGTTGAATGAGGGAAGATTAGACCATTGGAGGACTATCATCACAACCTAGGGTTCCAGTGGAGTAAAAAGATTCAAAGGCACTTGAATGTATTAGCAGTTTTCGTTTGCAACTTAGTGCTATAAGGAGGCAACAACACAAAACAAGCAACTAGGCCAAAGTTAACATGCGAAACAAGTTGAATGAGGGAAGATTAGTCCAATGGAGGATTGTCACAACCATAGGGTTCCAAAGGCATTAGGAGTTTTCGTTTTGCAACTTGGTGCTATAAGGAGGCAACAACACAAAACAAGCAACTACGCCAAACTTAACATGCGAAACAAGTTGAATGAAGGAAGATTAGTCCAATGCAGGCAGGATCGTCACAACATAGGGTTCCAGTAGATTAATAAGATTCAAAGGCACTTGAACGTATTAGGAGTTTTCAATTTGCAACTTAGTGCTATAAGGAGCCAACAACACAACAGGCAACAAGGCCCAACTTAACATGCGAAACAAGTTGAATGAGGGAAGATTAGACCAATGGAGGACTATCGCCACAACCTAGGGTTCCAAAGTAGATTAATAAGGTGCAATTGCACTTGAATGGATTAGGAGTTTTCGTTTTGCAACTTATTGCTATAAGGAGGCAACAACACAAAACAAGCAACTAGGCCAAACTTAACATGCGAAACAAGTTGAATGAGGAAAGATTAGTCCAATGGAGGAAGCATCGTCACAACCTAGGGTTCCAGTAGATTATTAAGATTCAAAGGCACTTGAACGTATTAAGAGTTTTCGATTTGCAACTTAGTGCTATAAATAGCCAATAACAGACAAGAAGCAACAAGGCCCAACTTAACATGCGAAACAAGTTGAATGAGGGAAGATTAGACCAATGGAGAAAGTATCGTCACAACCTAGGGTTCCGGTGGAGTAGAAAGATTGAAAGGCACTTGAATGTAATAGGAGTTTTCCTTTGCAACTTAGTGCGACATGGGGCTAACAACACAAATCAATCAACTATGCCAAGTTAACTTGCGAAACATGTTGAATGATGGAAGATTAGACCAATGGAGGAAGGATTGTCAAAACCATAGGGTTCCATCAGAGATTAATAAGATTCAAAGGCATTTGAATGGATTAGGAGTTTTCGTTTTGCAACTTGGTGCTATAAGGAGGCAACAACACAAAAGAAGCTACTAGGCCAAACTTAACATGCGAAACAAGTTGAATGAGGGAAGATTAGTCCAATGGAGGAAGAATCGTCACAACGTAGGGTTCCAAAGTGGATTAATATGATTCAAAGGCACTTGAACGCATTAAGAGCTTTCAAATTGCAACTTAGTGCTATAAGGAGCCAATAACGGACAACAAGCAGCAAGGCCCAGCTTAACATGTGAAACAAGTAGAATGAGGGAAGATTAGACCAATGGAGAAAGTACCGTCACAACCTAGGGTTCCAAGTGAGTAAAAGATTCAAAGGCACTTGAATGTATTAGGAGTTTTCGATTTGCAACTTAGTGCTATAAGGAGGCAACAACACAAAACAAGCAACTAGGCCATACTTAACATGCGAAACAAGTTGAATGACGGAAGATTAGTCCAATGGAGGAAGCATCGTCACAACCTAGGGTTTCAGAGATTAATAAGATTCAAAGGCACTTGAACGTATTAGAGTTTTCAATTTGCAACTTAGTGCTATAAGGAGCCAATAACAGACAACAAGCAACAAGGCCCAACTTAACATGCGAAACAAGTTGAATGAGGGAAGATTAGACCAATGGAGACCATCGTCACAACCTAGGGTTCCAAAGAGTAAAAAGATTCAAAGGCACTTGAATGTATTAGGAGTTTTCGCTTTGCAACTTAGTGCTATAAGGAGCCAACAACACAAAACAAGCAACTAGGCCAAACTTAACTTATAAACAAGTTGAATGAGGGAAGATTAGTCCAATGGAGGAAGCATCGTCAAAACCTAGGGTTCCAAAGAGATTAATAAGATTCAAAGGCACTTGAACGTATTAGGAGTTTTCAATTTCCAACTTAGTGCTATAAGGTGCCAATAACCTACAACAAGCAACTAGGCGGCACTTAACTTGCGAAACAAGTTGAATGAGGGAAGATTAGACCAATGGAGAAAGTATCGTCACAACCTAGGGTTCCAGTGGAGTAAAAAGATTCAAAGGCACTTGAATGTATTAGGAGTTTTCGTTTTGCAACTTAGTGCTATAAGGAGGCAACAACACAAAACAAGCAACTAGGCCAAACTTAACATGCGAAACAAGATGAATGAGGGAAGATTAGTCTAATGGAGGAAACATCGTAACAACCTGGGGTTCCATCAGATTAATAAGATGCAAAGGCACTTGAATGTATTAAGAGTTTTCAATTTGCAACTTGGTGCTATAAGGAGACGATAACGAACAATAAGCAACAAGGCCCAACTTAACATGCGAAACAAGTTGAATGAGGAAGATTAGACCAATGGAGAAAGTATCGTCACAACCTAGGGTTCCAAAGGTGAGTAAAAAGAATCAAAGGCACTTGAATGTATTAGGAGGTTTCGATTTGACACTTTGTGCTATATGGGCCAACATCACAAAACAAGCAACTAGGCCAAACTTAACTTGCGAAACAAGTTGAATGAGGGAAGATTAGACCAATGGAGGAAGGATTGTCAAAACCATAGGGTTTCAAGAGATTAATAAGATTCAAAGGCACTTGAATGGATTAGGAGTTTTCGCTTTGCAACTTGGTGCTATAAGGAGGCAACAAGACAAAACAAGCAATTAGGCCAAACTTAACATGTAAACAAGTTGAATGACAGAAGATTAGCCCAATGGAGGAAGCATCGACACAACCTAGGGTTCCAGTAGATTAATAAGATTCAAAGGCAGTTTAACGTATTAAGAGTTTTCAATTTCCAACTTAGTGCTATAAGGAGCCAATAACAGACAACAATCAAAAATGCCAAACTTAACATACGAAACAAGTTGAATGAGGGAAGATTAGACCAATGGAGAAAGTATCATTACAACCTAGGGTTCCAGTGGAGTAAAAAGATTCAAAGGCACTTGAATGTATTAGGAGTTTTCGTTTTGAAACTTAGTGCTATAAGGAGGCAACAACACAAAACAAGAAACTAGGCCAAACTTAACCTGCGAAACAAGTTGAATGAGGGTAGATTAGTCTAATGGAGGAAGCATCGTAACAACCTAGAGTTCCGAGATTAATAAGATTCAAAGGCACTTGAACGTATTAAGTGTTTTCAGTTTGCAACTTAGTGCTATAAGGAGCCAATAACAGACAGCAAGCAACAGGGCCCAACTTAACATGCGAAACAAGTTGAATGAGGGAAGATTAGACCAATAGAGAAAGTACCGTCACAAGCTAGGGTTCCCGTGGTGTAAAAAGAATCAAAGGCACTTGAATGTATTAGGAGGTTTCGATTTGACACTTTGTGCTATATGGGCCAACATCACAAAACAAGCAACTAGGCCAAACTAAACTTACGAAACAATTTGAATTAGGGAAGATTAGACCAACGGAGGAAGGATTGTCAAAACCAACGGTTTCAGTAGATTAATAAGATTCAAAGGCACTTAAACGGATTAGGAGTTTTGATTTGCAACTTGGTGCTATAAGGAGGCAACAACACAAAACAAGCAACTAGGCCAAACTTAACATGAAACAAGTTGAATGAGGGAAGATTAGTCCAATGGAGGAGCATCGTCACAACCTAGGGTTCCAGAGATTAATATGATTCAAAGGCACTTGAATGTATTAGAGTTTTCAATTTGCAACTTAGTGCTATAAGGAGCCAATAACACAAAACAAGCAACTAGGCCCAACTTAACATGCGAAACAAGTTGAATGAGGAAGATTAGACCAATGGAGGAAGCATCGTCACAACCTAGGGTTCCAGAGATTAATAAGATTCAAAGGCACTTGAATGTATTAGGAGTTTTCAATTTGCAACTTAGTGCTATAAGGAGCCAACAACACAAAACAAGCAACAAGGCCCAACTTAACATGCGAAACAAGTTGAATGAGGAAGATTAGACCAATGGAGAAAGTATCGTCACAACCTAGGGTTCCAGTGGATTAATAAGATTCAAAGGCACTTGAATGTATTAGGAGTTTTCAATTTGCAACTTAGTGCTATAAGGAGGCAACAACACAAAACAAGCAACAAGGCCAAACTTAACATGCGAAACGAGTTGAATGAGGGAAGATTAAACCAATGGAGGAAGCATCGTCACAACCTAGGGTTCCAGAGATTAATAAGATTCAAAGGCACTTGAATGTATTAGAGTTTTCAATTTGCAACTTAGTGCTATAATGGGGCCAACAACACAAAACAAGCAACTACGCCAAACTTAACTTGCGAAACAAGTTGAATGAGGAAAGATTAGACCAATGGAGGAAGGATTGTCAAAACCATAGGGTTTCAGCAGATTAATAAGATTCAAAGGCACTTGAATGGATTAGGAGTTTTCATTTTGCAATTTAGTGTTATAAGGAGGCAACAACACAAAACAAGCAACTAGGCCAAACTTAACATGCGAAACAAGTTGAATGAGGGAAGATTAGTCCAATGGAGGAAGCATCGTCACAACGTAGGGTTCCAGTAGATTAATAAGATTCAAACGCACTTGAACGTATTAAGAGTTTTCAATTTGCAACTTAGTACTATAAGGAGCCAAAAATGCATAACAAGCAACAAGGCCGAACTTAACATGCGAAACAAGTTGAATGAGGGAAGATTAGACCAATGGAGAAAGTATCGTCACAGCCTAGGGTTCCGTTGGAGTAGAAAGATTCAAAGGCACTTGAATGTATTACGATTTTTTGATTTACAACTTGTGGCTATAAGGAACCAACAACACACAACAAGCAACTAGGGCAAACTTAACTTGCAAACAAGTTGAATGAGGGTAGATTAGTCTAATGGAGGAAGCATCGTAACAACCTAGAGTTCCAAAGATTAATAAGATTCAAAGGCACTTGAACGTATTAAGTGTTTTCAATTTGCAACTTAGTGCTATAAGGAGCCAATAACAGACAACAAGCAACAAGGCCCAACTTAACATGCGAAACAAGTTGAATGAGGAAGATTAGACCAATGGAGACAAGATCGTCACAACCTAGGGTTCCAAAGTGGAGTAAAAAGATTCAAAGGCACTTGAATGTATTAGGAGTTTCCATTTGCAACTTAGTGCTATATGGGGCCAACAACACAAAACAAGCAACTAGGCCAAACTTAACTTACGAAACAAGTTGAATGGGGGAAGATTAGTCCAATGGAGGAAGGATTGTCAAAACCATAGGGTTTCAGAGATTAATAAAATTCAAAGGCACTTGAATGGATTAGGAGTTTTCGCTTTGCAACTTGGTGCTATAAGGAGGCAACAACACAAAACAAGCAACTAGGCCAAACTTAACATGCAAACAAGTTGAATGAGGGAAGATTAGTCCAATGGAGGAAGTATCGTCACAACCTAGGTTCCGTGGAGTAATAAGATTCAAAGGCACTTGAATGTATTAGAGTTTTCAATTTGCAACTTAGTGCTATAAATGGAACAACCTAGGGTTCCAGAGATTAATAAGATTCAATGGCACTTGAATGGATTAGGACTTTTCGTTTTGCAACTTAGTGCTATAAGGAGGCAAGAACACAAAACAAGCAACTAGGCCAAACTTAACATGTGAAACAAGTTGAATGAGGGAAGATTAGACCAATGGAGAAAGTATCGTCACAACCTAGGGTTCGAATGGAGTAAAAAAATTCAAAGGCACTTGAATGTATTAGGAGTTTTCGTTTTGCAACTTAGTGCTATAAGGAGCCAATAGCAGACAACAAGCAACAATGCCAAACTTAACATGCGAAACAAGTTGAATGAGGGAAGATTAGACCAATGGAGAAAGTATCGTCACAACCTAGGGTTCAAGTGGAGTAAAAAGATTCAACGGCACTTGAATGTATTAGGAGTTTTCGTTTGAAACTTAGTGCTATAAGGAGGCAACAACACAAAACAAGAAACTAGGCCAAACTTAACCTGCGAAACAAGTTGAATGAGGGTAGATTAGTCTAATGGAGGAAGCTCGTAACAACCTAGAGTTCCAAGAGATTAATAAGATTCAAAGGCACTTGAACGTATTAAGTGTTTTCAATTTGCAACTTAGTGCTATAAGGAGCCAATAATGCATACAACAAGCAACAAGGCCCAACTTAACATGCGAAACAAGTTGAATGAGGGAAGATTAGACCAATGGAGACAAGATCGCCACAACCTAGGGTTCCAGTGAGTAAAAAGATTCAATGGCACTTGAATGTATTAGGAGTTTTCAATTTGCAACTTAGTGCTATATGGGGCCAACAACACAAAACAAACAACTAGCCCAAACTTAACTTGCGAAACAAGTTGAATGAGGAAGATTAGACCAATGGAGGGATTGTCAAAACCATAGGGTTTCAAAGAGATTAATAAAATTCAAAGGCACTTGAATGGATTAGGAGTTTTCATTTTGCAATTTAGTGTTATAAGGAGGCAACAACACAAAACAAGCAACTAGGCCAAACTTAACATGCAAAACAAGTTGAATGAGGGAAGATTAGTCCAATGGAGGAAGAATCGTCACCACCTAGGGTTCCGTGAGATTAATAAGATTCAAAGGCACTTGAATGTATTAGGAGTTTTCAATTTGCAACTTAGTGCTATAAGGTGCCAACGACACAAAACAAGCAACTAGGCCAAACTTAACATGCAAACAAGTTGAATGAGGAAGATTAGACCAATGGAGAAAGCATCGTCACAACCTAGGGTTCCTGGAGATTAATAAGATTCAAAGGCACTTGAATGTATTAGGAGTTTTCAATTTGCAACTTAGTGCTATAAGGAGCCAATACACAAAACAAGCAACAAGGCCCAAACTTAACATGCGAAACAAGTTGAATGAGGGAAGATTAGACCAATGGAGGAGTATCATCACAACCTAGGGTTCCAAAGTGGAGTAATAAGGTGCAATGGCACTTGAATGGATTAGGAGTTTTCGTTTTGCATCTTAGTGCTATAAGGAGGCAACAACACAATACAAGCAACTAGGCCAAACTTAACATGCAAAACAAGTTGAATGAGGGAAGAATAGTCCAATGGAGGAAGCATCGTCACAACCTAGGGTTCCAGTAGATTATTAAAATTCAAAGACACTTCAACGTATTAAGAGTTTTCAATTTGCAACTTAGTGCTATAAGTAGCCAATAACAGACAAGAAGCAACAAGGCCACAGTTAACATGCGAAACAACTTGAATGAGGGAAGATTAGACCAATGGAGAAAGTACGGTCACAACCTAGGGTTCCAGTGGAGTAAAAAGATTCAAAGGCACTTGAATGTATTAGGAGTTTTCGATTTGCAACTTAGTGCTATATGGGGCCAACAACACAAAACAAGCAACTAGGCTAAACTTAACTTGCGAAACAAGTTGAATGAGGGAAGATTAGACCAATGGAGGAAGGATTGTCAAAACCAAGGGTTTCAGTAGATTAATAAGATTCAAAGGCACTTGAATGGATTAGGAGTTTTCGTTTTGCAACTTAGTGCTATAAGGAGGCAACAACACAAAACAAGCAACTAGGCCAAACTTAACATGCGAAACAAGTTGAATGAGGGAAGATTAGTCCAATGGAGGAAGCATCGTCACAACCTAGGGTTCCAAAAGATTAATATGATTCAAAGGCACTTGAACGTATCAAGAGTTTTCAATTTGCAACTTAGAGCTATAAGGAGCCAAAAATAGACAACAAGAAACAGGGCCCAACTAAACATGCGAAACAAGTTGAATGAGGGAAGATTAGACCAATGGAGAAACTATCACACAACCTAGGGTTCCAAAGTGAGTAAAAAGATTCAAAGGCACTTGAATGTATTAGGAGTTTTCGCTTTGCAACTTAGTGCTATAAGGAGGCAACAACACAAAACAAGCAACTAGGCCAAACTTAACTTACTAAACAAGTTGAATGAGGGAAGATTAGTCCAATGGAGGAAGCATCGTCACAACCTAGGGTTCCGAGATTAATAAGATTCAAAGGCACTTGAACGTATTAAGTGTTTTCAATTTGCAACTTAGTGCTATAAGGAGGCAATAACACAAAACAAGCAACAAGGCCCAACTTAACATGCGAAACAAGTTGAATGAGGGAAGATTAGACCAATGGAGGAAGCTTCACACAACCTAGGGTTCCAGAGATTAATATGATTCAAAGGCACTTGAACGTATCAAGAGTTTTCAATTTGCAACTTAGAGCTATAAGGAGCCAAAACACAAAACAAGCAAGGCCCAACTTAACATACTAAACAAGTTGAATGAGGGAAGATTAGACCAATGGAGAATGTATCACACAACCTAGGGTTCCAGTGGATTAATAAGATTCAAAGGCACTTGAACGTATTAAGAATTTTCAATTAGCAACTTAGTGGTATAGGAGGAAACAACACAAAACAAGCAGCTAGGCCAAACTTAACATGCGAAACAAGTTGAATGAGGGAAGATTAGTCCAATGGAGGAAGCATCGTCACAACCTAGGGTTTGCAGTAGATTAATAAGAGTCAAAGGCACTTGAACGTATTAAAAGTTTTAAATTTGAAATTTAGTGTTATAAGGAGCCAATAACAGACAACAAGCAACAAGGCCCAACTTAACATTCGAAACAAGTTGAATGAGGGAAGATTAGACCAATGGAGGAAGTATTGTAAAAACCAAGGGTTTCAGTAGATTAATAAGATTCAAAGACACTTGAATGGATTAGGAGTTTTCGCTTTGCAACTTGGTGCTATAAGGAGGCAACAACACAAAACAAGCAACTAGGCCAAACTTAACATGCGAAACAAGTTGAATGAGGAAGATTAGTCCAATGGAGGAAGCATCGTCACAACCTAGGGTTCCAGAGATTAATATGATTCAAAGGCACTTGAACGTATCAAGAGTTTTCAATTTGCAACTTAGAGCTATAAGGAGCCACAAACAGACAACAAGCAGCAGGGCCCATCTTACCATGCGAAAGAAGTTGAATGAGGGAAGATTAGACCAATGGAGAAAGTACCGACACAACCTAGGGATCTAGTGGAGTAAAAAGATTCAAATGCACTTGAATGTATTTCGAGTTTTCGCTTTGCAACTTAGTGCTATAAGGAGGCAACAACACAAAACAAGCAACTAGGCCAAACTTAACTTGCGAAACAAGTTGAATGAGGGTAGATTAGTCTAATGGAGGAAGCATCGTGAACAACCTAGAGTTCCAAAAGATTAATAAGATTCAAAGGCACTTGAACGTATTAAGTGTTTTCAATTTGCAACTTAGTGCTATAAGGAGCCAATAATGCATAACAAGCAACAAGGCCCAACTTAACATGCGAAACAAGTTGAATGAGGAAGATTAGACCAATGGAGACAAGATCGCCACAACCTAGGGTTCCAGTGGGGTAAAAAGATTTAAAGGCACTTGAATGTATTAGGAGTTTTCCATTTGCAACTTAGTGCTATATGGGCCAACAACACAAAACAAGCAACTAGGCCAAACTTAACTTAGCAAACAAGTTGAATGAGGAAGATTAGACCAATGGAGGAAGGATTGTCAAAACCATAGGTTTCAGAGATTAATAAGATTCAAAGGCATTTGAATGGATTAGGAGTTTTCGTTTTGCAACTTGGTGCTATAAGGAGGCAACAACACAAAGCAAGCAACTAGGCCAAACTTAACAGGCGAAACAAGTTGAATGAGGGGATATTAATCCAATTGAAGAAGCATCACACAACCTAGGGTTCCAGAGATTAATATGATTCAAAGGCACTTGAACGTATCAAGAGTTTTCAATTTGCAACTTAGAGCTATAAGGAGCCAAAAACAGACAACAAGCAACAAGGCCCAACTTAACATGCGAAACAAGTTGAATGAGGAAGATTAGACCAATGGAGAAAGTATCGCCACAACCTAGGGTTCCAAAGTGGAGTAAAAAGATTCAAAGGCACTTGAATGTATTAGGAGTTTTCGCTTTGCAACTTAGTGCTATAAGGAGGCAACAACACAAAACAAGCAACTAGGCCAAACTTAACTGCGAAACAAGTTGAATGAGGGTAGATTAGTCTAATGGAGGAAGCATCGTAACAACCTAGAGTTCCAGAGATTAATAAGATTCAAAGGCACTTGAACGTATTAAGTGTTTTCAATTTGCAACTTAGTGCTATAAGGAGCCAATAACAAGCAACAAGGCCCAACTTAACATGCGAAACAAGTTGAATGAGGGAAGATTAGACCAATGGAGACAGATCGCCACAACCTAGGGTTCCAGTGGAGTAAAAGATTCAAAGGCACTTGAATGTATTAGGAGTTTTCCATTTGCAACTTAGTGCTATATGGGGCCAACAACACAAAACAAGCAACTAGGCCAAACTTAACTTAGAAAACAAGTTGAATGAGGGAAGATTAGACCAGTGGGGGAAGGATTGTCAAAACCAAGGGTTTCAGTAGATTAATAAGATTCAAAGGCATTTGAATGGATTAGGAGTTTTCGTTTTACAACTTGGTGCTATAAGGAGGCAACAACACAAAAGAAGCTACTAGGCCAAACTTAACATGCGAAACAAGTTGAATGAGGGAAGATTAGTCCAATGGAGGAAGGATTGCCAAAACCAAGGGTTTCAGTAGATTAATAAGATACAATGGCACTTGAACGTATTAAGAATTTTCGATTTGCAACAGTGCTATATGGAGCCAACAACACACAACAAACAACTAGGGCAAACTTAACTTGCGAAACAAGTTGAATGAGGGAAGATTAGACCAATGGAGAAAGTATCGTCACAGCCTAGGGTTCCGGTGGAGTAGAAAGATTCAAAGGCACTTGAATGTATTAGAAGTTTTCGATTTGCAACTTAGTGCTATAAGGAGGCAACAACACCAAAGAAGCAACTAGGCCAAACTTAACATGCGAAACAAGTTGAATGAGGGAAGATTAGTCCAACGGAGGAAGCATCGTCACAACGTAGTGTTCCAAAAGATTAATAAGATTCGAAGGCACTTGAACGTATTAAAAGTTTTAATTTTGAAACTTAGTGCTATAAGGAGCCAATAATGCATAACAACCAGCAAGGCCAAACTTAACAAGCGAAACAAGTTGAATGAGGGAAGATTAGACCAATGGAGAAAGTATCGTCACAACCTAGGGTTCTAGTGGAGTAAAAAGATTCAACGGCACTTGAATGTATTAGGAGTTTTCGTTTGAAACTTAGTGCTATAAGGAGGCAACAACACAAAACAAGAAACTAGGCCAAACTTAACCTGCGAAACAAGTTGAATGACAGAAGATTAGCCCTATGGAGGAAGCATCGTCACAACCTAGGGTTCCAGTAGATTAATAAGATTGAAAGGCAGTTTAACGTATTAAGAGTTTTCAATTTGCAACTTAGTGCTATAAGGAGCCAACAATGCATAACAAGCAACAAGGCCCAACTTAACATGCGAAACAAGTTGAATGAGGAAGATTAGACCAATGGAGACAGATCGTCACAACCTAGGGTTCCAAAGTGGAGTAAAAGATTCAAAGGCACTTGAATGTATTAGGAGTTTTCCATTTGCAACTTAGTGCTATATGGGGCCAACAACACAAAACAAGCAACTAGGCCAAACTTAACTTATAAACAAGTTGAATGAGGGAAGATTAGACCAATGGAGGAAGGATTGTCAAAACCATAGGGTTTTAGTAGATTAATAAAATTCAAAGGCACTTGAATGGATTAGGAGTTTTCGCTTGCAACTTGGTGCTATAAGGAGCCAACAACACAAAACAAGCAACACTAGGCCAAACTTAACATGCGAAACAAGTTGAATGAGGGAAGATTAGTCCAATGGAGAAAGTATCATCACAACCTAGGTTCCAAAGTGGATTAATAAGATTCAAAGGCACTTGAACGTATTAGAGTTTTCAATTTGCAACTTAGTGCTATAAGGAGCCAATAACAAAACAAGCAACAAGGCCAAACTTAACATGCAAACAAGTTGAATGAGGGAAGATAAGACCAATGGATGAAGCATCACCACAACGTTGGGTTCTAGTAGATTAGTAAGATTCAAAGGCACTTGAATGTATTAGGAGTTTTCGATTTGCAAGTTGGTGCTATATGGTGCCAACAACACAAAACAAGCAACTAGGCCAAACTTAACTCATAAACAAGTTGAATGAGGGAAGATTAGACCAATGGAGGACCATCGTCACAACCTAGGTTTCGAGATTAATAAGATTCAAAGGCACTTGAATGTATTAGGAGTTTTTGATTTGCAACTTAGTGCTATGATGAGCCAAAAACATTATACAAGCAACTAGGCCAAACTTAACTTATAAACAAGTTGAATGAGGAAGATTAGTCCAATGGAGGAAGCATCGTCACAACCTAGGGTTCCAGTGAGATTAATAAGATTCAAAGGCACTTGAACGTATTAGAGTTTTCAATTTGCAACTTAGTGCTATAAGGAGCCAATAACATAACAAGAAACAAGGCCCAACTTAACATGCGAAACAAGTTGAATGAGGGAAGATTAGACCAATGGAGAAAGTATCGTCACTACCTAGGGTTCCAAAGTGGAGTAAAAAATTCAAAGGCACTTGAATGTATTAGAAGTTTTCGATTTGCAACTTAGTGCTATAAGGAGACAACAACACAAAACAAGCAACTAGGCCAAACTTAACATGCGAAACAAGTTGAATGAGGGAAGATTAGTCTAATGGAGAAAGCTTTTTAACAACCTAGAGTTCCAAGAGATTAATAAGATTCAAAGGCACTTGAACGTATTAAGTGTTTTCAATTTGCAACTTAGTGCTATAAGGAGCCAATAATGCATAACAAGCAACAAGGCCCAACTTAACATGCGAAACAAGTTGAATGAGGGAAGATTAGACCAATGGAGAAAGTATCGTCACAGCCTAGGGTTCCAAAGGAGTAAAAAGATTCAAAGGCACTTGAATGTATTAGGAGTTTTCCTTTGCAACTTAGTGCTATATGGGCAACAACACAAAAGAAGCAACTAGGCCAAACTTAACATGCGAAACGAGTTGAATGAGCGAAGATTAGACCAATTGATGAAGCGTCATCACAACCTAGGTTTCCAAGTGGATTAATAAGATTCAAAGACACTAGAGTGGATTAGTAGTTTTCGCTTTGCACCTTCCTACTATATGGGGCCAACACCACAAAACAAGCAACTAGGCCAAACTTAACATGCGAATCAAGTTGGATGAGCGAAGATTAGTCCAATGGAGGAAGCATCGTCACAACCTAGGGTTCCAATAGATTAATAAGATTCAAAGGCACTTGAATGTATTAGAGTTTTGATTTGCAACTTAGTGCTATAAGGAGCCAATAACCTACAACAAGCAACAAGGCCCAACTTAACTTGCGAAACAAGTTGAATGAGGGAAGATTAGACCAATGGAGACCATCGTCACAACCTAGGTTTCCAGTAGATTAAAAGATTCAAAGGCACTTGAATGTATTAGGAGTTTTCGATTTGCAACTTAGTGCTATAAGGAGCCAACAACACAAAACAAGCAACTAGGCC
The DNA here is from genome assembly GCA_020080225.1 of Gynochthodes officinalis. NCBI lineage: Eukaryota > Viridiplantae > Streptophyta > Magnoliopsida > Gentianales > Rubiaceae > Gynochthodes > Gynochthodes officinalis. The sequence goes on from CM034622.1 coordinate 6,181,166, forward strand.
AAACTTAACTTACGAAACAAGTTGAATGAGGGAAGATTAGTCTAATGGAGGAAGCATCGTCACAACCTAGGTTCCAAGAGATTAATAAGATTCAAAGGCACTTGAACGTATTAAGAGTTTTCAATTTGCAACTTAGAGCTATAAGGAGTCAATAAAAGACAACACGCAACAAAGCCCAACTTAACTTGCGAAACAAGTTGAATGAGAGAAAATTAGACCAAGGGAGAAAGTATCGTCACAACCTAGGGTTCCGGTGGAGTAGAAAGATTGAAAGGCACTTGAATGTATTCGAAATTTTCGATCTGCAACTTAGTGCTATATGGGGCCAACAACACAAAACAAACAACTAGGCCAAATTTAACTTGCGAAACAAGTTGAATGAGGGAAGATTAGACCAATGGAGGAAGGATTGTCAAAACCAAGGGTTTCAGAAGATTAATAAGATTCAAAGGCACTTGTATGGATTAGGAGTTTTGGTTTTGCAATTTAGTGCTATAAGGAGGCAACAACACAAAACAAGCAACTAGGCCAAACTTAACAAGCGAAACAAGTTGAATGAGGGAAGATTAGTCCAATGGAGCATGCATCGTCACAACGTAGGGTTCCAGTAGATTAATAAAATTCAAAGGCACTTGAACGTATTAACAGTTTTCAATTTGCAACTTAGTACTATAGGGAGCCAATAATAGACAACAAGCAACAAGGCCGAACTTAACATGCGAAACAAGTTGAATGAGGGAAGATTAGACCAATGGAGAAAGTATCGTCACAGCCTAGGGTTCCGGTGGAGTAGAAAGATTCAAAGGCACTTCAATGTATTAGAAGTTTTCGATTTACAGCTTAGCGCTATGAGGATGCAACAACACAAAACAAGCAACTAGGCCAAATTTAACATGCGAAACAAGTTGAATTAGGGGAGATTAGTCAAATGGAGGAAGCATCGTCACAACCTTGGGTTCCAGTAGATTAATAAGATTCAAAGGCACCTGAACGTATTAAGAGTTTTCAATTTCCAACTTAGTGCTATAAGGAGGCAATAACAGACTACAAGCAACAAGGCCTAACTTAACATGCGAAACAAGTTGAATGAGGGAAGATTAGACCAATGGAGAAAGTATCGTCACAACCTAGGGTTCCAGTGGAATAAAAAGATTCAAACGCACTTGAATGTATTAGGAGTTTTCGATTTGGAACTTAGTGCTATGTGGGGCCAACAACACAAAACAAGCAACTAGGCCAAACTTAACTTGCGAAACAAGTTGAATGAGGGAAGATTAGACCAATGGAGGAAGGATTATCAAAACCAAGGGTTTCAGTAGATTAATAAGATTCAAAGGCAGTTGAATGGATTAGAAGTTTTCGTTTTGCAACTTAGTTCTATAAGGAGCCAATAACAGACAACAAGCAACAAGGCTAAACTTAACATGCGATACAAGTTGAATGAGGGAAGATTAATCCAATGGAGAAAGTATCATCACAACCTAGGTTCCAGTGAGTAATAAGATTCAAAGGCACTTGAACGTATTAGAGTTTTCGTTTTGCAACTTAGTGCTATAAGGAGCCAACAACACAAAACAAGCAACTAGGCAAAACTTAACATCTAAACAAGTTGAATGACAGAAGATTAGCCCAATGGAGGAAGCATCGTCACAACTTAGGGTTCCAGTAGCTTAAAAAGATTCAAAGGCACTTGAATGTATTAGGAGTTTTTGTTTTGCAACTTAGTGCTATAAGTAGGCAACAACACAAAACAAGCAACTAAGCCAAACTTAACTTGTAAAACAAGTTGAATGACAGAAGATTCGGCCAATTGAGGAAGCATCGTCACAATCTAGGTTCCAGAGATTAATAAGATTCAAAGGCACTTGAATGTATTAGGAGTTTTGATTTGCAACTTAGTGCTATAAGGAGCCAATAACACAAAACAAGCAACTAGGCCAAACTTAACATGCAAAACAAGTTGAATGAGGGAAGATTAGTCCAATGGAGAAACATCGTCACAACCTAGGGTTCCAGAGATTAATAAGATTCAAAGGCACTTGAACGTATTAGGAGTTTTCAATTTGCAACTTAGTGCTATAAGGAGCCAACAACACACAACAAGCAACAAGGCCCAACTTAACATGAAACAAGTTGAATGAGGAAGATTAGACCAATGGAGAAAGTATCGTCACAACCTAGGGTTCCAAAGGAGTAAAAAGATTCAAAGGCACTTGAATGTATTAGGAGTTTTCGCTTTGCAACTTAGTGCTATAAGGAGGCAACAACACAAAACAAGCAACTAGGCCAAACTTAACATGCGAAACAAGTTGAATGAGGGTAGATTAGTCTAATGGAGGAAGCTTTTTAACAACCTAGAGTTCCAGAGATTAATAAGATTCAAAGGCACTTGAACGTATTAAATGTTTTCAATTTTTAACTTAGTGCTATTAGGGGCCAATAAAAGACAAGAAGCAACAAGGCCCAACTTAAAAGGCGAAAGCAGTTGAATGAGGGAAGATTAGACCAATGGAGAAAGTATCGTCAACCTAGGGTTCCAAAGTGGAGTAAAAGATTCAAAGGCACTTGAATGTATTAGGAGTTTTCGACTTGCAACTTAGTGCTATATGGGCAACAACACAAAACAAGCAACTAGGCCAAACTTAACATGCGAAACAAGTTGAATGAGGGAAGATTAGACCAGTGGATGAAGCATAATCACAACCTAGGTTTCAGTAGATTAATAAGATTCAAAGGCATTTGAATGGATTAAAAGTTTTCGTTTTGCAACTTGGTGCTATAAGGAGGAAACAACACAAAACAAGCATCTAGGCCAAACTTAACAGGCGAAACAAGTTGAATGAGGGAATATTAATCCAATTGAGGAAGTCGTCACAACCTAGGGTTCCAATAGATTAATAAGATTCAAAGGCACTTGAATTGATTAGGAGTTTTTGATTTGCAACTTAGTGCTATATGGAGCCAATAACCTACAACAAGCAAATAGGCCAACTTAACATGCGAAACAAGTTGAATGAGGGAAGATTAGACCAATGGAGACCATCACCACAACCTAGGTTTCGGTAGATTAATAAGATTTAAAGGCACTTGAATGTTTTAGGAGTTTTCGATTTGCAACTTAGTGCAATAAGGAGCCAGCAACACAAAACAGGCAACTAGGCCAAACTTAACTTTCGACACAAGTTGAATGAGGGAAGATTAGTCTAATGGAGGAAGCACCGTCAACCTAGGGTTCCAGAGATTAATAAAATTCAAAGGCACTTGAACGTATTAAGAGTTTTCAATTTGCAACTTAGTGCTATAAGGAGCCAATACAGACAGCAAGCAACTAGGCCAAACTTAACATGCGAAACGAGTTGAATGAGGGAAGATTAGACCAATGGAGAAAGTATCATCACAACCTAGGGTTCCGTTGGAGTAGAAAGATTGAAAGGCACTTGAATGTATTAGAAGTTTTCGATTCGCAACTTAGTGCTATATGGGGCCAACAACACACAACAAACAACTAGGCCAAACATAACTTGCGAAACAAGTTGAATGAGGGAAGATTAGATCAAAGGAGGAAGGATTTTCAAAACCAAGGGTTTTAGTAGATTAATAAGATTCAAAGGCACTTGAATGGATTAGGAGTTTTCGTTTTGCATATTAGTGCCATAACGAGGCAACAACACAAAAGAAGCAACTAGGCCAAACTTAACATGCGAAACAAGTTGAATGAGGGAAGATTAGTCCAATGGAGGAAGAATCGTCACCACGTAGGGTTCTAGTAGATTAATAAGATTCAAAGGCACTTGAACGTATTAACGATTTTCAATTTGCAACTTAGTGGTATAGGACGCCAATTATAGACAGCAAGCAACTAGGCCAAACTTAACATGCGAAACGAGTTGAATGAGGGAAGATTAGACCAATGGAGAAAGTATCATCACAACCTAGGGTTCCGTTGGAGTAGAAAGATTGAAAGGCACTTGAATGTATTACAAGTTTTGGATTTGTAACTGAGTGCTATAAGGGGCCAACAACAGAAAACATCCAACTAGGCCAAACTTAACTTCGGACACAAGTTGAATGAGGGTAGATTAGTCTAATGGAGGAAGCATCGTAACAACCTAGAGTTCTAGTCGATTAATAAGATTCAGAGGCACTTGAACGTATTATGTGTTTTCCATTTGCAACTTAGTGCTATAAGGAGCCAATAATGCATAACAAGCAACAAGGCCCAACTTAACATGCGAAACAAGTTGAATGAGGGAAGATTAGACCAATGGAGATGATCGCCACAACCTAGGGTTCCAAAGTGGAGTAAAAAGATTCAAAGGCACTTGAATGTATTAGGAGTTTCCATTTGCAACTTAGTGCTATATGGGGCCAACAACACAAAACAAGCAACTAGGCCAAACTTAACTTACGAAACAAGTTGAATGAGGAAGATTAGACCAATGGAGGAAGGATTGTCAAAACCATAGGTTTCATTAATTAATAAAATTCAAAGGCACTTGGTGTTATAATGAGGCAACAACCGAAAACAAGCAACTGGGCCAAACTTAACATGCGAAACAAGTTGAATGAGGGAAGATTAGTCCAATGGAGGAAGCATCATCGAAACGTAGGGTTCCAGTAGATTAATAAGATTCAAAGGCACTTGAACGTATTAAGAATTTTCAATTTGCAACTTTGTGCTATAGGGAGCCAATAATAGGCAACAAGCAACAAGGCCCAACTTAACATGCGAAGCAAGTTGAATGAGGGAAGATTAGACCAATGGAGAAAGTATCGTCACAACCTAGGGTTCCAGTGGAGTAGAAAGATTCAAAGGCACTTGAATGTATTCGAAATTTTCGATTTGCAACTTAGTGCTATATGGGGCCAACAACACAAAACAAGCAACTAGGCCAAATTTAACTTGCGAAACAAGTTGAATGTGGGAAGATTAGACCAATGGAGGAAATATCGTCACAACCTATGTTCTACTAGATTAATAAGATTCAAAGGCACTTGAATTTATTAGGAGTTTTCATTTTGCAACTTAGTGCTATATGGGGCAACAACTCAAAACAAGCAACTAGGCCAAACTTAACATGCGAAACAAGTTGAATGAGGAAGATTAGACCAATGGAGAAAGTATCGTCACAACCTAGGTTCCAGTGGAGTAAAAAGATTCAAAGGCACTTGAATGTATTAGGAGTTTTCGATTTGCAACTTAGTGCTATAAGGGGCCAACACACAAAACAAGCAACTAGGCCAAACTTAACATACGAAACAAGTTGAATGAGGAAGATTAGACCAATGGAGGAAGCATTGTCAAAACATAGGGTTTCAATAGATTAATAAGATTCAAAGGCACTTGATTTGAATAGGAGTTTTTGATTTGCAACTTAGTGCTATAGGGTGCCAACAACACAAAACAAGCAAATAGGCCAAACTTAACTTGTAAACAAGTTGAATGAGGGAAGATTAGAACAATGGAGGACCATCACCACAACCTAGGTTTCGGTGGATTAATAAGATTCAAAGGCACTTGAATGTATTAGGAGTTTTCGATTTGCAACTTAGTGCTATAAGGAGCCAACAACACAAAACAAGCAACTAGGCCAAACTTAACTTGCGAAACAAGTTGAATGAGGAAGATTAGTCTAATGGAGGAAATATCGTCACAACCTAGGGTTCCAGTGAGATTAATAAAATTCAAAGGCACTTGAACGTATTGAGAGTTTTCAATTTGCAACTTAGTGCTATAAGAAGCCAATACATAACAAGCAACAAGGCCAACTTAAAATGCGAAACAAGTTGAATGAGGGAAGATTAGACCAATGGAGAAAGTATCACACAACCTAGGCTTTCGGTGGATTAAAAAGATTCAAAGGCACTTGAATGTATTAGGAGTTTTCGCTTTGCAACTTAGTGCTATAAGGAGGCAACAACACAAAACAAGCAACTAGGCCAAACTTAACATGAAACAAGTTGAATGAGGGTAGATTAGTCTAATGGAGAAAGCTTTGTAACAACCTAGAGTTCCAGAGATTAATAAGATTCAAAGGCACTTGAACGTATTAAGTTTTCAATTTGCAACTTAGTGCTATAAGGAGCCAATACAGCATAACAAGCAACAAGGCCCAACTTAACATGCAAAACAAGTTGAATGAGGAAGATTAGACCAATGGAGAAAGTTTCACACAACCTAGGGTTCCAATGGAGTAAAAAGATTCAAAGGCACTTGAATGTATTATTAGAGTTTTCGATTTGCAACTTAGTGCTATATGGGGCCAACAACACAAAACAAGCAACTAGGCCAAACTTAACTTGCAAACAAGTTGAATGAGGAAGATTAGACCAATGGAGGAAGTATAATCACAACCTAGGTTTCGAAGGATTAATAAGATTCAAAGGCACTTGAATATATTAGGAGTTTTCGATTTGCAACTTGGTGCTATATGGAGCCAACAACACAAATCAAGCAACTAGGCCAAACTTAACATGAAACAAGTTGAATGAGGAAGATTAGTCCAATGGAGGAAGCATGTCACAACCTAGGGTTTCAATAGATTAATAAGATTCAAAGGCACTTGAATTGATTAGGAGTTTTGATTTGCAACTTAGTGCTAGATGGTGCCAATAACCTACAACAAGCAAATAGGCCCAACTTAACTTGCGAAACAACTTGAATGAGGGAAGATTAGACCAATGGAGGACCATCACCACAACCTAGGTTTCCGTAGATTAACAAGATTCAAAGGCACTTGAATGTATTAGGAGTTTTGATTTGCAACTTAGTGCTATAAGGAGCCAACAACACAAAACAAGCAACTAGGCCAAACTTAACTTGCGAAACAAGTTGAATGAGGAAGATTAGTCTAATGGAGGAAGCATCGTCACAACATAGGGTTCAGAGATTAATAAAATTCAAAGGCACTTGAACGTATTGAGAGTTTTCAATTTGCAACTTAGTGCTATAAGGAGCCAATACAGATAACAAGCAACAACGCCCAACTTAACATGCGAAACAAGTTGAATGAGGGAAGATTAGACCAATGCAGAAATTATCGCCACAACCTAGGGTTCCAGTGGAGTAAAAAGATTCAAAGGCACTTGAACGTAATAGGAGTTTTCGATTTGCAACTTAGTGCTATGTGGGGCCAACAACAAAAAGCAAACAACTAGGCCAAACTTAACTTGAGAAACAAGTTGAATGAGGAAGATTAGACCAATGGAGGAAGGATTGTCAAAACCATAGGGTTTCATGAGATTAATAAGATTCAAAAGCACTTGATTGTATTAGGAGTTTTCGTTTTGCAACTTAGTGCTATAACGAGGCAACAACACAAAAGAAGCAACTAGGCCAAACTTAACATGCGAAACAAGTTGAATGAGGGAAGATTAGTCCAATGGAAGAAGAATCGTCACAACCTAGAATTCCAGTAGATTAATAAGATGCAAAGGCACTTGAACGTATCAAGAGTTTTCAATTTGCAACTTAGAGCTATAAGGAGCCAAAGCAGACAACAAGCAACAAGGCCCAACTTAACATGCGAAACAAGTTGAATGAGGAAGATTAGACCAATGGAGAAAGTATCGTCACAACCTAGGGTTCCAAAGTGGAGTAAAAGATTCAAAGGCACTTGAATGTATTAGGAGTTTTCGCTTTGCAACTTAGTGCTATAAGGAGGCAACAACACAAAACAAGCAACTAGGCCAAACTTAACTTACGAAACAAGTTGAATGAGGGTAGATTAGTCTAATGGAGGAAGCATCGTAACAACCTAGAGTTCCAGAGATTAATAAGATTCAAAGGCACTTGAAGGTATTAAGTGTTTTCAATTTGCAACTTAGTACTATAAGGAGCCAATAACACAACAAGCAACAAGGCCAAACTTAACATGCGAAACAAGTTGAATGAGGGAAGATTAGACCAATGGACACGATCGTTACAACCTAGGGTTCCAAAGTGGAGTAAAAAGATTCAAAGGCACTTGAATGTATTAGGAGTTTTCCATTTGCAACTTAGTGCTATATGGGGCCAACAACACAAAACAAGCAACTAGGCCAAACTTAACTTACGAACAAGTTGAATGAGGAAGATTAGACCAATGGAGGAAGGATTGTCAAAACCATAGGGTTTCAGAGATTAATAAAATTCAAAGGCACTTGAATGGATTAGGAGTTTCGTTTGCAACTTGGTGCTATAAGGAGGCAACAACACAAAACAAGCAACTAGGCCAAACTTAACATGCTAAACAAGTTGAATGAGGAAGATTAGTCCAATGGAGGAAGCATCGTCACAACCTAGGGTTCCAAGAGATTAATAAGATTCAAAGGCACTTGAACGTATTAAGAGTTTTCAATTTGCAACTTAGTGTTATATAGCTATAATATGAGCCAGAACAAGCAACAATGCCAAACTTAACATGCGAAACAAGTTGAATGAGGGAAGATTAGACCAATGGAGAAAGTATCGTCACAACCTAGGGTTCAAGTGGAGTAAAAAGATTCAAAGGCACTTGAATGTATTAGGAGTTTTCGTTTTGCAACTTAGTGCTATAAGCAGGGAACAACACAAAACAAGAAACTAGGCCAAACTTAACCAGCGAAACAAGTTGAATGACAGAAGATTAGTCCAATGGAGGAAGCATCATCACAACCTAGGGTTCCAGTAGATTAATAAGATTCAAAGGCAGTTCAACGTATTAAGAGTTTTCAATTTCCAACTTAGTGCTATAAGGAGCCAATAACAGACAACAAGCAACAATGCCAAACTTAACATGCGAAACAAGTTGAATGAGGGAAGATTAGACCAAAGGAGAAAGTATCGTCACAACCTAGGGTTCCAGTGGAGTAAAAAGATTCAAAGGCACTTGAATGTATTAGGAGTTTACATTTTGCAACTTAGTGCTATAAGGTGCCAACAACACAAAACAAGCAACTAGGCCAAACTTAACATGCGAAACAAGTTGAATGAGGGTAGATTAGTCTAATTGAGAAAGCATCGTAACAACCTAGAGTTCCAAAAGAGATTAATAAGATTCAAAGGCACTTGAACGTATTAAGTGTTTTCAATTTGCAACTTAGTGCTATAAGGAGCCAATAACACAACAAGCAACAAGGCCCAACTTAACATGCGAAACAAGTTGAATGAGAGAAGATTAGACCAATGGAGAAAGTATCGCCACAACCTAGGCTTCGGTGGAGTAAAAAGATTCAAAGGCAGTTGAATATATTAGGAATTTTCGATTTGCAACTTACTGTTATATGGGCCAACAACACAAAACAAGCAACTAGGCCAAACTTAACTTACGAAACAAGTTGAATGAGGAAGATTAGACCAATGGAGGAAGGATTGTCAAAACCATAGGTTTCAGAGATTAATAAGATTCAAAGGCACTTGAATGGATTATGAGTTTTCTTGCAACTTAGTGCCATAATGAGGCAACAACACAAAATTAGCAACTAGGCCAAACTTAATGCGAAACAAGTTGAATGAGGAAGATTAGTCCAATGGAGGAAGCATCGTGCAACCTAGGTTCCAGAGATTAATATGATTCAAAGGCACTTGAACGTATCAACAGTTTTCAATTTGCAACTTAGAGCTATAAGGAGCCAAAAATGCACAACAAGCAACAAGGCCAAACTTAACATGCGAAACAAGTTGAATGAGGGAAGATTAGACCAAAGGAGAAAGTATCGTCACAACCTAGGGTTCCAGTGGAGTAAAAAGATTCAAAGGCACTTGAATGTATTAGGAGTTTTCGTTTTGCAACTTAGTGCTATAAGGAGGCAACAACACAAAACAAGAAACTAGGGCAAAGTTAACCTGCGAAACAAGTTGAATGACAGAAGATTAGTCGAATGGAGGAAGCATCGTCACAACCTAGGGTTCCAGTAGATTAATAAGATTCAAAGGTAGTTAAACGTATTAAAAGTTTTCAATTGCCAACTTAGTGCTATAATGAGCCAATAACAGACAACAAGCAACAAGGCCAAACTTAACATGCGAAACAAGTCGAATGAGGGAAGATTAGACCAATGGAGGAAGGATTGTCAAAACCAAGGGTTTCAGTAGATTAATAAGATACAATGGCACGTGAATGGATTAGGAGTTTTCGTTTTGAAACTTAGTGCTATAAGGAGGCAACAACACAAGAGAAGCAACTAGGCTAAACTTAACATGCGAAACAAGTTGAATGAGGGAAGATTAGCTCAATGGAAGAAGAATCGTCACAACGTTGGGTTCCAGTACATTAATAAGTGTCAAAGGCACTTGAACGTATTAAGAGTTTTCGTATGCAACTTGGTGCTATAAGGAGGCAATAACACACAACAAACAACTAGGCCAAACTTAAAATGTGAAACAAGTTGAATGAGGAAGATTAGTCCAATGGAGGAAGCATTGTCACAACCTAGGGTTTCATAGATTAATAAGATTCAAAGGCACTTGAATTGATTAGGAGTTTTTGATTTGCAACATAGTGCTATAAGGTGCCAATAACCTACAACAAGCAAATAGGCCAAACTTAACTTGAAACAAGTTGAATGAAGGAAGATTAGAACAATGGAGGACCATCACCACAACCTAGGTTTCAGAGATTAATGATTCAAAGGCACTTGAATGTATTAGGAGTTTTCGATTTGCAAATTAGTGCTATAAGGAGCCAACAACACAAAACAAGCAACTAGGCCAAACTTAACTTGCAAACAAGTTGAATGAGGAAGATTAGTCTAATGGAGGAAACATCGTCACAACCTAGGGTTCCAGAGATTAATAAAATTCAAAGGCACTTGAACGTATTGAGAGTTTTCAATTTGCAACTTAGTGCTATAAGTAGCCAATAACACAACAAGCAACAAGGCCCAACTTAACATGTGAAACAAGTTGAATGAGGGAAGATTAGACCAATGGAGAAAGTATCGTCACAACCTAGAGTTCCGTGGAGTAAAAGATTCAAAGGCACTTGTATGTATTAGGAGTTTTCGTTTGCAACTTAGTGCTATAAGGAGGCAACAACACAAAACAAGCAACTAGGCCAAACTTGACATGCGAAACAAGTTGAATGAGGGTAGATTAGTCTAATGGAGAAAGCATCGTAACAACCTAGAGTTCCGTAGATTAATAAGATTCAGAGGCACTTGAACGTATTAAGTGTTTTCAATTTGCAACTTAGTGCTATAAGGAGCCAATAATGCACAACAAGCAACAAGGCCCAACTTAACATGCAAAACAAGTTGAATGAGGAAGATTAGACCAATGGAGAAAGTATCGTCACAACCTAGGGTTCCGTGGAGTAAAAAGATTCAAAGGCACTTGAATGTATTAGGAGTTTTCGACTTGCAAATTAGTGCTATATGGGCAACAACACAAAACAAGCAACTAGGCCAAACTTAACTTACGAAACAAGTTGAATGAGGAAGATTAGATCAATGGAGGAAGGATTGTCAAAACCATAGCGTTTCAAGAGATTAATAAGATTCAAAGGCACTTGAATGGATTAGAGTTTCGTTTTGCAACTTAGTGCCATAATGAGGCAACAACACAAAATTAGCAACTAGGCCAAACTTAACATGCGAAACAAGTTGAATGAGGAAGATTAGTCCAATGGAGGAAGCATCACAACCTAGGGTTCCAGTAGATTAATATGATTCAAAGGCACTTGAACGTATCAATAGTTTTCAATTTGCAACTTAGGGCTATAAGGAGCCAAAAAAGCAGACAACAAGCAACAAGGCCCAACTTAACATACGAAACAAGTTCAATGAGGAAGATTAGACCAATGGAGAAAGTATCGTCACAACCTAGGTTCCAGTGGAGTAAAAAGTTTCAAAGCCACTTGAATGTATTAGGAGTTTTCGTTTGCAACTTAGTGCTATAAGGAGGCAACAACACAAAACAAGCAACTAGGCCAAACTTAACTTGCGAAACAAGTTGAATGAGATAGATTAGTCTAATGGAGGAAGCATCGTAACAACCTAGAGTTCCGTAGATTAATAAAATTCAAAGGCACTTGAACTTTTAAGTGTTTTCAATTTGCAACTTAGTGCTATAAGGAGCCAATAACCGACAACAAACAAAAGGCCCAACTTAAAATGCGAAACAAGTTGAATGAGGAAGATTAGACCAATGGAGAAAGTATCGTCACAACCTAGGCTTCCAGTGGAGTAAAAGATTCAAAGGCACTTGAATGTGTTAGAAGTTTTCCATTTGCAACTTAGTGCTATAAGGAGGCAACGACACAAACCAAGCAACTAGGCCAAACTTAACATGCGAAATGAGTTGAATGAGAGAAGATTAGACCAATGGAGAAAGTATCACAACCTAGGTTCCAAAGGAGTAAAAAGATTCAAAGGCACTTGAATTTATTAGGAGTGTTCAACTTGCAAATTAGTGCTATATGGGGCAACAACTCAAAACATGCAACTAGGCTAAACTTAACTTATAAACAAGTTGAATGAGGAAGATTAGACCAATGGAGGAAGGATTGTCAAAACCATAGCGTTTCATAGATTAATAAGATTCAAAGGCACTTGAATGGATTAGAAGTTTTCGTTTTGCTACTTAGTGCCATAATGAGGCAACAACACAAAATTAGCAACTAGGCCAAATTTAACATGCGAAACAAGTTGAATGAGGGAAGATTAGTCCAATGGAGGAAGCATCGTGCAACCTAGGGTTCAGAGATTAATATGATTCAAAGGCACTTGAACGTATCAACAGTTTTCAATTTGCAACTTAGAGCTATAAGGAGCCAAAACAGACAACAAGCAACAAGGCCCAACTTAACATACGAAACAAGTTCAATGAGGAAGATTAGACCAATGGAGAAAGTATCGTCACAACCTAGGGTTCAGTGGAGTAAAAAGTTTCAAAGGCACTTGAATGTATTAGGAGTTTTCTTTGCAACTTAGTGCTATAAGGAGGCAACAACACAAAACAAGCAACTAGGCCAAACTTAACTTGCCAAACAAGTTGAATGAGGTAGATTAGTCTAATGGAGCAAGCATCGTAACAACCTAGAGTTCCAAGATTAATAAAATTCAAAGGCACTTGAACTTATTAAGTGTTTTCAATTTGCAACTTAGTGCTATAAGGAGCCAATAACACAACAAACAAGAAGGCCCAACTTAAAATGCGAAACAAGTTGAATGAGGAAGATTAGACCAATGGAGAAAGTATCGTCACAACCTAGGCTTCCAAAGTGGAGTAAAAAGATTCAAAGGCACTTCAATGTATTAGAAGTTTTCCGTTTGCAACTTAGTGCTATAAGGAGGCAACAACACAAACCAAGCAACTAGGCCAAACTTAACATGCGAAACAAGTTGAATGAGGAAGATTAGTTCAATGGAGGAAGCATCACACAACCTAGAGTTCAGTGGATTAATAAGATTCAAAGGCACTTGAACGTATTAAGAGTTTTCAATGCAACTTGGTGCTATAAGGAGGCAATAACAGACAACAAACAACACGGCCACTTAAAATGAAACAAGTTAAATGAGGATGATTAGACCAATGGAGAAAGTATAATCACAACCTAGGCTTCCAAAGGAGTAAAAGATTCAAAGGCACTTGAATATATTAGGAGTTTTCGATTTGCAACTTGGTGCTCTATGGGGCCAACAAGACAAATCAAGCAAGTAGGCCAAACTTAAGTTGCGAAACAATTTTAATGAGGAAGATTAGTCCAATGGAGGAGGAAGCATTGTCAAAACCAAGGGTTTCAATAGATGAATAAGACTCAAAGGCACTTGAATTGATTAGGAGGTTTTGATTTGCAACATAGTGCTAGAAGGTGCCAATAACCTACAACAAGCAAATAGGCGACACTTAACTTGCGAAACAAGTTGAATGAAGGAAGATTAGAACAATGGGGACCATCACCACAATCTAGGTTTCCAGTAGATTAATCGATTCATAGGCACTTGAATGTATTAGGAGTTTCGATTTGCAAATTAGTGCTATAAGGAGCCAATAACACAAAACAAGCAACTAGGCCAAACTTAACTTGCGAAACAAGTTGAATAAGGAAGATTAGTCTAGTGGAGAAACATCGTCACAACATAGGGTTCCAGAGTTTAATAAAATTCAAAGGCACTTGAGCGTATTGAGAGTTTTCAATTTCCAACTTAGTGCTTTAAGTAGCCAATAATGCACAACAAGCAACAAGGCCCAACTTAACATGTGAAACAAGTTGAATAAGGAAGATTAGACCAATGGAGAAAGTATCGTCACAACCTAGAGTTCGGTGGAGTAAAAGTTTCAAAGGCACTTGAATGTATTAGAGTTTTCGTTGTGCAACTTAGTGCTATAAGGAGGCAACAACGCAAAACAAGTAACTAGTCCAAACTTAACATGCGAAACAAGTTGAATGAGGGTAGATTAGTCTAATGGAGAAAGCATCGTAACAACCTAGAGTTCCAGTAGATTAATAAGATTCAGAGGCACTTGAACGTATTAAGTGTTTTCAATTTGCAAATTAGTGCTATAAGGAGCCAATAAGGACAACAAGCAACAAGGCCCAACTTAAAATGCAAAACAAGTTGAATGAGAGAAGATTAGACCAATGGAGAAAGTATCGTCGTAACTAGGCTTCCAGTGAAGTAAAAAGATTCAAAGGCACTTGAATTTATTAGGAGTGTTCGACTTGCAAATTAGTGCTATATGGGGCAACAACTCAAAACATGCAACAAGGCCAAACTTAACTTGAAACAAGTTGAATGAGGTAGATTAGTCTAATGGAGGAAGCATCGTAACAACCTATAGTTCCAAAGAGATTAATAAGATTCAGAGGCACTTGAACGTATTAAGTGTTTTCAATTTGCAACTTAGTGCTATAAGGAGCCAATAACTGACAACAAGCAAGAAGGCCCAACTTAAAATGCGAAACAAGTTGAATAAGGGAAGATTAGACCAAGGAGAAAGTATCGTCACAACCTAGGCTTCGTGGAGTAAAAGATTCAACGGCACTTGAATGTGTTAAGTTTTCCATTTGCAACTTAGTGCTATATGGGGCCAACAACACAATACAAGTAGGCCAAACTTAATCGACGAAACAAGTTAAATGAGGAAGATTATACCAATGGAGGAAGGATTGTCAAAACCATAGGGTTTGAGATTAATAAAATTCAATGGCACTTGAATGGATTAGGAGTTTTCGCTTGCAACTTGGTGCTATAAGGAGGTAACAACACAAAACAAGCAACTAGGCCAAACTTAACATGCGAAACAAGTTGAATAAGGGAAGATTAGTCCAATGGAGGAAGCATCTGTGACAACCTAGGGTTCCAGTGGATTAATAAGATTCAAAGGCGGTTGAACGTATTAAGAGTTTTCGTATGCAACTTGGTCCTATAAGGTGGCAATAACAAGAGGTCCTATAAGGAGGCAATAACAGAAAACAAACAACACGGCCCAACTTAAAATGTGAAACAAGTTAAATGAGGATGATTAGGCCAATGGAGAAAGTATAATCACAACCTAGGCTTCGATGGAGTAAAAGATTCAAAGGTACTGAATATATTAGAAGTTTTCGATTTGCAACTTGGTGCTCTATGGCCAATAAAGACAAATCAAGCAACTAGGCCAAACTTAAGTTCGAAACAATTTGAATGAGGAAGATTAGTCCAAAAGAGGAAACATTGTCAAAACCAGGGTTTCAATAGATTAATAAGATTCAAAGGCACTTGAATTGATTAGGAGGTTTTGATTTGCAACATAGTGCTAGAAAGGTGCCAATAACCTACAACAAGCAAATAGCGACTTAACTTAAACAAGTTAAATGAAGGAAGATTAGAACAATGGGGACCATCACCTTCTAGGTTTCAGTAGATTAATCAATTCATAGGCATTTGAATGTATTAGGAGTTTTCGATTTGCAAATTAGTGCTATAAGAGCCAATAACACAAAACAAGCAACTAGGCCAAACTTAACTTGCGAAACAAGTTGAATAAGGAAGATTTGTCTAATGGAGGAAGCATCGTCACAACCTAGGGTTCCAGTACATTAATAAGATTCAAAGGCAGTTAAACGTATTAAGAGTTTTCAATTGCCAACTTAGTGCTATAAGGAGCCAATAACAGACAACAAGCAACAACGCGAAACTTAACATGCGAAACAAGTTGAATGAGGGAATATTACACCAATGGAGAAAGTATCGTCACATCCTAGGGTTGCAGTGGAGTAAAAAGATTCAAAGCCACTTGAATGTATTAGGAGTTTTCGTTTTGCAGCTTAGTGCTATAAGGAGGCAACAACACAAAACAAGAAACTAGGCCAAACTTAACATGAAACAAGTTGAATGAGGGTAGATTAGTCTAATGGAGAAAGCATCGTAACAACCTAGAGTTCGGTAGATTAATAAGATTCGAGGCACTTGAACGTATTAAGTGTTTTCAATTTGCAACTTAGGGCTATAAGGAGCCAATAACAGACAACAAGAAACAACGCCCAACTCATAATACGAAACAAGTTGAATGACAGAAGATTAGCCCAATGGAGGAAGCATCGTCACAACCTAGGCTTCGGTGGAGTAAAAGATTCAAAGGCACTTGAATTTATTAGGAGTGTTCGACTCGCAAATTAGTGCTATATGGGGCAACATCTCAAAACATGCCACTAGGGCCAACTTAACTTGCGAAACAAGTTGAATGTGGAAGATTAGACCAATGGAGGAAGGATTGTCAAAACCATAGGGTTTCATGAGATTAATAAGATTCAAAGGCACTTGAATGGATTAGGAGTTTCGTTTTGCAACTTAGTGCCATAGTGAGGCAACAACACAAAATTAGCAACTAGGCAAAACTTAACATGCGAAACAAGTTGAATGAGGAAGATTAGTCCAATGGAGGAAGCATCACACAACCTAGGGTTCCAGTAGATTAATAACATTCAGCACTTGAGCGTATTAAGAGTTTTAAATATGCAACTTGGTGTTATAAGGAGCCAATAATAGACAACAAACAACACGTAAAATGTGAAACAAGTTAAATGAGAGAACAAGCAAGAAGGCCCAACTTAACATGTGAAACAAGTTGAATAACTGAAGATTAGACGAATGGAGAAAGTATCGTCACAACCTAGGGTTCGATGGAGTAAAAGTTTCAAAGGCACTTGAATGTATTAGGAGTTTTCGTTTTGCAACTTAGTGCTATAAGGAGGCAACAACACAAAACAAGCAACTAGGCCAAACTTAACTTGCGAAACAAGTTGAATGAGGTAGATTAGTCTAGTGGAGGAAGCATCGTAACAACCTATAGTTCGATGAGATTAATAAGATTGGAGGCACTTGAGCGTATTAAGTGTTTTCAATTTGCAACTTAGTGCTATAAGGAGCCAATAAGCGACAACAAGCAAGAAGGCCCAACTTAAAATGCGAAACAAGTTGAATAAGGGAAGATTAGACCAATGGAGAAAGTATCGTCACAACCTAGGCTTCCGATGGAGTAAAAGATTCAAAGGCACTTGAATGTGTTAGAAGTTTTCCATTTGCAACTTAGTGCTATTAAGGAGGCAACGACACAAACCAAGCAACTAGGCCAAACTTAACATGCGAAACAAGTTGAATGCGGGTAGATTAGTCGAATGGAGAAAGCATCGTAACAACCTAGAGTTCCAGTAGATTAATAAGATTTATAGGCACTTGAGCGTATTAAGTGTTTTTATTTGCAACTTAGTGCTATAAGGAGCCAATAGCGGACAACAAGCAACAAGGCCCAACTTAACATGCGAAAAGATGAATGAGGCAAGATTAGAACAATGGAGATGGCGTCACAACCTAGGGTTCCAGAGATTTAAAAGATTCAAAGGCCCTTGCATGAATTATAAGTTTTCGATTTGCGACATAGTGCCATATGGGGGAACAACACACAACAAGTAGGCCAAACTTAACTTACGAAACAAGTTGAATGAGGAAGATTATACCAATGGAGGAAGGATTGTCAAAACCATAGGGTTTGATGAGATTAATAAGATACAATGGCACTTGATTGGATTGGGAGTTTTCGTTTTGCAACCTAGTGCTATAAGGAGGCCACAACACAAAACAAGCAACTAGGCCAAACTTAACATGCGAAACAAGTTGAATAAGGGGTGACTAGTCCAATGGAGGAAGCATCGTCACAACCTAGGGTTCGGTGGATTAATAAGATTCAAAGGCACTTGAGCGTATTAAGAGTTTTCGTATGCAACTTGGTCCTATAAGGAGGCAATAACAGACAACAAACAACACGGCCCACTTAAAATGTGAAACATGTTAAGCGAGGATGATTAGACCAATGGAGAAAGTATAATCACAACCTAGGCTTCGATTGGAGTAAAAGATTCAAAGGTACTGAATATATTAGAAGTTTTCGATTTGCAACTTGGTGCTCTATGGGCCAACACAAATCAAGCAACTAGGCCAAACTTAAGTTCGAAACAATTTGAATGAGGAAGATTAGTCCAAAAGAGAAACATTGTCAAAACCAAGGGTTTGATAGATTAATAAGATTCAAAGGCACTTGAATTGATTAGGAGGTTTTGATTTGCAACATAGTGCTAGAAGGTGCCAATAACCTACAACTAGCAAATAGCGACACTTAACTTGCGAAAGGTTGAATGAAGGAAGATTAGAACAATGGGGTACCATCACCACAATCTAGGTTTCCAGTAGATTAATCGATTCATAGGCACTTGAATGTATTAGGAGTTTTCGATTTGCAAATTAGTGCTATAAGGAGCCAATAACACAAAACAAGCAACTAGGCCAAACTTAACTTGCGAAACAAGTTGAATAAGGAAGATTAGTCTAATGGAGGAAACATCGTCACAACATAGGTTCCAGTAGATTAATAAAAATCAAAGGCACTTGAGCGTATTGAGAGTTTTCAATTTCCAACTTAGTGCTATAAGTGGCCAGTAACGTAGAACAAGCAAAAAGGCCAAACTTAACATGTGACACAAGGTCAACGAGGGAAGATTAGACCAGTGGAGAAACTATCGTCACAACCTAGCTTTCCGAAGGAGTAAAAGATTCAAAGGCACTTGAATGTATTAGAGTTTTCGTTTGCAACTTAGTGCTATAAGGAGGCAACAACCCAAAACAAGCAACTAAGCCAAACTTAACATGCGAAACAAGTTGAATGAGGGTAGATTAGTCTAATGGAGGAAGCATCGTAATAACCTAGAGTTCCAGAGATTAATAAGATTGCAGGCACTTGAGCGTATTAAGTGTTTTCAATTTGCAACTTAGTGCTGTAGGAGCCAATATGAGACAACAAGCAACGAGGCCCAACTTAAAATGCGAAACAAGTTGAATGAGGAAGATTAGACCAATGGAGAAAGTATAATCACAACCTAGGCTCCTAGTGGAGTAAAAAGATTCAAAGGTACCCGAATATATTAGGAGTTTTCGATTTACAAGTTGGTGCTATATGTGGCCAACAACACAAAACAAGCAACTAGGCTAACCTTAAGTTGCAAAACTAGTTGAATGAGGAAGATTAGACCAATGGAAGAAGCATTGTCAAAACCAAGGGTTTCTGTAGATTGATAAGATTAAAAGCAGTTGAATTGATTTGGAGTTTTGATTTGCAACATAGTGCTATAAGGTGCCAATAACCTACAACAAGCAACAGCGACTTAACTTGCGAAGCGAGTTGAATGAAGGAAATTTAGAACAATGGAGGACCATCACCACAACCTAGGGTTCCGGTAGATTAATAAGATTCAAAGGCAATTGAACGTATTAAGACTTTTCAAATTGCAACTTAGTGCTATAAGTAGCCAATAACAGACAACAAGCACCAAGGCCCACCTTAACATGTGCAACATGTTGATTGAGCGAACATCATACCAATGGAAAAAGTATCGTCACAGCCTAGGGTTCAGTGGAGTAAAAGATTCAAAGGCACTTGAATGTATTAGGAGTTTTCGTTTTGCAACTTAGTGCTATAAGGAGGCAACAACACAAAACAAGCAACTAGGCCAAACTTAACATGCGAAACAAGTTGAATGAGGGTAGATTAGTCTAATGGAGAAAGCATCGTAACAACCTAGAGTTCCAGTAGATTAATAAGATTCAGAGGCACTTGAGCGTATTAAGTGTTTTCAATTTGCAACTTAGTGCTATAAGGAGCCAATAACGGACAACATGCAAGAAGGCCCAACTTAAAATGCGAAACAAGTTGAATGAGGAAGATTAGACCAATGGAGAAAGTGATATGAATCCAACAAGCATTGAAGAGACTTCGAACCCGTAGCATGATATCAATAGCAATGTCTCCAGAACAAGCTCGGATCCACTTGACAAGGGCTAGAACAAAGAAAATGAAGGAAGCCTTGAATGGACTCATCCAAACAGCCCGATTGATAAAACCGCATTTATTAATGTACTAAGTGGAAATGGATCTTGTTAATTAGAATTTGGAGCCAAATTCCAATTTGTGGCCATAATGGGTTTGGCTTGACTACTATTTTTCCTTAGGACCCTTAAGGTCATTGGGCTTAGTTATTAGAAGATGACATAGACCCGTAAGGTTAACCCATGACTCATGTGAGCCCATTTGGCTCTAAAGAAACCCTAGACACCCTAGAAACCCTAGCACTTGTGAAGGATGTCTTGTATCTTTATAGTGGCTACCCGCCATTCTTGAGGCAGATTTTGAAGAATGAAAATTTGGTTCTTGACATTACAAGCTTGAGAGAATTGCTCTCTAGTTTACGTAATTACTTGCAAATTACACAAATTCGAATTTGTGTGTTTGTTGTTCTTGATTTCCTAGATTTGTTCCTAGGAAATTGGATTCCATCCATCAATTGATTCCAAGGTTTCTAGTACGGGTTATCTAGGGTTGAGGACCTATTCCACCTTCAAGGAACATACCATCTCAAGGAAAGATTTGAGGTTGATCCAAGGAAGAACTTGTGTAGTGAGTTTTTGGAACAAGTTATCCAAGGTTTCACGCCTTGATTAGTATCGAGGCGATCTTGGTTCCCAAAAGCTTCATAT
The DNA here is from genome assembly GCA_020080225.1 of Gynochthodes officinalis. Taxonomy (NCBI): domain Eukaryota; kingdom Viridiplantae; phylum Streptophyta; class Magnoliopsida; order Gentianales; family Rubiaceae; genus Gynochthodes; species Gynochthodes officinalis. The sequence continues at coordinate 6,202,133 of CM034622.1, forward strand.
CTTTTCTTTTACCTAACAAAAAAAAATCATCATCATTGGTATGTTCTTTATCTCCTCAATCTTCTTGTTGTTTTGAATATCATCATCATTGGTATGTTCTTGTATTGATGAAGCAAATTACATTCTTGTATTGATGTGTTGGTTTGGCTTGCTTCCATCTTAGACAAATCCGTACCTTTGCTTATCCAATTGTTGTTTATGCCTTGTGAAATGCATTTCTTATTCGTGTGTTGGTTTGGTTTTTGATAAATCCGTATCTTTGCTCTCTTGATAAATCCATACCCTTGCGGCCTTACTTCTGTTATTTCCATATATTATTGTTGTTTATGCCTTGCTGAAGTTGAAAAAAGAAAAAGGATAGATAAAAAAAAAAAAAAAAGAGAAGAAGAAATTGTTAGGCAAAAATCGAGTTCTTTGTTGGAACTGGAGCAGAAAATTTGAGGCGGACAGTAGGTGGTCTTAGCGTTATTTTTTGGCCGTCTGCTTGTAGATCTCTCCGAGAGCTTCGATTTGAGTACTTACGGAGCAAAATCCGATATCGGAGTAGAAAGTTATGACCTTTTGAAGTTACCATGCCAAAAATCCTTTTCTGATTTCGGAAAAACAGATTTTTCCTTTCAAGCCTCTCAAATTCAGATTGTACTTTGGATTGTTTCCAGTTTGTGATTAGCCTTCTACTTATCCAAATACATCCCTTCTACCATATTTTGAACCAGAAAAGTCCTTGATCAATTCCAATTTGGAAGGGCTGAAACCGACCACTAATGCAAGCTACTTTGTCCAAATTTCCTTTGTTCAAGTGTCTTGAATTGTGATCCGAAAATTCTGAAATTATTGTGATCCAAAAATTCTGAAATTTTGTGTGTTTCACTGATTTTTCGTGTAGATTCTGATTTTACAATCAGTTTGTCCGAATTCCTTGCCAAAAAAAATTCGAATTCTTGTGTTTTTTGGTACTGTTTTCATTGTATTCCTTAGATTCATTCTAATCCCATTGTCCACTTACATCACCTTGTTGTAAATTCCTTTGTGTAATATTGAGTTATGGTCCGAAAATTCTGAAATTTTGTGTGTCTCACTGATTTTCGTGTAGATTCTGTTTTGCATTCAGTTTGTCAAATTCCTTACCAAAAAATTGAATTCTTGTATTTTTGGTACTGTTTTCATTGACTTTGGTACTGTTTTCATTGGTTCCTTAGAATTCATTCTAATCTCATTGTCCAGCATTAACTTGTTGTAAATTCCTTTGTGTAACATTGTTTGAGTAAGAATAGAAGCGGAAGAGCAAATTGAGTGGTGTGAATCCGTCCCTTCACTTATACAAGCCAGAGTACTCAAACACTTGGTGAGTGAATTTGGGGAATTGGGAAGGAAGTGAGGACTTATAAAGTTTTATTTTCTTTGCTAACCTTCAGCTATAATGGAGAGGCAACGCCACCACCACCGGGTTCTAAGGAATCCTATGAGGAGATGTTAGCAAAATTTTACACTTTAGTTTCGGGTTTGCAGAAGTCAAAGAGCTCAAAGTGAGAGAGCCGAATCCTCTCGATCTACAAAGACCACACATATGGCCATGATAATGATGATGAAGCCTTGAGGCATTTCGGAAGTCAATACTGTACTCCTAGAATTGATTCCAATTTAGGATGTATTAAAATGAAAATTCCTCAATTTTTGGTAAGCAAGATCCTGAAGCTTTTTTGAATAGTCCGATAAAATTGAAAGTATTTTCTGATGCACAACTATTCGGAGAAAAGAAGGTCAAGCTAGTGTGGTTGAATTTGCGGGATACGCGTGGCCAGTGGACTAAAATTCAGCCGAAAGAGGCGTGATGAAGAAGGGCCTGTTCGTGCTTGGGATGAACTAAAGAAGCTCATGAAAAGCGATTTGTTCCACACCAATACTACAGAGATGTTCAACAAATTGCAAAAGATCACCCAAGGAAATAGGAGTGTGGAGGATTATTACCAAGAGTTGGAGACTACGATGCTTAGTCAACATTCAAGAAGGCAGTGAAGCTACCATGGCTCGATTTCTAGGAGGACTAAGGAGGATATTGCCCACATTGTTGAGATGCGGGAGTATGAAGATCTCAATGAAATGTATCACAAGGCAATGAAAGCCGAGAGCGACTTAAGGAGAGGGTGTCAGAACCTTTTCAACCCCACAAACTTCAAATTCAAACACTTTGAAGTCTACATGGCCTAATAAGGATTTAAGCACCGACTTCAAAAGGCCGCAACTCCTAGTACCTCAAAACTTCTCCAACCGTGGTTCCAAACAATCAAAATCAAGTGAAATGAGAAAACCAGCCGGGAGGTTACATGCTTCAAGTGCCAAGGTAAGGGACATTATGCAGAGTGTCCTAATGCTCGAATTATGGTTGTCGGTGATGGCACAATCGAAAGCGAGTGAACATGAAAGTGACTATGATGATATACCACCCTTGTAGAAAATGGGAATCGATGAAGATGTTTTTGGCCCTGATGAAGGACCATCTTTGGTGACTAGGCGATCTTTAAATGTTCAGATTAAAGAGGAGAACAATGTTCAACGCCAGAATATCTTCCACACTAAATGCACCATCAATGAGAAGGTATGTGTACTTGTTATTGACAGTGGTAGTTGTACTAACATTGCTTCGACTTTGCTTGTAGATAAACTAAAATTGCCCACACTTCGGCATCCACATCCATACATGTTGCAATGGTTCAATGAGAGTGGAGAAGTTAAAGTCACAAAACAAGTCTTGGTAAATTTTTGATCAACAAATACAAAGATGAAGTTTTGTGTGATGTGGCTCTGATGCAAGTGGTCACCTATTGCTTAGTAGACCTTGGCAATTTGAGGATGCTTCCCACGATGAATGAGTAATAGGTACACTTTCTTTGTTAATGGTAGAAAAACTACCTTATTACCTTTGTCGCCTACTCAAGTTTCTGAATCTCAATTACATTTAAAGGGCGAATTTCAGCAAATGATGAAATTGAATTCTGCACTACCCGTGACAAAAGAAGGAAAATTTGAAAATTCTAGGCCTAAGCAATATGAGTTAAATGAAGTAGAACACATTGAGAGGAAGAGAGTGACTCAAGTAAATAAGAAACAACCAAATTTTTATGCAAATGTCCAACATGTTGATAATTGTTTGCATACTAATCGTGTTTTGTTTCTTCCTAAGTTTGTGAATCTAATGTTCTACTTAGTGCTGACTTGCCATCCAACCTACCGGTTGAGATTTCTAACATATTGCAGGAATTCCAAGATGTATATCCTGACGAGTTGCCCGCTGGATTACCACCCAAAAGAGGAATTGAACATCAAATTGATTTCATACCGCACAAACATACCAAATAGACCAGCATATTGGTCAACCACGAAGAGACCAAGAGCTACAAGCGGCAAGTTGAAGATCTTTTAGTTAAATGGTCGACTTAATTTAGATGGCAAGCGCAAGGTGATTTTGTCGTAGTTACCCGGCGAGTTCGGTTGAATATTGAGAAGAGGAATGAATCCTATGCTCGAAATGCCAACAGGGGTCGAAAGAAATTCACTTTTGACCCAGGAGATTGGGTGTGGATTCATATGCGCAAGGAAAGGTTTCTAATACGAGATCGAGAAAATTGCATCCACGTGGAGATGGACCTTTCCAAGTTGTCGCAAAATCAATGACAATGCTTACAAGATCGACTTTCGGTAAGTACAATGTAAGTACTACCTTCAACGTTCTTTGATTTGTCTCCTTTTGACATTACAGATTATGATTATCTGGATTCGAGGACGAATCCTTTCGAAGAAGGGGGGACTGATATGAATCCAACAAGCATTGAAGAGACTTCGAACCCGAAGCATGATATCAATAGCAATGTCTCCAGAACAAGCTCGGATCCACTTGACTAGGGCTAGAACAAAGAAAATGAAGGAAGCCTTGAATGGACTCATCCAAGCAACCGATTGATAAAACCGTATTTATTAATGTACTAAGTGTAATTGGATCTTGTTAATTAGAATTTGGAGCCAAATTCCAATTTGTGCCATAATGGGTTTGGCTTGACTACTATTTTCCTTAGGACCCTTAAGGTCATTGGGCTAAGTTAGTAGAGGATGACATAGACCCGTAAGGTTAACCCATGACGCATGTGAGCCCATTTGGCTCTAAAGAAACCCTAGACACCCTAGAAACCCTAGCACTTGTGAAGGATGTCTTGTATCTTTATAGTGGCGTCGGCCATTCTTGGAGGCGATTTTGAAGAATGAAAATTTGGTTCTTGACATTACAAGCTTGAGAGAGAATTGCTCTCTAGTTTACGTAATTACTTGCAAATTACACAAATTCGAATTTGTGTGTTTGTTGTTCTTGATTTCTAGATTTGTTCCCTAGGAAATTGGATTCCATCCATCAATTGATTCCAAGGTTTCTAGTACAGGTTATCTAGGGTTGAGGACCTATTCCACCTTCAAGGAACATACCATCTCCAAGGAAAGATTTCAGTTGGGTTGATCCAAGGAAGAACTTGTGTAGTGAGTTTTGGAACAAGTTATCCAAGGTTTCACGCTGAAAGTATTGTCTCAACCTTGGCTTCCAGGTGGAGTAAAAGATTCAAAGGCACTTGAATTTATTAGGAGTGTTAGACTTGCAACTTAGTGCTATATGGGCCAACAACTCAAAACATGCAACTAGGCCAAACTTAACTTTGAAACATGTTGAATGAGGAAAATTAGACCAATGGAGGAAGGATTGTCAAAACCATAGGGTTTCCGTAGATTAATAAGATTCAAAGGCACTTGAATAGATTAGGAGTTTTCGTTTGCAACTTAGTGCCATAACGAGGCAACAACGCAAAATTAGCAACTAGGCCAAACCGAACATAACGAAACAAGTTGAATGAGGAAGATTAGTCCAATGGAGGAAGCATCGTCACAAACTAGTTTTCCAGTAGATTAATATGATTGAAAGGCACTTGAACGTATCAAGAGCTTTCAATTTGCAACTTAGAGATATAACGAGCCAAAGCAGACAACAAGCAACAAGGCCCAACTTAACATGCGAAACAAGTTCAATGAGGAAGATTAGACCAATGGAGAAAGTATCGTCACAACCTAGGGTTCGAGTGGAGTAAAAGATTCAAAGGCACTTGAATGTATTAGGAGTTTTCGTTTTGCAACTTAGTGCTATAAGGCAACAACACAAAACAAGCAACTAGGCCAAACTTAACTTGAAACAAGTTGAATGAGGAAGATTATACCAATGGAGAAAGTATTGTCACAACCTAGGCTTCCGGTGGAGTAAAAGATTGAAAGGCACTTGAATTGATTTGGAGTGTTCGACTTGCAACTTAGTGCTATATGGGGCAACAACTCAAAACATGCAACTAGGCCAAACTTTCCTTGCGCAACAAGTTGAATGAGGTAGATTAGACCAATGGTAGAAGGATTGCTATAAGCAAGGGTTTGATAGCTTAATAAGATTCAAAGGCACTTGAATGGATTAGGAGTTTTGTTTTGCAACATATTCCTATAAGGAGGCAACAACACAAAACAAGCAACTATGCCAAAGTTAACATGCTAAACACGTTGAATGAGGAAGATTAGTCCAATGGAGGAAGCATCGTCACAACCTAGGGTTCCAGATTAATAAGATTCAAAGGCAATTGAACGTATTAAGTATTTTCAAATTGCAACTTAGTGCTATAAGGAGCTAATAACAGACAACAAACAACAAGTCGGCTTAAAGCGTGAAACATGTTAAATGAGGGAAAATTAGACCAATGGAGAAAGTATCATCACAACCTAGGCTTCCAAGTGGAGTAAAAGATTCAAAGGCACTTGAATGTATTAGAAGTTTTCGATTTGCAACTTGATGCTATATGGGGCCAACAACACAAACAAGCAACTATGCTAACCTTAAGTTGCAAAACAAGTTAAATGAGGAAGATTAGACCAATGGAGGAAACATTGTCAAAACCAAGATTGATGATTAATAAGATTAAAAGCACTTAAATTGATTAGGAGGTTTTGATTTGCAACATAGTGCTATAAGGTGCCAATAACCTACAACAAGCAATCAAGACACTTAACTTAAGAAACATGTTGAATGAAGGAAATTTAGAACAATGGAGGACCATCACCACAACCTAGGGTTCCAGATAGTTTAATAATATTCAAAGGCAATTGAACGTATTGAGTTTTCAAATTGCAACTTAGTGATATAAGGAGCTAATAATGGACAACAAACAACAAGGCCCGACTTAAAATGTGACACAAGTTAAATGAGGGAAAATTAGACCAATGGAGAAAGTATCATCACAACCTAGGCTTCCGAGTGGAGTAAAAGATTCAAAGGTACAATGTATTAGGAGTTTTGATTTGACTTGGTGCTCTATGGGCCAAGACAAAACAAGCAACTAGGCCAAACTTGATTCTGAAACAAGTTGAATGAGGAAGATTAGTCCAATAGAGGAAGCATTGTCAAAACCAAGGGTTTTGAATAGATTAATAAGATTCAAAGGAACTTGAATTGATTAGGAGGTTTTGATTTGCAACATAGTGCTAGAAGGTTCCAATAACCTACAACAAGCAAATAGGCGACACTTAACTTGCGAAACAAAGTTGAATGAATGAAGATTAGAACAATGGGGACCATCACCACAATCTAGGTTTCAGTAGATTAATAGGATTCAAAGGCACTTTGGAATGTATTAGAAGTTTTCGTTTTGCAACTTAGTGCTATAAGGAGGCAACAACACAAAACAAGCAACTAGGCCAAACTTAACATGCGAAACAAGTTGAATGAGGTAGATTAGTCTAATGGAGGTAGCATCGTAACAACCTAGACTTCCGGTAGATTAATAAGATTGAGGCACTTGAACGTATTAAGTGTTTTCAATTTGCAACTTAGTGCTATAAGGAGCCAACAATAGGCAACAAGCAACAAGACCCAACTTAAAATGCAAAACAAGGTTGAATGAGGAAGATTATACCAATGAAGAAACTATCGTCACAACCTAGGCTTCGGTGGAGTAAAAGATTCAAAGGCACTTGAATTTATTAGGAGTTTTCGACTTGCAAGTTAGTGCTATATAGGCAACAACACAAAACAAGCAACTAGGCCAAACTTAATTTGCGAAACAAGTTGAATAGGAAGATTAGACCAATGGAGGAAGGATTGTCAAAACCAAGGGTTTTGATAGATTAATAAGATTCAAAGATATTTGAATGGATTAGGAGTTTTCGTTTTGCAACTTAGTGCCATAATGAGGCAACAACACAAAATTAGCAACTAGGCCAAACTTAACATGCGAAACAAGTTGAATGAAGGAACATTAGTCCAACGCAGGAAGACTCCTCACAGCCTAGGGTTCCAATAGATTAATATGATTCAAAGGCACTTGAGCGTGTCAAGAGTTTTCAATTTGCAAACTAGAGCTATAAGGAGCCAAAACATAACAACAACAGGCCCAACTTAACATACGAAAGAAGTTGAATGAGGAAGATTAGACCAACGGAGAATGTATCGTCACAACCTAGGGTTGGTGGAGTAGAAAGATTCAAAGGCACTTGAATGCATTAGGAGTTTTGATTTGCAACTTAGTGCTAGAAGGAGCCAACAACACAAAACATAAACAAGTTGAATGAGGAAGATTAGTCCAATGGAGGAAGCATCGTCACAACCTACGGTTTCAGGAGATTAATAAGATTCAAAGGCACTTGAACGTATTAAGAGTTTTCAATTTCCAATTTAGTGCTATAAGGAGCCAATATGAGACAACAAGCAACAAGGCCAAACTTTACTTTGAAACAAGTTTAATGAGGGTAGATTAGACCAATGGAGGAAGGATTGTTATAAGCAAGGGTTTCATAGATTAATAAGATTCAAAGGCACTTGAATGGATTAGGAGTTTTCGTTTGCAACTTAGTGCTATAAGGAGGCAACAAGACAAAACAAGCAACTATGCCAAAGGAGGAAGCATTGTCACAACCTAGGGTTCCAGTAGATTAGTAAGATTCAAAGGCAGTTTAACGTATTAAGTGTTTTCAATTTGCAACTTAGTGCTATAAGGAGCCAATAATGCAGACAACAACGAGGCCCAACTTAAAATGCGAAACAAGTTGAATGAGGAAGATTACACCAATGGAGAAATTATCATCACAACCTAGGCTTCCGTTGTAGTAGAAAGATTCATAGGCACTTGAATGTATTAGGAGTTTTGATTTGCAACTTGGTGCTATATGGAGCCAACAACACAAAACAAGCAACTAGGCTAAACTTAAGTTGCAAAACAAGTTGAATGAGGAAAGATTACACCAATGGAGGCATTGTCAAAATCAAGGGTTTGATGATTAATAAGATTAAACGCATTGAATTGATTTGGAGGTTTTGATTTGCAACATAGTGCTATAAGGTGCCAATAACCTACAAGAATGGTGGCGACACTTAACTTAAACAAAGTTGAATGAAGGAAATTTAGAACAATGGAGGACCATCACCACAACCTAGGGTTCCAATAGATTAATAAGATTAAAAGGCAATTGAACGTATTAAGAGCTTTCAAATTGCAACTTAGTGCTATAAGAAGCCAATAACACAACAAACAACAAGGCCCAAATTAAAATGTGAAACAAGTTAAATGAGGAAGATTAGACCAATGGACAAAGTATCTTCACAACCTAGGCTTCTAGTGGAGTAAAAAAATTCAAAGGTACTGAATGTATTAGGAGTTTTGATTTGCAACTTGGTGCTCAATGGGGCCAAGACAAAACAAGCAAATAGGCCAAACTTAAGTTGCGAAACAAGTTGAATGAGGAAGATTAGTCCAATGGAGGAAGCATTGTCAAAACCAAGGGTTTCAATAGATTAATAAGATTCAAAGGCACTTGAATTGATTAGGAGGTTGTGATTTGCAACATAGTGCTAGAAGATGCCACTAACCTACAACAAGCAAATAGCGACACTTAACTTGAAACAAGTTGAATGAAGGAAGATTAGAACAATGGGGACCATCACCACAATCTAGGTTTCCGATGATTAATCGGATTCATAGGCACTTGAATGTATTAGGAGTTTTGATTTGCAAATTAGTGCTATACGAGCCAATAACACAAAACAAGCAACTAGGCCAAACTTAACTTGAAACAAGTTGAATGAGGAAGATTAGTCTAATGGAGGAAATATCGTCACAACATAGGGTTCAGTAGATTAATAAGATTCAAAAGCACTTGAGCGTATTAAGAGTTTTCAATTTGCAACTTAGTGCTATAAGTAGCCAATAACAGACAAGCAACAAGGCCCAACTTAACATACGAAACAAGTTCAATGAGGAAGATTGACCAATGGAGAAAGTATCGTCACAACCTAGGGTTCGGTGGAGTAAAAGATTCAAAGGCACTTGAATGTATTAGGAGTTTTGTTTTCCAACTTAGTGCTATACGGAGGCAACAACACAAAACAAGCAACTAGGCCAAACTTAACATGCGAAACAAGTTGAATGAGGTAGATTAGTCTAATGGAGGAAGCATCGTAACAACCTAGAGTTCAGAGATTAATAAGATTCGGTGGCACTTGAACGTATTAAGTGTTTTCAATTTGCAACTTAGTGCTAAAGGATCCAATAATAGGCAACAAGCAACAAGACCAACTTAAAATGCTAAGCAGGTTGAATGAGGAAGATTAGACCAATGGAGAAAGTATCGTCACAACCTAGGCTTCAAAGGAGTAAAAAGATTCAAAGGCACTTGAATTTATTTGGAGTTTTCAACTTGCAACTTAGTGCTATATGGGGCAACAACACAAAACAAGCAAATAGGCCAAACTTAACTTGCGAAACAAGTTGAATGAGGAAGATTAGTCCAATGGAGAAAGCATCGTCACAACCTAGGGTTCCAGTAGATTAATATGATTCAAAGGCACTTGAGCGTGTCAAGAGTTTTCAATTTGAAAACTAGAGCTATAAGGAGCCAAAAAGCAGACAACAAGCAACAAGGCCCAACTTAACATACGAAACAAGTTGAATGAGGGAAGATTAGACCAATGGAGAATGTATCACAACCTAGGGCTCCGTGGAGTAGAAAGATTCAAAGGCACTTGAATGTATTAGGAGTTTTCGTTTGCAACTTAGTGCTATAAGGAGCCAACAATACAAAACAAGCAACTAGGGAAAACTTAACATGCGAAACAAGTTGAATGAGGAAGATTAGTCCAATGGAGGAAGCATCGTCACAAGCTAGGAGTTCAGGAGGTTAATAAGATTCAAAGGCACTTGAACGTATTAAGAGTTTTCAATTCACAACTTAGTGCTATAAGGAGCCAATAACAGACAACAAACAAAAGGGCCCAACTTAACATGTGAAACAAGTTGAATGAGGAAGATTTGACCAATGGAGAAAGTACCATCACAACTTAGGGTTCGGTGGAGTGAAAAGATTCAAACGCACTTGAATGTATTATGATTTCGATTTGGAACTTAATGGTATATGGGGCCAACAACACAAAAAAAGCAACTAGGCCAAACTTAACTTGCGAAACAAGTTGGTGAGGAAGATTAGACCAATGGGAAAGATTGTCAAAACCTAGGGTTTTGAGATTAATAAGATTCAAAGGCACTTGAATGGATAAGGAGTTTTCGTTTTGTAACTTAATGCTATAAGGAGGCAACAATAAAAGATGCAACTAGCCCAAACTTAACATGCGAAACAAGTTGAAAGAGGAAGATTAGTCCAATGGAGGAAGCATCATCAAAACCTAGAGTTCGATTGATTAATAAGAATGAAACGCACTTGAACCTATTCAAAGTTTTTAATTTGCAACTTTGCTATATATGGAGCCAATAACGGACAACAAGCAACAAGGCCCAACTTAACATGCGAAACAAGTTGAATGAAGGAAGATTAGACCAATGGAGAAAGTACCGTCACAACCAAGGGTTCGAGTGGAGTAAAAGATTCAAAGGCACTTGAATGTATTATGAGTTTTGATTTGCAACTTAGTGCTATTGGGGCCAACAACACAAAACAAGCAAATAGGCAAAAATTTAACTTGCGAAACAAGGTGAGTGAGGGAAGATTATACCAATGTGGAAAGATTGTCAAAACCAAGGGTTTAAGTAGATTAATAAGATTCAAAGGCACTTGAATGGATTAGGAGCTTTCGTTTTGCAACTTAATGCTATAAGGAGGCAACGACATAAAAGATGCAATTAGCCCAAACTTAACATGCGAAACAAGTTGAAAGAGGAAGATTAGTCCAATGGAGGAAGCATCATCAAACCCTAGGGTTCGGTAGATTAATAAGATTCAAACACACTTGAGCGTATTAAGTGTTTTTATTTGCAACTTAGTGCTATATAAGGAGCCAATAACACAACAAGCAAGGCCCAACTTAACATGCGAAACAAGTTGAATGAGGAAGATTAGACCAATGGAGAAAGTATCGGCACAACCTAGCGTTAGGTAAAGAATAAGATTCACAGACACTTGAATGTATTAGGAGTTTTCTTTGCAACATAGTGCTATAAGCGACCAATTAGCTACCATAAGCAACTATGCCAAACTTAACTTGCGAAGCGAGTTGAAGGAGAGATGATTGGACCAATGGTGGAAGTATCGCCACAACTTAGGGCTCCAATAGATTAATATGATTCAAAGTCACTATAATGTATTAGATTTTGATTTGCAACATAGTGCTGTAAGGAGCCAATAAACTACAACAACCCATGGGCCAAACTTAACATACGAAACAAGTTGAATGAGGAAGATTAGTCCAACGGAGGAAGTATCGTGAAAACCTAGGATTCTGAGAGATTAATAAGATTCAAATGCACTTGAACTTATTAGGTGTTTTTAATTTGCAACTTAGTGCTATATGGAGCCAACCCAAAACAAGCAACTAGGCAAAACATAACATGCGAAACAAGTTGAAAGAGGAAGATTAGTCCAATGGAGGAAGCTTCAAAACCTAGGGTTCCGGTAGATTAATAAGATTCAAACACACTTAAACGTATTAAGAGTTTTCAATTTGCAACTTAGGCGTCTGGAGCCAATAACGGACAACAAACAACAAGGCCAAATGAACATGCGAAACAAGTTGAATGAGGAGGATTAGACCAATGGATAAAGTATCACAACCTAGGGTTCGGTAAAGGAATAAGATTCAACGACACATGAATGTATTAGGAGTTTTAATTGCAACATAGTGCTATAAGCGCCAATAACCTACAATAAGCAACTAGGCCAACTTAACTTGCGAACCAAATTGAATGAGGAAGATTAGACCAATGGTGGAAGTATCGCGCAACCTAGGGCTCCAATAGATTAATATGATTCAAAGGCACTTGAAGGTATTATGAGATTTTGATTTGCAACATAGTGCTATAAGGAGCCAATAACCAAGTCGAATGAGGAAGATTAGAAAAATGGACGACCATCTAGGTTTCCAGTAGATTAATAAGATTCAAAGGCACTTGAATGCATTTGGAGTTTTCGATTTGCAACTTAGTGCTATAAGGAGCCACAACACAAAACAAGCAACTAGGTCGATGATGTGAATCGGGAGGACTCAATTTACTTGTAGAATCGTCACCGAATGAGCTAGTGCAACACATCAATCCCAAATGAACCCAACAACAATAGGATGAACCTATCACCTTTGAATCATACTTGGAGAAAGAAGTCTTGAAATCTTCCAAGCAAAAACAACCAAACCAAACTAGACCCAACAACAATAGGATGAAACCTATCACCTTTGAATCATAATAAGGATAAATTGAATTCACTATTCCCAACCCCTATAATCTTCAAATCCAGCAACACTAGGATGAACCTAACACCTTTGGATTATGAAAGGAAAAAAGAAAGAGAGTAGAGGCGCCACAACTAAAAGGAAGAGTTTTAGTTGATAAGCCTTGTAAGTTTTAAAGCAATTTTGCAAGACTCAAACTAGCTCACTAAGAAACTAGTAAAGAAAGGAAAAATCCTTAAAGTTTATTACTCAAAATCTTATTCTAAATGCTTAACCAAGGTCCCTTTTATAGTGTTTCAAGAGGGACCAAGGTTGAAAATTACAAAAGGATTACTGATGAGTAAATCGAACTTTTTAGCCAAGACTAGCATTAAATCTTCTCTTTGACCAAGAAAAGCTCTATGACCCAAAAGACTCTTGGACTTAAAACACTTAATCTGAACATTAAAAATGCAGAAAACAACTTAAAAAGTCTTCAAAAATGGCTGAAATTCGTCAAAATTCAGCCCCAAAATGACCTTCAAACTTCCAACTTTAATTCTTTGACTAGTCTTCACTCCTTGAGTTGCTAGTTGAATTTTGACCAAGGAAATCAGATGAGACCTTCAAAATACTCCATAATGAGGAAGATTAGTCTCATGGAGAAAGCATCGCCACAACCGAGGGTTCATGTAGATTAAAAAGATTCAAAGGCACTTGAACGTATTAAGAGTTTTCAATTTCCAACTTAGTGCTATAAGGAGCCAATAGCAGACGACAAGCAACAAGGCCCAACTTAATATGCGAAACAAGTTGAATGAGGAAGATTAGACCAATGGAGAAAGTACCATCAGCCTAGGGTTCCAAAGTGGTTAAGATCCTTAGAAGCTTCTTGAATTGTCTTGAAAATTCATCACTTGGTGGGTTGAATTTGGACTTGAATTATGGTGATTTTGGGCAGATTTGTTGGTGACTTTTGGGACTTGGGCTGAACGAAAATTGCATTATTTTGGACCAAATAAAGTGGTTAAGAATCAGCAACAACTCACTTAATTAGCCCTTTGAATCTAGGTCCAAGATTTGCAAAATGTTGTAACAAGTAAATTTGAACTTTGGAAGCATTGGTCCTTTCTTTGTCGTGGACTTGAATGATCAAATTAGACAAAGATTCTTCCATCCTTTTCTTCCTTAAACGAGTCATAGGACCAGCCATGCCATCAAGTGCATGAGGTGGAGAAGGAGTCTCATTTCGAGAAGCATTATTCACAACTTGATCTTCATTGTTCTTGTCTTTGTTGTTATCATGATGGGATCTTTGGAGCTCATCGAACTTAAAATGAAACATATTGAATGAGGAAGATTAGTCCAATGGAGGAAGCATCGTCACAACCTAGGGTTCGTAGATTAATAAGATTGAAAGGCACTTGAATGTAATAAGAGTTTTGAATTTGCAACTTAGTGCTATAAGGAGCCAATAACACACAACAAGCAACAAGGCCAAACTTAACATGCGAAACAAGTTGAATGAGGAAGATTAGACCAATGGAGGAAAGATCATCACAACCTAGGTTTCGGTGAGTAAAAAGATTCAAAGGCACTAGAATGTATTAGGAGGTCTTGATTTGCAACTTAGTGCTATATGGGGCCAACAACACAAAACAAGCAACTAGGCCAAACTTAACTTGCGAAACAAGTTGTATGAGGGAAGATTAGACCAATGGAGGAAGGATTGTCAAAACCAAGGGTTCTGATGGATTAATAAGATTCAAAGGCACTTGAATGAATTAGGAGTTTTCGTTGTACAACTTAGTGCTATAAGGAGGCAACAACACAAAACAAGTGACTAGGCCAAACTTAACATGCGAAACAAGTTGAATGAGGAAGATTAGACCAATGGATAAAGTATCGTCACAACCTAGGGTTCGGTAAAGGAATAAGATTCAAAGACACATGAATGTATTAGGAGTTTTCAATTGCAACTTAGTGCTATAAGCGCCAATAACCTACAATAAGCAACTAGGCCAACTTAACTTACGAAACAAGTTGAATGAGGAAGATTAGACCAATGGAGGAAGTATCGTCACAACCTAGGGTTCCAATAGATTAATAAGATTCAAAGGCACTTGAATGTATTATGAGATTTTGATTTGCAACATAGTGCTATAAGGAGCCAATAACAACATAACAAGTTGAATGAGGAAGATTAGAAAAATGGAGGAACCATCACCTAGGTTTCAGTAGATTAATAAGATTCAAAGGCACTTGAATGTATTAGGAGTTTTCATTTTGCAACTTAGTGCTATATGGTGCCAACAACACATAACAAGCAACTAGGCCAAACTTAACTTGCGAAACAAGTTGAATGAGGAAGATTAGTCAATGGAGGAAGCATCGTCACAACCTAGGGTTCGATATTAATAAGATTCAAAGGCACTTGAATGTAGTAAGAGTTTTCAATTTGCAACTTAGTGCTACTAGGAGCCAACAACAAACAACAAGCAACAAGGCCAAACTTAACATGCGAAACAAGTTGAATGAGGAAGATTAGACCAATGGAGAAAATATCGTCACAACCTAGGGTTCCAAGTGAGGAATAAGATTGAACTGCACTTGAATGTATTAGGAGTTTTCGATTTGCAACTTAGGGCTATAAGAAACCAATAACATACAACAAGCAACTTGGCCAAGTTTAACTTGCGAAACAAGTTGAATCGTAGAAGATTAGACCAACGGATGGAGCATCGTCATAAACTAGGTTTCAGTAGGTTAATAAGATACAAAGGCACTTAAGTGTATTAGGAGTTTTGATTTGCAACTTATTGCTATAAGGATACAACAAGACAAAACAAGAAACTAGGTCAAACTTAACCTGCGAACCAATTTGAATGAGGAAGATTAGACCAATGGAGGACCATCGTCACAACCAAGGTTTCAGAGATTAATAAGATTGAAAGGCAACTGAATGTATTAGGAGTTTTCGTTTTGTAACTTAGTGCTATAAGGAGGCAACAACACAAAACAAGCAACTCGGCCAAATTTAACCTGCGAAACAAGTTGAATGACAGAAGATTAGCCGAATGGAGGAAGCATCGTCAGAACCTAGGGTTCCAGTAGGTTAATAAGATTCAAAGGCACTTGAATGTATTAGGAGTTTTCGTTTTGCAACTTAGTGCTATAAGGGGCCAACAACACAAAACAAGCAACTAGGGCAAACTTAACTTGCGACACAAGTTGAATGACGGAAGATTAGACCAATGGAGAAGCATCATCACAACCTAGGGTTCGGTGGAGTAAAAGATTCAAATGCACTTGAATGTATAACGAGGTTTCGATTTGCAACTTTGTGCTATATGGGCCAACAACACAAAACAAGCAACTTGGCCAAACTTAACTTGCGAAACAAGTTGAATGAGGGAAGATTAGACCAACGGAGGAAGGATTGTCAAAACCTAGGGTTTGATAGATTAATAAGATTGAAAGGCACTTGAATGTATTACGAGTTTTCGTTTGCAACTTAGTGCTATAAGGAGGCAACAACACAAAACAAGCAACTAGGCCAAACTTGACATGCGAAACAAGTTGAATGAGGGAAGATTACACCATTGGAAAAAGTATCATCACAACCTAGGGTTCCAGTGGAGTAAAAAGATTCAAAGGCACTTGAATGTATTAGCAGTTTTCGTTCTGCAACTTAGTGCTATGAGAGCCAATAACACACAACAAGCAACTAGGCCAACTTAACATGCGAAACAAGTTGAATGAGGAAGATTAGACCAATGGAGGAAGCATCATCACAACCTAGGGTTCCAAGAGTTAATAAGATTCAAAGGCACTTGAATGTATTAGGAGTTTTGCTTTGCAACTTAGTGCTATAAGGAGCCAATAACACAAAACAAGCAACTAGGCCAAACTTAACATGCGAAACAAGTTGAATGAGGAAGATTAGACCAATGGAGGAAGCATCGCCACCACCTAGGTTTCCAGAGATTAATAAGATTCAAAGGCACTTGAATGTATTAGGAGTTTTCATTTGCAACTTAGTGCTATAGGAGCCACAACACAAAACAAGCAACTAGGCCAAACTTAACATGCGAAACAAGTTGAATGAGGAAGATTAGACCAATGGAGAAACTATTGTCACAACCTAGGGTTCGATGAGATTAATAAGATTCAAAGGCACTTGAATGTATTAGGAGTTTTCAATTTGCAACTTAGTGCTATAAGGAGCCAACAACACAAAACAAGCAACTAGGCCAAACTTAACATGCGAAACAAGTTGAATGAGGAAGATTAGACCAATGGAGGAAGCATCGTCACAACCTAGTGTTCCGATAGATTAATAAGATTCAAAGGCACTTGAATGTATTAGGAGTTTTTAATTTGCAACTTAGTGCTATATGGAGCCAACAACACAAAACAAGCAACTAGGCCAAACTTAACATGCGAAACAAGTTGAATGAGGAAGATTAGACCAATGGAGGAAGCGTCACAACCTAGGGTTCTAGTAGATTAATAAGATTCAAAGGCACTTGAATGTATTAAGAGTTTTCAATTTGCAACTTAGTGCTATAAAGAGCCAACAACAACAAACAACAAGGCCAAACTTAACATGCGAAACAAGTTGAATGAGGAAGATTAGACCAATGGAGGAAGTATCGTCACAACCTAGGGTTCGGTAAAGGAATAAGATTCAAAGGCACTTGAATGTATTAGGAGTTTTCGATTTGCAACTTAGTGCTATAAGAGCCAATAACCAACAACAAGCAACTAGGCCAACTTAACTTGCGAAACAAGTTGAATGAGGAAGATTAGACCAATGGAGGAAGCATCGTCACAACCTAGGGTTCCAATAGATTAATAAGATTGAAAGGCACTTAAACGTATTAACAGTTTTTAATTGCCAACTTAGTGCTATAAGGAGCCAACAACACAAAACAAGAAATTAGGCCAAACTTAACAAACAAGTTGAATGAGGTAAGATTAGAACAATGGAGGAAGCATCGTCACAACCTAGGTTTCAGTAGATTAATAAGATTCAAAGGCACTTGAATATATTAGGAGTTTTCGATTTGCAACTTAGTGCTATAAGGAGCAACAACACAAAACAAGCAACTAGGCCAAACTTAACATGCGAAACAAGTTGAATGAGGAAGATTAGCCCAATGGAGGAAGCATCGTCACAACCTAGGGTTCGATAGATTAATAAGATTCAAAGGCACTTGAATGTATTAGGAGTTTTCAATTTGCAACTTAGTGCTATAAGGAGCCAACAACAAAACAAGCAACTAGGCCAAACTTAACATGCGAAACAAGTTGAATGAGGAAGATTAGACCAATGGAGAAAGTATCGTCACAACCTAGGTCTCCAATGGATTAATAAGATTCAAACCACTTGAATGTATTAGGAGTTTTGATTTGCAACTTAGTGCTATATGGGCCAACAACACAAAACAAGCAACTAGGCCAAACTTAACATGCGAAACAAGTTGAATGAGGAAGATTAGACCAATGGAGGAAGCATTGTCACAACCTAGGGTTCTAGTAGATTAATAAGATTCAAAGGCACTTGAATGTATTAGGAGTTTTGATTTGCAACTTAGTGCTATAAGGAGCCAACAACACAACAAGCAACTAGGCCAAACTTAACATGCGAAACAAGTTGAATGAAGGAAGATTAGAACAATGGATGAAGCATCGTCACAACCTAGGGTTCGGTAGATTAATAAGATTCAAAGGCACTTGAATGTATTAGGAGTTTTGATTTGCAACTTAGTGCTATAAGGAGCCAACAACACAAAACAAGCAACTAGGCCAAACTTAACATGCGAAACAAGTTGAATGAGGAAGATTAGACCAATGCATGAAATATCGTCACAACCTAAGGTTCTACTAGATTAATAATATTGAAAGGCACTTGATTGCTTTAGGAGTTTTCAATTTGCAACTTAGCGCTTTAAGAAGCCAACAACACACAACAACTAACTAGCCCAAACTTAACATGCGAAACAAGTTGAATGAGGGAAAATTAGACCAATGGAGAAAGTATCGTCACAACCTAGGGTTCCAGGAGGTTAATAAGATTCAAAGGCACTTGAATGTGTTAGTAGTTTTCGTTTTGCAACTTAGTGGTATAAGGCGGCAACAACACAAAACAAGCAATTTGGCCAAAGTTAACCAGCGAAACAAGTTGAATGACAGAAGATTAGACCAATGGGTGAAGCATCGTCACAATCTAGAGTTCTAGAAGATTAAGAAGATTCAAAGGCACTTGAATGTATTAAGAGTTTTCAATTTGCAACTTAGTGCTATAAGGAGCCAACAACACACAACAAGCAACTAGGCCAAACTTAACATGCGAAACAAGTTGAATGAGGAAGATTAGACCAATGGATGAAAGTATCATCACAACCTAGGGTTCGGTGATTAATAAGATTCAAAGGCACTTGAATGTATTAGGAGTTTCGATTTGCAACTTAGTGCTATAAGGGGCAACAACACAAAACAAGCAACTAGGCCAAACTTAACTTGCGAAACAAGTTGAATGAGGAAGATTAGACCAATGGAGAAAGTATCGTCACAACCTAGGTTCTAGTAGATTAATAAGATTCAAAGCACTTGAATGTATTAGGAGTTTTGATTTGCAACTTAGTGCTATATGGAGCCAACAACACAAAACAAGCAACTAGGCCAAACTTAACATGCGAAACAAGTTGAATGAAGGAAGATTAGACCAATGGAGGAAGCATCGTCACAACCTAGGGTTTCAATAGATTAATAAGATTCAAAGGCACTTGAATGTATTAGGAGTTTTTGATTTGCAACTTAGTGCTATAAGGAGCCAACAACACACAACAAGCAACTAGGCCCAACTTAACCTGCGAAACAAGTTGAATGAGGAAGATTAGACCAATGGATGAAGTATCATCACAACCTAGGGTTCCGGTAGATTAATAAGATTCAAAGGCACTTGAATGTATTAGGAGTTTCGATTTGCAACTTAGTGCTATAAGGAGCCAACAACACAAAACAAGCAACTAGGCCAAACTTAACTTGCGAAACAAGTTGAATGAGGAAGATAAGACCAACGTATGAAGCATCGTCACAACCTAGGGTTCTAGTAGATTAATAAGATTCAAAGGCACTTGAATGTATTAGAAGTTTTCGATTTGCAACTTAGTGCTATAAGGAGCCAACAACACAAAACAAGCAACTAGGGCAAACTTAACTTGCGACACAAGTTGAATGACGGAAGATTAGACCAATGCATGAAGCATCATCACAACCTAGAGTTCTAGTAGATTAATAAGATTCAAAAGCACTTGAATGTATTAGGAGTTTCGTTTGCAACTTAGTGCTATAAGGGGCAACAACACAAAACAAGCAACTAGGCCAAACTTAACTTGCGAAACAAGTTGAATGAGGAAGATTAGACCAATGGAGGAAGCATCGTCACAACCTAGGTCTCGTAGATTAATAAGATTCGAACGCACTTGAATATATTAGAAGTTTTTTATTTGCAACTTAGGGCTATATGGGGCCAACAACAAACAAGAAACAAGTAGGCCAAACTTAACTTGCGAAACAAGTTGAATGAGGGAAGATTAGACCAATGGATGAATTATCGTCACAACCTAGGGTTTCAGTAGATTAATAAGATCCAAAGGCACTTGAATGTATTAGGAGTTTTGATTTGCAACTTAGTGCTATAAGGAGCCAACAACACACAACAAGCAACTAGGCCAAACTTAACTTGCGAAACAAGTTGAATGAGGAAGATTAGACCAATGGAGAAGCATCGTCACAACCTAGGGTTCCGGTAGATTAATAAGATTCAAAGGCACTTGAATGTATTAGGAGTTTCGATTTGCAACTTAGTGCTATAAGGAGACAACAACACAAAACAAGCAACGAGGCCAAACTTAACATGCGAAACAAGTTGAATGAGGAAGATTAGACCAATGGAGGAAGCATCGTCACAACCTAGGGTTCGATGAATTAATAAGATTCAAAGGCACTTGAATGTATTAGGAGTTTTCGATTTGCAACTTAGTGCTATAAGGAGCCAACAACACACAACAAGCAACTAGGCCAGACTTAACTTGCGAAACAAGTTGAATGAGGAAGATTAGACCAATGGATGAAAAGTATCGTCACAACCTAGGGTTCCAGTGGATTAATAAGATTCAAAGGCACTTGAATGTATTAGGAGTTTCGATTTGCAACTTAGTGCTATAAGGGGCAACAACACAAAACAAGCAACTAGGCCAAACTTAACTTGCGAAACAAGTTGAATGAGGAAGATTAGACCAATGGATGAAGCATCGTCACAACCTAGGGTTTGATAGATTAATAAGATTCAAAGGCACTTGAATGTATTAGGAGTTTCGTTTGCAACTTAGTGCTATAAGGAGAAAACAACACAAAACAAGCAACTAGGCCAAACTTAACCTGCGAAACAAGTTGAATGAGGAAGATTAGACCAATGGATGAAGCATCGTCACAACCTAGGGTTCTAGTAGATTAATAAGATTCAAAGGCACTTGAATGTATTAGGAGTTTTCAATTTGCAACTTAGTGCTATAAGGAGCCAACAACACAACAAGCAACTAGGCCAAACTTAACATGCGAAACAAGTTGAATGAGGAAGATTAGACCAATGGATGAAGCATCGTCACAACCTAGGGTTCTAGTATGTTAATAAGATTGAAATGCACTTGAATGTATTAGGAGTTTTCGTTTTGCAACTTAGTGCTATAAGGAGGCAACAACACAAAAGAAGCAACTAGGCCAAACTTAACTTGCGACACAAGTTGAATGGCGGAAGATTAGACCAATGGATGAACCTTCGTCATAACCTAGGGTTCGATAGATTAATAAGATTCAAAGGCACTTGAATGTATTAGGAGTTTTCAATTTGCAACTTAGTGCTATAAGGAGACAACAACACACAACAAGCAACTAGGCCAAACTTAACATGCGATACAAGTTGAATGAGGGAAGTTTAGACCAATGATGAAAGTATCGTCACAACCTAGGGTTCTAGTAGATTAATAAGATTCAAAGGCACTTGAATGTATTAGGAGTTTTCATTTGCAACTTAGTGCTATAAGGAGCCAACAACACACAACAAGCAACTAGGCCAAACTTAACTTGCGAAACAAGTTGAATGAGGAAGATTAGACCAATGGATGAAGCATCGCCAGAACCTAGGGTTCCAATAGGTTAATAAGATTCAAAGGCACTTGAATGTATTAGGAGTTTTCGTTTGCAACTTAGTGCTCTAAGGAGGCAACAACACAAAACAAACAACTAGGCCAAACTTAACATGCGAAACAAGTTGAATGAGGAAGATTAGACCAATGGAGGAAGCATCGTCACAACCTAGGGTTCGATAGATTAATAAGA
The DNA here is from genome assembly GCA_020080225.1 of Gynochthodes officinalis. Taxonomy (NCBI): domain Eukaryota; kingdom Viridiplantae; phylum Streptophyta; class Magnoliopsida; order Gentianales; family Rubiaceae; genus Gynochthodes; species Gynochthodes officinalis. The sequence goes on from CM034622.1 coordinate 6,224,250, forward strand.
TTCAAAGGCACTTGAATGTATTAGGAGTTTTCAATTTGCAACTTAGTGCTATAAGGAGCCAACAACACACAACAAGCAACACTAGGCCAAACTTAACATGCGAAACAAGTTGAATGAGGAAGATTAGACCAATGGAGAAAGTATCGTCACAACCTAGGGTTCTAGTAGATTAATAAGATTCAAAGGCACTTGAATGTATTAGGAGTTTTCGATTTGCAACTTAGTGCTATAAGGAGCCAACAACACAAAACAAGCAACTAGGCCAAACTTAAGTTCCGAAACAAGTTGAATGAAGGAAGATTAGACCAATGGATGAAGCATTGTCACAACCTAGGGTTTCAGTAGATTAATAAGATTCAAAGGCACTTGAATGTATTAGGAGTTTTGATTTGCAACTTAGTGCTATAAGGAGCCAACAACACACAACAAGCAACTAGGCCAAACTTAACATGCGAAACAAGTTGAATGAGGAAGATTAGACCAATGGATGAAGCATCGTCACAACCTAGGTTTCTAGTAGATTAATAAGATTCAAAAGCACTTGAATGTATTAGGAGTTTTCGATTTGCAACTTAGTGCTATAAGGAGGCATCAACACAAAAGAAGCAACTAGGCCAAACTTAACATGCGAAACAAGTTGAATGAGGAAGATTAGACCAATGGATGAAGCATCGTCACAACCTAGGGTTCTAGTAGATTAATATTATTCAAATGCACTACAATGTATTAGGAGTTTTCGATTTGCAACTTAGGGCTATAAGGAGCCAACAACACACAACAAGCAATTAGGCCAAACTTACTGCGAAACAAGTTGAATGAGGAAGATTAGACCAATGGTTTAATGATGAGCTCAAAGATCCCATCATGATAACAACAAAGACAAGAACAATGAAGATCAAGTTGTGAATAATGCTTCTCAAAATGAGACTCCTTCTCCTTCTCATGCACTTGATGGCATGGCCGGTCCTATGACTCGTTTAAGGAAGAAAAGGATGGAAAAATCTTTGTCTAATTTGATCATTCAAGTCTATGACAAAGAAAGGACCAATACTACCAAAGTTCAACCCACTTGTTACAACATTTTGCAAGTCTTGGACCTAGATTCAAAATGGGCTAATTAAGTGAGTTGTTGCTGATTCTTAGCCACTTTATTTAGTCCAAAATAATGCAATTTTCGTTCAGCCCAAGTCCCAAAAGTCAGTCCACAAATCTGCCCAAAAACAGCCCAATTTCAAGTCCAAATTCAACACACCAAGTGATAAATTTTTAAGAAAATTCAAGAAGCTTCTAAAGATCAAAAGCATGGTGAAATGGACGAAATTATGAAGTATTTTGAATGTCTCATCTGATTTCCTTAGTCAAAATTCAACAAGCAAGTGTAAGCGTGAAGACTAGTCAAAGAATTCTAGAAGTCCATTTTGTGGCTGAATTTTGGGCCAATTTCCACATTTTTGAAGACTTTTCAAGTTGTTTTCTGCATTTTTAATATTTAGATTAATTGTTTAAGAGTCTTTTTAGGTCATAGAACTTCCCTTGGTCAAAGAGTATTTATTTAATGCTAGTTTGGCCAAAAGTTCAGATTTACTACTTTAGTCCTTTTGTAATTTTCAACTTTGGTCCCTCTTGAAACACTATAAAAGGGGCCTTGGTTAGGCATTTTCAATCAGATTTGAGTAATAAACTTCTTAAGGGTTTTTCCTTTCTTTGCTAGTTTCTTTGTGAGCTAGTTTGAGTCTTGCAAAATTGCTTGCAAAACTTACAAGGCTTATCAACTAAAACTCTTCCTTTTAGTTGTGGTGCCTCTACTCATCTTTTTCTTTTCCTTTCATAATCCAAAGGTGTTAGGTTCATCCTAGTGTTGTTGGATTTGAAGATTAGAGGGGTTGGAATAGTGAATTCTATTTAGCCTTATTATGATTCAAAGGTGATAGGTTTCATCCTATTGTTGTTGGGTCTAGTTTGGTTAGGTTGTTTTGGCTTGGAAGATTTCAAGATTTCTTTCTCCAAGTATGATTCAAAGGTGATAGGTTCATCCTATTGTTGTTGGGTTCACTTGGGATTGGTGTTTTGCCCAAGATCATTCAAGGACGATTCTACAATTAAGTTGAGTCCTCCCGGATTCACATCAGTTTGGTATCAGAGCTAGTCTCCTTGAATTGATCATATCTTTTTTTTTTATCTTCGTATCTCCATTTACTATTCATCATCATAATTCTTGCTATTAAATCCCTTTGTTCTGTCTTTGAAGGTTAAAGTTTGCAAGAGCTTTGAAGGTGTTGCATATCAAAAAAAAAAAAAAAAAAATTGACAATAGTCCTAACACCATTTGTTTCTCTCTACTCCTATTCTCTCTTTTACTTGTTTCTTTATATGATCTTTGCATGCTATCTTTTCTTTGACCTCTTAATTTCTTTGTTGCCAAGTAAGTCACTTGTTGAGCATCTTGTAAGGTTTGAACAATTCTCACAAGAAGCTAGTGAAAGGAAAAGAGTGGTAAGAAAAGAGTGTATCTACCCCCACTATATTTAGCCAAAAACAAGTGTACAACATTCAAATTTGGGTTGAGACATATTGGGAAAAGGGGTACAAGGGTGTGAGGAATTACTAATCTTTCTTCAAAGTTTTTGATTCACAGATTACTATGGCAGATCAAGTTGATCAAAGCGCCTGATTGAGAGCAATTGGTGATGAAATTCTTGCTCAATTCAATAGATCAATGGAAAGCGATTATGGCACGCATGGCACATATGGAAACTAGATTCCAAGAGTTTGGAGAAAACCCACCACCATCGGTCCATAGTGATGAAGAAGGTTCTCAATCATCAGAAGCATCATCCTTAATGAGGCGAAGGAGAAATGATGTAGGAGATGCATCACCAATAAGAGAAAGGAGAGGAAATCGTAGAGGTGGCATGGATAACAATCTCATGGGTCTTAAGATGAAGGTGCACGAATTTCATGGCAAAAGTGATCCTGAAGCTTATTTGGAGTGGGAGACAAAGGTGGAGAAAATCTTTTCCATTCATGAATACTCAGGAAAAGAAGGTAAAATTGCTTCACTTGAGTTTGAGTCTTATGCTCTAACATGGTGGGATAAGTTGGTGTCTTCTAGGAGAAGGAACAGAAAGGCCTATTGAAACTTGGGAGGACATGAAGTCTATCATGAGGAAAAGGTTTATTCCCTCACATTTCTATAGAGACTTGTACAACAAATTGAGGAATTACCCAAGGATCCAAAGCGGTGGCGAATACTACCAAGAGATGGAAGTGGCTATGACAAGAGTTAATATTGAGGAAGATAAAGAAGCTACCATGGCACGATTCTTAGGTGGTCTCAAGAGGAGATAGGCGATGTTGTTGAGTTACAACATTATATGGATTTGGAAGAAATGATGCACATGGCGAGAAAGGTAGAAAAGCAATTGAAAAGAAAAGGAGGCTCAAGTAAGTTTTCTTCTAACCAATCATCTTGGAAAAGCAATAGTTGGAATAAAAGGATGTTGGTAAAAGAAAGAAGAACCAAGAAATTTGATTCTAAGAAGTTTGAAAATGGTGATTCAAGAAAACCCTCTTCTTCTACTTCTAAGCTCACTTGTTTTAAGTGTTTTGGGAAGGGACACATAGCCTCTCAATGTCCTAATTCGAACCATGGTTATGCAAGAAGATGGTTCCTATTTGAGCCAAAGTGAAGAAGAAGTGGAGGAGCCGACTATTGAAAATGAAGGTGAACAATTTGAATCAAGTGGTGATGAGATTCTAGTCACTTTGAGGGCATTGAATGCACAAGTTGGATTGGATGATAAAGAGCAAAGGAGTACTATTTTCCACACAAGATGCAAGGTTCAAAATAAGGTATGCATGCTCATCATTGATAGTGGAAGTTGTACTAATTGTGTTAGCTCTTATCTTGTAGATAAGCTTGGATTGCCTATGATAGTACATCCTAGTCCCTACCGTTTGCAATGGCTCAATGATAGTGGTGAGCTAAGGGTGAATCGGCAAGCTAAGGTAAAATTCTCAATTGGAAAATATGAGGATGAAGTTTTGTGTGATGTAGTACCAATGCATGCTGGCCATATTCTTCTTGGCCGACCATGGGAGTTTGATCATGATGCTGATCACAAGGAAAGTCAACAAGTATCATATTATTCATAATCATAAAGCTTTTACTCTTGTTCCACTTTCTCCACAACAGTGTACCAAGAACAAATGAGAATGAGAGAGAAAAGGCTAAAGAGGAGGGTGAGAAGTAAAGGCCAAGTGAGAGTGAAAAAGCAAGAGATGAAAAGGCTAAAAGCAAAGTGAGTGAGAGTGGGAAAACAAAGGAGAAGCCGAAGGCAAGTGAGACAAAAGGCACCTTTTTTGCAAGCATGAGAGATGTAGATAGGGCCCTGAATTCTCACAAGCCAATCATCATGCTTTTGTGCTGAGATGGATGTCTTGGCCTAGATGAGTTACCTAACAATTTGCCTTTAGAAATTGTTCTTTATTTTGAATGAATTTGCGGATGTGTTACTCGATGAAGCACCTCAAGGATTGCCTCCAATTCGAGGGATTGAACATCAAATTGATTTCCTGCCCGGAGCTACCATCCCAAATAGGCCAGCATATCGTGCAAATCCGGAGGAAACCAAAGAACTTCAAAGGCAAGTTGATGAGTTGCTACGCATAGGACATATTCGTGAGTCTCTTAGCCCTTGTGCTGTTCCTGTGATTTTAGTTCCTAAAAAAGATGGTTCATGGCGCATGTGTATTGATTGTAGAGCTGTGAACAAAATCACCATTAAGTATCGCCATCCTATTCCTAGATTAGATGATATGCTTGATGAGTTGCATGGTGCTAAGTTATTCACAAAAATTGATTTGAAATCTGGTTATCATCAAATAAGAATAAAAGAGGGTGATGAATGGAAAACGGCCTTCAAAACAAAATTTGGTCTTTATGAGTGGCTTGTTATGCCTTTTGGATTAACTAATGCTCCCAGCACTTTTATGAGACTAATGAATCATGTTTTGAGACGTTTCATTGGAAAATTTGTTGTTGTCTATTTTGATGATATCTTGATTTATAGTAAGAGCATGGATGAACATGTTGAACATCTTAAGCTTGTTCTTGCTACTTTGCGTGAGGAAAAATTGTTTGCAAACTTGAAAAAGTGTACTTTTTGTGTTGAAGAAGTTATCTTCCTTGGCTATATTGTGAATTCTAATGGACTGCAAGTTGATGAAGCAAAGGTGACAATTCTTGAATGGCCAATTCCACAAATGTAGTGAGGTAAGATCTTTCCATGGGCTAGCAAGTTTTTATAGGAGGTTTGTTAGAGATTTCTCAACAAAGGCAGCCCAGCTTAATGAATTGGTAAAGAAAAATGTGAAATTTGAATGGGAGATTCTCAACAAAAGGCTTTTGAACAATTGAAGCATGATTTAACTAATGCTCAGTTTAGCATTGCTGATTTTCTAAAACTTTTGAAGTTGAATGTGATGCTTGAGAATTGGGATTGGGCGGTGTTGCTTCAAGAAGGCCGACCTATTTCCTACTTTAGTGAGAAGCTGAATGGAGCAACTTTGAATTACCCAACATATGACAAAGAGCTTTATGCCGTGTGAGAGCTTTGGAGACATGGCGGCACTACCTTCTTCCAAGAGAGTTTGTGATCCACAGATCATGAATCTATCAAGTATCTCGGGGACAAAAGAATTTGCACAAGAGACATGCCAAGTGGATTTCATTCATTGAAACTTTTCCATACGTGGTAAAATACAAGAAAGGTAAAGAGAACATTGTGGTGATGCACTCTCTCGAAGGTACACTCTGATTACTCACGCCAATGCTACTATCATGGGATTTGAGTACATTAAGGAGTTGTATGATAAGGATCATGATTTTCCCTTGTATTTGCTGCATGTGAAAAGGGTTCTTTTAATAAGTTTTATCGGCATGAAGGATTTACATTCAAAGAAAATAAAATGTGTATTCCTTATTGTTCACTTAGAGAGCTTTTGGTGCGTGAAGCACATTGTGGAGGTTTGATGGGCCATTTTGGTGTTATAAAGACTTTGGATTTTCTGAATGAACATTTTTATTGGCCTAACATGAAAAGGGATGTTGAGAAAATTTGTGCAACTTGTCTTGATTGTAAGAAAGCAAAATCTAAATCCTTCCTCATGGATTGTACACTCCACTCCTGTTCCTCAATCTCCTTGGGTGACATTTCTATGGATTTTGTTCTTGGTTTGCCTAGGTCTCAAAGAGGAATGGACTCAATTTTTGTTGTTGTTGTGATTCTCAAAGATGGCTCATTTTATTGCTTGTAGAAAAAGCGATGATGCAAAGCATGTGGTGATTTGTTCTTCAAGGAAGTTGTCCGTCTGCATGGAGTCCCTAGGACCATTGTTTACGATAGGGATGTGAAGTTTTGAGTTATTTCTGGAAAACACTTTGGGAAAATTGGGAACAAAACTTTTGTTTTCAACTACAAGTCACCCACAAGCGATGGCCAAGCGGAGTAACTAATAGAACTTTGGGTGTTTTACTAAGGGCCATAATTAAGAAGAACTTGAAGAGTTGGGAGGAGTGTTTACCAATTGCTGAATTTGCATACAATGCACACTACACACTTCTACTAATTTTCTCCTTTTGAATTGGTGTATGGTTTTAATCCTTTGACTCCATTAGACTTATCTCCTTTACCTATACAAGATCAAGTGAGTTTGGATGGTAAAAGAAAGCTGAAGTTGTGAAGAAGTTGCATGAGCAAGCTCGCGCAAACATTGAGAAGAAAAATGAGCAAAATGCCAAGAATGCTAACAAAGGCGTAAGAAGGTTGTATTTAAACACAGTGATTGGGTTTGGGTACACATGAGGAAGAGAGATTTCCAGCCTCAAGAAGAACTAAATTACACCCAGTGGAGATGGACCATTCAAGTTGAGGTACGAGTCAATGATAATGCCTACAAGCAAGGTCTTCTCGGAGACTATGCTATAAGATCTACTTTTAATGTCTCTGAATTATCTCCTTTTGTCATTGCTGCAGATCCTTGGGATTCGAGGCGAATCCTTTCCAAGAGAGAGGATGATGAGCTCCAAAGATCCCATCATGATAACAACAAAGACAAGAACAATGAAGATCAAGTTGTGAATAATGCTTCTCAAAATGAGACTCCTTCTCCTCCTCATGCTCTTGATGGCATGGCCGGTCCTATGACTCGTTTAAGGAAGAAAAGGATGGAAGAATCTTTGTCTAATTTGATCATTCAAGTACATGACAAAGAAGGGACCAATGCTACCAAAGTTCAGCCCACTTGTTACAACATTTTGCAAGTCTTGGACCTAGATTCAAAAGGGGCTAATTGAGTGAGTTGTTGCTGATTCTTAACCACTTTATTTGGTCCAAAATAATGCAATTTTCGTTCAGCCCAAGTCCCAAAAGTCAGTCCACAAATCTGCCCAAAAACAGCCCAATTTCAAGTCCAAATTCAACCCACCAAGTGATGAATTTTCAAGAAAATTCAAGAAGCTTCTAAGGATCAAAAAACATGGTGAAATGGACGAAATTATGAAGTATTTTGAAGGTTCCATCTGATTTCCTTGGTCAAAATTCAACTACCAAGTGTAAAGGTGAAGACTAGTCAAAGAATTCTAGAAGTCCATTTTGGCGGCTGAATTTTGGACGAATTTCCAACCATTTTTTTGAAGACTTTTCAAGTTGTTTTCTGCATTTTTAATATTTAGATTAATTGTTTAAAGAGTCTTTTTAGGTCATAGAGCTTTTCTTGGTCAAAGAGTATTTATTTAATGCTAGTTTGGCCAAAAAAGTTCAGATTTACTACTTTAGTCCTTTTGTAATTTTCAACTTTGGTCCCTCTTGAAACACTATAAAAAGGGGCCTTGGTTAAGCATTTTCAATCAGATTTGAGTAATAAACTTCTTAAGGATTTTTTCCTTTCTTTGCTAGTTTCTTTGTGAGCTAGTTTGAGTCTTGCAAAATTGCTTGCAAAACTTACAAGGCTTATCAACTAAAACTCTTCCTTTTAGTTGTGGTGCCTCTACTCATCTTTTTCTTTTCATTTCATAATCCAAAGGTGTTAGGTTCATCCTAGTGTTGTTGGATTTGAAGATTAGAGAGGTTGGGAATAGTGAATTCTATTTAGCCTTATTATGATTCAAAGGTGATAGGTTTCATCCTATTGTTGTTGGGTCTAGTTTGGTTAGGTTGTTTTGGCTTGGAAGATTTCAAGATTTCTTTCTCCAAGTATGATTCAAAGGTGATAGGTTCATCCTATTGTTGTTGGGTTCACTTGGGATTGGTGTTTTGCCCAAGATCATTCAAGGGCGACTCTACAATTAAGTTGAGTCCTCAGTTCACATTCATCACAACCTAGGGTTCGAGTAGATTAATAAGATTCAAGGCACTTGAATGTATTAGGAGTTTTCGTTTGCAACTTAGTGCTATAAGGAGCCAACAACACAAAACAAGCAACTAGGCCAAACTTAACATGCGAAACAAGTTGAATGAGGAAGATTAGACCAATGGAGGAAGCATCGTCACAACCTAGGGTTCTAGTAGATTAATAAGATTCAAAGGCACTTGAATGTATTAGGAGTTTTCGTTTGCAACTTAGTGCTATAAGGAGCCAACAACACAACAAGCAACTAGGCCAAACTTAACATGCGAAACAAGTTGAATGAGGAAGATTAGACCAATGGAGGAAGCATCGTCACAACCTAGGGTTCCAGTAGATTAATAAGATTCAAAGGCACTTGAATGTATTAGGAGTTTTGATTTGCAACTTAGTGCTATAAGGAGCCAACAACACACAACAAGCAAATAAGCCAAATTTAACTTGCGAAACGAGTTGAATGAGGAAGATTAGACCAATGGAGGAAGCATTGTCAGAACCTAGGTTTCCAGTAGATTAATAAAATTCAAAGGCACTTAAATGGATTAGGATTTTTCGTTTTGCAACTTAGTGCTATATGGAGCAAACAACACAAAACAAGCAACTATGCCAAACTTAACTTGCGGAAAAAGTTGAATGAGGGAAGATTAGTCCAATGGACGAAGAATCGTCACAACTTAGCGTTCCGGTAGTTTAAAAAGATGGAAAGGCACTTGAATGTATTAAGAGTTTTCAATTTGCAGTTTAGTGCTATAAGGAGCCAATAACAAACAACAAGCAACAAGGCCGAACCTAACAAGCGAAACATGTTGAATTAGGGAAGATTAGACCACTGGAGAAAATATAGTCACAACCTAGGGTTCCAGTAGAGTATTTAGATTCAAAGACACTTGAATGTATTAGGAGTTTTCGATTTGCAACTTAGTGGTATAAGGAGCCAACAACACAAAACAAGCAACTAGGCCAAACTTAACTTGCGAAACAAGTTGAAAGGGGGAAGATTAGACCAATGGAAGAAGAATCGTCACAACGTAGGGTTTCAGTAGATTAATAGGATTCAAAGGCACTAGAATGTATTAGGACTTTTCGATTTGCAACTTAGTGCTATAAGGAGGCAAGAACACAAAACAAGCAACTAGGCGAAACTTAACCTGCGAAACAAGTTGAATGACAGAAGATTAGGCCAATGGAGGAAGAATCGTCACAACGTAGGGTTCTAGTCGATTAATAAGATTCAAAGTCGCGTGATTGTTTTAAGAGTTTTCGTTTTGCAACTTAGTGCTATAAGGAGGCAACAACACCAAAGAAGCAACTAGGCCAAACTTAACATGCGAAACAAGTTGAATGAGGAAGATTAGACCAATGGAGAAAGCATCGTCACAACCTAGGGTTCTAGTAGGTTAATAAGATTCAAAGTCACTTGAATTTATTAGGAGTTTTCAATTTGCAACTTAGGCTATAAGGAGCCAACAACACACAACAAGCAACAAGGCCATACTTAAGTTGCGAAACAAGTAGAATGAGGGAGAATTGACCAATGGATGAAGCATCGTCACAACCTAGGGTTCACTTGGATTAATAAGATTCAAAGGAACTTGAACGTATTAAGAGTTTTCAATTTGCAACTTAGTGCTATAAGGAGCCAACAACACAAAACAAGCAACTAGGCCAAACTTAACATGCGAAACAAGTTGAATGAGGAAGATTAGACCAATGGAGAAAGCATCGTCACAACCTAGGGTTCGATGAGATTAATAAGATTCAAAGGCACTTGAATGTATTAGGAGTTTTCGTTTTGCAACTTAGTGCTATAAGGCAACAACACAAAACAAGCAACTAGGCCAAACTTAACATGCGAAACAAGTTGAATGAGGAAGATTAGACCAATGGATGAAGTATCGTGACAACCTAGGGTTCTAGTAGATTAATATGATTCAATTGCACTTGAATGTATTAGGACTTTTTACTTTGCAACTTAGTGCTATAAGGTGCCAGCAACACAAACCAAGCAACTAGGGCAAACTTAACATGCGAAACAAATGGAATCAGAGAACATTAGACCAACGGATAAAGCATCGTCACAACCTAGGGTTCTAGTAGATTAATAAGATTCAAAGGCACTTGAATGTATTAGGAGTTTTCAATTTGCAACTTAGTGCTATAGGGAGCCAACAACACAAAACAAGCAACTCGGCCAAACTTATCCTGCGAAACAAGTTGAATGAGGAAGATTAGACCAATGGAGGAAGTATCGTCACAACCTAGGGTTCTAGTAGATTAATAAGATTCAAAGGCACTTGAATGTATTAGGAGTTTCGTTTTGCAACTTAGTGCTATAAGGAGCCAACAACACAAAACAAGCAACTAGGGCAAACTTAACATGCGAAACAAGTTGAATGAGGAAGATTAGCCCAATGGAGGAAGCATCGTCACAACCTAGGGTTCTAGTAAATTAATAAGATTCAAAAGCACTTGAATGTATTAGGAGTTTTCGATTTGCAACTTTGGGCTACAAGGAGCCAACAACACACAACAAGCAACTAGGCCAAACTTAACCTGTGAAACAAGTTAAATGACAGAAGATTAGGCCAATGGAGGAAGCATCGTCACAACCTAGGGTTCTAGTAGATTAATAAGATTCAAAGGCACTAGAATGTATTAGGAGTTTTCGATTTGCAACTTAGTGCTATAAGAAGCCAAAAACACAAAACAAGCAACTAGGCCAAACTTAAGTTGCGAAACAAGTTGAATGGGGGAAGATTAGACCAATGGATGAAGCATCGTCACAACCTAGGGTTCGATAGATTAATAAGATTCAAAGGCACTTGAATGTATTAGGAGTTTTCGATTTGCTACTTAGTGCTATAAGGAGCCAACAACACAAAACAAGCAACTAGGCCAAACTTAACTTGCGAAACAAGTTGAATGAGGAAGATTAGACCAATGGAAGCATCGTCACAACCTAGGTTCGACTAGATTAATAAGATTCAAAGGCACTTGAATGTATTAGGAGTTTTCGATTTGCAACTTAGTGCTATAAGGAGCCAACAACACAAAACAAGCAACTAGGCCAAACTTAACATGCGAAACAAGTTGAATGAGAAGATTAGACCAATGGAGGAAGCATCGTCACAACCTAGGGTTCGATAGATTAATAAGATTCAAAGGCACTTGAATGTATTAGGAGTTTTCGATTTGCAACTTAGTGCTATAAGGGCCAACAACACAAAACAAGCAACTAGGCCAAACTTAACTTGCGAAACAAGTTGAATGAGGAAGATTAGACCAATGGAGGAAGCATCGTCACAACCTAGGGTTCGATAGATTAATAAGATTCAATGGCACTTGAATGTATTAGGAGTTTTCGATTTGCAACTTAGGGCTATGAGGAGCCAGCAACTCACAACAAGCAACTAGGCCAAACTTAACATGCGAAACAAGTTGAATGAGGGAAAATTAGACCAATGGAGAAAGTATCGTCACAACTTAGGGTTCGATGAGTAGAATAAGATTCAAAGGCACTTGAATGTATTAGGAGGTTTCGAGTTGCAACTTAGTGCGATAAGGAGCCAACAACACAAAACATACAACTAGGTCAAAGTTAACATGCTAAACAAGTTGAGTGCGAGAAGATTGGCCCAATGGAGGAAGCATCGTCACAACCTAGGGTTCCAGTAGATTAATAAGATTCAAAGGCACTAGAATGTATTAGTAGTGTTTGATTTGCAACTTAGTGCTATAAGGAGCCAACAACACAAAACAAGCAACTAGGCCAAACTTAACATGCGAAACAAGTTGAATGAGGAAGATTAGACCAATGGAGAAAGCATCGTCACAACCTAGGGTTCGATAGATTAATAAGATTCAAGCACTTGAATGTATTAGGAGTTTTCAATTTGCAACTTAGTGCTATAAGGAGCCAACAACACAAAACAAGCAACTAGGCCAAACTTAACATGCGAAACAAGTTGAATGAGGAAGATTAGACCAATGGAGGAAGTATCGTCACAACCTAGGGTTCGATAGATTAATAAGATTCAAAGGCACTTGAATGTATTAGGAGTTTCGTTTTGCAACTTAGTGCTATAAGGAGGCAACAACACAAAACAAGCAACTAGGCCAAACTTAACATGCGAAACAAGTTGAATGAGGAAGATTAGCCCAATGGAGGAAGCATCGTCACAACCTAGTTTCATAGATTAATAAGATTCAAAGCACTTGAATGTATTAGGAGTTTTCAATTTGCAACTTAGTGCTATAAGGAGCCAACAACACAAAACAAGCAACTAGGCCAAACTTAACATGCGAAACAAGTTGAATGAGGAAGATTAGACCAATGGAGGAAGTCGTCACAACCTAGGGTTCTAGTAGATTAATAAGATTCAAAGACACTTGAATGTATTAGGAGTATTCGTTTTGCAACTTAGTGCTATAGGTAGCCACCAACACAAAACAAGCAACTAGGCCAAACTTAACATGTGAAACAAGTTGGAGGACAGGAGATTAGACCATGGAGAAAGTATCGTCACAACCTAGGGTTCCAGTGGAGTAAAATGATTGAAAGACACTTGAATGTATTAGGAGTTTTTCGTTTTCCAACTTAGTGCTACAAGGTGCCAATAACAGATAACAAGCAACAAGGCCAAACTTAACATGCGAAAGAAGTTGAATGAGGAAAGATTAGACTAATGGTTAAAGTATCGTCACAACCTAGGGTTCTAGTCGATTAATAAGATTCAAAGTCACTTGAATTTATTAGGAGTTTTCAATTTGCAACTTAGCGCTATACGGAGCCAACAACACACAACTAGCAACTAGTCCAAACTTAAATTGCGAAAATAGTTGAATAAGGGAAGATTAGACCAATGGAGGAAGGATTGTCAAAACCAAGGGTTTCAGTAGATTAATAAGATACAATGGCACTTGAATGGATTAGGAGTTTTCGTTTTGCAACTTAGTGCTATAAGAAGGCAACAACACCAAAGAAGCAACTAAGCCAAACTTAACATGCGAAAATGTTGAATGAGGGAAGATTAGTCCAATGGAGGAAGAATCGTCACCACGCAGGGTTCCAGTAGATTAATAAGATTCAAAGGCACTTGAATGGATTAGGAGTTTTCGTTTTGTAACTTAGTGCTATAAGGAGGCAACAGCACAAAAGAAGCAACTAGGCCAAACTTAAGATGCGAAACAAGTTGAATAAGGGAAGATTAGTCCAATGGAGGAAGAATCGTCACAACGTAGGGTTCGAATGGAGTAAAAAGATTCAAAGGCACTTGAATGTATTAGGAGTTTTCGTTTTGCAACTTAGTGCTATAAGGTGCGAAAAACACAAAACAAGCAGCTAGGCCAAACTTAACTTGCGAAACAAGTTGAACGAGGGAAGATTAGACCAATGGTGGAACTATCTACACAACCTAGGGCTCCAATAGATTAATTTGATTCAAAGGCACCCCAATGTATTATGAGATTTTTGATTTGCAACATAGTGCTATATGGGGCCAACAACACAAAACAAGCAACTAGGCCAAACTTAACTTGCGAAACAAGTTGAATGAGGAAGATTAGAACAATGGAGGACCATCACCACCATCTAGGTTTCGGTAGATTAATAAGATTCAAAGGCACTTGAATGTATTAGGAGTTTTCATTTGCAACTTAGTGCTATAAGGAGCCAACAACACAAAACAAGCAACTAGGCCAAACTTAACATGCGAAACAAGTTGAATGAGGAAGATTAGACCAATGGAGGAAGGATCGTCACAACCAAGGGTTCGATGATTAATAAGATTCAAAGGCACTTGAATGTATTAGGAGTTTTCGTTTTGCAACTTAGTGCTATAAGGAGCCAACAACACAAAACAAGCAACTAGGCCAAACTTAACATGCGAAACAAGTTGAATGAGGAAGATTAGACCAATGGAGGAAGCATCGTCACAACCTAGGGTTCGATTGATTAATAAGATTCAAAGGCACTTGAATGTATTAGGAGTTTCAATTTGCAACTTAGTGCTATAAGGAGCCAACAACACAAAACAAGCAACTAGGCCAAACTTAACATGCGAAACAAGTTGAATGAGGAAGATTAGACCAATGGAGGAAGCATCGTCACAACCTAGGGTTCGATAGATTAATAAGATTCAAAGGCACTTGAATGTATTAGGAGTTTTCGATTTGCAACTTAGTGCTATAAGGGCCAACAACACAACAAGCAACAAGGCTAAACTTAACTTGCGAAACAAGTTGAATGAGGAAGATTACACCAATGGGGGAAGCACTGTCAAAAACAAGAGTTTCAGTACATTAATAAGATTCAAAGGCACTTGAATGAATTAGGAGTTTTCGTTTTGCAACTTAGTGCTATAAGAGCCAACAACACACAACAACCAAATAGGCCCAACTTAACCTGCGAAACAAGTTGATTGAGAGAAGATTAGTCAAATGGAGGAAGGATTGTCAAAACCAAAGGTTTCAGTAGAATAATAAAATTCAAAGCCACTAGAATGGATTAGGAGTTTTGGTTTTGCAACTTAGTGCTATAAGCTGGCAACAACACAAAACAATCAACTAGGCCAAACTTAACATGCGAAACAAGTTGAATGACAGAAGATTAGCCCAATGGAGGACGTATCGTCATAACCTAGGGTTCCTGTGGAGTAAAAAGATAAAAAGGCACTTGAATGTATTAGGAGTTTTCGTTTTGCAACTTAGTACTATAAGGTGCCAACAACACAAAAGAAGCAACTGGGCAAAACTTAACTTGCGAAACAAGTTGAACGACGGAAGATTAGTCTAATGGAGGAAGCATCGTCACAACCTAGGGTGCCAGTAGGTTAATAAGATTGAAAGGCAACTGAATGTATTAGATGTTTTCGTTTTGCAAGTTAGTGCTACAAGGAGGCAACAACACAAAACAAGCAACTAGGCCAAACTTAACATGCGAAACAAGTTGAATGAAAGAAGATTAGCCCAATGGAGGAAGCATAGTCAAAACCTTGGGTTCCAGTAGGTTAATAAGATTCAAAGGCACTTGATTGTATTAGGAGTTTTCGTTTTGCAACTTAGTGCTATAAGGTGCCAACAACACAAAACAAGCAACTAGGGCAAACTTAACATGCGAAACAAGTTGAACGACAGAAGATTAGCCCAATGGAGGAAGCATCGTCACAACCTAGGGTTCCAGAAGGTTAATAAGATTCAAAGGCAGTTAAACGTATTAAGAGTTTTCAATTTCCTACTAAGTGCTATAAGGAGCCAATAACAGACAACAAGCAACAAGGCCAAACTTAACATGCGAAACAAGTTGAATGAGGGAAGATTAGACCAATGGATAAAGTATCGTCACAACCTAGGGTTCTAGTGGAGTAAAAAGATTCAAAAGCACTTGAATGTATTAGGAGTTTTCAATTTGCAACTTAGTGCTATAGGAGGCCAACAACACAAAACAAGCAACTAGGCCAAACTTAACATGCGAAACAAGTTGAATGAGGAAGATTAGACCAATGGAGGAAGCATCGTCACAACCTAGGGTTCGATGGATTAATAAGATTCAAAGGCACTTGAATGTATTAGGAGTTTTCAATTTGCAACTTAGTGCTATAGAGCCAACAACACAAAACAAGCAACTAGGCCAAACTTAACATGCGAAACAAGTTGAATGAGGAAGATTAGACCAATGGAGGAAGGATCGTCACAACCTAGGGTTCGATGGATTAATAAGATTCAAAGGCACTTGAATGTATTAGGAGTTTTGATTTGCAACTTAGTGCTATAAGGAGCCAATAACACACAACAAGCAACTAGGCCAAACTTAACATGCGAAACAAGTTGAATGAGGAAGATTAGACCAATGGAGGAAGTATCATCACAACCTAGGTTTCGGTAGATTAATAAGATTCAAAGGCACTTGAATGTATTAGGAGTTTTCGTTTTGGAACTTAATGCTATATGGAGCCAACAACAAAAAACAAGCAACTACGCCAAACTTAACTTGCGACACAAGTTGAATGAGGGAAGATTAGACCAATGGAGGAATGATTGTCAAAACCAAGGGTTTCAGTAGATTAATCAGATTCAATGGCACTTGATTGGATTAGGACTTTTCGTTTTGCAACTTACTGCTATAAGGAGCCAACAACACAAAATAAGAAATTAGGCCAAACTTAACCTGCGAAACAAGTTGAATGACAAAAGATTAGCCCAATTGAGGAAGCATCATCACAACCTAGGGTTCCAGTAGATTAATAAGATTCAAAGGCAGCTAAACGTATTAAGAGTTTTCAATTTCCAACTTAGTGCTATAAGGAGCCAATAACAGACAACAAGCAACAAGGCCAAACTTAACATGCGAAACAAGTTGAATGACAGAAGATTAGCCCAATGGAGGAAGCATCGTCACAACCTAGGGTTCCAGTGGAGTAAAAAGAATCAAAGGCACTTGAATGTATTAGGAGTTTTCATTTTGCAACTTAGTGCTATAAGGTGCCAACAACACAAAACAAGCAACTAGGCCAAACATAACATGCGAAACAAGTTGAATGACAGAAGATTAGCCCAATGGAGGAAGCATCATCACAAACTAGGGTTCCAGTAGATTAATAAGAGTCAAAGGCAGTTAAACGTATTAAAAGTTTTCAATTTCGAACATAGTGCTATAAGGAGCCAGTAACCTACAACAAGCCACTGGGCCAAACTTAACTTGCGAAACAGGTTGAATGAGGGAAGATTAGCCTAATGGAGGAAACGTCGTCACAACCTAGGGTTCCAGTAGATTAATAAGATGCAAAGGCACTTGAATGTAAGAGTTTTCAATTTGCAACTTAGTTCTATAAGGAGCCAATAACACAACAAGCAACTAGGCCAAACTTAACATGCGAAACAAGTTGAATGAGGAAGATTAGACCAATGGAGAAAGTATCGTCACAACCTAGGGTTCCGATAGATTAATAAGATTCAAAGGCACTTGAATGTATTAAGAGTTTTCAATTTGCAACTTAGTGCTATAAAGCCAACAACACAACACAAGCAACTAGGCCAAACTTAACATGCGAAACAAGTTGAATGAGGAAGATTAGACCAATGGAGGAAGTATCATCACAACCTAGGGTTCCAGTAGATTAATAAGATTCAAAGGCACTTGAATGTATTAGGAGTTTTTAATTTGCAACTTAGTGCTATAAGGAGCCAACAACACAAAACAAGCAACTAGGCCAAACTTAACATGCGAAGCAAGTTGAATGAGGAAGATTAGTCCAATGGAGGAAGCATCGTCACAACCTAGGGTTCCGGTAGATTAATAAGATTCAAAGGCACTTGAATGTATTAAGAGTTTTCAATTTGCAACTTAGTGCTATAAGGAGCCAACAACACAACAAGCAACTAGGCCAAACTTAACATGCGAAACAAGTTGAATGAGGAAGATTAGACCAATGGAGAAAGTATCATCACAACCTAGGGTTCGATGATTAATAAGATTCAAAGGCACTTGAATGTATTAGGAGTTTTCGATTTGCAACTTAGTGCTATAAGGAGCCAACAACACAAAACAAGCAACTAGGCCAAACTTAACATGCGAAACAAGTTGAATGAGGAAGATTAGACCAATGGATGAAGCATCGTCAGTACCTTGGGCTCTACAACAATAGTAAGATTCAACGGCACTTGAATGTATTAGGAGTTTTTGATTTGCAACTTAGGGCTATAAGGAGGCAACAACACAAAACAAGCAACTAGGCCAAACTTAACATGCGAAACAAGTTGAATGAGGAAGATTAGAACAATGGAGGAAGCATCGTCACAACCTAGGGTTCGATAGATTAATAAGATTCAAAGGCACTTGAATGTATTAGGAGTTTTCGTTTGCAACTTAGTGCTATAAGGAGCCAACAACACAAAACAAGCAACAACTAGGCCAAACTTAACCTGCGATACAAGTTGAATGAAAGAAGATGAGACCAATGGAGGATGCATCGTCACAACCTAGGGTTCCAGTAGATTAATAAGATTCAAAGGCACTTGAATGTATTAGGAGTTTTAATTTGCAACTTAGTGCTATAAGGAGCCAACAACACAAAACAAGCAACTAGGCCAAACTTAACATGCGAAACAAGTTGAATGAGGAAGATTAGACCAATGGAGGAAGGATCGTCACAACCTAGGGTTCAGTGGATTAATAAGATTCAAAGGCACTTGAATGTATTAGGAGTTTTTAATTTGCAACTTAGTGCTATAAGGAGCCAACAACACAAAACAAGCAACTAGGCCAAACTTAACATGCGAAACAAGTTGAATGAGGAAGATTAGTCCAATGGAGGAAGCATCGTCACAACCT
Organism: Gynochthodes officinalis; assembly: GCA_020080225.1. Taxonomy (NCBI): domain Eukaryota; kingdom Viridiplantae; phylum Streptophyta; class Magnoliopsida; order Gentianales; family Rubiaceae; genus Gynochthodes; species Gynochthodes officinalis. Next base: position 6,242,983 of record CM034622.1, read on the forward strand.
AGGGTTCCGTAGATTAATAAGATTCAAAGGCACTTGAATGTATTAAGAGTTTTCAATTTGCAACTTAGTGCTATAAGGAGCCAATAACACACAACAAGCAACAAGGCCCAAACTTAACATGCGAAACAAGTTGAATGAGGAAGATTAGACCAATGGAGAAAGTATCGTCACAACCTAGGGTTCCGGTGGTTAATAAGATTCAAAGGCACTTGAATGTATTAGGAGTTTTCGATTTGCAACTTAGTGCTATAAGGAGCCAACAACACAAAACAAGCAACTAGGCCAAACTTAACATGCGAAACAAGTTGAATGAGGAAGATTAGACCAATGGAGGAATCATCACAACCTAGGGTTCCAATAGATTAATAAGATTCAAAGGCACTTGAATGTATTAGGAGTTTTCGTTTTGCAAATTAGTGCTATAAGGAGCCAACAACACAGAACAAGCAACTGGGGCAAACTTAACTTGCGAAACAAGTTGAATGAGGAAGATTAGACCAATGGAGGAAGTATCGTCACAACCTAGGGTTCGATAGATTAATAAGATTCAAAGGCACTTGAATGTATTAAGAGTTTTGATTTGCAACTTAGTGCTATAAGGAGCCAATAACACACAACAAGCAACTAGGCCAAACTTAACATGAAACAAGTTGAATGAGGAAGATTAGACCAATGGAGGAGTATCGCCACAACCTAGGTTTCAATAGATTAATAAGATTCAAAGGCACTTGAATGTATTAGGAGTTTTCGATTTGCAACTTAGTGCTATAAGGAGCCAACAACACAAAACAAGCAACTAGGCCAAACTTAACATGCGAAACAAGTTGAATGAGGAAGATTAGACCAATGGAGGAAGCATCGTCACAACCTAGGGTTCGATGAGATTAATAAGATTCAAAGGCACTTGAATGTATTAAGAGTTTTCAATTTGCAACTTAGTGCTATAAGGAGCCAATAACACAAAACAAGCAACTAGGCCAAACTTAACATGCGAAACAAGTTGAATGAGGAAGATTAGACCAATGGAGGAAGCATCATCACAACCTAGGGTTCCAGTAGATTAATAAGATTCAAAGGCACTTGAATGTATTAGGAGTTTTCAATTGCAACTTAGTGCTATAAGGAGCCAACAACACAAAACAAGCAACTAGGCCAAACTTAACATGCGAAACAAGTTGAATGAGGAAGATTAGACCAATGGAGGAAGCATCGTCACAACCTAGGGTTCCATGGATTAATAAGATTCAAAGGCACTTGAATGTATTAGGAGTTTTCAATTTGCAACTTAGTGCTATAAGGAGCCAACAACACAAAACAAGCAACTAGGCCAAACTTAACATGCGAAACAAGTTGAATGAGGAAGATTAGACCAATGGAGGAAGCATCACAACCTAGGGTTCCGATAGATTAATAAGATTCAAAGGCACTTGAATGTATTAGGAGTTTTCGTTTGCAACTTAGTGCTATAAGGAGCCAACAACACAAAACAAGCAACTAGGCCAAACTTAACATGCGAAACAAGTTGAATGAGGAAGATTAGTCCAATGGAGGAAGCATCGTCACAACCTAGGGTTCCATAGATTAATAAGATTCAAAGGCACTTGAATGTATTAAGAGTTTTCAATTTGCAACTTAGTGCTATAAGGAGCCAATAACACAACAAGCAACAAGGCCAAACTTAACATGCGAAACAAGTTGAATGAGGAAGATTAGACCAATGGAGGAAGTATCGTCACAACCTAGGGTTCGATAGATTAATAAGATTCAAAGGCACTTGAATGTATTAAGAGTTTTCAATTTGCAACTTAGTGCTATAAGGAGCCAATAACACAAAACAAGCAACTAGGCCAAACTTAACATGCGAAACAAGTTGAATGAGGAAGATTAGAACAATGGATGAAGCATCGTCACAACCTAGGGTTCCAGTAGATTAATAAGATTCAAAGGCACTTGAATGTATTAGAAGTTTTCGATTTGCAACTTAGTGCTATATGGGGCCAACAACACACAACAAACAACTAGGCCAAACTTAACATGCGAAACAAGTTGAATGAGGGAAGATTAGTCCAATGGAGGAAGCATCGTCACAACGTAGGGTTCCAGTAGATTAATAAGATTCAAAGGCACTTGAACGTATTAAGAGTTTTCAATTTGCAACTTAGGGGCTGCTTGGTTGGTGGGGCCAACAACACAAAACAAGCAACTAGGCCAACTTAACTTGCGAAACAAGTTGAATGAGGGAAGATTAGACCAATGGAGAAAGCATCATCACAACCTAGGGTTCCAAAGGAATAAGATTCAAAGGCAGTTAAACGTATTAAGAGTTTTCAATTTCCAACTTAGTGCTATAAGGAGCCAATAACAGGCAACAAGCAACAAGCCCAAACTTAACATGCGAAACAAGTTGAATGAGGGAAGATTAGACCAATGGAGGAAGTATCGTCACAACCTAGGGTTCCAGTAGGTTAATAAGATTCAAAGGCACTTGAATGTATTAGGTGTTTTCGTTTGCAACTTAGTGCTATAAGGGGGCAACAACACAAAACAAGCAACTCGGCCAAACTTAACCTGCGAAACAAGTTGAATGACAGAAGATTAGCCCAATGGAGGAAGCATCGTCACAACCTAGGGTTCCAGTAGATTAATAAGATTCAAAGGCAGTTAAACGTATTAAGAGTTTTCAATTTCCAACTTAGTGCTATAAGGAGCCAACAACACAAAACAAGCAAGTAGGCCAAACTTAACATGCGAAAAAAGTTGAATGAGGAAGACTAGTCCAATGGAGGAAGCATCGTCACAACCTAGGGTTCCAGTAGATTATTAAGATTCAAAGGCACTTGAATGTATTAAGTATTTTCAATTTGCAACTTAGTGCTATAGAGAGCCAATAATAGACAACAAGCAACAAGGCCAAACTTAACATTGAAACAAGTTGAATGAGGAAGATTAGACCAATGGAGGAAGTATCGTCACAACCTAGGGTTCAGTAGATTAATAAGATTCAAAGGCACTTGAATGTATTAGAGTTTTAATTTGCAACTTAGTGCTATAAGGAGACAACAACACAAAACAAGCAACTAGGCCAAACTTAACATGCGAAACAAGTTGAATGAGGAAGATTAGTCCAATGGAGGAAGCATCGTCACAACCTAGGGTTCAGTAGATTAATAAGATTCAAAGGCACTTGAATGTATTAAGAGTTTTCAATTTGCAACTTAGTGCTATAAGGAGCCAATAACACACAACAAGCAACTAGGCCAAACTTAACATGCGAAACAAGTTGAATGAGGAAGATTAGACCAATGGAGAAAGTATCGTCACAACCTAGGGTTCGATGAGTAATAAGATTCAAAGCACTTGAATGTATTAGGAGTTTTCAATTTGCAACTTAGTGCTATAAGGAGCCAACAACACAAAACAAGCAACTAGGCCAAACTTAACATGCGAAACAAGTTGAATGAGGAAGATTAGACCAATGGAGGAAGTATCGTCACAACCTAGGTTCCAATAGATTAATAAGATTCAAAGGCACTTGAATGTATTAGGAGTTTTCGATTTGCAACATAGTGCTATAAGAGCCAATAACACAACAAGCAACTAGGCCAAACTTAACATGCGAAACAAGTTGAATGAGGAAGATTAGACCAATGGAGGAAGCATCGTCACAACCTAGGGTTCCAATAGATTAATAAGATTCAAAGGCACTTGAATGTATTATGAGATTTTGATTTGCAACTTAGTGCTATAAGGAGCCAATAACACAAAACAAGCAACTAGGCCAAACTTAACATGAAACAAGTTGAATGAGGAAGATTAGACCAATGGAGGAGCATCGTCACAATCTAGGTTTCCAGTAGATTAATACGATTCAAAGGCACTCGAATGTATTAGGAGTTTTCGATTTGCAACTTTGGGCTTTAAAGAGCCAACAACACACAGCAAGCAACTAGGCCAAACTTAACATGCGAAACAAGTTGAATGAGGGAAGATTAGTCCAATGAAGGAAGAATCGTCACAACCTAGGGTTCCCGTGGAGTAAAATGATTCAAAGGCACTTCAATGTATTAGGAGTTTTCAATTTGCAACTTAGTGCTATAAGGAGCCAATAACACAAAACAAGCAACTAGGCCAAACTTAACATGCGAAACAAGTTGAATGAGGAAGATTAGTCCAATGGAAGCATCGTCACAACCTAGGGTTCAGTAGATTAATAAGATTCAAAGGCACTTGAATGTATTAGGAGTTTTCAATTTGCAACTTAGTGCTATAAGGAGCCAATAACACAAAACAAGCAACTAGGCCAAACTTAACATGCGAAACAAGTTGAATGAGGAAGATTAGACCAATGGAGAAAGCATCGTCACAACCTAGGGTTTCAGTAGATTAATAAGATACAATGGCTCTTGAATGGATTTGGAGTTTTTGTTTTGCAACTTAGTGCTATAAGGAGGCAACAACACAAAAGAAGCAACTAGGCCAAACTTAACATGTGAAACAAGTTGAATGAAAGAAGATTAGTTCAATGGAGGAAGTATCGTCACCACGTAGGGTTCCAGTAGATTAATAAGAATCAAAGGCACTTGAATATATTAAGAATTTTCAATTTCCAACTTAGTGCTATAAGGAGGCAACAACACAAAAGAAGCAACTAGGCCAAACTTAACATGCGAAACAAGTTGAATGAGGGAAGATTAGTCCAATGGAGGAAGAATCGTCACAACGTTGGGTTCCAGTAGATTAATAAGATTCAAAGGCACTTGAACGTATCAAGAATTTTCAATTTGCAATTTAGTGCTATAAGGAGCCAATAACACAACAAGCAACTAGGCCAAACTTAACATGCGAAACGAGTTGAATGAGGGAAGATTAGACCAATAGACAAAGTATCGTCACAACCTAGGGTTCCAGTAGATTAATAAGATTCAAAGGCAGTTAAACGTATTAAGTGTTTTCAATTTCTAACTTAGTACTATAAGGAGCCAATAACAGACAACAAGCAACAAGGCCAAACTTAACATGCGAAACAAGGTGAATGAGGGAAGATTAGACCAATGGAGGAAGCATCGTCATAACCTAAGGTTCCAGTAGGTTAATAAAATTCAAAGGCACTTGAATGTATTAGCAGTTTTCGTTTTGCAACTTAGTGCTATAAGGAGGCAACAACACAAAACAAGCAACTTGGCCAAACTTAACATGCGAAACAAGTTGAATGACAGAAGATTAGCCCAATGGAGGAAGCATCGTCACAACCTAGGGTTCCAGTAGATTAATAAGATTCAAAGGCAGTTAAACGTATTAACAGTTTTCAATTTCCAACTTAGTGCTATAAGGAGCCAATAACAGACAACAAGCAACAATGCCAAACTTAACATGCGAGACAAGTTGAATGAGGAAAGATTAGACCAATGGAGAAAGTATCATCACAACCTAGGGTTCCAGTAGATTAACAACATTTAAAGCCACTTGAATGTATTAGGAGTTTTCGTTTTGCAACTTAGTGCTATAAGGAGGAAGCATCGTCACAACCTAGTGTTCCAATAGGTTAATAAGATTGAAAGGCACTTAAACGTATTAACAGTTTTTAATTGCCAACTTAGTGCTATAAGGAGCCAATAACAGACAACAAGCAACAAGGCCAAACTTAACATCCGAAACAAGTTGAACGACAGAATATTAGCCCAATGGAGGAAGCATCGTCACAACCTAGGGTTCCAATAGGTTAATAAGATTGAAAGGCACTTAAACGTATTAACAGTTTTTAATTGCCAACTTAGTGCTATAAGGAGCCAACAACACAAAACAAGAAATTAGGCCAAACTTAACCTGCGAAACAAGTTGAATGACAGAAGATTAGCCCAATGGAGGAAGCATCATCACAACCTAGGGTTCCAGTAGGTTAATAAGATTCAAAGGCACTTAAACATATTAAGAGTTTTTAATTTCCCACTTAGTGCTACAAGGAGCCAATAACAGACAACAAGCAACAAGGCCAAACTTAACATGCGAAACAAGTTGAATGACAGAAGATTAGCCCAATGGAGGAAGCATCGTAACAACCTAAGGTTCCAGTAGATTAATAAGATTCAAAGGCACTTGAATGTATTAGGAGTTTTTAATTTGCAACTTAGTGCTATAAGGAGCCAACAACACAAAACAAGCAACTAGGCCAAACTTAATATGCGAAACAAGTTGAATGAGGAAGATTAGTCCAATGGAGGAAGCATCGTCACAACCTAGGGTTCCAGTAGATTAATAAGATGCAAAGGCACTTGAATGTAAGAGTTTTCAATTTGCAACTTAGTTCTATAAGGAGCCAATAACACACAACAACCAACAAGGCCCAACCTAACATGCGAAACAAGTTGAATGACGGAAGATTAGACCAATGGAGAAAGTATCGTCACAACCTAGGGTTCCAGAGTGGAATAAGATTCAAAGGCACTTGAATGTATTAGGAGTTTTCGATTTGCAACTTAGTGCTATAAGCCAATAACCTACAACAAGCAACTAGGCCAACTTAACTTGCGAAACAAGTTGAATGAGGAAGATTAGACCAATGGAGGAAGTATCGCCACAACCTAGGGTTCCAATAGATTAATAAGATTCAAAGGCACTTGAATGTATTATGAGTTTTTGATTTGCAACATAGTGCTATAAGGAGCCAATAACACACAACAAGCAACTAGGCCAAACTTAACATGCGAAACAAGTTGAATGAGGAAGATTAGAACAATGGACGACCATCGCCACTATCTAGGTTTCCAATAGATTAATAAGATTCAAAGGCACTTGAATTTATTTGGAGTTTTCGATTTGCAACTTTGTGCTATAAGGAGCCACAACACAAAACAAGCAACTATGCCAAACTTAATATGCGAAACAAGTTGAATGAGAGAAGATTAGTCTATTGGAGGAAGCATCGCCACAACCTAGGGTTACACTAGATTAAAAAGATTGAAAGGCACTTGAAAGTATTAACAGTTTTCAATTTCCAACTTAGTGCTATAAGGAGCCAATAACACAAAACAAACAACAAGGCCCAACTTAACATGCGAAACAAGTTGAATGAGGGAAGATTAGACCAATGGAGAAAGTACCGTCAAAACCTAGGGTTCAGTAGATTAATAAGATTCAAAGGCACTTGAATGTATTAGGAGTTTGATTTGCAACTTAGTGCTATAAGGAGCCAATAACACAAAACAAGCAACTAGGCCAAACTTAACATGCGAAACAAGTTGAATGAGGAAGATTAGACCAATGGAGGAAGTATCGTCACAACCTAGGGTTCAGTAGATTAATAAGATTCAAGGCACTTGAATGTATTAGGAGTTTTCAATTTGCAACTTAGTGCTATAAGGAGCCAACAACACAAAACAAGCAACTAGGCCAAACTTAACATGCGAACAAGTTGAATGAGGGAAGATTAGTCCAATGGAGGAAGCATCGTCACAACCTAGGGTTCGAGAGATTAATAAGATTCAAAGGCACTTGAATGTATTAGGAGTTTTCAATTTGCAACTTAGTGCTATAAGGAGCCAACAACACAAAACAAGCAACTAGGCCAAACTTAACATGCGAAACAAGTTGAATGAGGAAGATTAGACCAATGGAGGAAGCATCGCCACAACCTAGGGTTCCAAAGATTAATAAGATTCAAAGGCACTTGAATGTATTAGGAGTTTTCGATTTGCAACTTAGTGCTATAAGGAGCCAACAACACAAAACAAGCAACTAGGCCAAACTTAACATGCGAAACAAGTTGAATGAGGAAGATTAGACCAATGGAGAAAGTATCACACAACCTAGGGTTCCGGTAGATTAAAAAGATTCAAAGGCACTTGAAAGTATTAAGAGTTTTCAATTTCCAACTTAGTGCTATAAGGAGCCAATACACAAAACAAGCAACAAGGCCAAACTTAACATCCGAAACAAGTTGAACGACAGAATATTAGCCCAATGGAGGAAGCATCGTCACAACCTAGGGTTCCAATAGGTTAATAAGATTGAAAGGCACTTAAACGTATTAACAGTTTTTAATTGCCAACTTAGTGCTATAAGGAGCCAACAACACAAAACAAGAAATTAGGCCAAACTTAACCTGCGAAACAAGTTGAATGACAGAAGATTAGCCCAATGGAGGAAGCATCATCACAACCTAGGGTTTCAGTAGATTAATAAGATACAATGGCACTTGAATGGATTAGGAGTTTTCGTTTTGCAACTTAGTGCTATAAGGAGGCAACAACACAAAAGAAGCAACTAGGCCAAACTTAACATGCGAAACAAGTTGAATGAAGGAAGATTAGTCCAATGGAGGAAGAATCGTCACATCGTAGGGTTCCAGTAGATTAATAAGATTCAAAGGCACTTGAACGTACTAAATATTTTCAATTTGCAACTTAGTGGTATAGGAAGCCAATGATAGACAGCAAGCAACAAGGCCCAACTTAACATTCGAAACAAGTTGAATGAGGGAAGATTAAACCAATGGAGAAAGTATCGTCACAGCCTAGGGTTTCAGAGATTAATAAGATTCAAAGGCACTTGAATGTATTAGGAGTTTTCAATTTGCAACTTAGTGCTATAAGGAGCCAATAACACAAAACAAGCAACTAGGCCAAACTTAACATGCGAAACAAGTTGAATGAGGAAGATTAGACCAATGGAGGAAGCATCGTCACAACCTAGGGTTCCAGTAGATTAATAAGATTCAAAGGCACTTGAATGTATTAGGAGTTTCGATTTGCAACTTAGTGCTATAAGGAGCCAACAACACAAAACAAGCAACTAGGCCAAACTTAACATGCGAAACAAGTTGAATGAGGAAGATTAGACCAATGGAGGAAGCATCGTCACAACCTAGGGTTCCATAGATTAATAAGATTCAAAGGCAGTTGAATGGATTAGGAGTTTTCATTTTGCAATTTAGTGTTATAAGGAGGCAACAACACAAAACAAGCAACTAGGCCAAACTTAACATGCGAAACGAGTTGAATGAGGGAAGATTAGACCAATGGAGAAAGTATCGTCACAGCCTAGGGTTCCAAAGATTAATAAGATTCAAAGGCACTTGAATGTATTAGGAGTTTTCAATTTGCAACTTAGTGCTATAAGGAGCCAATAACCTACAACAAGCAACTAGGCCAAACTTAACATGCGAAACAAGTTGAATGAGGAAGATTAGACCAATGGAGGAAGTATCGCCACAACCTAGGGTTCCATAGATTAATAAGATTCAAAGGCACTTGAATGTATTATGAGATTTTGATTTGCAACATAGTGCTATAAGGAGCCAATAACCTACAACAAGCAACTAGGCCAAACTTAACATGCGAAACAAGTTGAATGACAGAAGATTGGCCAAATGGAGGAAGCATCGTCAGAACATAGGATTCCAGTAGGTTAATAAGATTCAAAGGCACTTGAATGTATTAGGAGTTTTCGTTTTGCAACTTAGTGCTATAAGGAGGCAACAACACAAAACAGGAAACTAGGCCAAACTTAACTTGCGAAACAAGTTGAATGATGGAAGATTAGCCGAATGGAGGAAGCATCGTCACAACCTAGGGTTCCAGTAGATTAATAAGATCCAAAGGCAGTTAAACGTATTAAGAGTTTTCAATTTCCAACTTAGTGCTAGAAGGAGCCAATAACAGACAACAAGCAACAAGGCCAAACTTAACATGCGAAACAACTTGAATGAGGGAAGATTAGACAAATGGAGAAAGTATCGTCACAACCTAGGGTTCAGAGATTAATAAGATTCAAAGGCAGTTAAACGTATTAAGAGTTTTCAATTTCCAACTTAGTGCTATAAGGAGCCAATAACAGACAACAAGCAACAAGGCCAAACTTAACATGCGAAACAAGTTGAATGACAGAAGATTAGCCCAATGGAGGAAGCATCGTCAGAACCTAGGGTTCTAGTAGGTTAATAAGATTCAAAGGCACTTGAATGTATTAGGAGTTTTCGTTTTGCAACTTAGTGCTATAAGGTGCCAACAACACAAAACAAGCAACTAGGCCAAACTTAACATGCGAAACAAGTTGAATGAGGCAAGATTAGTCCAATGGGGGAAGCATCATCACAACCTAGGGTTCCAGTAGATTAATAAGATTCGAAGGCACTTGAACGTATTAAGAGTTTTCAATTTGCAACTTAGTACTATAGGCAGCCAATAACAGACAACAAGCAACAAGGCCCAACTTAACATGCGAAACAAGTTGAATGAGGAAGATTAGACCAATGGAGAAAGTATCGTCACAACCTAGGGTTCCAGTGGATTAATAAGATTCAAAGGCACTTGAATGTATTAGGAGTTTTATTTGCAACTTAGTGCTATAAGGAGCCAACAACACAAAACAAGCAACTAGGCCAAACTTAACATGCGAAACAAGTTGAATGAGGAAGATTAGACCAATGGAGGAAGCATCGTCACAACCTAGGGTTCAGTAGATTAATAAGATTCAAAGGCACTTGAATGTATTAGGAGTTTTCAATTTGCAACTTAGTGCTATAAGGAGCCAATAACACAAAACAAGCAACTAGGCCAAACTTAACATGCGAAACAAGTTGAATGAGGGAAGATTAGACCAATGGAGGAAGCATCGTCAACCTAGGGTTCCAGGTAGATTAATAAGATTCAAAGGCACTTGAATGTATTAGGAGTTTTGATTTGCAACTTAGTGCTATAAGGAGCCAACAACACAAAACAAGCAACTAGGCCAAACTTAACATGCGAAACAAGTTGAATGAGGAAGATTAGACCAATGGAGGAAGCATCGTCACAACCTAGGGTTTCAAGAGATTAATAAGATTCAAAGGCACTTGAATGTATTAGGAGTTTTCAATTTCCAACTTAGTGCTATAAGGAGCCAATAACAGACAACAAGCAACAAGGCCAAACTTAACTTGCGAAAGAAGTTTAATGAGGAAAGATTAGACCAATGGAGAAAGTATCGTCACAACCTAGGGTTCCAGTAGATTAATAAGATTCAAAGGCAGTTAAACGTATTAAGAGTTTTCAATTTCCAACTTAGTGCTATAAGGAGCCAATAACAGACAACAAGCAGCTTGGCCAAATTTAACTTGCGAAAAGAGTTGAACTAAGGAAGATCAGAGCAATGGAGGAAGTATCGCCACAACCTAGGGTTCCAGAGATTAATAAGATTCAAAGGCACTTGAATGTATTAGGAGTTTTGATTTGCAACTTAGGACTAGAAGGAGCCAATAACACACAACAAGCAACTAGGGCAAACATAACATGCGAAACACGTAGAATCAGGGAAAATTAGAACAATGGAAGCATCGTCACAACCTAGGGTTCCAGTAGATTAATAAGATTCAAAGGCACTTGAATGTATTAGGAGTTTTCAATTTGCAACTTAGTGCTATAAGGAGCCAATAACACAAAACAAGCAACTAGGCCAAACTTAACATGCGAAACAAGTTGAATGAGGAAGATTAGTCCAATGGAGGAAGCATCACACAACCTAGGGTTCCAGAGATTAATAAGATTCAAAGGCACTTGAATGTATTAAGAGTTTTCAATTTCCAACTTAGTGCTATAAGGAGCCAATAACACACAACAAGCAACAAGGCCCAACTTAACATGCGAAACAAGTTGAATGAGGAAGATTAGACCAATGGAGAAAGTATCGTCACAACCTAGGGTTCCAGAGATTAATAAGATTCAAAGGCACTTGAATGTATTAAGAGTTTTCAATTTGCAACTTAGTGCTATAAGGAGCCAATAACACACAACAAGCAACTAGGCCAAACTTAACATGCGAAACAAGTTGAATGAGGAAGATTAGTCCAATGGAGGAAGCATCGCCACAACCTAGGGTTCGAGTAGATTAATAAGATTCAAAGGCACTTGAATGTATTAGGAGTTTTAATTTGCAACTTAGTGCTATAATGAGGCAACAACACAAAAGAAGCTACTAGGCCAAACTTAACATGCGAAACAAGTTGAATGAAGGAAGATTAGTCCAATGGAGGAAAAATCGTCACATCGTAGGATTCCAGTAGATTAATAAGATTCAAAGCAACTTGAACGTATTAAGAATTTTCAATTTGCAACTTAGGGCTACAAGGAGCCAACAACACAAGACAAGCAACTAGGCCAAACTTAACATGCGAAACAAGTTGAATGACAGAAGATTAGCCCAATGGAGGAAGCATCGTCAGAACCTAGGGTTCTAGTAGGTTAGTAAGATTGAAAGGCACTTGAATGTATTAGGAGTTTTTGTTTTGCAACTTAGTGCTATAAGGTGCCAAGAACACAAAACAAGCAACTAGGCCAAAGTTAACATGCGAAACAAGTTGAATGAGGGAAGATTACACCAATGGAGGAAGGATTGTCAAAACCAAGGGTTCCAGTAGATTAATAAGATTGAAAGGCAACTGAATGTATTAGGAGTTTTCGTTTTGCAACTTAGTGCTATAAGGAGGCAACAACACAAAACAAGCAACTAGGCCAAACTTAACTTGCGACACAAGTTGAATGACGGAAGATTAGCCCAATGGAGGAAGCATCATCAAAACCTAGGGCTCCAATAGATTAATATGATTCAATGGCACTTGAATGTATTATGATATTTTGATTTGCAACAAAGTGCTATAAGGAGCCAATAACCTACAACAAGCCACTAGGACAAACTTAACTTGTGAAACAGGTTGAATGAGGGAAGATTAGTCTAATGGAGGAAGCGTCTTCACAACCTAGGGTTCCAGTAGATTAATAAGATGCAAAGGCACTTGAATGTAAGATTTTTCGATTTGCAACTTAGTGCTATAAGGAGCCAGTAACACACAACAAGAAACAAGGCCCAACTTAACATGCGAAAAAGTTGAATGACGGAAGATTAGCCCAATGGAGAAAGTATCGTCACAACCTAGGGTTCCGGTAAAGGATTAAAATTCAAAGACACTTGAATGTATTAGGAGTTTTCGATTTGCGGCATAGAGCAATAAGCAACCAATAACCTACAATAAGCAACTAGGCCAAACTTAACTTGCGAAACAAGTTGAATGAGGGAAGATTAGACCAATGGTGGAAGTATCGCCACAACCTAGGGCTCCAGTAGATTAATTGATTCAAAGGCACTCGAATGTATCATGAAATTTTGATTTGCAACATAGTGCTATAAGGGGCCAATAACCTACAACAAGCCACTGGGCCAAACTTAACTTGCGAGACAGGTTGAATGAGGAAATGTTAGAACAATGGACGACCATCGCCACCATCCAGGTTTCCAGTAGATTAATAAGATTTAAGGGCACTTGAATGTATTAGGAGTTTTCGATTTACAACTTAGTGCTAGAAGGAGCCAACAACACAAAACAAGCAACTAGGCCGAACTTAAAATGCGAAACAATTTTAATGACTGAAGATTAGTCCAATGGAGGAAGCATCGTCACAACCTAGGGTTCCAGTAGATTAATAAGATTCAAAGGCACTTGAACGTAATAATAGTTCTCAATTTCCAACTTAGTGCTATAAGGAGCCAATAACAGACAACAAGCAGCAGGGCCCAACTTAACATGCGAAACAAGTTGAATGAGGGAAGATTAGACCAATGGAGAAAGTATCGTCACAACCTAGGGTTCCAGTAGATTAGTAAGATTCAAAGGCACTTAAATGTATTAAGAGTTTTCAATTTCCAAATTAGTGCTGTAAGGAGCCAATAACACAACAAGCCACTAGGGCAAACGTAACTTGCGAAACAAGTTGGAAGAGGGAAGATTAGTCCAACAGAGGAAGCATCGTCAAAACCTAGGGTTCCAGTAGATTAATAAGATTCAAACTCTTTTGAACGTATCAGGAGTTTTTAATTTGCAACTTAGTGCTATAAGGATCCCACAACACAAAACAAGCAATTAGGCCAAACTTAACATGCGAAACAAGTTGAATAAGGGAAGATTTGTCCAATGGCGGAAGCATCTTCACAACCTAGGGTTCCAGTAGAATAATAAGATTCAAAGGCACCTGAACGTATTAAGAGTTTTCAATTTGCAACTTAATCCTACAAAGAGCCAATAACAGACAACAAGCAACAAGGCCCTACTTAAAATGCGAAACAAGTTCAATGAGGGAAGATTAGACCAAGGGAGAAAGTAACGTAACAACCTAGGCTTCCAGTGGAGTAAAAAGATTCAAAGGCATTTGAATGTTTTAGGAGTTTTAATTGCAACTTAGTGCTATATGGAGCCAATAACACAAAACAAACAACTAGGCCAAACTTAACATGCGAAACGAGTTGAATGAGGGAAGATTAGACCAATGGAGGAAGGATTGTCAAAACCAAGGGTTTCAGTAGATTAATAAGATTCAAGGCACTTGAATGTATTAGAGTTTCGTTTTGCAACTTAGTGCTATAAGGAGGCAATAACACATAACAAGCAACTAGGCCAAACTTAACATGCGAAACAAGTTGAATGAGGGAAGATTAGTCCAATGGAGGAAGCATCGTCACCACGTAGGGTTCCAGTAGATTAATAAGATTTAAAGGCAACTCAATGAATTAGGAGCTTTCAATTTGCAGTTTGGTGCTATAAGGAGCCAACAACAAAACAAGCAACTAGGCCAAACTTAACTTGCAAAACAAGTTGAATGTAGGAAGATTAGACCAATGGAGGAAGTATCGTCACAACCTAGTGTTCTAGTAGATTAATAAGATGCAATGGCACTTGAATGGATTAGGAGTTTTCGTTTTGAAACTTAGTGCTATATGGAGGCAACAACACAAAAGAAGCAACTAGGCCAAACTTAACATGCGAAACGAGTTGAATGAGGGAAGATTAGACCAATGGACAAAGTATCATCACAACCTACGGTTCCGTTGGAGCAGAAAGATTCAAAGGCACTTGAATGTATTCGAAGTTTTCGATTTGCAACTTAGCGCTATAAGGAGCCAATAACCTACAACAAGCAACTAGGCCAAACTTAACTTGCGCAAACAAGTTGAATGAGGAAGATTAGACCAATGGTGGAAGTATCGCCACAACCTAGGGCTCCAATAGATTAATATGATTCAAAGGCACTTGAATGTATTATGAGATTTTGATTTGCAACATAGTGCTATAAGGAGCCAATAACCTACAACAAGTCTAGGCCAAACTTAACTTGCGAAACAAGTTGAATGAAGGAAGATTAGAACAATGGAGGACCATCGCCACCATCTAGGGTTCCAGTAGATTAATAAGATTCAAAGGCACTTGAATGTATTAGGAGCTTTCGATTTGCAACTTAGTGCTATAAAGAGCCAATAACACAAAACAAGCAACTAGGCCGAACTTAACCTGCGAAACAAGTTGAATGACGGAAGATTAGCCCAATGGATGAAGCATCGTCACAACCTAGGGTTCCAGTAGATTAGTAAGATTCAAAGGCAGTTAAACGTAATAAGAGTTTTCAATTTCCAACTTAGTGCTATAAGTAGCCAATAACAGACAATAACCAGCAAGGCCAAACTTAACATGCGAAACAAGTTGAATGAGGGAAGATTAGTCCAATGGAGAAAGTATCGTCACAACCTAGGGTTCCAAAGAGATTAATAAGATTCAAAGGCACTTGAATGTATTAGGAGTTTTTAATTTGCAACTTAGTGCTATAAGGAGCCAATAACACAAAACAAGCAACTAGGCCAAACTTAACATGCGAAACAAGTTGAATGAGGAAGATTAGTCCAATGGAGGAAGCATCATCAAAACCTAGGGTTCAGTAGATTAGTAAGATTCAAAGGCACTTCAACGTAATAAGAGTTTTCAATTTCCAACTTAGTGCTATAAGGACCAATAATAGACAACAAGCAACAAGGCCAAACTTAACATGCGAAACAAGTTCAATGGGGGAAGATTAGACCAATGGAGAGAGTATCGTCACAAACTAGGGTTCCAGTACATTAATAAGATTCAAAGGCAGTTTAACGTATTAAGAGTTTTCAATTGCCAACTTAGTTCTATAAGGAGCCAATAACAGATAACAAGCAACTAGGCCAAACTTAACTTGCGAAACAAGTTGAATGAGGGAAGATTAGACCAGTGGAGGAAGGATGGTCAAAACCAAGGGTTTCTATAGATTAATAAAATTCAAAGATACTTGAATGTGTTAGGAGTATTCAATTTGCAACTTAGTGCTATAAGGAGCTAACAACACAAAACAAACAACTAGGCCAAACTTAACTTGCGAAACAAGTTGAATGAGGGAAGATTAGTCCAATGGAGGAAGCATCGTCACAACGTAGGGTTCCAGTAGATTAATAAGATTCAAAGGCACTCGAACGTATTAAGAGTTTTCAATTTACAACTTAGTGCTATAAGGAGCCAACAACAAAAAAGCAACTAGGCCAAACTTAACTTGCGAAACAAGTTGAATGAGGAAGATTAGACCAATGGAGGAAGCATCGTCAAAACCTAGGGTTCCATAGATTAATAAGATTCAAAGGCACTTGAATGTATTAGGAGTTTTCAATTTGCAACTTAGTGCTATAAGGAGGCAACAACACAAAACAAGCAACTAGGCCAAACTTAACATGCGAAACATGTTGAATGAGGGAAGATTAGACCATTGGAGAAAATATCATCACAACCTAGGGGTCCAGTATAGATATAAGATTCAAAGATGCTTGAAGGTATTAGGAGTTTCGATTTGTAACATAGAACAATAAGCAACCAATAACCTACAATAAGCAACTAGGCCAAACTTAACTTGCGAAATAAGTTGAGTGAGGGAAGATTAGACCAATGGTGGAAGTATCGCCACAACCTAGGGCTCCAGTAGATTAATATGATTCAAAGGCACTCGAATGTATCATCAAATTTTGATTTGCAACATAGTGCTATAACGAGCCAATAACCTACAACAAGCCACTGGGCCAAACTTAACTTGCGAAACAGGTTGAATGAGGGAATATTAGAACAATGGATGACCATCGCCACAAACTAGGTTTCCAGTAGATTAATAAGATTCAAAGGCACTTGAATGTATTAGGAGCTTTCGATTTGCAACATAGTGCTATATGGGGCCAACAACACAAAACAAGCAACTAGGCCAAATTTAACTTGCGAAACAGGTTGAATGAGGGAAGATTAGTCTAATGGAGGAAGTGTCGTCACAACCTAGGGTTCCAGTAGATTAATAAGATGCAAAGGCACTTGAATGTATTAAGAGTTTTCAATTTGCAACTTAGTGCTATAAGGAGCCAATAACAGACAACAATCAACAAGGCCGAACTTAACATGCGAAACAAGTTGAATGCGGGAAGATTAGACCAATGGAGAAAGTATCGTCACAACCTAGGGTTCCAGTAGATTAATAAGATTCAAAGGCACTTGAACGTAGTAATACTTTTCAATTTCCAACTTAGTGCTATCAGGAGCCAATAACACACAACAAGCAACAAGGCCCAACTTAACATGCGAAACAAGTTGAATGAGGGAAGATTAGTCCAATGGAGGAAGCATCATCAAAACCTAGGGTTCCAGTAGATTAATAAGATTCAAACTCTTTTGAACGTATCAGGAGTTTTTAATTTGCAACTTAGTGCTATAAGGATCCCACAACACAAAACAAGCAACTAGGCCAAACATAACATGCGAAACAAGTTGAAAGATGGAAGATTAGTCCAATGGATGAAGCATCGTCATAACCTAGGGTTCCAGTGGATTAATAAGATTCAAACGCACTTGAACGTATTAAGAGTTTTCAATTTGCAACTTAGGGCTATAAGAAGCCAATAACATACAACAAGCAACAAGGCCCAACTTAACATGCGAAGCAAGTTGAATGAAGGAAGATTAGACCAATGGAGAAAGTATCGTCACAACCTAGGCTTCCAGTAAAGGAATAAGATTCAAAGACACTTGAATGTATTCGGAGTTTTCAATTGCAACTTAGTGCTATAAGGAGCCAACAACACAAAACAAGCAATTAGGCCAAACTTAACTTGCGAAACTAGTTGCATGTGGGAAGATTAGCCCAATGGAGGAAGCATCGTCACAACCTAGGGTTCCAGTAGATTAATAAGATTCAAAGGCAGTTTAACGTATTAAGAGTTTTCAATTTCCAACTTAGTGCCATAAGGAGCTAACAACACAAAACAAGCAACTAGGCCAAACTTAACTTGCGACACAAGTTGAATGAGGGAAGATTACACCAATGGAGGAAGCATCGCCACAACCTAGGTTCCAAGAGATTAATAAGGTGCAATGGCACTTGAATGGATTAGGAGTTTTCGTTTTGCATCTTAGTGCTATAAGGAGGCAACAACACAAAATAAGCAACTAGGCCAAACTTAACATGCGAAACATGTTGAATGAGGGAAGATTAGTCCAACGGAGGAAGCATCGTCACAACCTAGGGTTTACAGTAGATTATTAAGATTCAAAGGCACTTGAACGTATTAAGAGTTTTCAATTTGCAACTTAGTGCTATAAGGAGCCAATAACACAAAACAAGCAACTAGGCCAAACTTAACATGCGAAACAAGTTGAATGAGGAAGATTAGACCAATGGAGAAAGTATCGTCACAACCTAGGGTTCCAAAGAGATTAATAAGATGCAAAGGCACTTGAATGTATTAAGAGTTTTCAATTTGCAACTTGGTGCTATAAGGAGACGATAACAAACAATAAGCAACAAGGCCCAACTTAACATGCGAGACATGTTGAAATAGGGAAGATTAGACCAATGGGGAAGTATCGCCACAACCTAGGGCTCCAATAGATTAATATGATTCAAAGGCACTAGAATGTATTATGATATTTTGATTTGCAACATAGTGCTATAAGGAGCCAATAACCTACAACAAGCAAGGCCAAACTTAACTTGCGAAACAAGTTGAATTAGGGAAGATTAGACCAATGGAAGACCATCGCCACAACCTAGGGTTCCAAGAGATTAATAAGATTCAAAGGCACGTGAATGTATTAGGAGTTTTCGAGTTGCAACTTAGTGTTATAAGGAGCCAACAACACAAAACAAGCAACTAGGCCAAACCTAAAATGCGAAAGAAGTTGAATGAGGGAAGATTAGTCCAATGGAGAAAGCTTCGTCACAACCTAGGGTTCCAGTAGATTAATAAGATTCAAAGGCACTTGAACGTATTAAGAATTTTCAATTTGCAACTTAGTGGTATAGGAAGCCAATGATAGACAGCAAGCAACAAGGCCCAACTTAACATGCGAAACAAGTTGAATGAGGTTAGATTAGACCAATGGAGGAAGAATCGTCACATCGTAGGGTTCCAGTAGATTAATAAGATTCAAAGCAACTTGAACGTATTAAGAATTTTCAATTTGCAACTTAGTGGTATAGGAAGCCAATGATAGACAGCAAGCAACAAGGCCCAACTTAACATGCGAAACAAGTTGAATGAGGGAAGATTAGACCAATGGAGAAAGTATCGTCACAGCCTAGGGTTTCAGTAGATTAATAAGATACAATGGCGCTTGAATGGATTAGGAGTTTTCGTTTTCCAACTTAGTGCTATAAGGAGGCAACAACACAAAAGAAGCAACTAGGCCAAACTTAACATGCGAAACAAGTTGAATGAGGGAAGATTAGCCCAATGGAGGAAGCATCGTCACAACCTAGGGTTCCAGTAGATTATTAAGATTCAAAGGCACTTGAATGTATTAAGAGTTTTCAATTTGCAACTTAGTGCTATAAGTAGCCAATAACAAACAAGAAGCAACAAGGCCCAACTTAACATGCGAAACAAGTTGAATCAGGGAAGATTAGACAAATGGAAAAAGTATCGTCACAACCTCGGGTTCCAGTGGAGTAGAAAGATTTAAAGGCACTTGAATGTATTAGGAGTTTTAGATTTGCAACTTAGTGCAATATGGGGCCAACAACACAAAACAAGCAACTAGGCCAAACTTAAATTGCGAAACATGTTGAATGAGGGAAGATTAGTCCAATGGAGGAAGCATTGTCAAAACCTAGGGTTTCAGCAGATTAATAAGATTCAAAGCCACTTGAATGTATTAGGAGTTTTCGATTTGCAACTTATTTCTATGAGGAGCCAATCACACAAAACAAGTAACTAGGCCAAACTTAACTTGCGAAACAAGTTGAATGAGGGAAGATTAGACCAATGGAGGAAGTATCGTCACAACCTAGGGTTCAGTAGATTAATAAGATTCAAAGGCACTTGAATGTATTAGGAGTTTTCGTTTTGCAACTTAGTGCTATAAGGAGGCAACAACACAAAAGAAGCAACTAGGCCAAACTTAACATGCGAAACAAGTTGAATGAAGGAAGATTAGTCCAATGGAGGAAGAATCGTCACATCGTAGGGTTCCAGTAGATTAATAAGATTCAAAGGCCCTTGAACGTATTAAGAATTTTCAATTTGCAACTTAGTGGTATAGGAAGCCAATGATAGACAGCAAGCAACAAGGCCCAACTTAACATGCGAAACAAGTTGAATGAGGTTAGATTAGACCAATGGAGGAAGAATCGTCACATCGTAGGGTTCCAGTAGATTAATAAGATTCAAAGCAACTTGAACGTATTAAGAATTTTCAATTTGCAACATTGTGCTATAAGCCTCCAATAACCTACAATAAGCAACTATGCCAAACTTAACTTGCGAAACAAGTTGAATGAGGGAAGATTAGACCAATGGGGAAGTATCGCCACAACCTAGGGCTCCAATAGATTAATATGATTCAAAGGCACTAGAATGTATTACGAGATTTTGATTTGCAACATAATGCTATAAGGAGCCAATAACCTACAACAAGCCACTAGGCCAAACTTAATTTGCGAAGCAGGATGAATAAGGGAAGATTAGAACAATGGACGACCATCGCCACCATCTAGGTTTCCAATAGATTAATAAGATTCAAAGGCACTTGAATTTATTTGGAGTTTTCGATTTGCAACTTTGTGCTATAAGGAGCCACAACACAAAACAAGCCACTATGCCAAACTTAACATGCGAAACAAGTTGAATGAGGGAAGATTAGTCTATTGGAGGAAGCATCGCCACAACCTAGGGTTACACTAGATTAAAAAGATTCAAAGGCACTTGAAAGTATTAAGAGTTTTCAATTTCCAACTTAGTGCTATAAGGAGCCAATAACACACAACAAACAACAAGGCCCAACTTAACATGCGAAACAAGTTGAATGAGGGAAGATTAGACCAATGGAGAAAGTACCGTCACAACCTAGGGTTCCAGTGGAGTAAAAAGATTCAAAGGCACTTAAATGTATTAGGAGTTTTGATTTGCAACTTAGTGCTATATGGGGGCCAACAACACAAAACAAGCAACTAGGCCAAACTTAACTTGCGAAACAAGTTGAATGAGGGAAGATTAGTCCAATAGAGGAAACATCGTAACAACCTGGGGTTCCAGTAGATTAATAAGATGCAAAGGCACTTGAATGTATTAAGAGTTTTCAATTTGCAACTTGGTGCTATAAGGGGACAATAACGAACAATAAGCAACAAGGCCCAACTTAACATGCAAAACATGTTGAATTAGGGAAGATTAGAACAATGGAGAAAGTATCATCACAACCTAGGGTTCCAGTAGATTAATAAGATTCAAAGGCACTTGAATGTATTAGGAGTTTTCATTTGCAACTTAGTGCTATAAGGAGCCAATAACACAAAACAAGCAACTAGGCCAAACTTAACATGCGAAACAAGTTGAATGAGGAAGATTAGACCAATGGAGGAAGCATCGTCACAACCTAGGTTTCAGAGATTAATAAGATTCAAAGGCACTTGAATGTATTAGGAGTTTTCAATTTGCAACTTAGTGCTATAAGGAGCCAATAACACAAAACAAGCAACTAGGCCAAACTTAACATGCGAAACAAGTTGAATGAGGAAGATTAGACCAATGGAGAAGCATCGTCAACCTAGGGTTCCAGAGATTAATATGATTCAAAGGCACTTGAATGTATTATGAGATTTTGATTTGCAACATAGTGCTATAAGCAGCCAATAACCTACAAAAAGCCACTAGGCCAAACTTAACTTGCGAAACAGGTTGAATGAGGGAAGATTAGTCTAATGGAGGAAGTGTCGTCACAACCTAGGGTTCCAGTAGATTAATAAGATGCAAAGGCACTTGAATGTATTAAGAGTTTTCAATTTGCAACTTAGTGCTATAAGGAGCCAATAACAGACAACAATCAACAAGGCCGAACTTAACATGCGAAACAAGTTGAATGCGGGAAGATTAGACCAATGGAGAAAGTATCGTCACAACCTGGGGTTCTAGTAGAGGAATAAGATTCAAAGACACTTGAATGTATTAGGAGTTTTCGATTTGCAACAAAGTGCTATAAGCCGCCAATAACCTACAACAAGCAACTAGGCCAAACTTCACTAGCGAAACAAGTTGAATGAGAGAATATTAGACCAATGGTGGAAGTATCACCACAACCTAGGGCTCCTGTATTTTAATATGATTCAAAGCCACTCGAATGTATTATGAGATTTTGATTTCCAACATAGTGCAATACGGAGCCAATAACCTACAACAAGCCACTGGGCCAAACTTAACATGGGAAATAGGTTGAATGAGGGAAGATTAGAACAATGGACGACCATCGCCACCATCTAGGTTTCTAGTAGATTAATAAGATTCAAAGGCACTTGAATATATTACTAGTTTTCGATTTGCAACTTAGTGCTATAAGGAGCCAACAACACAAAACAAGCAACTAGGCCGAACTTAAAATGCGACACATGTTTAATGAGGGAATATTAGTCCACTGGAGCAAGCATTGTCACAACCTAGGGTTCAACTAGATTAATAAGATTCAAAGGCACTTGAACGTAATAAGAGTTTTCAATTTCCAACTTAGTACTATAAGGAGCCAATAACAGACAACAAGCAACAAGGCCCAACTTAACAAGCGAAACGAGTTGAATGTAGGAAGATTAGACCAATGGAGAAAGTATCGTCGCAACCTAGGGTTCCAGTAGATTAATAAGATTCAAAGGCACTTGAACGTAATAATAGTTTTCAATTTCCAACTTAGTGCTATCAGGAGCCAATAACACACAACAAGCAACAAGGCCCAAATTAACATGCGAAACAAGTTGAATGAGGGAAGATTAGTCCAATGGAGGAAGCATCATCAAAACCTTGGGTTCCAGTAGATTAATAAGATGCAAAGGCACTTGAATGTATTAAGAGTTTTCAATTTACAACTTACTGCTATAAGGATCCCACAACACAAAACAAGCAACTAGGCCAAACATAACATGCGAAACAAGTTGAAAGATGGAAGATTAGTCCAATGGATGAAGCATCGTCATAACCTAGGGTTCCAGTGGATTAATAAGATTCAAACGCACTTGAACGTATTAAGAGTTTTCAATTTGCAACTTAGGGCTATAAGAAGCCAATAACATACAACAAGCAACAAGGCCCAACTTAACATGCGAAAAAGTTGAATGACGGAAGATTAGACCAATGGAGAAAGTATCGTCACAACCTAGGGTTCTGGTAAAGGAATAAGATTCAAAGACACTTGAATGTATTAGGAGTTTTCGAACTGCAACATAGTGCTATAAGCCGCCAATAACCTACAATAACCAACTTGGCCAACTTAACTTGCGAACCAAGTTGAGTGAGGGAAGATTAGACCAATGGTGGAAGTATCGCCATAACCTAGGGCTCCAATAGATTAATATGCTTCAAAGGCACTTGAATGTATTATGAGATTTTGATTTGCAACATAGTGCTATAAGGAGCCAATAACCTACAACAAGCCCGTTGAATGAGGAAGATTAGAACAATGGACGACCATCGCCACCTTCTAGGTTTCCAATAGATTAATAAGATTCAAAGGCACTTGAATTTATTTGGAGTTTTCGATTTGCAACTTTGTGCTATAAGGAGCCACAACACAAAAAAGGCAACTATGCCAAACTTAATATGCGAAACAAGTTGAATGAGGGAAGATTAGTCTATTGGAGGAAGCATCGCCACAACCTAGGGTTACAATAGATTAAAAAGATTCAAAGGCACTTGAAAGTATTAAGAGTTTTCAATTTCCAACTTAGTGCTATAAGGAGCCAATAACACAAAACAAACAACAAGGCCCAACTTAACATGCGAAACAACTTGAATGAAGGAAGATTAGTCCAATAGAGGAAACATCGTAACAACCTGGGGTTCTAATAGATTAATAAGATGCAAAGGCACTTGAATGTATTAGAAGTTTTCGATTTGCAACTTAGTGCTATATGGGGCCAACAACACAAAACAAACAACTAGGCCAAACTTAACTTGCGAAACACGTTGAATGAGGGAAGATTAGTCCAATGAAGGAAGAATTGTCACAACGTAGGGTTCCAGTAGATTAATAAGATGCAAAGGCACTTGAATGTATTAAGAGTTTTCAATTTGCAACTTGGTGCTATAAGGGGACAATAACGAACAATAAGCAACAAGGCCCAACTTAACATGCAAAACATGTTGAATTAGGGAAGATTAGACCATTGGAGGAGCATCGCCACTATCTAGGTTTCCAGTAGATTAAGAAGATTCAAAGGCACTTGAATGTATTTGTAGTTTTCGATTTGCATCTTAGTGCTATAAGTAGCCAACAACACAAAACAAGCAGCTAGGTCGAACTTAAAATGCGAACAAGTTGAATGAGGGAAGATTAGTCCAATGGAGAAAGCATCGTCACAACCTAGGGTTCCAAAGATTAATAAGATTCAAAGATACTTGAATGTGTTAGGAGTATTCAATTTGCAACTTAGTGCTATAAGGAGCTAACAACACAAAACAAACAACTAGGCCAAACTTAACTTGCGAAACAAGTTGAATGAGGGAAGATTAGTCCAATGGAGGAAGCAATGTTTACAACCTAGGTTTCCATAGATTAATAAGATTCAAAGGCACTGGAATGTAATAGGAGTTTTCGTTTGCAACTTAGTGCTATTGGGAGGCAACAACACAAAACAACCAACTCGGCCAAACTTAACCTGCGAAACAAGTTGAATCACAGAAGATTAGCCCAATGGAGGAAGTATCATCACAAACTAGGGTTCCAGTAGATTAATAAGATTCAAAGGAACTTAAACGTATTAAGAGTTTTGAATTTCCAACTTAGTGCTACAAGGAGCCAATAACAGACAACATGCAACAAGGCCAAACTTAACATGCGAAACAAGTTGAATGAGGGAAGATTTGACCAATGGTGAAAGTATCATCACAACCTAGGGTTCCAGTAGGTTAATAAGGTTGAAAGGCACTTGAATGTATTAGGAGTTTTCGTTTTGCAACTTAGTGCTATAAGGTGCCAACAACACAAAACAAGCAACTAGGCCAAACTTAACTTGCGACACAAGTTGAATGAGGGAAAATTACACCAATGGAGAAAGTATCGCCACAACCTAGGGTTCCAGAGATTAATAAGATTCAAAGGCACTTGAATGTATTATGAGTTTTCAATTTGCAACTTAGTGCTATAAGGAGCCAATAACCTACAACAAGCAACTAGGCCAAACTTAACATGCGAAACAAGTTGAATGAGGAAGATTAGAACAATGGAGGAGCATCGCCACAACCTAGGTTTCTAGTAGATTAATAAGATTCAAAGGCACTTGAATGTATTTATAGTTTTCGATTTGCAACTTAGTGCTATAAGGAGCCAACAACACAAAACAAGCAACTAGGCCAAACTTAACATGCGAAACAAGTTGAATGAGGAAGATTAGTCCAATGGAGAAGCATCGTCACAACCTAGGGTTCCAGAGATTAATAAGATTCAAAGGCACTTGAATGTAAGAGTTGTCAATTTGCAACTTAGTGCTATAAGGAGCCAATAACACACAACAAGCAACAAGGCCCAACTTAACAGGCGAAACAAGTTGAATGACGGAAAATTAGACCAATGGAGAAAGTATCGTCACAACCTAGGCTTCCATAGATTAATAAGATTCAAAGGCACTTGAATGTATTAGGAGTTTTCGATTTGCAACTTAGTGCTATAAGGAGCCAATAACACAAAACAAGCAACTAGGCCAAACTTAAAATGCGAAACAAGTTGAATGAGGAAGATTAGTCCAATGGAGGAAGCATCGCCACAACCTAGGGTTCCAGAGATTAATAAGATTCAAAGGCACTTGAATGTATTAGGAGTTTTCGATTTGCAACTTAGTGCTATAAGGAGCCAATAACCTACAACAAGCAACTAGGCCAAACTTAACATGCGAAACAAGTTGAATGAGGGAAGATTAGAACAATGGAGGACCATCACCACAACCTAGTTTCCAGTAGATTAATAAGATTCAAAAGCACTTGAACGTATTAAGAGTTTTCAATTTGCAACTTAGTGCTATAAGGAGCCAATAACACAAAACAAGCAACTAGGCCAAACTTAACATGCGAAACGAGTTGAATGAGAGAAGATTAGACCAATGGAGAATGTGTCATCACAACCTAGGGTTCCAGTGGAGTAATAAAATTCAAAGGCACTTGAATGGATTAGGAGTTTTCATTTTGCAACTTAGTGCTATATGGAGCAAACAACACAAAACAAGCAACTACGCCAAACTTAACTTGCGGAAAAAGTTGAATGAGGGAAGATTAGTCCAATGGAGG
Source organism: Gynochthodes officinalis (assembly GCA_020080225.1). Taxonomy (NCBI): domain Eukaryota; kingdom Viridiplantae; phylum Streptophyta; class Magnoliopsida; order Gentianales; family Rubiaceae; genus Gynochthodes; species Gynochthodes officinalis. The sequence continues at coordinate 6,269,581 of CM034622.1, forward strand.
AAGAATCGTCACAACTTAGGGTTCCAGTAGATTAAAAAGATGGAAAGGCACTTGAATGTATTAAGAGTTTTCAATTTACAGCTTAGTGTTATAGGGAGCCAATAACAAACAATAAGCAACAAGGCCGAACCTAACAAGCGAAACATGTTGAATTAGGGAAGATTAGACCACTGGAGAAAATATAGTCACAACCTAGGGTTCCAGTAGAGTATTTAGATTCAAAGACACTTGAATGTATTAGTAGTTTTCGATTTGCAACATAGTGCTATACGCCGCCAATAACCTACAACAAGCAACTAGGCCAAGCTTAACTTGCGAAACAAGTTGAATGAGGGAAGATTAGACCAATGGTGGAAGTATCACCACAACCTAGGGATCCAGTAGATTAATATGATTCAAACCCACTCGAATGTATTATGAGATTTTGATTTGCAACATAGTGCTATAAGGAGCCAATGACCTACAACAAGCCACTAGGCCAAACGTAACTTGCGAAACAAGTTGGAAGAGGGAAGATTAGTCCAACAGAGGAAGCATCGTCAAAACCTAGGGTTCCAGTAGATTAATAAGATTCAAACGCACTTGAACGTATTAAGAGTTTTCAATTTGCAACTTAGGGCTATAAGAAGCCAATAACATACAACAAGCAACAAGGCCCAACTTAACATGCGAAGCAAGTTGAATGAAGGAAGATTAGACCAATGGAGAAAGTATCGTCACAACCTAGGCTTCCAGTAAAGGAATAAGATTCAAAGACACTTGAATGTATTAGGAGTTTTGGATTTGCAACACAATGCTATAAGCCGCCAGTAACCTACAATAAGCAACTAGGCCAACTTAACTTGCGAACCAAGTTGAATGAGGGAAGATTAGACCAATGGTGGAAGTTTCGCCAAAACCTAGGGCTCCAATAGATTAATATGATTCAAATGCACTTGAATGTATTTTGAGATTTTGAGTTGCAACATAGTGCTATAAGGAGCCAGTAACCTACAACAAGCCACTGGGCCAAACTTAACTTGCGAAACAGGTTGAATGAGGGAAGATTAGAACAATGGACGACCATCGCCACCATCTAGGTTTCTAGTAGATTAATAAGATTCAAAGGCACTTGAATATATTACTAGTTTTCGATTTGCAACTTAGTGCTATAAGGAGCCAACAACACAAAACAAGCAACTAGGCCGAACTTAAAATGCGAAACAAGTTTAATGAGTGAAGATTAGTCCAATGGAGGAAGCATCGTCACAACCTAGGGTTCGAGTAGATTAATAAGATTCAAAGGCACTTGAACGTAATAAGAGTTCTCAATTTTCAACTTAGTGCTATAAGGACCAATAACAGACAACAAGCAACAAGGCCAAACTTAACATGCGAAACAAGTTCAATGAGGGAAGATTAGACCAATGGAGAAAGTACTGTCAAAACCTAGGGTTCCAGTGGATTAAAAGATTCAAAGGCACTTGAATGTATTAGGAGTTTTCGATTTGCAACTTAGTGCTATATGGGGCCAATAACACAAAACAAGCAACTAGGCCAAACTTAACCTTGAAACAAGTTGAATGAGGAAGATTAGTCCAATGGAGGAAGCATCGTCAAAACCTAGGGTTTCAAGAGATTAATAAGATTCAAAGGCACTTGAATGTATTAGGAGTTTTCAATTTGCAACTTAGTGCTATAAGGAGCCAATAACACTAAACAAGCAACAAGGCCCAAATTAACATGCGAAACAAGTTGAATGAGGGAAGATTAGTCCAATGGAGGAAGCATCATCAAAACCTAGGGTTCCAGTAGATTAATAAGATGCAAAGGCACTTGAATGTAAGAGTTTTCAATTTGCAACTTAGTTCTATAAGGAGCCAATAACACACAACAACCAACAAGGCCCAACCTAACATGCGAAACAAGTTGAATGACGGAAGATTAGACCAATGGAGAAAGTATCGTCACAACCTAGGGTTCTGGTAAAGGAATAAGATTCAAAGACACTTGAATGTATTAGGAGTTTTCGAACTGCAACATAGTGCTATAAGCCGCCAATAACCTACAATAACCAACTTGGCCAACTTAACTTGCGAACCAAGTTGAGTGAGGGAAGATTAGACCAATGGTGGAAGTATCGCCATAACCTAGGGCTCCAATAGATTAATATGCTTCAAAGGCACTTGAATGTATTATGAGATTTTGATTTGCAACATAGTGCTATAAGGAGCCAATAACCTACAACAAGCCACTGGGCCAAACTTAACTTGCGAAACAGGTTGAATGAGAGAAGATTAGAACAATGGACGACCATCGCCACCATCTAGGTTTCCAGTAGATTAATAAGATTCAAAGGCACTTGAATGTATTATGTGTTTTCGATTTGCAACTTTGTGCTATAAGGAGCCACAACACAAAAGAAGCAACTAGGCGAAAACTTAACATGCGAAACAAGTTGAATGAGGGAAGATTAGTCCAATGGAGGAACCATCGTCACAACCTAGGGTTCCAAAAGATTATAAAAATTCAAAGGCACTTGAACGTATTAAGAGTTTCCAATTTGCAACTTAGTGTTATAAGTAGCCAATAACAGACAAGAAGTAACAAGGCCACACTTAACATGCGAAACAAGTTGAATGAGGGAAGATTAGACCATTGGAGAAAGTATCGTCACAACCTAGGGTTCCGGTAAAGGATTAAAATTCAAAGACACTTGAATGTATTAGGAGTTTTGGATTTGCAACACAGTGCTATAAGCCGCAAGTAACCAACAATAAGCAACTAGGCCAACTTAACTTGCGAACCAAGTTGAATGAGCGAAGATTAGACCAATGGTGGAAGTATCGCCATAACCTAGGGCTCCAATAGATTAATATGATTCAATGGCACTTGAATGTATTATGATATTTTGATTTGCAACAAAGTGCTATAAGGAGCCAATAACCTACAACAAGCCACTAGGACAAACTTAACTTGTGAAACAGGTTGAATGAGGGAAGATTAGTCTAATGGAGGAAGCGTCTTCACAACCTAGGGTTCCAGTAGATTAAAAAGATTCAAAGGCACTTGAAAGTATTAAGAGTTTTCAATTTCCAACTTAGTGCTATAAGGAGCCAATAACACACAACAAACAACAAGGCCCAACTTAACATGCGAAACAAGTTGAATGAGGGAAGATTAGACCAATGGAGAAAGTACCGTCACAACCTAGGGTTCCAGTGGAGTAAAAAGATTCAAAGGCACTTAAATGTGTTAGGAGTTTTGATTTGCAACTTAGTGCTATATGGGGGCCAACAACACAAAACAAGCAACTAGGCCAAACTTAACTTGCGAAACAAGTTGAATGAGGGAAGATTAGTCCAACAGAGGAAACATCGTAACAACCTGGGGTTCCAGTAGATTAATAAGATGCAAAGGCACTTGAATGTATTAAGAGTTTTCAATTTGCAACTTGGTGCTATAAGGAGACGATAACGAACAATAAGCAACAAGGCCCAACTAAACATGCGAAACATGTTGAATTAGGGAAGATTAGACCATTGGAGAAAATATTGTCACAACCTAGGGTTCCAGTAGATGATAAAGATTTAAAGACACTTGAATTTATTAGTAGTTTTCGATTTCCAACATAGTGCTATAAGCCGCCAATAAGCTACAACAAGCAACTAGGCCAAATTTAACTTGCGAAACAAGCTGAATGAGGGAAGATTAGACCAATGGTGGAAGTATCACCACAACCTAGGGCTCCAGTATATTAATATGATTCAAAGGCACTTGAATGTATTATGAGATTTTGATTTGCAACATAGTGCTATAAGGAGGCACTAACCTACAACAAGCCACTGGGCCAAATTTAACTCGCGAAACAGGTTGAATGAGGGAAGATTGGAACCATGGACGACCATCGCCACTATCTAGGTTTCCAGTAGATTAACAAGATTCAAAGGCACTTGAATGTATTTGTAGTTTTCGATTTGCATCTTAGTGCTATAAGTAGCCAACAACACAAAACAAGCAGCTAGGTCGAACTTAAAATGCGAAACATGATTAATGAGGAAAGATTACTCCACTGGAGGAAGCATCGACACAACCTAAGATTCCAGTAGATTAATAAGATTCAAAGGCACTTGAACGTAATAAGAGTTTTCAATTTCCAACTTAGTGCTATAAGGAGCAAATAAGAGACAACAAGCAACAAGGCCAAACTTAACATGCGAAGCAAGTTGAATGAGGGAAGATTAGACCAATGGAGAAAATATTGTCACAACCTAGGCTTCCAGTGGAGTAAAAAGATTTAAAGGCACTTCAATGTATTAGGAGTTTTCGATTTGCAACTTATTGCTATATGGGGCCAACAACACAAAACAAGCAACTAGGCCAAACTTAACTTGCGAAACAAGTTGACTGAGGGAAGATTAGACCAATGGAGGAAGGATTGTCAAAACCAAGGGTTTCAGTAGATTAAGAAGATTCAAAGGCACTTGAATGGATTAGGAGTTTTCGTTTTGCAACTTAGTGCTATAAGGAGCCAACAACACAAAACAAGCGACTAGGCCAAACTTAACATCCGAAACAACTTGAAAGAGGGAAGATTAGTCCAATGGAGGAAGCATCATCAAAACCTAAGGTTCCAATAGATTAATAAGATTCAAACGCACTTGAACGTATTAAGAGTTTTCAATTTGCAACTTAGTGCTATATAAGGAGCGAATAACAGACAACATGCAACAAGGTCCAACTTAACATTCGAAACAAGTTGAATGAGGGAAGATTAGACCAATGGAGAAAGTACCATCACAACCTAGGGTTCCAGTAAAGGAATAAAATTCAAAGACACTTGAATGTATAAGGAGTTTTCGCTTTGCAACATTGTGCTATAAGCCGCCAATAACCTACAATAAGCAACTATGCCAAACTTAACTTGCGAAACAAGTTGAATGAGGGAAGATTAGACCAACGGTGGAAGTATCGCCACAACCTAGGGCTCCAATAGATTAATATGATTCAAAGGCACTAGAATGTATTATGAGATTTTGATTTGCAACATAGTGCTATAAGGAGCCAATAACCTACAACAAGCCACTGGGCCAAACTTAATTTGCGAAGCAGGATGAATAAGGGAAGACTAGAACAATGGAGGAAGCATCGTCAAAACCTAGGGTTCCAGTAGATTAATAAGATTCAAAGGCACTTGAACGTATTAGGAGTTTTTAATTTGCAACTTAGTGCTATAAGGAGCCAACAACACAAAACAAGCAACTAGGCCAAACTTCACATGCGAAACAAGTTGAATGAGGGAAGATTAGTCCAATGGATGAAACGTCGTCAAACCTAGGGGTCCACTAGATTACTAAGATTCAAAGGCACTTGAATGTAAGAGTTGTCAATTTGCAACTTAGTGCTATAAGGAGCCAATAACACACAACAAGCAACAAGGCCCAACTTAACAGGCGAAACAAGTTGAATGACGGAAAATTAGACCAATGGAGAAAGTATCGTCACAACCTAGGGTTCCAGTAAAGGAATAAGATTCAAAGACACTTGAATGTATTAGGAGTTTTCGAACTGCAACTTAATGCTATAAGCCGCCAATAACCTACAATAAGCAACTTGGTCAACTTAACTTGCGAGCCAAGTTCAATGAGGGAGGATTAGACCAATGGTGGAAGTATCGCCACAACCTAGGGCTCCAATAGATTAATATGATTCAAAGGCACTTGAATGTATTATGAGATTTTGATTTGCAACATAGTGCTATAAGCAGCCAATAACCTACAAAAAGCCACTAGGCCAAACTTAACTTGCGAAACAGGTTGAATGAGGGAAGATTAGTCTAATGGAGGAAGTGTCGTCACAACCTAGGGTTCCAGTAGATTAATAAGATGCAAAGGCACTTGAATGTATTAAGAGTTTTCAATTTGCAACTTAGTGCTATAAGGAGCCAATAACACAAAACAAGTAACTTGGCCCAACTTAACATGCGAAACAAGTTGGATGTCGGAAGATTACGCGAATGGAGGAAGCATCGTCAGAACCTAGGGTTCCAGTAGGTTAATAAGATTCAAAGGCACTTGAATGTATTAAGAGTTTTCAATTTCCAACTAAGTGCTATAAGGAGCCAATAACGGACAACAAGCAACTAGGCCAAACTTAACATGCGAAACAAGTTGAATTAGGGAAGATTAGACCAATGGTGGAAGTATCGCCATAACCTAGGGCTCCAATAGATTAATATGCTTCAAAGGCACTTGAATGTATTATGAGATTTTGATTTGCAACATAGTGCTATAAGGAGCCAATAACCTACAACAAGCCACTGGGCCAAACTTAACTTGCGAAACAGGTTGAATGAGAGAAGATTAGTCTAATGGAGGAAGCGTCGTCACAACCTAGGGTTCCAGTAGATTACTAAGATTCAAAGGCACTTGAATGTAAGAGTTGTCAATTTGCAACTTAGTGCTATAAGGAGCCAATAACACACAACAAGCAACAAGGCCCAACTTAACAGGCGAAACAAGTTGAATGACGGAAAATTAGACCAATGGAGAAAGTATCGTCACAACCTAGGGTTCCAGTAAAGGAATAAGATTCAAAGACACTTGAATGTATTAGGAGTTTTCGAACTGCAACTTAATGCTATAAGCCGCCAATAACCTACAATAAGCAACTAGGCCAAACTTAACTTGCGAAACAAGTTGAATGAGGAAGATTAGACCAATGGAGGAAGTATCGCCACAACCTAGGGCTCCAATAGATTAATATGATTCAAAGGCACTTGAATGTATTATGAGTTTTGATTTGCAACTTAGTGCTATAAGGAGCTAATAACACACAACCGGCCACTAGGGCAAACTTAACTTGCGAAACAAGTTGAATGAGGAAGATTAGTCCAATGGAGGAAGCATCACACAACCTAGGGTTCCAGTAGATTAATAAGATGCAAAGGCACTTGAATGTATTAAGAGTTTTCAATTTGCAACTTAGTGCTATAAGGAGCCAATAACAAACAATAAGCAACAAGGCCCAACTTAACATGCGAAACAAGTTGAATGAGGGAAGATTAGCCCAATGGAGAAAGCATCGTCACAACCTAGGGTTCCGTAGATTAATAAGATTCAAAGACACTTGAATGTATTAGTAGTTTTCGATTTGCAACATAGTGCTATACGCCGCCAATAACCTACAACAAGCAACTAGGCCAAGCTTAACTTGCGAAACAAGTTGAATGAGGGAAGATTAGACCAATGGTGGAAGTATCACCACAACCTAGGGATCCAGTAGATTAATATGATTCAAACCCACTCGAATGTATTATGAGATTTTGATTTGCGACATAGTGCTATAAGGAGCCAATAACCTACAACAAGCCACAGGGCCAAACTTAACTTGCGAAACAGGTTGAATGAGGGAAAATTAGAACAATGAAGGACCATCGCCACCGTCTAGGTTTCCAGTATATTAATAAGATTCAAAGGCACTTGATTGTGTTAGGAGTTTTCGATTTGCAACTTAGTGCTATAAGGAGCCAAGAACACAAAACAAGCAACTAGGCCGAACTTAAAATGCGACACATGTTTAATGAGGGAATATTAGTCCACTGGAGCAAGCATTGTCACAACCTAGGGTTCAACTAGATTAATAAGATTCAAAGGCACTTGAACGTAATAAGAGTTTTCAATTTCCAACTTAGTACTATAAGGAGCCAATAACAGACAACAAGCAACAAGGCCCAACTTAACAAGCGAAACAAGTTGAATGCGGGAAGATTAGACCAATGGAGAAAGTATCGTCACAACCTAGGGTTCCAGTAGATTAATAAGATTCAAAGGCACTTGAACGTAGTAATAGTTTTCGTTTTGCAACTTAGTGCTATAAGGAGCCAATAACACAAAACAAGCAACTAGGCCAAACTTAACATGCAAACAAGTTGAATGAGGGAAGATTAGACCAATGGAGAAGCATTGTCAAAACCTAGGGTTCCAAGAGATTAATAAGATTCAAAGGCACTTGAATGTATTATGAGTTTTGATTTCCAACTTAGTGCTATCAGGAGCCAATAACACACAACAAGCAACAAGGCCCAACTTAACATGCGAAACAAGTTGAATGAGGGAAGATTAGTCCAATGGAGGAAGCATCATCAAAACCTAGGGTTCCAGTAGATTAATAAGATGCAAAGGCACTTGAATGTATTAAGAGTTTTCAATTTACAACTTAGTGCTATAAGGAGCCAATAACAAACAATAAGCAACAAGGCGCAACTTAACATGCGAAACATGTTGAATTGGGGAAGATTAGACCATTGGAGAAAATATCGTCACAACCTGGGGTTCTAGTAGAGGAATAAAATTCAAAGACACTTGAATGTATAAGGAGTTTTCGCTTTGCAACATTGTGCTATAAGCCGCCAATAACCTACAATAAGCAACTATGCCAAACTTAACTTGCGAAACAAGTTGAATGAGGGAAGATTAGACCAACGGTGGAAGTATCGCCACAACCTAGGGCTCCAATAGATTAATATGATTCAAAGGCACTAGAATGTATTATGAGATTTTGATTTGCAACATAGTGCTATAAGGAGCCAATAACCTACAACAAGCCACTGGGCCAAACTTAATTTGCGAAGCAGGATGAATAAGGGAAGATTAGAACAATGGACGACCATCGCCACCATCTAGGTTTCCAGTAGATTAATAAGATTCAAAGGCACTTGAATTTATTTGGAGTTTTCGATTTGCAACTTTGTGCTATAAGGAGCCACAACACAAAACAAGCCACTATGCCAAACTTAACATGCGAAACAAGTTGAATGAGGGAAGATTAGTCTATTGGAGGAAGCATCGCCACAACCTAGGGTTACACTAGATTAATCTACATTTTGAAGTGATTGAGAATGCAATGGTGGCTTCTGAAAAATCAATAAAAGACATGCAAATGTGGTCCAAGCAATTGGTAAAAATCTAATTATCCGAAGCGATAGGGCGTCGAGCATACGACGTTAACCAATTGCGCTAATTGGGAGGCAACCCAAGTTCTTTTACCTTTATTGCTTTTATTTTGTTCTTATTATTATTATTCTTATTTTTGTCTTAATTTTTTTAAAATAAAAAAGAAAAAAATATTTTTATTATGTGAAATTGCTTCACCTTTGCTGCACCGATCAAGAAGAATCCGGTTCAAGGCCTTTCCATTGGATTTTTGTGCTGAAATTTTACAGGCCGGTAGAAGATTCACCCAGGTTCATATCCAACAAATTTCAGAATTTTTGGATCTGTTTTGGTACCTGAACTAAATTCATCTTCAACAGTTGTTCAAAACAGGCGCTTTCCTCACTTTTGTTTTTCTTATGTTCTCTTTAGTTGCTATATTTCTTCTTGCTCCTTCTTGCATTGAGGACAATGCTCAATTTTAAGTTAGGGTGGGATACATGAAATTTTGTGCTGGATTTCTGTCAAAATTTTTGCAAGATTTCACTTTATAGAGTTAAAAGAAAAGTCCTTCCAAGTTTTCAAATGTTTTGATATCTTCTTTGAAATTTCTAACTCTGTTGATACTCATTTGGAATAATTTTGAGTTATATGCATTAGTTATTTGGGTTGGAATGTATGAATGAGGCAAGTATGATTAGTCTTTGTTTTGAAAATTTTTAATGCAAATTTATTGATTTTAATGATTGAATTGAATAAGAATGTGCAAGATTTGATATCCATTGAACCCATTGTGAGTTTTTGAGCCTAAGAGCAATTTCTTTGTCTTGCTCACATGTTCTTTGATTGAGTGTTGTCAAATATGGTATGTTCATTCTAGAACTTGCTTTGTTATGCATGTTGAGATCACATTGTGGATTCATGCTTTGAAATGATAAGAGCACTTAGGATTAACCATTTTTAACTTTCTAAAAAGTTTAACCATTACATATACCCTTAGTTAACCTTTCTTTGTTATAATACCACATTCTTTAGCCTTAAAACCGTTGTTTTTATTTACCACCGTTGAACCTTTGTCAAGAGTATGTAGGAATGAATTGCATGATAAAATTTCTATTGATTCCACGAAAGAACCACCTAAAAAAATAGAAGAGAAAATAGAAAAATGATGATGAAAGGTGTGGAAAAAAGAAGAAGGAAAAAGAAAGAAGAAAAAAAGAAGAGAAGTGAACAAAATTCCCTCTGAAGATTGGACAAAGTTAATGTTTTCATTGTGTACAAGATGGTCCAATTATATGTTGAAGTTGTGAAAAGGGATGCATGTTATTTGGAGAAAAAGTGGTTCTAATGTGCTACTTGTTGTTTTGAGTAATGCAAGGAAGTTTCTACATACCTTGATTTATGAAAACCTAAATTTTTATTTTTTACCTACCTTACCTAAGCCCCGTTACAACCTTTATAAAGACCCTTTGATTATTGCATGGATTCATATTTATTAGTGGTGGAGATGTGATATATAAGCAAGCCTATGGTAATGACATGCTATGTTTGATTTGAGTGTTGAATGAAACCCCTAAACACTTTGAGTGATTAGAGTGCAACCTATGAGAGGTTATCAAATTTTGTGCATTTTATTTCGACGAAATTGTTGGAATTAATGAGATGTGTATTTTGTTAAGAAAAAAGGGCTATGACTACTTGTTCTTTGGATTATTATTCCAGTCTGGATCTCTAATGTGTAATGACTTTGAATTATTTATGGAGGGGTTAGAAAGGGTATGGAATGAAAAGAAATATGTTGTTCTAGTGCAAGCTTGAGGACAAGCTTTAATCTAAGTTGGGGGTAATTTGATAACTCTGTTTTATATAGAATATTTTTATTCATTTTGGTTAGAAATTGGCTTATGTTTTAATTTTTTTTTATTTATTTTGGCCAAATTATCCTTTGATTTTATGATTTCTAAGTTTTCTAATAGTTTTAGAACTTTTGAGCTTAATCTTGAATTTTTCTTCTAATTTGAAGATCAAAGGACTAACTAATGATTTTGTCATTTTATAGCCAAGAAAGCTTATCAAAGCTTGACCAAATTACCTCAACAAAAGACAAAGAAGATTTTTGTTGGCTGCAACAAAAACACAGTAGAGAGAGAGACAAGAAAAGGAAACTTGACAACAAAGCGAAACAAGCAACAAGAAGAAGAAATGACCAAAAGACACAAGCTGCAAAACAAGCTACAAAAGAAGGAAACAAAGCTCTTTGAAAAACAAAAGGAAAAGCCGAGCACACAAAGAAAGGAGAAAGCACAAATCGGAAAAGAAATAAGAAGAACCAAGCTAAGGTGCAAGCTAATTTGGATATTAATGAATTTGGAAACAAAAGTCACTGATTTGGAAACAAAAGGACCGATTTCAAGTTGAAGACAAACAACAAAACAAAGAAGGATTTGAGTGAAAAATTTAGGAAGAAATTACCTCTTTTGCTCTATATAAACAACACAACAGGAGGAACAAAGAGACAACCCACTCTTGGTCCTTTGTTTCTCTCTTCTTCTCGTTAGTTTAGGAGTAGTAGTAGCACTTCCATTCAGTTTATTTTCTTCCTTTAGTTAGATTTAGTAGCCGTGCTTGCTTTCATTAGTTTAGAAAAATACACAGCAAGTTTCTTATTCTTCGTTGTAGTTTGGTATAATTTTTTCACTTCTTGTGTTGGTTTTGTCTCTAACTTGGTTATCTTCTTCTCGGTTTTGGTCTGAACTTTGTTGTAGTTTCTCTCGATTTTCTTAGTAGAATTACAGCCACAGTTTGTTGCTTTCTTCTTCTTGTTTCTCACGGTTTTTCCGCACTTTTCTCCTTGATTTCTTGTCTCGGTTTTGTTCACTTCTTCTGGTCATTCCATTCTTTGCAAAATCACGGTTTTCACGCAAAGTCTTGTGGTTCTGGAATTCACACATCCATTCCTTCTTGGTTTTATTCATTTTAGTTTGCTTTAGGAAAGATATACACAAAGAACGCCAAGCTTGACTTGGGTTCAAAGTTAGCATCTAAAGTTTCTTCTTCTTGTGGAAGTTTCGGGCAGAACAAAATAAAACAAGGAGCAGAATTTTATTTGTTGTTGACTTCAAGTCTTAGTTTTGTTTTTTTGTCTTTTCTTGTTTTCTTTAGTTTAGTAAATTTAGTTTTCTTTACTTGTTTAATTTAGCAACTTTAGTAATTTAATTTCTTGTGCTGTCTTATGAAATTTTTAGTTGTGTTTTATTTTCAAGTAGTAATATGTTTATAGCTTTAATATAATTATTTTAATTTTCAGGATTTGTTTTAATTTTAATTTTAATTATGTCTATTTTTATTTTTGTTGTTAGTTTAACTTTCATTATGTTCTAATTTCTTTTGTTAGAGATTAGATGGATCTTAATCATGAATAATTAATTCTTAAGACTTGTTCATGCAATTTATATTTCAATTATGAGTTTAATATCATGTTCTTAATGCTTTTAGGTGATTGATCACCACTTAATTGATTTTTGATGCTTGTTTGATACCGTGTGGAGATTACATGCATGTGCTCATGTGATATTAAACCGTGAATTCAATTTAGACCATAATAATCTAAGTTGTTCATGTGGTTTCGGTAGTAGAACTAAGTCGTGGCTACTTAGATTGAATCCGGAATTTTCATAGTTCTTAATGCATTTAGAAATCTAAATTCACCTAGACCAAGTGTGAGTTGATTTTAATCTAAATAGGGTTATTAGACCGATGTCGGCTATTAATTTACATTAGGGAAATTTCACCATCATAATTTGGAATTTAATTTAATTGCATGACAAGTCGAGAGAGTTAATTAGGATTGATTAAGTGAAATCGAATTCTCTAACATCTTATTTATTGCTTTTATCAAGTGTTATTAATTTTTGCTTCTTTAGTTTAATTTACCAAAAAAACAATTTAATTGGCTAGCTTGTTGTTGAATTAATCATATTGGTAAGTAATTGGTTGAATTGAAAACAATCCTCATGGGAACAATACTCTACTTATCACTTTATTACTTGTTGATATTGTACGCTTGCAATTCACCGAACAAATAACCAAGGCGCAACTTAACATGCGAAACATGTTGAATTAGGGAAGATTAGACCATTGGAGAAAATATCGTCACAACCTAGGGTTCTAGTAGAGGAATAAGATTCAAAGACACTTGAATGTATTAGGAGTTTTCGATTTGCAACATAGTGCTATAAGCCGCCAATAACCTACAACAAGCAACTAGGCTAAACTTCACTAGCGAAACAAGTTGAATGAGGGAATATTAGACCAATGGTGGAAGTACCACCACAACCTGGGGCTCCAGGATATTAATATGATTCAAAGCCACTCGAATGTTTTATGAGATTTTGATTTGCAACATAGTGCAATACGGAGCCAATAACCTACAACAAGCCACTGGACCAAACTTAACATCGGAAACAGGTTGAATGAGGGAAGATTAGAACAATGGACGACCATCGCCACCATCTAGGTTTCCAGTAGATTAATAAGATTCAAGGGCACTTGAATGTATTAGGAGTTTTCGATTTGCAACTTAGTGCTAGAAGGAGCCAACAACACAAAACAAGCAACTAGGCCGAACTTAAAATGCGAAACAATTTTAATGACTGAAGATTAGTCCAATGGAGGAAGCATCGTCACAACCTAGGGTTCCAGTAGATTAATAAGATGCAAAGGCACTTGAATGTATTAAGAGTGTTCAATTTACAACTTAGTGCTATAAGGAGCCAATAACAAACAATAAGCAACAAAGCGCAACTTAACATGCGAAACATGTTGAATTAGGGAAGATTAGACCATTGGAGAAAATATCGTCACAACCTAGGGTTCTAGTAGAGGAATAAGATTCAAAGACACTTGAATGTATTAGGAGTTTTCGATTTGCAACTTAGTGCTAGAAGGAGCCAACAACACAAAACAAGCAACTAGGCCGAACTTAAAATGCGAAACAATTTTAATGACTGAAGATTAGTCCAATGGAGGAAGCATCATCACAACCTAGGGTTCCAGTAGATTAAAAAGATGGAAAAGGCAGTTGAATGTATTAAGAGTTTTCAATTTGCAGCTTAGTGTTATAAGGAGCCAATAACAAACAATAAGCAACAAGGCCGAACTTAACAAGCGAAACATGTTGATTTAGGGAAGATTAGACCACTGGAGAAAATATAGTCACAACCTAGGGTTCCAGTAGAGTATTTTGATTCAAAGACACTTGAATGTATTAGTAGTCTTCGATTTGCAACATAGTGCTATAAGCCACCAATAACCTACAACAAGCAACTAGGCCAAGCATAACTTACGAAACAAGTTGAATGAAGGAATATTAGACCAATGGTGGAAGTATCACCACAACCTAGGGCTCCAGTAGATTAATATAATTCAAAGCCACTCGAATGTATTATGAGATTTTGATTTGCAACATAGTGCTATATGGAGCCAATAACCTGCAACAAGCCACTGGGCCAAACTTAACTTGCGAAACAGGTTGAATGAGGGAAGATTAGAACAAAGGAGAACCATCGCGACCATCTAAGTTTCCAGTAGATTAATAAGATTCAAAGGCACTTGAATGTATTAGCTGTTTTCGATTTGCAACTTAGTGCTATAAGGAGCCAACAACACCAAACAAGCAACTAGGCCGAACTTAAAATGCGAAACATGTTTAATGAGGGAAGATTAGTCCACTAGAGGAAGCATCACCACAACCTAGGGTTCTAATAGATTAATAAGATTCAAAGGCACTTGAACGTAATAAGAGTTTTCAATTTCCAACTTAGTGCTATAAAGAGCCAAGAACAGACAACAAGAAACAAGGCCCAACTTAACATGCGAAACAAGTTGAATAAGGGAAGATTAGACCAATGGAAAAAGTATTGTCACAACCTAGGCTTCCAGTGGAGTAAAAAGATTTAAATGCACTTCAATGTATTAGGAGTTTTCGATTTGCAACTTATTGCTATATGGGGCCAACAACACAAAACAAGCAACTAGGCCAAATTTAACTTGCGAAACAAGTTGACTGAGGGAAGATTAGACCAATGGAGGAAGGATTGTCAAAACCAAGGGTTTCAGTGGATTAATAAGATTCAAAGGCACTTGAATGGATTAGGAGTTTTCGTTTTACAACTGAGTGCTATAAGGGGGCAACAACACAAAACAAGCGACTAGGCCAAACTTAACATGCGAAACAAGTTGAATGAGGGAAGATTAGACCAATAGGGAAAGTATCGTCACAACCTAGGGTTCCGGTAAAGGAATAAGATTCAAAGACACTTGAATGTATCAGGAGTTTTCGATTTGCAACAAAGTGCTATAAGCCGCCAATAACCTACAATAAGCAACTAGGCCAAACTTAACTTGCGGAACAAGTTGAATGAGGGAAGATAAGACCAATTGTGGAAGTATCGCCACAACCAAGGGCTCTAATATATTAATATGATTCAAAGGCACTCGAATGTATTATGAGATTTTGATTTGCAACATAGTGCTATAAGGAGCCAATAACCTACAACAAGCCACCGGGGCCAAACTTAACTTGCGAAATAGGTTGAATGAGGGAAGATTAGAACAATGGAGGACCATCGCCCCCATCTAGGTTTCCAGTAGATTAATAAGATTCAAAGGCACTTGAATGTATTAGCAGTTTTCGATTTGCAACTTAGTGCTATAAGGAGCCAACAACACCAAACAAGCAACTATGCCGAACTTAAAATGCGAAACATGTTTAATGAGGGAAGATTAGTCCAATGGAGGAAGCATCACCACAACCTAGGGTTCTAGTAGATTAATAAGATTCAAAGGCACTTGAACGTAATAAGAGTTTTCAATTTCCAACTTAGTGCTATAAGGAGCCAATAACAGACAACAAGCAACAAGGCCCAACTTAACATGCGAAACAAGTTGAATGAGGGAAGATTAGACCAATGGAGGAAGCATCGTCACTACCTAGGGTTCCAGTAGATTAATAAGATTCAAAGGCACTTGAACGTATTAAGTGTTTTCAGTTTGCAACTTAGTGCTATAAGAAGCCAATAACAGACAACAAGCAACAAGGCCCAGGTTAAAATGCGAAACAAGTTGAATGAGAGAAGATTAGACCAATGGAGGAAGCATCGTCACTACCTAGGGTTCCAGTAGATTAATAAGATTCAAAGGCACTTGAACGTATTAAGTGTTTTCAGTTTGCAACTTAGTGCTATAAGAAGCCAATAACAGACAACAAGCAACAAGGCCCAGGTTAAAATGCGAAACAAGTTGAATGAGAGAAGATTAGACCAATGGAGAAAGTATCATCACAACCTAGGCTTCCAGTGGAGTAAAAAGATTCTAAGGTACCTGAATGTATTAGGAGTTTTCGATTTGCAACTTGGTGATCTATGGGGCCAACAACACGAAACAAGCAACTAGGCCAAACTTAAGTTGCGAAACAAGTTGAATGAGGGAAGATTAGTCCAATGGAGGAAGCATTGTCAAAACCAAGGGTTTCAATAGATTAATAAGATTCAAAGGCACTTGAATTGATTAGGAGGTTTTGATTTGCAACATAGTGCTAGAAGGTGCCAATAACCTACAACAAGCAAATAGGCGACACTTAACTTGCGAAACAGATTGAATGAAGGAAGATTAGAACAATGGGGTACCATCACCAGAATCTAGGTTTCCAGTAGATTAATAGGATTCATAGGCACTTGAATGTATTAGGAGTTTTCGATTTGCAAATTAGTGCTATAAGGAGCCAATAACACAAAATAAGCAACTAGGCCAAACTTAACTTGCGAAACAAGTTGAATGAGGAAGATTAGTCTAATGGAGGAAACATCATCACAACATAGGGTTCCAGTAGATTAATAAGATTCAAAGGCGCTTGAACTTATTAAGAGTTTTCAATTTCCAACTTAGTGCTATAAGTAGCCAATAATAGACAACAAGCAACAAGGCCCAACTTAACATGTGAAACAAGTTGAATGAGGGAAGATTAGACCAATGGAGAAAGTATCGTCGCAACCTAGGGTTCCAGTGGAGTAAAAAGATTCAAATGTACCTGAATGTATTAGGAGTTTTCGATTTGCAACTTGGTGCTATATGGGGCCAACAACACAAAACAAGCAACAAGGCCAAACTTAAGTTGCGAAACAAGTTGAATGAGGGAAGATTAGTCCAATGGAGGAAGATTTATCAAAACCAATGGTTTCAGTAGATTAATAAGATTCAAAGGCACTTGAATTGATCAGGAGGTTTTGATTTGCAACATAGTACTACAAGGTCCCAATAACCTACAACAAGCAAATAGGCGACACTTATCTTGCGAAACAGGTTGAATGAAGAAAGATTAGACCAATGGAGGAAGCATTGTCAAAACCAAGGGTTTCAGTAGATTAATAAGATTCAAAGGCACTTGAATTGATTAGGAGGTTTTGATTTACAACATGGTGCTATAAGGTGCCAATAACCTACAACATACAACTGGGCGACACTTAACTTGCGAAACAAGTTGAATGAAGGAAGATTAGTCCAATGGAGGAAGCATCGTCACTACCTAGGGTTCCAGTAGATTAATAAGATTCAAAGGCACTTGAACGTATTAAGTGTTTTCAGTTTGCAACTTAGTGCAATAAGGAGCCAATAACAGACAACAAGCAACAAGGCTTAGCTTAAAATGCGAAACAAGTTGAATGAGGGAAGATTAGACCAATGGAGAAAGTATCATCACAACTTAGGCTTCCAGTGGAGTAAAAAGATTCAAAGGTGCCTGAATGTATTAGGAGTTTTCGATTTGCAACTTGGTGCTCTATGGGGCCAACAACACAAAACAAGCAACTAGGCCAAACTTAAGTTGCGAAACAAGTTGAATGAGGGAAGATTAGTCCAATGGAGGAAGCATTGTCAAAACCAAGGGTTTCAATAGATTAATAATTTTCAAAGGCACTTGAATTGATCAGGAGGTTTTGATTTGCAACATAGTACTAGAAGGTCCCAATAACCTACAACAAGCAAATAGGCGACACTTATCTTGCGAAACAAGTTGAATGAAGAAAGATTAGACCATTCGAATATAACAGGGCTGCTTTTGTTGAAAACTCCTTCGCAAGTCTGCTATAAAAACTGGTTCAGATATGAAAACCTGTTACCCAAGAAACATTGGAGGGGTTAGCTAATCTAAGATGGCCTTCACGTTTGTTTGATCAATTCTGCTACCTTCTATACATACAATATAACCAAGAAAAATAACTTCTTTCAAATAAAGAGTGCACATTTTGATGTTAGCAAGAATCTTTCTTCACTGAAATTACTTAACACCCATTTCAGGCGTTCAACATGTGTAGTTATGTCCTTTCTATACGTCAGGATATCAAAATACACAACCGCGAACTTGCCTACAAAACTTCTAATCACATAATTCATTAGCCTTGGAAGTTTGGGCGTATTTTCAACAAGGAATCGGCATTCAAGGGAGGTCAAACCTATATGATATTCATGCATGGAGATATGGCAAACTGCTTACGCATGTTAGTTGTTGAATAGAGCATTGGATTTTCTACCACAGTTAATATGTTGGGTAATTTGAAAGACTAGAAAATTGTAGCGATATCAGCATAACAAAGTCTACTTGGGAAGGGACACTACAATGCGTGTGGTCCCCTATTCTTTTCATACACTGATTTCTTCAGCCCAAGTTTAGCAATGAGAGCCAAGTGTTGGTCTATTGCCCAAGGTGTGGTACTTTTTAGCATAATTGGCCAAAAGAGGGTGAAGGTGGAATGCGATTCCAAAGTAGTGGTTTGTATAGTAAAGAGCCATGCATCGGTTCCATGGAGATTGAAAGTTTACATTTGGAAGATCTCCACATACAAAAATATGACTGCCTCTCTGTTACACCACTTTCGAGAAGCAATTGCAATTGTGGCTAGTTTGACTAAGTTAGCATATCAGACAAAATGTTTTCAAGTTCTATTGTCAGATATAGGATCTATGCAGCTATGTTTGGTCACTTATTGCATTGAATTGAGATCAAGTTATCTCCTTCAAATTTATCCTACTTTCCACATTGACTCTTGTTATTTGTCTTTAGCTCTTTATTGGTAATTCTTCACTGCTCACCATAATTTAATAAGAGGGTAGCCCATCCCTCCAGCCCGTAATGGCTACTTCATAAAAAAGAGAAGAAAGAAGTTAAGTCACGTTTAAGTTGATTAAACGTGGTTTCTTCTTCATCTCCCCTTTTAAAACTAACAGTTTTCGTTATAAGTTCATTTAAAGGGGCTACTTTTGTTGAAAAGTCCTTCACAAATCTACTGTAAAAACTAGCTCAACTTTGAAAACTTGTTACCTAAGAAATATTGAAAGGGTTAGCAAATCTAAGATGGCATTGACCTTTATTTGATCAACTTTGATATGTTTTGTACATAAAATATAAACAAGAAAAACAACTTATTTCAAACAAAAAGTGCTCATTTTGATGTTAGCAAAGAGCCTTTCTTCACTAAAAGTACTTAACACCCGTTTCAAACGTTCAAAAGTGTAGTTATGTCCTTGCTATAAGTCAGGATATCAAAATACACAATCACAACTTGCCTACAAAAGATCTAATCACATAATTCATTAGCCTCATTAATGTATTAGGTTTGTTTGATGTGCACCGCATGACTATAAGGAGCCAACAACACACAACAAGCAACCACTCCAAACTTAACTTGCAAAACAAGTAGAACCAGGGAAGATTAGACCAATGAATGAAGCGTGGTCACAACTTAGAGTTCTACTAGGTTGATAAGATTCAAAGACGCTAGAAACTAGTCATGTTTGATAAGCCAGCTATTCTTTGAAAGAAGAAAAGAGATTGATTCACTCAACTCTCAAAGACATGAAGTCAATCGAGCTAGATGATGGCGAATGTGAACAAATCATATTGTAACGGGAGTCATTTGGAGCATTCACAGTGCAGTCGACATATGAGCTGGTAGGAGTATAGGAGCCTTCATTTTGATCAATTCTAATGGTCTAAGCATGTAGGGGAATCCATTAGGTTGTTCATTTCTTTAATGCTCTGCTCCCAGCTTCAAGTGGATGTATCTCTATATAGATTTGGGGTTGTGTGCCCGTCGAAGTGTTCCAATTGCATGCATTCATAGGTGGAAGATATTGATCTTATTTTCTCTATAGGGAGTTGGCCTCAGAAGTTTTGGCATATTTTTGAACAACGAATTGGCGTTGACGGGAGGTCAACGTTTATATTATTGATGCATGGAGCTATGGCAAATTGCTTACGCATGTCAGTTGTTGAATATAGCTTTGGATTTTCTACCACAGTTAATATGTTGGGTAGTTTAAAGGTTAGAAAATTGCAGTGATATCAGTATAATAGAGTTTCCAATGAAGTATGATTTGGGAGCTAGCATTTTTGTTGTTGGAGAAAATCATGTTGCAATTTCCTTTGATGATTCGGGGAGGGGCATAGGATCATTTCTAGGATGTTCTTGCTATGAGTCGTCCAAGAAACCATATAATTCATGTTTGGTCACATCGCCTAGGGTTTTGCAATTACAAACTGAACAAGATGCTTGCTGAATTGACAATCTGAGCAAGTCTACTAGAGAAGGGACACTAGGATGCATGTGGTCCCCTTGTATTTTCATGCACTAATTTTTTCAACTTAGGTTTAGAAATAAGGGCTGAGCGTCGGTCTATTCTCCTACGTGTGGTACTTTGTAGCATAATCGGCCAAAAGTGGGTGAAGGTGGAATGCGATTCCAAACTAGTGGTTGATATAGTAAAGGGGCAAGCATCGATTCCATGGAGATTGAGAGTTTACATTTGGAAGATCTCAAGATCCAAAAGTATAATTGCCTCTCTGTTACACCACTTTTGAGAAGCAAATGCAATTGTGGCTGCTTTGACCAAGTTAGCATATCGGACAAAATGTTTTCAAGTTCTAGGGTCAGATACAGGATCATCGCATCTATGTTTGGCTGCTTATTGCATTGAATTGAGATCAAGTTAGCTCTTTCAAATTTATCCAACTTTCTATATTGGCTCCTGTTATTTGTCCTTGACTCTTTATTTCTAAATCTTCACTGGTCACTATAATTCAATAAGAGAGTAGCCTATACCACTAGCCCATAATGGCTATTTCATAAAAAAGAGAAAAAAAATAAGTTAAGTCACGTTTAAGTTGATTAAACGTGGTTTCTTCCTCAGCTCCCCATTCAAAACTAACATTTTTTGTTATAAGTTCATTTAAAGGGGCTGCTTTTGTTAAAAAGTCCTTCACAAATCTGCTATAAAAACTAGATCAGCTATGAAAACTTGTTACCTAAGAAACATTGGAAGAGGTTAGCTAATCGAAAATGGCCGTGACCTTTGTATGATCAAATTTGATACCATCTGTACATACAATATAACCAAAAAAAGACAACTGCTTTCAAACAAACAGTACACATTTTGATGTTAGCAAGAGCCTTTCTTCACTAAAAGTACTTAACACCCGTTTCAGATGTTCAATATTTGTAGTTATGTCCTTGCTATAAGCCAGGATATCAAAATACGCAACCACGAACTTGCCTAAAAAACTTCTAATCACATAATTGATTAGCCTCATTAATGTATTAGGTTTGTTTGATGTGCACCTCACGGCTATAAGGAACCAACAACACACAACAAGCAACCACCCCATATTTAACTTGCGAAACAAGTAGAACCAGGGAAGATTAGACCAATGGATAAAGCGTGGTCACAACTTAGGGTTCTATTAGATTGAAAAGATTCAAAGGCACTAGAAATGAGTCAGGTTTGATAAGCCAATTGTTCTTTAAAAGAACAAAAAGATTGATTCACCCAACTCTCAATGACGTGATGTCAATCGAGCTGGATGATGGCGAATGTGACCAAATCATATTGTAGCTGGAGTCATTAGGAGCATTCACAATGGATTTCACATATGAGCTATTAGGAGTACAGGAGCCATCTCTTCAATCGATTCTAATGGTTTAAGCACGTGGGGAATCCATTGGGTGGTTCTTTTCTTTAATGTTCCGCTCCGAGCTTCTAGTGGATGTATCTCTATATAGATTTGGGATTGTGGGCCCGTCGAAATATTCCAGTTGCATGCATTCATAGGTGCAAGATATTGATCATATTTTCACTATGAAGAGTTGGCCTAGGAAGTTTTGGCGTATTTTGAACAATGAATCGGCATTGACGGGAGGTCAAACCTATATACTTTTGATGCATAGAGCTATGGCAAACTGCTAACACATGTCAGTTGTTGAATATAGCCTTGGATTTTCTACCACCTTTAATATGTTGGGTAATTTGAAAGGCCAAAAAATTGTAGCGACATCAGCATAACAGAGTTTCCATTAAAGTGTGATTTTGGAGCTGGAGTTTTTGTTTCTAGAGAAAGTTGGGTTGCAATTTCCCCATTTGATGATTCAGGGAGGGACGTAGGATCATTTCTAGGATGTCATTGCTATAAGTCATCCAAGAGACCTTATAATTCATGTTTGGTGGTATCTCCTTGGGCTTTGCAATTATAAACTAAGCAACATGGTTGCCTAATTGATAATCTGAGCAAGTCTATTTCAGAAGGGACACTAGGATGCCTATGGTTCCCATGTCTTTTCATGCACTGATTTTTTCAGCCCAAGTTTGGGAATGTGGGTTGACTATCGATCTATTCTCCTAAGTGTGCTACTTTGTAGCATAATCGACCAAAAGAGGTTGGATGTGGAATACGATTGCAAAGTAGTGAATGATATAGTAAAGGGCCAAGCACCGGTTCCATGGAGATTGAGAGTTTACATTTGGAAGATCTCAACATACAAATATATGATTGCCTCTGTGTTACACCACTTTTGAGAAGCAAATGCAATTGTGGCTGGTTTGACCAAGTTAGCACATCGGATAGAATGTTTTCGGGTTCTATTGTCAGATACAGGATCTTCGCAGCTATGTTTGGTTGCTTATTATATTGAATTGAGATCAAGTTAGCTCCTTCAAATTTATCTTGCTTTCTAAATTCACTTCGGTTATTTGTCGTTAGCACTTTATTTGTAATTCTTTACTACTCACCATAATTTAAGAAGAGGGTAGCCCATCCTACCAACCCATAATGGCTGTTTCATAAAAAAGAGAAGAAAGAAGTTAAGTCACGTTTAAGTTAATTACACACGATTTCATCCTCAACTCCCCATTTAAAACTAATAGTTCATTAGCCTCATTAATGTATTAGGTTTGTTTGATGTGCACCTCACTGCTATAAGGAACCAACAACACAGAACAAACAACTACCCCAAACTTAACTTGCGAACCAAGTAGAACCAGGGAATATTAGACCAATGGATGAAGCGTGGTCACAACCTAGGATTCTACTACATGTATAAGATTCAAAGGCGGTAGAAATGAGTCAAGTTTGATAAGCCAGTTGTTCTTTGAAAGAAAAAAAGATTGATTCACTCAACCCTCAAAAACGTGATGTCAATCGAGTTGGATGATGCCGATTGTGACCAATCATATTGTAGCTAGAGTCATTAGGAGCATTCACAATGTAGTCCACATATGAGCTGTTAGGAGTACAAGAGCCATCTCTTCGATCGTTTCTAATGGTTTAAGCATGTGGGGGAATCCATTTGGTGGTTCATTTCTTTCATGCTCCGCTCCCAGCTACTAATGGATGTACCTCTTTATAGATTTGGGGTAGTGGGCCGTCGAAATGTTCCAATTGTATGAATTCATAGGTCAAAGATATTGATCATATTTTCTCCATAGGTGAGTTGGCCTCAGAAGTTTGGGCGTATTTTCAACAACGAATCGGCATTCAAGGGAGGTCAAACCTATATACTATTGATTCATGGAGCTATGGCAAACTGCTTACACATTTCAGTTGTTGAATATGGCCTTGGATTTTCTACCACAGTTACTATGTTGGGTAATTTGAAAGGCTAGAAAATTGTAGCATATCAGCATAACAGAGTTTCCGCCGGAGTGCGATTCGGCAATTGGAGTTTCTGTTACTGGAGAAAGTTGGGTTGCAATTTCCCGATTTGATGATTCGGGGAGGGACATAGGATCTAGGATGTTATTTCTATGAGTTGTCCAAGAGACCATATAATTCATGTTTGGTGGCATCTCCTAGGGCATCACAATTGCAAACTAAACCAAATGGTTGCCTAATTGATAATCTGAGCAGGTCTATTGGAGAAGGGGCACTAGGATGCGTGTGGTCCCCTTGTCTTTTCTTGCACTCATTCTTTCGGCCCAAATTCAGCAATGAGGTCTGAGTGTCTGTCTATTCTCCCAAGTGTGGTACTTGCTAGCATAATCATCCAAAGGAAGTGATATGAATTCAACAAGCATTGACGAGACTTCGAACCCGAAGCATGATGACAATAGCAAGGTCTCGAGAACAAGCTTGGATCCACTTCAAGGTCTTGGTGGACCAATGACAAGGGCTAGAACAAAGAAAATGAAGGAAGCCTTGAATGGACTCATCCAAACGGCCCAAAAGGAAGGGAAGAAGACCAAGATTGACAAGACTATGTTTATTAATGTACTAAGTGTAATTGGGTCTTGTTAATGGGTTTGGCTTTACTACTATTTTCCTTTAGAACTACTTAGGATCATTGGGTTTAGTTTTAATTATATGGTAAATTGAGTCATGTAGCCCAAAGAGTCATGTAGCCCATTTGGCCCTAAAAGAAACCCTAGCTTGTGCAACCCTAATTTGTAAACCCTAGCTTGTATTCATATAATGGCGTCGGCCATCTTGAAGGGCAGATTTGATAAAATGAAAATTTGGTTCTTGACATTACAAGCTTGAGAGAATTGCTCTCTAGTTTCGTAATTACTTGCAAATTACACAAATTCGAATTTGTGTGTTTGTTGTTCTTGATTTCCTAGATTTGTTCCTAGGAAATTCGGATTCCATCCTTCAATTGATTCCAAGGTTTCTTGATACGGGTTATCAAGGGTTGAGGACCTATTCCATCTTCAAGGAACATACCAACTCCAAGGGAAGAATTTTCACTTAGGTAGATCCAAGGGAATTTCACGCCAGTTGGTATCAGAGCAGTCTTGGTTCCCAAGCTGTTCATATCTTTTCTTTTACCGTACAAAAAAAAAAATCATCATCATTGGTATGTTCTTTATCTCCTCAATCTTCTTGTTGTTTTGAATATCATCATCATTGGTATGCTCTTTATATCCTCAATCTTTTGTTGTTCTGAATATCATCATCATTGGTATGTTCTTGTATTGATGAAGCAAATTCTGTTTTTGTATTGATGTGTTGGTTTCGGCTTGCTTCCAAAATATTAGACAAAACCGTACCTTTGCTTTCTTGATGAATCCATACCTTGCGGCTGAAATTGTTGTTTATGCCTTACTGAAATAAAAAAAAAAAAAAATTTGCTGTGCTGATCCAATTGTTGTTTATGCCTTGGTAAGATTAAAAAAAAAAAAACAGAGATTAAAAAAAAAAAGGGAGAGAATCGGACAGTAAGTAGTTGTGGCAAAAATCAAGTTCTTTGTTGGAACTTGAGCAGAAAATTTGAGGCGGACAGTAGGTGGTCTTAGCGTTATTTTTTGACCCCCAAAGTTATGACCTCTCCGAGAGCTTGTAGATCTCTCCGAGAGCTTCGATTTGAGTACTTACGAAGCAAAATCCGACATCGGAGTAGAAAGTTATGACCTTTTGAAGTTACCATGCCAAAAATCCTTTTTTTTCTGATTTCGGAAAAACAGATTTGCATTTCCGATTGAACTTTGGATTGTTTTCCAGTTTGTGATTATCCTTATACTTATCCAAATACATCCCTTCTACCATATTTTGAACCCAGAAACATCCTTGACCAATTCCAGAATTTGGAAGGGCTGAGACCGACCACCAATATGCAAGCTGCTTTGTCTAAATTTCTTTTCTTCAAGTATCTTGAATTGTGATCCGAAAATTCTGAAATTATTGTGATCCAAAAATTCTGAAATTTTGTGTGTTTCACTGATTTTTCGTGTAGATTCTGATTTTGCAATCAGTTTGTCCGAATTCCTTGCCAAAAAAATTCGAATTCTTGTGTTTTTGGTACTGTTTTCATTGTATTCCTTAGATTCATTCTAATCTCATTGTCCACTTACATTACCTTGTTGTAAATTCCTTTGTGAAATATTGAGTTGTGGTCCGAAAATTCTGAAATTTTGTGTGTCTCACTGATTTTTCGTGTAGATTCTGTTTTTGCATTCAGTTTGTCCAAATTCCTTACCAAAAAAATTGAATTCTTGTATTTTTGGTACTGTTTTCATTGACTTTGGTACTGTTTTCATTGGTTCCTTAGAATTCATTCTAATCTCATTGTCCAGCTGCATTAACTTGTTGTAAATTCCTTTGTGTAACATTGTTTGAGTAATAATAGAAACGGAAGAGCAAATTGAGTGGTGTGAATCCGTCCCTTCACTTATACAAGCCCGAGAGTACTCAAACACTTGGTGAGTGAATTTGGGGAATTGGGAAGGGAAGTGAGGACTTATAAACTGTTTTATTTCCTTTGCTAACCTTTGCAGCTATAATGGAGAGGCAACCACCACCACCACCGGGTTCTAAGGAATCCTATGAGGAGATGTTAGCAAAATTTTACACTTTAGTTTCAGGTTTGCAACAGGATATCAAGGAGCTCAAAGTCGAGAGAGCCGAATCCTCTCGATCTACAAAGACCACATATGGCCATGATAATGATGATGAAGCCTTCGAGGCATTTCAGTGGAAGTCAATACTGCACTCTAGAATTGATTCCAATTTAGGATGTATTAAAATGAAAATTCCTCAATTTTTTGGTAAGCAAGATCCTGAAGCTTTCTTTGAATGGTCTGATAAAATTGAAAGTATTTTTACAGTGCACAACTATTCGGAGGAAAAGAAGGTCAAGCTAGCTGTGGTTGAATTTATGGATACGCCCAGAATCGTGGACTAAAATTCAGGCCGAAAGGAGGCGTGATGAAGAAGGGCCTGTTCGTACTTGGGATGAATTAAAGAAGCTCATGAAAAAGCGATTCGTTCCACACCAATACTACAGGGAGATGTTCAACAAATTACAAAAGATCACCCAAGGAAATAGGACTGTGGAGGATTATTACCAAGAGTTGGAGACTACTATGCTTCGAGTCAACATTCAAGAGGACAGTGAAGCTACTATGGCTCGATTTCTAGGAGGACTAAGGAAAGATATTGCCCACATTGTTGAGATGCAGGAGTATGAAGATCTCAATGAGATGTATCACAAGGCAATGAAAGCTGAGAGGCAGCTTAAGGAGAGGGGTACCCGAACCTTTTCAACCCCACAGAATTCAAACACCTTGAAGTCTACATGGCCTAAGAAGGATTTAAACATCGACTTCAAAAAGGCCGCAACTCCTAGTACCTCAAAAACTACTCCAACCGTGGTTTCAAACACTCACAAATCAAGTGAGGTGAGAAAACCAACCAGGGAGGTTACGTGCTTCAAGTGCCAAGGCAAGGGACACTATGCACGAGAGTGCCCTAATGCTCGAATTATGGTTGTCAGAGATGATGGCATGATCGAAAGTGAGAGTGAACATGAAAGTGACCATGATGATATGCCAGCTCTTGTAGAAAATGGTGAATCTGATGAAGATGTTTTTGGCCCTGATGAAGGACCATCTTTGGTGATTATGAGATCTTTAAATGTTCAAATTAAAGAGGAGGACGATGTTCAACGCCAGAATATCTTCCACACTAAATGCACCATCAATGAGAAGGTATGTATACTTGTTATTGACAGTGGCAGTTGTACTAACATTGCTTCAACCTTGCTTGTAGATAAACTGAGATTGCCCACACGTCGGCATCCAAATCCATACCGGTTACAATGGTTCAATGAGACTGGAGAAGTGAGAGTCACAAAACAGGTCTTAGTAAATTTTTCACCAACAAATACAAAGATGAAGCCTTGTGTGATGTGGCTCCTATGCAAGTGGTCACCTATTGCTTGGTAGACCTTGGCAATTTGACAGGATGCTTCCCACGATGGGCAAGTAATAGGTACACTATCTTTGTTCATGGTAGAAAAACTACTTTACTGCCTTTGTCGCCTACTCAAGTTTTTGATTCTCAATTGCATTTAAAGTAATTTGAACAAATGATGAAATTGAATTCTGCACTACCCGTGAGAAAAGAAGGAAAATTTGAGAATTCTACGCCTAAGAAAATTGAGTTAAATGAAGTAGAACATATTGAGAGGAAGAAAGTGAGTCAAGTAAATAAGAAGCAACCGAATTTTTATGCAAATGTCCGACATGTTGATAATTGTCTGCATACTAATCGTGTTTTGTTTCTTCTTATTTGTTGTGAATCTAATGTTCTATTTAGTGCTGACTTGCCATCCAACCTACCGGTTGAGATTTCTAACATATTGCAGAATTCCAAGATGTATTTCTGACGAGTTGCTCACGATTGCCACCCAAAAGGGAATTGAACATCAAATTGATTTCATACCGCACAACGTACCAAATCGACCGCATATCGGTCCAACCTCAAGAGACCAAAGAGCTACAACGACAAGTTGAAGATCTTTTAGTTCGTGGTCGGTAAGAGAATCTTTAGTCCATGTGCAGTTCCTGTCATTCTTGTGCCTAAGAAAACTGGTGAATGGCGTATGTGTACCGATTGTCGTCTTTGTTAATAAAATCACCATTAAGTATAGGCACCCAATTCCACGTTTGGATGCTATGTTGGATGAGCTTCATGGTTCAAAGGTGTACACCAAAATTGACTTAAAACTGGATACCACCAAATTCGAATTAGAGAGGGTGATGAATGGAAGACAGCTTTTAAGACCATGTTCGGTATGTATGAGTGGCTTATTATGCCTTTTGGTTTGACAAATGCTCCTAGTACCTTCATGCGTCTTATGAATCATGTCCTGCGTTCTTTTATCAATAAATTTGTTGTGGTATACTTTGATGACATATTGGTGTATAGCAAAGACATTAATGAGCATGCTGAGCATTTGAAACTTGTTTTGATGACTTTGCGAAAAGAAAAACTTTTTGCTAATTTAGCTAAGTGTTCATTCTGTGTAGAGGAGGTTGTTTTTCTTGGTTTTGTTGTTAGTGCACAGGGAATTAAAGTTGATGAGCAAAAAGTGGAGGCCATTCGGTCTTGGCCAATTCCTACTTCGGCATCTGAGGTTCGAAGTTTTCACGGCCTTACAAGCTTCTATAGGAGGTTTGTGAAGGATTTTTCCACAAAGGCCGCACCCCTGAATGAGTTAGTTAAGAAAGATGTAAAATTTGAATGGGGTGAAAAGCAGCAAGAGGCGTTTGATTTACTTAAGCATGAGTTAACACATTCGCCTGTTTTAGCATTACCTAACTTTGATCTAATGTTTGAAATTGAGTGTGATGCTTCCGGGATAGGTATTGGAGCAGTGCTTCAACAAGAGGGGCGCCCGATTGCGTACTTTAGTGAGAAGCTAAGTGGAGCAGCCTTGAACTATCCTACATATGATAAAGAGATGTATGCGGTGGTAAGGGCTCTAGAGACTTGGCAGCATTATCTTTATCCCAAGGAGTTCATCATCCATACCGATCATGAATCCCTCAAGCACCTGAAGGGACAAGTTAACTTAGGTAAACGTCATGCTAAATGGGTTTCTTTTATTGACACTTTTCCCTATGTTATCAAATATAAGAAAGGCAAAGACAATGTTGTTGCTGATGCCTTGTCTAGAAGGTTTGCACTTCTTACTACTTTAGGCACTAAGATTTTGGGTTTTGAATTGTTGAAGGAATTATATGCAACTGACCCTGAGTTCTCTAGTGTCTATTTTGCTTGTGAACATGGTGCTTTCAACAAATTTTTCCGATTTGAAGGTTTCTTGTTCAAAGAAAACAGGTTGTGTGTTCCGAAGAGTTCCATACGCGAACTGTTGGTTCATGAAGCTCATAGCGGCGGTTTAATGGGACATTTTGGTGTCTTAAAGACTTACGAGATTCTGCGTGAGCACTTCTATTGGCCTAAGATGAAAGTGGAAGTTGAAAGAATTTGTGCTAATTGTGTTGCCTGCAGGCAAGCTAAGTCTACAGTCAAGCCACACGGATTGTATCATCCATTACCGGTTCCGACTTCACCTTGGACGGAAATTTCCATGGATTTTATCCTTGGACTTCCAAGAAGTCAGCGAGGTAATGACTCTATTTTTGTGGTTGTTGATCGGTTTTCTAAGATGTCGCATTTCATACCTTGCAGGAAATCTGATGACGCAAAGCATGTCGCTGATTTGTTCTTTAAGGAGATAGTTCGACTACATGGAATACCGAGGAGCATTGTCAGTGATCGTGATGTAAAGTTCCTTAGTTATTTTTGGAAGACTTTATGGGGTAAGTTAGGGACTAAATTGTTGTTTTCTACAACGAGTCATCCACAAACGGATGGCCAAACTGAGGTAACTAATCGTACCCTTGGGACTTTACTTCGGGCCATTGTGCAAAAGAATCTTAAAAATTGGGAGGAATGTTTACCTATTTGTGAGTTTGCTTACAATAGAACTCTTCACACTGCTACTAACCATTCTCCCTTTGAAGTTGTGTATGGCTTTAATCCTTTGACACCTTTAGATCTTTCACCTTTGCCAATCAAGGAGCAGCTTAATTTAGATGGTAAGCGCAAGGCTGACTTTGTCCGTGGTTACATGAACAGGTTAATTTGAATATTGAGAAGAGGAATGAATCCTATGCTCGAAATGCAAACAAGGGTCGAAAGAAAGTCACTTTTGAACCAGGAGATTGGGTGTGGGTTCATATGCGCAAGGAAAGGTTTCCAGTACAAAGATCGACAAAATTGCATCCACGTGGAGATGGACCTTTCCAAGTTGTCGCGAAAATCAATGACAACGCTTACAAGATCGATCTTCCTGGTAAGTACAATGTAAGTACTACATTCAATGTTGCTGATTTGTCTCCTTTTGACATTACAGATTATGATGATCTGGATTCGAGGACGAATCCTCTTGAAGAAGGGGGGACTGATATGAATTCAACAAGCATTGACGAGACTTCGAACCCGAAGCATGATGACAATAGCAAGGTCTCGAGAACAAGCTTGGATCCACTTCAAGGTCTTGGTGGACCAATGACAAGGGCTAGAACAAAGAAAATGAAGGAAGCCTTGAATGGACTCATCCAAACGGCCCAAAAGGAAGGGAAGAAGACCAAGATTGACAAGACTATGTTTATTAATGTACTAAGTGTAATTGGGTCTTGTTAATGGGTTTGGCTTTACTACTATTTTCCTTTAGAACTACTTAGGATCATTGGGTTTAGTTTTAATTATATGGTAAATTGAGTCATGTAGCCCAAAGAGTCATGTAGCCCATTTGGCCCTAAAAGAAACCCTAGCTTGTGCAACCCTAATTTGTAAACCCTAGCTTGTATTCATATAATGGCCGTCGGCCATCTTGAAGGGCAGATTTGATAAAATGAAAATTTGGTTCTTGACATTACAAGCTTGAGAGAATTGCTCTCTAGTTTCTGTAATTACTTGCAAATTACACAAATTCGGAATTTGTGTGTTTGTTGTTCTTGATTTCCTAGATTTGTTCCCTAGGAAATTCGGATTCCATCCTTCAATTGATTCCAAGGTTTCTTGATACGGGTTATCAAGGGGTTGAGGACCTATTCCATCTTCAAGGAACATACCAACTCCAAGGGAAGAATTTTCAGTTGGGTAGATCCAAGGGAATTTCACGCCAGGAAGGTAGAAGTGGGGTGCAATTCCAAAGTAAAGGTTTATATAGTAAATGGTCAAGCATCGATTCCATGGAGATTGAGAGTTTACATTTGGAAGATCTCAAGATACAAAAAAATATGCTTGCCTCTCTGTTACACCACTTTCGAGAAGAAAATGCAATTGTGGCTGGTTTGACTAAGTTAGCATATCGAAAAAAATGTTTTCAAGTTCTATTGTTAGATGCAAGATCTTCGCAGCTATGTTTGGTCGCTTATTGCATTGAATTAAGATCAAGTGAGCTCCTTCAAATTTATCCTACTTTCCACATTGACTCCTATTATTTGTCTTTAGCTCTTTATTGGTAATTCTTCACTGCTCACCATAGTTTGATAAGAGGGTAACCCATCCTACCAACCTGTAATGACTGTTTCATAAAAAAGAGAAGAAAGAAGTTAAGTCATGTTTAAGTTGTTTAAACGCGGTTTCTTATTCAAGTCTCCATTTAAAAGTAACAGGTTTCATTATAAGTTCATTTAACGGGGCTACTTTTGTTGAAAAGTCCTTCGCAAATCTGCTATAAAAACTAGTTCAGATATGAAAACTTGTTACCCAAGAAACATTGGAAGGGGTTAGCTAATCTAAGATGGCCTTGACCTTTGTTTTATCAACTCTGATACCTTCTGTACATACAATATAACCAAGAAAAATAACTTCTTTCAAAGAAAGAGTACACGTTTTGATGTTAACAAGAGCCTTTCTTCACTAAAATTACTTAACACCCGTTTCAAACGTTCAACATGTGTAGTTATGTCCTTGCTATACGTCAGGATATCAAAATACACAACTGTGAACTTGCCTACAAAACTTCTAATCACATAATTCATTAGCCTCGGAGGTTTGGGCGTATTTTCAACAACGAATCGGTATTCAAGAGAGGTCAAACCTATATGCTATTGATGCATGGAGCTATGGCGAACCGCTTACGCATGTCAGTTGTTGAATGCAGCCTTGGATTTTCTACAACAGTTAATATGTTGGGAAATTTGGAAGACTAGAAAATTGTAGTGATATCAGCAAAACAAAGTCTACTGGAGAAAGGACACTAGGATGCATATTGTCCCCTAGTCTTTTCATACACTAATTTCTTCGGCCCAAGTTTAGCAATGAGAGCCAAGTGTCGGTCTATTCTACTAGGTGTGGTACTTTTTAGCATAATCGGACAAAAGATGATTAAGGTGGAATGCGATTCCAAAGTAGTGGTTTATATCGTAAAGGGCTAAGCATCGGTTCCATGGGGATTGAGAGTTTACATTTGGAAGACCTCAACATACAAAAATATGATTGCCTCTCTGTTACACCAATTTTGAGAAGCAATTGCAATTGTGGCTAGTTTGACAAATTTAGCATATTAAACAAAATGCTTTCAAGTTCTATTGTTAGATATAGGATCTTTACAGCTATGTTTAGTCGCTTATTACATTGAATTGAGATCAAGTTAGTTCCTTCAAATATATCCTGCTTTCCACATTAACTCTTGTTATTTGTCTTTAGCTCTTTATTGGTAATTGATGAGAATCAAATATTCATAAACTTAACTATGTGTTTTTCATGCTTTTGCACAGGTTTCATTGAGATATGCTATGTTTATAAGAGAAATCACAGTATACTTGTTGATTCTCATCTTTTGCTCTTTTTGTAGGAAAAAGGGGAGAAAAAAAAATTAGCCATCTTCCGGAATTCATAACTCTTGATGCAAATGTCCAAATTAGATGATTGAAGATGCTATGGAAAGCTGAAAAAGAGAGCAACAACTTTCATGGAGAAAGTTTTTTCAAATTCTAGAAGCGAAGGGATGAAAACTAGACAAAAGCAGAACAAGGCGCGAACCAAAGAAGAAGGTGGACAGAAATTTTGGACCGCCGCGACGGTGTGCCTACAACTGCAAAAGAAGGAAAGGGCAAAATTTCTGGACCGCCGTGGCTGTCAGCCTGCAGCTGCAAAATGTGGAGTTTGCAATTCGAGTCCCGCATGTTTTTGAAGCTTCACAATTGTTCCCTAATATCCCTACTTGTATAAATACCCCATTTTGTGTAGAAAAATGAGAATTAGAGAGTTAGGGGTTAGTTTTAGATTTTTTCCATATCTTCCCAAACTCAAAACGGGAGCTCTTTTGGGGCTTAGGGTTTGGCTCTTGTGGCTGAGAAAACTTCAATCTTTGGAGCTAACCTTACTTGTAAAGTGTAGGATTTGGTTGGAATCACCACTCTTTTGATTAAGGGGAGTATTTCTTTCAATTCCTTGTGCTCTCAATGGTTATATCTCCTTGTGGTTGTTGTTTGCTTGAAGCCATGAGTGGCTAAATTTTCCTGGGTGATTCTTGGTGCTTGATGTAAGGGTTAGGCTTATTTTGATTCCTTGTGGGTTGTAGAGTGATGGGCTTGCATTAATTAAAGTCTTCCTACTTGTATTAAATGAATTACATGCATTGAATGTGGCCACATTTAGGGTGCGTTCTTGGTGTTTGTGTGTGTTTTAGGACATGCATGAATTTAGGCCAAAAGTAGGAAGAACTACCTAGCATTCACTAAAATTTAGGTGTTTGAGACAAGAAATAACCACCACATGAGCTTAATTGTGCATTAAAATTGTGTGGAAGCCATAGGTTTTAGTGTGCAGAAGGTAGAAGTGAGACCGAAAGGAGATCTTCTATCCTTTAATTCCATTGAGACCGAAAGGAGATATGGAGTGAAAAATAGGTGGCTTTCTTAGATTAAATACTTAAACTAGGGAATGTGAAGTAGTTGGCTAAAACATCTAGGGCTTAAATTGTGCATTAGAGTTGTGTGGAAGCCATAGGTGCTAATGTGCACTAGGTGGGGATGAGACCGAAAGGAGATTCCCCATTCTACAATTCTGATGCGACCGAAAGGAGATTCGGAGCGAACGGATGTAGTCACTTAGTTATGTTGCCCTAAACTCGGTTGCCCTTGGGAGTCGAAGTAGCCTACTCTTGCATTGAGCCCAAGGAATCACCCTCCTTCCTTAATTGTGTGTTTCTCTCTTTGTCTTAGTTTAAGTGTTTAACTTAGCATTTAGATTCTAGTATTCCCATTTATTTGCATACTTTTCTTCATGCTTCTTAGTTAAATATCACTCTTTATGTCATTGCATTAGGTAACATAGATAGCAAATGATTTCTTGCACTTAAATTCTTGTTTTGTCCCCTTCCCTGTGGAAAATGATCCCTAAACTTTACTACAATTGATTAAGTGAGGTTTAGGTGTAAATTTGTGTGAGTTTGAGCTATATTTTGACACACTTTTGCACGCACCAAACTGCTCACCAAATTTTGGTTCTGTTGCCGGGGAAAGGCAACGGAACCAAGTTTTTAAGTGTTTTAATTGTTTGCTAGTTTTGTGTTTTTGTATATATTTAGAAAAGACCTGTTTGTGTTTGTGTATATTTTCATTTTTAGCTTTCTTTTTTTGTTTTAGGTACGTGATCCCTTATTTTGTGGTGCATGCCCTACACTCGATCTCAAGGACGTGCGGAATTCACCATTGATTTGGAACTCGAGAATACCTTGAGAAGAGAACAAAGAAGAGTGGAACCGAACACAATGGCTGAACAGGGACAACAAGGAGGATGGTTATTTGGGGAGTTCTTTGAGCCGAGGTTCAACAACCGTGTAGGTGCTTGCCGGGTTGAAGCTGAAAGCTACCAAATTCCGTCCCAACTCATTAGTTTGATTCAACAAGGCACGATATTTCAGGGATTGGAGAATGAGGAACCCAATGCACACATCAAGGCTTTCCTCACCCTATGCAACACCTTTAAGCTGAATAATGTGCCGCAAGATGCCATCCGGCGGATCCTCTTCCCGTTCTCTCTCTGCAATCACGCCATGTCATGGTATGATGTAGTTGAGGGTGACCAAATTGAGACTTTT
Organism: Gynochthodes officinalis; assembly: GCA_020080225.1. Classification (NCBI taxonomy): domain Eukaryota; kingdom Viridiplantae; phylum Streptophyta; class Magnoliopsida; order Gentianales; family Rubiaceae; genus Gynochthodes; species Gynochthodes officinalis. The sequence continues at coordinate 6,305,216 of CM034622.1, forward strand.
GAGGAGTTGTGCAAGAAGTTTATCACGAAATATTTTCCCCCCTCGAAAATGGACCGGTTGAGAATGGCCATCCACCAGTTTCGGCAGTTTGAATGAGAAAACTTTGGTGAAGCATGGGAAAGGTTTCAAGAAATGCTAAGAAGGTGCCCAAACCATATGATGGAGGAGAGATACGAATTGCAGCTATTCTATAATGGGCTTACCGTGGAATCAAGAAGCAATGTGAATGCTAGTGTCGGGGGTTCGTTGAAAGATAAGTCAGTCCAAGGCGTACGAGATTTGTTCTAAAGGATAGCTGACAACGGTTGCTCAGGGCCGAACACTAGAGAGTTGCCACCAAAGAGACAAGGGGGATTCCTAGAGATGGATGTCGGCACAAACATTGATGCGCAATTGGCTGCACTAACCAACAAGATTAATTCATGGGAGGTGAGGATGAATGGGAAGCCGGTCTTAATGTGTGGACTTTGCCAAGGAGAACACCATATGGATCAATGTGACTTGGTCAGGACTGAACCCGTCAACTTCATGAAGAATTTTGGGCAGCAAGGAAATTTCAACCAAAATTGGGGCAACAAAGGTAGCTATCAAGCAAGAAATCAAGGTTGGAACAACCAAGGAGGTGGCCAGAATTGGAGCAATCAAGGCAATCAAAGTTGGGGCAATTCGGGGCCATCGTCTTCTAATGCATCAAGGCAACCTCCAGGTTTTGGGAGTCAAATGAATAATCCCGTGGACAGAAAACCGAATATTGATGAAATCATGATGAAGAAGCTTGAAGAAATCCAGCTTGATGTGAGGAGTTCCACACGGAGGACGGAGAAGACTTTAGAGGACCATTCAATGAGGTTGAACTTGCATGAGACCACAGTGAAAAATGTTGAGATGAAGATGGGGCAGCTGGCTAATGACATTCACCGGAGACCCATGGGTGTGTTTCCAAGTGATACCGAAGTTAACCTCATGGGCAAGGAGCAGTGCAAGGCGGTAACCCTTAGAAGTGGAAAAAAATTGGCGTCAGAAGGAAGTGATGTTAAAGAGAATGAAATGGCCCATGAAGAGGTTGAGATGGAAAGGGCAGTTTTAGAGGAAAATCAAGAAGGTGAAGTTGTGCCAAGGGTAGAGAAAAGTAAGGGAAGTCGGGACAAAGGAAGAAAAGGGCCACCTAGCCCATACAATTTTGAAGACATACCACCACCACCACCTCTTTTTCCGCTGAGACCAAGGAAGAAAGTGGAAGGAAGCAAGCATTTCGAGAGTTCATTGAAGTGATAAAGAAAATCCACGTGAACATATCCTTGGTAGATCTGCTCACCAACATCCCCAAATACTCCAAGTTTCTTAAAGAGTTGATCTCGAACAAAGAGAAGCTAGAAGATGAAGGGGTGATCGCCTTGAGTGAAAAGTACAATTGCATCATTCGCAAGGATTTGATTATTCCTAGGAAGATGAAGGACCCCGGAAGCTGCACCATCCCATGTGACATAGGGGCAAGGCATTTCTCAAAAGCTTTGTGTGACTTAGGCTTGGGAGTGAGTCTAATGCCACTATCTATAGCTCAGAATATTGGCATGGGGGATGAAATGAAGGAGACCCACGTCACTCTTCAACTAGCGGATAAATCTTTGGTGAAACCTAATGGTATTCTTGAAGACGTGTTGGTGAGGGTGGATAAGTTCATTTTTCCGATGGACTTCATAGTGTTGGATATAGAGGAGGACGAAGAGGGGCCCCTAATCTTTGGACGACCATTCCTAGCGATTAGAGATGCAATCATTGGGGTGAAGGACAAAACTATCACTTTCCGGGTCAACGGAGAAGAGGTCGTGTTCGATGTGAACTACGCCATGAAATATCCAAGGGGGAATCTAGACTGCTTCCGGGTAGATGTGGTCGATGAATGTGTTGGTGAAACTTTGAAGGAGGGGTAGTGTCTTGACTCTCAAGCAATGGGGATAATTATTCCCTCCAATGTTCCCCTGGAGTTTGATGAAGAAGATAAAAGAATAGATGGACAGCTTTGTGAGATGGTTGAGAACTGTTTTGTAGATGAGTCCATTTATGAAATAGTGGGGGAAAAACCTGAAGTTGTTGAAGTCGACCAAGTGTTGCCGGTGGCCAATGGTAAGGATAAGCTGAAACCATCTGTCGATGAGCTGCCCAAGCTTGAGTTGAAGCCCTTGCCCCCTTATCTGAAATATGCATTTTTTGGAGAACATGAAACGTTGCCCGTGGTGATATCATCATCTTTGGAACCTGAACAGAAAAGAAAGCTTTTGGAGGTTTTGAGCCCTCCTACTTCAGTTCGGGGAATTAGAAGTTTTCTTGGCCACGCGGGATTTTATAGAAGATTCATCAAGGACTTCTCCAAGGTAGCCAAGCCGCTATGCAATTTGTTGGAGAAAGACGTGGTTTTCGATTTCACTGAAGAGTATAAGAAAGAGTTTGAAACGCTGAAAATGAAGCTTGTGCATACCCCCGTTATTGTTGTTGGATTATGCCCTAAGAACCAATCATATGATGATGGTATATGCATATATTGTATCATAATGTTCATAATTAATGACACTAATTATTATGTTTATCTTATATCTGCGTTTTATGAAATAAACATAATAATGTCCCAAGAATGTAATTATTCTAAAATTATCCATAGGCGAGTATTATCATTAAATGGGACAATGATAATGCATTAAGACTAGTATGTGTAGTGACCATGGTTATTAAAAACGCGTTTTTACAGGTACGTTTTTACGATTTTACGAGTAAAAATCAAGAGTCCGAGTCAACACGTATGTAAACTCGAAAAATGACAAAATCGTACTAAAAATGCGGTTTGGCGCGTAAACTCGGTAAAATCGTGCGTTATTAACAAGTTCACCAAAACTCAATTTTTGGCCGCGTTTTGTCAAACAACCCACCTTTGCTAGATTTGAGTTTTACCGTTCCACCAAACTTGACGATTCACGTGTTTTAGAGTCTAATTGAGGGTTCTGCAGCATTATCATATCATCCGCAAATCAACTCCATCTCCGCCGACGAAGCAGCAGCAACTCCATCTCCGCCGCGACGCAAAGAAGAAGAACACGCAAAGAAGAACTCTATCTCCGCTGACGCAAAGAAAGAAGAACACGCAAAGAAGAACAAGCCAGCAACTCCATCTCCGCCGACGCAGCTGGAGAGCAAGTTAGATATCTACAAAGACTACAATTGCTTTTTGTTTGTTGGATCCACTGAAAAGTCAAAAATCATCGCTTTTTGTTGTTTATTTAGAGGCAGTAATGAACCTTTTCTCTCCCGGTGGGAGACCTCACTGGCAGTAATGGGTCCGTTTGGACAAAACTTGAATATCTTGTCACGACCAAAATCTACAAGTTGATATTGATTAATTGCACTTTAGACCAGAGTGGGATGTTTTGACATTTAAAATGGGGAATCCAAATTATAGTAGTTAGACCCACTAGTCCACTACACAACTAATTATAGTAGTTAGACCCACTAGTCCACTACACAACTAAAACGGGGAAGTTGTTGCATACTTGCACCTTATTTGTTGCCTTATGCTTGGAAGAGTTTATAATTTGTGTTTGATAATATTTGTTGCCTTAGGTGTGATTGATAATATTTTTTTTTTAAAATTTGTGTATTTTTTATAAATTTGAACATGTTTATAATTTATAAATTTAACATATTATATATATTATATATTATATATACTATATATAATATATTTATTATATTATTTTTTATAATTTGTAAACTCTTACGATTTTACGATTCGATTTTACGATCCGATTTTGTGGACCATCTTTTGATTTTACGTAAAAATGTGTTTTTAATAACCTTGGTAGTGACTGATGAAATTGTTCATGATATGAGATATCAAGTCAACACATGGGTACATGTTAGAGAACAATGTACTGGATTGACCCGCCATGAGAAATATTACATGGATTATTATATGAAGTGTCATAAATATTTCTCATAGTGATGATGGTGTAAATAATCCTTAGACTTGAGATCCTCAGAGATCCCAACATGAGGAGTTGCATGTTTTGATACTACCAAACGTTACCAGTAACAGGGTGAACTATAAAAGTAGTAATTGGATATGTAATAAATCATGTAGTGGGATGTTAAGTGATCAAGAAAGGATTTGCCCCTCTTATATAATGGGATTGATATCTTGGGAAAATTTCATATATAGCAGCTTTGGAGGTCACTTTATCAAATATAGCAGTTCCAAAATTTTCTTTACAAATATAGCAGGTCAATGTTTTTGACCAAGCAAAAAGACAAAAAGGCCCTTTTATTCACCAAAAAAAAAACTAAAACATCGTTCAAAACTTCTCCCTTTCATTTTTTCACTTTGAATTTCTTTGCCCATTCAATCATTCTTCATTGATTCAATATCTCGTTTATTCGAAACTGCATCAAAGGCACATACGCTAGGAGGATAGGCATTTTCAAGGAAAAAAATTACCACCATAGAATGGCATTTTTTTTCCGTCATTTTTTCACTTCAAATTTCCTTGCCCATTTAATCATTATTCATCGATTCAATATTCCATTTATTCGACCTTGCCTACGTTCGGATTGCTAATGTTGCTTTGAGTTTCGTTGGTTTTTTTCTTTGAACTGGGTTTGCATGGTGTTCGACATAAAATTCGACGTAAAATTCGACATTTTTATGTCGAATTCTACATTTTTATGTAGAATTCTACATTTTTTTTGTAGAATTCGGCATAAAAATGTAGAATTCTACATAAAAATGTAGAATTTTACATAAAATGTCGAATTCTACATAAAATGTCTAATTCTACGTAAAACGTCAAATTCGACATTTTACGTAGAATTAGACATTTTATGGAGAATTCGACATTTTATGTAAAATTCTACATTTTTATGTCGAATTCTACAAAAAAAAATGTAGAATTCTACATAAAAATGTCGAATTTTACGTCGAATTTTATGTCGAACATCATGCAAACCCAGTTCAAAGAAGAAAACCAACGAAGCTCAAAGCAACATCAGCAATCCGAACGTAGGCAAGGTCGAATGAATGGAATATTGAATCGATGAATAATGATTGAATGGGCAAAGAAATTCGAAGTGAAAAAATGAAAGTGAGAAGTCTTGAACGATGTTTCAGTTTTTTTTTGATGAATAAAAGGGCCTTTTAGTCTTTTCGCTTGGTCAAAAGCATTGACCTGCTATATTTGAAAAGAAAATTTTGGAGCTGCTATATTTGATAAAGTGACCTCCAAAGCTGCTATATATGAAATTTTCCCTGATATCATTGGGCCTCTTGATTGAGTAAGACCATAAAATGCTTGGCCATGCTCAAATAAGTCGATATGTGATATCGGACTCATTTGCATAGATGTGTCTACTCGGAAATCAAGAAATGAAAAGATTGAACTATACGAGCAAGACATGATCCATGGCTCATGTTCAATTACACGGTAATATCTATCACAAGAAAAGTAATGTCGAATTACTAATATTCTCATGACTTGGGTAGTATTGATGTGTTGTTAGACATCGCTAATTACTTTTGGCATAAAATATATTTTATGTCAATGCCAACGTTATGAGAACCTATTGGGTCACACACTTAGATCGTATCCAAAAGAAGTGCAAAATTCATGTGATGAAATTTTGGTTAATTTGAGAATCCTATTGAGAATAGGAATCTATCGGGTTTTCGTTTTTAAAACGGTTTTGGATCTAAGGCCAAAATATTTTGGTTCTATTAATATTAATAAATCCAAAATGAGTTTTAGATTTATTAATTAAATAATGATCAAAATGGTTATTGGAAAATGAAAGGGCAGCCATGAATATATATGTAGTACATTGTAACTCATTTTATGAAAATGAAAAGGCAGCCATTTATTGGAAAATGAAAAGACAACCATGTGCAACATATTGCAATTCAATTTCTGGTATATGAAATGTGAAAAGGCAGCTGTTCACATGGATACAAATGAAGAAACCGAAGGGACACTTTCATTGAGGGAGTTTTCTTTTTAAGCTTTCTTTGTTGAAGAAAATTGTTTGCTATTCTTGGTGCACTAATTTTATTCATTATTCTTCTCTTGTTCAATATAGACACCACTCCTTATTTGAGAAATAAGAACAAAACCGAAATTTGAGTTGAGAACTTAAAATAGAAAACCAATCCTTAAGTTGAGAACTTGAGGGAATACCCAAGTAACAAAATCTTAGCTAGCACTAAAAGAATTTTGTTATTTCTTTCTTTAGTTAATTGTTTGACAATTAAATTGAGGCTTGGAAACGATCGTGTGGATACCATAGAGGCAAGGCTATATTGGTTTTGCTTGTGATTCGACAATCAACAATCTCCAACAATCAACAAGGCTACACTATCGGTGAGGTAACAATCTTCACTACCAATTTGATTTCACTTCGTATGGATCCTTGGAGGGAACCAAAAATTTTAATTTCCGATGCATTCTTTGATTTGGTTTTCTACAATTGTCACACAGGATTGGACTCAACCCTTTGAAATTATGTGTGACGCAAGTGACCTAGCTGTGGGGGAAGTCCTGGGCCAGAGAAGGGAACGGCTTTTCCATACTATATATTATGCTAGCAAGTTGTTGAATGAGGCTCAATGCAACTATACAACTATTGAGAAAGAAATGCTAGCGTTGGTGTTTGCATTGGATAAATTCAAGCCATACATATTGGGGGCTAAGGTAGTGGTGCATACTGACCATTCCTGCCTTATACACAAAAAGGAGGCAAAACCCAGGCTAATCCGTTGGGTGCTTCTGCTGCAAGAGTTTGATTTGGAGATCAAAGATAGGAAAGGGACTGAAAATAAAGTGGCGGATCACCTCTCTAGAATTGAAGATCCCAAATTGAGTGAAAAAGATGCTCATGTATTGATCAAGGACTCTTTTCCGGATGAGCAAGTGTTTTTAGTAAAAGCATGTGGCTTGAGCATAGAAGACTGTGAGGTGTTAACCCAAGTGTTCGAGGTGAATGAATCCACGGCACGACCTTGGTACGCCGACATCGCCAATTATGTGGTTTCAAGGAAAATGCCCCAAGATTTTTCTCAGCAGCAAAGGAAAAGATTAATGCATGATGCCTCATTATATTTATGGGATGATCCATTCTTGGTTAAGATGTGCCCAGACCAGCTCATTAGAAGGTGTGTGCTGGAAGTGGAGCAAGAGCCTATATTGGAGAAATGTCATGAGTCCCCGTATGAAGGCCATTTCAGTGGAAAGAAGACAGCCTTGAAGGTTTTGCAAAGTGGTTTTTATTGGCCATCGCTCTTCAAGGACGCTCATATATGGTGTAAGAAATGTGATAGGTGTCAAAGGATGGGTAATCTTTCGTGGAGGAATGAAATGCCCCGCAATAATATGATTGAAGTTGAAATCTTTGATGTTTGGGGAATCGATTTCATGGGACCTTTCTCGTCATCTTTTGGCAACTCCTACATTTTAGTGGCCGTGGACTATGTGTCGAAATGGATAGAGGCCGTGGCATTACCCCATGACGATAGCAAGAGTGTAATGAATTTCACGAAGAAGAACATTTTTACTCGTTTTGGGGTGCCAAAAGCAATTGTGAGTGACGGGGGAAGGCATTTCTACAACAAGGCATTTGATAGTCTTTTGGCAAGTTATGAAATTTATCACAAGGTTGCCACTACCTACCATCCTCACACCAACGGTCAAGCCGAAGTATCCAACCGGGAAATCAAGCGCATTCTCGAAAGGGTGGTGAATACTTCACGGAATGATTGGGCCAGAAAACTGGATGATGCCTTGTGAGCTTACCGGACAACTTTTAAAACTCCAATTGGCGCATCTCCGTATCGGTTATTGTTTGGCAAAGCATGCCATCTTTCACTTGAGTTAGAGCATAAAGCATTTTGGTCCCTTAAGTCTTTAAATCTGGATTATCAGAGCGGAACTAAAAAAAGGCTTATGGATATCAATGAGTTGGAGGAATTCCGGTTGGAGGCGTACACCAATGCATGCATTCACAAGGAAAAGGCAAAGCAATGGCATGACAAGAGGATCCTTCCTAAAGAATTTCATCCTGGCCAAAAAGTGCTCCTTTTCAACTCTAAATTGAAGATATTCCCAAGAAAGTTGAAGGCAAGATGGGCAGGCCCGTATGAGGTAGTGCAGGTGTATCCATACGGGGTGGTAGAATTGAAGGAGCAAGGTGCTAATAACAGTTTCAAGGTAAACGGACATAGTGTGAAAGCATACTTGGGGGATGGAATTGACAAAAGCAAGGAATGGGTATCCACCATCTACTTGAATTGAAATTTGTGGCAATGCATTGAGTCGAGCCGGCGACGCTAAAACCAAGCGCTTCTTGGGAGGCAACCCAAGCGTATCCTTTTGCGCATCCTTTTATTCTTAGTTTATTCCACTTTGTTTGTTTTGTTTTGTTGGTTAATTGAGTTTTACATGTTCTTTTTTGGGTGTAAATGTTGATGCATTTTGCATTTAGGAAGGTGTTGTAGTTTTCATGTGCTAGGACAAAGGAGGAAATTTTTGAAAAAAAATATATATGTGTGGGCAGAATTTTCTGACCGCCGTGGCAGTCAGGGTTGACAGGTTTATACCCGTCCCCCCCCCCCCTCATTTTCCCTCATTTGTTTCATTTCCCTCCTTGGTTCTTGCAATTTCCTCTCAAATCCTTTCATTCCTACTTTGCATTTTGCAATTTTCTTCAAGTCCAATCCATCCTAAGTGATCAAAATACCACTCTAAACATAAAATCAACAAGTTTTCATCATCAAATCCATCCAAGAACCCAAGGTATGAACTCTTGAACTCTTCAAATTTCCTTAGAATGGTAATTTTGAATTGATCAAAATATGATTCTTATGGATGATTTTTTATTAAATACTGTGCTATTGGGATTGTTTGAGCTGTTTTTTGATTGTTAAGGCTAGGGTGCCCATTAATTTTATGGCATTTCAAGCTTTTCACCTTTCACATCATGTGTTTGACAAAATGCCTCCATGAGCTTTTTGGATGATTCTTCAACTTTTTTTGTATTTATTTGAACTCCTTGAAGTTTATTGATGAACCCTAACATGATGTTGCATACAAAATTGAGTTTAAGTGAGAAAATAATTGATGAGTTCTTGAAGCCTCGCATAGTGCACATATTGAGTACTCAAATGTCAATGCCTAAACCATTGTGTGCAATTCGTTCATGTCACTAATTAACAATGTTTTGTAGTATGTGGCATATCATTTTTGGTAGTTAATTGTGGCATTGTCTTTTTAAGTACAATCCAATGGCACCTAGGTGCACCACCGACACTCAACGCAAACAATCTTCGACATCCACCTCTCAGCCCAAACGGTCGGAGCAACACGTCAAGGCGGAGGCCTTGCATGCCTTGCAAGGTCGTCCAATTGTTGCGGAGTGCGGCTTTACGGTGAAGCCACCACTGGATACCTATGTTCGTATGCATAGTTGGCTCGCGTTTGTCGATGCACGCCAATTCCTGGGAGAAGGAGATAGAGAAGTCGTTCACAACTTTTACACTGAACTCCCAGTGGCGACCATGGCATCCAACAAGGTCAAATATGCCAGCGCCACCGTAAACTTCTCTCCAAAGACCATCGACTAGTGTTTGAGCTGCCCTTGGCTATCAATGACGAATATGCTCAATTCATCCAGTTCGACTATTATAGCGCAGAGATAACTCGAGAATTGACTGGAAGGGAGCAACACCTCTTCCCGAATTGGACGTGCTTAAAACAGAACTCGCTCACACTGCAGGCAAAGCTGTTAAATGCCTTCGTGAGTAGCCGACTCATGCCGACAATCATGAACTCGGAGGTGGCCCGGAAATGAGCGTTGCTGATATTTGCCATCAATAGAGGCATGTTAGTCGACGTGGGTAAAGTCATAAATTCAGAAATTCATCTAGCCGTCGACTCGCCAAAAAAGAATCAATCCCTAGGCTTCCCATCGCTCATTGCATGATTATGCTTCACAATAGCACAGATCACCGAGAACTTCAACTGTGCGGATTGCATTCCATTGAAGGCCGACCTCAAGTTCAAATATTTCCAAAAAGGGAGAGGGACGGGTCGCAAGCAGAGACATCTAGCCGGACAGCCATGCTAACTGAAGAGGACAGTGAAGAAGAAGATGGTGAGGAACGTGATGACGAGGATAGACTAAGTAGTTTGGAGAGAAGTGTGTGTGATCTTCAGAACACAAATCAAAGGTTGGAGGAGAGCGTAGGCAATCTTCAAAGTTCGATGCAGGACTTCCTACGATTCCAAGCAGCATTCATGACTTACATGGCAAGTGGACAACAAGGCGAGCCACCAACTTTTCCTATGCCACCACCGACATCTCCAAGCCAACCATGAATTCATGTTGACTACAGGGAAGATGATTTCTTTAACTACTTTGAACAACTTGTGATGTGAAAATGTTAAGTTTAGATGATTTGACACTTGAGTTGAGTTTGGACATGAAGTTTGTGAATATTTTCCTTTGTGTTCTATGTTATTGCATTTAGTTTTAAAGTTTACTTTTGTGAATTTTGTTAATGTATTTTCTTTAGTGAATTATGCTTATCACGCACTTGCATTCCCTAGTTTTAGTGCTTAATATGCAACATATCTTAAGTTTGGGGGAGGCGTGAATAAGCAATCATGCAACATGCTTTAAGTCATTTCACAATTTTGCAACCAAAACATGTAATTCTTCTTCTTTCCCACCCAGCCCACCCTTCATGATGCATTCTTGAAGCATTGAGGGCAATGCTCATCTTAAGTTTGGGGGTGGAGGCTTAAGCTTTTGATGTGACCTAAGTTTGGGGGTGTTTATAGGAAGAAAATGCATGAGATTCCATGTGAGAAATTGGCTTAAATTAAGGCTTTCAATGAAATATTCAATATGTTGCTTGTTTTGTTTTGGAACCTTTAAATTGTTGGCAAGTAATGGCTGAAACATACACCACTTAAGAAACATTTTACTGACCAAATGCTTGCGAGAAGTGAAGAAATGAGAGCATTAGTCGATGAAGAAAAATGTTGGACTGAGTAAGCATGGAATTTGTAATGCATGTCTTTTGATTCCTTGTATTTTCAGGAAAGTTTTGCATATTAAATGGTGTTGTTATAGTGCACATCAATGAGGAGTGTTTGTGAGATGTAGTGTATTGATTATGACGCGGTTGCGAGTAAACGCAGTGCTCCTAGTCCACTCTAAATTCACAACATTTCACTTTACAAACTTGAAAGATGACTTAGGCTTGTTGTTTAGTCTTATTTATTAGATTTACAGTTTTGTTGAATAATTGCCACTCCACTATGAGAATGCTCTTAGGGAATGTCCCTTAAGTGAGCTCGCATGAGTGGTAGAAGTATAAAAAGCCGAAAAAATCTTAGCATTAAAAAAAAAACTTTGCGTAAATGAGTGAGGAAGTACCCTAAGTGGAATGTCATGATGGTTGCTTAAATGTGACGAAGATTGCCCAAATGGCAGCATGACAACTTAGGGGAAAGAGGGAATAAAGAGTCTTAAGGATTTCAAGGAAGTGAAATTTTTTTGTGCAACTCTAGGGCGTACTAGTGGCATGATTTCGTGACTTCTATCAGTTCTTGCATTGCATTGTTCATGAACATCTTTCTCCATCACACACACACAACATTTAATGTGTGAATATTAGTACAGAGAAACAGGAAAAAAGGGTTATGCATTGCATTAGTACGTGCCGAAATTGTATAGCCCTAGAGACGGCAAGATGTTCTCATTTCTTAGAACTCTTAATATGCATTATTCAGTAGAATGGGCCAACGAGTGGATGCCTAATTAAGCCAGTGCTTGCCACCATCAAGAAAATTAATTTTGCTAATCTAACTGTGCATGATCTCAATGAATGCATTCTACATATTGTTGCCATGCGTAGAAAATTGCTTGAGGACAAGCAATGGTTCAAGTTTGGGGGTATTTGATGAGAATCAAATATTCATAAACTTAACTATGTGTTTTTCATGCTTTTACATAGGTTTCATTGAGATATGCTATGTTTATAAGAGAAATCACAGTATACTTGTTGATTCTCATAATTTGCTCTGTTTGTAGGAAAAAGGGGAGAAAAAAAATCAGCCATCTTCTGGAATTCATAACTCTTGATGCAAATGACCAAATGAGATGATTGAAGATGTTATGGAAAGCTGAAAAAGAGAGCAAAAACTTTCATGAAGAAAGTTTTTTCAAATTCCGGAAGCAAAGGGACCAAAACTGGACAAAAGTAGAACAAGGCGCGAACCAAAGAAGAAGGTGGACAGAAATTCTAGACCGTCGCAACGGTCATCCACACCACCGTGGCGGTGTGCCTGCAACTGCAAAAGAAGGAAGGGGAAGAATTTCTGGACCGCCGTGGCTGCAAAATGTGGAGTTTGCAATTCGAGTCCCGCATGTTTTTGAAACTTCACAATTGCTCCCCAATTTCCCTACTTGTATAAATACCCCATTTTGTGTAGAAAAATGAGAATTAGAGAGTTAGGGGTTAGTTTTATATTTTTTCCATATCTTCCCAAACTCAAAATGGGGGCTCTTTGGGGTCTAGGGTTTGGCTCTTGTGGCTGAGAAAACTTCAATCTTTGGAGCTAACCTTGCTTGTAAAGTGTAGGATTTGGTTGGAATCACCACTCTTTTGATTAAGGGGAGTATTTCTTTCAATTCCTCTTGCTCTCAATGGTTATATCTCCATGTGGTTGTTGTTTGCTTGAAGCCATGAGTGGCTAAATTGTCTTGGGTGATTCTTGGTGTTTGATGTGAGGGTTAGGCTTATTGTAGAGTGATGGGCTTGCATTAATTAAAGTCTTCCTACTTGTATTAAATGAATTACATGCATTGAATGTGGCCACATTTAGGGTGTGTTCTTGGTGTTTGTGTGTGTTTTAGGACATGCATGAATTTAGGCCAAAAGTAGGAAGAACTACCTAGCATTCACTAAAATTTAGGTGTTTGAGACAAGAAATAACCACCACATGAGCTTAATTGTGCATTAAAATTGTGTGGAAGCCATAGGTTTTATTGTGCGCAAGGTAGAATTGAGACCAAAAGGAGATCTTCTATCCTTTAATTCCATTGAGACCGAAAGGAGATATGGAGTGAAAAATAGGTGGCTTTCTTAGATTAAATACTTAAACTAGGGAACATGAAGTAGTTGGCTAAAACATCTAGAGCTTAAATTGTGCATTAGAGTTGTGTGGAAGCCATAGTCACTAATGTGCACTAGGTGGGGATGAGACCGAAAGGAGATTCCCCATTCTACAATTCCAATGAGATCGAAAGGAGATTCGGAGCGAAGGGATGTAGTCACTTAGTTATGTTGCCCTAAACTCGGTTGCCCTTGGGAGTCGAAGTAGCCTACTCTTGCATTGAGCCCAAGGAATCACCCTCCTTCCTTAATTGTGTGTTTCTCTCTTTGTCTTAGTTGAAGTGTTTAACTTAGCATTTAGATTCTAGTATTCCCTTTTATTTGCATACTTTTCTTCATGCTTCTTAATTAAATATCACTCTTTATGTCATTGCATTAGGTAACATAGATAGCAAATGATTGATTGCACTCAAATTCTTGTTTTGTCCCCTTCCCTGTGGAAAATGATCCCTAAACTTTACTACAATTCATTAAGTGAGGTTTAGGTGTAAATTTGTGTAAGTTTCAGCTATATTTTGACACAGTTTTGCACGCACCAAACTGTTCACCAGTAATTCCTCACAGCCAAAAGAGGGTGGAGGTGGAATGCGATTCCAAAGTAGTGGTTCATATAGTAAAGGGCCAAGCATCGGTTCCATGGAGATTGAGAGTTTACATTTGGAAGATCTCAACATACAAAAATATGAATGCCTCTCAGTTACTCCATTTTCGAGAGGCAAGTGCAATTGTGGCTGGTTTTACCAAGTTTGTACATCGGACAACATATTTTCAAGTTATATTGTCAGATACAAGATCTTTGCAGCTATGTTTGGTCACTTATTGCATTGAATTGAGATCAAGTTAGCTCCTTCAAATTTATCATGCTTTCTATATTGACTCCTGTTATTTGTCTTTCACTCTTTATTTCTAATTCTTCACTACTCACCATAATTTTTGTAGCCTATCTACCAACCCGTAATGGCCATTTCATAAAAAAGAGAAGAAAGAAGTTAAGTCACATTTAAGTTGATTAAACGAGGCTTCTTCCTCATCTACGCATTTAAAACTAACAGTTTTCATTATAAGTTCATTTAAAGAGGCTGATTTTGTTGAAAAATCCTTCACAAATCTGCAATAAAAACTAGATCAGCTATGAAAACTTGTTAGCCAAGAAACATTAGAATGGGTTAGCTAATCTAAAATGGCCTTGACCTTTGCTTGATCAACTTTGGTACCTTTCGTACATAAAATACAACCAAGAAAAGCAACTTCTTTCAAACAATGATTACATGTTTTGATCTTAGCGAAGAGGCTTTCATCACTAAAAGTACTTAACACCCGTTTCAGACGTTCAACATGTGTAGTTATGTCCTTGCTACAAGTCAAGATATCAAAATACACAACCACAAACTTGTCTACAAAACATCTAATCACAAAATTCATTCACCTCGTAAATGTATTAGGTGTGTTTGATTTGCACCTCGCGCCTATAAGGACCCAACCACACACAACAAGCAACCACCGCAAACTTAACTTGCAAAACAAGTAGAACTGGGGAAGATTAGACCAATGGATGAAGCATGGTCACACCCTAGGGTTTTACTAGATTGATAAGATTCAACGACACTAGAAATGAGTCAAGTTTGATAAGCCAGCTATTCTTTGAAAGAATAAAGATATTGATTCACTCAACTCTCAAAGATGTGAAGTCAATTGAGCTGGATGATGGCGAATGTGAACAAATCATATTGTAGCTGGACTCATTAGGAGCATTCACAATGCAGTCCACATATAAGCTGGTAGGAGTACAGGAGCCTTCACTTTGATCAATTCTAATGGTCTAAACATGTGGGGGAATCCATTGGGTGGTTCATTTCTTTAATGCTTCGCTCCCACTTTCTAGTTGATGTATCTCTATATAGATTTGGGGTTGTGGGCCCGTCGAAATGTTCCAATTGCATGCATTCATAGGTGCAAGATATCGATCATATTTTCCCTATAAGGAGTTGGCCTAAGAAGTTTTGGCATATTTTGAACAACGAATTGGCATTAACCAGAGATCAAACCTCTATACTGTTGATGCATGGAGCTATGGCAAACTGCTTACGCATGTCAGTTGTTGAATATAGTTTTGGATTTTCTACCACAGTTACTATGTTGGGTAATTTGAAAGGTTAGAAAATTGTAGTGATATCAGCACAATAGAGTTTCCAATGGAGTGTGATTTGGGAGTTGGAGTTTTTGTTGTTGGAGAAAATCGTGTTGCAATTTCCATTTGATGATTCGGGGGGGGGGGACGTAGGATCATCTCTAGGATGTTATTTCTATGAGTCGTCCAAGAAACCATATAATTCATATTTGGTGGCATCGCCTAGGGCTTCGCCATTACAAACTGAACAAGATGGTTGCCGAATTGATAATATGAGCAAGTCTACTAAAGAAGGGACACTAGGATGCTTGCGGTCCCCTTGTCTTTTCATGCACTGATTTTTTTAGCCCAGGTTTAGAAATAAGGGCTGAGCGTTGGTCTATTCTCCTAGGTGTGGTATTTTGTAGCATAATCGGCCAAAAGTGAGTGAAGATGGAATGCGATTCCAAACTAGTGTTTGATATAGTAAAGGGCCAAACATCAATTCCATGGAGATTGAGAGTTTATATTTGGAAGATCTCAAGATCCAAAAGTATGATTGCCTCTCTGTTACACCACTTTCGAGAAGCAAATGCAATTGTGGCTGCTTTGACCAAGTTAGCATATCTAACAAAATGTTTTCAAGTTCTATTGTTAAATATAGGATCTATATTTGGTCGCTTATTGCATTGAATTTAGATCAAATTAGCTCCTTCAAATTTATCCTACTTTCTATATTGACTCATGTTATTGTCCTTAAGTCTTTATTTCTAAATCTTCACTGCTTACTATAAGTTAATAAGAGAGTAGCCTATCCCACCAGCCCATAATGGCTGTTTCATAAAAAAGAGGAAAAAAATAAGTTAAGTCACGTTTAAGTTGATTAAACGTGGTTTCTTCCTCAGCTCCCCATTTAAAACTAACAGTTTTCATTATAAATTATTTATAGGGGTTGCTTTTGTTAAAAAGTCCTTCACAAATCTGCTATAAAACCTATATCAGATATGAAAATTTGTTACGTAAGATACATTAGAATGGATTAGCTTATCTAAGATGGCCTTGACCTTTGCTTGACCAACTTTGATACCTTCTCTACATAAAATATAACCAAGAAAAACAACTTCTTTCAAACAAAGATTACACGTTTTGATGTTAGCGAAGAGGCTTTCGTCACTAAAAGTACTTAAGACCCGTTTCAGAAGTTCAACATGTGTAGTTATGTCCTTGCTATAAGTCAGGATATCAAAATACACAACCACAAACTTGGCTACAAAACATCTAATCACAAAATTCATTAGCCACGTGAATGTTTTAGGTGTGTTTGATGTGCCCCTCACAGCTATATGGAACAAACAACACACAACAAGCTACTACCTCAAACTTAACATACAAAACAAGTAGAAACAAGGAAGATTAGACCAATGGATGAAGCATGGTCACAACCTAGGGTTCTACTAGATTTGAAAAGCCAGCTGTTCTTTGGAATAAAAAAAAATATTGATTCACTCAACTCTCAAGGACGTAATATCAATCGAGCTGGATGATGGCAAATGTGACCAAATCATATTGTAGCAAGAGTCATTAGGAGTATTCACAATGCAGTCCACATATGTGCTGGTAGAAGTATAGGAGCCTTCTCTTTGATCGATTCTAATGGTCTAAACGGCTGGGTGAATCCATTGGGAGGTTCACTTCTTTAATGCTCCGCTCCCAGTTTCTAGTAGATGTATCTCTATATAGATTTGGGGTTGTGTGCTTGTCGAAATGTTCCAATTGCATGCATTCGTAGGTGGAAGATATTGATCATATTTTCTCTAGGGGTAAGTTGCCCTCAGAAGTTTTGACGTATTTTGAACAACGAATCGACATTCATGGGAGGTCAAAACTATATACTATTGATGCATGGAGCTACGGCAAACTACTTACGCATGTCAGTTGTTCAATATAGCCTTGGATTTTCTACCAGAGTTAATATGTTGGGTAATTTGAAATGCTAGAAAATTGTAGTGATATCAATATAATAGAGTTTCCATTTGAGTGTGATTCGGGAGTCGAAGTTTTTGTTGCTGGAGAAAGTCGGGTTGCAATTTCCCCTTTTGATGATTCGAGGACGAACGTTGGATCTAGGACGTTATTGCTATAAGTCGTCCAAGAGACCATATAATTCATGTTTGGTGGCATCTCCTAGGGCATCGCAATTACAAACTAAACCAAATGGTTGCCTAACTGATAATCTGAGCAGGTCTACTGGAGAAGGGACACTAGGATGTGTGTGGTCTCCTTGTCTTTTCATTCACTCATTTTTCGGTCCAAATTTAGCAATGAGGGCCAAGTGTCGGTCCATTCTCCCAAGTTTGGTACTTTGTAGCATAATCAGCCAATAGTGGGTCAAGGTGGAAAGCAATTCCAAAGTAATGGTTTATAAAGTAAAGGGCCAAGCATCGGTTCCATGGAGATTGAGAGTTTACATTTGGAACATCTTAAGATACAAAAATAAGATTGCATCTCTGTTCACCACTTTCAAGAAGCAAATGCAATTGTGGCTGGTTTGACCAAGTTAGCATATCGGACAAAATGTTTTCAAGTTCTATTGTCAAATACAGGATCTTCGCAGCTATGTTTAGTCGCTTATTGCATTGAATTGAGATCTAGTTAGCTCGTTCAAATTTATCCTACCTTCCATATTCACTCCTTTTATTTGTCCTTAACTCTTTATTCATAAATTTTCACTGCTCACTATATTTTACTATGAGGGAAGCCTATCTCAACAGCTCGTAATGGCTGTTTTATAAAAAAGAGAAGAAAAATAAGGCACGTTTAAGTTGATTAAACGTGGTTTCTTCCTCCGCTCCCCATTTAAAACTAATAGTTTTCGGTATAAGTTTATTTAAGGGGCTGCTTTTTTTGAAAAGTCCTTCGTAAATCTGCTATAAAAACTAGATGAGCTATGAAAGTTTGTTACCTAAGAAACATTAGTATGGGTTAGCTAATTTAAGATGGCCTTGACCTTTGCTTGATCAACTTTGATACCTTCTATACATACAATATAACCAAGAAAAAAACTTCTTTCAAACATAGAGTAAAAGTTTTGATGTTAGCAAAGAGCCTTTCTTCACTAAAATTACTTAACACCCATTTCAGACGTTCAACAAGTGTAGTTTATGTCTTTGCTATAAGTCAGGATATCAAAATACACAACCACAAACTTGGCTACAAAACATCTATGACAAAATTCATTAGCCTCGTGAATGTATTAGGTGTGTTTGATGTACACCTCACTCCTATAAGGAGACAACAACAGACAACAAGCAACCACCCCAAACTTAACTTGCGAAACAAGTAGAACCAAGGAAGATTAGACCAATGGATGAAACGTGGTCACAACCTAGGGTTCTACTAGATTGATAAGATTCAAAGGTGCCAAAAATGAGTCAAGCTTGATAAGCCAGCTGTTCTTTGAAAGAACAAAAAGATTGATTCACTCAACTCTTAATGAAGTTATGTCAATCGAGCTGGATGATGGCGAATGTGACCAAATCATATTGTGGCTGGAGTCATTACGAGCATTCACAATGCAGTCCACATATGAGCTGCTAGGAGTACAGCAGCCATCTCTTCGATCGATTCTAATGGTTTAAGCATGTAAGGGAATCCATTAGGTGGTTCATTTCTTTAATGCTCCACTCCCAGCTACTAGTGGATGTATCCCTATATAGATTTGGGGTTGTGGGCCCGTCGAAATGTTCCATTTGCATGCATTCATAGTTGCAAGATATTGATCATATTTTCTCTATGGGGAGTCGGCCTCAGATGTTTTGCTGTATTTTTAACAACGAATCAGCATTAACGGGAGGTCAAACCTATGTACTTTTGATGCATGGAGTTATGGCAAATTGCTAACGCGTGTCAGCTATTGAATATAGCCTTGGATTTTCTACCACAGTTAATATGTTGGGTAATTTAAAAGGCTTGAAAATTGTAGCGACATCAGCATAATAGAGCTTCCATTGGAGTGTGATTTGGGAGCTGGAGTTTTTCTTTCTGGAGAAATTCGAGTTGCAATTTCCCCATTTGATGATTCGGGGAGGGACGTAGGATCATTTCTAGGATGTTATTGCTATAAGTCACTCAAGAGACCTTATAAATCATGTTTGGTGGCATCTCCTAGGGCTTCGCAATTACAAACTGAGCAAGATGGTTGCCTAATTGATAATCTAAGCAAGTCTACTGGAGCAGGGACACTAGGATGCCTGTGGTTCCCATGTCTTTTCACGCATTGATTTTTTAGCCCAAGTTTAGGAATGAGGGTTGAGTGTCGGTCTATTCTCCTAAGTATGGTACTTTGTAGCATAATTGGCCTAAAGAGGGTGAAGATGGAATGCGATTCCAAAATAGTGGTTGATACAGTAAAGGACCAAGCATCAGTTCCATGGAGATTGAGAGTTTACATTTGGAAGATCTCAACATACAAACATATGATTGCCTCTCTGTTACACCAATTTTGAGAAGCAAATGCAATTGTGGCTGGTTTGACCAAGTTAACACATCGGACAAAATGTTTTCGAGTTCTATTGTCAGATACAAGATCTTTGCAATTATGTTTGGTCACTTACTGCATTGAATTGAGATCGAGTTAGCTCCTTCAAATTTATCCTGCTTTTCACATTCACTCCGGTTATTTGTCTATAGCTCTTTATTTGTAATTCTTTACTACTCACCATAATTTAGTAAGAGGGTAGACCATCCTACCAGCCCGTAATGGCTGTTTCATAAAAAAGAGAAGAAAGAAGTTAAGTCACGTTTAAGTTGATTAAACACGGTTTCTTCCTAAACCCTCCATTTTTAACTAACAATTTTCGTTATAAGTTCATCTAAAGGGTTGCTTTTGTTGAAATGCCCATCACAAATCTACTATAAAAACTAGCTCAGCTATGAAACTTGTTACCTAAGAAACATTGGAAGAGGTTATCTAATCTATGATGGCCGTGACCTTTGTTTGATCAAATTTGATACCTTCTGTACATACAATATAACCAAGAAAAACTACTTGTTTCAAACAAAGAGTTCACGTTTTGATGTTAGCAAAAGCCTTTTTTCACTAAAAGTACTTAACACCCGTTTCAGATGTTCAACATGTGTAGTTATGTCCTTGCTAAAAGCCAGGATATCAAAATACACAACCACAAACTTGCCTACAAAACTTCTAATCACATAATTCATTTGCCTGATTAATGTGTTAGGTTTGTTTGGTGTGCACCTCATGACTATAAGGAACCAACAACACGAAACAAGCAACCATCCCAAACTTAACTTGGGAAACAAGTAGAATCAGGGAAGATTAGACCAATGGATGAAGCGTGGTCACAACCTAAGGTTGTACAAGATTGATAAGATTCAAAGGCACTAGAAATGAGTCAGGTTTGATAAGCCAATTGTTCTTTGAAAGAACAAAAAGATTTATTCACTCAACCCTCAAAGACGCTATGTCAATCGAGGTGGATGATGGCAAATCTGACCAAATCATATTGTAGCGGGAGTCATTAGGAGCATTCACAATGCAGTCCACATGTGAGCTATTAGAAGTACAGGAGCCATCTCTTTGATCGATTCTAATGGTTTAAGCATGTAGGGGAATCCATTGGGTGGTTCATTTCTTTAATGATCCGGTCCCAGCTACTAGTCGAAATGTTCCAATTGCATGCATTCATAGGTGGAAGATATTGATCATATTTTCTCCATGGGCGAGTTGGCCTCGGAAGTTTGGGCGTATTTTGAACAACAAATCGGCATTGAATGGAGGTCAAACCTATACACTATTGATGCATGGAGCTATGGCAAACAGCTTACACATGTCAGTTGTTGAATATGGCCTTGGATTTTCAACCACAATTAATATGTTGGGTATTTTGAAAGGCTAGAAACTTGTAGCGATATCAGCATAACAGAGTTTCCGTAGAAATGAGATTCAGGAGATGAAGTATCTCTTACTGGAGAAAGTTGGGTTGCAATTTCCCAATTTGATGATTCAAGGAGAGATTTGCAATTTCCCCATAGGATCTAGGATGTTAGTGCTTTGAGTCGTCCAAGAGACCATCTAATTCATGTTTGGTGGCATCTCTTAGGGCATCACAATTACAAACTAAACCAAATGGTTGCCTAACTGATAATCTAAGCAGGTCTACTGGAGAAGGGGCACTAGGATGCATGTGGTCCCCTTGTCTTTTCATTCACTCATTTTTTTTGTTCAAATTTAGCAATGAGGGCTGAGAGTTGGTCTGTTCTCCCAAGTGTGGTACATTGTAGCTTAATCGGCCAAAAAAAGGTGGTGGTGGAATGCAATTCCAATGTAGTGGTTTATTTAGTAAAGGGCCAAGCATCTGTTCCATGGAGATTAACAGTTTGCATTTGGAAGATCTTAAGATACAAAAATAAAATTGCCTCTCTATTACACCACTTTCGAGAAGCAAATGCAATTGTGGCTGGTTTGACCAAGTTAGCAAATCGAACAAAATGTTTTCAAGTTCTATTGTCAGATACAGGAACTTCACAGCTATGTTTTCGTCGCTTATTACATTGAATTGAGATCTAGTTAGCTCGTTCAAATTTATCTTGGTTTCCATATTGACTCCTTTTATTTGTCCTTAACTCTTTTTTTTGTAAATCTTCACTACTCACCATAATTTAATAAGAGGGAAGCCCATCTCACCAACCCGTAATAGCTGTTTCATAAAAAAGAAAAGAAAAATAAGTTAAGGCACGTTTAATTTGATAAAACGTGGTTTCTTCCTCAGCTCCGCCTTTAAAACTAGCTGTTTTCAGTATAAGTTTATTTAAAAGGGCTTCTTTTGTTCAAAAGTCTTTCACAAATCTGCTATAAAAACTAGCTCAGCTATGAAAGCTTGTTACCTAAGAAACATTAGAATGGGTTAGCTAATCTAAGATGGCCTTGACCTTTGCTTGATCAACTTTGATAACTACTGTACATACAATATAACCGAGAAAAACTACTTCTTTCAAACTAAGAGTACACGTTTTGATGTTAGCAAAGAGCCTTTCTTCACTAAAATTACTTAACACCAGTTTCAGACGTTCAACATGTGTAGTTATGTCCTTGCTATAAGTCAGGATATCAAAATACACAACCACAAACTTGCCCACAAAACATCTAATCACAAAATTTGTTAGCCTCGTGAATGTATTAGGTGTGTTTGATGTGCACCTCACACCTATGGATGAAGTGCGGTCACAACCTAGGGCTTTACTAGATTGATAAGATTCAAATGCGCTAAAAATGAGTAAGGTTTGATAAGCCAGCTATTCTTTCAAAGAACAAAAAGATTAATTCACTCAACTCTTAATGACATGATGTCAATTGAGGTGGATGATGGCGAATGTGACCAAATCATATTGCAGCTGGAGTCATTAGAAGCATTCACAATGCAGTCCACATATGAAATGTTAGAAGTACAAGACCAATCTCTTCAATCAATTATAATAGTTTAAGCATGTGGGGGAATCCATTGGGTGGTTCATTTCTTTAATGCTCCGCTCCCAGCTCTAGAGGATGTATCTTTATATAGATTTGGGGTTGTGGGCCCGTCAAAATGTTCCAATTGTATGCATTCATAGGTGCAAGATATTGATCATATTTTCTCTATGGGGAGTTGGCCTCAGAAGTTTTGGCATATTTTCATTTAAAGGGCTGCATTTATTCAAAGGCCCTTCACAAATCCACTATAAAAACCAGCTCGGCTATGAAAACTTGTTACTAAAGAAACATTGGAAGGGGTTAGCTAATCTAAGATGGTTGTGAACTTTGTTTGATCAAAATTGATACCTTCTATACATACAATATAAGCAAGAAAAACAACTTCTTTCAAACAAAGAGTATATGTTTTGATGTTAGTAAAGAGCCTTTCTTCACTAAAAGTACTTAACACCCATTTTAGACGTTCAACATGTGTAGTTATGTCCTTGCCATAAGCGAGGATATCAAAATACACAACCACAAACTTGCCTACAAAACTTCTAATCACATAATTCATTAGCCTCATTAATGTATTAGGTTTGTTTGATGTGCACCTCACGGCTATAAGGAGCCAACAAAACAGAACAAGCAACCACCCCAAACTTAACTTGCAAAACAAGTAGAACTAGGGAAGATTAGACCAATGGATGAAGCATGGTCACAACCTAGGGTTCTACTGGATTGATAAGATCCAAAGGTGCTAGAAATGAGTTAGCTTTGATATGCCAGTTGTTTTTTGAAAGAACAAAAAGATTGACTCACTCAACCCTCAAATACATGATGTCAATCGAGCTGGATGATGGCGAATGTGACCAAATCATATTGTAGATGGAGTCATTAGGAGCATTCACAATGCAGTTCACATATGAGCTGTTTGGAGTACATGAGCCATCGCTTCGATCTATTCTAATGGTTTAAGCATGTGGGGGAATTTATTGGGTGGTTAATTTCTTTAATGCTCTACTCCCAGCTACTAGTGGATGTATCTCTTTATGGATTTGGGGTTGTGGGCCATTGAAATGTTCCAATTGCAAGCATTCATACGTGGAAGATATTAATCATATTTTCTCCATGGGCGAGTTGGCCTTGGAAGTTTAGGCATATTTTGAACAACAAATCGGCATTCAAGGGATGTCAAACCTATGTACTATTGATGCATGGGGCTCTAGAAAACTACTTACACATGTCAGTTGTTGAATATAGCTTTGGATTTTCTACCACTGTTAATATGTTGGGTAATTTGAAAGGCTAGAAAATTGTAGCGATATCAGCATAACAGAGTTTCCATTGGAGTGTGATTCAGGAGCTAGAGTTTCTGTTGTTGGAAAAATTCGAGTTGCAATTTCCCCATTTGCTTATTCATGGAAGGACGTAGAATCTAGGATGTTATTGCTATGAGTCATCCAAGAGACCATATAATTCTTGTTTGGTGGCATCTCCTAGGGCATCGCAATTACAAACTAAACCAAATGATTGCCTAACTAATAATCTGAGTAGGTCTACTGGAGAAGAACCCTTGGATGCATGTGGTCCCCTTGTCTTTTCATTCACTCATTTTTTTGACCCAAATTTGGCAATGAGGGCCGAGTGTCAGTCTATTCTCCCAACTGTGGTACTTTTTAGGATAATCGGCCAAAAGAGGGTGGAGGTGGAATGCAATTCAAATGTAGTGGTTTATATAGTAAATGGCCAAGCATCGGTTCCATGGAGATTGAGAGTTTACATTTGGAATATCTCACGATACAAAAATATGATTGGCTCTCTGTTACACCACTTTCGAGAAGCAAATGCAAAAACAGAAGAAAAAATAAGTTAAGGCACGTTTAAGTTGATAAAACATGGTTTCTTCCTCCGATCCCCATTTAAAACGAACAGTTTTTGGTATAAGTTCATTTAAAGGAGCTGCTTTTGTTGAAAAGTCCTTCATAAATCTGCTATAAAAACTTGCTCAGCTATGAAAGCTTGTTACCTAAGAAACATTAGAATGGGTTAGCTAATCTAAGATGACCTTGACCTTTGCTTGATCAACTTTGATACCTTCTATACTTACAATATAACCAAGAAAAACAACTTCTTTCAAATAAAGAATACACGTTTTGATGTTAGCAAAGAGCCTTTTCTCACTAAAATTACTTAACACCCGTTTTAGACATTCAACATGTGTAGTTATGTCCTTGCTATAAGTCAGGATACCAAAATACACAACCACAAACTTGGCTACAAAATATCTAATCACAAAATTCATTAGCCTCGTGAATGTATTAGGTGTTTTTGATGTGAACCTCACGCCTATAAGGTGCCAACGACACACAACAAGCAACCACCCCAAACATAACTTGCGAAAAGAGTAGAACCAGGGAAGATTAGACCAACGGATGAAGCGTGGTCACAACCTAGGGTTCTACTCGCTTGATAAGATTCAAAGGCACTAAAAATGAGTCAAGTTTCATAAGCCAGCTGTTCTGTGAAAGAACAAAAACATTGATTCACTCAATTCTTAATGACGTAATGTCAGTCGAGCTGGATGATGGCAAATGTGAGTTAGAGTCATTAGGAGCATTCACAATGCAGCCCACATATGAGCTGTTAGAAGTACAGGAGCCATCTCTTCGATCAATTCTAGTGGTTTAAGCATGTGGGGGAATCCATTGGGTGGTTCATTTCTTTAATCCTTCACTCCCAGCCACTAGTGGATGTATCTCTATATAGATTTGGGGTTGTGGGCCCATAGAAATGTTCCAATTACAAGCATTCATAGGTGCAAGATTATGATCATATTTTCTCTATGGGGAGTTGGCCTCAGAAGTTTTGGTGTATTTTGAACAACGAATCGGCATTGACGGGAAGTCAAACTTATATATTTTTAATACATGGAGCTATGGCAAACTGCGTACGCATGTCAGTTGTTGAATATAGCCTTGGATTTTCTACTACAGTTAATATGTTAGGTAATTTGAAAGCCTAGAAAATTGTAGTGATATCAATATAACAGAGTTTCCATTGAAGTGTGATTCGGGAGCTGGAGTTTTTATTGCTGCAGAAAGTCGGGTTGCAATTTCCCCATTTGATGATTCGGGGAGGAACGTAAGATCATTTCTAGGATGTTATTGCTATAAGTCATCCAAGAGACCTATAATTCATGTTTGGTGGCGTCTCCGAGGGATTCGCAATTACAAACTGAGCAAGATGGTTGCCTAATTGATAATCTAAGCAAGTCTATTGGAGAAAGGACACTAGAATGCCTGTGGTTCCCATGTCTTTTCATGCATTGGAAGGGGTTAGCTAATCTAAGATGGCCTTGACCTTTGTTTCATCAACTTTGATACCTTCTATACATACAATATAACCAAGAAAACAACTACTTTCAAGAAAGAGTACACGTTTTGTTGTTAGCAAAGAGCCTTTCTTCACTAAAAGTACTTAACACCGGTTTCAAACGTTCAACATGTGTAGTTATGTCCTTGCTATAAGTCAAGCTATCAAAATACACAACCACAAACTTGACAACAAAACATCTAATCACAAAATTCATTAGCCTCCTGAATGTATTAGGTGTGTTTGATGTGCACCTCACAGCAATATGGAGTCAACAACACACAACAAGCAACCACCCCAAACTTAACTTGCAAAACAAGTAGAACCAGGGAAGATTAGACCAATGGATGAAGCATGGTCACAACTGTGGGTTCTACTAGATTGTAAGATTCAAAGTTGCTATAAATAAGTCAGGTTTGATAAGCCAGCTATTCTTTGAAAGAACAAAAAGATTGATTCACTCAACTCTCAAGGACGTGATGTCAATCGAGCTGGATGATGGCGAATGTGACAAATCAGATTTTAGCTAGAGTCATTAGGAGAATTCACAATTAAGTCCACATATGAGCTAGTAAGAATATAGGAGACTTCTCTTTGATCGATTCTAATGGTCTATGCTTGTGGGTGAATCCATTGGGTGATTCATTTCTTTAATACTCCGCTCCTAACTACTAGTGGATGTACTCTATATAGATTTGGGGTTGTGGGCCCGTCGAAATGTTCCAATTGCATGCATTCATAGGTGGAAGATATTGATCATATTTTCTCCATGGGTGAGTTGGCCTCGGAAGTTTGGGCGTATTTTGAACAACATATAGGCATTTAAGGGAGGTCAAACCTATATACTATTGATGCATAGAGCTATGGCAAGCTGCTTACGCTTGTCAGTTGTTTAATATTGCTCTGGATTTCGTACCACAGTTAATATGTTGGGTAATTTGAAAGGCTAGAAAATTGTAGCAATATCAACATAACAAAGTTTCCATTGGAGTGTGGTTCAGGAGCTGGAGTTTCTGTTGCTGGAGAAAGTCGGTTTGCAATTTCCCCATTTGATGATTCGGAGAAGGACGTAGGATCAAGGATGTTATTGCTATGAGTCGTCCAAGAGACCATATAATTCATGTTCGGTGGCATCTCCTAGCACATCACAATTACAAACTGAACCAGATGGTTTCCTAATTGATAATCTGAGCAAATCTATTGGAGAAGAGACACTAGGATGCGTGTGGTCCCCTTGTCTTTTCATACACTGATTTTTTCAGCCCAAGTTTTGCAATGAGGTCCGAGTGTCGATTTATTCTCCTAGGTGTGGTACTTTGTAGCATAATCGGCCAAAAGAGGGAGGAGGTGGAATGCGATTCCAAAGTAGTGGTTTATATACTAAAGGACCAAGCATCGGTTCCATGGAGTTTGAGAGTTTACATTTGGACGATCTGTGAATACAAAAATATGACTGCCTCTCTATTACACCACTTTCGAGAAGCAAATGCAATTGTGACTAGTTTTACCAAGTTAGCTTATTGGACAAAATGTTTTCAAGTTCTATTGGCAAATACAGGATCTTCGCAGCTATGTTTGGTCACTTATTGCATTGAATTGAGATCAAGTTAGCTCCTTCAAATTTATCCTGCTTTCCACATTGACTCCTGTTATTTGTCTTTAACGCATTTTTTGTAATTCTTCACTGTTCACCATAATTTAATAAAAGGGTAGCCCATCCCACCAGCCAGTAATGCCTGTTTTATAAAAAAGAGAAGAAAGAAGTTAAGTCACGTTTAAGTTGATTAAACATGGTTTCTTCCTCAACTCCCCATTTAAAACAAATAGTTTTCATTAGAAGTTCATTTAAAGGGGCTACTTTTGTTGAAAAGTCTTTCACAAATCTGCTATAAAAACTAGCTCAGCTATGAAAACTTGTTACCTCTGAAACATTGAAAGGGGTTAGCTAATCTAAGATGGCCTTGACCTTTTTTTCATCAACTTTGATACCTTCTATACATACAATATAACCAAGAAAACAACTACTTTCAAGAAAGAGTACACGTTTTGTTGTTAACAAAGAGCCTTTCTTCACTAAAAGTACTTAACACCCGTTTTAGACGTTCAACATGTGTAGTTATGTCCTTGCTATAAGTCAGAATATCAAAATACACAACCACAAACTTTCCTACAAAACTTCTAATCACATAACTCATTAGCCTCATTAATGTATTAGGTGTGTTTGATATGCACGTCACGGCTATAAGGAACCAACAACACAGAACAAGCAACCAACCCAAACTTAACTTGCGAAACAAGTAGAACCAGGAAAGTTTAGACCAATGGACGAAGCGTGGTCATGACCTAGGGTTCTACTAGATTGTAAGATTCAAAGTTGCATTAATAAGCCAGGTTTGATAAGCCAGCTGTTCTTTGAAAGAACAAAAAGATTGATTCACTCAACTCTCAAGGACGTGATGTCAATCGAGTTGGATGATGGCGAATGTGACAAATCATATTTTAGCTAGAGTCATTCGGAAAATTCACAATTCAGTCCACATATGATCTAGTAAGAATATAGGAAACTTCTCTTTGATCGATTCTAATGGTCTATGCTTGCGGGTGAATTCATTGGGTGATTCATTTCTTTAATACTCCGCTCCCAACTACTAATGGATGTATCTCTATATAGATTTGGGGTTGTGGGCCCGTCGAAATGTTCCAATTGCATGCATTCATAGGTGGAAGATATTGATCATATTTTCTCCATTGGTGAGTTGGCCTCGGAAGTTTGGGCGTATTTTGAACAACATATAGGCATTTAAAGGAGGTCAAACCTATATACTATTGATGCATAGAGCTATGGCAAACTG
Organism: Gynochthodes officinalis; assembly: GCA_020080225.1. Classification (NCBI taxonomy): domain Eukaryota; kingdom Viridiplantae; phylum Streptophyta; class Magnoliopsida; order Gentianales; family Rubiaceae; genus Gynochthodes; species Gynochthodes officinalis. The sequence goes on from CM034622.1 coordinate 6,334,228, forward strand.
CTTACGCTTGTCAGTTGTTTAATATTGCCTTGAATTTTTTAGCACAGTTAATATTTTGGCTAATTTGAAAGGCTAGAAAATTGTAGCAATATCAACATAACAAAGTTTCCATTGGAGTGTGATTTGGGAGCTGGAGTTTCTGTTGCTGGAGAAAGTCGGTTTGCAATTTCCTTGTTTGATGATTCGAAGAAGGACGTAGGATCAAGGATGTTACTGCTATGAGTCGTCCAAGAGACCATATAATTCATGTTTGGTGGCATCTCCTAGTACATCACAATTACAAACTGAACCAGATGGTTTCCTAATTGATAATCTGAGCAAATCTAATGGAGAAGAGACACTAGGATGCTTGTGGTCCCCTTGTCTTTTCATACACTGATTTTTTCAGCCCAAGTTTTGCAATGAGGTCCGAGTGTCGATTTATTCTCCTAGGTGTGGTACTTTGTAGCATAATCAGCCAAAAGAGGGAGGAGGTGGAATGCGATTCCAAATTAGTGGTTTATATACTAAAGGACCAAGCATCGGTCCCGTGGAGTTTGAGAGTTTACATTTGGACGATCTGTAAATACAAAAATATGACTGCCTCTCTATTACACCACTTTCGAGAAGCAAATGCAATTGTGACTAGTTTTACCAAGTTAGCTTATCGGACAAAATGTTTTCAAGTTCTATTGTCAAATACAGGATCTTCGCAGCTATGTTTGGTCGCTTATTGCATTGAATTGAGATCAAGTTAGCTCCTTCAAATTTATCCTGCTTTCCACATTGACTCCTGTTATTTGTCTTTAACGCATTATTTGTAATTCTTCACTGTTCACCATAATTTAATAAAAAGGTAGCCCATCCCACCAGCCAATAATGCTTGTTTCATAAAAAAGAGAAGAAAGAAGTTAAGTCACCTTTAAGTTGATTAAACGCGGTTTCTTCCTCAACTCCCCATTTAAAACAAATAGTTTTCATTATAAGTTCATTTAAAGGGCTACTTTTGTTGAAAAGTCTTTCACAAATCTGCTATAAAAACTAGCTCAGCTATAAAAACTTGTTACCTCTGAAACATTGGAAGGGGTTAGCTAATCTAAGATGGCCTTGACCTTTGTTTCATCAACTTTGATACCTTCTATACATACAATATAACCAAGAAAACAACTACTTTCAAGAAAGAGTACACGTTTTGTTGTTAGCAAAGAGCCTTTCTTCACTAAAAGTACTTAACACCCGTTTTAGACGTTCAACATGTGTAGTTGTGTCCTTGCTATAAGTCAAAATATCAAAATACACAACCACAAACTTTCCTACAAAACTTCTAATCGCATAACTCATTAGCCTCATTAATGTATTAGGTGTGTTTGATGTGCATCTCACGGCTATAAGGAACCAACAACATAGAACATGCAACCACCCCAAACTTAACTTGCGAAACAAGTAGAACCAGGAAAGTTTAGACCAATGGACGAAGCGTGGTCATAACCTAGGGTTCTACTAGATTGATAAGATTCCACTGCACTAGAAATGAGTCAGGTTTGATAAGCTAGTTGTTCTTTGACAGAACAAAAAGATTGATTCACTCAACTCTCAAGGATGTGATGTCAATCGAGCTGGATGATGGCGATATGACCAAATCATATTGTAGCTAGTACGAATACAGGAGCCTTCTCTTTGATAGATTCAAATGGTCTAAGCATGTGAGTGAATCCATTAGGTGGCTCATTTCTTTAATGCTCTGCTCCCAACTACTAGTGGATGTTTCTCTTTATAGATTTGGGTTGTGGGCTCGTCGAAATGTTCCAATTGCATGCATTCGTAGGTGCAAGATATTGATCATATTTTCTCTTGGGGAGTTGGCCTCGGAAGTTTTGGCATATTTTGAACAACGAATCGGCATTGACGGTAGGTCAAACATATATACTATTGATGCATGGAGCTATGGCAAACGACTTACGCATGTCAGTTGTTGAATTTAGCCTTGGATTTTCTACCACAGTTAATATGTTGGGTAATTTGAAAGGCTAGAAAATTGTAGCGATATCAACGTAACAAAGTTTTCACTTGAGTGTGATTCGTGAGCTGGAGTTTTTGTTGCTAGAGAAAGTCGGGTTGTAATTTCCCTGTTTGATGATTCGGGGAAGGACATAAAATCATTTCTAGAATGTTATTGCTATAAGTCATCCAAGAGACCTTATAATTCATGTTTGGTGGCATTTCCTAGGGCTTCGCAATTACAAACTGAGCAAGATGGTTGCCTAATTGATAATCTAAGCAAGTCTATTGAAAAAGGGACACTTGGATGCATGTGGTCCCCTTGTCTTTTTTCATGCATGATTTTTTTCTACCCAAGTTTTGCAATGAGGGTTGAGTGTCAGACTATTCTCCTAGGTGTGGTACTTTCTAGTGTAATCGGCCAAAAGAGGGTGGAGATAGAATGCGATTCCAAAATAGTGGTTGAGATGGTAAAGGGCCAAGCATCAGTTCCATGCAAATTGAGAGATTACATTTGGAAGATCTCAAGATACAAAAGTATGATTGCCTCTCTGTTACACCACTTTCGAGAAACAAATGCAATTGTGGCTGGTTTGACCAGGTTAGCATATTGGGCAAAATGTTTTCAAGTTCTATTGTTAGATTCAGGATCTTCGTAGCTATGTTTGGTCGCTTATTGCATTGAATTGAGATCAAGTTAGCTTCTTCAAATTTATCCTGCTTTCCATATTGACTCCTGTTATTTGTCCTTAACTCTTTATTTGTAAATCTTCACTACTCAACAAAATTTAATAAGAGGGTAGGCCATCCCACCAGCCCATAATGGCTGTTTCATAAAAAAGAGAAGAAAAATAAGTTAAGCACATTTAAGTTGATTAAACGTGGTTTCTTCCTTAGCTCCCCATTTAAAACTAAAACTTTTCGTTATAAGTTCGTTTAAAGGGGCTGCTTTTGTTGAAAAGTCCTTCACAAATCTACTATAAAAACTACCTCAACTATGAAAACTTGTTACTTAAGAAACATTAGAATGGGTTAGCTAATCTAAGATGGCCTTGCCCTTTCCTTGATCAACTTTGATACCTTCTGTACATACAATATAACCAAGAAAAACAACTTCCTTCAAACAAAGAGTACATGTTTTGATGTTAGCAAAGAGGCTTTCTTCACTAAAAGTACTTAACACCCGTTTTAGACATTCAACATGTGTAGTTATGTCCTTGCTATAAGTCAGGGAATCGAAATACACAACCACAAACTTGCCTACAAAACATCTAATCACGTAATTCATTACCTCATGAATGTATTAGGTGTGTTTGATGTGCACTTCACGGCTATAAGGAGCCAACAACACACAACAAGCAACCACCCCAAACTTAACTTGCAAAACAAGTAGAACCAAGATTAGACCAATTGATGAAGCATGGTCACAACCTAGGGTTCTACAAGGTTGATAAGATTCAAATGCGCTAGAAATAAGTCAGGTTTGATAAGCCAGCTGTTCTTTGTAAGAACAAAAAGATTAATTCACTCAACTCTCAACGACGTGATGTCAATCGAGCTAGATGATGACGAATGTGACCAAATATATTTTAGCTGGAGTCATTAGGAGCATTCACAATGCAGTCCACATTTGAGCTGGTAGGAGTATTGGAGCTTTCTCTTTGATCGATTCTAATGGTCTAAGCTTGTGTGTGAATCCATTGGGTGGTTCATTTCTTTAATGCTCCGCTCGCAACTACAAGTGGATGTATCTTTATATAGATTTGGGGTAGTGGGCCCATCGAAATGTTCCAATTGCATGCATTCACAGGTGGAAGATATTGATCATATTTTCTCTATGGGTGAGTTGGCCCCGGATGTTTGGGCGTATTTTCAACAACGAATCGGCATTCAAGGGATGTCAAACCTATATGCTATTGATGCATGGAGCTATAGCAAAATGCTTACACATGTTAGTTGTTGAATACAGCCTTGGATTTTTTAGCACAGTTAATATGTTGGGTAATTTGAAAGGCTAGAAAATTGTAGCGATATCAGCATAACAAAGTCTACTGGAGAAAGGACACTAGGATGCGTATGCTCCCCATGTCTTTTCAAACACTGATTTTTTCGGCTCAAGTTTACCAATAAGGACCAAGTGCCGGTCTATTTTCCTAAGTGTGGTACTTTTTAGTATAATCAGCCAAAAGAGGGTGGAGGTGGAATGCGATTCCAAAGTAGTGGTTTATATAGTAAATGGCCAAGCATCGGTTCCATAGAGATTGAGAGTTTACATTTGGAAGATCTCAAGATACAAAAATATGATTGCCTCTCTGTTACACCACTTTTAAGAAGCAAAGGCAATTGTGGCTGCTTTGACCAACTTAGCATATTAGACAAAATGTTTTCAAGTTCTATTGTCAGATATAGGATCTTTGCCACTATGTTTGGTCGTTTACTACATTGAATTGAGATCAAGTTAGCTCCTTCAAATTTATTCTGCTTTCCACATTGACTCGTGTTATTTTTCTTTAGCTCTTTATTGGTAATTCTTCACTACTCACCATAATTTAATGAGAGGGTAGCCCATCCCTCCAGCCCGTAATAACTGTTTTATAAAAAAGAGAAGAAAGAAGTTAAGTCACGTTTAAGTTGATTAAATGTGGTTTCTTCTTCAACTCTCCCTTTAAAACTAACAGTTTTCGTTATAAGTTCATTTAAAGGGGCTTCTTTTGTTGAAAAGTCCTTCACAACTCTGCTATAAAAACTAGCTCAGTTATAAAAACTTGTTACCTAAGAAACATTGGAAGGGGTTAGCTAATCTAAAATGGCCTTGACCGTTGCTTGATAAACTTTGATACCTTCTGTATATACAATATGACCAAGAAAAACAACTTCTTTCAATCAAAAAGTGCCCGTTTTGATGTTAGCAACAAGTCTTTCTTCACTAAAAGTACTTAACACCCATTTCATACTTTCAACATGTGTAGTTATGTGACCAAATCATATTGTAGCTGGAGTCATTAGGAGCATTCACAATGCAATCCACATATGAGCTAGTAGGAGTACAGTAGCCTTCTCTTTGATTGACTCAAATGGTCTAAGCATGTGGGTGAATCCATTGGGTGGTTCATTTCTTCAATGCTCCGCTCCTAGCTACTAATGGATGTATTTCTATGTAGATTTGGGGTTATGGGCCCGTAGAAATGTTCTTATTGCATGCATTCATAGGTGGAAATATTGATCATATTTTCTTCACGAGCAAGTTGGCCTCGGAAGTTTGGGCATATTTTGAACAAAGAATCAACATTCAAGGCAGGTCAAACCTATATACTATTGATGCATGAAGCTATGGCAAACTGCTTACATATGTCAGTTGTTGAATATAGCCTTGGATTTTCTACCACAGTTAATATGTTGGGTAATTTGAAAGGCTAGAAAATTGTAGCGATATCAGTATAACAGAGTTTCCCTTGGACTGTGATTCAGGAGCTGGAGTTTTTGTTGCTGGAGAAAGTCGAGTTGCAATTTCCCCATTTGATGATTCAAGGAGGGACGTAGGATCATTTCTAGGATGTTATTGATATGAGTCTTCCAAGAGACCATATAATTCATGTTTGGTGGCATCTCCTAGGGCTTCGTAATTACAAACTGAACAAGATGGTTACCTAACTAATAATCTAAGCAAGTCCACTGGAGAAGGGACACTAGGATGCGTGTGGTCCCCTTGTCTTTTCATACACTGATTTTTTGACCCAAGTTTAGCACTGAGGGCCGAGTGTCGGTCTATTCTTCTAGGTGTGGTACTTAATAGCATAATCGGCCAAAAGAGGGTGGAAGTGGAATGCGATTCCAAAGTACTGGTTCATATAGTAAAGGGCTAAGCATTGGTTCCATGGAGATTGAGAGTTTACATTTGGAAGATCTCAACATACAAAAATATGATTGCCTCTCTGTTACACTGCTTTCGAGAAGCAAATGCAATTGTGGCTGGTTTGACCAAGTTAGCATATCTGACAAAATGTTTTCAAGTTCTATTGTCAGATACAGGATTTTCGCAGCTATGTTTAGTCGTTTATTGCATTGAATTGAGATCAAGTTATCTCCAAATTTATCCTGCTTTCCACATTAACCCTTGTTATTTGTCTTTAACTCTTTATTTCTAATTCTTCACTGCTCACCATAATTTAATAAGAGGGTAGCCCATCCCACCAACCTATAATGCCTGTTTCATAGAAAAGAGAAGAAAGAAGTTAAGTCACGCTTAAGTTGATTAAACGCGGTTTCTTCCGCAACTCCCCATTTTAAACTAAGAGTTTTCGTTATAAGTTCATTTAAAGGGGCTGCTTTTGTTGAAAAGTCCTTCACAAATCTGCTATAAAAACTAGCTCAGCTATGAAAACTTGTTACCCAAGAAACATTGGAAGGGGTTAGCTAATCTAAGATGGCCTTGACCTTTGCTTGATCAACTTTGATATCTTCTGTACATACAATATAACCAAGAAAACAACTTCTTTCAAACAAAGAGTACACATTTTGATGTTAGCAAAGAGCCTTTCTTCACTAAAAGTACTTAACACCCGTTTCAAACGTTCAACATGTGTAGTAATGTCCTTGCTATAAGTTACGATATCAAAATACACAACCACAAACTTACCTTCAAAACATCTAATCACATAATTCATTAGCCTCATGAATGTATTAGGAGTGTTTGATGTACACTTCATGACTATGTGGAGCCAACAACAACCGCCCCAAACTTAATTTGCAAAACAACTACAACTGGGAAAGATTAGACCAATCGATGAAGCATGGTCACAACCTAAGGTTATACTGGATTGATAAGATTCAAACTTGCTAGAAATGAGTCAGGTTTTATAAGCCATTTGTAATAGAGTTTCCATTGGAGTGTGATTCGGGAGCTGGAGTTTTTGTTGCTGGAGGAAGTTAGGTTGCAATTTCCCCGTTTGATGATTCAGGGAGAGGCGTAAGATCATTTCTAGGATGTTATTTCTATGAGTCTTCCAAGAGACCATATAATTCATGTTTGGTGGCATCTCCTAGGGCTTTGCAATTACAAACTGAACAAGATGGTTACCTAACTAATAATCTGAGCAAGTCTACTGGAGAAGGGACACTAGGATGCGTGTGGTCCCTTTGTCTTTTCAATGCACTGATTTTTTTTTACCCAAGTTAGCATTGAGGGCCGAGTGTCGGTCTATTCTTCTAGGTGTGGTACTTAATAGCATAATCGGCCAAAAGAGGGTGGAGGTGGAATGCGATTCCAAAGTACTGATTCATATAGTAAAGGGCCAAGCATCGGTTCCATGGAGATTGAGAGTTTACATTTGGAAGATCTCAACATACAAAAATATGATTGCCTCTATGTTACACCGCTTTCGAGAAGCAAATGCAATTGTGGCTGGTTTGACCAAGTTAGCATATCGGACAAAATGTTTTCAAGTTCTATTGTTAGATACAGGATTTTCGCAGCTATGTTTGGTCGCTTAATGCATTGAATTGAGATCAAGTTAGCTCCTTCCAATTTATCTTGCTTTCCACATTGACTCCTGTTATTTGTCTTTAACTCTTTATTTCTAATTCTTCACTGTTCACCATAATTTAATAAGAAGGTAGCCCATCCCACCAATTCGTAATGGCTGTTTCATAAAAAAGAGAATAAAGAAGCTAAGTCACATTTAAGTTGATTAAACGTGGTTTCTTCCTCAACTCCCTATTTAAAACTAATAGTGTTCATTATAAGTTTATTTAAAGGGGCTACTTTTGTTCAAAAGTCATTCACAAATTTGCTATAAAAACTAGTTCAGCTATGAAAACTTGTTACCTAAGAAACATTGGAAGGGGTTAGCTAATCTAAGATGGCCTTGACCTTTGCTTGATCAACTTTGATACCTTCTGTACATACTGATGAAAATATGAGAGCCAAGGTTGAAACAAACAACCATCCAACCGGGACAACTCAACCAAATTCAAGAGAGACAAATCTAAAAGCACAAGTTGGATGTTTCGTTGAGAATTCGCCTACAAAGAGACATCAACACCTTAATCCATTACAAGGTATTAGAAGGCCTATGACTAGATTGCAAATTAAGCGAATGAAAGATCCTTTAGTAACACTTATAACCAAGTTAAGGGAAGCTCAAGAAACTAAAGCAGTAATGAAAGCAAAGAAGAATTCTGATCTTAGTTCATCATTTGTCATTCTAGTCATCAATGAAGACTCGAGAATGAAGGATCAAGTGTGGCTGATTTCACATGTGTAATCAAGATTCTTAGGCCACTTCTCATCACAATCCTAGTTCGAATTTGGAAGGTTTTACTTCGGAAGTTTGCAACTCAATTCGGTCTTGGAAGATTTCAGCATTTGGCCTTGGAATGTTCCAACATTAAACCAATTTTAGGAAGCTCAAATGGACGTTTTTGGCAGTCTAACTCCAGCTCTATTCAGCTCCATTCTATTCAAACTTGGAATTATGGTTTAAGCAATTCCATTCAGCACTTGGATGTTGATTTAGTTCAGCTCAAGTTCCAGTCCAAAATTGGATTTCAATTTCGGAATTCCAGCCACACTTGGATTTCAGTTTTGGCAATCTATCAAGTATTTCCATTACTTGATCATGAACGACATTATAAGCTTCTAAAGTCAGAGCCTTGATGTTTAAAGAAGCTTCCAAATCCAATGCAAGTCTGGACGAATTAAGGCCATATACAACACAAGTTCAGCCAGCACACAAATCCAAATCAGCTTTGGATTAGTTTTAGTTTTAGGTAACTATTTTATTCTATTTCCTTTTCTTAGATTAGGATACTTTTAATAAGTATTTCTTTTAGTAATTATTTCTTTAGTTAGTTTCCTAAAAAGCTAATCCAACTAGGGAATGGCTTTCTTAATTCTTACACATTATAACCTATAAATAGAGGCCATTCAGCCTCAGGAAAATTTAGACTTTGATAAACTACAAACTTGAGAGCTTTTAGCTTTTCTTTTGAGTTCTAATTTAGAACTTGTTTTGAGTCTTTGAGAATAGCCTCTTAGGTTCATGTTCAAGCTATTTTATTCAGTTTCTTTCCCTCAATAATCCGAGTGCGCTGGTTGGTTCCAAGGATAGCTAAAGTTCACATCTTGGGTCTTTGATAATTCCATTGGGTGTCAAGTGGACAAAAGCAAGGTCCTTCTTCAATCTTGGAGTTGGTGTCTTACTAAAGGAAGAGCTAGTTCAACCTAGAGGATGATACTAGGACCAACACTCTGATATAAGTTCGGATTTTATTTTCTTGGTTTAAGATTCGTATCACATACAATATAACCAAGAAAAACAACTTCCTTCAAACAAAGAGTACACGTTTTGATGTTAGCAAAGAGCCTTTCTTTACTAAAAGTACTTAACGCCCGTTTCAAACGTTCAACATATATAGTTATGTCCTTGCTATAAGTCAGGATATCAAAATACACAACCACAAACTTGCCTACAAAACATCTAATCACATAATTCATTAGCCTCATGAATGTATTAGGTGTGTTTGATGTGCACCTCGCGGCTATAAGGAATTAACAACACACAACAAGCAACCACCCCAAACTTAACTTGTGAAAAAAGTAAAACCAGGGAAGATTAGACCAATGGATGAAGCTTTGTCACAACCTAGGGTTCTACTAGATTGATAAGATTCAAAGGCGCTAGAAATGAGTCAGGTTTGATATGCCAGTTGTTCTTTGAAAGAACAAAAAGATTGATTTACTCAACTCTCAAGGACGTGACGCCAATCGAGCTGGATGATGGCGAATGTGACCAAATCATATTGTAGCTACAGTCATTAGGAGCATTCATAATGTTGTCCACATATGAGCTAGTAAGAGTACAGGAGCCTTCTCTTTGATGGATTCTAATGGTCTAAGCATGTGGGTGAATCCATCGGGTGGTTCATTTCTTTAATGCTCCACTCCCAGCTACTAGTGGATATATCTATATATAGATTTGGGGTTATGGGCCCGTCGAAATGTTCTTATTACATGCATTCATAGGTGGAAGATATTGATCATATTTTCTCCATGGGTGAGTTGGCCTCGAAAGTTTCAGCGTATTTTGAACAACGAATCAACATTGAAGGGAGGTCAAACCTATATACTATTGATGCATGGAGCTATGCCAAACTGCTTATGCATGTCAGTTGTTGAATATAGCCTTGGATTTTCTACCATAGTTAATTTGTTGGGATATTTTAAAGGCTAGAAAATTGTAGTGATATCAGCGTAACAGAGTTTCCATTGGAGTGTGATTCGAGAGCTGGAGTTTTTGTTGCTGGAGAAAGTCAGGTTACAATTTCCCCATTTGATGATTCGGGGAGAGACATAGGATCATTTCTAGGATGTTATTACTTTGAGTGTTCCAAGAGACCACATAATTCATGTTTAGTGGCATCTCCTAGAGCTTCACAATTACAAACTAAACAAAATGGTTACCTAACTAATAATCTGAGCAAGTTTACTGGAGAAAGGACACTAGGACGCGTGTGGTCCCCTTGTCTTTTCATGCACACCCAAGTTTAGCAATGAGGGCCGAGTATCGGTCTATTCTCCTAGGTGTGGTACTTAATAGCATAATCGGCCAAAAGAGGGTGAAGATGGAATGCGATTCCAAAGTACTGGTTCATATAGTAAAAGCCCAAGCATCGGTTCCATGGAGATTGAGAGTTTACATTTGGAAGATCTCAACATACAAAAATATGATTGCCTCTCTGTTACACCGCTTTTGAGAAGCAAATGCAATTGTGGCTGGTTTGACCAAGTTAGCATATCGGACAAAATGTTTTCAAGTTCTATTGTCAGATACAGGATTTTCGCAACTATGTTTAGTTGTTTATTGCATTGAATTGAGATCAAGTTATCTCCAAAATTATCCTTCTTTCCACATTAACCCTTGTTATTTGTCTTTAACCCTTTATTTCTAATTCTTCACTGCTCACCATAATTTAATAAGAGGGTAGCCCATCCCACCAGCCTATAATGGCTGTTTCATAGAAAAGAGAAGAAAGAAGTTAAGTCACGCTTAAGTTGATTAAATGTAGTTTCTTCCTCAACTCCCCATTTAAAACTAACAGTTTTCATTATAAGTTCATTTAAAGGGGCTACTTTTGTTGAAAAGACCTTCACAAATTTGCTATAAAAACTAGCTCAGCTATGAATACTTGTTACCTAAGAAACATTGAAAAAGGTTAGCTAATCTAAGATGGCCCTGACCTTTGCTTCATCAACTTTGATACCTTTTGTACATAGAATATAACCAAGAAAACAACTACTTTCAAACAAAGAGTACACGTTTTGATGTTAGAAAAAGCCTTTCTTCACTAAAAGTACTTAACGCCCGTTTCATACGTTCAACATGTGTAGTTATGTCCTTGCTATAAGTCAGGATATCAAAATACACAACCACAAACTTGCCTACAAAACATCTAATCACATAATTCATTAGCCTCATAAATGTATTAGGTGTGTTTGATGTGCACCTCACGGCTATATGGAGCCAACAACACACAACAAGCAACCACCCAAAACTTAACTTACGAAACAAGTACAACAAGGGAAGATTAGACCAATCGATGAAGCGTGGTTACAACCTAGGGTTCTACTGGATTGATAAGATTCCAAGACGCTAGAAATAAGTCAAGTTTGATAAGCCAGCTGTTCTTTGAAAGAACAAAATGATTGATTCACTCAACTCTCAATGACGTGATGTCAATCGAGTTGGGTGATGTGACCAAATCATATTGTAGCTGAAGTCATTAGGAGTAATCACAATACAGTCCACATATGAGTTGGTAGTAATACAGGAGCCTTCTATTTGATCGATTCTAATGGTCTAAGCTGTGGGTGAATCCACCGGGTGGTTCGTTTCTTTAATGCTCCCCTCCCAGCTACTAGTGGATGTATCTTTATATAGATTTGGGGTTGTGGGCCCGTCGAAATGTTCAAATTTCATGCATTCATAGGTGGAAGATATTGATCATATTTTCTCTATGGGGAGTTGGCCTCTGAAGTTTGGGGGTAATTTGAACAACGAATTGGCATTGACAGGAGGTCAAACCTGTATACTATTGCTATATGGAGTAATGGCAAACTGCTTACACATGTCAATTTTTGACTATAGCCTTGGAATTTCTACCACACTTAATATGTCGGGCAATTTGAAAGGCTCGAAATTGTAGTGATATCAGCATAATAGAGTTTCCATTGGAGTGTGATTCGGGAGCTGGAGTTTTTGTTGCTGGAGAAAGTTAGGTTGCAATTTCCCCATTTGATGATTCGGGGAGAGATGTAGGATCATTTCTAGGATGTTATTACTATGAGTCGTCCAAGAGACCATATAATTCATGTTTGGTGGCATCATCTTGGGCTTCGCAATTGCAAACGGAATAAGATGGTTGCCTAATTGATAATCTGAGCAAGTCTACTCGAGATGGGACACTAGGATGTGAGCGGTCCCCTTGTCTTTTCATGCACTGATCTTTTCAGTCCAAGTTTAGCGATCATGGCTGAGTGTCAGTCTATTCTCCTAGGTGTGGTACTTTTTAGCATAATTGGCCAAAAGAGGGTGGAGATGGAATGCGATTCAAAACTAGTGGTTGATACAGTAAAGGGCCGAGCATCGATTCCATGGAGATTGAGAGCTTACATTTGGAAGATCTCAAGATGCAAAAATATGATTGCCCCTCTATTACACCACTTTTGAGAAGCGAATGCAATTGTGGTTGGTTTGACCAAGTTAGCATATCGGACAAAATGTTTTCAAGTTCTATAGTCAGATACAGGATTTTCGCAGCTATGTTTGGTCACTTATTGCATTGAATTGAGATCAAGTTAGCTCCTTCAAATTTATCCTGCTTTTTACATTTACTCCTGTTATTTGTCTTTAACTCTTTATTTCTAATTCTTCACTGCTCGCCATAATTTAATAAGAGGGTAGCCCATCCCACCAGCCCGTAATGGTTGTTTCATAAAAAAAAGAAACGAAAGAAGTTATGTCACGTTTAAGTTGATTAAACGCGGTTTCTTCCTCAGCTCCCCATTAAAAACTAATAACTTTCGTTATAAGTTCATTTAAAGAGGCTACTTTCGTTCCAAAGTCCTTCACAAATCTACTATAAAAACTAGCTCAACTTTGGAAACTTGTTTCCTAAGAGACATTTGAACGGGTTAGCTAACTTTGATGGCCTTGACCTTTGCTTGATCAACTTTGATACCTTCTGTACATACAATAAAACCAAGAAAAACAACTTCTTTGAAACAAAAAGTACACATTTTGATGTTAGCAAAAAGCCTTTCTTCACTAAAAGTACGTAACACCCTTTTCAAACGTTCAACATGTGTAGTTATGTCCTTGCTATAAGTTAGGATATCAAAATACACAACCACAAACTTGCCTACAAAACATCTAATCACATAATTCATTAACCTCATGAATGTATTAGGTGTGTTTGATATGCACCTCACGTCTATAAGGGGCCAACAACACATAACAAGTAAGTACCCCCAAACTTAACTTGCGAAACAAGTAGAACTAGGGAAGATTAAAACAATAGATGAAGTGTGGTCACAACCTACAGTTCTATTAGATTGATAAGATTCAAAGACACTAGAAATGAGTCAAGTTTGATAAGCCAGCTGTTCTTTGAAAGAACAAAAAGATTGATTTACTCAACTCTCAAGGACATGATGTCAATCGAGCTGGATGATGGCGAAATGTGACCAAATCATATTGTAGCTAGAGACATTGGTATCATTCACAATGCAGTCCACATATGAGCTGGTAGGAGTACAGGAGCCTTCTCTTTGATCGATTCTAATAGTCTAAGCATGTGGGTGAATCCATTAGGTGGTTCATTTCTTTAATGGTCCCCTCCCAGCTACTAGTGGATGTATCTCTATATAGATTTGGGGTTGTGGGACCGTCGAAATGTCCTGATTGCATACATTCATAGGTGGAAGTTTGAGTGTATTTTGAACAACGAATCAACATTGAAGGGAGGTCAAACCTATATACTATCGATGAATAGAGCTATGGCAAACTGCTTGCACGTGTCAGCTGTTGAATATAGCCTTGGATTTTCTACCACAGTTAATATGTTGGGTAATTTGAAAAGCTAGAAAATTGTAGCGATATCAGCATAACAGAGTTTCCATTGGAGTTTGATTCAGGAGCTGGAGTTTTTGTTGTTGGAGAAATTCATGTTGCAATTTCCCCATTTGATGATTCGGGGAAGGACGTAGGATCATTTCTAGGATGTTATTGCTATGAGTCATCCAAGAGACCATATAATTCATGTTTGGTGGCATCTCCTAGGGCTTCGCAATTACAAACTGAGCAAGATGGTTCCCTAATGGATAATTTGAGCAAATTTATTGGTGAAGGGACATTAGGATGCGTGTGGTCCCCTTGTCTTTTCATGCACTGATTTTTTCAGCCCAAGTTTAGCAATGAGGGCCGAGTGTTGGTCTATTCTCGTAGGTGTGGTACTTTGTAGCGTAATCGGCCAAAAGATTTACTCAAAAAATTGTTTATATCTTAATCAAATCAAAATTTATCATTGCATATATCATTTAATTAATTTTATAACGTGATATTTTTATAAGAAATTTGCAAAAATAGCACTTTTTGCAAAGGCATTTGCAAATATAGCACCAAAACCATTTTCCTTGCAAATATAGCACTTTTGAAAAAAAAGAAAAAGACCTAAATACCCCGCTATTTGCAAAAGATGAGAAACATCATTTCTAAAGTCGTTTAAGACTTCTTCACTTCATTTTTTTCATTTCAAATTTCCCTACCCATTCAATCATTCTTCACAGATTAACATCCCATTTATTCGAATGAATGGCAAGGAAGCGAGGAGGACAGGCATCTTCAAACAAAAAGATCACTGCCATAAAGAAAAAATCACATATTGATTAACCCTACATATTGATTATAGATTTTAGAAGAAATATGATTGCGATAGGGTTTTGTGTGATTTTTGCTATAATAGCTCAAATTTGACATCAAATTAGATATGAATATTTTATTTGACAAAAATAATGATTTTCGACAAACAATTCGATATTTGTGCCATGTATTCGACCAAAATTTCGACATAAAATTCAACAAAATTTTCGACAAGAATTTCAACCAACAAAAAAAAATGTCGACAGACATTTCGAAAAAGAAATCTTGACAAAAAAATATTTGGTCCATTCCTGAATTTCTGAACGGATTGGCTGAATTCTTTAAACGGGTTTGACGGGTTGAGTGCGGATTTCTTGTCCTCCACCTGTTTCTCATGCTAATTCTAGTGGATTTTTGCTCTGAATTTGCTCAATTTGTGTGGGTTACTCTTTAATTTTACTAAATCAACTTGACGGGTTTCTTCATTTGATGGATTTTTGGAAAATCTTCTCCCCCATAGTTTGCTGAATTCGACCTTCAAAACGATGGGGAAGAATAAAAAATCTTCCTCAACTGCGAGGAATCCCACGGGCAACACGGTTCGTCCCAAAGAAAAGGAACTAGCCGACTCCCGAAAATCCATTCCAAGGATGATAAATCAGCTTTAATCTGCAATTTTGAGGTTGATGATTCTGAATATTTAGGCTCCAGTGAGGATGACTGTGGTATTTCTGCTGTCAATGAAAATATGGGAACAGCCACCGTCCTAAAAATTGTTCGCAAGAATGGTCTTTTGAAGGAAGACAAGGTGCTTGACAAATTGCCCCAACTGAAATCCAAGACAATGCAGCCAACAATTTGGGCCAAATATTTTTTTGTTGAGATTTCTTTGTCGAAATGTTTGTTGAACTGCTTGTCACATTTTTTTGTCGAATTTTTTGTTGAATACATGGGACAAATGTCGAATTGTTTGTCAAAAATTTTGTCGAATAAAATATTAATGTCTAATTGGATGTCAAATTTGAGCTATTACAGCAAAAATTACACAAGACCCTATCGCAATTGTATTTCTTCTAAAATCCATAATCAATATGCAGGATTAATCAATATGTGATTTTTTCTTTACGGCGGTGGCCTTTTTGTTTGAGGATGCTTGTCTTCCTCGCTTCTTTGTCATTCATTCGAATAAATGAGATGTTAATTGGTAAAGAATAATTGAATGGGTGAAGAAATTTGAAATGAAAAAAAATGAAATGAAGAATGATTGAATGGGTAGAGAAATTTGAAATGAAAAAAATGAAGTGAAGAAGTCTTAAACAACTTTAGAAATGATGTTTCTCATCTTTTACAAATAGAGGGGCATTTAGGTCTTTTCACGATCAAAAGTGCTGTGTTTGCAAGGAAAATACTTTTGGTGTTATATTTGCAAATACCTTTGCAAAAAGTGCTATTTTTGCAAATTTCCCTATTTTTGTTGACTTCTATTAATAAATAAAGAATATGATTTATCAAAATCATCCTGATCCTGATAAACCTTTTGCCAGGCACCCAATAAAATACTGACAATTATGATTTTTTTTATCTTTCATATTAACTCTATTAATCCTAACCACAGGAATTCTTCTTCCAAAATATCATCTTCTAGCCAAACGATGGAAAGAAAACCGGTGCCGAATTATGCAGACAAACAGCAATTCTAATTCCATCCAAACGAAGAATTCTTCTATCAGGATCATCCTTCTTGCCAAACCGAAAGAAAAGAGGGAAGTCGTACAAAATTTCTACAGACAAATATCAAAACTGAAAATTTTTGTTGGGGTTAAATATCAAAACAGCAATTCCGTCCAAACGTTTGGGTCAAAAGTAGCAAAATAGATTGAAAAACCTTCCACAGCCGTAAGGCTTTAAACGAAAGCTTGGCCGCAAAACAATTCAAGAAAAAATTGATGTTGGAAATTGACTTCGGCGGGCAACAGAAGCAAAGGAAAAGGAAATTGGTTGATGCTTCGGGCCCACAACAACAAAAAGCCTTTTATCAATTGAATGCAAAACTTGGGCAGCGGAACAAAATTGATCAAGAAAAACCGTGCTGCTAATTTTTGGAAAAAGACGCCGGCTGAACTTTTTCTTCGTTTTTCTTTGTTTTTCTCATCGTTTGTGTTGGCAAAAAGATGATGTTTTGGAAGAAGAATTCTTTGTGAACTAATAGAGTTAATATAGAAGATAAAAAAAATTTTAATTGTCAGTATCTTATTAGATGCCTGACAAATGATTTATTAAGATGATCCTGATAAATCATATTCTCTAATAAATAAATCAACAAGAGATAATTACCTTCAAATAAGTGATAGTGACTTAAATATTAAAAAAAATAAAAAATAAACAAAATTAATTAAAATATTTAATCATGAAATATACATATAATCCTCTACATTTATATCCATATATGAATTAACACTTGTTTTACTCCCTCCACAAAAAAAAAAATTTACTTTGAATTTAATACAATCTTTTTTAAATTACAAAATACGACACATTTAATACACAATTAATTGTATCATTTTACATTTTTCTTTTTGCTTTTGAATTTAGATTATACATTATTATCAGTAGTAAAGCTAATACAAAAATTTCACCCTAAAAGTAAACTCTTTTTTTGAGACAGAAAATTTTTCAAATTAAAACTCTTTTTTTGGGACGGGAGAATACAATTCAAATTCTATAACCTAACTCCAGCTTGCATAGAATTCCAATGTTATAAACCTCAATTTCTATAAAAATAATAATAATAATAATAATTGTATGTTTCTTAACAGAGTATAGAATTCTCAAAAGCCATTGCGTAGAATGGATTCAGTATAGTTGTATGCTAAACTTGACAACCATGAGCCTCACTCTACAGAGGACAAAAAGAAAATTGGGGTTTATGAAGGGCCTCAATTAATTATAGGTCTTCCTGAATTCAGCTGGTCCCCGGGAGAGCCATCCACCAATCTATGCAATTCTTTCGGCAATGGAATATTGAGTTGTGTACATACCAAATCAATAACCTTGGCAGTGACAGTCCCCATTGACATCTTGTTCAAAGTAACAGCTATTGCAAATCTGTGTTCTATGTTACAATAACCTGTAGAGCCACCCATCCCAGAATGCCCAAAGCCAACAACGCGCCATCCATTGAGTATGATCGCCAGCCAAGCCCAAACTGCCCATCTGGAAGAGCCAGGTTCTCATATTCTCCAATACCCATGAATGCGTCATGAATTTTTGGATTGTTAAAAAGTTTCTTAATTTGTTGGCAATCTGCAGTATCAGTTTCAGACCTAATAGGATTGCTGCTACTGAAGTTGCTGTCAGCTGGAATTCTAGTGTATCTGTTGCCCCCCATACTGCTGCCAGGGCTACCTTCGCTATAACTTTCATGCTCTTGCGCTTGTCGAGATTTACTTATTCTCTTTGCTCCAGTTAGTAAGTCTCGAATATTTGCAGCTTTATGTTTCTTCAAGATCTTAGTAGAAGGGAATTTGGGAGTGTGAAGATGGCATCCAAGTAAAGGCTCCGAAGAAGAACAATGTGGTGGTGGAATCAACCCGCCATCAACAAGTGCTGCATAGTATCGTGCAAGTGCACGAGCAGAGCAGTGCCCATTTGCAGAGGGTAGAATGGCACGGCGAGTCTGAAGTGCATTAAATATGGCAGGAAGAGAAGTCACTTGCTGCAAAATATCTTGAGGCTGGAAGCTGGAAGGTAGGTCCTGACGGTTGCCAATTGCAGACAGCTTGTTAAGATCATCCATGTCTAATGTTAGTGTAGCAAGGCGAGATTCCACACCTGTAGAAAAGTATACAGATTACATGTTAGATCGATCTATAGACAACATCGCAAGCCATTTCCCAGGCTACTTTAAAATGCTAGGAAAGAAGCAGCGTAAGGTAAATAATATATATATATATATAGATAGAGAGAGAGAGAGAGAGAATGGAAGTCCTATACTAATTAATGTAAAATTCTTTTACAACGAAACTAAATACTTTTACCCATATCCTTGCCCAAATTTTAATACCATTTGAGGAGTTCAAAAGCTCAGTACTAAGACATCACAAAATACAATTCTCAGCAAACCAATCTTTCTAGCCTTTTGTTACGCTCCCTCCATCCTTTGAAAAAAAGAGTCCACTTTTAAATAATATAACTTATTATAAGTTATGAGGTACAATGTATTTAATGCACCATTAACTATATAAGTTTACACTTGTGTACTTACTTTCTTATTGTTGACCACACAGTCCATGTTAAGGATATTATAGAAATTTCAATAAAAGAAATTAGCTCTTTTTTGGGACGAGTAAAAAGGTGAAAATTAAACTTCTTTTTTGGGACAGAGGCAGTATGAATATTCTTTTCCTCTTGGTTTTTAAAGCAAGTTCTCTAAATATTCTCCATCAATATAAGAAGAAACAAGTTCAATTCTACACATTGCATCCAACTCTATGAACTATGCAATACTAAAAGACAATTAACCTTGATAGTTGATCCCGTTTGAATATTCAAACATGTACATGCACAAACTTAACATATCTAAAGTGGCCGGGCAACCTCGACTAAATGCCAAATTTTTCTCCCAGTTGCTCCATCCAGTTCTGGAGTTCGAGGAAAAGTATTCCTTTGCATTTCACCACGAAATATAGGTACAAGTAAATTAAACAGATACTTTATTTCAGAAAGGCACAAAAAATGGAATAAATTAGCAAATAACACTAGGACCAAAATATCTAAATGAACCAACATAACATGTGTAAATACTAAATTTGTCGATTTGGGAGCTTCCCCCACTGGTAAAACTCGCATTCCAAAGAAGACACATGACTCAAACTAGGAACTAACCTTTTCCAAATTCTGTACAGATGGATGGCCCCATCAATAATAATCCAGAGTGGAAACACAGTCAGGACATGCAACTGGAGTGAAAGAATCTAAAAAATAAAGGCCATCATTCTCATGACCTCCACTAATATTCTTATTTTTCTCATGACCTCCACTAATATTCTTCTTTGTCATCAAATCTTGGATAACAACATGGTTAGAAGAAAATATAACTACAAAACTTTAGAAGTTTAGTGAGTTTACTGACAACCATAAAATTAAAAGGTAAATTGGGAAAAAAAGGAACATTTGACAGCGGGAGATATGAAATATGTTGTATGGTGCTTATCCCCTTTAGTTACAGATCCATCAGGTAAAATAACATGAGAAAGAGAACCAGACTCTTTAATACTCGAGAAAATACTAGGAATACTTAACACATGGTTTGCAGCTCAAGAATCAGTGACCCATGTTTCACTGTTAGGAGATGGGGGAAGATAAGCAACTGCGTTGCCTTTCTGAGCAAGAGAAGCATAAGGAAGACACACTTGCTGTGTGCAGCTTGGAACTGAAGAAACTAAGCATAATTTTCCTCAAACGAAGAAAAGATTTTTGGGCGCTAGTATTGGAGTACTAGATTCAACATGGTCAGTCATAACTGCATTAGCAAACTTATGGGTCTACTGACTAAATCCCAACAAGAATCACTAGTGTGATTCTTCAAATCACAATGAGAACATTCACAGGCTCCTCACCACCGTGACCTCCTCTGCCTCGTCCACCATGAGCCACGGCCCACACCAAACTAATCAACCAGAATATTATTTTCAACTAAACCAGACTTATCAGTTACTAGAGCAGACTTGTAAACAAAAGGTAGCACGCAACACACTATTATATGCCTCTGTAAAAGAAGGTAATTCTGCACCTGCTAGAGTTTGGGAATTGATTGGGTCCATATTCTGATTTGAGATCAGACAAGAACTTAAGAACTAACATTTTTTCCCTGAATTAGCATAACATTAGCAAAAATAGGTAATATTATGTTTAACTCTTCTGAACTATGCTTCAGGTCTACAAAGTATTCAGTTACTGAGTTACTATCTTGCTGTAACTGAAAATACTCTTTAGTCATCTCGCAATGAGAACACAAGTTAGCATTTCATGCCTCCATAGAATTCCATAGTGTTCTAAGAATGGACAACCTCTTCAATCCACACAACTTTTTTGTTATTATCAAAAGCAGGTTCCCAGGAAATGATGCTATTTTTCCAAACCTATCAAACAAACTTTAATAGCTCATGACCAGTGTTGATAATTGGTACTCCCATTGTCCAAAAAAAACAAGTCCACTGTTTACCTTTTTCTCCTCCCAAAAAAAAGGAAGGAACAAATGTGAGCAAGTAACAACTAATATGGTTCAGAATTAAAAAGGACAGAAATAGAAAATTATATAATTAATGACCCATGTAATGTGTTGTACCTTTTAAATGTAGACTCTTTTTTGGGAACGGTTATTGTTTTGTTTCCAATTTGTGATATTGGTCACCAACATGACAAATCTAGACAAACTTTTAGCCGTAAATAACAATGGCTCACATAAGAAACCATTAGCCTCTGGACAACCACAATTGTCAAGAAATAACATTGGCAATATGCAACTCCAGGACATAACAAAGCCACTCACGACTTCATCAAACGATGATGACAAAAAGCATTTGACTCTTTTACTTGGCGCAAACTACCTTTCTTCTCCATGTATAAAACTAGGGTTGTCAGATTCCATGCTTGACAGCCCTCATACCATGACATAAGATTAAGACTAAGGAAGAAAACATAACTCAAATAGTTCATAACCTAGGCATATTTGTACATAGTACGCAACCATTATTTACAATATTACCTTTACTCTCACTCAGAGGCTGAACCAAATAGTAATGTTCTTACCAAAGGAATTTACTCTTGGAGCTGATTGACAACCGTCACAACCCAGAACAAAAGAAACACTATCTCAGCCAATTCCTTAAAAAAAAAAACATGGCCCATCTTTATCTTCTTCCTTTAAAGATAACCACCCAACAGTCCTTAATACCTATAACCTGAATGATATACTGAGTCGGTTTCCATCCAAACCAACAAAACCTGTTACAATACAGGACCTCCAAGCTGAAATTGCCTAACTCAAAGCCGAAATCAGGGAAATTAAAGCAAAACAAGACATGAAGCACCTTCTCCTTCAAAATTTGATTGACCAGAAAAAGGACTCTACAAATGAAGAAAATGCTGACAACAACTTAGAAAAAACCTACTAGAAAATTCTGCATGTGTAATAACATTAGTCATTGAAAACCAATTTCTGCACATAATACATGTCAGGCAAATTATAGTCAACCTAGAAAAACTACAGTATTAAAAGCAACAATGCAAATATTTTGTTCCAATCTTACTATAACAATTGTCATTTAATATCTCATATTTGTAATCAAATGGCAACAAAAGCAGAAGATGCATTTTGGAGATTACTGTCTAAGCCACCATACACAATGGTTAAATACTGCATAGAGAGAGAGAGAGAGAGAGAGAGAGAGACTCGTGCCTGGAGGAATTCCAACATACAGCTCGCCTTCAATCTTCAGAGGATGGATGAATGCTTCTTCAAGAATTTCCTGGAAGCTCTTTCCCGATGCATGCTGCTCAGAAAGCATTTGACTAATTATTGGAAGCACCGAGAATATGAAAGATTTTGATGACTGAAAATATTCTATTCAAAAATCATGTCAAAGTGAATTTTGGCATGGATAGCCACAGCCATGGTAGAGAGGTAGTTTTAATAAGGCACAGCCATGGTAGACAGGTAGTTTTAATAAGCCACAGAAAAGAACAATGACTCCAAGATCTTCCTTCCTACAGTGAGACAAAATGGCATGGAAGAAGAGTACTAGTGATCCATAGAGACTTCATTTTAAATGTTTAATTAAAGCCTTCTGCAACTGTGCTCAAGCACTAGTTCTTGCACCTTCAAAATAAACAGCTTCATTTGGGAGTAGCATAAGGTCAAGTAAATTTCCTTCATTTAAGTATATTGGAGTTGGAAACCAGTTTTATAGGTTTTAGAATCTTCTCAATTTAGTATTTAAAGGTATTTAGATCACAATGCTTTTCCCATTTTAGTAAAATAAGAATGGGAATTACTTTTACTTCATAAGTTTACTTTGGAAAGGAATATCATCATACCAGTAAGAATCATAAATCCAAATAAAAGTAAGAAAAGACTTAATGAGCCTATGAGTAACGTGTATCTTTTTACAAAGATTCAATATAATATGTTCAGCAGACTATTAGTGTCTTCTTGAGGACTGTATCATGCAACTTTGCCCCAGGTGTGATGCCTGAAAGTATGTACAAGGATTTATAAGAGTGGTTCTCCTAGAAGCTTCCCGTTTCGTTCATTCTATTCCCTTCAACTTTCAAAGCAACTTATAGTTTCTCTTCAGCTCGCTTACCGTCCAACTGCATGTTGTTCTGACTCAATAATTAAAACACTTTCAAAACTAAAAATCCTGCCACTATGCATATTCTTTGCTGGGAATTTCAAAGCTACTTTATTGGTAGATAAAAGGGATAAACAATGGAGCCTTTAACTTCTATGCAAAATACAGTCTTCACAGAAAAATTATAGTTCCTACTGCTAATGCAAGAACTTCAGAAGCATCTATCACCAAACAGATTCGCAGGCAGAGAAAATATATGCCTCTTGGAACCTAGGGATATACCATATCATATCAGAAACATCTTCTGCCAAGCACTTTCCCTTAGACTAGGTTTAGCAGAGGTTGCCTGTTGTTAAAAACAAAAAGTTCCCTATTGGCTTGGTAATGGAGTTTCAAACACAAGAGGTAAAGAGTCTAATTTTGACATGGGCATAATAAGTTTTATATCATCACTACCATTATGATATCCTTAACAGTACAAATATCTAATGTGAAATGTACTTTTTAAAATTTTGAAGCATTCATTTAAGGGATAATATATTAAAATGTCCCGAACTTAAGCGCTTGTAACTGTTTTGACCCGACCTTTCAATTTTAACAACACGGCACCTGAACTTTACAATTTATAACAATAATGTTCTCAGTCAATGCACCTTCTTCGTGCCTGTTAAATTGATGATGTGGCAGCCAACTTGTTTACACGTGGACAGGCCAATCAGCCATTAAAGTTGGAAAAAAACAAAAAAAACCCTCCGATATAAAGCATATAGTTTAAAATTCTAAAATAAATTTTTAAAAAGACAAAATTTTAAAAAATTATTTACACTATATAATAAAATTTTTTAAACTAAAAAAAATTAAAGATGAAAATTTAATAAAATTTAAAGACAAAAATGACAAAAAAATGGTATAGTTTAATTTTTTAAAAGAAAAATTTAATAAAATTATGTAAAATTTTGTTAAAAATTTTAATGCAAACAAACAAAAAATTATTATATGATACTTTGTTTTTTAACCTCAAATTTTTTTGCCATTTTCGTCTCCAAATTTTATTAAATTTTCATCTTTAAATTTTATTTTTTAGTTTAAAAAAATTTATTATATAGTGTAAATAATTTTATTAAATTTTTATCTTTAAATTTTGTCTTTTTTGTTTTTTTAAAAATTTATTTTAGAATTTTAAACTATGTGCTTTACATCGGAGGGCTTTTTTGTCTTTTTTCCAACTTTAATGGCTGACTGGGCGGTCCACGTGTAGACCAGCTTGCTGCCACATCATCAATTTAATAGGCTCGAAGACAACGCATTGACGGAGGACACTATTGTTAAAATTGAAGGTCAGGTCAAAACGGTTACAAGCGCCCAAGTTCGGGACATTTTAATATATTATCCCTTCATTTAACACCATTGTCAGAATAGTTGGGCTTGGTGGAGCTAACACTATTTTCTTATAATATTATTTTTGCTCACATATGGAAGGACCAAATAATGAAAAACTGAAGTAAATGTATGATCAAATTGGTTGACTATGCAGTCATTATCAGGGTACAAAGAATGTCAAAATCTACCATACCTCAATAATGCCTCCACAAAGCCAGCCATAGGATAAATAATGATAGAGCTGCTGGCTGCCAGGTTCAGTTTCAGGGGTTGCCATAGTCATGCATTTCAAACATTCATCCCAGTCAGTAATTTGAAAAGGGTTTTCTCTCATAAGGCCAGCCGCAGCATTGTGTAAGCCAGATGTGTGGTTAAGCACATGATGAACCTGGCAAGGAGATACATCAGTTGGAGAACAAAATAGAAGCAATTCTGATTCTGAGATAACTATGAAAAAGTGAAACTCAGAATCTATAATCACAAGGTAGACTCCATTTCAAACCAATACCTTACTGTGGCTGTAACACGCCAAAAGACAAGTAGCCTAAGTGCTAGATTGGGAGCAATATCTTTGTTTTGAGGACCAGAAGTTTGAGAAAACTGAAGATTAATTGTCCCACACATATATCCATTAAACATGCTTTGACAAATCACAACGGCAGTCATGAAGGAAAGAAGAAATTAGAGCAGAAAGGCTTTCACCTTTATTCTATCTTTACCATTCAATGCAAATTCTGGCCATATGTTTGAGATGTTCTCCTCAAGCCTCAACTTCCTGGCAGATGATTCTCACAAGTGGTTATTTAATCTTTTGCTCATGCAGTTAGATACAAATTCAATAAAGAAAACATTAGAGAAGAAAAGGGAAAATGTGTGTGTGTGTGTGTCTCTGACATTAAGATTCATCCATCTTATCCAACAAATATTCAAATGCTTTGTAGTAAACAAGTATAAAGGTGTGATTTGTTTAATATTCTTTAAGAAGGGTACTATTGTAATATTTCCAACCCTCATATGTTAATTAAGAAGGATTTTTTTTCTTTTTATTTTTTTGGCCAGACATAAACACCTCTTCTCCTCTCCCTCTCTCCTGTTTTTTTTTTTAAAGATTAACATTAATTCATATAATGTCATGGTATCAGAGCACAGAACACTATTCTGGGCTCTAAAATCTTGTCAACTTCACTGGATTCTTCTTTTTTTTTTTTTCTTTTGTGGGGGCTGGCTGGGTGGGGGGGTGTGCGGTGGAGGATGCGTTTAAGGTTCTGTGAACATATATAACCTAGACAGCTTAATAAACCAGATCTGAAATTTGAGATTTAGACTCACGGAGATTGGTAGACAGATTTGAAGATCCAGCCACTTCCAACCCTCTCAAGATTAAAATTTCTTGAAACATCACAATGATATCAAGTCAAGGAGCAAGTAAATCAAACAAAGGGATCCTGGATGCAGGGAGTACAGCAGATCAATTTGGATCTGAAATTACTCCCAATGAAATTTGATTAGAATAGTTACCTAGTACGAAGTGTTGCTGCTCTGCTATGTATAGCTAGACATGGCTAGATAGGATTTACCAGAGGAACAATTAAGTTTCCTATTGATAAGAGTGATTCTAATATCATTGTTATGCAAATGGGATATGGGATATGGATTATGCAAAGGTTTTAATATGACATTTTCAGTAAATGACACCCAAGATTCACAAGATGGTAGTGTATCTAGAAACAGCCCGGAGAGTTTCAGAGAATTTGTAAACAACCTATTTAAGAAAGAAAAATATTGCTCCAATTTCTTGTTTAAAGCAAGAATTAGTTGCATGCCACAAGGGAGATGTCAGTTTCAACATATAATGCTAGTCTTAGATGATTGTGGGAGGAGCTCGATCATCATCAATTTATTAAGTGGAAAGATACCAAAGATGGTGCTCTTCATCATAAACAAGTTGAAGAAGGAAAAATCTTCGAGTTCTTGGCAGGACTGAACACTATGGCAAACTTGGATGATGTGTTTGTGAGGGTGGAAATGAACAAAGTAGACAGAGAGAGATGAATCTTGAGCAGTTAGTGGCTGTGACTGATCACTCTCGGCTATTATTTCGATCACCAAGAAAAAAGAAAAGGAAAAGGCCCATGATCTACTTTAGGACCTGCTATTGAAAAGGCAGCAGAGGTTTCACTCAATGTGGGACAGCCACCAACCTTGGGGCATAACAAAGTCCTTTCTCTGATGAAGTTGGGTTCTTGAAACAGTATGACACACAACTTGAGACTTCCAGTACTACTTTCATTGCTTCTACTACCATTGCAAAAGCAAGCATTTCAACACAAACAGCCCTGGATTCATATGTTCAGTCTTCCACTAAAAATCCTAAGGTACCCTGGAATATAGGTTCATGTGCTTCTGATCATATGAGCAATTATTCTTCCATATTTCATAATTACCAAGCATGTTTTAGGTGGAGATAGAGCTGTTGATGGAACTCTGTACACTATTGAGTAATATAAAAATTGATCAATTCTTTGACCTTAGATTCAGCTTTTACACATCCAAAAATTTGCTACTTATCTTCTTCAGTCGATTGTATTACAAGTCTGATTTATTTAGCAATTTTTTCTTCTTGTTGCTTAAAAAAAAATCCGCCCATGTTAAACATGTTTATATATGTTTAATCATTTTACAAATCTATATGTTAAATATTTTAACCTGGCCAATCCAAGTCTGAATAAAATAAGAGGGTTGTGTTAAGTCGACTGCCAAGGTAAAAAGTGTCAAACCTAATAATGTGAATCATATTGCATTATAACCAACCTCACATAGTGGAATAAAGGATTTTTTTTTTTCTGCTGTCGTTGTTGTTTAACAAAAATGGCAATTTACAAAACTTTATATGCTTGTAAAACTTATGAAAATGTTGAAACATATAAAAGTGCTAAGAATGAGGTGAAAAAGATAATAAATGAGGCAAAGACCAAAAAAAAAAAAAAAAAAGAGGCAAACACCTTTCCAAGATTTTTATAAAAGATTATATACCAGGGAAGGAAATATATATATATATATATATATATATATATATATAGATAGATAGATAGATAGATAGCAAAAATTAGGGAAATGAAAACAAGATATTTAAAACAAGTTAAATGGATAAAAGATGGAAGTGAAAATGTTTTAGTTGATGTCAAATTAATAAGGGATTGATGGAATGAGTACTTTTATAACCTATTTAATGAACTCAACGGGAATAAAGTCACACTAGGTACTCAAAACAATGAACTAAAAAGAAATTTTATATATTATTGCAAAATTCAAACTTTGGGGCAGAAAAAAACAGTACAAGTAATGACAAGTGGTAAAACAATAGGTCCCTGATGATATTCCAATGGTATGGAAGTGTCTTGAAAAAATTGGTATCACATGGCTCATGAATCTGTTGTATTTAATTATGAAAACTAAGAAAATGCCTAATCCACGGAGAAAAGTGTATTTGTACTTTCATATAAAATAAAGGAAATATATAAAATTGTGCAAATTATAAGAGCATTAAATTAATGATTCATCCTATTAAATTATGAAAAAGAGTAATAGAAAAAAGGTTAAGAAACGAGACTGGTATTAGAAAATCAATTTGGTCTTTATGCCAAGGAGGTCTACAATGGAAGCCATATATCTAATAGGAAGATTACACAAGCATTATAAGGAGAGAACACAAGATCTATATATGGTACTTATTGTGAAAAAGTATATGATAGAATAAATCAAGATATGACATGACAGGTATTTTAAAAATATGGGTAAGAGTAGCTTTGATCTTATAAAAGATATGTATAAAAATGTAACATGTGTAAGGACACTAATAGGGATATCAAGTGAATTTCCGAATTCTATATGTTTGCATTAGAAATCCTCTTTGAGCAATACCTTTTTACCTTAGTAATAAACGAGCTTACTAATCATATGTAGATAATAATTTCTGAATGTATGTTATTTGCAAATAATATAGTTTTGATTGATGAGACAAAAGGAGTGAACACCAAATTAGAAACTCGAAGGGAAGCATTTGAATCAAAAGATTTCAAAATATGTGTGAAAATTGACGGACACAAATTAGATGTATCTAAAAGTTTAAATATTTAGTATCTATCCTCCAAGAAAATACAGGAATCAATAGAGATGTTGCACATAGATTTCAGACAGATTGGAATAAATGGAGGAGTTCATCCTCTATATTTATCATTGTAAAGTGCTACTGAAATTGAAAGAAATTTTTTTTATAAACCCGTCATAAGACTAGCAATGCTTTATAGATCAAAGTGTTGGAACGCTAACTATGGACATGAACAAAAAATGAGGGTAGCAAAAATGAGAATATTGACATAGATGTGTAGACACTTTAGACAAGATAAAAAAATAATGCATGCATTAGAAAAAGAGTAAGAGTAACCCTAATAGATGAAAAAAATGAGAAAAACACATTTAAAATGGTTTAGACATGTGCATAGGAAACTCTTAAATACACTAGTACAGCATCTAAAAAATAGATAATTAACTCAAATTACAAGGGGAAGGGAAAATCTAAAAATATTTGGGGAAAAAACTATTAAAAAAGGCATAAATTATCTAAATTCAAGTAAAACTATGTGTTTCAATAGAATGCGACTGCGATATATGATCTATATAGCCAACCCCACATAGGAGAATAAAATCTTAGTTGTTATTGCTTGTTTTCTCCAGAACTTGAGCAGCATCCAAAGAATTGGGAGTGGTTGTGGGGCTAAAGGAAACTACCTTTTATATCAAGATCCCATCTCTCAGTTAATCTGCTTATCATATCAAAAATTTGGACCATACAATTGGTAAACATTATCTTTGGCATGCTAGGTTAGGAGGTTGTGTCATTTCAGTCTTTGAGAGTTCTATTTCCAGAACTTTTCACATCTATTTTCCAGAGTCTTCATTGTTCTGTTTCTCAATTGTCAAAATAATGTAGAACAAGTGTACTCAATCAATAAAACAGTTTTCAGGTTGCTTTGATCTGGTTCACTCCAATGTTTGGGGTCCCTCTTCAATTCCTTCCATGTATGGCCACCATTATTTCACAGTGCTATTGACCATTTTTCCTTGTTGTACAAGGATTTACTAGATGAAGACAAGAGAGGAAGTTCACATATTACAATGGCTTATCATGATATGGTGGAGACTAAATATAGAAAAAAAAATAAAAGCTCTTAGAATAGATAATGCTAGGGAATATTTTAGTACGATTCTAAATATTGTTCTAGAGGATGCTGGTACTTTACATGAATCTTCCTCTCCAAGAATTCCCGAACAAAATGGGGTTTGCAGAAAGAAAGAATAGACATTTGTTTAGAATGTAAGAAAAGAAGTTAGCCTTCTCAAAGGAGTAAAACAGTAAATGAGTATATGAATTTCAGGTTACAAACAAGAATTTAGATATGTACTGCAGGCAGATGTGTATTAAATCAGCTGATATAACCTAGCACAATTATGAGTTTAAATAATTCCATACCCATTCTCAACTAGCCAATGTAACATTCCAGCTGTGATTCCCTTTGTCACAGAAAAGACGGGAAACAAGCTATCAGGTTGAACAGGTCGAGGATCATATCTTCCAAGGGTCCCAGCAGCAGTATCAATGATCACTTCCCCATCTTTGTACGCACATACCTTAAAGTTATAACCAATAACTATTAAACCAAAAAGAAATAATGTTATACACATTCCTACATTAGCTAAGAATCAGTGAATCACTGAAGGGCAAATGACCAAATTGACCTGACTAGTAGGTAATTATTTAATATAGATAAAGAAGATTTCTGCATATATTCAAAAATCTGTTAAAACAGCCTCATCATTTCAATAACAAGCATTTTAAATTCCCCACTTAAATTGATAAAATCAGCGAGGCAACAATACCCACAAAGCATACCGGTTTTCCAAGACACTTCCATGCCTCAATTGGAATATCATCAGGATCCACTGCTTTACCATATTTCATTATTTCTGGTGCTTTTTCTACCTCTAAATGTTGAATTTTGCAATATGTAAAAAATTTTTCGTTCAATTTGTTCTAACTCACCTAATGTGACTTTATTCCCAATAACTTCATTAAATAGGTTATAAAAAGTATCCTTCCATCAGACTTTTATTAATTTGTCATCAATCAAAACATTTTCACTTTCATCTTTTACACACTTAACTTGTGTTAAATCGCTTGTTTTGTTTTCTCTAATTTTTTATATATACATATCTTTTTCTCCTTCTTTCATATCTAATCTTTTATAAAAAAATTTCAAAAGCCTTCATCTTTGCCTTGTTTGTGACCCTTTTCACCTCATTCTTGGCAATCATACATCTTTCAATATTTCATCATTTCTACAAGCATATAAGTTTTGTAACTTGCCCTTTTTACTTTTACTTTTTATTGAATTTTTTTATTCTACCACCATGATTCTTTATTCCATGCACCACTTTTTGACTATTCAAGTACTCTTTTTGCAATTGCTTTCATTTAATTAGTTACTTTTTCTCATACACTTTCTGCTTCCTCTTCCACATTCCAATTAGTCGTTTCTAATAAAGCTTTTATAAAAATATTTCTTTTGTTCTTATTCTTTAAATCCAACCACTTAATACTAGGTGTATTCGATAACTTGTTCTTAAATTTTTTATTTTTAAGTTTTGTATGAAAAACTATCCATCTATGTTGACTTTCTGCAGGTATTACTTTACATTCCTACATAATTTTCTATTGCTATTTCTGGTTAGGAAATAATCAATTTGTAACTTATTAAAATTACTTTTAGATGTAATTAAATGTTCCTTGAGAGATGTTAGTAAAAAAGTGATTAAATTTTCTCATGTAGAATCTATGGATCAATCAAAGCATTGAGAGGTTTAAGAGTGGGATATATATTTGTAACAAGTTGGTAGCCTATACACTCCAAATTAATGGGATGTATTAAGAGAAATCTAGTATTTTTCAGTATCATTTTTATGTTATGACTATGAGTACAGGTTGATCATTCATATTGAGTAGATTATGTTTTCCTCCAAATAACTCCACAAGGGACTTGCACAGTTACAAGAGACAAACATTTCAATAACCATCAAGCAGCTGTTTTGTATTTTTCTCTTTAATCTGCTGGTTAAAATGAAAATGTTCAATGAAAATAATATCCAGCTGCTGATTTCTAGGGTTTTCACTATTAAACCGAAACAAATCCATAAGTGCAGTAAATGTAGAAAAAAAATTAAACATTGATCTTGGAAGGTACACAGTATAGCTCTTTTTTGACATTTTTTGTGTTTATTGTTCATGGCACTGTTATGCCAACATATTGGTGCGTGCATACAATGGGATTTAAACTAATTAGGAATGGGAAAAAAAATTAAAATAAAAAGAGAAATATAGCAAATATAAAGAAGACAGAAAATAACATGTCTCTCCAAGCACATAAAGAACACTTTCACCCCTATCAGGTATATAAAATGCAACAACATATGCCATAACGTGTAGGAAAGAGTATGATGAAATGTCAAAATTTTGAAATCCAAGTTTCTTGTTATAATAATCTTACTGCACTATCAGTAATGCCTCAATTTTCCACATAAACTAATTAAGGACAAAGGAACCGACACAAAGGGCAAAGAAAAAGGCATCCTAAACTTCCCCCTATTTCTATGATTGAAGTGAACATGGTACGTGGAAGACATTCTTTCTCACCAATTGCTGAATACTGGCAACACTAACTACTGCAAGAATTCATAGAATAATGAACCCTACATTTATTATAATCAGAATTATAGAATAAAAACAGCAATAAACCAATCACCTGGATTCCGAGTATTTTATTAGCATTCCCAAGTTCAATTAGGAGATTCCTCAGCTTGACCTCAGCATCTGAGTGGACTGGGCTATTGAAGATCCACTGTGTGTTCAATGATGGGCCTCCATTCAAGTTTCTGAAAGTAGAAAATGAATAAAACAAATGAGATCATAAACCTATAAAATATAATCAACACAGTCTATAAAGACTTTACCCTTGTAGGACAGATTCAGCAAATGGTCTCATAACATCAACATAGGCTATCCTAGCATTCATAGTTGATGAAAGTCCTGAAATTCTTGTCAACAAGGAAATAAGTATGGAACTCTCAGTGACAAGAAAAACAATAATGATTAAGATGCATTCCATACCTCTAAGCAAATTGATGACCCTTGTGAATATCACAATATCACCTGGGAAAGCATCAACCTGGAAATTATAACAACAGCTTCTTAGACTTTGGAAGAAGCAAAGAAATTAGAATGTCAAAAGCGCAAAACCACAATAGATGAAGATGAACTCACTGGATTAAAATATTTTACTTCCTTTTCATTGAGATTCATCTTTTCTTGCAAGAACTTCATATTTCTAGCTCTTTGCTCAGCAAGAGATTTAACATTTTCCTGGTCCAAGGAGGGAAATTAGTTCAATCTAAGGTAGAGCGAAGAAGAAATTCAAAGAAAAACAGAACATTTGCTAACAAGAGCTTCGTTTGCTGGTCGCGATGCACGGAAAAACACATTTGCTATCTCCATTGCCTGCTCCGGCATGTCCAGACGCAACTTGAGCCCCATTTCTGCAAAGGCGGATAGAAGTGCTGCATGGTCACCCTGCAAGGAGTACCAAGATGATTGAAGTGACATTTGACAAAGATTTCAGATAACCAAAAAGCAGACAAAGATTGCTACAGAGCATGATGTCATACCGGAATGGCATATTTCTAATATTTTATAAGGTGCTTACATGGCTTATCACGTTCACTCATGATATTTTTATTCTCAAAGACATCATGTTTTGTGCTTATCCAAGTCATTCAAATTCTAAGTCAAGTCTATCAACACACTTTTTTATGCAAACTGTACTTTCTTAAACACCCAGTTGATTTAGACAGCAGTCCTAGGGGCAAACAGTTTTCCAAATAAAAATAGCTCTGTTCTAAATGTCTTCTAAGACTTCAAGAGGCAACCTTTGACAGTGACAAAATTTTCAGCACTTTCTTTAAGGTCAAGCCATACATGAAATTTCTGCAACTATGCATAAAATTTCTAGATGTCTTCTATCAACAAACTTTTTCATCCAAACTAGCTTTGTTTTAAATGTCTTCTAAAACTTCAAGAGGCAAGCTTTGACAGTGACACTTTCTTTAAGGTCAATTCATACATGAAATTTCTGCATAAGGAAATCTTTCAGGTTTTCCACGTAAATTCTTTTCAACATGTCATCCAAGTTCATGAGTACTACAGGGATGGCGCAAACAAATACGCTATGCTAACGTGTCCATCCCAACATCTGAGGAAGCTGAGATGCTTATAGCTATACAATGTAATAATTAAGTGATCCCTGCCAAGTTCAAGATATTAGGCAAATGGGTTTAATCGGACCAACAGGTCCAGACCGAGTCAACTTATGACCCAACTTCAACAAGTTTGAAGTCAACGCTGTTACACAAGATCAAATATTATTAGGGATGGCAATTTTTCCCCCCACCCATAGGCACCCGTCCCGTTTGACTCCTGCGGGAGGCAGGTGGAAAAGGGTGGCGGGTGCCCCGGGGGGGGGGGGGGGGGGGGGGGTGTGTGTGGGTTTGTTCCCCTGCAACTAAACAAGGTGGTTGGGGGGGGAAGTTTTCTCCATTCCACTACCCGCCCTGTTTGCCTGTTTAATTTCTTTTTATTTATATAACATATATGTATTTAAATTGTAATAGATATATTACACATATTAGTAATATATTATATGTATGAAATATGAATATATATTATTTTACTAATATTAGTTAGAATATTAATTTATTATTAAGTTATTTTTTAATTATCATTAGACTATATTTATCATAAGATTATACTAATGAAAATTTTAATTATTATATTTCAATATTAGTAATTAATTACTATTAATTTACTATTTGTTCTCTATTAGTTATGAATTATTATTTGTTCACTCAAAATTTTTCATTATAGTATATTATTAGTATTTATATACCATTGTCAATTTGATATATATAGTAACTTATATATTTTCAATTTTATTTAGGAATTAAAACTTCATAGTTCATGTTTCATTAGAATTATGCGTACGCTCATTATAAAATGTGTTACAACCAACAATATTTATATTTATAAAATTACAAAATAAAATAATTTTTGTTAGAAATGGGGCCCTATTGAGCACCCACAGGATGGGGGGGTAGGTGGCAAGGCAGGGTTTGGGGCCTCCCCCACCCCAAACCTGCCCCATTCCTATCTCTAATACCGCTTTATTTAAAAGAAAATCAAATTTAGTAATGTACCTAAATTTCATCTCACAAACAACATATTTTCATGATAGTTATGCAACAAATGTTCATGTGCATACTTTCATCATAATTAGAGGTTAATGTCCGTGTTTCATGCACATGTTCCATGCTTAGTGTTTCACGTGCACGTTTTATGCTTCCATTCTCATCTTACAACTAAATGTATATTGCTAAATCAAATTTTATTGGAAAAAAAAAAAGAAGACAATAAAGATAATAATAAAAGAGTGCTGTTCCTAGATAGAATTCACGATAACAAAATGTGTAAAACACTTGAGGAGCACAAAGAGTCCAAAACGTAATGAAGTAAATATCTCTGCAAGCAAAACAAAAAAATAGACATTGTCAAACCAAACAATCATTTCAGTTAATTAAACAAGCAAACGAACCAAAATAACTTGCACAAATATCATATGGTAGCCTGGAAGATAAATAAATTATTCCAAGTGCAACTTACAATGAAAAAATCTTATTAAAACATAAATTAAATGGCAAAAATTTCAATCTTGCAGCCACGTGATTGAAGTTGAATGGAACAGCTTTTAAGCTCTGTCTTTTCACTATCCAATCTCACCTTAAACCTTCAAAAACTTTGATATACATAGCCCTCTAATTTTTTGCCCTTCATTATCTATCTCCCTCTCACCCTATGCTTTCCTGGATGCTTATATCCTTTCTCTCTTTCTTAAAGTATCTATTAAAATATGTCCTTTTCTTTCATACAAGTTATTCAATATTCTTAATTTTTAATCCTATTAAGATTGCATGACTGGATATGCTGCAACAGTCTCTTTTTTATTCTCTTCATCCTTGAAGTGCCTGTGTGACTCCTCTTGTTTGGTTTTGCATATTGCTCCCCTGTTCCTTTAGTTTAGCCTCTTAAAGCACATAGATACTTGAAAACCCTGTGAAGGAATTTTCTAAGATTTGAGTTCTGGAAATCAATGACCCCCTCTTCAACCCCTCACCAAGCACTAATTGGGCCATGTACATAAGTGTTCGTAAGATTCAAAATTAAAAGCCATCACCAGAGTTCATTGTACTTCAATTCATAATTTGAAATGTAACTGCAAAATGCCAAGATGTGTTGCTGGTTCAAGCCTAATTCCCTCCCCTTAACCCTTATTTGTTTGACTGGAGGAAAAGAAAAAGATATATATATATATATATATATATATAGAGAGAGAGAGAGAGAGGTAAAAGAACAACAAGAAGAATATAAACAAAATTCCACATGAAATATATTGGCACTTACACAATCAACAGCTGACCCCCCCTTCCCTTCCCCCTCCTCCCTCTCATTCACCTCACAAACACTCTTCCCTCACACTGTCCCCTCAAACATTCATTTAGATTAGCTTTCCCTTAGACTTTCAATTTTTTCCCAACCTAATGCAATTAACCCAGGTTCAAAATCAGATGTGGTTAAATGACATGAACATGGTACAGCAAAGAGGACAACTGTGCCTGTATTATAAAGGGAGTCATCATCACAGTAAATGAAGAAAATGACTAATTTATCCTTATCTCTACAGGAGATGAACCCACCAATTATGTCGACTATGTGCACATTAAGGTGTAATCTAAATTTAGAAAATCCAAATTTATTAAAATAAGGATGATTTAGTTATTTTACCTCTCTCTCTAAAATCCCGATTAGGTTAAAAGGGAAATTTTATAGAACAACTATAAGACCGGCAATGCTATATGGAGCCGAATGTTGGCCAACAAAGAGACAACATGAGCATAAGTTGAGAGTAGCAGAAATGAAGATGTTACGGTGGATGTGTGGTAAGACAAGGATGGATAAGATAAGAAACAAGGATATCCGACAAAGAATTGGAATAGCACCGGTGGCAGAAAAGATGAGAGAACAGAGATTGAGATGGTTTGGGCATATTCTTCAGCAACCTATAGATGCGCCGGTAAGAACAGAAGTTTGCTATAAAGAGCATGCCAGGAAGAAAGGGAGCGAAACTTACGTGGGGAAAAGTAGTAAAACAAGAGCTAGTGAAGTGGAAAATAGATTAATGGCTGGTTTGTAGTAGAACAAAGTGGAGGAAAACTATTAGTGTGGTGGAAGAGCAAAACTCTAATGGTCCCGGCTGCCCTTTATAGTTTCAGCATTTTTATTTATTTCTTTATCTATTTATCTATTTATTTTATGGATTTATGTCCTTGGGTTCATCGACCGCCAACCCCAACTAGTTTGGGATAAAGGTGATGATGATGATGATGAAGGATCATTTAGTTACTTTATTCATTTGTTGGAAAGACCAAGTCATTTGTTCAAAAGATAAAGTCAAGCAGCAAATTTGGACTCAATTTAGTTTTCTTAGTTTTATTGCATTGTTTGGGGAAAAAATGAGCTTAGGAGGAAAATCAATCCAAATAAAGGTTTAAGGAGGCAAAGTGATGAAGAGGTGTCTTTCGAGGGAAGATTTTGCAGTTGACCTTACAAAATATTCCGAAGTATTATAGTTCCACGTTCTACCACGGAAAATTGAGCATTAAATACAAATTTAAAAATTGATGGGCACATGTAATTCAGAATAAGATTTAGAAAATCAACTAGTCAAACTGAATCGAAAATGGAATATAGTTACAGTAAAAAAAATGATTTCAAAATAACAAACACAGATGACTAGACATGAGAATTTGTACCTCACCAAGACTATCAAGATGTAACAGTTTCCACATCAATGACAAATTTTGCCCATCATTGACATAAACCTGGTTATAGCAGCATACTAACCTCAACGGACGCCAGAAACATTTTAGCAAGAGCTTGTTTCATAGAGTTTGACAATGATTTCGTAAGCCCAAAATCAAGAAGGATTGGTCGATGTGGTGATTCCTTGCTCACAAGAAAGTTTCCTAGAACATGCAGAGATATGCAAAGAAATTGTTTATGCGGCAGCTACAAATGCCATGCAAGGAAAGAACACAGATACAGATGGGAAGTAGCTATGAAATATTGTACCAGGATGAGGGTCACCATTAAAAAATCCATCAACATATATCTGGTGAGCATATGCCCTTGTTATTTCTTCAACAAGTTTTTGTTTGTCAACACCCAAAGATTGCAGTGATTCAAGGTCATTCAACCGAATACCATCCATGTATTCCAAAATGAGAACCTTTTCTGTTGACTGATGTCAAAAATCAATATTAATATTAAAAATGTCCAAACTTTATACAAGTAGACAAATCATGCAATACATGTAGTGGCACTCTACAAAATTTAATTGCCATTCAGAAGAGAAGTGCACACACAAGCATCAACATCCAATGCATATGTAATATTAAATCTACTTACAATAGTCTAACTCTAAGGAACAATTACACCACAACCCCCCACCAAAAATAAAAAAACACAAAACAAAAACCAAAATGCTGGTCTTGGTGCTTAAATAGATCTCAAAAAATTGAATCAAAAATCAGCATTCGGACAAATCAAACCTTAATTTCCAAATTAAAAATATGAACAGTAATCCAAATGCAATTACATTCCCAGCCACAATAATCGAACTCAAAATCAATCAATTCACATATTAGTTGGGATTGCTAACAAATTCCCAACATAATACTAGCTCTAGCTGAACCCTCTGATGGTACTTAAGATACATTTATGTCAGAATTGCTAGGTGCATGAAACGCAAAACCTATGAATGAATGAACGGTAGGCTGTAAATTCCCTTCTAAACAGGACAGTGACTTGTAAGCCTGAAGAATGTAGTGAAAAGTGTTCATCCCTCTCCCCTACACCCTCCACCCCCCTAAACATGCGGATGTGAATATTCTCCACGTGAATAATTTCCCCCTGATCCATTTAACTATATACATAGAAGGAAAGAAGAATTAATTGTAACAGACAGTATAATATTAACCATTTGATGCAATGAGACTTTGACTGCTAGCAGGAAAGGAACACATAAAATGCATGTAAGAAGTAATTATAAACATGAATCTTTTCATGTTCCTTCTATATTATCTTTTGTCATTCCCCTTTAAACATGTGAAGAAGCAGAAACACATATAAACTGATTTTAATGATAAACAAAATGGGTAGAGACTTATACAGAAAAACTTCATGGAACTATACCCAAATATCTAAAGATCTCCCTGTTAAACCTTGACAACCACCCACTAACCTGAATCATTAGACAATATCAAAGAAATGCAAATTTCAATTGGAAAACAATAGGGAAACTGGAAAGTGTGCAACCTGTATAACTTCCGGAATCAATACATCCACATGATTAGCAGGTACATCACCATCAATCTTCCCATGGCACCCTAGATTTCTCGATACTTTGCTCATATTTTCTACAAAGTTGAAACCAAGAGCATGAATAACATCTAGCACAAGCTATACAGCATAAATATGAAGACATATCTGAGAATAAACTATCTGTACCAGCCTCATGATTGAAATCCAATTCCTTCGGAGCTTCTTTGCACCATTCATCTATCATTGGGTTGAAGTCATACTGAGGTTCTGCCCATGCTACCCAGTCAACTATTGACTTGGCATTCTTCAGGTCCTACAAAGGACAAACCTAATGATCAAGTATAGATCAGAATAAACAAGTAAAGCCACATATTCCAGGAAAAAGGTTATGTGAGAAGCAACCTCCAATATTATATCCTTAATGCCATCATGCTGAACTTTGACTACTACACTCTGGCCATCCCTCGAAGTTGCACGATGAACTTGTGCTATCTGACAAAGAAATAAACATAAGATTCCAGTGGGTGCATGTAAAAGATTTTTATTACAAAGGAACAACAAAGTGAATATCGAGCAAGCATCAAGATGAACATAATTTCATATACAACAAAAAGCTAATGCATGACATAATTGTGTCCCATGTCACTAAGTTGCACATGAAAGATATAAAATACATACATATATATATTGACAGTTCGAAAAGATCATAGTAAGGGTATGATGCTGAAAACAAGGAATCAGAAATTGTAATGGGAATAGTGAATAAGCCCTCCTTCGAAGAGAAGAAACAGAGACCCTGAACCAATTGCAGCGCAAGGCAAAGTAGTTCTCCACAAGATCACAATATGGGCATCATGATATCATGATGGTAGAAACATCAAAGGGAATAACATAAATCTATTCTATTAAGAATTACTCCATCCTAAAAAAAGAGTGCACAATTGAACAGTACAATTTATTAAAAGTTATGAGGTACAACACACTAAATGGGCCATCAACCATATAATTTTACACTTCTATCCTTACTTTTTAATAGTCAGCC
Source organism: Gynochthodes officinalis (assembly GCA_020080225.1). Lineage (NCBI taxonomy): Eukaryota > Viridiplantae > Streptophyta > Magnoliopsida > Gentianales > Rubiaceae > Gynochthodes > Gynochthodes officinalis. The sequence goes on from CM034622.1 coordinate 6,374,497, forward strand.
ATATGTAGTCTTACTTGTAAAGGATACAATAGAAATTTCGAACAAAACTGGACTTTAGTTTTGGGACAAGGAAAAACATGAAAAGTGGACTCTTTCTGTGAGACAGAGGGAGTATTAAGTTTCTCAACAAACGCAACAATCACATATACAGCATCCTAAATATGTTGACAAGCTACCTTTTGGAACCAACCCCTAGTACCACCAAAGGCAAAGGAGCCCAATGTGAATAGAAGACAATATTCCAGAAATACACATCACTATTTACCAAAGCTTAAATATGCACATGTCAGTCAAAGAATCAAAAAGCCTTTGGCTTGGGGGCTGTCAACTAGTCATGTTGCCACTATCACTGACATAGATGAGAAAAACACAATCTCATTCCATAACAGATGGGTGAGATATTTGTATTTTCAACTTCAAATTGTCTTGCTTAACATAACTATATTTGCCACTATTAACTAAGACTTTCAAGAAGTTCAATAGATAAACACAGAAACAAAAGCTCACATACAGAAAAAGGCGCATAACTGTTGCAAATACAAATTTTCCTCCTTCCTTATTCTTGCAAAATCATATAAAGCGAATTCCTGACCAAATTATACTGAATTTTATGGTAAACAAGAAAAATGTCAATAAAAGTACCTATAAGCTTCGTGCCAACAATCCACTGTCCAAAAGTGGTGTTTTGCTTCTTTAAAATAATAATTTTTAAAAAAATGTTACAGCCCATGCATTTTAATATACTGTTACATACTTCATACTTTATCACCATTTGATTTGTTAATTCCCTTTAACAGGACTGTGGTTACAGTGTTTTTTACATAATGTTGTGTCAACTTGAGTATAACAGCATCGTGGACAATTGATAAAGCAGGGAAAAAATTTTGAATTGTTAAAACTTTTTCAAACCAAATCTTTCATGGATAGCTTTTAGAATCTTACTGATGCAGTTGCCAGGGGAACTTCATCAAACCTTAAGAATAGCTCTTCCATGGATTTTCCCAACTCTGTTTCTATTGTTTGGCAAACCTGTTCAAAAGACATAGGCAGATACTTCAGATCTTAAGACAAGCAAACCTACAACATGAGATAACACATAAATAAAGACTTTGTACTAAAAATGGGAGACAAATCAGTATGATCAGATTGCAAAACACATGCTGAAGTGCTTAGCTTCTGGTTTACAAGTAAATCTTTTAGACCATACCATACAAGCTTGAATCTATTTATCAAATGTCCCAGATTAACATGATCAAAGAATTTGTAGAGGAATAATATTAAGTCCATACAAGATTCAGATAATCACCCGAGATAAGAGGTGCAAAACAACATAGGAGTGTGTGTATGTGTGTATGTGTGTATGTGTGTGTGTGTGTGTGTGTGTGTGTGTGTGTGTGCAAGAGAGAGAGAGAGAAAGAGAGAACATGGATTACAGTGCTGAGCTCAAATTAAAGAGGAAGTACCAGTATTTATTGGAGTGGAAAGTATAAAAGTGGGCAAAAGAATCTTAAGGAAACATTTTGGGAAGTATTGTGAGCTCGGACCTGAGCACACGTTAGGATATGTAGTGTTCCCATAAGTGGCTTAGAAGGAATATTATACCCGAGCTGGTCGGTACCCAAGTGGTAACAATGAAATGACCAAGAGGCAGATGATGTGACAACAGAGCAAGAGGTAAAACATCTCTCTCTTGGAGGTTCGTTCAATAGAGCAATCTGATCCTGAGAAGCCCATTAAATTGATTAATCCTGATTTAGGCCAGGAGATAACATGGACTTTCCTCCTGATCTCCGGTCAATAAGACCCCAGTTTTTGCAGGAGGCAGGAAGCCTCCTGGGATGGCTCTCATGTAAGTATACGTAATTATATTCATCATCCCTGTAGCAATGCTTTGTGCATTAGTACTCTGGATTTGCCTACATATTAGTTGTATCTACAAGAAAAGTACCCCTGCCTTCAAAAGAACCTTCTGCCATGAATCTTTGAACTTGAACTTGAACTCCACTCGATTGATTAAAATTAAGACCCAGTGCTATTATACTAAGGTCAATCTATAAGGAGAGGTCCCAACTGAAAAAATACAAAGGCAAGGTAATCACAATAACCAAGACAACATACAAAAAATTCAAATTTATATTTTCGACCAATAAAAGAAGTGAAGAGCCTGAAACTTCAATCTCAAGGGTCATGGTTTGTACGGTTTACATTTCTGTAATTTAGTCAGTTTAAAGGTCAACAGACTGAGTTTCAACTCACTATGAGGGGACAAGGACGGTAAGATATACATCTCTCCTTTTGCTTGAAGAGGTTTATAACGTTGGATGGGATTAGGAAGCTAAGAATAAGGAAACTGTACAATTACGGAATTTTGATTTGTCTATGATTTTAGGCCTTTTATGTCTTCTAGTAATTTCCAGATTGTGTTGTATTTAGAATAGGAAACAAAGAGGGTTAGACTTATAGGCATTAGGATGGAAGGTGAGGGAGGATTTTGTCCATTTTCATTGTGGAATAAAATTCAAATGCGGTTCTCTGCTTTTTTCCCCTAAACCTTATAGTTGTCTTGTTCCTTCTTCGTTTGTAACTTTGGATTCTTGTTCATGTCGAGTGAGAGCCAACCCTAGGCTGAACCTAAATCAGCAATAAGACCAAATAGATGAACTGATGGCTGGTTGAGCAACTTTTGGGACAGGTGCAGAACTTGGAACATAATAACCATGGAGCACAAAGAGGGATGCTGGAAGGTCCCCTAGACCTTTACACCAGCCGGAAGGCTGTCGAAAGGTGGTGTCAACTATGAAATTGAAGCTCTCATGAACCAAGAGACCTCGGGATTTCATGATACTCAAATTTGTAGTAACAGTTCTTTATAAGTACAGGAAGGTTATCTTGGAGAAGCAATTCTCTCGAATGGATCAGATTATGATCCATAGGTAAAGCACATATAGATTGGAAGAATTGACCAATCTATGACTTTTAATGTTGTTGATTTCCAACCAATTGATGATCCTACAGGTGTTTATGTGGAACAAAATTTTGTGGCGTTAAGGACCAGATTTCAGTCGTATTGAACATGATTTTAGTCTGCCAACAGTAAAGCAATGAACTGCTAAGGATTGCAAACTACTGTGGCTGATCTCAACTTTGCTAATTGGTTCTTGAATGTTCACTCAAACCGCACAGAATTTCTGAGTTCATACAAGATTTGGAAAGTTCCAATCAAACTCAAGGGTTTTCCAGCCCGAAAGAATTAATGCAGAATCGGATTAGGAAGCTAAGAATAAGGAAATTGTATAGTTAGGAAAGTTTATGCTGTTTTAGAAGTTTTAGTCTTTAGTAGTTTCCAAATTATAATTGTACTTAGAATAGGAAATTAAAAAGTCCTAGGACTGATGTAGGACAAGGAGGAGGTCTTGTCTACATTCACCAGCGGAAGGCTGAGGACATAAAATCCTATAGTGAAAAGCACTTCCTGTTCTCTGACTTTTCCAAAACAAATAATATTGTAATCAGATAACATAAAGAACTCCTAAAACAGCAAATAATATTGTAATCAGATAACATAAACAACTCCTACAACAGTACTAACTACTAAACGCTAATTATCAACTATTAATTACACTTCTTTTTAAGACCAGAGAGTCCAATTTCTTGCAGCTTTTTCCTCAGGCCTATAGTTCCTATCTGGCCAATCTATAACTGCACCATCAAGGATTGGTGTATAGAAAAGAATGTAGGTTTTTGGTTGATTTTTGTTTTTTTTGCCAAATAAAATTCAGAGAGGTTCTCTGTTTTTTCCCTAAACCCTAGAGTTAGAATTTGTTCCTTTTCCATTCTGTAGTCTTAGATCCTTGATCAGTCCATAAGAAACCCTTCTAGGATTCTAATGCTTTTGATAGTTTTCAAATTGTAATTGTATTTAGAATAGGAAACAAAAAGGGTTAGGGCTCTTCTATAAATTGGCTTTAGGACAGAACGTAAGGTAGGTGTTTTGTTGATTTTGATTATTAAGGAATACATTCAGAGTTGGCTGTCTGGTTTTTCCCCAAACCCTAGAGATGGGTTCTGTTCCATATGCGTTTTGTAGCTTTTGGATTCTTGTTCCCCGATATAACTTGCAGAAAAATAAAACCATCTTTGAGAGCACAGCCAAGTACGTAAGCTCTCCATGAAACACCTTAATTGAGAAGTTGATGTCTTACCCCATAAGTTTAGGGGAACAATAGCCTGACAAAGGGTTCGGTTCCATTGGAGTGCCCGTATAACTGGCAAATACACCCTATCCTGAGCATAAATTACACCATAAATGTGTCTACTTCAGATTTCAGACGAAAAGAAATCCAAGGTTACAAAAAGTACCAAATAATATATATTTGGTTTCATCAATGAACAAAAAGTACTAATCAACATATATTAGACAAAAGGGCACCTCACCATTCAATAATCTTTTTTCTTTGGCCATCCAGAGTAAAAAATAAAAAGAAAAACATAAAAATAATTATTATTACAATTTTAAAAAAGGGACTAAGGTGATCTCATCAAAGTATTATAAAATTCATCTTCAATCTGGCATGATGTCTAAACATAAAATAATCACTCAGTTGCATAAATTATCTAAAGTTGTCTTCTTACCAAGGATGGCAATTAAGGACACAACAATGAGTTAATGTTGCGGAGTGAGAAATCAAAAACATAAAGTTTGGATTGCAAAGTGATTTCTGCCACAAACAAATCTGAAGGACATGTCATGTAGAATATCAAGCTTTCAGAAGTAACTGAAGAAAGAAAGCTAAATACTAAAGCAAATGGTGTTATCTGGAAGAATTGCACTATAGAGTTAAACTTAGAAGTTGAATTATTTTGAATTCATTATGATCAATGTGCTAGCATCAGCTAAATAACAGGATTAATTGCTTGGAGATAAGTGTCATGTTATGGGCAACATTAAAGGCCATCATGATGTGGGCTGTTATCACAGGAGATAACTGCAATAGCAGGCCTACCCATATCTCTTCTTTTTCCATCTCTTCTTCTCTGGTTTCTATTCAACCTTATTGATGGCGCAGCTATAGATTGGCAGGATAGGAACTATAGGGTTTCTAAGCCTAATGCAAAAGCTGTGAGAAATTGCACAGAGGTCTAATAGAAAGTGTAATTAACAGTTGATAATTAGCATGTAGTAGTGAATATTATTGTAGGAGTTGTTTTATTCCTTGATTGTGATAACTACCTAATCACAATCATATTTGTTTTAGGAAAATCATGGAGTAAGAAATACTTTTCATTATAGGATTCTATCCCTTTGGTAATATTTAGGTTATAAATAGTTCTTATGTTGTCTTGTTTTCATACATCAATTGATCAAAGAAACAATTCCAGTTTAATTATTTGTCTGTTATTTAACTTTTCTAACTTCCTCCCGTTTTATAGTTCCCGGGTGGACCCTAAAAAGCTACTCTACCCTTCCCAAGCCTCGTGCTAGCATGTGTAGACAAGACCTCCTCCTTGTCCTACATCACTTACAAGCATATTCAAAGCTTCTGGTATCGGAGCTACAGCTATCTAACTTCTAAAAACTTCCTAATCCTGAACAACTTTCACTGCTCAACACCCTTAAACTTCTAATCCTTTTACAACCATAATAATACAACAACTACTACTACTACTACTACTAAACTTTTATCCCACAATCTGGAGTCAGCTATATGGATCATATCTAACCATCACTTTTTATTAGAACACATATTTTCGTTTAAATTTAGGTAATTCATGTCATTTTTAATAGTTTCTTTCCCACTCTTTTTAGGCCTTCCCCTTCCCTTTTAGTTGAGTTAATAATTCTCTAGTCTCTACACGCCATACTTAGCGCATCTTAGGGTCTCCTATGCACATGTCCAAACTTACAATCATAATAATACCCTAACCATGACATTAAAAGACGATTGCCTATGTTCATACAAATCTTAAGAACGATCTACAATTTTTTTCCCTTAAGATAGCAGGAAAATGATACTTTGCAAAAACAGATAAAAGCCTTTCCCTTCTTGTGACTGAACCATTGACACATAAATCCTCTGACAACAACCTAATGAAAACTTGTATACTAAACCAAACTTCATCTGCCTGATATAAGACCACAGCTGGACTTGTACCCGTCATTGTATCCTGCTAACAGTAGAAGCCGCTCAGCAGGATAATACTGGCCTGGTATCACCATTACTCTTCAAACTGTATAATTTCCTTTCCATAAAAATAAAATTAACTGTTGCAGAACAAACTTCATGCTTAAAAGCCAAGAAACAGAAAACAAAGATAAACACTCAAAAAGTGAATAATGCTTGTCGAAATAGATTGGCACAATTTGCATCCACATATCAACAAGTTTACACCATTTAAGTAATCAACTCGTAATCAAACAAATTACCTCTTCCAAAGGCGTGGAGGAAGAGAATCCTGCAACTGCTTCAGAAGGAATATATAGGCCTGTGGAAGCACATCAGCACGGGTAGATAGATACTGTCCAAGTTTTACCCATAGACCCTCCAGCTCTACCATCACATTAAGAACACGTCTGGCATTACGCTCATGAGCTTTCTGCCAGAGTGCAGCTTTCTTTGATTTTCTTGTCCATTTATCCCTCTGTTGTAAAGCCTTAAGTATGCAATTCAGGATAAAGCGAACAACATCAAATGCATATATAAGTATAGAAGATTCTCGCTAAGAACACATGCTCGTTTCCACAAAATGAAGACATACCTTGTAATCAAGATAAATTACTAATGCCAATGCAAAAACTTTCATGCGTCTCTTGTATATGTTTCCCCACCCCATCTGATGCAGCTTTTGTTAAAAACTTGTGGCAGAAAATCTGTCCTATCAATCTCCTCCAATGAAATAACACACAAGTAAGCCATCCAAATAGGAGATTCAGAGCACCAAAACCTCAAAACCATCACCAAAATACATTAAATGACAAACTGTGATTCCTCACAATGAACATTAACATCCAAAATGAGCTAATAGTATTCAATTAATTTGGCCACAACAGAGGAATGCCTCTCAGATCTTAAATTCAAAGCTAATTCAGAGAGCATGAAGAAATTGAATTGGGCTGAAGCTCTTTAACCCTTAGAATAATAAAATGTTGGGTCTTAGCTGTTGAATACATGAGGAAGATTTATGTTCCCAGAAAAAAAACACAAGATGACCACTGCTGCAGAGGTAAGTCCATAAAAGTTGGTAAGTGTAACCTTGTTTGCCAGAGCAACAACATGTGAGTTACAAAACTCAATTTTTACCGTTACTAACATGTCCTCTCTATATAATCACTATCTACATATGTTATGCCACTAATATGCACTTCTACATCCACTAATCACACTCTTACATTATAAAATGATAATCATACTCAATTTACTCTCCTAGTGTCCTATTAATATCTGCATTTACAGGTGAAATTGAAAGCAGCTTCCTTTCTCATTTCTAGAAAAGGTACTCTTCTAATCGTCTGCAATGCAAATTTTACCCAATTAACTTCCTTCTCTATCAAAGACAGCTACCTTAAAAAACAAACTCCACCACCGAAGGATAAATGGGAAATATCAGCATATGCCAACTAGCAGTTATCCAACATACCATATCAATGAGAATAATAGTTCCTAGCCAAAGTTCCAAAATTTCTGCTCGTGTCTCATTGTTAGCCGAGTTAAGGTTAGACTGAAATGTTCATCCCAATTAGAGAACAGTGTGCCGCATAGAAAGAACTTGGTGCAGCCAATGCATTCAAAATTTTCTAACTTCTAAGATGAACAAAAGTTATCGCTCTCTTGAGATTTCCAATCATTTCACATTCTCCAAGAAATTTATCTTTCAAAATACAGTAAGAAACCAGTCTAACAATATCAGGAGTGAAAAATCAAATCAGCACTTTTTCATCATCCAATCCGTAAATTGTCATCAAGGATAGGCAGAGGGGAATAACCACATATTAAAAAAAAAATTCCGAACATAAACCATATGCAAATTGGAATCAGCATCAAGAAATTAAAAGAGCAACTAAATGAAGAAAATTGACAGAGAATTCAGGATAAATTACCAGAATTGGGGACGAGAAGAGGAAAATTAAGGAGAGGCTTACGCGAATAATGAATTGAAATCGGAAAAGTCGTAATTTTGTAGAGATAAACAGCGTGGAGCCGTGGACTACACGAGAACGCGTGAGAAAGATTCTACAGAGGTCGTCTTTGACGACGCCGTCAATTACGACGTCGTTTTTAGGAGTTGGATTCTTTCCTTAATCCTAATAGACGGGTCGCTTTCTGTTGACGTTTGCCACCTCCATAGTATTTTGTGCGAGCATCCGAGTTCCGACGGTCGGCAAGTGTTATTAAGTTTTTCCTTCTTTATTTATTTAGTGGTAAAAGGTGAGAACCGATTTTTAAACATATCGTTGCTGCAAAGTGCATACCCTTATGAAGAGTTATTTCCATTAATATTGATTCTAAAAAAAAAAATTAAATAAATATTACTTTTTTAATTTTTATTCCATTTTTACGAAAATCGGTTTATGGAAAGCCGACTTTAAAGTCGGTTTTATGAAAAGTCGACTTTACTTCTGTTAAAACCTAACAAATTTGTTGGTTTCTTTCTTTCCTCCATTTTCTTCCTTTTTTCTTCTCCATTTACACTTCCTTCTCCATTTCCATTTTTTCTTCAATTTCTTTCACCATCTCATATATCCACCCTACCAAAGGGAGATTCAGAGCTAAAATTTTGTTATTTTTTTTTTTTTTTTTTTTTCGATTTTGTTCCCTCGTGTTCATGGCTTCATGGGTTTTTTTTGCAAGTTTTGATGAAATGGAAAGAAAGATTGGAACTTGTTTTTGTGAATTTTTAAAAAAAAAAAAAAAATGATTGATTGCTTGATAATTGTTGTGAAAGGAAGAAGAAATGTTTGAATTGGCATGGCTATGGCATGCTTGTGGTCGTCCTTGGTGTCCCTACCGGCGGTGAAGTTCGGTTTACTTTCCTCAAGGACATAGCGAGCAGGTGCTTTATCTTGGTCAATTGTCAAATTGTCAAACTCTGAGCTCTTATCGATGCAAACAATCAAAAAAAAAACAGACGAATGGACAACCTGGGAGGATGCATAATATGGGATTTTTAATTTTCTTGGAGGAGGCAATCGAGATATCACCATTTGTCTTGGGATTACAGAAGAAAAATCTCTCTTTGGTAGGGTGGATATATGAGATGGTGAAGAAATTTGGAGAAAAAAATGTAAAAAAAAGAAGAAAAAGAAAAAAAAAAGAAAATGGAGGAAAGAAAGAAACCAACAAATTTGTTAGGTTTTTTTAAATTATGAAAAGCGAAAAGAAAAATAAAGTCGTTTTTAAAAAACTTTTTAAAGTCGACTTTTCATAAATGGATGATGGAAAAAAAAAAAAGTAATATTTATTTATTTTTTAGAATCAATATTAATCAATATTAATGGATGAATAATGTGTATGTGGTGACTGACTTTGATTTTTTGGGATTTTGCAGGAAGATGTCAGACTTGGACATTTCGGCAGCTAACCCGCGACTTGCTGTGTTGGAGGTACTTTTAACGGCATGTTTGATTCGCTGTAATGAATAAGGTTGTAATTGAATTTTAATTCAGTGAGAATTAGGCTGTAATAAATTAGGCTGGAATTGAATTAAATGAGTTTGGTTCAAAGCAATTGAATAAAGTTGGAATCATTATTCTTGTATTTGGTTGGGGTGTATACAACTAATAAATTGTGTTAAATGACTAAAATACCCTTATCTTAAGCATTTTATTACTGAATAAGAAAATGATGAAAAAGAGAAAGAATAGTGAGAAAATGATGAGAGAGAAAGTAGAGTGAGAAAAATGATGAAAGAGAAAGTAAAGTGAGAAAAAATTATGAGAGAGAAAGTAGAGTGAGAAAATGATGAGAGAGAAAGTAGATTGAGAAAATGATGAGAGAGAAAGTAGAGTGAGAAAATGATGAAAGTAGAGTGAGAAAATGATGAGAGAGAAAAATGATGAGAGAGAAAGTAGAGTGAGAAAAATGATGAGAGAGAAAATAGAGTGAGAGAATTGATGAGAGAGAAAGTAGGGTGAGAAAATGATGAGAGAGAGAAAGTAGAGTGAGAAAATGATGAGAGAGAAAGTAGAGTAAAAAATGATGAGAGAGAAAGTAGAGTGAAAAAAATGATGAGAGAGAAAGTAGAGTGAGAAAATGATGAGTGAGAAAAAGTAGAGTGAGAAAAATGATGAGAAAGAGTAGAGTGAAAAAAATGATGAGAGAGACATTAGAGTGAGAATTGCAATTCTTAAATAAAATTGGAAAAAAATTTGGCTAATTCCTTGGTGCAAGGAATTGCAATTAAATTAAATTGTAATTCAGCCTTCTAAAGGAATTGGAATTCATGGCTGGAGTGAATTCCTTTGAACCAAACAAATGCATTAAGCTCAGTCAGGAATTTGGTTGGAAGGAATTGACAATTCCTTCCAACCAAACATGCTGTAAATGGTAATAGATATTCTCTCATGCCGAGCAAAATAACGGAATATTGCCTTTTTAAAAAAATTTTAAAAAATATTATTATCTTTAACAGGATTCTAATTTTATTGAAGTCGATATCGAAGATGCCAATTTTGAAGTCAATAAAAAAATTAAAAAAATATTGTTATTTTAAAAACAATTCCAATTTTATTGAAGTTGATTTTGGGAATATCGGTTTCTAGAAAAAAAAAAATCTTGTCTCCATTATTCTTGGGAAATTTGCATATATAGCATTTCTATAAAACCAGTTTGCATATATAGCACAAGCAGCATAATCCTTGCAAATATAGTATTTTTCCTAGCGAAAAGACGCTAATGCCCCTTCATATGGAGTAATTCATCGTTCATCATTCTTTGTACCGTTCATCCTTCTCTGTATCCTTCCTCCTTTGAATCCTTCACTTTCTTTAAATGAACAACCCCTTCAGAGTGAAGTCATTGTCGTCTACGGGTGAAACTCATGCTCGCGAACAATTTATGAATGAACTGGACGGACCAAAAAATAACAAAAAATAACAGGCAGTATGCCCGAACTGGAAAGAAAATACTCTTCCTTAATCTGTATTGGAAAAGTTTTGATTACGATGCAAGATTCTACAATATCAGAATTGAAGAGGTTTGGCCAATATAAATATAAGCACGACAAATGATCAGGACCTTGCGGGATAGGTGAGAATAATTGAGCGGATAGAGTGGAAGAGTGGAGCAATAATTGAAAGTAGTTACATCTACATAGAAGTACCTTGGAAGCTACACATTCGCACTCTTGTAAAATGTCGACTCCCCCAATTAAAATGTCGACACGACAAACTAAATCTTTCCACAATATATGTGGACATATATGTCGACATACATGTCGTCATTTATGTCGTCAAATTTGTCGGCATATATGTCGGCACATATGTCAGCATATATGTCGACATAAAGTACCGACATGTATTTTTCTTGCGAAAAGACCCCAATGCCCCTATTTTTGAAAACCGCGCCTGAACGAAACAACTTGTTTCGCAACTCTTCAGCTCATAACCGCATCAAATTCATCGAATCTTGCAAAAAACCTCGGCACGACGCTACATCTCACTGATCGTTCATCTTGCAAAATGCTACCTCAATTCGTTAGAGAAGACAACACCCACACCCACTTCAAACAACCTTTCAGCACTTCATCCATAACAGCATCAATGGCGAAAACTCGGGGTGAAATTTCAAGCTGTGACAGAATGAAGGTCAAAGATCATAAATCTCACACGGCGTCTGAGAAGACTAAGAAGGTTTGTTCTTTTTAGAGCAAAAATGTTCCATTTTTTGTGTCGCTTACATGTTAGAATATGTTAGACAAATTAGCCAAGTTAGGATTTTGCCGTGTAGGAATTGGTTTGAAATGCACACATACCGTGAATGTTACAATTTTTGCACTATGTTTGGCTGAAATTGTCAACACGACAATCGTTAATGGGTGGAAATGTCGACAGAATTGTAGAGTTTCATCTAAATATATCGGCAAATATGTCGGCACATATGTCAGCAAATATGTCACCAAAATGTCAGTAAAAACGATTTTTGTCTAACATTCATAATGGGTGAAAATGTAGACAGAATTGAGAATTGTCGACAAATATGTCACCACAAATGTCGGCAAAAATGATTTTTGACTAACATACATATGTCGACGTTTGTGCCGATATTTTTTTTTTGAAGATTATGATCTTCGTATAAAACCAAACCTCATGTCGACAGTTTTACATCGTCAACTACGTCGACAAATAAGACCACATATTAGTCTAGACTATAATGTTGCCAAATATGTCGACAGTCATGTGGACAACTATATCGACCACAAATTACCCAAGTTAGGGTTTTTATGGTACAATGTGTTTAGGATTTAGGGCAAAATGAAGAGAACTTTTCCACCCTTTCGATTTCTAACCATTTTTTCATGCAGGAACTTCTCACGGTTGAAATGGTAGTTCAAGGGGAGTTTTTCTCAACTCAGGTTTCGCAGTACTGCTACTACGAAGCCAATATGCAGAGAATCTGGTCGAAATTGACGGAAACGCAACAACAAATGCTCCGAAGCGAAAGTCGACTAGCAAACATTGTTCTTGCCCATGAGCATCCTTTTTGGTGCAAACAAATTATCCATTCCGTGTTGTTGAGGCAACCTAAGCAAGACGAGGAGTCCAAGATTGATAACAGCATTGCCTTCATCTTTGCTGGTAAGAAGGTTAGATTTGGCAAGAAGGAGTTCGTCATCATCACTGGGTTGAAGATGGGGGATTTAGACGCTGCATATGGCAACTACAAATTGCCAGATGGTACTTCTCCAATTTCAAAGTACCTACAGCATGTTGACCAACAAGATGAGACCACATATGGTGAAATGTTCAAGGCTTACGACCATATCAACTCAACTTACCCAGACAATGAGGTTGTGTCCTTGACACTCTTGCTTATATACATCTCCATAATGGGGTTGCCCAAGAGAACCAAAATTAAAGACAAGGTGCTTCATTTGGCCTTTGATTGGAGGGAGTTTGATTCTATCCCGTGGGGTGAACTATCTTACAAACACACAGTGGATAGTGCTAGAAAGGCAATTGGATGTGCCTTGAAGCAGACCGGCCACTCGGACCATAGGACATACACTGTTGAGGGATTCCTAATTGCATTTGGGGTAAGGAAAACAAGTGCACCTAAATTTTCTATGTAGTGTGTTAATTTTTGCTAATTCGTTGTTCAAATGTACCAGGTGTTCGCATATGAGACCATGCCACATCTTGAGCGGTTCAATATGTGTGCCAAGGTCAAAACCCCCGGATTATTGCCCAGGATGTGCCGATGGAAAGGTTTGAATGCTCAACGGAGAGATCAAGAAAAGAAGAAGGTTTGGTCCAGGCGAACAATTGACGGGGAGGTAAGTTTTTTCATTAGCCAATGTTCCTTAGGCTTGCCATTCATAATAAGTTATGATTCACTAAATTTTCCTTTTTTAGAAAGTTAAAGTAACACAAATAAAACCAACGGCTGAGGAGATAGAACAATTCTTGGCTTGGGAAGAGGATGAGAAGGTCGGGGAGGAGGGGGGTTCGGCAGCGATGACAATGACTCCATAGAGATGGAGGTTGACTAATTCCACGTTTCTTATAGGAAGAGAGAACACGAAGCCAAAGTCGAGGAACCTCAAAAACGACAGAGGTTAATGAAGGAAGAAAAACGTGAAGCACGCCGAGCCTTCCTTGAGGCGATCGTTGGTCGTTTGCAAAGCTGTGAGACGAAACTTAACGGTACAAAAAAAGAACTCGAGCAAGAGTGTGAACGAAGGGTTGCATTGGAGGCCAAACAAAGTGATTTGGAAGTTACTGTTCAGCGGCTTACTTGGAAAGTTGGTCACTTGTCCACGTATGTCCACAACATGATTGCCATGCACGAAAAGGAAGATCCTTTGGGCAAGAAAAATGGGGAAAATGATATAACAATGTCACAACAAATGCCACAAACTCTTGGCTCCATTGATCCTCAACCAAGGGAAACTGAGCCATGCTCTTCTGGCCAACCTCAGGGGGCCAAGGCCGAAGACACGGCTGCGGATAAGGCTCATATTATGGCCATCGCTATAGAGAGCATTCCCGTCACCGATATTGTTCATCAAGTCCCTGATGAACAATATACCCCCTTCTCAACCCACCTCCCCCCCAAAATTTCAGTGGATAGTGCTCTCCCACCATCCATGAAGGAGGAGGAGCCAAAATCCCCTTCATCCAAAGTCCCGAAGGGGCAGAATCTGGGCCAACACTTGCCCAAGAAACGAGTGGCCCATCATTATCCGCAATGGCTTTCTTATTGCAGCCAACTCCAGAGGATCTGGAATTGGAGATAAAACGGTGGATGAGGGCGCGCCCATTAGATTTGGATACGGAGGTTTTATCATTAGATTCCGATTCGCTATGGACAATGTGGACAAAAGGATATTGGTTAAACGATCATGTAAGTTACTTATCCACCAAGTTTTACACTTGTTACAAATTTTTGACTCTTATCTCCTATTAACGATTTTTACTGTCTTGCAGCAAATTAATTTGTATACGTCCATGTTACGGAAATGAATCATTGATGCGGGCCGCGCTGATATATCCATTATGGAGACATATTTCAATGTAAGTGGTAATTATAATAGGTCTGTAATGAACTTGTGGATACGTTCAGATGATTAACGCTTCTCCAAAAATTGTACAGTCCGAAATGAAGAAGATGCATGCCTCCAACGAAGCCCTAAATTTCGATGACATGGCGGTCATGCAATTCGTTGGTGATTGTTCATTCGAATGCGATTGTCGGACTATGGACATCTTGTTATTCCCATGACATATCGATGGGAACCACTGAATGCTAGTTAAGCTGGATTTATATGCAAAGACATTCCACGTCTACAATCCATCAAATCAAGGGCCATCAGTAGTGACGAAGTTACAATATCTGGTCACTACAATACCTAAGCTACTTGAGGCGTGCGAATTCAACAAGTACTATGCCAAGCATCATAATGTGGGTGGTGAATGGATTATTACTTTGGAGCCAAATTTGGTCCCCCAAAAAGAAAAGTAAATAATGGTACAAGTTACTACCATATGAAGGGAAATAATGAATTTCTAATGCTCCTTTTCCATTGTGCAGGAGTGAGGATTGTGGAGTTTTTTCATTGATGTGGGCTGAATGCATTATTAATGGTTGGCCACTTGATAAAATCACTCCAATGAACTCCACAATTATTCGTAAAAATATGGCGGTGAAGGTGTACATACATGCAAAGAAGGCACATCCCCGGTGCAAGAGGAGAGAGAGAGGGAGAGAGCCATGCGATGAGAAAGGAAATGATTATTTTTGTTCATTTAATCATACATGTATTCATGAATTTTTGTAGATTTAGTATATACCGATTTAGGGGAGTTGGTAAAGTGTAAATATTACGAATGATCAAATGTAAATAATACACAGTTTTGCATACATACCATACAAATTTGTAATGCAAGTATGCGGCCAAGGAAATTTTCAACCATCTATAACAAAATACTGTACAAAATCTTGATTTGTATTATTGAAGTCAAACATTTACAACCTATAAAAAATATTGATTTTTGAAGCAATGTGAGTAGACAATAAATAAATGTGTCGACATGTCGATGATTATAGGTGCCTATATAAAACATATTATTGGAAGTTTGGCCGCAGAAAGCAATCTATATGCGGGGAGCACAAAGTGAAAAAAGATAAGTCATTTTTTGAAAATGTGTCGACATTCTGAAAATGTGTCAACATTTCACACATAATGTCGACATAAATGTCAACATTTTGGATATGTGTCGACATTTTTGTTTATTTATCGACATTTCACACATAATGTTGACATAAAATGTCGACATTTTGGATATGTGTCGACATTTTAGTCGACATTTCGGCATTACTCGGGATTATGCGGCAGTCTTCCTGTTTATGACACATTCTTCCTATATAAAGACATTTCACTCCGCGCACCATGCTTATCCACTCCAAAAAGCTTAGCACAAACATTTGTTGCTATTGACACTCCCTAAACGATCGCTTTTGTCTATCTGTCTGTCCAAATTTGAGAGGAACTTACCATGTCCAAATTTGAGGAATGCAGTGTATGGTCTGTTCATGTTTTGTATAGGGGAGAGTGGGTAGTTGATTCAGAGACTAATGAGTATAGATTCCTGCATATTAAGGCCGTAGAAACAATTTTGATCTGAGAATATGCGTCTTTCTCCGAAATGGTGCAACATATCATAACAATCATGAGCTTAGATTTGGCATTATATGGTAGATTGGTTATAGAGTACCTACCAAAGTATCTATCAATCATAGCCGTCTTGCCTATCAAGAAAGATCACCACGTCCAGTATTTTATGCATGAGATTACCAGGCGGTCCGAGGGGGCAAGGATACCATTTTGCGTAACCCTTGGCGCGGTTGGAGCAACACGAAACGAAGACGGCTCTAGCAACTCACCCATAAAGCGTCTGAACTCTGATAGTCTAATATGAACTAATAATGTCATTCCTTCAGGGCATGTGGAGGAAAATATTTTTATAATACCGGATGAAAATCATGGAAATTCGGCTGCAGATAAAGAGGATGACGATGGGGATAAGGAAACGATCAATGGAGAGGAAGGGAAAACAATTGCTAGCAGGGCGCAGAAGGGTAAGCAAAAGGTGCAAGACGACATTCAGTACCTCAAGGTGAATACCGTATCACATGTTGCTGCATCTTCTTCAGATGGGTTATCTGCAGTGGTCGATGTTACCGTGAAGGAAGTATTCGAGACAAGGTAGCATTTGTTTATGAGGATGTCCATGATTGCTGTGAAACATTTCTTTGAGTGGAATGTTGTAAGGGCCAATGCCAAGGTTTGATACTTCGGTGTACGGATGAAAATTGCAAGTGGATGATGAATGCATTGGCGATTGGGAAATCATCCGCATGGAAGATAACTAAATACACCAACACCCATACATGTCAATCCTCATTGGTTCAATTTGACAATCGATAAGCATGCAGCAAAGTAATTGGATCGTGGATAAAATTCAAGTACACGGACGTTTGTCGTCCATATAGACAGTGTGAAATCATAATTGACATACGTTCAGAGTTGGGTGTAAACGTATCATACAATAAGGCTTGGCGATCGAGAAAAACCGCGTTGCATGAAGTCAGAGAGAATTATGAGGATTCATATAAGATACTACCATCACATTTACACATGATGATGGAAATAAATCATGGCATAATCACTAAGCTTAATATTGAAGATGACGGAAGATTCAGGTATTTATTTTTCGCGTTTGGGGCTTCGATTCATGGATTCCGCAACCACATGCGGCCAGTGATTGCAGTGGATGCTTGTTTTTTGAAAGGAAGATATCCTAGGTCACTAATCGTAGCAACGGGCATGGATGGAAACAACCAAGTCTATCTAGTCGGATGGGGTATTGTTGATTCTGAGAATGACTATTCATGGAAGTGGTTTTTACAAAAGCTTAAGGAGGCAATCGGCGATGAGATGGACGACTTGGTGTTTATTTCAGACCAGCATTAGAGCATTGCAAAAGGCATTGCAAATGTTTTCCCAAATTTCTTTCACGGAGCATGTATTTATTATTTGAGCAACAACATAAGAGCGAAGTTCAGAAAAGAGGACGTGATCCCTTTATACTTCAAGGCTGCAAAAGCGTACACAGTTGTAGAATTTAATTAGTTGTTCTTACTAATATCGCTGCAAAATTCATAGGTCAGCGCGTACTTGCAGGAAGTTCGGTTTAAATGGTGGTCGAGGGCACATTCGGGCGAAAAACGGTATACAGTAATGACAACCAACATTGCGGAATGTCTGAATGCCTTGCTGAAAGATGCTCGTGAATTACCTATTCATGCTTTGGTCGAGTACATCAGGAACACACTCCAAAGGTGGTATCACGAAAAGCGGTCCAGTGCCAGCGAGATGAGAACATCGACAACCCAATACATTGAAGAGAAAATTTCATCAAAAATGTGAGAAGCACAAGGCTACATTGTTGAGCCGGTCAATATAAACCGATGGTGTGTACAAGACATTGTGAACCAGAATGCAACGGTCGATTTGCTCCAAAAAACGTGCACATATCAAGTGTTTGATATGGACCAGATCCCTTGTGTACATGCATTAGCCGCAGCTCGCCGACGGCAAATTGACCCTCGATCCCTACGCTCACCATTTTATCACACAAATGCACTTCTTGCTGCCTATGGTGAATCTATTATGCAGGTAGGTGATCGTAAAGATTGGAATGTGCCAGAATCAGTTTTAGCGGTACAACTATCACCACCGAAAGCAAGGGCAAAGAGTGGTAGGCCAAAAAAACATAGAATTCCGTCAATAAGGGAGAAAAAAGTCACAAAGAAATGTGATCGGTGCAGAGAGATCGGCCACAACCGGCAAACTTGCTCTAATACATTCGTTTGTATGTAATGACATTTTGTGATAATCATTATTCAATATTATATATTATAGTTATTCATTTCCATAATTTACATTAAATTATACCCCAATTAACAAGGTAACATAATTATGCAACCAAATCAACCATTTACAAACAACGCAGGTGATGATAATATGAACAACGTATGGAGTGGTCAAATCCCACATTTACAAATATGCCGACATTTACAGATATACCGACATATATGTCGACAGATATGTCTGTCGATAGATATGTCTGTCGACAGATATGCCGACATATATGTCTATCGACAGATATGCCGACATATATATCTGTCGACAGATTTGCCGATATATATGTCGACATATTTGGCGACAGTTTTCTTTTACGGGATTCGTTGACATGTATGACAACATATTTATCGACATTTTCTCCATCATTTGTAGTTCAAACCAGGTCGACTATCCTTCCCATTTCATACAAAAACCAAATTAAATATGAAGGATATATGTCTAGTCCAGTTCCTTCCAGTTCGGGCATACCGCCTGTTTTTTTTTTGTTATTTTTTTATTCGTCCAGTCCATTCATAAATTGTTCGCAAGCATGAGTTTCACCCGTAGATGACAATGACTTCACTCTGAAGGGGTTGTTCATTCAAAGAATGTGAATGATTCAAAGGAGGAAGGATACAGAGAAGGATGAACGGTATAGAGAAGGATGAACGATGAATTACTCCATATGAAGGGGCATTGGCGTCTTTTCGCTAGGAAAAGTGCTATATTTGCAAGGATTATGCTGCTTATGCTATATATGCAAACTGGTTTTACAGAAATGCTATCTATGCAAATTTCTCATTATTCTTCTCCATTTTCCCTTCTCAACACAGACTTCAATATTTATAAACAAAAAAATAATAAAACCAATCCAGCATGGATGACAAGCAACAATGAAGAAGCCCCGCATAGATGCCACCTCCATGCATACCAACAATCAAAATTATCAACAATGTTACCATTCTCACTGGCACCTCTTCCCCATTTTTGCAAATCACTTCTCGATCCCCCAAACCCCTCATCATCCTTTCTTCTTTTGTCCCCCATAATCCCAAGTGAAAGGAAGAAGTGAAAAAATTAAATCACCCAATGATAAAATGCCCAATTGTTTACTACATCATAATTTTTTAGTTTTTCTAGAGCCAAAATTCACCTTTATCATCACCTCTAAAACACCACAAGCAAAAGGAAAGCCTGAGAAAAATCCAAAACTGGAGCCCAATGTTTTAACATTCAAGCATCAACAAGCCAATGCATTAATCTCACAATGCACGATGAGAAATCAAAACAAATTGCCCATTCAATATTCAATGTTAGGCTACCCATTCAATAAATTTTTTTTTTTGGAGTGGGGGGTAGCAAGGGAAGGGACGAGGTGGGGAGGGATGGGAATGAGGGGGAGGGGGGTAGCAGTGGGGTTGGCAAGGGGGGGGGGGAAGAGGAGAAAAAAAATGGAAGCCATTGCAAGCCTTCAGGCGAGAAAAAGAGAGGGAGAAAGAGGCAGCCAATTTTTTTTGTGAGAAGAAAGGTTGGGATTGCTTCAGTAGAGCAAATATTTTTTTTTATAAATGGCCTAAAGTCGATATCGTGGATATTGACTTCAAAATCGACATATTAAATATCGACTTTAGTAAAAATGGAACAAATTTTAAAATATCAATATTTATTTAATTTACATTTATTTTATCAATTTTTAGGGAAAAACTCCTCCCATGCCATTGCCTTATTAAAAATAACTAGCATTCACTCGTTAAATTAATGATACGCCAAATTATTACTTAAGTTGGGAAAATATTTAGGTAATTTTAGATAAAAATAATTATTTTAATAATTAATAATTAATATTTAATAATTTAATAACAATAATAACAATAACTTTAGGGCTATTCAAAAATATTCGCGGATTGGGTTGATCCGCCGATCTGAAATTTCGGATCGGATTAAACAAAGACAGGTTTCTTTTTAATGAGTCAGATCGAATAAGATCATCGGATTGATCCGATCTAATCCGAATAAATCTAGCCATCTGATCCATCTAAGCCGGGCGGATTTACACCCTCTTCGCCTTCCCCTTCCCCTTCTTCTCACCTCACTCGACGCCATCACCTCTTCCTAAAGTCCAGGTGAACCATTATTCCTAAACCACTATAGACTTTGAAAGCCGCATTATTTTTCTGATTCTTATTTGCTCTCTCATTCCACAACCATTTCCTTAACTTTCGTTTTTTTTAGTTAAATTTTATGGCTACATAAAGTTGGGGTTTTAAACTTTAAATTGGGTTTAGGCTACCCTTGGAACTGGGTTGCTGCGAGTCATTAATGCCTCTGCATTCCGCCACTACTTCTGCATTGCTAAAATCCTTGCTTTCTTTAGAAGTTGACCAGTGGGGTTGTCTCTCGGAAGGTACTTGCTTTTTCCAACATCCTATTGAACTTTGTGTTGGATATGCACCGCCACCTATTTGTCTTCCCCTGATTTTTGGGTGTCTATGTAGTGTTCTAAACCTGTGTTCATAGAGTAATAGTAGTTTTCTTCCTTGGATTTATCTCATTTGATGCATTTCCTCATTTATTTCCTCATTGTCAATCGTCTTTCCCTTTTTTTGGCTTTGTTCCACAATTTCTCTCCTCCGGGGTTCTTTGTAGGTGGGGTCTTTAAGCTTCGAGATAAAATTGGAGAATATAAAATTGTAACCAAAGAAAAAGACTACCAAAAAAAGTAGGCCTAATATGCTTGATACATAACATAAAATTCAAGAAGAATGTTGAAAAGGATGTTGATTCTTATCGCTTCAGTGAGCTTCTCGTGTCATCTGGGATCGTGTTGAATGATAGTGTGAGCTGGGTTACCTTTCATAATGGGTATGATTTTGGTTATTTGCTAAAGCTTCTGACATGCAAAAATATGCCTGATACTCAAGAAGGTTTCTTTCATTTGATCAAGATGTATTTTCCAAACCTTTATGATATCAAGCATATGATGCGGTTTCCAAAAATGCCTCCATGGTGGTTAAACAAGCTTGCTGAGCTGTTGGAAGTTGAACATATTAGTATCTGCCACCAGGCTAGTTCAAATAGTTTGCTTACTTCTTGTACATTTATGAAGTTGAAAGATGGGTTCTTTCATTGGGCAACTAAGAAATATGTTGGTGTACCTTAAATGAGTCATTTCCTAGATAATTAGTATGTCCATTATTTCCTCTATGTGTGTTCTCAATTTAGTTTTCTTTCTGGTTCTTATACTCTCTGCCACTAATGCCATAAATTGTTTCTATGCATTTATTTTATACTGGGTGTTGAGAGCCAGGGGGTGGTTTATAGGAGTGGAAGGAAGAGGGACATGGTTTACCTTGTCTCATTCTTTAGGCACATAACGATATCTCTTTTTTTTTTTTTGTTGCTGTTGTTACTGCACTCCTGATCTTTATATTATCTTTGAATGCCTTGTAGACTGGCAAATTAGGCTAAGATGCACTTTTGGACTAGATAAGTTTTTTTTTTTGCTGTGTCTTGGTTGAAATGGCTGTTTAAAATCCCTAACAAGAAATGGTGATTGATTGCTAGTAGTGGGATGAACCTCTTTCTGTATTTTGCTTTACGCAGATCTAATTCTGTTTGTGTATATTATGGGTACATTATACAAAACATTTCATTTGTTGTGATGCAGTCTATGTTGACATGTATGAGAGCGTCTTTGTGTATTTTTATGGCTTTGCGTATTGGAAATCCGAGCATCTAGCTGTTGTCTTCAAGATTAGAGGTTTTAATTATGTATAATTGCCAATAGAGGCTAAAAAAAAGAGCAAAAAACGGTGCAAAAAAAAAAACGGATCAAATGGATCGATCTGATCTAAACTATTCGAACTGGACCAGATCAGTTCCGTTCGGTTGATTTTAACAGTCCTAAATAACTTAGTCTATATTCTACTATACGAGGTTAGTTACATGGTTCATACCTTGTCATCCTTCTATTGAAATATAAATTTTTATTTAAGTATAGATAATTCTTGTCTTTTTTAAATAATTAACGCTTCATAAAATTATTCAAGCTCCATTTGGTGTTTTGGAATTAGAATTGAAATAGAATCATAATTATGTAAAATTGAATTTATTATATTAGAATTCCAAATTCTTTAAATTCTTGTGTTTGGTAAATCACTTGAATCAATATGGAATTCATTTATAATTCAAAATTCTTTGTTTGGATATTAAAAAATTACATGTAAATTCAAATTTCAAATACAATTGAAATTTACTAATTATGTATCTATAATAAATAATAGGATAAAAATGATTACATATCATATCATCCATTCAACAAAACTCATATTGCAAGCAAGTAACAAAAACTAGCCAAGGAAGGGATAACCATAAGGAACATGCAAATCACTTACAAAACGTGTCAATCTTTCCTTAAATTTTTTGGGAGAAATAACCAGAAAATCAACAAAGTGAAATTACTAAAAAGGAATCTAGCTAGAACTACATTGTATTCTTTTGGAGTAAAATGTTTGATTGAAATTCCTAAACAAATATCCTTGCACTCCTCATCTAAATTTGAAATTATAGCACAATAAGCATCAAGGTAGAGTTTCAAATCCAAAGTTAAGTTAAACATTTACACAAAGTCATCCCTTGACAACAATAGCTGATTCATCAAGAGGATTTGGCTTTGAGCAACAATATCTATGGAACAGAGCCCCATCAACTTGCCTGAAAAAAGCAGCACAATTAACACCATTTTTTTTCTTCAAAAATTCAAAAAAAGAAAAAGAAAAAGAAGAAGAAATAGAAAGGCATCAATGAGTGGTGACTAGTATGTGCTGAGCAAATAAAACGATGTTTCTCAAAAATGATAAGACTTAAATATTAGAAGAAGACAACAAAAGAAATAAAGAAAAAAATGATACCATTTCAACCCTCTGTTTTCCCCATACAATAAGAACTTCTTGCATCCAAACAACAATCACAAAGACTGTCCCAACAACCTAGGTATTGAACTCGACAGCACCAAACCACAAGAATTCGCATACCAATCAAAATGGATGAATCACACATAATTCCTAGCTCAACTAAGAACATGACTACCAAATCCAACACATAACCAAAACGCCCAATCCCTTGAATGAATAATCATCTCTATTTCAAGCACATATTTTAAGTACTACCAAAAGAATGAAAATAAGTAAACAAAAGTAAAAGTCCAAATGAGAGCTTTTATTATCCAAAAGAAATTCACAAACTTTAGTACCTTTGAATCACTCTTCAAGGTGCATCAAAATCCATTGCTGCCTCAAGTGACTTGGCATCGCAGAAAATGTATCAAATAATCTTTGATCCTGCATCCCCATATCTAGACTCTAGAGACTTCAACTTTTTCCTAGTATCCAAATCAACATTTTCTAATCCCTTTAGTACTGCTTCAGTGGTGGCTTTTGGTGTTTCCGTCATTAAATATTTATCAAGAGAATTAGCCATTCGTCCAAAATGTCATATAGAGCTTGTGAACTAGAGTGCTTTCTCTTCGTGCCATAAGAATTGGTTGAAGATGATGTTTTTGCTTTTAAATGCTCTTATCGAGCCATCATAATACTCATAATATCACATTCTTCCATTGTCTTCTCATCGGTTCCGAATGATTCTTGTGCATTGGATTCCATATCAAGATTTGTCTCTTCAGTAGTTTTTGAACCTTCTAGCACTATTTTAAGCAAAGATTGTACAAATATCATCGTAATTCTCAATAACAATTTTTCAGTTATTAAAAATGGTGCAAGTTTGAGATTTGTCTTCAAAATAAAAATCAGTTATTAAAAACAAATTCCGCAATCATGTAATTTATATCAATGTACATGCATATGGAATAACTTGCAAGTTTGAAGAAGAAAACATTAGATAAATAAACTATATGAAATAAGAGTTACCTCTAATCGTCATTTCCACTCATTTTCATTATGAATTTCAGCTCGACCCTTTGAATAATCCCATAGAGTTGCAGAACCAAAATTACATGAAACCAACAAAGGATGTAACATCTCATAGTGTTTTTCCCATGTTTTCAAATGAGATATAATATTACCCTTTGAGACTAAAATATTTAATTGCTCAAGAAGAGCATTCACAGCAACTGTCCAAGCTATCGGCTTCCATGCACATTTATCATCTAATTTGTTTTCTTGATTCATTTGCTCTACAAAACAAGTCCCTAAAACTTTATCCATTTTTAGAGTCCAAGTAAAGTATCCCTTTGCTTTTACTATTTCTTTCTCAGATGTTGCTTGTGACTCAAAGACCATCTACAAAAAATTTTAAAGTTCATAAGGTCAAATGACTCAAATGCATAACAAGAATGCGAAATTCAACTGTAAAACATTATGCTTTATCTATAAAA
Source organism: Gynochthodes officinalis (assembly GCA_020080225.1). Classification (NCBI taxonomy): domain Eukaryota; kingdom Viridiplantae; phylum Streptophyta; class Magnoliopsida; order Gentianales; family Rubiaceae; genus Gynochthodes; species Gynochthodes officinalis. The sequence goes on from CM034622.1 coordinate 6,399,509, forward strand.
TTCACCATTATAACAAATGATGGTAAACAAGTGCATTTAGAACTTTCAATGAAGTGATTAATAAAGCATAAACATATGTGCAATGGCAAATTAGAAGCTAAAAAAACAAACCTACAATACCCAATCCTACGAACCATATCAAAATAATTAAACATTAACAAGATCCAATCACAAACACACACACACATATATATTTATATATAATTGCCAAAAATGAAAAAGATACAAAAGATGAACGCAACTTTTTTTTTACTAAAAAAAAAGTATTTAATAATTACATAAGATCCTATCTAAAGTCAATGCTAAAATCCATAAAGATGGACAATAGGATATAATAATAAATTCAGACTAAATCCAGCAATTCTGTTGAATATTACATAAATTCCTATCAATTGCGTCCATTTTGATTATCAACAAACATTGCTTGTGCTATTGCATTTCTAAACCTTGTCCAATTATTAGTAGATAGCACAATAGTAATTCCATTAGAGTGTTCAACATGTACACCACTTTGTGTGTTCAGTTGATTCTTGTCGTTTTCATCATCATCATCATTAACATTATCATCATCTTCATTGTGTTGCAAAAGAAGATCAGCATTAATTTCATCCAATAATGAATCATTAGGTTTTTCTACTTGAATAAGATTATGAAGGATGACATAAGCATTAATGATATCCACATGTGTTTTGACATAAAAAAAAGATAAACTTCTCAAAATTCCCTATCACTTTTTTTAGTAAACCAAAACTCTTTCAATTACATTTCTTGCTACTAAGTGTCAAAGGTTGAATAATTCCTTTGAATTTTGTGGGTTATTGCCCCTAGCCGACCACTCATTAAGATGATATTGAACCCCTTTATAAGGAGCTAAAAACCGAGGGCCATTTGTATAACTCACATCCACAAGGAAGTATTTTCCTACAAAATTAAATGTAGTAGTTTTTTTTCTTATATTTCAGGACACTTGGAAATAAAAAAAAATGAAAGGAAAAAAGTGAGAATAGTCTAATTGAATCATACACTTAGGAACAATCAATGGATCTTGTCTAACTAATGTATCACGTAATATTTTACTATCTGTTGCAAATCTTTCTCATCCTAGCAATACATAAGTAAACTTTAAGTCACGAGAGCATACGGCCAAAACATTTGTTGATATTTCACCATTCCTATTTCCATATGTTCCTTGGTCTCTAAGTGGAACACTTACTTTCATATGAGTTCCATCTAATGCTCCAAGACAATTCTACCACAAAACAACACATAATAAATAGTTAAACTTATAAATTAATATTATTAACTAATTAGAAAAAAAAGAAACAATAGTTACCTGAAACCAATCCCACTTTTCATCCTCAAACCCTTCAATTTCTGTTTTTGGTTGGATAACATATTGTTTTCCTATTCTTAAAATAACATGTAGGACAATGTTGAAGTACTGACTAACTGTCTCACCTGATCTTATAAAATCAAAACTAAGTTTTCGGTTCTTCAAATTATAAGTAAGCACATAAAGAAACATAGCAATTGCTTCTTCATTAGTTATGTGTATTGAATCTCTCAAGCCTCCTACTCTCTTAGGTTAGTATATAAAATCGTAAAACAATGCTTAGTGAGTTAGAGTGATCCTTACAAACTCTATCACTCCCCTAATAAAGTCACATTCAGTATATTTCTCGTGCTACCTTAAAGTCAAGCGTAGACTCCTTCACAATATGCTTGTCATGCCATCAAATGGCCAAAGTAGCTATGGTGATAATACGATTTGCAACAATTATTTTTCGTTTATTTTTTACTTCACTCTCATCTTCATTTCGAGGCAAGTGGAAATCCATGTACTATAATTAAAATAATGAAAAAAATCAAATAAGAATTTGAAGAGCCGGGGCAATGAAAACTTGAGAAATACCTAATTGTGTATTATGATTAAATAGAACACAAAATTACCACAGGAAATTAACATGAAATCTAATCTGTAATTCAAGTGGTGTAATTCAAATTTATTATACCACTTGTAACAGTTGATACCATTCCAAACAATATTCTCCTTTTAAAAAAAATGTGCAGAAAGGGGAAGCAAAGCTGGTCCAGCTTCAGCAAAGTTTAAGGTCTAAAATGCTTAGGGGATAATCAATACACTAAACAGAAATGGTGTTAGCAGGTAGGACCGTAGGACTATGAGTAGTGGACCGTAAAATATGCAAATCGTGTAAAGAACTTTTGCTTGCTACCTTATTGTTAATAACAAATTGTGCAAATCCTATACTTCATCATCAACAACCACATATGGCCTTGTACATGGTAAAATTACAAAACTAAAAGGAGTATCCAAATAGACACATGCACCTATAGACATAATGAATGCCAAAGAGAGAAGATTGCACGTAGAAATCAGCGTTAAAAAGTATCTTAAGCAGAATAATACCTCTCCACTAATCTTTTCCTAGAAAAAAATTCCACCAGCCTTGTACTTTGAGGTTGGAAGCAAATCAATAAGTTCTTGTGAAAGTCCCTGATTTCAGTGCCAATTGCTTCACCTAATTCTTGTGAAAGTCCCTGATTTCAGTGCCAACTGCTTCACCTAAATCAAGTATTCCTGCAAAATATACTATAATCACAATTCATATCAATTGTTATATTCTAGACATCTCTAAGTGTGAGAAGTTACTGAAATGAAGATGAAAAAACTATTCTATTCCAGAAATTTTAAGCATGGTCGGTGAAAAAGAAACCTAGCCAATTTAATTTTCATTTTGTGAGTGTTTACACGGATAAGACATCAAGAAATTACTTCAGGTACTAACAACAACCGTTATTTGAAACGAGTTAGTACATATCAAATGCAATTTTTGTTAGCACGATAGATGTGTGCTTGAAAGTTAAAAGGTAACTACATTATGCAGCTAGCACTAAAATTATGCTAAAACTATCTAGCATGCATATGAAAAGTGATCAGTTACTGTTAATCAAATATAGCTTAGTTTTTGTCCATAAAAAGTAAATTTTGAATGATTTGGTGACCTAAAAAAATGCTTCTACAATAGAAAAGAAAGAAAATAAAAAAAAATCAATTAGAAGTCAGATAACTTTCCAATTTTTTGAAGTTCAACTCTTAGAAGTCAACTAGAGAACTCAAATACAATAAGGTTTGGTCTGCAGGCTACATAGGCCTATGAATAAATATTCCAAGAACTTTGTTGAGGGTCTTCTGTTTCTTCAAGGTATGTCAAGGTAGGCATGTCCATATAGGGTGGATTAATGGCACACACATGAGCTTTGAACCCTAGCTAATTTAAACCCTTCATCCCCTACCCTAGGTCCCTTACTCGAAAGGGCATTTGCTTTCAAACCCCAATTATTACTATTTGAGTAATGTATCATCCAGTTTGAAATGTAGCAGTGTATGAAATATTTTAGTACATTAGTTGTTTCGTTTATGAATCAAACTATATACATTAAGTACATATATTAATAGTCCCTTGGAGTGACCTGGTTTAACGTGCAAAAGAATTGAAATATGAAATTGAATAGGAAGGAAAAATGGTGGTAATCAGGGTCCACTTTGCACCACTAGGCCAGGCAGGGTCACAGGAGGAGTAGCAAGTGGTGGTGTAGGAAAGGCCAATAGACTGATAAGGTTAAATTAAGTTAAAGAAAGATAAGATGACGGATCAGGAATAGAATGCAAATCGAATCTAATCTATGGCATTCATTCTTTCAATTCAACTCAATTCATTCAACATTACAGGAAAAAAAAAGGCAAAAGGCTGCAGCAAAGAGTATGGGCAAATGGAAATCAAGGTCAGACCCTCTTTCCTTTTCTCATATTGTCAACATCCTTGTTCCCTTTTCCCCGCACTTTTCTTTCTCTCTCTGATGGGATTCCAAGAGCTGTTCAAACTACTCGCCAAACATTCAATCCACTGTGACATATTGTGGGGGCCGATGACAAAATTTAGGTCCAAATGACTTCAAGAAACCATTAAGTAGTTTAATCTTTGACATTCAAACTCGTCAAGCATGCGGTTAAGACTTGCAAGTCATTAGTTTTTTGGATGTCCAAGTTGAAGAACACTAGTATTGCTTTGGCCAAATTCTAGTGTAATACTAATCCAAGTTGTGTAGTTAATTTTTAGCATTGTTTTAGATGATTATTTTTATTATGTGTGGCCAAATTTTGTTTTTAAAAGGTCACCTTCTTGCTGGATTTATTTTGGCCAAAATTTGTCTTGCCTTTTAGTAGCTAAATTTGTAAGTTTGAAGGAAGTCTTAAAGGCCAAACTTCAAAGTCCAATTGGCTTTAGGGTTTTTATTTCCTTTTTGTTTTAACGCTTATCTTTGTCCTCTCCCCCTTTCCTTTAGAAATTAGATTAGGATTAAAATTAGTATTTAGTTGTTTTCTTGTCAAGACAAACTTGTAGCTTATTTAAAGAGGCCATTCGGCCAAGACATCAATACACATGACTTAAAGAAAAATTTGACATTATGTCATTGAGAGTTTGAGTGAATCAATTTCTTTGTTCTTGTAAAGAACAATGGACTTATCAAACTTGACCAGTTTGTAACATCTTTGAGTGATGCGCACCTCATGGCTATAAAGAGCCAGCAATGCGCAACAAGTGAAACAGGACTAAGACTTAACTTACGAAATCCTAGATCCGGTGAAATTGAGACCAAATGGATAAAGCATTGCCACGTTTTAAGGTTCTTGATGAAATCCTAAGGGCCGAGACAACTACAACTCCACATGAAGCCAACCATGAAGCTAGGCATCCACACTTAGATTCTTTGCAAGGGATTAGTGGTCCTATTACAAGGTCAAGAACTAAGAGAATGCAAGCTGCCTCAATCTCTTTCATAAATGAACCCATGGAATCCGAAACTAAGGTAGCAAGGAAGACTTCCGAACTTAGCTCATCATTTGTCATTCTAGTCATCCATGAAGAATCAAGAATGAAGGATCAAGTGTGGTTGATTTTCACTTGTGTAATTAAGATCCTTAGACCACTTCTCATCACAATCCAAATTTAACTTTGGAAGGTTCTAATTCAGCAAGAAGCAAAACAAGAATCCAGCTAGGGTAAAGAATCCAATTCGCCTTGGAATATTTCAAAGATATGGCCTTGGAAGGTTTCAGCTTTTTGGCTGATTTTTAGAAGCTCACATGGACGTGTTTGGCAGCTCAAGACCAGCCTAATTCCAACTCAATTTAGCTCAATTCCATTCAGCACTTGGATGTTGGTTTAGGCAATTCCATTCCACACTTGGATGTTGATTTAGGAAGCTCAAAATCCAGCCAACACTTGGAGTTGCAATTTCGGGAATTCTAAGTCAAAAGTGGAGAGCTCCATTCTGCCAAAGCAATTAGAGAAGCTTCCAAATTGGAGTAAAGAAGCTCTAATTCGGCCAAGGCATGATCATTAAAAGAATTACCAAATCCACAAAGCTGAATAGGAAATTCTGCTCAAGCAGAATTCAGCTAACACACTTGGATTAGTTTTAGGCAACTACTTGTTGTTTTATTTCCTTTTTCTTAGAGTAGTTATTATTTTTAGTAATTAGTTCTTTAGTTAGTTTCCTAAAAAGCTAATCCAACTAGGGAATGGCTTTCTTAATTCTTAAAACTTGTAAACTATAAATAGAGGCATTCAGCCACAATGAAAGAGGAAGAATTTTGACAATACAAACTTGAGAGCTTTGTAGCTTTTCTTTGAGTTCTAGTTTGGAACTTGCTTTGAGTCTTTGAGGATAGCCTCTTAGGTTCATGTTTAAGCTATCTTGTTGAGTTTCTTTCCCTCAACAATTTGAGTGTGCTTCTTGGTTCCAAGGGTAGTCAAAGTTCACATATTGGGTTTTTGATAATTCCTTCGGTTGTCAAGTGAACAAAAGCAAGGTCCTTCTTCACAAGTTGGAGTTGGTGTCTTGCTAAAGGAAGACTTAGTTCAGCCTAGAGAACGATACTAGGACCAACACTCTGATATAGGTTCGGTTTCTTATCCTTTGGTGTAAGAATTCGTATCAGTTCTACTAGATAAGACTCAAATGTACCACAAATTGGTCAAATTTGATAAGCCCATTGTTTTTTATAAGAACGAAAAGGTTGAATTACTCAAACTCTCAAGGACATAATGTCAAAATTCTCAAAATGATGGGAACCCAGGAGCCGTCCAATGAGCCGTTCAACCTACTCGCCAAACATTCAATTCGCCGGTTCTGAAAGTTCGCAAGTTAAGTCTTGAGTCCTGTTTTGCTTGTTGTATATTATGGGCTCCCTATAGCCATGAGATGTGCATTAGTTTGGTATTAGAGCTCTAGGTAATTTTGAAAATTTGTAGATATTCTGTTTATACTACTTTTATACACGAAAATTCTGTATATACCAATCTTCTTCGTAGGTAAAAATTCTATTTTCTTGTGGTATTCAAATTAGTTTTTTAGCTCCAGTCTTCGAGACTTGGTTAAATCTTTTCTTGTTGCCCACTTTTTGTGTAGATAATTTTGTTTTTGTTATTCTGTGAAAAAAAATTTTCATTGCCTATTTTTTTTTGAAAAAAATATTCCGAAGTGCTTGAGATTGTTCATCCTAAATTTCCGAACTCCTAACTTGTCCATCCATAATCTTTGTATTTATTTTTTGTAAATTATTCTACCTTTTTGTTGATGTTTCTTCTGTGAATTGTTCTTTACTAGCAAAAAAAAAAAAGAAGAAGAAGAAGAAGAAGAAAGATTCAAAAAAAAAAAAAAGCAAAAAAAGAGAGAAAGATCAAACCGGAAGAAAGAAAGAAAAAAAGAAGAAGAAGAGAAGAACAATTCTTGATTCTTGACTCTTGAATCCTTGTTTCTTGATTCTTGATCCTTAAAATCATTGTTTCTTGAATTATTGTTGCCGAAAGTACTTTAAAAATTGATCTTGAACCTTGTTGAATTTTTAGTGCTTTCTGAAAATTCTGCTTCCTAAATATTGTTGAACCCGTGCAGCAGTCTTGATTTGTATTCTGTTTTTGGAATTCTTGTTGCCGTACTGCCTTCCTAAAATTTATTGCCTTGAATTCTTGTTGAAGAGGTGTAGTAGTGCTTCAAGAATTGTTACAAAATTCTGCACATTTGGCAGTGAAAATTCTAGACTTTTGTAACTGAAATTCTTGACTGAAATTTAGTTTCTTGGACAATCTTTCCTAGCCGAATTCTAGTCCCTTTTTGCCATTGTTGTTGGTTGAAAAATTCTACACCTTTGTACCCTTCTTGACCAAAATTTTTATACAAAAAGGGCTACAAAAATTGTTTCCTAATTTGATTTTACTTCCAAGAATTGATTTTTAGTTGTATTGAGTTTTGTAGTTGGAGTTACCTTCCTTTAGTAGTCTTTCCTATTTGTTTCCTTTTAGTTTCCAAATTTGTTTTCCTTTTTTATTCCATATTTTCTTTCCTTTTGGAGTCCATAGTTAGATTTATTTATTTTCTATTTAATAGCTTTCCTTATTCTATTCCACTTTGTAGTTGGATTTGTCTTGTTTCCTATTCCTTTTAATTTCCATATTTACTTCCAATTCCAAGTTGATTTTTTTTCTAGTTTCCTAATTTTAGTCTTCTTTAAGTCTTTATTTTTTAAATTCATAAATTCTTATTGAGCTATCCTTGGTTGAAATTTCCTTAAGGGTTGATCTCTAAGAAAGAAATTAGAAAAAGATTGTTTGAGTGAGGGGTGAGACATACAAAAATAACCAAGAACTTATACACAACCTTACTACAAGTTTTCCATATTCTTGTTATTGTATTTGTTTGTACTAACCTTTTGTAGGGATCATATCAAAATGAAAATTCTAGCCTTCCAAGGTAGAGGAGATCCCGAAGCATACTTAGAATGTGAAAAGAAGGTTGAAAGGACTTTTGATTATCATCACTATTATGAAAATTTCCTTTTAGACTCCATATTTCACGGGGATGTGATTTTCGATAGTGAGTCCGATAATTCTATGCCTCATTTGACTAAGACTAGCAATGAAGAAGATGTCATAGTGGGAGAAGCACTCACTACCTTGAAGATTTTTCAAATAGTAAGTGATGAAAAATTGTCAAATGAAGAAGAAGAATTAGTGACCACGAGATCACTTAGTGCTTAAGCAGTGGTGAATGATATCAAATGGAGAAGAAAAAGGTTGAGGAAATGAAAGAAAATAAGCAATTGATCGCTAGTGAAAAGAATCACTTTGTCGTTGTGCCCAACAAGACCTTAAAGGAGATTTGCCTGATAAAAATGTGTTATCAAGCCAACAAGGGTCGAAAATGCTTTATTTTTTAGCTTGGTGACTGTACATATGTGGAAGGAGTGTTTTCCTCTTTGACGGCATGCTAAACTTCAGTCCATAGGCTATGGTCCATTTCAAGTGGCTGAACGCATTAACGCCAATGCCTACAAGCCGGACTTGCCTGGTGAGTCTCACATTAATATTACTTTTAATGTGACTGATCTTTTCCCTTTTGATGTTGGTGATGAGTTCGATTCGATGATGAATCCTTTCGAGGAGAGGGGGAATGATGGGAACCCAGGAGTCGTCCAAGGAGCCATTTAACCTACTCGTCAAACATTCGATCCACCGGTTCTGAAAGTTTCGTGAGTTATGTCTTGGGTCCTATTTCACTTGTTGCACATTGCCAGCTCCCTATATCCATGAGGTGTGTATAATTGAGTCTTATCAATCTAGTAGAACCCTGGGTTGTGGCAATGTTTCATCCATTAGTCTCAATTCTGTCGGTTCTAGTAATTTCAAAAGTTAATTCTTAAGTCCTGTTTTGCTTGTTACGTATTGCTAGCTCTTTATAGCATAAGGTGCATATTAGTTTGGTATTAGAACTCTAGATAATTTCAAAAATTTGTATATTTTTTTGTTTATATTCCTTTAGCCAAAATTTTGTTTATATCAATCTTCCTTGTAGCTGAATTTTATTTTCTTATGGTAGTCAAATTAGTTATTTAACCCTAACTTTCGAGACTTGGTTAAACCTTTTCCTGTTGCCCACTTTTTGTGTAGATAATTTGGGTTTTGTTATTTTGTATTTAAAAAAAAAATCGATACCTACTATTTGCTGAAAATCTGAACTTGTCTAAATCCTGAAATTTCTGAACCCCTTCAATTCCCTTCCATAATCTTTGTTTGTTATTTTTCTATGAATTGTGCCTCTTGCATTGATATTTTTTTTGGAAGTTTTTCTTTTCTAGTGAAATAAAAAAAGAAGAAAGAGCCGGAAAAAAAAAAGAGAGAAAGATCAAACCGGAAGAAAGAAAGAAAAAAATAAAAAGAAGAGAAGAACAATTCTTGATTCTTGAACTCTTGATTCTCGATTCTTGAATCCTTGTTTTTTTTATTCTTGATCCTTACATTCTTGTTCTTGAATTCTTGTTTTTGAAGCCTTGTTTCTTTAATTATTTGGTTGAATTTACTTCAAGAACTAGTTGCTGAATTTTGTTAAAACAGTTCTACCCTCTTTATTTTTGTTCCTGAATTTTGTTGTGAATTATTCCAAGAAACCATTCTGCTTTTTATTTTTGAATCACAGCAGAATTTTTCTTGCCAAAGAACTATGTGTTTTGTCAAAAAAAAAAAAGAAAAAGAATCCAAGTGTGATTAAATTTCCTCGTCTCAATTGGATTTAGAATTGACAACTTAATTGTGATTGAAATTTTGCACTTTGGCAACTCCTTGTGCTGTCCAAAATTGCACTCTCTTGGTAGTTTCTTTTGCATGAATTTTTGTTCTTTTTGGCAATTTATCTTAGACAAAATTTCTGTAGTTTGGTAACCCAACTTGACCAAAATTACTATACGAAAAGGGCTGCAAGAATTGTTGTCTATTTTGACTATATTTCCTTGCTTGAAAGTTACTTTCATTTAGTAGTCTTTCCTATTTGTTTCCTTTTAGTTTCCAATTTTTTTTTTCCTTTCTGATTCCAAATTTTTCTTCCTTTTAGAGTCTATAGTCAGATTTATTTAGTTTCCATTTATTAGCTTTCCTTATTCAAGTCCATTTTGTAGTTGGAATTATTTAGTTTCCTATTCCTTTTAGTGTCCTAAATTGTATCCTACTTCCAATTTATTTTCAAATTTTCTAGTTGTCCTTAAGTCTTCATTTCCTAAATTCATACATTCTTATTTGAGCTATCTCTTGGCCAAAAATTTCTCAAAGTTTGATAAAGAGTATTGTTCTAAGCAAGAACTTAGAGAAAGATTGTTGAGTTAGGGATGAGACATAAAAAACAATCAAGAGCATACTCATATACACCCTTACTGTAAGAAACCAAGTGCATCACACAGCTAAATTTAAAATTTTTGGTTTTCTTCAAGGATCCATATAAAGTGAAATCAAACCGGTGTTTAGAGTATGTACCTTAGTAATACCGGTAAAATTGCTTTGCGAAGATCATTGTTTGTCAAATTGATAACCCTATTTTATATAGGGTATTTTTATTAATCTTGGTTAGAAATTGGTTTGCGTTTTGATTTGTTTTTACCTATTTTGGCCAAATTTTCCTTTGATTTTATGATCACCGAGTTATCTAACATTTTGTAGGACTTTTGAGTTTAATCCCAAATTTTCTTCTAATTTGAGGATCAAAGGACTAACCAATTATCTTGAAAAAAATAAACAGGGACCATTTTGTCACTTTATTGTCAAAAGCCAAAGCAAAAAAGGAAAAGAAGAAGCTACGGGCAAAGGAGAAAAAGACAAGAATGAAACCGCACAAGAATGAGACACAAAACCAACAACTAGGAAAAACACTTCAAACCAAAAAAGAATTCCTCTCAGTCCAAAGCAACCGCATAACAGAAGACTCCTTCAACCACAAGAAAAAGAAGAAGCCGAGCTGAACAAGGAAGCAAAAGATAGCTGCAACAAGGAAAGAAGAATACAACCGCAACTTGAAGGCAAAAAAAGAAGAACTCAGCCGAACAAGGGAGACAATTTGATCTACACATCTACTGAACCAAAGGTTATTGAGTTTGAGTGCAATTCTAATTATAGTTGTAGGAGTAGAGTGCATAAACCGAACAAGGATACTAAAAGAAAGAAGCTGCGGAGGGATTTGAAGGAAAGACAAACTTCTTCAGCTGCCTAACTACTAAAAGCTGTGTTTTAATTTGGAAGCAAGAAAAAGAATATGACTGAAACTAGAAGAGAGGGTGCAGTCGTGGTAGAGAAAACTATAAAACCCGAAACAAGGAGAAGAAGGAGGGCGAAGAATTTTGAGAAGCAACCATCCATTCTTTCATTAGTTTAGAGAATTTCAGCCGCCAGTTTTTTCCTTTAGTCTTGCACGTTTGTCTTTTTCTTCTTTTCTTTAGCTTTAGTTTTAGGTTTTTCTTATAGAACAATTTAGCAGCGTCCTCTCATTTTTCTTCAGACCAAAATAGCAGCCAGTTCGTTCCTTTGTTTTTCTTTTTCATTAGTTTTAGCAGAAAAGTATCGGCAGAACAACTTCGGTGCAAAATTTCAGCAGCCACTTTTTGTATTTTTTCCCCTAGTCCTTCACATTTTTCATTTTGTCCTTTTTCTTCTTTTCTTCTGTTTTAGTTTTAGTTTAAGAAATAGTATAAAGCCAGTCGACAATTCTTTGTTTTCCTTTGTACTTCACGGAGAAGACAGCCGCGGTTGGTTTTGTTTTCTGGACTTAATATCCTTCTCGGGTTTTTTCTTTCTTGTTTTTTTTAGTTTAATTTCGTAATTTTAGTAGTTTGATTTTTTGTGTTTTGTTATGAACTTCTAGTTGTGTTTTATTTTTAATTACTAAATATTTTATAGCTTTTATATTTATTGAATATTTTTTATTTTAATTTTAAGAATTTATTTTAATTTTAGTTATGTCTACTTTTATTTTGTTGTTAGTGTAAATTTTATTATGTTCTAATTGTCTTTTGTTAGAGCTTAGATGGATCTTAATCATAAATAATTAATTCTTAAGACTTGTTCATGCAACCCATATTTCAATTATGAGTTTATTAATATCACGTTCTTAATGCTTTTAGGTGATTGACCACCACTAAATTGATTTTTTATGCTTGTTTGATACTGTGTGGAGATGACATGCATGTGCTCATATGATATTAAACCATGAATTCAATTTAGACGGTAATAATCTAGGTTGTTCATGTGGTTTCGGTAGTAGAACTAAGTCGTGGCTATTTAGATTGAATTCGGGAATTTCCATAGTTCCTAATGCATTTAGAAATCTAAATTCACCTAGACCAAGTGTGAGTTGATTTTAATCTGAATAGGGTCATTAGACTGATGTTGGCTATTAATTTACATTAGGAAAATTTCACCATCATAAATTGAAAATTAAATTACTTGCATGACAAGTCAAGAGAGTTAATTAGGATTGATTAAGTGAAATTGCAGACTCTAACTTCTTAATTGATTTGGTAAATTTTTAGCATTTGTTGTTGTTATAAATTTTTCCTTCTTTGTTAGTTTAGTTAAATCACAATAAAACAATTTGAGTGGTTGGCTTGTTTTTGAATTAATCTCGTTGGTAAGTAATTGGTTAAATTTGATTCAATCCTCATGAGAACGATATTCTACTTACTTCTTTATTACTTGTTGATATTGTGTGCTTGCAATTTACCGACCACAAATCAATAGCAAACCAATTCAGCTTTGCCTCTATGGTATCCATACGATCAATCCAAACCTTTAGTTATTGTCACACAAATAACTAGAAAAGGAAAAGCAAAACCCGATGTGCTAGCTTCAAATTTTTTCTTCGGTTTCTTCAAGAATTTTCTACTCAAGTGTTCTTGAGAATCCTTTCAAGTAGCCAACTATCTTTCTTCAAAAGAATGGCCAAAGAATTTCTTTCTTTTAGGAAGAAGAAGGGCTACAGGTTTCTTGTTGTTCAAGTGGTGGCTGCTGGCCGAATCCCAAGTATATATAGTAGTAGTATTAGGGTAAAACTTCTTCTAAAGAGTTTTACTTTAACTACCAAATTCTAATTGGTTGGGATTTATAGATTCTATAAATCTATTTGCTTCCAAATACAAGAATCCCATTCGAATATGGACTTGCTAATTTTGGATTTAATTAATTAATTAACAAATCCAAAATTGTTTCGGAGAACGTTAATTTCCTATAGCTCAAAGGACACAACCGAATTACAACTTCTTAAAACAAAATTCCAATTTCCTACAGCTTCTTCAATCTAGATTAGAATTCCATCCAAACTCTCCCAAAATCATTCCAACCCTCTTTGTAATTTTCAACCCTTAGTTTCAAAAGTTTTAAGTTTGTTTTTCAGGTTTTATTTGTAGGAACTTTCTTGTATTCAAATTTCAATTTCAAAGTTTAATACAGTAAGTATTCAAATAATCTTGATTTTCTATTCATTTTGAGTACCATATTTGATAGAATGAAAAAAACTGCATATTTATTAGGTTAATTCCTTTGCATTTTAGTAATTAAAATGATTCTATTTTAACTAAAATGTGGAATAAATTGGATGAATTATGTGTGTGCTTCTATTCTACCAAACTTGTGTTCTAGGAACTGAATTTATTCTTTAATGTTTGTATAAGGTTCAAATGCGGCTTGTGAATGAAGCATGAAAGTCTTCGGATGAAAAGCAAACATACAAACAAATAAAAAAGTAGCAAAGGAAAAGATAAGAGAGCATTCACTTGATTTGCTTCAGCTGAAGACACAATCGAGCAGCAACACAACAAATGGGAAATAGAAGACTCAAAGCTGCTGGAAAAACAAAAAGGAAACAAACACAAATGTAGAAAGACAACAAAGAAAAGGAAACAAAGAAGGAAAACTTCTAGAAGATGCATGGAAGATGAGCAAAACTGATTTTAAATGAGGACGAGGAAACCAAGTTGAAATTTAGTAACAAAGTTCGGTCAACAAAGGAAAGAAGAACTTCGGGCAGCAAGAAGATAGAGAGCTCAGCTGAAATTTGGTAACAAAGAAAAAAGAAAGCAAACAAAGAAAGAAAAACGGAAAACAGCAAAGAAAAAAAAGAAGGAGACTTAAGCTGCAAACTAATTTGGAAACAACGTATGGTTGGAATTTGGAAACAAAAAGAGACCAAGTTAAAGTTGAAGACAAAGAGCAAAGCAAAGAAGGAATAAGGTTTGCAAGATTTAGAAAGAAACAACCAACCTTTGGCTCTATATAAAGAAGACAACCGAGAACAACAAGACAGCAACCATTCTTCGGTCTTTTGTTTCTCTCTCCTTTTCGTTAGTTTAGGAGTAGTAGTAGCACATCCATTCAGTCTTTATTTTCTTCCTTTAGTTTAGATTTAGCAGCAGCTGTCCTTTCTTTCATTAGTTTAGAGAAATACAGCCGCCAAGTTCTTGTTCTTCGTTGTAGTTTGGTAGGATTTCTTCAGCTTTTTGTGTCGGTTCTCTTCAGAATTTTCAGCTTTCTTTCTTCTCGGTTTTTTTGTCTAAACTTTGTAGTAGTTTATCTCGGTTTTCTTAGCAGAAGCACAGCCACAGTTTGTTGTTTGTTTTCCTATCTTTCTCGGTTTTCTGCCAGATTTTTTTTCAGTTTCCTTCAGCAAATTCCAGTAGCTGCCTTCGGTTTTTCTTTGCTTCAGAATCCCGGTTGTCTTCTGTGTTGTTCCGCCTGATTTCCTGTCAATTCTTTGTCCTTCTTTTGGTTGTCTTCAGTAGTTTAGAACACAGATAGAAGCTCAGCCGCCAAGCTTGACTTGAGTTGAAAGCAGCCGATTTTCTCTCTTTGGAAGCTTGCGGGCAGAAAACAAAGCAGGAGCAATTTCTTCCCTCACATATTTTAGGCTGTTTTTGTCTTCTTCTTGTTTTCTTTAGTTTATTTTAGTTATCAATTTTAGCTTTCTTTTATTGTTTTAGCTTTTAGTTTTATTTAGCAATTTTAGTAATTTAAGTTTTGTATTTTGTCATGAAATTTTTGGCTAAGTATTATTTTTAAGTACCAATCATCTACGGCTTTTGTTTGGATTTTATCTTTTATTTTTCTTTTCAATCATGTTTAAATTTTTGGTGATATTTTTTTTATTAATATGAACTAAATTCTTTTTCTAGGGTTTCGATGTAGCCTAACTATGAAGTCTTAATATTTTTCTATTAATATAATTTGATTTAATTTTCCATGGTTGAGTATTTATCTTTGTGCTTAATGCTTCTAATTACTTGATCATTAATTAGATGATTTGTTAATCATAACGAACTGGAAGGGGAGTTATGTGTCAAGTTCATTGAGATAAATGCCATGAATTGCATGTAGGATAGGAATATACCTGCATGGTTTGTGTAGTCGCTACATGAGAATCCATAGAAATTAATGACTTCATAATTGTTGTAATTCACATAGGAATATGATGAATTAGCAATTAGGGAGATTTTTATTAGATCTCGGGAGGGACTAATAAATAAATTAGGGAGTCTCGACTATCAACCAGGAAATTAAATTAGATTATAGAAATAGATTAATATTAGGATGGATTAGTTAAGGTGAAATCGAAAACCCTAGATCTTTCGTCAACTTAATCCATTAACTTGCTTTGTTTAGTTTTTAATTTTAGTTTTAATTAAGTTTTAAAATTACTTTTAATTTAGCTTATTCATAAAATATTTTTTTCTTCAAATAAAGTTAGAGCTATTTTAATTTCGGTATTTAATAATTCATTAGTCTCTGCAGGAACGATAAATTATATTCACTCTATATTACTTGTTAACGATCACGTGCACTTGCGTGTAAAATCCGCAACAATATTCGTTTTTACTATTCACAATCACTATTCATTTTTACTATTCATTTTTGCTATTCACGTTTTTACTATTCATGGTCACTGTAGCTTAATCACTATTCATGACACTGGTCCTGCCCCTTATTGGTATCAGAGCCACTATTTACCTGTTTTAGGTGTTTATAAAGTATTAATTTAAATTAAGCTTAAGTGTTTAAGATAACCTTAATTTAAAACTTTACCTTTGATTAAGATTAAGATAGGTTGGCAAGCAGTTTGCTGAGCCTAGTAAGTCCATTGGTAAGCCCGAGAGTGAGGTGTTCTAGGCAGGGTGCTCCCCGTGTTCCCCAATCTTAACCTGACATCAAATGTAAACGATTCGATTATATTATATTAGACATGGCAGTGAGATTTAGAAAAATATTTTTGAATACTCAGGATAGAAACAATAACTCTGACGTCGTGCAAAGTCAGGAAATTCCTATGCCTTTAGATTATGTAAATTGGTCTATTCCATAACAAAGTATAGAATCCATGTATAAGATAGGTTCTTTAGATTTTAAAATTGCGTTTTTAATTAAAACTCATGAAGAAACAATTTCATTACAAGAAGAATTTCAAATAATTCCTTTGTTAAATAAAGTTTCAATTAAAAAATATATAGACAAAGGTTATAGATATATTCATTATGGTATGATTCAAGTAGCAATTTAACCATTAGTACACATAGGAGTAGATGCTCCAATTAATTTAGCATTAAGAGATAAAAGATTAAAAAGATATAAAACTTCTTTATTAAGTATGATTCAAACCAATGTTTGTAATGGTCTAATATATTTTAATTGTTGTCCAAACTTTTCTGTTGATTTAACAGATCCATTAATACTAGATTCATTAATATTAGATATTCATTTACAAGGTGATGAATTTGAACAATTTTGTAAAAATTTTGCTATTATTTACAGAGTTTATTTTAGATTAATGAATTCTCAAATAAATACTAGATTCAACATGTTACCAACTTCAAAAGGAGAAACGGTTTTATTACATGTAGAAGCTGATAATCCAATAGTTTTTATTCCTAAAAGATTAAAATGGAATGAAATTACAATTCCTAAATAATTTGAAATTCAAAATGCTCAACCTTCTAGAAATATAATTAGAAGAGAAATTGATAATATCATAGAAAATGAAGATGGAACAATTTTATTAAAATTCAATTCATTTAGAGAAGGAACAAGTTCTTCAAATAATTTTAATTTCCCTAGAAGATCATTTTCTAAACCATCACCATCGATAGTATCAAAAGGGTCTTCTACTTCAAAGTATATTTTCAAATCCCCAATTCCAGAAATAGTTAGTTCACCCCCTATGTCACAAATGGGAATTAATGTTATTACTTTTGAAAACAAAGAATTTCAAATAGATTTTGAATATTTAAATGAGATTTTTGAAAATGATAATAGTAATAAGAAAAATTGGTTTTTATCTTTAGATCAAATTATTCAAGAAAAATTAAAAGAAGAATGGATTTCTTATATGAAAAAAATGAAATGTGATATTCTTTTACTTTCATGGTTAGAATATTGGTTTTCAAGAAATGAAGTTATTTACAATGTTTTCGAAGAAAGTTATATTAATGTTCAAACTAATTTGTATAAAAAATGGAAAATTAATGATAATCAAGTTATTACTACAATACATCCACCCTTACAACCTGAAAAAATTCTAGTTGATCAACAAGAAATAGAAGCCAATCCTTTTAAAATAGGTAGAGAAGATGGAAATTCAAATGTTGCATTAGATGATATTAAAAAAAATTTATCAACAAAACAATTATTCAAATCAGATATTACATACTATAGCTAATCAAGTAGAACATTTGTCCACTAAGATAGATTCAATTCCTAAAGAAACTCCTAAATTTCCAAATGAGATAGCTAGTCCTTATTTCAAAATAAGAAGTGTTTCTCATGAATTAGAAGAAGATTTAATTAGCAATACAATGCAAAATAGTTTGATAAATAGAATAACTCAAAGAATTCAAAGTGATAAAGCTAGTATTTCAGAAAATAGAATTAATTGTTTAGAAATAGGAGGAAAAATGATAGAATCAGATGATAATTCAAGTTTAAGTGAAGAATAAGATAATTCAGAAATACAAAGGATTAATAATGTAGAACAAGAATTTAGAGATAATTCAGAAATAGAAATTAATAGGATAAGAAGACAGAAAAATTATAGAAATTGGAATTCAATAAACACAAGAAATTATTATCCAAGACCTACACCTCCAGATATGCAATATGAAAAAAGAAAACAATTCAAAACAAGTTCATATGATGGCATTTCTGTTTATGAATGGAATATAGATGGAAAATCAGAATATGAAATATTAAATACATTGCAAGAAATGAGAATGGCTAAAACATCGCACAAAACATTAGGATTAACAGAAATTAATACAACAATAGCATTAATAGTAGGATTTTCAGGACAATTAAAAAATTGGTGGGATAATTTGTTAACATTAGAAGGAAAACAAAAATATTAAATCACACAACAGAAGTAGAAGTAGAAAAAACAAATGCAGAAGGAACAAAAACATTTGTTATAGAAAAACAATCAGATGCAACAGATCAATTGATAGTTTCAATTTTAGTTCATTTCATAAGAAACCCAAAAGAGACTTTAGTTAGTTCAAAGATTATGTTAAGTAATTTAAGATGCCCAACTTTGTCAGATTTTAGATGGTATAAAGATGTATTCCTTACTCAAGTATTAAAAAGAAATGATGCAAATTCTCCTTTTTGGAAAGAAAAATTCATTACAGGATTACCTACTTTATTTTCACAAAGAATAATATCTAAATTGCTAAAAGAGATAGGAAATGATTACATAGATTTCAATACAATATCTTTTGGTCAATTATTTACTTTTATTAAAAAAGAAGGGTTAGAATTACGTACAGAATTAAAGATTCAAAACAAATATGGTAGAGAAAAACAAGAAGTTGGAAACTTTTGTGAAGTCTTTGATATTAAAGGAATTAAAGTTCCTTCAGCTCAAAATAGAAAAATAGAAAAATATAAAAGACATTCAAAATTTAATAAACATAAGAATTATGATAATAATCAATATTATAAAAAATATAAAAAGAAGAAATATCAAGGATATAAAAATAAAGATACTAATGATAGTAATTCAATAACTTGCTGGAAATGTGGTCGCTTTGGTCACAAGGCTAATCAATGTAAAATGAAGAAAAAGATAAATGAAATATTTCAAGAAGAAGAATTAAAAAAAAGAAAATGATAGCTTTATTAATAGAAGAAACAGAAATAAATGAAGATAATATTCAAGATGACATAGATTTAGACTCAAGTCTAGAAAGTATAGAAAAGTGCAAGTGTATTAATGTGATTTCAACAAGTGATAAAGAAACATTATTTGAAATGATAGAAAAAAATACATGATAAAGAATGAGGAAAAGATTATTTGAAAAAATTAAGAGATTTAATATTAGAAGAAGAAAAACCTAAAAAGTTTGAAGAACCATTTAGTATTTCAAAATTATTAGATAAATATCCAAATGAAGGATTATTAGGAATTAGGAAACCAGATGAAGTCAAAGAAGACATTAAAACATTAAAAGAACAAGTTAGAAAATTACAAAAAAAAATTAATAAAATTAAAAACAAAATATTTAGAATTAGATACAAAAACAAGTTTAATAAAAAATAGAGATAACCCAGACAGTTAGTCAAAAGAAAAAGAAGTTATATATGATATTCATGTTGGATTATGCGCTAAGAACCAATCATATGATGATGGTATATGCATATATTGTATCATAATGTTCATGATTAATGGCACTAATTATTATGTTTATCTTATATCCGCGTTTTATTAAATAAACATAATAATGTCCCAAGAATTTAATTATTCTAAAACTATCCCCAGTCAAGTATTATCATAAAATGGGACAATGATAATGCATTAAAACTAGTATGTGTAGTGACTGATGAAATTGTTTATGATATGAGATATCAAGTCAACACATGGGTACATGTTAGAGAACAATGTACTGGATTGACCCGCCATGAGAAATATTACATGGATTATTATATGAAGTGTCATAAATATTTCTCATAGTGATGATGGTGTAAATAATCCTTAGACTTGAGATCCTCAGAGATCCCAACATGAGGAGTTACATATTTTGATACTACTAAACGTTACCCGTAAAATGGTGAACTATAAAAGTAGTAATTGGATATGTAATAAATCATGTAGTGGGATGTTGAGTGATCAAGAAAGGATTTGCCCCTCCTATATAATGGGAGTGATATCTTTGGGCCCCTTGATTGAGTAAAACCATAAAATGCATGGCCGTGCTCAAATGAGTCGATATGCGATATCGGGCTCATTTGTATAGATGTGTTTACTCGAGAATCAAGAAATGAAAAGATTGAACCATACGAGCATGACACGCTCCATGGCTCGTGCTCAATCATGATATCTAGGGCAAAGGGATTTAATTACACGGTAATATCTATCACAAGAAAAGTAATGTCGAATTACTGATATTCTCATGACTTGGGTAGTATTGATGTATTGCTAGACACCGCTCATTACTTTTGGCATAAAATATATTTTATGTCAATGCCAACGTTATGAAAACCTATTGGGTCACACACTTAGATCGTATCCAAAAGAAGTGCAAAATTCATGTGATGAAATTTTGTTTAATTTAAGAATCCTATTGAGAATAGGAATCTATCGGGTTTCGTTCTAAAAACGGTTTTGGATTTAAGGCGAAAAGATTTTGGTTCTATTAATATTAATAAATCCAAAATGATTTTTAGATTTATTAATTAAATAATAATCAAAATGGATTTTTTTATTGGAAGATGAAAAGGCAACCATTCATCGGAAAATGAAAAGACAACCATTCATTGGAAAATGAAAAAGCAACATATTGCAATTCATTTTATGAAAATGAAAAGGCAGCCATTCATTGGAAAATGGAAAGGCAACCATGTGCAACATGTTGCAATTCAATTTCTAGAATATGAAATGTGAAAGGGCAGCTGTTCACATGGATGAATTATTGAATTCAGATCAAGGAAACCTAAGGGATACTTTCATTGAGAGAGTTTTCCTTTTAAGCTTTCTTTGTTGAAGAAAATTGTGTGATTTTCTTGGTGCACGAAATTTCTTTCTTTTCTTCTTCTCTTGTTCAATATAGACACCACTCCTTATTTGAGAAATAAGAACCAAAAACGAATTTATAAGAAGAGATTGAAAGAAAACCAATTCTTGAGTTGAGAACTTGAGAGAATACCCGAGTAACAAAATCCTAGCTAGCACTATGAGATTTTGTTACTTCTTTCTTTAGTTAATTGTTTGACAATTAACTTGAGGTTTGGAGACGATCGTGTGGATACCATAGAGGCAAGGCTAGATTGGTTTTGCTTGTGATTTGACAATCAACAATCTCCAACAATCAACAAGGCTACACTACCGATAAGGTAACAATCTTCACTACCAATTTGATTTCACTTCATATGGATCCTTGGAGGAAACCAAAAATTTTTAAATTTCTGCTGCGTTCTTTGATTTGGTTTCCTACAGTGGTATCAGAGCCACTTACGAAGGCTCAAATTGGTTTTAAGTGAGAAGCATGCTTGTTTGATTAAATTGTTTATTACTAGTATGCTGAAATTTGGATCTTATGAATATGTTCATTAAATCTGGATTTTAATGAAACATATATGATATGTTTATGTATATTAAATCATTTTAGGGTATGCTTTAAAGTGTTATTGCTGGATATGAATAATATGAGATATATATATGTGATATATATACGAATAAGCATGGAAGAACAAAGTTTCTTTTTCCGAATTTTAAGGCTTAATTTCGGGTTTGTCATTTTGCCACCTATTTTCGGTTTTGATAAAAATTTCTTAAAATTGAAAACAATATATTTTGAATCATATTGAGTCCAATTATGTATATTATGCATAATATTGGCTTCGGAGTTTTCCTAGAAAATTTGATAAACTTCAGTTATGTGCTTTGTGCTATTTTCGGTTGGATAGAAAATCCTAGTTTTGGTTGTTACAATTTTGGGAGGCCATTTTGGTTTCAATTTTAATTTGAGGCTGAAATTAATATGTCAAATATATATTTGTGATATATATAATATTAAGGCCAAATTATAAATTTGATATATAATAATTCCAATTTAAAAGTTTACCAAACCTTGAGAAGGTTTGGATTTCTGAAATTTTTGAATGGTTCAAATTTCTGAATTTCTGTTTGGCTGAATTGCATATTATTGGAACTAGTTTGTGACCAGCCAAGATCTAATATATATGATATATTAAGTTTAGGCCTAAAATATTTGATATATTATTAACAAAATTTTCAATGATTATGTTTAGCCGAAATTGGATGTATATGATCTATCAAGTTGAGACCGAAAGTTAATTTTTGCCAATTTTGGTACTGTTTTATTTTAATTAATTTGTGTTGAACCTGAAACATGTGTATGTTGAGCATATTGAGCCGAAAATATATTTGTGAAATATATTGGTTTCGAAATTTTGACGTTGTGAACGAAAAATTATTTTGGCTATATACATGTGTTGGGGTTTTAGGGTTTGACCAAAAATATGTATATGATATAATTTCACAAATTAATTATGATCAAAGGTTGGCTGAATGGAATATGTGATATTTCATGTTGTGGCTGGAAAAAACATATAAGATATATTTTTCACAAATTTCTCATAATCAAAGTGTGGCCATAAAATTTTGAACTTGTGAATTTTAGCAGGAATTTCAAAATGAGTTCAGTCAACAAAGAAGGAGATTCCAAAAAACTTCCACTTATTCATTTAACCACGCTAAACAGATTTCAATCCCTTTCTAATTATCCTCTATTAAATTTTGCTCAAGCTTTATAAGCACCTTATCAAAAGACTTCAATTCAAAGGAATACTATTCAACCTATTCAAACCCAATCTCAGCAAACTGTCTCAAGCTTAAATCTTACGTATTTCACTAAAGGAATAGTTGAACCACTTTTCCTTACCTGTTTTATTCAAACTCCAGATTTCCCAACTTTTTCAAAATACATTGAACAAACTATTTACCCAGACTGCAATTGGATACCATTCAATGCTGAAAGAGATATCTCATTTTATCTTCCGGTTTGATTGATTCAGGATCAGTAGATATCAAGCATACTTTAAATAAAAAAGATGCTAATATAGTTGCTTATTCAAAAGCTATTATCAGAAAAATTTGTTCTTTTGATGAGTGGGGAAGTCATTCTCTAATTAAAATATTTTCAATAGAAACTTAATATCGAGGATACACGTACTAAGACTACTTGGAAGCTTGGTACAAAGCTTTTTACTTAAGGCCATTCAATCATTCTTGGTTTTTTACTTTTCATAAAACCTTTTCAACTCAAGTACCTTTATTCCAATTTGGTTTTATAATTGGTGGATATATCTTGGATGTACTGAAGATATTTATCCCCCGGAGACTCAAATGGCTTACAAATTATTCATTCGTAAAACTGAAGGAAGAATTCCAAATTATATGCAGCCCATTCAATTTCATATTTTATTCAAAGTCCCATGGATATTTTGTTGGAGTTATAAGATTCATCCATTCCATCCTAAACCATATCCCATGTCCCTGGTTCGTGAATTCAAAATTAAATGGTGGACCCAAGTCTCAATCACTTAAGAAATGGTGGCGGCCTAGTTCTCTAGTGCGCATCAAATTCCATAGGAAGGACAAAAAATTCAATCCCTGAAAACTCAATCAAAGCAGGTTCATAGACCACAATTGGTGGTACCATCCACACCTGTAAAGGCAAAAGAGACAATTCAAAAGAAAGAAAAGAAAAAAAAAATCACAGAAAGCTAGATTCCATCAGTGGTAGAATTATTCCAAAAGGACAGATATTGCTGACGACTATGTAGAATATCAATAATTCATAAAGTTCATGCAATTCAAAGAAAAAGAAAAATCGATGTCTATAGATAGCAAGGCCTCACTGGAAGGATCATCCACAAATCCATTTGGAAGCCCATTGGCTCAAGACCTCTTTGATTTATAAACTAATAATTTTCTATTTTGTAGGATTCAACGAAGAAAATTACTCAAACAAAGGTGTATTGGCTAGTCACAGGATGTTCAGATTTAGAAGGATTTGACAATTCAAAAATAGGAATACTTGAAAGAGTCCCCAGACTTTCAAGTATTTACAATGTTGCTCAAATTTTTCAAAATCGAGAAACTGGATCATTTCAACCGGAGAATTTACCCAACTGTATTTACCCTTTTAGTAAGAAATCTCAAAAGAAGCAAGATCGAGATTATGTTCAAAGGCTATGAAGGATGATAAAAGATGACAATCAAATGCAAGAATTCCAAGAATTTATGGAAAATTGGGATCTAAGACTTAGCGAAGAACCAGTTTTACCATTTTATTCTCCATTCAAATCAATTCCAAAAGATCAAAAGTTAATAGTAAAAATTACACCTCGAGAAGGTCATCACTCAAATATATTTGATGAAGAAATTATAGAAGAAGCCTCAAGTTCTACTACTCCAGTGGATTCAACCTCTCTAAGAACTCAACAAGCGTTTCAAGACAGATTTTTCTCAAAGGCCTCAATTCAACAAGACGACATCTTTGAAGAAACTTCGCCATGAAGCCATCAAGGATAGTCTTCATTCAAAAAGTGGGAAATGGAAAGATTATTAAAGCTATTCAAGCACATGAAGTGGGGACAGTCAAAAAACTCTACCTTCTAAAAAGACGAGTAGGTCCCATGTCGGCAAATAATTATAATCAACTTTTCAAAAAGAAGATCGGATCAGCCTCAAAAGTCTATAAGTAGTTGTTTTCATTCAAAAAGCCGGAAGTAGATAAGGATTTAGATTCATCAATCAACAAAGACAAATTCTGAACAAAACAAACTACGAATGAAGAATTCAAGTAAGCCAAGGAAGTCAACAAAGCCATTCAACAAGCCAAAAAGTCAAGATTCAAGCATACCAAGTCTTTACACATTTCAAGACAAGAAATTAATCGTAAGAGAGATTCAAAAAGTCAAAAGGCTATGAATAATACACAAAAGTCATCAAACATAAGCTTTAGGCTTTCAAAAAGTCAAAAAGCCTAGGAAAATGATGGATAGAAAAACTTCTATAAATTCAGCAGATTCAAGCATCGGAGGACACAACCGAATTCAACTTCTTACAACAGAATTCCAATTTTCCTACAGCTTTTTCAATATAGAATAGAATTCCATCCAAACTCTCCCAAAATCATTCCAACCCTCTTTGTAATTTTCAATCCTTAGTTTCAAAAGTTTTAAGTTTGTTTTTCAAGTTTTATTTCAAGGAACTTTCTTGTATTCAAATTTCAATTTCAAAGTTTAATACAATAATTATTCAATTCATCTTGATTTTCTATTCATTTTGAGTACCATATTTGTTTTTACTATCCACAATCACTATTCACAAAATTACTATTCATGTACTGTTCATATTTTTACTATTCATGGTCACTGTAGCTTAATCACTATTCATGACACAAACAATTTGAGTGGTTGGCTTGTTTTTTAATTAATCTCGTTGGTAAGTAATTGGTTAAATTTGATTCAATCCTCATGGGAACGATATTCTACTTATGTCTTTATTACTTGTTGATATTGTGCGCTTACAATTTACCAAACACAAATCACCAGCAAAACCAATTCAGCTTTGCCTCTATGGTATCCATATGATCGATCCAAATCTCTAGTTATTGTCACACAAATAACTAGAAAATGAGAAGCAAAACCCGATGTGCTAGCTTCAGATTTTGCCTTCGGTTTCTTCAAGAATTTTCTGCTCAAGTGTTCTTGAGAATCCTTTCAAGTAGCTGACTATCTTTCTTCAAAAGAATGGCCAAAGAATTTCTTTCTTTCAGGAAGAAGAAGGGCTACAGGTTTCTTGTTGTTCAAGTGGTGGTTGCTGATCGAATCCCAAATATATATAGTAGTAGTATTAGGGTAAAACTTCTTCTAAAGAGTTTTACTTTAACTACCAAATTCTAATTGGTATGAGATTTATAGATTCTATAAATCTATTTGCTTCCAAATACAAGAATCCCATTCGAATATGGACATGCTAATTTTGGATTTAATTAATTAATTAACAAATCCAAAATTTTTTCGAATTTATTAATGCTAAAACCAAACATATTTAGTCTTAAATTTGAATACTGTCTTAAACCAGAAAACCGTATAGAATCCTATTCACATTAGGATTCTTAATTTAACCAAAATTCATCATATGAATTTTACACTCCTTTTTGGATACGATCTAAGTGTGAGACCCAATAAGTTCTCATAACGTTGGCCATGACATAAAATCTATTTTATGCTATAAACAGTGAGCGGTGTCTAGCAACACATCAAAGCTACCCAAGTTATAAGAATGTCAATAATTCAACATTACTTATCGTGTGATAGATGTTATCATGTAATTCAATTCTTTTGCCCTTGATACATTGATTGAACACAAGCCATGGAATGTGTCATGCTCACATAGTTCAATCTTTGCGTTTCTTGATTCCCGAGTAGACTCATATAAACAAATGAGCCCAATATCACATATCGACTCATTTGAGCATGACCATGCATTTTATGGTCTCATTCAATCAAGGGGCCCAAAGATATCACTCCCATTATATTGGAGGGGCAAAACTTATTTTGATCACTCAACATCCCACTACATGATTTATTGCATATCCAATTGCTGCTTTTATAGTTTACCTTGTTATGAGCAATGTTTGGTAGTATCAAAATATGCAACTCTTCATGTTGGGATCTTTGATGACCTTAAGTCCAAGAATCACATACATCATCATCACTATGAGATATGCTTATGACACTTTATATAACAATCCACATAGCATTTCTCATGGTGGGTCGATTCAGTATATAGTTCTCTAACATGCACATATGTGTTGACTTAATATCTCATATTATAACACATGTCATCAGTCATTACACATACTAGTCTTAATACATTATCATTGTCCCATTAGATGATAATACATGGCTAGGGATAATTATATAATAATTAAATTCTAGGGAAATTATTATATTTATTCATAATACGCAGATATAGAATTTAAACATAATAACAAACAAATCGCCATTAATTATAAGTGTAATGATACAATATATGCCTAAACAATCATTACATGATTGGTCCTTAGAGCATAATCCAACACTTACTACAAATCTTCCCATATTATTATTTTTGCTTTGTTTGTACTAACCTTCTGTAAGAATCATGTCAAAAGAAAACGTAGCTTCAATTGACCAAAAGATCCTTAAAAATTGGGCAGAACACATAAGCCAAAGTTATTCTGATATGGGTGATCAACTAGAGGCTTTGCAACTAAAACTTCAATCCAATGACAATAAGATGGAGCAATTTATGAGATCCACATTGAGCTATTGCCAACAAAGTCAAAATCTAGAAAGAAAAATTCCTCAAGTTCTGACAGTAGAGAAAAGTCCGATAGGACTTCTACTTCTCATAGAGGTCGAAACCAAGTTGATAAACTTGATAAAATTTTGGGAAGTATAAGAATGGAAGATTTGAGAAGTATAAAATAGGATATTCAAGCCTTCCAAGGTAAGGGAAAAGCACTTACTCCTTTGAAGTCTATGCATTCAATGGTAAGTGATGAAAATTCTTCAAGTAGAGAAAAAACATAAGTGACCATGAGATCACTTAGTGTTCCAACTGTGGAAAATGATGAGCAAAGGGAGAACATCTTCCATGTACAAGTTTATGAAAATCAACTCTAGATTAGCAATGAGAAGAAAAAGGTTGAGGAAGAAAAATAGTCTGATGCCTTAATTAGGGCAAATCCATTGAATGGGGGTAATCACAACCAAGAGCCCGAGCTAGTTGATAATGTTTTGACTATTCAAGCCATAAACATGCATGCCAAAGATGACAATCTTCCATACTTTAACATTGTGTTTGAAGAAACAAAATTTTACCACACTCCAATACGAACTTGGAGTCTTCAAAGATTGGCAGTAAAATGCTATTACAAGAGTGGCTCAAGAAGAGTTAAACAGAAAAGACATCATTGTCCCTAGCCAAACTATTTCTTCTACTCCCTAAGGTGGTCAAAGTATGTTGAGTTCATCGCAAGGGTGTTGTTGAAAATTGAGGACGAATCCTTTCGAGAATAGGGGGAATGATGGGATTCCAGGAGTTGTTCAAACTACTCACCAAGCTTTTAATTCGCTGTGACATATTGTGGGGGCCGAGACAAAATTTAGGTCCAAACGATTTCAAGAAACCATTAAGTGGTTTAATCTTTGACATTCAAGCCCATCAAGCATGCGGCCAATACTTGCAAGTCATTAATTTCTTGCAAGTCCAAATTGATGAACACTAGTCTTGCCTTGGCCAAATTCTAGTGTAATACTAGGCCAAGTTGTTTAGTTAATTTTTAACATTATTTTTAGATAATTATTTTTATTATGTGTGGCAAAATTTTGTTCTTTTAAAAGGCCACCTTCTTGCTGGATTTATTTTGGCAAAAAATTACTTAATGTGGCTGAAATTTGTCTTGCCTTTTAGTAGCCAAATTTGTAAGATTGAAGAAAGCCTTAAAAGGCCAAACTTCCAAGTCCAATTGGCTTTAGAGTTTTTATTTCCTTTTTGTTTTAAAGCTCATCTTTTGGCTGCCCCCCACCCCCCTATTTTGAAATTAGATTAGGATTAGAATTTAGTTGTTTCCTTGTCAAGACAAACTTGTAACTTATTTAAAGAGGCCATTCGGCCAAGACATCAATACACACGACTTGAAGAAAATTTTGACATTATGTTTGTGAGAGTTTGAATGAATCAATCTCTTCATTCTTGTAAAGAACAATGGGCTTATCAAATTTGACTAGTTTGTGGCGCCTTTGAGTCTTATCAATTTAGTAGAACCCTAGGTTGTGGCGACGCTTCATCCATTGGTCTCAATTCTGCCGGTTCTAATAATTTCGCTAGTTAAGTCTTGGGTCCTGTTTCACTTATTGCATATTGCTAGTTCTTTATAGCCATGAGGTGCGCATCAATAGAAGTAACCACTTGATTATCTACTAAATTCCATTTTTTATATAAATTAGTATGTACATTTATGTATTTTAATTTAAAAGCTTCTTGAATTCCTTCATTTTTGGAAAACCAATATTCTAACCATAAAATTAAAGGAATATTACATCTTTTTTTCTTTCATATACGAAACCCATTCTTCTTTGAACTTTTCTTGAATGGGTTTATTTAATGATAAAAACCATTCTTTTTATTACTATCTTCATTTTCAAATAATTCATTCATATATTCCATGTCTATTTGAAAATCATTTCTAATTAATGAAATTACATTAATTTCCATTTGAGATTTAGTTGGTGACATAGAGGGTGAACTTATATTTTATGGAATAGGTAATTTAAAATGATATTTTGAAGAACTTTATGAAATCATTAAAGGAGATATGAAAAAGACCTTCTTGGAAAAAGTATAATTTCTTACAGAACTAGTACCTTCTCTAAATGAATCAAATTTTAATAAAATAGTTCCATTAGTCTCTTCTATAATCTGTGAGACTTCTCGTCTAGCTAGATTTTTAGGAGGCTGTGGATTTTGAATTTGAAATTCTTAAGGAATTGTAATTTCATTCCACTTTTAATCTTTTGGGAATAAAAATAGTAGGTTGGTCAACTTCAACATAAAGTAATACTGTTTCATCTTTAGAAGTAGAAATCATATTAAATCTTGGATTTAATTGTGAACTCATTAATCTAAAATAAACTTTGTATGTTATTGCAAAATTTTTACATAATCTTTCAAATTCATCTCCTTGAAAATGAATATATAAAATTAATGAATCTAATACTAATGGATCTGTAAGATCGACTGAGAAATTAGGAGCATAGTTGAAATATATTGGACCATTATATACATTAGTTTGAATCATAGCTAATAAAAAAGTCTTATAATGTTTTAATCTTTTATCTCTTAATGCTAAATAAATTGGAGCATTTACTCCTAAATGCACTAATGGTTTAACAGCAACTTGAATCATTCCAAAATGAATATATCTATATCCTTTTTCTGTATATTTTCTTAATGAAACTTGATTTAATAAAGGAATAGTCTGACTCGAATTGAAATAGTTTTTTCATGAGTTTTAATTGAAAAAGTTGCTTTGAAATCTAATGAACCTATATTATAAATAGATTCTATATCTTATATAGGAATTGACAAATTTGAATAATCCAAAGGCATGTAAATTTCCTAACTCTAAACTATATCAGAGTGTCTACTTTGAGTATTCATAAACATTATTCTAAATCTAGTAGCCATGTTTAATTATACATATTCTAATTTTTTATATTTGATTAAAGTTTTTAAATTGGGGAACATGGGGAGCAGCTAGCTTGGAACACCTATCTCAAGGCTTACCAATGGTCTTACAAGCCTCACCAAACCACTCACCAAACCTATCATTAAACTTAATCAATTATAAAATCTTAAAATAATGCAATATTAAACAGGTATGCACAACTTAGTCAAATGATTAATAAATACTTAAACTAGACAGATGGCTCTGATACTAATTTGGGGCAAGACCTTAATAAGTAAATAAAACATATAATATGAATAGAAAGCTTACTTGTATTAACCTTTAAAACTTGAATTGAAAAATCCATAGTACAATAGAAATCCTTGAAATGACTTCTTCAAATAAAATTGGAGAATATTGAAAATACAGAAGGAAATTGTTGGAAGGATTTGGGAAATGGATACAAGGTTTTGATGTTAAGAATTGGTAATAAATTGGCAATGATTGAATCTTCAGACTTGTCTTCTTTTATAAATGAACTTGAATCTTCATTTGCATTTGCATTCCATATTGAATTCCAATTTGCATTTGAATTTGCATTCCATCTTGTCTCCTACTTTTTGAATGGAATCTTCCGCTTTTTCAAATAGTAGTTGGTGGTCGGAATTAACTAGAGGCACACCAGACCAGTAGAGGATACAGAGATCCGGAATGCTTTGTTTGGTATGAACTCTAACAAGGCCCTAGGCCCGGATGGTATGACTCCTTTTTTCTTTCAAAACTATTGGCAGGTAGTTCAAAAGGATATTATTTTTGCTGTCAAAAGTTTCTTTGTCCACCCTAGAATGCTAAAAAGTGTTAACCATACACTTATTACTCTCATTCCCAAAATAAAGGGCCCAACCAACATAGCCCAATATAGGCCTATTAGTTTATGCAATGTTGTGTATAAAATCATATCTAAGATACTAGCCGAAAGAATGAAACCTTGCCTAAATGTCTGCATCAATGAAAGCCAAGCGGCTTTTGTACCTGGAAGCATGGTTATTAAACTCTCGATTTTACTTGTACGTTTTTACGATTTTACGAGTCAAAACCAAGTGTTCGAGTCAAAACGTAGGTAAAATCTTAAATGGGGTGAAATCTTACGATTTCACATTCTGGAACTTAGAATCTTACGATTTTACGATCCAATTGCTCCAAAAGAAGATGAATGACTTGGTTTTTGTGATGTATAATTTGAAGTTGAAGGATAGAAAAGTTCGAAATTTTGAAGAAAGCTTTGATGATCTAGCATCTGATGATGAGTGGATAACTGAGAACCTTAATGATGATGATGATCCAATTGAAATTAATCCTTTGCATGTTCTTAATAGTGCAGGTGCTCCTAGTGAAGACAATTTGAAAGACAATTTGGCTTTAGATGCTAGTGGCAGTGGTGCAACACTTAATGAACCTATAGATCTTTCTAGGTGTGATTGATAATATTCTCTAAATGAAATTTGTGTACTTTTATAAGTTTAAACAGGTCTATAATTTATAAATTTAAGATATATTATATATAATATATATATATATATAATTATATATAATATATTTATTAAATTATTTTTCATAATTGTTAGAATCTTACGATTTTACAATCCGATTTTACGATTCAATTTTTTGGACCCTGCACCGATTTTACGTAAAAACTCAATTTTAACAACCTTGCCTGGAAGGCAAATCACAAATAATGTGGTTATTGCACATGAATGCATTCATTACATTAAGAGCCTTAAAAGATCAGGAAGGAGTTTCATGGCATTAAAATTAGATATGACAAAGGCTTTTGATCGGGTGGAATGGGGTTTTTTTATCTCAGGTCCTAATGCAGATGGGCTTCTCACAAAAGTTTGTAGCCTGGATTATAACATGCATTAGTGCCTCATCTTTTTCTTTTAATATCAATGGTGAAGTAAGTGGCTATGTGCAACCCACAAAGGGTATTAGACAAGGAGATCCACTATCTCCTTATTTGTTTATCATACTTTCAAAAGTGTTTTCATTTTTAATTTGAAAGGCTGTATATGAGGGTACCTATAGGGGATTGAGATTGTGTCGTAACAGTCCACTCCTCACTCATCTCTTTTTTGCAGATGATTCCTTACTATTTGGTGAAGCTACAGTAGAGCAAGCTCGGCACATTAGAAGGATCATAGACGACTACTGTGAAGCATTGGGCAACAAGTTAACCTGAATAAATCCTCGATTATTTTCAGTAGGCATCTATCTAGCAAGTCAAGAGAAAACTGCCATTGTTCAAGTCTTAAATGGGATAAAGGAACAAATGAGTGCCAGATACCTAGGATTGCCTTTGGGAATCGGCAAATCTAAAAAAGAAGTTTTTGCGTATGTCATTGATGCAGTCAAGAAAAGAATAGGTAACTGGAAAACTCAATTCTTGAGTCAGGCAGGTAAAGAAATTCTCATCAAATCACTCCTTAATTCCTTACCTATTTATGTAATGTCATGCTTTAAATTACCAATTGGCATATGCAAAGAATTGAGCAGTGACACGGTGAAATTTAGGTGGGGCTCTAATGCAAATAATGGCCACAAAATACACTGGAGAGCCTGGTCAAAATTAACACTTCCGAAAGGGCTGAGAGGTCTTGGTTTTTAGGATATACAAGTGTTCAATGACTCCTTGTTAGCTAAGCAATTATGGCGGTTAATTCAGTTCCCTAATTTGCTTCTGAGCCGTGTAATGCAGGCGAGATACTATCCTCACAGCACACTTATGCAAGCCAAAGTCCACACCAATGCATCTTGGCTTTGGAGATGTTGGATGGGAGCAAAACATATCTTAGAAATGGAGATGAGATATCAAGTTGGAAATGGAAAAGAAATCAGAATTTGGGAGTCTTCATAGCTAGCACATAGAGCAAACTTCAGACCATTGCCAAAAGTCCATAATGAGGAGTCAACAACTTGGTGCCACCAACTAATGATGGAGGAGGGAACAAAGTGGAATCAAAACCTGATTGACCAACTTTTCCGACCGGAGGATGCAGAGGCAATTTCTAAAATCCCTTTAGACAAGGAGGCTACTCCAGATAAGATAATTTGGCAACATGACAGCAAAGGAAAGTTCACGGTGCATTTTGCATATCAGGTTGCTATGGAGCAGCATCGAGCTCAATTAAATGTAAACGCAGCTACCAGTAGTTCCAGTTTGACCGCAGCTACCCGCATGTGGCATAGAATTTGAAAGTTTCCGGTCAAAGGAAAACTGAAACATTTTCTGTGGTGCTGCTGCCAAGGAATCTTGCCCACCAAAACAGAGTTGTGTAAACGCAAAATTTTGCAAGATGCCATCTGTGGTTGCTGCGGAATGAATGAGGAAACAATTGCGCACGCCCTTTTTTACTTGTGATAGGGCAGCTATGGTGTGGCGACTTCTCCCATTCACTGGGACGGTTTGAGACAAGAACAGTTATGTTTTAGGCATTGGTGGGAATCATTAAGTGCATTGAGCAAGGACTCCATCAACAATGACAGGATTACTCTTTCTGTATACATTCTTCGGATGTTATGGAAAACGCATAATCTTTGGCTATTTGAGGGGATAAACCATCCAGCTCATGAAGTGGTTAACAAGGCTTTGTTGAAATGGAAGGAATATCAAGAGATCCTAGAAGAGGCTACACCAATTCAATGAGCCAAATATTGTTACTACCTTTATATATATTAGTTTAGAGGTCATTATGTAATACCACTCCTTTCCTACTAGTATATAAGCCAGCATTAGACTTGTCGAGTTTGCATTAGTACAGATAGTGAGTAGAGCCGTTTTCTACTTGCTGTTTTCACCATTTTAGCCCTCATTGGTTCCATTTATCCTTTACCCTTGAGTTTCTTTTGTTTTGGCTCTCCTTTTTCAAAGAATTAACTTAATTGTCTATCCTCTTCTCAGGCAAAAGTGAAGTAATAAATGGCCCTTCATTCGGCAGTATCCATTGTTACAAAGAGGTGTCTTTAAGATAAATGCTGGACGCTCAAACGGAAGCCCTAGAGGGATTCTCACTTTCTGATCCCCTGCTTTCTAGTCCATATTAACATGAGTAAGTGGGTACATGTGAATTCATAGAGGTCTTGATGCCGAAATTTTCCCTCCCGCACATATGGGTTAGTTTTTCTCTCTCAATGCTCAGTTGTTTTAAGTCTTCGTTTCTTCCGTTTCCTTGCTCTGTTTGCTGAGTCTTCAAACTATTGTGAGTGGATTGACTAATTCTTTATGCAGGTCATATGTAAGGTCTCCGGGTTATAACCCTATGGGTCACGATGGGTACTAAAACTCCAAGTCCTTTTATTTCTTTTCATCCCTATTTTCTCTTGTTGGTGAAAGAGCACAAGAGGACTGAATTAAGGGAAGGGCAGCTCCCTCTTCTGGAAGTCAACAACTCGTGCCAAGAACTTGGTACCGAAAGCAGGCAATTACAATCTCTCAAGGCTGAGCATTGCAGGCTATGGTATGTTTCTCAAACCTTTTCTTGCATTATTGGAGCCGATTTGGTCCTTACCTTTTCGGAAGAAATTTGGATTGACTTTGAATGGTAATGAGTGGACTGTTGTGTTTGGATATAAGTTGTTGGTTGATTGTTTGGCTAGAAATCTAGGATCAAACTACTCCATGGATTATGAGTCTCCAAGACTTGTCTTGGAGACAACCAACTTGTTTGCCAAAATGCCTCAATGAAAACTGGGTTGCCATGCATTGTTTCATGCTAGGTGCATTCAAGTGTTCTTAGCTGGTCCAATATAATTTGAACCCTCTTGCTTGTTTCTCCACCATCTAAGGCTACTTGTTCAAGATGGATAGCAATGGAGGCTGTTATGTGATGTTCATTGATGGAAAAATGGTGGACATGGTCAACTTTCAACTGCCTCTCTGGAAGAAGTAGTATAGACAGTCCATCGGCTACTAAATAAAATACACTAAAAAGCAAAGGAAAGAAGAGAGATGCAAGGCAGTAGAATAGGCAGAAGCTGAAATGGAGGAAGGAAAAAAAAACAGAAGGGGAAGAAACAAAAAAAAAGAAAAAAAGAAAAAAAAGGAAAAAAAAGAAAAAAGAAGGAGCAAACATTCAATTGGTTTATATAGGAAAAATTGAAAGATAGGATAGCTCTATTTCCTCTCTGAATCCCTACACTTTCCCCATCCTTTCTAAGTTTGGTCTCTAAGGTTTCTTCTTGTAGTTATGTAAGCTTAGTACTCTTAATACTTCTTTTCAGTACATATGTTTCATTGCTCTCCTAAGGTCTTCTGATCCCTATTGCTCCCATGAATATTGATTTGGCTGATGTGGTTTTTACAATCTAGAAAGAAGGAAAAAGTGGAAAAGAGTTGGAACAAATATTAAAAAAAAAACAGAAAAAAAAGGAAAAAGGAAAAAAAAAAGAGGCAAAACAAGAAAGAGGAAAAACTGAAAAAAGAGAAGAAAGGAAAAAAAAAGAGAAAAAATGGAAAAAAAAAGAGAGAAAAAAAGTAAGAAAAAGAAAACCATAAAAAAAGAAAGGAGAATCACCAAAAGGTGTTTGATGTAGATTTGGTTATAAACCCTTTTGGTTTTTTTTCATGCTACAAATGATTTATGGAATGCATATGTTTCCTTGATTGGTTGGGGAGGTTTCCCTCAAGAACTGTTTTTGAGTCTCTAGGTTTGGACTGTTTTCTTTGCTTTCTGTCACCCCTTGCTCTCATTACATATTTGTCTCTCTGTACTCTTTACTTACTGGTTCATCCCTGGTTTGGTTGATTATGTCTGCCTGCAAAGTCATCCTTGTTCTCTGTTCTCTTCTATCTCCTGCTGAAAGCTCTCTCATCCATGGATATCTTCTTTTCACTCTCTCTAATTTCTACATTTCGGTTACTCACTGCTGGTTACTTACTGCTTGTTTGAAGAATTTTCATTCTAATATCTGGTCTAAAGGCTATGAATTCTGGTTACTTACTACTATTTTGTAGCGTTTTCATTCTACTTTCTAATCTGAAGTCTTTAAATCCTGGTTGATCAATGCTGACTTAATTTCTGCTGGTTCACTCCTTAATTCACGTAATTTTTTTCTTTGATTTCCTACGGTTGGACTGATGCTGCTCTCTGTTGTTATTTTTTTCTCGCTGGGCTGCATTCTTGTTTGGACTGATTATTTTTGGCAAGTCTGAACTCCTTTTGAAGACTGGAAATAGGACCTTCATCCTTATTTTGAAGAATGGTAGCTAGATGCTTTTGGCTTCTCTAAGTGGTCCATTTTCCTTTTATGTTCTCTCGAATACTATTATGTAATTGTTACAAAAGTGCAAGACTAGATTGCGATTGATGTTCAAGATATAGTGTCCAAGCTTAGTCATTTAGTTGAAGTTAGCTATTTACACTATATCTCACAACATCAACCTTTCGGCAATCCTTTTGATATTATAGTTTTCTTTCCATTGTATAGCTTAGGTTTATTGTTCGCTAGCACTAAGCTAGCTCTCCTTTGTATCTAATGGGATAATGGTAACCCTCAACCATTATTCCATTTTCCTCCTTGGCTAATCCTTTAGGCCAAGGAGATCATTTAGCTTACTCTAGCTAACATTTGTATGGGTTCTATTTTTCATTCAATGAAATTGCTATCGTTTCAGAAAAAAAAAAAGAAAAAGTTGGTGGTCCTAGAAACCTTTTTGCTTTTGTTGACAGGTCTATTCGTCGAACCACTCCTATTTCTCTTTCTTCCATTATTTGAATAAGTTGAGTGACTCTTCAGCAAGAAATATATCTTGTCATCGTCTTCATCCTACAACTGCATGAAAAGATGTTAGTGGAATAAAACCTTTTTTTTTAATAATTCGAATGGATCTTGTGCTAGGAACCACTGAATGGATCAGAGGAAGAACCCTCTGATGAAGCTTTACTATTGGAACTCTTTGATTTTTCTCTCATTCTTTTGACTTGAAGAAACCCTTCAAATTTTAAATATTAATCTTTTTCATCTTCTTGAATGAATTGCATGAGTTTACTTTTTGTCTTAGTCTTGACAACTTCTTTCTTCTTTTCACTTGGTCTAGCTTCTTTTTGCTTTTCTAGCTTTATAGGTGTCACTGGTTTTGATGTATGTCATTTTGATTAACTAAGTTGCTATATGCTCTTTTGAATTAGTTGTCCTTCTTGAAAATGGTTGGCTACTATTTCTTGATTTATCGAGAAAGTTGTCCACCACTTGATCTTGAATTCTCTAATTAGTGACATCGGCAAAGGTTTTGAATAATTTTGAGTAATCTTATAGCTCCAACAAAAAATCCAAGGGACTTGGATTATAGAAAAATTATAGAAATTACAAAAATTGGAATTCAATAAACACAAGAAATTATTATTCTAGAACTACACCTCCATATATGTAATATGAAGAAAGAAAACAATTCAAAACAAGTTCAAATGATGGTAATTCTTTTTATGAATGGAATATAAATGGAAAATCAAAATATGAAATATTAAATACATTACAAGAAATGGAATGGCTAAAACAACATACAAAACATTAGGATTAACAGAGATTAATACTACAACAGCATTAATAGTAGGATTTTTAAGACAATTAAAAAATTGGTAGGATAATTTGCTAACATTAGAAGGAAAACAACAAATATTAAATCACACAACAGAAGTAGAAGTAGAAAGAACAAATGAAGATGGAACAAAAACTTTTGTCATAGAAAAACAATCAGATGCAGTAGATCAATTGATAGTTACAATTTCAGTTCATTTCTTAGGAAACCCAAAAGAGAATTTAGCTAGTTCAAAGATTATGTTAAGTAATTTAAGATGTCCAACCTTGTCAGATTTTAGATGGTATAAAGATTTATTTCTTACTCAAGTATTAGAAAGAAGTTATGCTAATTCTCCTTTTTGGAAAGAAAAATTTATTATAGGATTACCTACTTTATTTTCTCTAGTTTGTTTGGATAGTTGTGGTTTGTATATAGGTTTGTTAGTATATGTGTGTTGGGTTACAAACAGGATTGGGCTGGTTTCTACTGTTTCAAAACCTGGATTTTGTTAGTTTCCAGGGGAGATACTGCCAAAATTTCTTCTGGTTAGCGGTCGTAATGCTACATTCAACAATACGGGTTTGTAGTGTTCTTTTGTGGGAGAACGAGGTTTAGTTAGTGACCTGAGGTCAGTCAGTCATAGCCGATTTCTGTGCTAAGAATAGTCCTCTTTGGAGACTTTCCATGTATGCATTAACTTTCATGAAGTTAATACAGATCACAAATTTTGGACAAAAAAATACTTTATTTTCTCAAAGAATAATATCTAAATTACAAAAAGAGGTAGGAAATGATTACATAGATTTCAATTCAATATCTTTTGGTCAATTATTTGCTTTTATTAAAAAAGAAGGATTAGAATTATGTACAGAATTGAAAATTCAAAATAAATATGGTAGAGAAAAATAAGAAGTTGGAAAATTTTGTGAAGTATTTGGTTTTCAAGGAATTAAAGCTCATTCAACTCAAAATAGAAAATTAGACAAATATAAAAGACATTCAAAATTTAAGAAACATAAAAATTATGATAATACTCAATATCATAAAAAATATAAAAAGAAGAAATATGGAGGAAATAAAAATAACAATAATAATAAAAATTCAATAACTTGTTGGAAATGGTCACAAGGCTAATCAATGTAAAATGAAGAAAAAGATAAATGAAATATTTCAAGAAGAAGAGTTAAAAATGCAAATGATAACTTTATTAATAGAAGAAACAGATATAGATGAAGATAATATTGAAGATGACATAGATTCAGAATCAAGTCTAGAAAACGTAGAAAAGTGCAATGTATTAATGTGATTTCAAAAAGTAATAAAGAAACATTATTTGAAATGATAGAAAAAATAGATGATAAATAATGTAGAAAAAAATATTTGAAAAAAATTAAGAGATTTAATATTGGAAGAAGAAAAACCTAAAAAGTTTGAAGAACCATTTAGTATTTCAAAATTATTAGATAAATATCCAAATGAAAGATTATTAGGAATTAGGAAACCAGATGAAGTAAAGGAAGAAATTAAAACATTATAAGAACAAGTTAGAAAACTACAAAAAGATATAATAGAATTAAAAACAAAAGATTTAGAATTAGATACAAAAATAAGTTTAATAAAAAATGGGAATACCCAAGATAGTTCTTCAAAAGGAAAAGTTGTGAATGATATTTAAGACTTAAGCTCTATTCAAATAAATAATGAAGAAGTTTTGGATAAAATGTATATTCAAACAATAAATAAAATAGAGTATCAAAAATGGTATTGTTTTGTTACAATAGGAGCAAATGGTTTCAAAATTACATTACATGCTACAGTAGACAGTGGTGCGGATGCAAACTATATTAAAACAGGGATAATTCCTACAAAATACTGCCAGAAAACTAATGAAAGTTTACTAGCAGCAAATTCAAGTAGATTACATGTTAAACATAGAGTGATATTAAATGTATGCAATGATGATTATTGTATTAAAATTTTTTGTTATGTAGTTGATAATATAGCTACAGATTTAATTTTAGGATTACCATTTTTACATCAAATTAATCCTATTAAAGTAAATAATGAAGGAATTCATACAAAAATTATGGGTAGGAAGATTTCATTCAACTTTATCTCTCCTAAAAGATAGAAAGAAATAGATTTAATTTAGAAGTGTTCAATATTTAAACAAATAAATAATATTAATCATATTAAAAGTCAAATAGGATCTAGAAAAAATTATTCAACTAAAAAAAAAATAAATTTTATCCATTGTTTTATGTATTTCAAAATTTCAAGATGATTTATATTATCAAAAATTTCTATTACGTATTGATTGCAAATCTGAAAAAAATGTTTCAACTAAAGATGTTCAAAACGGATTTTTGAAAGATGGCAAGCTATCCTATATGTATTCGATATTGAATATATAAAAGGTAAGGAGAATTGTTTGCCTGTTTTCACTCGTGAATTTTTAACAGAAATTTTAAAATGAGTTCAGTAAAGAAAGAAGGAAATTCCAAAAAACTTCCACATATTCATTTGACCTCGCCAAACAGATTTCAATCCCTTTCTGATTATCTTCCATTAAATTTTGTTCAAGCTTTAGAAGCACCTTATCAAAAGACTTTAATTGTAAGGAATAATCTTCCACCTATTCAAACCCAATCTCAAAAAACTGCCTTAAGCTCAAATCTTGCCTATTTCACAAAGGAATAGTTGAACCGCTTTTACTTACCCGTTTTATTCAAACTCTAGATTTCCCAACTTTTTCAAAATATATTGAGCAAACCATTTACCTAGACTGCAACTGGATACCATTCAATGCTAAAAAAGATATATCATTTTATCTTCTGGTTTTGATTGATTCATGATCAGTAGATATCAAACATACTTTAGATCAAAAAGATCCTAATAGAGTTGCTTAGTCAAAAGCTATTATCAGAAAAATTTGTTCTTTTGACGAGTGGGGAAGTCATTCTCTACTTAAATCATTATCAACAGAAACTCAATAGTAGGGATACTCATACCAAGACTACTTGGAAGCCTGATACAAAGCTTTTTACTTAAGACCATTCAATCATTCTTGGTATTTTACTTTTCATAAAACCTTTTCATCTCAAGTGCCTTTTATTCCAATTTGGTTTTACAACTGGTGGATATATCTTGGATGTACGAAAGATATTTATCCCTCGGATACTCAAATGGCTTACAAATTATTCATTCAGAAAAATGAAGGGAGAATTCCAGATTATATGTAGCCAATTCAATTTCATATTTTATTCAAAGTCCCATGGATATTTTGTTGGAGTTATAAGATTCATACATTCCATCCTAAACCATATCCATATCCCTAGTTCATGAATTCAAAATTAAATGGTGGATCCAAGTCTCAATCACTCAAGAAATGGTGGCAGCCCAATTCTCTGGTGCGCATCACATTCCACAGACAGGACAAAAAATTCAATCACCAACAACTCAATCAAAGCAGGTTCATGGACCATAGTTGGCGGTACCACCCACACCTGTAAAAGGCGAAAGTGACAATTCAAAAACAAGAAAGAAAAAAGAAAAATCACAAAAAGCCAGATTCCAACAGTAGCAAAATTATTGCAAAAAGACAAAGACATTGTTGACGCTTATTCAGAATATCAAGAATTTTTAAAGTTCATGCAATTCAAAAAAAAAGCGAAATTCGATGTCTATTAATAGCAAAACGTCATCGGAAGGATCCTCCTCAGATCCATTTGGCAGACCACTAGCTCAAGATCCTTTTGATATGATCCTTTTGATATCTAACAATCTTTTGTTTTGCAGAATTCAATGAAGAAAGTTACTCAAAAAAAGGTACATTGGATAGTCAAAGAATGCTCAGATTTAGAAGGATCGGACAATTCAAAAATAGGAATACATGAAAGAGTCCCCAGACTTTCAAGTATTTACAACGTTGCTCAAATCATTCAAAATCGAGAAACTGGATTATTTCAACCACAGAAATTACCCAACTGTATTTACCCTTTCAGTAAGAAATCTCAAAAGAAACAAGATCGAGACTATGTTCAAAGGCTCTGATGGACGGTAAAAAATGACAATCAAGTGCAAACAATCATGGACGAATATGGCAAACGACTAGCTTTACCTTTTTATTCTCCATTACAACCAGTTCCACATGATCAAGAGTTACTAGTC
The DNA here is from genome assembly GCA_020080225.1 of Gynochthodes officinalis. NCBI lineage: Eukaryota > Viridiplantae > Streptophyta > Magnoliopsida > Gentianales > Rubiaceae > Gynochthodes > Gynochthodes officinalis. The sequence goes on from CM034622.1 coordinate 6,441,433, forward strand.
AAATTTACACCTCAAGAATTCCAGCATCAATTAGATATATTTGATCAAGAAGTCATTGAAGATGCCTTCTCAAGCACACCTATACAACCAAACTCAACAGATTTAGAAAGTCAATTTCCTTCACCATGAAGCAATCAAGGATAGTTTTCATTCAAGAATTGAAAAATGGAAAGATGATTAAAGCTATTCAAGCATGTGAAGTGGGGATAGTCAGAAAACTCTGCTTCCCAAAAAGACGAGTAGGTCCAATGTCAACAAATAATTACAAGAGACCTTTCAAAAAGAAAATTGGATCAGCCTAAAAAAACTCCAGGCAATTGTCTTCATTTAAAAAGCCGGAAATAGATCGGAGAGTAGATTCAATCACTTGGCAAGAAAGTCAAATCAATAATTCAATAGATACAATTTGGCACAAAATGGTCATGAGAAAGAATTCAAGGCATGAAGATTAGTCAAAAAATCTACAAAAGTTTACAAGACTAGGAATGCAAAAGTCTTAAAGCCTATTAGTCTAGAAACCAAAAGTCAAAAAGCCTAAGGCTAGGGACGCAAAATTCAAAAGCCTAGAACAAGAATGGACTCAACAAAAGCTCTATAAAAAGAGATTCAAGACTTGGGGAAAACACACAACTTGAAGACCACTTTTACAACCTGTTTACAATTTCTTTCAAAAGTATTTAACAATCCTTAGGCTTTCAAATTTTTATCCTTGTATCCAAACACTCTCAAAATATTCCATATCTCCTTGTATTTTCAAACTTTTAGCTTCAAAAAATTTTAAGTTTGTATTTTAGGTTTCATTTCAAAGAACTTTCTTGTATTCATATTTCAATTTCAAAACTTAATACAGTGAGTATTCCATTCATCCTGTGTGACTATTCATTTTTTAGTATTCACGAAATTACTATTTATTTTTACTATTCATGTTTATTATTCATTTTTACTGTTCATGTTACTATTCATGATACTGTAGCAAAATCACTATTCACACGTCTCACTATTCATGACCCGGTCCTGTCCCTTATTGGTATCAGTGCCACTGTTTATTTGTTTTAGGTGTTCATAAAGCATTAATTTAAATTAATCTTAAGTGTTTAAGATAACCTTAATTTAAGACTTTATATTTGAGTAAAATTAAGATAGGTTTGGTAAGCGGTTTGATGAGTCTAGTAAGTCTGTTGGTAAGCCTAAGAGGGAAGTGTTGTAGGCAGGGTGCTCCCTGAGTTCCCCGATCTTAACCTGACATCAAGTGTAAACGATTAGATTATGTTATGTTAGACATAGCAACGAGATTTAGAAAAATATTTTTGAATACTCAAGATAGAAACAATAACTCTGACATTGTGTAGAGTCAGGAAATTCATATGCCTTTAGATTATTCAAATTGGTCTACTCCAGAACAAAGTATAGAGTCCATATATAAGATAGGTTCTTTAGATTTCAAAACTGTTTTTTCAATTAAAACTCATGAAGAAACTATTTCTTTACAAGAAGAATTTCAAACAATTCCTTTATTAAATAAAGTTTCAATTAAAAAAATATATAGACAAAGGTCATAGATATATTCATTATGGTATGATTCAAGTAGCAATTAAACAATAAGTACATATAGGAGTAGACGCTCCAATTTATTTAGCATTAAGAGATAAAAGATTAAAACGATATAAAACATCTTTATTAAGTGTGATTCAAATTAATGTTTGTAATGGTCCAATATATTTTAATTATTGCCCAAACTTTTCTGTTGATTTAACAGATCCATTAATACTAGATTCATTAATATTAGATATTCATTTACAAGGTGATGAATTTGAACAATTTTGTAAAAATTTTGCTATTATTTATAGAGTTTATTTTAGATTAATGGATTCTCAAATAAGTACTAGATTCAACATGTTACCGACTTCAAAAGAAGAAACTATTTTATTACATGTAAAAGCTGATAATCCAACAATTTTTATTCCTAAAAGATTAAATTGGAATGAAATTACAATTCCTGAACAATTTGAAATTCAAAATGCTCAACCTTCTAAAAATATAATTAGAAGAGAAATTAATAATATTATAGAAAAGGAAGATGGAACAATTGTATTGAAATTTAATTCATTAAGAGAAGGAACCAGTTCTTCAAGAAATTTTAATTTCCCTAGAAGATCATGTTCTGAACCATCACCATCAATAGTATCAGAAGGCCCTTCAAAGTATGTTTTCAAATCTCCTATTCTTGAAATAGTTAGTTCGCCATCTATATCACCTACAAGGTCACAAATGGAAATTAATGTTATTTCTTTTGAAAAGAAAAAATTTCAAATAGATTTTGAATATTTAAATGATATTTTTGAAAATGATAATAATGATAAGAAAACTTGGTTTTTATCATTGGATCAAATTATTCAAGAAAAATTAAAAGAAGAATGGATTTCTTCTATGAAAAATATGAAATGTAATATTCTTTTACTTCCATGGTTAGAATATTAGTTTTCAAGAAATGTAGGTATTTACAATGTTTTTAAAGAAAGTTATATTAATGTTCAAACTAATTTGTATAAAAAATGAAAAATTAATGATAATCAAGTTATTATTTCAATACATCCACCCTTACAACCTGTCAAAATTCAAGTTGACCAACAGGAAATAGAAGCCAGTCCTTTTAAGATAGGTAGAGAAGATGAAAATTCAAATGTTGTATTATATAAAGTTTATCAACAAAATAATTATTCAAATCAAATATTACATACTATAGCTAATCAAGTAGAACATTTGTCTACTAAGATAGATTCAGTTTCTAAAGAAACTCCTAAATTTCCAAATGAGATAGCTAGTCCTCATTTCAAAACAGGAGGTGTTTCTCATGAATTAGAAGAAGATTTAATTAGAAATAAAATGAAAAATAATTTGATAAATAGAATAACTCAAAGTATTCAAAGTGATAAAGTTAGTTCTTCAGAAAATAGAATTAATTGTTTAGAAATAGGAGGAAAAATGATAGAATCAGATGATAATTCAAGTATAAGTGAAGATTCAGATAATTCAGATTTACAAAAGATTAATAATGTAGAACAAGAATTTAGAGATGAGTCGGAAATAGAAATTAATAGGATAAAAAGACAGAAAAATTATAGAAATTACAAAAATTGGAATTCGATAAACACAATAAATTATTGTTCTAGACCTACACCTCTAAATATGCAATATGAAGAAAGAAAACAATTCAAAACAAGTTCATATGATGGCAATTTTGTTTATGAATGGAATATAGATGGAAAATTAGAATACAAAATATTAAATACATTGCAAGAAATGGGAATGGCTAAAACAGCATACAAAACATTAGGATTAAAAAAGATTAGTACTGCAACAGAATTAATAGTAGGATTTTCAAGACAATTAAAAAATTGGTAGGATAATTTGCTAACATTAGAAGGAAAACAACAAATATTAAATCACACAATAGAAGTGGAAGTAGAAAGAACAAATACCGATGGAACAAAAAAATTTGTCATAGAAAAACAATCAGATGCAGTAGATCAATTGATAGTTACAATTCCAGTTCAATTCATAAGAAACCCAAAAGAGACTTTAGCTATTTCAAAGATTATGTTAAGTAATTTAAGATGTCCAACATTGTTAGAGTTTAGATGGTATAAAGATGTATTTCTTACTCAAGTATTAAAAAGAAATTATGCTAATTCTCCTTTTTGGAAAGAAAAATTATTACAGGATTACCTACTTTATTTTCTCAAAGAATAATATCTAAATTACAAAAAGTGGTAGGAAATGATTACATAGATTTCAATATCATTTGGTCAATTATTTGCTTTTATTAAAAAAGAAGGATTAGAATTATGTACAGAATTGAAAATTCAAAATAAATATGGTAGAGAAAAACAAGAAGTTGGAAACTTTTGTGAAATATTTGGTATTCAAGGAATTAAAGCTCCTTCAACTCAAAATAGAAAATTAGACAAATATAAAAGACATTCAAAATTTAAGAAATATAAAAATTATGATAATACTCCATACAATATCTTTTGGTCAATTATTTGCTTTTATTAAAAAAGAAGGATTAGAATTATATATAGAATTGAAAATTCAAAATAAATATGGTAGAGAAAAACAAGAAGTTGGAAACTTTTGTGAAATATTTGGTATTCAAGGAATTAAAGCTCCTGCAGCTTAAAATTGAAAATTAGACAAATATAAAAGACATTCAAAATTTAAAAAACATAAAAATTATGATAATACTCCATACAATATCTTTTGGTCAATTATTTTCTTTTATTAAAAAATAAGGATTAGAATTATGTACAGAATTGAAAATTCAAAATAAATACGGTAGAGAAAAACAAGAAGTTGGAAACTTTTGTGACGTATTTGGTATTCAAGGAATTAAAGCTCATTTAACTCAAAATAGAAAATTTGACAAATATAAAAGACATTCAAAATTTAAGAAACATAAAAATTATGATAATACTCAATATTATAAAAAATATAAAAATAAGAAATATAGAGGAAATATAAATAACAATAGTAATAATAATTCAATAACTTGTTGGAAATGTGGTCGCTTTGGTCACAAGGCAAATCAATGTAAAATGAAGAAAAATATAAATGAAATATTTCAAGAAGAAGAGTTAAAAAAGAAAATGATAGCTTAATTAATAGAAGAAACAGATATAGATGAAGATAATATTCAAGATGACATAGATTCAGAATCAAGTCTAGAAAGCGTAGAAAAGTGCAAGTGTATTAACGTGATTTCAAAAAGTAATAAAGAAACATGATTTGAAATGATAGAAAAAATAGATGATAAAGAATGTAGAAAAGAATATTTGAAAAAATTAAGAGATTTAATATTAGAAGAAGAAAAACCTAAAAAGTTTGAAGAACCATTTAGTACTATTCGTTTATGTAAAGAATGATTTTCTGTAAAGAAATATTATTAATAGTATGAATGTGCAAAGTGTTTGATATATTATTATCTTCTTTTATTAAAGGAATGGTATCTGAAGTATTCATATCTTCGACTATTACTTTTCCTTTTGAAGTAGAAGCTTCTTGTTTTAAGGTTAACTTAGTTTCTAATTGTAAATTTTTTGTATTTAATGCAATGATATCCTGATGCATATTTTTTATTTGTATTTTTAAAACTTTAATTTCTTCCTTTATTTCATCTGGCTTGCATATATTAAAAACACTTTGTTGAGTATATTTATAGAGTAATTTACTTATACTAAAGGGTGCTTGAAATTCTTTAGGTTTATCTTCTTCTAATATTAATTCTTTTAGTTTAATTAAATATTGTTTTTTTACTTTCTTCATCTTGAATTGTATTTATCATATCAAATAAAGTTTCTTTTTGCACCTTAGAAATAACATTAATACAATGACAAGGGGTACCGGACTCTAAACTTGAGCTATTCTCATAGTTGTCGTCATCTATTTTAAAATCATTAATTAATAAATTAATCATTTTATTACGCATGTTAGTATCTTGAAAAATCTCCCTTATTCTTTTCTTCATTTTACACTGGTCTGCCTTTTGACCTATTTTCCCACATTTGAAACAAGTAATTTGTTTAGCTTTTTCTTTTTTATGTCTTCTAAATTTCTTTTTATTGGAATAAGTTTCTTCTTTATTTCTGAAAGATTTTTCTTTTTTGTGCTTTAATTTTTTATTGCTAGAAGGTGCTTTAATACCTTTAATTCCAAAGGCTTCACAGAAGTTTCCAACTTTTTCCTTTTGTCTTCCATATTTGTTTTGAAGTTCAAGTTCCATGCATAATTCTAAACCTTCCTTTTTTATAAAAGCAAATATTTAACCATAATTAATTTGATTAAAATCAATGAAATCATTGCCAATTTCTTTTTGTAATTTAGTAATAATCCTATGCGAAATAAACGAGGAAGACCACTAATAAACTTTTCTTTCCAGTAAGGAGAGTTAGCGTCTGGCGACTCTAGCCTCTTTAATACTTGAGTTAAAAAGACATCCTTATCCCATTTAAAATCAGATAAGGTTGAACATCTAAGGTTTGTAAGTTGAATTTTTGAACTTGTTAAAATTTCTTTAGGGTTACCTATGAAGTGATTAGATAAGGTAACTATTAGAAAATCAACTCCATCTGGCACCTGCTCCACAACTGGTTGAGGAGGATGTGCCGGATTGATTATTTGCCCAATCGGTGGGTTCAGTGAAGGGACTAGTCTTTCTAATTTATGAAATAGAATATTATTATGACTATCGTCATTAAGACAATTATCCCACCAATTCTTTAATTGTCCAGTAAAGCCTGAAACAATTGCAGAACATTAATGTTGTTGATCCATATTTCCTTTTGCTTGGTATGTTGTTTTAGTCATACCCATACATTGAAATGCATTTAATATTTCGTATTTTGTCATTCCATCTATGTTCTATTCATATATGGAAGTACTATCATATTGAACAATAGTAAACATGCTTCGTTCTTCAAATTGAATATCTGGAGGAGTTGGTCTTGAATAATAATTTCTAGTGTTTGAATTCCTAAGGTTCCATGATAATCCTGGATTCTTCTTTTTAAAGGATTTCTTTTTAATTTTATTAATATAAAAATCCTCTTCAGGGTTATAATCTAAGAATTCTTGTTCGATTGTATTAATAGTGGCTATTTCAGACGAATCACGAGAAATATCATTTTCAAATTCTTCTGTATTACTTCCTTCGCGACTTGCTTGTTCAATAGTATTAATTCTAGAGGTACTAGGATCATTTGAAATTTTGAATTCAGATAATTTCTTTGTAATTTTATCTAACAATAGATTTTGACTCATACTTTGAATCATTTGTTCTTCTGCTTTAATGGGAAGACTTCTAGGTTTAAAATGTGGTGCATGTAGTTCTTTTGGAAATGAAATTTTTTTTGGGGAAGAAATCTTTTCTTTTGTTTTAGCTTTAGAATCAGTTTGACCAGATATATACTCTATTTGAGTAGCGATAGTATGTAAAATTTGATTTGAATAAATATTCTGTTGATAAATCATTTTTATATCTTCAAGTCTTGCCATACTTGTTGAATCATCATTTCTTCCTACTTTAAAAGGTGCAGTCTCTATTTCAGAGTTACCAAAAGAGGTGGAAAAGGGTCAAAGGAGGATGAATAGAAGTAACGGTAGTATTTGAATCTAATTTCCATCTTTTGTATAAATTAGTTTTCACATTAATAATATTAGTTTGAAGGACACCTTGAATTTTTTCATTTCTTGAAAACCAATAGGGTAGCCATGATAAGAATGGCATATCACATCTAATTGGTTTCATATAAGAAATCCATTCTTGCTTAAGTTTTTCTTGTAAAAATTCATCTAATGATAAGAACCATTGTTTATGACTTGAATTGTCTGTATTAAATAATTCTTGTAAATATGCAAAATTAATTTGAAAATCAATATCATGAATTATAACATTAATTCTCATTTCTATTCTCGTAGGAGATACAGAAGGTGAAGAAGCTACTGCTTCTGGAGTGGAGATTGAAATATGTATCTATTAGTTCATTCAGAGATAAGAGAGGGAGGAATATCAGATGTAGATATTCGGGAAAGCGGTCGGCTTTTAGAAGAGCTTGGAACATCTATAAATCTTTGGGAATTGGACTGAAAAGAATTAAATATAATTACTATTTTTCCATTATCTTGTTCAATTATGTCTTCTAATTCAGTTTCTGCTAAATTCCTAGCAAGTTGAACTTCATTAATTAAAAATTCTTCAAGAATGGTTATTCCATTCCATTTTAAAGTTCTAGGAATATAGACATGAGGATTATCTGCTTGAACTTGTGATAAAACTGTTTCATCCGTAGATGGTAAACATAGTTTAAATCGTGAATCTATTTGAGAATTTAGTAATCGAAAATAGAATCTATAAAATAGCAAAATTTTTACAAAATTGATGAAATTCATTATTCTGCAAATGAATATCTAAGATTCATGAATCTAGTATTAATGGATCCTTTAGATATACTGCAAAGTTTGGAGCATAGTTGAAATAAATTGGTCCATTGCAAATATTGGTTTGATTTAATTTGGTTCGGTCCAATTCCCAAAGATTTACAGATGTTCCAAGCTCTTCTAGAAGCCAACCGCTTTCCTGAAGATCTACATATGATATTCCTCCCTCCCTTACCTCTGAAGGAACTAATAGATACATATTTCAATCTCCACTTCCAGAAGCAGTAGCTTCTTCGCCTTCCGTATCTCCTATGAGAACAGAAATGAGAATTAATATTATAATTCATGATACTGATTTTCAAATTAATTTTGCATATTTACAAGAATTATTTAATACAGACAATTCAAGTCATAAACAATGGTTCTTATCATTAGATGAATTTTTACAAGAAAAACTTAAGCAAGAATGGATTTCTTATATGAAAACAATTAGATGTCATATGCCATTCTTATCAGGGAAATTATCAAATATAGCAGCTTTGACTGCACTGTTATCAAATATAGCAGGGAAAAAAAATTCTTTACAACTATAGCAGCCAAACGGGTTTATGCCACTCGAAATGTCTAAAATACCCTTCTAAGATTTGAAAATCGCGCCCGATCGGTTTCTTCTCCACTGCCTTTGGTTTCAGCAAAGCATACAACCGAACATTCGCTTATTTCATCGCAAATCCGATTTTCCATTCCGATTTTCCATTCGTCATTTCGCTACATTCTCAACCGATAACACAAAGCTTCGTATCCAATTCAAGCAATAGTATTATTAATAATGGCGAGAACGCGCGGTGGACCGTCATCTCCTGACAAGCAGAAAAAGGAAGAGCACACATCTCACAAGCGGACGGGCAAGAGTAAGAAGGTTAGTGACAACAAGCTTCGTATTTGATGTGTAAACGTCCCGCTTTTGCAAGATAATCCCGGTTTGCTTATATGATAGAAGGAATTAGAAAGTTAGGGTTTTTTGCGATTCGTCCTACCCCTTTTGCCATTCATTCATTCGAAACCGACCTAGAAAATAGAATACACATGCTAAAAATGTTGAAAACTGCGTTGTAGTAAGCATAATGTCGACAAATAGGATGAAATGTTGAAACATAGGAAATGTTGAAACATAGGAAGAAATGTCGACAAATAGCGCAAAATGTCGACAAATGGCACAAAATGTCGACAAATGGCGCAAAATGTCAGCAAAATATGTCGTCACAGCACCAATAAATGTCGACACTAAACGATAAAATGTGGAACACGACCATAAATGTCGACAAACACCACAAATGTTGAACACTATGAGAAATGTGGAACACTACAGGAATTGTCGACAAACCCTATAAATGTGGAATGCTAATGAAAATGTTGACTAACACTAGAAATGTGGAATGCTAACAGAAATGTCGACACACACTAGAAAGGTGGAATACTACACAGAAATGTCGACAAACACTAGAAATGTGGAATACTAACAGAAATGTCGACAAACACTAGAAATGTGGAATACTACACAGAAATGTCGACAACCACTAGAAATGTGGAATACTACACACAAATGTCGACAAACACTAGAAATGTGGAACAATAACATAAATGTGGAATACTACCCACAAAAAAATTTTGGAATTGACCAAAAAAGGCATGACTGTTTATAGTAAAAAAAGCCTATATGTACTTTGTATTTCAAATATAATGAATGCTAATGCATCTACTTCTTTTGCTTATAAATTATGTTCTTTATCGCAAAATATGTCCTAACATAAAGGCTTTATAGTATGTCCTAACATACTTATTTTAGCTATATAAAGAAAATGCACTCACTTGTCGAAATTTCAGGTTTGAGTTAATAAATTTTGATAAATGTGAAATTTAGGTTTGAGCAAAAATCAGTAAAAATACTTGTAACAAAACATTATGCAACTTTCATTAAAGAAAACTATAACTATAACTGCAACTTCCAAAAATCACTAAAAAGACTTGTAAAAAACATTATGTTACTTTTATTGATGAGGAAGTGTTTATAGTTGCTAAGTTGAAAGTGACGAGAAAGTGTTTCAATTACTTGACAACTAATCTTGATTTGCTTCATATCCTGCAGGAACAGCTGAAGGAGGAAATGCTCGTTCAGGGTGACTTTTTCTCTGCCCAGGTTTCGCAGTATTGCTACTACGAAGCCAATATGCGAAGAATCCGGTCAAAATTGAGTGATACGCAAAAAATAATCCTCCGAAGGGAGAGCAGTCTTGCAGAAATGGCTCTTGACCATGAACATACATTCTGGTGCAAACAAATTATCCATTCTGTTTTGTTGAGGCAACTTAGGCCAGCTGACCAATCAAATGTCGACTGTTGCTTTCACTTTAACTTCGTCGGCAAGAAGGTAACATTTGGCCGGAGAGAGTTCGCCCTGACATGTGCCTCAAGATGGGGGACTTTGCGCTTGCATATTCCAAGTACCATGCCCCTGATGGTCCTTCTTCAATCACCAAGTACCTAAAGCATCTGGGCCAAATAGATGAGACGACATACGATGAAGTGTTCAAAGCTTACGACCGTATCAACGCATCGTATGCAGACGATGATGTCGTTTCCCTGACACTGTTGCTTCTATACACATCCATCAATGGCTTGCCGAAGCGAACAAGGATTGAAGATAAATTGCTACATTTGGCCTGTGATTGGAAGAAGTTTGATGAAATGCCGTGGGTGACCTTTCTTTTAGGGCCACTGGATAGTTGTAGAAAGGCCATGATGAATGCCTTGAACAGACGAACACCCACAACATCGGACTTACAACGTGGGGATTTCGGTAGCACTCGGGGTAAGAGAAATGAACAATTGTTTCCGTTTAGGGTTTGCCGCATGTGAATTGTTTTTTATAAAGAAAAAATTTTTTCCCTACGTATTTATTACACAAGGGCACATGTTCTATGGTGATCTTATAACACATTTTTTTATATGGGACATTAACACTTACTTTTTTCCAATGTTATAGGTGTTCGCTTATGAGACAATGCCACATCTTCAGCGGTTCAAAATGGTTGAGCATGTCGAAACAACTGGATGCAAGCCCAGAATGTTTAGATGGAAAGGGCTTAATGCCCAGAGAAGAGACCAAGAAAAAAAGAAAGTTTGGTCAAGAAAAACTATTGACGGGGAGGTATGTTATGTTTATTTATTGAATATAGAACACTTGAAGCTAATTTTACATGAATATTAATTCTTCTCATGTTTCAGAAGGTGAAGGTGACCCGAATGAAGCCCACAGAAGAAGAGAGACAGAAATTCTTGGGTTGGGAAGAAGAGGAAGCAGTTGCCGAGCATGAGGAGTTCGGCAGAGGCGATGACGACACCGATAATCAGGCCGAAGAAAGTTTCTATGTGTCATATAGAACTACACATATAGAAACCGAGGGTGCCGAAACTTCGAGGGTACATTCAGAGGGCAAATCAGAGAGGAGGAAGAAACGAATGGCCTTAGTAGAGGAACTCACGTCCCGAATTTCAGAGTGTGAGTCTCAGTTGAAGGAGGCCAAAGATGAACTGCGACTCGAGTGGGCTCGTTCAGCAGTTCTGGAGGGCAAGGTAAATGCTTTCACTACTGGGGTGGAGTGTCAAACAACCGACCTTGCCAATATGTGGGAATACATACACACTTTGATACTCATCCAACCAACTGCACATTCTCCTCCTTTTCCCCCCGATTCCTAAGATTCATTCGGCCATGGTCAGCAAGAGGGACCAACGGAAGACCAATATGGTCAGCATGAGGTTACGGCGGATGCCGAGCCAGAGGGCCATACGGATGACCAAGCTGGTAAGCACGAGGGGTCCCAGGGGGCCAATACCGAGGGCCCTCACGATCAAGAAAGTGTTCCGCCGCCAGCGGCCGCGGGTCAACACCCTGTGGCAATGATATCTGAGGGCCAACATGGGGTGGATAATGTCATTATCCTGACCGACTCACAAGTAACCCCCCAGGCCGCACCATTGCTACCGGTCGAGAGTGCCCCACCCGCACCAATGAAGGGAAAAGAGTTGAAATCTCCGTCTCTCGAGGAGACTAGTGGCCAAAATTTGGAGTTATCTCTTTCCCTAGCCGCGGCCCCCTCGACAGCTGCACCATTACCATATCAGCCATCTGCCAAAGAGATTGCAGCTATGAAGCGGTGGATGAGAGCAAAACCACCCCTCTACTTGGATACGCCTGTTTTATCCTTGGATTCCGACCTCTTGCTGAGGATGTGGACTGCAGGCGATTGGCTGAACGATCATGTAAGATTATGTTTTTCCTTTATCCTAGCATGAGTAATATATGAATACTGAATTTTACCTAACGATGTTATATTTTATGCTTCCAGCAAATTAATTTGTATACGTCCATGCTGAGAAAGAGGATAATTTCAATGGGGCGTGGTGATATCTTCATCATGGAATGTTATTTTGATGTAAGTCTACGTGATGCATTTTCTTCCTCATAAATAAATAATGCATGTTCGGCTTTTGGTGATATCTCCATATGTTTAATCTCATTAATTTTCCTCTTCAAATCCCTCAAAAATTTCCAAGGATATTAATGAAACAACTTTCCAAGGATACTTAACATCTAGTTTTAATTTATATACGTAATGACCTATGGATTGTCTTTTCTTTATATTTGTGCTAGATGAACATGAAGGAACTCCATGGGGCCCAAAAAGTGTCACAATATGATGACTTGGCGATGAAGCAGTTCGTTGGTGATTGTGGCTTCAAACGCGATTGCCGAACTATCGACATCGTCTTATTCCCCTATCACATTGACGGCAATCATTGGATGCTCGTCAAGATGGATTTGAACGCACAGAAATTACATGTGTACAACCCATCGCCCCAGGGAATTGTCGTTGTGCCAAAGTTAGAGTACCTCATTTCGACAATCCCCAAGCTGCTGGAGGTGTGCGAGTTTTATAAGTACTATGCAAAAAAACAGCCAGTGGGGGACCAATGGACAGTGGTAATAGAAGAAAATTTGGTCCACCAAGAAGGGGGGTAAGTTTCTCATCTCTATCATATTCCAACGTAATGGCTGTACGATTAATGCTGTTAGAACTGCTTGTTTCATTTTGTAGGAGTGGCGATTGTGGCATATATGTATTAAAGTGGGCCGAATGCATTATCCATGGCCTGCCACTAAATTCAATTAGGCCCGAAAATGCTGTGGAGGTCCGCAAGGAGATGGCGGCAAGACTTTACGTGCACGCCAAGGAGGAGCATGGTCAGCAAAAAGATACACGGCCCAAAAAAAGAAGGAAGAAGTAGTTACAAAAGTGTGTAAATAAATGTATGTTAACATTTTTTGGTAGGAGAATGGACCCTTATGTTACTTTAAATGAGATCAATGTAAATATACACAAAATTCATTGCTTTTTGCACAAAGAGGAAATTTGAATTACAAAAGGCGTATGTATTGGTTATATGTGGATCATTATCAAATGTATGCAATTGGTCATATCCGGAACATTAGCAAATTTATTTGCATTTTTAATCTATCTAGATTAAGCCGAATTTATTTGCAGTTTTACTTTGGTTGTAGGGAATATATTATGTTCGGCTAAGTCATTTGGTGCAGCAAGTGTTTTTAAAGTAATGAACTAACTTTAGTTAGCTCCAAAATTCCAAATCTGTAACTTGATCAATAATGATTATCATCCAGTTAAATAAAACAGAAAAAGAAAAAGATTGGGTTATGATGGTACTATAAATTATATATCCAAAACCAACATGGGTTTTTAATCAGATTACGTGCAAAAAAAATATATAGTTTTCTTTAATGAATAAAAATAATTAAAATGAAACTTAAGTAAATATGCATAATTTTGGTCCCGGGAAGCTTCAAACTTTAGGCTTTAGGCAGAATTTTTATACTTCCCTTTATAGTTGAAATTTCTGTTTTTCGTGTTAAAGTTTATAGTTTTCATAACGTGTGTCGACGTTTTTTACTTATATTCTCATACTTATATGCGACATTTTTTACCTGTTGTCGACAATTCTTACTTTTAGTCGACATTTTTTACTTTAAGTCTACATTTATTACTTTTCGTCGACATTTTTTTACTATGTCGACATTTATTACGTATAGTCGATAGTTTTGCCTTTGTGTCGACAGTTTTACCTTTGTGTCGACAGTTTGTTACCCCAACAAATTTTTTTTACATTTACGTAACTTGTTTTTTTTGTCTATTTCCGCGGGAATATAGCTCATTTACCTTAAATCAATTACTTTTACATATTTATGAACATGTTTAAAAGAAGAAAATATTTTTTAATTCGCCATTTTTTGATTTCTCCAACACCGCGTAACAAATACAGAAAAGACTAGCATTTATGAGGTGCAAATAGGCGCGGAAAAATATTTACTCAAATTTGTCTGCACAGTACGTATTACTCCATTTTACCTTACCTTACTTTCAGACCTAAGTGCATTCCAATTTGTAGTCACCGACGTTCGGGAAGGGGAAGGGAGCTGGCATAGCCCGACGTTCGGGAAGGGAAAGGGAGTTGGCATTGTAAAGGTACACATTTCTGTACAATTAATTTTTCTGAATAATGGGTAGCGGGTTTATTGTAAGGTCTTTCGCTAATTAGGAACGGGAAGATTGTATCGGCCTTGTTTCAGTTTTTCAAGGGTAAAATGAAATAATGTTCGAAAAATTTGATGTGTAATGAATGTTATGCCAAAGGGTAAACTGACTTCATTGAATGCATACAGCAGTCGAAGGTATGGCGAGTCAAAATGTATGGTCTGTGCATGTTCTTTATGGAGGAGAATGGACTGTTGATGCAGCGTCGAATGAGCATCGATACATCAATTATAAGAGAGTGGAAACTTTATTGTTGGATGAAGCTGCAAGTTTCTCGGAAATGGTTAATAACATCATTTGCGTCCTTGGCATTGATCCGACAATTAAAGATACACTTCTAATGCAATACCTACCGAAGTACTTGTCCAATATTTCTGTCTTGCCTATAAAAAATGACTACCACGTGAGGTGTTTTATGAATGAGATTATAAGGCATGCCAGGATACCGATATGTGTTACCATTCGCGAGGTGTCACATGCTGAGGATGAATACGGTGGCAGTAACTCACCCATTAAACGATTGAGCTCTGATAGTCCAATTTGGACTAATGATGTAATCCATTCAAGACACTTCGATGAGAACAATCTTAGCAGACCGAATGCAGATAAATTCGGAAGCAAAGAGGATGATGTGCCGCCTGTACAAGAAACAATCATTGTTGACGATGAAGGAATAAATGCCTCGGCAAGAAGCAAGGAGCCTGTTCATGGTCCAAGGCCTCAAGATATTCATTGCGTTGAGGCGACAAAATCTTCTCGTGCGGGAGGGTCGGCTTCTGATAAATTAGACGAAGTCGTGGATGTTTCCGTGGGCGATGTTTTCGAGACTAGGCATCACCTGTTCTTGAGAATGTCAATGCTTGCCGTCAAACATTTTTTCGAATGGAAGGTGCTCAGGGCAAATAGCAAGTTTTGGTACATAAGGTGTACGGATGTTAATTGCAAATGGAGAATGAATGCATCGGCGATTGGGATTTCAGATGCATGGAAGATTACAAAATATGACAACATCCATACATGCCAATCATCGTTAGTGCATAGTGATAATCGGCAGGCATGCAGCAAAGTTATTGGTTCATGGATCAAGTGCAAGTACCAAGACGTATGCAGGCCGTACAGGCCAAATGAAATAATTTCAGATATTCGGGCGGAGCTTGGGGTTAACATATCCTATCTCAAGGCTTGGAGATCGAGAGAATCCGCACTGCACGAAGTCAGGGGCGATTATGAGGGTTCGTATACAATACTGCCAGCATATTTACACGTGCTGCAAGAAGTAAACCCGGGCACTGTTATTGAGCTGAGTCGGGACGAGGCTGGTAGATTCAAGTATTTATTCTTTGCATTTGGTGCGTCCATCCGTGGCTTTCGCAGCCACATGCGCCCAGTTATTGCTGTTGACGCTTGCTTCCTTAAAGGAAGATATCCTGGGTCGTTAATTGTTGCGACGTGCATGGATGGTAACAACCAAGTCTATCCTGTCGCCTAGGGAATTGTTGATTCTGAAAATGACGCATCGTAGGAGTGGTTTTTGCAAAGGCTAAAGGTTGCTATTGGTAATGAAACCGACGGATTGGTGTTTGTTTCTGATAGACATAAGAGCATTGCTAAAGGCATATCGAATGTGTTCCCGGATTCTTATCACGGAGCATGTATTTATCATCTAAGCAACAACCTGCGAGCAAAGTTCAAAAACAATGCTGTGATCCCATTATACTTTAAGGCAGCAAAGGCTTACACCATGGCTGAATTATATAAGCACTTCGCGTGGATTTCAATGCAGAACTCAAGGGTAAGTGAGTATTTACGAGAAATCGGGATTGAACGGTGGTCGAGGGCACATTCAGGTGGGAGACGTTATACAATAATGACGACTAACATTGCAGAATGTCTAAATGCATTATTGCGTGATGCCCGGGAGTTACCTATTCACATTTTGGTCGATTACATCCGCAACACACTCCAAAGATGGTTTCACGAACGGCGCACCGCGGCTAGTGAAATGAAAACATTGACGACCCCATACATTGAACAGCTAATAGCATCAAGAATGAGAGAAGCACAGTCCTATGTGGTTGAACCGGTTGATATACACAGATGGTTTGTACGGGACATTGCAAACCGGGCTGCTACGGTTGATTTGCTTAAAAAAACTTGCACGTGTCGAGTGTTTGATATGGATCAAATCCCTTGTGTTCACGCACTAGCTGCATCTCGGCGCAGACAAATTGACCATTACACCTTATGTTCGCGACTGTACCACACTGAAGCACTTGTAGGTGCTTATGCCGATTCTATTATGCCGGTGGGAGACGCTAAGGATTGGAATGTGACCGCTGATGTTTTAGCAATTCAATTATCACCCCCGGAACCTAGGGCTAAGAGTGGAAGGAGGAAGAAAAAAAGAATTCCTTCTACGGGAGAGGAGAAAGTAAAAAAAAATGTGGTTGTTGCGGAGGGAGCGGACATAACCGGCAAACTTGCTCAAATGCATTCGTTTCTAGGGACAACGTGTAGAGCAAGTTAACTTTATTTAGTATTGGATTTTACTTAGGCAAGATTTCAATTTTGTATATGCAAATTTCTTGTTCTTCTTTATTGAATATTATTAAATTTAAGTTTGTTTACATTTTTTGTATTATTGGTTTACATTTAGTATTTAAATTTTGTATATTAAATTTTTTGTTCTTTAGTATATTACTAAAGTTTGTTTTGTATATTTCATGTTTCTGAAGACTGGAGGCAGATATTGGACAAAGAAAAGTAAACCAAGATGTGGAAAAAATTTCATACCACTGCCATAGCATGTAATTTTGGGTGCCATGGCATGACATACTTCATGGCGAAAGGAGGCTTGGACAGAAGTTTTTAACCGCCGCGGCGCTTATTTCAGCGCAGCGGCGGTTCGCTTATAAAATTCTTTCCGATGCTATGGCATGTAATTTTCAATGCCATGGCATACCCATTTCATGATGGAAGGACGTTGGCCAGAAAGTTTTAACCACCGCGGCGCTTAATTCAGCGCTGCGGCGGTTCGTTTGTTATACACATTTATAAAAAAAATAAAAATAAAAATAAATAATAATAATAATAATACTAGTAATATTAGTTCATGAATTCTTCAGACTTTAATTTTGAATCACGATAGTAGTTGAATATTACCATCATATTAGATTATGTAATATAACTAATAAAAAAACACCGAGTCAAATACTAAAATGAATAACTAATATACGGCAATAAGATTATACATCTAATAGTTGAATATTACCATCATATTAGATTATGTAAAATCAATGTACAACATTCATTGTAGATATTAATATTCATATTAATATTCGTAAAGAAAATGCAATCAATATTCATTAATGCAAATTATTCTTTACAATTTGCAATCATAATTTTTTTCAATTTTACATTTATATACATGTAACTAAAAAAGTAACATTAAATTATGTTTAGATCACACTGTCGACATTTTAGAGCCTAGGGACGACATATATGTCGACGTTTTAGATCATACTGTCGACATTTTAGAGCCTAGGGACGACATATATGTCGACGTTTTAGATCATACTGTCGACATTTTAGAGCCTAGGGACGACATATATGTCGACGTTTTAGATACTACTGTCGACATTTTAGAGCCCAGGGACGACATATATTCATTAATATCGACATTTTATACCAATCTGTCCACATATATTTCGACATATAGGCATCATTATCGACATATTTTGAACATTCTTTTACGTATGGACTACTTACTCTCTCGTTCACGTTCAAACCCAATTCGGCCAAAAATTTAACACACACTTGACACCGTACCCGTAAAACAAACACAAAACCCACACCCACACACCCTCTCGTGATAGCAGATTCGAATCTAAAAGCAGATGAAAATTTTCACCAAATCCGCTACTCAATCGGCATTTTTTTCCTTCTTCAGCATGCCGTCGTTGAGCCATAGTTGATTTCGGTCATGTGGGTTGTTGAATCAGTGGATGATGAATGCTAATTGGCGATTACAGATGAAGATACGCGGGAATTTTTGTTTAACGTCTTTATCTTTCTGCACATAGAAGGGCTTTTTGGTCATTTCAGTTGGTCAAACACCTTGACCTGCTATATTTGTGAACAAAAATTACCCGCTGCTATATTTGATAACGGAGAAGTCAAAGCTGCTATTTTAGATATTCTCCCTTCTTATCATGGCTACCCTACTGGTTTTCAAGAAATGAGAACATTCAAGATGTCCTTCAAACTAATATTATTAATGTGTGATAGGATGTTTAATTGTTTATTTCTTAGATCAATTTCTTAGTGTTCTTATGACAAAATTGCTTATTAAATTGCATTTTTAGAGAAAATACAAGGATCTACAACAATTAGCCGCAAGAAGACAAGCAATTTCATGAATTGATGAACCAAATGTTGGCTGCACGAAATTGGAAGCAAGAAAGGACAAAACAAGTGCAAGACAAAACAAAGAAAAGCCTTTGCATGCATTCCCTCTCTGCACCTTTGACATTCAATTTTGGCGGCTGCACCAAAGAACAACAATCAGATAACAGAGAGCCCTTCCATCTACATGCAATTCAAGCAGAAACAAGACAAAGAAGAAAGTCAATTGCAATTTGGAAGAAAAAGCCAAGAAACTGCAAAACAAAAGCTGCAAATTGAGAAGCTTCCCTTGGCTACACAAAGCTGAAACAACAAAAGAAAAAAGAACTCCAATTGAATTGCTCTAGCCAAGACAATTTCTCAGACCACAAGAACCGACATCACCCAAAGAAGACTCTCGCTCGGCAAAGAACAAACAAGAAAAGCAAGCATGAGAACAAGAACCGTGCACAACAAACAAAGAAAAAGAAACAAACGCCAGAGACAAAGACAAGTAGGCGGTGAATTGGGAAACAACCGCTGCAACTAAGAAGACAAAACCGTGACAAAGGTCAGATACAATTTGGAAGTAGAATACGAGCTAAACAAGGAAACACAAGTAAGCTAAGTACAATTAGGAAACAAGAAATCGGGCAGCGGCAAGGATAAGAGACTACTGCAATCAAGAAATAAGAAGTCGGCTGGGATTTGGAAAAAAAAAAAAAAGAAACAAAGAAGACTTCTATCGCAAAACTACTTCGAGTTGGGCTGCACAATAAGGAGAAAACGAATTAGAAAGAAGAAAAACAAACAAAATCAGCCACAAGGAAACATAGAAGCCGACTACAACTTGAAGACAAAAACAAAGAAGGATTCGGCAGCCATCATTCTCATCTATATAAACAATAGATGGGTGCAGAAAATTCAAGAAACAGCCGCCATCTTCTCTTCTCTTCAAACCCGTCCTTTGTTCTTTTCTTTGTTTTAGTTGAGAAAAAGAAATAGCCGCCATCTTCTCTTCTCTTCAAACCCATCCTTTGTTCTTTTCTTTTTTGTTTAGTTTAGCATTAGTGCATGATTCTGAAAAAAAGAGAGAGCAGCCATCTTTGGAACAAAACAAAAAGGCAGTAGCCTTTGAAATTTTGCAAAAGAAAACCGGAGGGGAGAAAGAAAAAGACAGCCAAAGCAGGGAAAAGAACACAAGGGCCGCCACCTACGGAATTTGTTTAGATTTTCTCTTTTATTTATTTATTTTTTCAATTATGTCTAAAGCTTTGGCTATATTCTTTTATTTTAATATGAACTAAATTTAATTTTCTAGGGTTACGATGTAGCCTAACTATGAAGTCTCTAATATTTTCTATGGTTGAGTATTTATCTCTTTTCTTAATACTTCTGATTACTTGATCACTAATTAAATGATTTGTTAATCATAACAAACTGGAAGGGGAATTGTGTGTCGAGTTCATTGAGATAAATGCCATGAATTGCATGTAGGATAGGAATATACTTGCATGGTTTGTGTAGTCTCGCTACATGAGAATTCATAGAAATTAATGACTTCATAATTGTTGTAATTCACATAGGAATATAGTGAATTAGCAATTAGGGAGATTTTTATTAGATCTCAAGAGGGACTAGTAAATAAGTTTGGGAATCTTAACTATCAACCAGGAAAATATTAGACTATAGAGATAGATTAATAGTAAGATGGATTAGTTATGGTGAAATCGAAAACCCTAGTGCTTTAGCAATCTAATAAACCTTAAAATTAATTCATTGATTTGTTAAGCCTAGTTTTAAATTTAGTTTTAATTTAGTTTGTTAAAATAAAAAATATATCTTTTAAATCATTCAAATAAAGGTAGAATTAACTAAATTTTGGAGTTTAATAAATCATTAGTCTTTGGGGGAACGATAATTTTTATTCACTCTGTATTACTTGTTAACGATCACGTGCACTTGCGTGTGCAAAAAGCAAGCAAGGTAGGACCATCGGCACATCTTTGCAAAAAGCGATTCAAAAAGAAGATTCCCACTTAAACAATGGTTGACAGCCCACATGACTAATAGGAAAGAAAGTAGTCGGCAGATTCCAATGAAATGCAAATTCATCTGAAATTCAAATGAAGGATCGAAGTTAGCTTCTATAAATTAGAAGTTCATTCATTAGGAAAAGCTTCGCTTCCTTTTCACTCTCATGTGTTGAGAAAACTCCCTAAGCTTTCCTTAGCCAATCCTTGTATCCTATTTCCAATTTCCAAAGTTTTGTCTTTCATTTTGCAGATTAATATATTTCAAGAAGTTGCAATTCAAACGTTTGGATTATTATTTTCAAGTTTTAAAGACCCTTTGGTATTCTTATTTTCAGTAAGTTATTTTATATGTTTTGCTCTTTTAATTCAATTACATGTTTTTGTTAAAAGGAAATCATTATTTCAATCTCCACTTCCAGAAGCGAGCTTTTGCCTTCAGATCTCCTCCGAGAACAAAAATGAGAATTAATGTTATAATTCATGATACTAATTTTCAAATTAATTTTGCATATTTACAAGAATTATTTAATACAGACAATTCAAGTCATAAACAATGGTTCTTATCATTAGATGAATTTTTACAAGAAAAACTTAAGCAAGAATGGATTTCTTGTATGAAAACAATTAGATGTGATATGCCATTCTTATCCCCATGATAAGAATGGCATATCACATCTAATTGTTTTCATACAAGAAATCCATTCTTGCTTAAGTTTTTCCTGTAAAAGACATTGAAAATTTAAGAAACATAAAAATTATGATAATAATCCATTCTATAAAAAATATAAAAGAGAAAATATAAAAAATAATAATAATAATTCAATAACATGCTGGAAATGTTGTCGCTTTGGTCACAAATCTAACCAATGTAAAATGAAAAAAAAGATAAATGAAATATTTAAAGAAGAAGAGTTAAAAAATAAAATGATAGCTTTATTAATAGAAGATATAGACATAGATGAAGATAATATTCCAGATGATATAGAATTAGACTCTAATATAGAAAGTCTAGAAAAGTGCAAGTGTATTAATGTGATTTCAAAAAGTAATAAAGAAACATTATTTGAAATGACTGAAAAATAGATGATAAAGAATGTAGACAAGAATGCTTGAAAAAAATTAAGAGATTTAATATTAAAAGAAGAAAAACCTAAAAAGTTTGAAGAACCATTTAGTATTTCAAAATTATTAGATAAATATCCAAATGAAAGATTATTAGGAATTAGGAAACCAGATGAAGTAAAAGAAGATATTAAAACATTAAAAGAACAAGTTAAAAACCTACAAAAAGATCTAATAGAATTAAAAAAAAAAGATTTAGAATTGGACACAAAAATAAGTTTAATAAAAAATGGGAATACCCCAGACATTTCTCTAAAAGGAAAAGAAGTTATGGATGATATTCAAGACTTAAGTTCTATTCAAATAAATAATGAAGAAGTTTCAGATAAAATGTATGTTCATATGATAAATAAAATGGAGTATAAAAATAGTATTGTTTTGTTACGGTAGGAATAAATGATTTCAAAATTACAATACATGCTATGATAGATAGTGGTGCGGATGCAAGCTGTATTAAAACAGGGATAATTCCAACAAAATATTGCCAGAAAACTAATGACAGTTTATTAGCAGCAAATTTAAGTAGATTACATGTTAAACATAGAGTAATATTAAATGTATGCAATGATGATTATTGTATTAAAAATTTATGTTATGTAGTTGAGGATATCGCTCAAGATTTAATTCTAAGATTACTATTTTTACATCAGATTAATCCTATGCAAGTAGCTAATGAAGGTATTCAGTCAAAAATAATAGGTAGAAAGATTTCTTTCAAATTTATCTCTTCCAAAAGACAAAAAGAAATAGATTTAATTAAAAAAATGTTCAATATTTAAACAAATAAATAATATTAATCATATTAAAAGTCAAATAGGATTTTTAAAAGAATAACATTCACATGCTAGAGTAGAAGATAAATTAAACGATAATAATATCAAAAAAATTATTGAATTAGAAGATAAGTTTAAAAAAGAAATTTGTGCAGATCTACCTAAAGCTTTTCGGGATAGAAAGAAACATGAGGTAGAATTACCATATGAAGAAGGATTCATAGCAAAAGATATTAAGACAAAAGCTAGGCCTATTCAAATGAATCAAGAATTATTAAAAACCTGTAAACAAGAAATTAAGACATTATTAGATAAAAAATTAATAAGACCTTCAAAGTCTCCTTGGTCCTATCCAGCTTTCTATGTCATGAATCAAACTGAAAAGGAAAGAGGAGTACCTAGATTAGTAATTAATTATAAACCATTAAATAAGGTATTAAAATGGATAAGATATCCTATTTCAAATAAGAGAGATTTATTGAATAGATTATTTAATGCTAAAGTACCTAGATTATTATTTTTATTTTTACATTTTTTATAATATGGATTATTATCATAATTTTTATGTTTCTTAAATTTTGAATGTCTTTTATATTTTGCTAATTTTCTATTTTGAGCTGAAGGAGCTTTAATCCCTTTAATACCAAATGCTTCACAAAAGTTTTCAACTTCTTGTGCAATCACATTAATTATCATCTATTTTTAATATAACATAATTTGGTTTCCTAATTCCTAATAATCCTTCATTTGGATATTTATCTAATAATTTTGAAATACTAAATGGTTCTTCAAAGTTTTTAGGTTTTTCTTCTTTTAATATTAAATCTTGTAATTTTTTCAATCGTTTCAAATAATGTTTCTTTATTACTTTTTGAAATCACATTAATACACTTGCACTTTTCTACAATTTCTATACTAGAGTCTGAATCTATCTCATCTTGAATATTATCTAATTCTATCATTTTTCCGCCTATTTCTAAGCAATTTATTCTATTTTCTAAAGTACTAGCTTTATCAGTTTCATTGGCAGTTTTAGTTATCTTCAAGCCTTTCAAACCGTTCAAACTCTATTCTTGTATCCAAACACTCTTAAAATATTCCAAATCTCATTTTTGTATTTTCAAACCTTTAGTTTCAAAATTTTAAAGTTTGTATTTCAAGTTTCAGTTCAAGGAACTTTGTTGTATTCAATTTCAAATTCAAAGCTTAATACAGTATGTATTCCATTCATCCTGTGTACTATTCACGAAATTACTATTTTTACTATTCACAAATCACTATTCATTTTTCACTGTTCATGTTTACTATTCATGACCACTATTCACGTGTGTCACTATTCATCTTTATTCATGATCTGGTCCTACCCCAATTTGGTATCAGAGCCACTGTTTGTCTGTTTTAGGTGTTCATATAGCATTAATTTAAATTAAACTTAAGTGTTTAAGAAAACATTAATTTAAGACTTTATATTTGATTAAGATTAAGATAGGTTTGGTAAGTGGTTTGGTGAGCTTAGTAAGTCCGTTGGCAAGCCCGAGAGTGAGTTGTTGTAGGCAGGTGCTCCCTGGGTTCCCTGATCTTAACCTGACATCAATTGTAAATGATTAGATTATGTTATATTAGACATGGCAGCAAAATTAGAAATATGTTTTTGAATACATAAGATAGAAATACTAACTTTGACGTAGTGTAGAGTGAAGAAATTCATATGGCTTTAGATTATTCAAATTGGTCTATTCCAGAACAAAGTATAGAGTCCATATACAAGATAGGTTCTTTAGATTTCAAAACTGTTTTTTCAATTAAACTCATGAAGAAACTATTTCTTTACAAGAAGAATTTCAAACAATTCCTTTATTAAATAAAGTTTCTACCAACAAATGCTTAAGATTTAATTGCATATGATTTAGGTTGCCAAATTTGGCCGAATTCGAAATTGGTTAATTCGGTCCAACACGAATACCGAATTTTGAATTCGATCAGTATGAGTTTGTTTTCGGCCGAATTCGGTTCGGTTTTTGGGTTGGATGTAGAAAATTTGCAACCCAAATAACCCAAATCGAATAACTGACCGATGAATACCACTAGTTTGGATCCTCAATCAATTAATTGATACGTAGAAGTGCCACCCCCCTTTTCAATATGTAAACCACCTGCACAAATACATGATTTTCTTTTCTTTTTTTCAACTGAATTCACCGACTTATCATAATATAAATCCAATTTATTTGAAAATTTTTTATTTAAAGGTTCGTTCTTGAATACTTTTGCGCACTTTAATTCTAATGATGTGTTGACAAGTTATGAAATTTCTATTTTGAAGCAATCTCGTTTCATTAGCATATAGAAAACGACAATTGGAGGGTGGTGCAAGGCCAGATGGCTCCAAGCCCTCCTCAGGGTTAGGTTGGTGGTGGAGAGGTATCAGGGGTCCCAAATGTTGTTCCTCCGATGGCTATGGACGCCAATGATTAGAGGAGTCAGTTTCAAGTTGATTATCGTGAGAGGATTGTAAGCAAAATGTAATACCTTCCTACTTTTTCCATTCTAGGTTATTTTGTGTTCCAACTATTTAGAATTGTTTCTTTCTTTTTCAATAAATATACCTATTTATCAAAATTTAGTCTATGTTATATTCTCTCAGTGTATCCGAACACTCAAAATATTCCGTATCTCATTTTAGTATTTTCAAACCTTTAATTTCAAAATTTTAAAGTTTGTATTTCAGGTTTCATTTCAAGGAACTTTGTTTTATTAAGATTTCAAATTCAAAGTTTAATATAGTAAGTATTCCATTCATCCTGTGTACTATTGATTTTGAGTACTATTCTTGAAATTATTATTTATTTTTACTATTCACAAATACTATTCATTTTTACTGTTCATGTTTACTATTCATGACCACTCTTCATGCGTCTCACTATTCATGTATGGTCCTGCCCTGATTTGGTATCAGAGCCACTGTTTGTCTATTTTAGGTGTTCATAGAGCATTAATTTAAATTAAGCTTAAGTGTTTAAGAAAATATTAATTTAATACTTTAAATTTGATTAAGATTAAGACAGGTTCGATAAGCGGTTTGGTGAGTCTAATAAGTCCGTTGGTAAGCCCGAGAGTGAGGTGTTCCAGTCAAGGTACTCCTCGTGTTCCCCGATCTTAACCTGACATCAAGTGTAAACAATTAGATTATGTTACATTAGACATGGTAGTGAAATTTAGAAAAATGTTTTTGAATACTCAAGATAGAAATAGTAACTCTGACGTAGTGCAGAGTCAAGAAATTCATATACCTTTAGATTATTCAAATTGGTCTGTTCCAGAACTAAGTATAGAGTCCATATACAAGATAGGTACTTTAGATTTTAAAACTGCTTTTTCAATTAAAACTCAAGAAGAAACTATTTTTTTACAAAAAGAATTTCAAACAATTCCTTTATTAAATAAATTTTCAATTAAAAAATATATAGAAAAAGGTTATAGATATATTCATTATGGTATGATTCAAGTAGCAATTAAACCCTTAGTACATATAGGAGTAGATGCTCCAATTAATTTAGTATTAAGAGATAAAAGATTGAAACGATATAAAACGTCTTTGTTTTTTTTTTTAAATAACGCATTGCAAAACACAGTACGGCTCACTAGTGAACAAACTCATCCACTAGTGGCGTTTTATTAATAGTAACAGTAGTACTACAAAACAGTGGCAAGGTATAGCCTAACCACATAGAGAGTAAGTAGCATAACATAAAACAGACTCACTAGGATCTTGCTATCTATACAAATAGGTATCATATAGGCTGAACCCATAAACAATACAAAAATCTGCAGAGATTTTAGCAGCATCTCCTCTGTATACAGAGGAAAAAAGTCTGCAGAAATTTCGGCAACATCTCCTCTGTAAATGGAGCAAATCCTATTTATCAAATAGCCAAAAAACAAAGAAACCAGCACAACAAGTATATAGCAATAACCATAAGTACCACACATATAGACAACATTTACCATCCCCTAAAAGTTGGTAACCCATGTATATCATCGTAACAAATGTTCTGGCATTCCCTTGGTAAGGATTCTACCCTGTCAAAAATCTACGCATCCTCATGACTATGAGCATATGTTGCTAAAAAATCAGCAGCTCTATTCCCTTCCTGATATGTATGGATAAACGTAGTAGTGTTGCTAGCTAGTATGCCGGATATGGTAGATACAAGGGGTGACAATTCACGGCACTTTGTGGCCCTTATTTAAACCTTGAATTATAATATTCGAGTCCGATTCGACACAGTGTAAGTCTATCCCTTTTTCCTGGCACAATTTAAGACCAAACAAGATAGCATTAGCCTCTGCCCAATTGTTAGTGCCAGCCCCAAAATTTATTGAGTAAGCAAGGATAATGAAGCCGCATGAGTCTCTGAGGACCCCTCCATCGAAAGCTCGACCATTCACACTGGTACCATCCATGTTCAACTTTAATTATCCATGGGTTTCCATTTGATCCACATCCCTTGTCTAACCGTTACCGGCACTTGTACAATCTGCAAGCCATCCAATACAATGCCATCCATAAAGGAAGCAAGAGTGGTAGATTTGAATCCATTGAACAAATCTTTTAGCCAATGCACAACCTTTGTAATAACAATGTTAGCATACCCTGGTGAAATATTCCCGCAATCGAATTTGGCTTTGTTGCGACACAACCACAATTCCCAACATATGCAAGGAAAAAGCAAGCTTTTGAACAAACCAATATGAGATTTAGAATTAGCAACTAGCATCCAATGGTTGACCATTCCTTCAATTGTGTTAAAATGTGTATGCAAGGACAATAAAGAGGCAAAGAACACCCATACTTGTCTTGCAATTTCACTATACAGGAAGACATGTGAATTGGTTTCCATCATTGGCTAAGTGCAACAAACGCATCGAGATACAATCGGAATACCAATGAACCGAACTTTCTCATCAGTTGACAAGCCTCGATGAATAAGTTTCCACATAAAAATGCCAAGTTTTGTAGATAGGTATTTATTTCAAATCAACTCAGACCAAGAGGCAATTGGACCCAAATCATGTATTTGTTTACCATAATTCTTCATTGTAAATTCACCCAAGGGGGAAGCAGTTCACACAAGTTTGTTCAGGATCTATGGGTCCACACCAATCTATAAATCAGAAGCATAATTACCACCATCAAGAGCATCCATTACTGAGGCCGCC
Organism: Gynochthodes officinalis; assembly: GCA_020080225.1. Classification (NCBI taxonomy): domain Eukaryota; kingdom Viridiplantae; phylum Streptophyta; class Magnoliopsida; order Gentianales; family Rubiaceae; genus Gynochthodes; species Gynochthodes officinalis. The sequence continues at coordinate 6,469,570 of CM034622.1, forward strand.
TCATCTACGTCATTGACATGCAAAGGTGGAGCCGGACCACCATACCAAAAGTCTTTCCAAAAACTCACATCCCCCTTCCCAATAATCCAAATAGCCTGAGGAAATAGTACCTCAACAAGGTGTCTAATATTCTTCCACACATGAGAGCCATTGTGTGGATGGTTGGAGAAGGTAGCACATGGATGTCCATATTTTTGCCTCAAAAGAGTGGCCCACAAAGATCTTCCTTGAATAAAGCTCCAAGCAAGTTTCCCATGTAAAGCACACATAACATGGCTGACAGGCTTAACTCCCAAGTCACCTTCCTCCTGTGTAAGTGTAATGGTATGCTTGCTAATCCAATGATGTCTCGACTTTTCAATAAAACATCCTTGTTAAGTATGATTCAAACTAATGTTTGTAATGGTCCAATATTTTTTAATTGTTATCCAAACTTTTTGTGGATTTAATAGACCCATTAATACTAGATTCATTAATATTAGACATTCATTTACAAGGTGATGAATTTGAACAATTTTGCAAAAATTTTGCTATTATTTATAGAGTTTATTTTAGATTAATGAATTCTCAAATAAATACTAGATTCAACATGGTACCAACTTTAAAAGAAGAAACTGTTTTATTACATGTAGAAGCTGATAATCCAACAGTTTTCATTCCTAAAAGATTAAAATGGAATGAAATTACAATTCCTGAACAATTTGAAATTCAAAATGCTCAACCTTCTATAAATTTAATTAGAAGAGAAATTGATAATATTACAGAAAAAGAAAATGGAGCAATTGTATTAAAATTCAATTCATTTGGAGAAGCAACCAGTTACTCAAAAAAAATTAATTTATGAAGAAGATCGTTTTCTGAACCATCATCATCGATAATATCAGAAGGCCCTTCAAAATATGTTTTCAAATCTCCTATTTCTGAAATAGTTAGTTCACCCCCTATGTCACCTACAAGGTCACAATGGGAATTAATGGTATTACTTTTGAAGAGAAAGAATTTCAAATAAATTTTGAATATTTAAATGAGATTTTTGAAAACGATAATAATGATAAGAAAACTTGGTTTTTATCCTTAGATCAAATTATTCAAGAAAAATTAAAAGATGAATGGATTTCTTATATGAAAAATATGAAATGTGATATTCTTTTATTTTCATGGTTAGAATATTGGTTTTCAAGAAATGAAGGTGTTTACAATGTTTTTAAAGAAAATTATATTAATGTTCAAACTAATTTATACAAAAAATGGAAAATTAACGATAATCAAGTTATTACTTCAATACATCCACCATTACAACCTATAAAAATTCAAGTTGATCAACAGGAAATAGAAGCCAGTCTTTTTAAAATAGGTAGAGAAGATGAAAATTGAAATGTTGTATTAGATGATATTAAAAAATTTTATCAACAAAATAATTATTCAAATAAGATATTACATACTATAGCTAATCAAGTAGAACATTTGTCTACCAACATAGATTCAATTCCTAAAGAGAATCCCAAATTTCCAAATAAGATAGCTAGTCCTCATTTCAAAACAAGAAGTGTTTCTCATGCATTAGAAGAATATTTAATTAAAAATAAAATGATAAATAGTTTGATAAATAGAATAACTCAAAGTATTCAAAGTGTTAAAGCTAAAACTTCAGAAAATAGAATTAATTGCTTAGAAACAATCGAAAAAGTGACAGAATCGAATGATAATTCAAGTTTAAGTAAAGAGTCAGATAACTCAGAAATACAAAGATTAATAATGTAAAACAAAAATTTAGAGATGATTTGGAAATAGAAATTAATATGATAAGAAGGCAAAAAAATTCAAGAAATTACAAAAACTGGAATTCAATAAAGACAAGAAATTATTATTCTAGACCTACACTTCTAGATATGCAATATGAAGAAAGAAAACAATTCAAAACAAGTTTTTATGATGGCAATTCTGTTTAGGAATGGAATATAGATGGAAAAATAGAATATGAAATATTAAATACATTGCAAGAAATGGGAATGACTAAAACAGCATATAAAACCTTAGAATTAACAGAGATTAATACTGCAATAGTATTAATAGTAAGATTTTCAGGACAAATAAAAAATTAGTGGGATAATTTGTTAACATTAGAAGGAAAAAAACAGATATTAAATTACACAATAGGAGTAGAAGTTGAAAGAACAAATGCAGATGGAATAAAAACATTTGTTACAAAAAAACAATCAGATGCAGTAGATCAACTAATAGTTACAATTTCAATTCATTTCACAGGAAACCCAAAAAAAACTTTAGCGAGTTCAAAAATTATGTTAAACAATAAAAGACATTCAAAATTTAAGAAACATAAAAATTATGATAATAATCAATATTATAGAAAATATAAAAAGAGAAAATATAAAAATAATAATAACAATAATAAGTCAATAACTTGTTGGAAATGTGGTCGCTTTGGTCACAAGGCTAATCAATGTAAAATGAAGAAAAATATAAATGAAGTATTTCAAGAAGAAGAGTTAAAAAAGAAAATGATAGCTTTATTAATAGAAGATACAGACATAGAAGAAGATAATATTCAAGATGACAAAGATTTAGACTCTAGTATAGAAAGTGTAGAAAAGTGCAAGTGTATTAATGTGATTTCAAAAAGTAATAAAGAAACATTATTTGAAATGATTGAAAAAATAGATGATAAATAATGTAGACAAGAATATTTGAAAAAATTAAGAGATTTAATATTAGAAGAAGAAAAACCTAAAAAGTTTGAAAAACCATTTAGTATTTCAAAATTATTAGATAAATATCCAAATGAGGGATTATTAGGAATTAGGAAACCAGATGGAGTAAAAGAAGATATTAAAACATTAAAAGAACAAGTTAAAAAACTACAAAAGGACATAATAGAATTAAAAAAAAAAAGATTTAGAATTAGACACAAAAATAAGTTTAATAAAAAATGGGAATACCCCAAACAGTTCTTCAAAAGGAAAAGAAATTATAGATGATATTCAAGACTTAAGTTCTATTCAAATAAATAATGAAGAAGTTTCGGATAAAATGTATATTCATATGATCAATAAAAAAGAATATCAAAAATGGTATTATTTTGTTACGATAGGAATAAATGATTTCAAAATTATAGTACATGCTATGGTAGATAGCGGTGTTGATACAAACTATATTAAAATAGAGATAGTTCCTACAAAATATTGTCAGAAAACTAATGAAAGTTTATTAGTAACAAATTCAAGTAGATTACATGTTACAGATTGAGTAATATTAAATGTATGCAATGATGATTATTGTATTAAAAATTTATGTTATGTAGCTGATGATATAGCTCAAGATTTAATTCTTGGATTACCATTTTTACATCATATTAATGCTATCAAAGTAGATAATGAAGGCATTCATACAAAAATCATGGGAAGGAAGATTTCATTCAAACTTATTTCTCCTAAAAGATAGAAAGAAATAGATTTAATTCAAAAGTGTTCGATATTTAAACAAATAAATAATATCAATTATATTAAAAGTCAAATAGGATTTTTAAAAGAAGAATATTTATATGCCAGAATAAAAGATAAATTAAAAGATAATAATATCAAAAAGAAAATTATTGAATTAGAAAATAAGTCTAAAAAAGAAATTTGTGCAGATCTGCCTAATGCTTTTTGGGAAAGAAAGAAACATGAGATAGAAAGAAACATGGGGTAGAATTACCATACTAAGAAGGATTCATAGAGAAAGATATTAAGACAAAAGCTAGGCCTATTCAAATGAATCAACAATTATTAGAAACCTGTAAAAAAGAAATTAAGACAAAATTAGATAAAAAATTAATAAGACCTTCAAAGTCTCCTTGGTCTTGTCCAGCTTTCTATGTCATGAATCAAGTTGAAAATGAAAGAGGAGTACCTAGATTAGTAATTAATTATAAACCATTAAATAAGGAATTAAAATGGATAAGATATCCTATTCCAAATAAAAGAGATTTATTAAATAGATTATTTAATGCTAAAATATTTTCAAATTTTAATATGAAGTCAGGATACTGGCATATTCAAATAGTTGAAAAGGACAAGTATAAGACTGCATTCACGGTTCCTTTCGGACACTATGAATGGAATGTTATGCCTTTCAGATTAAAAAATATTCCTTCAAAATTTCAAAATATTATGAATGATATATTCAATCCTTATTCCACTTTCATGATTGTTTTTATTGATGATGTATTAGTATTTTTAGAAAATATAGATAAACATTTTAAACATTTAGAAATATTTTTCAAAGTAGTAAAAAGAAATGGTTTAGTAGTTTCTGCTAGTAAAATGAAATTATTTCAAACAAATGTAAGATTTTTAGGTCATAATATTCATTTAGGAACAATTATTCCAATTAATAGAAGTCTAGAATTTACAAAAAATTTCCAAATGAAATTAAAGATAAAAATTAATTGCAAAGATTTTTAGGATGTTTAAATTACATTTCTAATTTCTTTCGAAAACTTAGACAGAAATGTAATCCTTTATTTCAAAGATTACAGAAAACACCTTCGGCTTGGATAGAGGTACATACTAAGGTAGTTCAAGACATTAAAAGACAAATAAAAAGTCTTCCGTGTCTAGTTATTCCAAATCCCAAAGTAGTTAAGATGATAGTAAAAACTGATGCTGCAGATGTAGGATATGGAGGCATACTAAAACAAAAATTAGAAATAGACTCTCCAGAACAACTAGTGAGATTTCATAGTGGTGTTTGGAGTGGGGTTAGGAAAAACTATTCAACTATCAAACAAGAAATTTTATCCATTGTTTTATGTATTTCAAAATTTCAAGATGATTTGTATTATCAAAAATTTCTATTATGTATTGATTGCAAATCTGCAAAAGATGTTTTAACTAAAGATGTTCAAAATATAGTTTCAAAACAGATTTTTGTAAGATGGCAAGCTATCCTATCTGTATTCAATTGTGATAGTGAATATATAAAAGGTGAGGTGAATTGTTTGCCTATTTCTTGACTCATAAATTTTTTACAGGAATTTCAAAATAAATTCAGTAGAAATATTTCAAAGAAAAATCGCAGCAAATACAATTCCATATACTGCTTAAAATTCCATTAATTTTCTATTACAAGATTCAATAGTATCATTCACAACCTTTACCAATGTCTTTGGTATGGGAATTCAAGACAAACTGGTGGCCATTCATCACAAAATGTGCCACAATCTAGTCAATCAATTCCTCATCAGACTCAACAGACAACTTAATAAAAGCAGGAGGTCCCTCAAACACTAGTACAAGAAAATGGCACAAAGAAAATGGTTGAACGAACCTGTCCAAGAATTGCTAGGGTTTTGGTGGAGGTGGATGTCACAAAGGCCCTTGTTAGGTCCATTCCTGTTTAGCTAGCCAATGGCACTATCCGATCTCAAGAGGTAACGTACGAACAAGAACCTAAGGTATGTTCCTTTTGCCGAAGAATTGGCCATGGGAAAGGAGGAGTGCTATCATGCCAAGCATACGAACCAATGCGAGGAAGATCACAATTCGGACCAAAGCTAAGGCAACAGGGTGGTGACAAGCCTAAAGGAGATAGGGATATGAACAAGAAGCGTGAAGTAGATTCTGAAGAGATTGTAGAGGGCCCAGAGGTGGTGAAGTCTGCCAGCTATAAGGGGAAAGAAGTGATGACTTCTTTGGAGGTGGAGAGCCAACTAGCCGACCCAACACCTCTAATACAAGTAGAGTAGCTTGATCACCCTGAAGGGGACTTAGTCCCCCACAATAAGCAATCTTGTGTGGAACACTCAAAGAAGGGAGAAGGCTCTAGTGCTGGAGCAGTTGGTATAGCTTCCTTTCTTGCAGCCTTAGCCTCCAAGTGGGAGGAGGACAGGGATATGTAGGAGTTCAGTAAAAAGGAGAAAAAGAAGGCTAGGAAAGGGGCTACTAAGAAGGGGATCGAGGCTTTGCCTCAAACATGAGGATTGTTGCATGGAATGTAAGGGGATTCAACCATCCCCTCAAACAAAATGGTGTGATGGAGCTGATCAAAAAAATATGGCGTGGATATCTTTGGGATACTAGAATGTAAAATGGAGGGCGAGAAGTTAAGCCAATTAATGAAGAATAAATTCCAGGGGTGGAACCATTGCAACAACTTTGATATGCACAGGGCTGAACGTATCATGGTGATATGGAACCCATCCAAGGTGGAGGTCTCGGTGTTGGAAGTCATTCCCCAAGTTATTCATATATCGCTCACTTGCAAGGTAACTTCCTATACTTTTCTTGTGAGTTTCATATATGGATTACACTTTATTGTCGCTAGACGTGTTTTATGGGAGAACTTGGCGTCTTTTGCCTTGGCCCGGGTTTCACCCTGGATGGTGTTAGGTGACTTTAATAGCATTATGTATGATGTGAAACGAGTCAATGGAGCCTTGATCACTTCTTATGAAACCAAGGACCTCTTGGATTGTTGCTTATCTTTGGGTTTATTGGATGTCAACTCCATTGGGATGTCACCTTACTTGGAACAATTGCAAGGTTTGGACCAAGTTAAACCAGGTAATGGTGAACGATAGTTGGCTCATGCAGGCCTAGGAAACGTCCACAAATTTCCTACTCTTGGGGTTTAGGTTGGACCATTCCCCCAGTATTACTACGGTGTGGGCTGTGTCACATAACCAAATAAAATGTTCATGTCTTCAACATGTGGATAGATCATGAAGAGTTTGGAGACATAGTCCAATAGGAGTGGGGGACTCATGTTTATGGAACTAAACAATATAAGCTATGCCACCAGTTAAAAAGGTTGAAGGGGTCGTTAAAGAAGTTAAATGTCCAACACTTCAGTCATATCTCTTACCGGGCAGAAAGGGCAAGGGATGAATTGGAGAAACTGCAATAAGAGGTCCAACTAAATCCCTTGGATACAGATACACATAGTAGAACCCGGGAACTTTAGGGAGTGGCTTGGAAGCTAAGCGAAGCTGAGTGAAAATTTTTGTTCCAAAAAGCTAAATGCCGATACTTCCTCTACAACGACCGTAATATGAAGCTGTTTCTTGCTATGGTTAAGAGGAATGCCAAAAGGAAATTCATCGCTTTTGTTGTTAAGGATAATGGAGCAGTCATTTCGGGCTAGGAGTAGGTGGCAGCAGCATTCCTAGAGTTCTACCAAGCACTTCTGGGAATAGAGATGCTAACGGATGAGGTGGATAGCATAGTTTTTGACATAGGAGCCAAGGTTATAACCCAAGCTTCTGATGAACCTAGAGAGGCTGGTAATGAAAGAGGAAGTCAAAGAGGCACTGTTCTAGTATGTGAATGTGCTACGCACCAGAGACTGGGCCACCACCATTTCTTGAGTGATTGAAATTTAAGTCCATCATTTGATTTTGAATTCATGAACCAAGGACATGGGATATGGTTTGGGATGGAATGGATAAATCTTATAACTCCAACAAAATATCCATGGGACTTTGAATAAAATATGAAATTGAATTGGTTGCATATAATATGGAATTCTTCCTTTAGTTTTCTAAATAAACAATTTGTAAGCCATTTGAGTATCCGGGGGATAAATATCTTCAGTACATCCAAGATATATCCACCAATTGCAAAACCAAATTGGAATAGAAAGTACTTGGGAAGAAAAGGTTTTATGAAAAGTTAAAAAACCAAGAATGATTTAATGATCTTTAGTAAAAAGCTTTGTACCAAGCTTCCAAGTAGTCTTGGTACGTGTATCCTTGATATTGAGTTTCTGTGGAAAATGATTGAAGTAGAGAATGACTTCCCCTCTTGTCAAAGGAACAAATTTTTTATGATAATAGCTTTTGAGTAAGCAACTCTATTAGTATCTTTTGGATCTAAAGTATGCTTGATATCTACTGATCCTGAATCAATCAAAACCAGAAGATAAAATGTTTAATCTTTTTCAGCATTGAATGGTATCCAGTTGCAGTATGGGTAGATGGTTTGTTTGATGTATTTTCAAAAAGTTGGGAAATCTAGAGTTTGAATGAAATGGGTAAGAAAAAGCGGTTCAACTATTCCTCTAGTGAAATAGGTAAAATTTGAGCTTGAGGCAGTTTGTTGAGCTTGGGTTTGAATAGGTGGAAGATTATTCCTTTGAATTGAAGTCTTGTGATAAGGTGCTTCTAAAGCTTGACCAAAGTTTAAGGGAGGATAATCAGAAAGGGATTGAAATCTGTTTGGCGAGGTCAAATGAATAAGCGGAAGTTTTTTGGAATCTCTTTCTGCTAAAATTCACAAGTCCAAAATCAAGCAAACAATTCTCCTCACCAAAATCGAATACAGATAGGATGGCTTACTATCTTGCAAAAATCTGTTTTGAAATTATATTTTGAACATCTGTAGTTAAAACATCTTTTGCAGATTTGCAATTAATATGTAATAGAAATTTTTGCTAATATAAATTATCTAGAAACTTTGAAATATATAAAACAATAGATAAAATTTCTTTTTTGATAGTTGAATAGTCTTTTCTAGCCCCACTCCAGACACTACTATGAAATGTCACTAGTTGTTCTAGGGAGTCTATTTCTAATTTTTGTTTTAGTATGCCTCCATATCCTACATTTGAAGCATCAGTTTCTACTATCATATTAATTGCTTTGGGATTTGGAATAACTAGACATGGAAGACTTTTTATTTATCTTTTAATGTCTTGAACTACTTTAGTATGTACCTCTGTCCATGCCGAAGTTGTTTTCTGAAATCTTTGAAATAAAGGATTACATTTCTGTCTAAATTTTGGAAAGAAATCAGAAATGTAATTTAAACATCCTAAAAAAATTTGCAATTGATTTTTATCTTTAATTTCATTTGGAATTTTTTTTGTAAATTGTAGACTTCTATTAATTGGAATAATTGTTCCAAAATGAATATTATGACCTAAAAATCTTACATTTTTTTAAAAATAATTTCATTTTACTAGCAAAAACTACTAAACCATTTCTTTTTACTACTTTGAAAAATATTTCTAAGTGTTTAAAATGTTTATCTATATTTTCTGAAAATACTAATACATCATCAATATAAACAATCATGAAAGTGGAATAAGGATTGAATATATCATTCATAATATTTTGAAATTCTGAAGGAGCATTTTTTAATCCGAAAGGCATAACATTCCATTCATAGTGTCCAAAAAGAACTGTGAATGCAGTCTTATACTTGTCCTTTTCAACTATTTGAATATACCAGTATCCTGACTTCATATCAAATTTTGAAAATACTTTAGCATTCAATAATCTATTTAATAAATCTATTTTATTTGGAATAAGATTTCTTATCCATTTTAATACCTTATTTAATGGTTTATAATTAATTACTAATCTAGGTACTCCTCTTTCCTTTTCAGCTTGATTCATGACATAAAAAGCTAGACAAGTCCAAGGAGACTTTGAAGGTCTTATTAATTTTTTATCTAATAAGGTCTTAATTTCTTGTTTACAGGTTTCTAATAATTCTTGATTCATTTGTCAAAGTTTTTTGAACAAGAGTTATGTTTTAGCCAGGAATAAGTAATGATTTTGGGCAGAATCAATTTTGGGACAACAACAAGAGAAAAGTTGAAGATAAAAACGGACAATAGAATTTTTCTTTTTCTTGGATCAATTCAGCACAATTCAACTAAACCAATAAACTTGTAATTAGGATAGCCTTTTTTTTTAATTTTGTTAAAATTTTGGCCAAGAGAGGGTACTAAAAGGTACAGAATTTTTGGCCAACAACAATTGCCAAAAGGGACAAGAATTTGGCTAAAAGAAACTGCCAAAAGAAGGCAGAATTTCGGCCAGCAAAGTGCAGAATTTCAATCCAACAACAATTACCAATTCTAGTGTTAGCCAATCTTAAATCCAATTATGATGAGGAAAGTTATTCGCACCTGGATTATTTTTAAGCAAGGCACACGTTTCTTCAAGAAAAATTCTGATATGATTCACAAACAAAAAAACATCACAGTTTTAAGAAAAATTCAATAAGAATTTTGGACAAAACACAGCAGTACAAGTTGTAGGCAGAATTTTGTTACAATTCTTGGATCAATTTCAGCCAAATAATTCAAGAAACAAGAAACAAGAAATTCAATAATCAAGAAACAAGAATCAAGAATTTTTTTTCTCTTCTTCTTCTTTCTTGCTTTCTTTCTTTTCGGTTTTGATCTTTTCGTTTTTTTTATTAGTTCTTTCTTCTTCTTCTTTTTTCTCTTTTTAACAAGAAAATAAAAATTTCACAGTAGCAACATTATCAACATGAAGAGGAACACAAAAATAGAACAAGAACAACGATTATGAAGAAAACTCAATGAATTCGGCTATTTCAAGTAGAAAACAGTAGGCAGCAAATTTTTTTTTCAGGGAATAAAAAGGAAACCAAAATTATCTACACAAAAAGTGGACAGCAAGAAAGGTTTAATCAAGTCTCAAAAATTAGGGTTAAACAACTAATTTGACTACTACAAGAAAAACAGAATTTCGGCTATACGGAAAATAATATGAATAGATTTCTGCTAAGGAAATATGAACAGAATTTTGAAGTTACCTAAAGCTTTGATACCAAACTAATGTGTACCTCATGGCTATAAAGAGCCATCAATACACATTAAGCGAACAGGACTCAAGACTTAACTTCGGAAATCAATAGAACCAGTGAAATTTGGGACCAATGGATGATGCATTGCCACAACTTAGGGTTATACTAGATTGATAAGATTCAAAGGTGCCAAAAAATGGTCAAGTTTGATAAGCGCATTTTTCTTTGAAAGAACAAAAGGATTGATTCACTCAAACTCTCAATGACGTAATGTCACAAATTTTTTCTCAACTTGTCTATTACTCATGGCCAATGGCCTAATTTATAGAGTACAAAAATGTGTTAAAAAGGTAACACTAAAAAACTAACCCTAATCTACTTCTAAGGAGGTAGCTAGCTTCTTTAAAAAATTAAGAACAGCCTTAAAAATAAAAACAAAACAAAAACAAAAACCTATTCGTCACTATTCATGCACTATTCATAGCATTGTTCATCAATTACTATTCACAACTGTTCATGCACTATTCATGTTTTGATCTACATACTTGATGGGTTTGGATGTCATGGATTAAACCATTTAAAATTTTTGAAAGTCGTTTAGACCTAACTTTTGTCATCGAGACCCGTAATATGTCACGACGGATCGAATGTTTGACGAGTAAGTTGAATGCCTCCTAGATTCCCATCACAGAGGAATGTGATTTCTAAGCACTATTGAGAAAAAAAAGCTATCATAATCAACACACTCAACCCCCATACAAACTGATTCACTCTAGTATGTGATTTTCTCAGCCGGACTAGCTCATAAATTGTTTTCATAGAAAAATCCCCTTACGGCGTTAGCAACCAGATCATTTGATCAGTTTCACTCCAAATCAATATCCATGGAGACAACCCTGCCCTACACTGAGCTAGAAATAAGCTTATTAACAGCTCCTTGTCCACCATCCACCCACGAAGATATTTGACACCCTCTAATTCCCCTGCGTGCTTACCTCATGTCTCAAAGGTCCATCTTCTAACCAATTATCCTAAAAAATGAGGAATTCCCTTCCTTAATATCCCAAGAAATATGTCTCTTCAAAAGATCTCGAATAGCAATCATCTGCTTCCAAGTATGGAAACCACCCTTGGCAACACCCCTTCACAAGGATCACCCCCCTTAGCATGCTTAGTCCACAAAAACTCTACCCATCAAGTACTCCTCTGACGAAAGTTCCACCACAATTTGCAATCTTTTAGTGTCCAAGATAATCTTTTACTATTGTGTTCTGTTTCCGTTTCTTCAGAATTTTCATTTTCATTTTCTTTTCTTTCCTTATTGTCACCCATTATTTCTTTTCTATGTTTTGTTTCCTAATTTCTTGAACATTGAGTTTCAAATTTGTTTTCCTTTCCTTGTTGATTTGAGATTCCAAATGTGAGTACAATCACGAAAGAAAGTTCTAATCTTTTTAAGATTTGAAATTGGTAATCCTATTCTTTTCTTGGCTTGTGTTCTTGTTCTTATTTAGAAACAAATTGCTGAAATTTAATTCCTACTTGGACTCGAATTCTTTGGTGTTGTAGAATATTGTTTTCAATTTATAAAAAGGCTTTGTGAAACCCCACTCCTACTTGGAGTTGGATCAACAAAATTTGCGCAATATAATCAAACTTCGTCCAAAATTATTATTTTCTTGCTTTCTTGTGAATTTTGTCCTCATTTTAATTTCTTTGTTGAATCTAGTTTTCCTTATTCTTATTTTTCAATATAAGTTGAGAAGTCACATGGGCTTGTCTTGGTGAGAAAATTAAGTTGCCTGAAAGAACTAAAGTGTAAGGATTTGAGTGGTAAAAGACAAAGAGTTATATCCAAAGTTAAAAACTAATTCTTCAAGTGAAACACTTGGTGAGTGAATTTCATTAAGGGAAAGAAAACATATGAGATTTTTTTTTTTGAATGAAATTTTGCAGGAAACCCGATGGCTAAATATATTGGATACGAAGGTCTAGCTGAGTACTTGCCCTAATGAGAGAAAGCATGAGCCCATGTGCTACCCACATGATGTTAGTGTCTGTAAAAGGATGGATCTTGGATAAAGTATGCTATTTCTAGAGTTCTCTCCACATTACAATGGTCAAGATTTGAAGACAAATCTTTTTGAGGAAAGGGAGAAAGATGAGATCCAAGTTTGGCACGTGCTCTACCACTTTTTCTTGATGGATACTTCAAATAAATACAATTCTAGACTCAAGTGGGTTTAATGGGGTAGATTTAATTTAATTAGGCCAAAGCTATTTATGTTTATTTCAAGTTATATTTTGACCTATTTGTATTTTGGTCCAACCCACTAGTTTGTTATTGTTTAGTTATTTATCGTTTTTATAACTTTAAAGTGAATGGGTTTTAAGTGGTGTAGGTTTGGTCCAGCTTTGTGTTTGGCTATTAAAGTTTTTAGGGTTTAAATTTGTTTCTTTTTCCTAATATAGTTCCTTTTTATAATTATTTCCTTTTCCTAGATGATTTGAAGTAGGGTTTGTAAATTATTTGTTCTCTCTGTTCTTGGTTTTGTTCATTGGCATTTTATTTGGCTGATGTTTGACATTTTTCTTGACAAAATTAAGATTTAACTTCTACTATAGTTCTTCTTATTTTGAATGGTTAAAGAATCATTAAATTTGGACTTGTGCAGCTCCAAATATGGTCATTTTTTCAAAATATGTTAATTGTCAATCAGTTCAGTTGCATTGTCATTATGATTTCAGTTTTGACCTAAATATAAACTGATTAAGAGAAACTCAAAATATTAAAATTAAAGTGCATCCAAAGAGGTTTCTAAAGCATTCAAGATCTCTTTATTTGGTCTTGTAAAAGATGAAATACATCTTGTTGAAATCTATCCTCTTGCTATCCATTTTCCCATTCGAGTTCAAATGTCATTGTGCTACTAACACCTACAGCATAGTCACTTGAATGTCATTTAGAGTCAAACACATAAAAAAGGGAAAATATCAAAAATAGCACCTTTGTCTTCTCCATTATCAAATATAGCAGCAGGTAATTTATCTTCACAAATATAGCAGGTCAAGGTGTTTGACCAACTGAAATGACTAAAAAGCCCTTCTATGTGGAGAAAGACGTTAGACAAACATTCATTCCCGCGTATCTTCGTCTGTAATCGCCAATTAGCATTCATCATCCACTGATTCAACAACCCACATGACCGAAATCAACTATGGCTCAACCACGGCATGCAGTTGAAGAAGGAAAAAAATGCCGATTGAGTAGCGGAAATTTTTGTCTGCTTTTAGATTTGAATCTGCTATCACGCGAGAGGGTGTGTGGGTGTGGGTTGTGTGTTTGTTTTGCGGGTACGGTGTCAAGTGTGTGTTAATTTTTTGGCCGAATTGGGTTTGAACGTGAACGAGATAGTAAGTAGTCCATACGTCGAGAATGTTCAAAATATGTCGATAATGATGCATATATGTCGACAGATAAAATATAAAATGTCGATATTAAGGAATATATGTCGACATTGTGATTTAAAACGTCGACATATATGTCGTGACTGGCCTTTAAAATGTCGTCACTGGGCTCTAAAACGTCAATATATATGTCGTCACTGGGATAAAAAATGTCGTCACAGGCCTCAAAAATGTCGTCACTGGTCTCTAAAACGTCAACATATATGTCGACGAAATGATTGAAAATGTCGAACTATAACTGATATACAACTAATATACATGTAATAGTCTAACAGTAACATTATATTAGATTATCCCACGGAAATGTACAACTAATACTAATTTCAACCAATACTCAAATGAATATCTAATATACAACTAATAAGATTATACATCTAATAGTCGAATATTAACAACATCATATTAGATTATCTAAAATTTTTGTACAACTAATACTAAATATTGAATTGCAAATATTAAATTATTTACTACTGACACATAATTTAATGTGTAAGTACTTTTTAGTTTAGTAACATAATTTGATGTTACTTTTTAGGTACATGTATATAAATGTACAATTGGAAAAAATTATGAATGCAAATTGTAAAGAATAATTTGCATTAATGAATATTGATTGCATTTTCTTTTTTAGCTATTTAATATCTACAATGATTGTTGTACATTCATTTTACATAATCTAATATGATGGTAATATTCAACTATTAGATGTATAATCTTATTAGTAGTTATTCATTTTAGTATTGTGTCGTACTGTACTAATAACAGATGTATTATGAGTTGTGTAATTTGGTAATGTTATATACAAATCAAACGTTCTTAAATTTAATAATATTCAATAAAGAAGACCACAAAATTTGCATATACAAAATGTCCTATTGCCTAAGTAAAATCCAATACTAAATAAAGTTAACTCGCTCTACATGTTGTCCCTAGAAACAAAAGCATTTGAGCAAGTTTGTCGGTTATGTCCGCTCCCTCCGCAACGACCACATTTTTTTTTTACTTTCTCCTCTCCTGTAGAAGGAATTCTTTTTTTCTTCCTCCTTCCACTCTTACACCTAGGTTCCGGGGGTGATAATTGAATTGCCAAAACATCAGCAGCCACATTCCAATATTTGAATAGGCCTAGCTTTTGTCTTAATATCATTTTCTATGAACCCTTCTTCATATGGTAATTCTACCTCATGTTTCTTTCTATCCCAAAAAGCATTAGGTAAATCTGCACAAATTTCTTTCTTAAACTTATCTTCTAATTCAATAATAGTATCTTTGAATTTATCTTCTATTCCAGCATATGAATGTTCTTCTTTTAAAAATCCTATTTGGCTTTTAATATGATTAATATTATTGATTTGTTTAAATGTTGAACATTGCTGAATTAAATCTTCTTTTTGTCTTGTAGGAGAAATAAATTTGAATGAAATCTTCCTTCCCATGATTTTTGTATGAATACCTTCATTATCTACTTTGATAGGATTAATTTGATGTAAAAATGGTAATCCTAGAATTAAATCTTCTTCTAATGCATGAAAAACACTTCTTGTTTTGAAGTGAGGACTAGCTATCTCATTTGGAAATTTGGGATTTTCTTTAGGAATTGAATCTATCTTGGTAGACAAATGTTCTACTTGATTAGCTATAGTATGTAATATCTGATTTGAATAATTATTTTGTTGATAAACTTTTTTAATATCATCTAATACAACATTTGAATTTCCATCTTCTCTACCTATCTTAAATGGACTAGCTTCTATTTCCTGCTGATCAACTTGAACTTTTACGGGTTATAATGATGGAGGTATTGAAGTAATAACTTGATTATCATTAATTTTCCGTGTTTTGTATAAATTAGTTTGAACATGAATATAATTTTCTTTGAAAACATTGTAAATACCTTCATTTCTTGAAAACCAATATTCTAACCATGAAAGTAAAAGAATATCACATTTCCTATTTTTCATATAAGAAATGCATTTGTCTTTTAATTTTTCTTGAATAATTTGATCTAAGGATAAAAACCAAGTTTTCTTATCATTATTATCATTTTCAAAAATCTCATTTAAATATTCAAAATCTATTTGAAATTCTTTCTTTTCAAATGTAATAACATTAATTCCCATTTGTGACCTTGTAGGTGACAGAGGGGGTGAAGTAACTATTTTAGGAATAGGAGATTTGAAAACATACTTTGAAGGGCCTTCTGATACTATCGATGGTGATGGTTCAGAAAACGATCTTCTTTGAGAAATTAAAATATTTTGAAGAGCTAGTTCCTTCTTTAAATGAATTGAATTTTAATACAATTGTTCCATCTTCTTTTTCTATAATATTATCAATTTCTCTTCTAATTAAATTTCTTGAAGGTTGAGCATTTTGAATTTCAAATTGTTTAGGAATTGTAATTTCATTCCATTTTAATCTTTTAGGAATAAAAACTGTTCGATTGTCAGCTTCTACATGAAATAAAACAGTTTCTTCTTTTGAAGTTGGTACCATGTTGAATCTAGTATTTATTTGAGAATTCATTAATCTAAAATAAACTCTATAAATAACAGCAAAATTTTTGCAAAATTGTTCAAATTCATCACCTTGTAAATGAATGTCTAATATTAATTAATCTAGTATTAATGGGTCCATTAAATCAACAGAAAAGTTTGGACAACAATTAAACTATATTGGACCATTACAAGCGTTAGTTTGAATCATGCTTAATAAAGAAGTTTTATATCATTTTAATCTTTTATCTCTTAATGCTAAATAAATTGGAGTATCTACTCCTATATGTACTAATGGTTTAATTGCCACTTGAATCATACCATACTGAATATATCTATAACCTTTGTCTATATATTTTTTAATTGAACTTTATTTAATAAAGGAATTGTTTGAAATTCTTTTCATAAAGAAATAGTTTCTTCATGAGTTTTAATTGAAAAGGCAGTTTTGAAATCTAAAGAACCTATCTTGTATATGGACTCTATATTTTGTTCTAGAATATACCAATTTGAATAATCTAAAGGCATGTGAATTTCTTGGCTCTGCACTACGCTAGAGTTACTGTTTCTATCTTGAGTATTCAAAAATATTTTTCTAAATCTTACTGCCATGTCTAATATAACGTAATCTAATCATTTACACTTGATGTCAGGTTAAGATCGGGGAACACGGGGAACACCCTGCCAAATGGGAATTAATGTTATTACTTTTGAAAAGAAAGATTTTCAAATAGATTTTGAATATTTAGATGAGATTTTTATGAATGAAAATAATGATAAGAAAAATTAGTTTTTATCATTAGATCAAATTATTCAAGAAAAGCTTAAAAAAGAATGGATTTTTTATATGAAAAGTATAAAATGTGATATTCCATTATTATCATGGTTAGAATATTGGTTTTCAATAAATGAAGGTATTCACAATGTTTTTAAAGAAAATTATATTAATGTTCAAACTAATTTATATACAAAATGGAAAACTAATGATAATCAAGTTATTACTTCCATACATCGACCATTACAACCTGTAAAAATTCAGGTTGATCAACAGGAAGTAGAAGCACATCTATTTAAGATAGGCAAAGAAAATGGTAATTCACATGTTGTTTTAGACGATATTAAAAAAGTCTATCAACAGAATAATTATTCAAATAAGATATTACACACTATAGCTAATCAAGTAGAGCATTTATCTTCTAAGATAGGTTCAATTCTTAAATAAAAACCTAAATTTCCAAATGAGATAGCTAGTCCCATTTTAAAAAAAGAAGTGTTTCTCATGAATTAGAAAAAGATTTAATTAAAAATAAAATGAAAAATAGTTTGATAAATAGAATAACTCAAAGTATTCAAAGTGATAAAGCTAGTACTTTTGTCTAGAAACAGAAAAAAAGAGATTTAGAATCAAAAGAAGATAATTCAAATTTTAGGGAAGAATCTGACAATCCAGATATATAAAAAATCAATAATATAGAACAAGAATTTAGAGATGAATTAGATATAGAGATTAATAGGATAAGAAGACAAAAAAAATATAGAAATTACAAAAACTAGAATGTTGTAAACACTAGAAATTTTTATTCTAGGCCTACACATCTAGATATTCAATATGAAGAAAGAAAACAATTCACTGCAAGTAGTTATGATGCAATTCTATTTATGAGTGGAATATAGATGGAAAATAAGAATATTAAATATTAAATACATTACAAGAAATGGGAATGGCTAAAACTGTATATAAAACATTAGGATTAACATAAATTAATACAGCTACAGCATTAATAGTAGGATTTTCATGACAATTAAAAAATTAGTGGGATAATTTATTAACATTAGATGGAAAACAATAAATATTAAATCATACAATATTAGTAGAAGTTGAAAGAACAAATCCCGATGGAACAAAAACATTTATTACAGAAAAACAATCAAATGCAGTAGATCAATCAACAGTTACAATTTCAGTTCATTTCATAGGAAACCCAAAAAAGACTTTAGCTAGTTCAAAAATTATGTAAAGTAATTTAAGATGCCCTACTTTGTCAGATTCTGGATGGTATAAAGATGTATTTCTTACTCAAGTATTAAAACGAAATGATGCTAATTCTCGTTTTTGGAAAGAAAAATTCATAACAGGATTACATACTTTATTTTCACAAAGAATAATATTTAAATTACAAAAACAAGTAGGAAATGATTATATAGATTTCGGTACAATATCTTTTGGTCAATTATTTGCATTTATTAAAAAAGAAGGATTAGAATTATGTACAAAATTAAAAATTAAAAATAAATATGGTGGAGAAAAACAAGAGGTTGGTAACTTTTGTGAAGCATTTGGTATTAAAGGAATTAAAGCTCCATCAGCACAAAATAAAAATTTAGCAAAATATAAAAGACATTCAAAGTTTAAAAAATATAAAAATTCAGACAGTAACCAATATTACAAAAAATATAGAGGTAATAATAATAATAATAATTCAATTACTTGTTAGAAATGTCGTCGGTTTGGTCACAAAGCTAACCAATGTAAAATGAAGAAGAGAATAAATGAATTATTTCAAGAAGAAGAGTTAAAAAATAAAATAATAGCTTTATTAATAGAAGATAGTGATATAGACGATGAAAATATTAATGATGATATTAATACAGAATCTAGTTCAGAAGGAGTAGAAAATTGCAAATGTATTAATGTAATTTCAAAAAATAATAAAGAAATATTATTTGAAATGATAGAAAAAATAGATGATAAAGAATGCAGAAAAGAATATTTGAAAAAATTAACAGACTTAATATTAGAAGAAGAAAAACCTAAAAAATTTGAAGAACCATTTAGTATTTCAAAATTATTAGATAAATATCCAAATAATGGATTATTAGGCATTAGAAAACCAAATGAGGTAAAAGAAGATATTAAAAGATTAAAAGAACAAGTTAAGAAATTACAAAAAGATATAATAGAATTTAAAAAAAAAAGATTTAGAATTAGACACCGAGATATGTTTAATAAAAAATGGAAGTACCTTAGAAAATGTTTCTACTTCAAAAGGAAAAGAAGTTATAGAAGATATTCAAGATTTAGATTTTATTCAAATAAATAATAAAGAAGTTTAAGATAAATGGTATATTCATATGATAAATAAAATATAGTATCAAAAATGGTATTGTTTTGTTACAGTAGGAATAAATAATTTCAAAATTACAGTATGTGCTATGATAGATAGTGGTGCTAATGCAAACTGTATTAAAATAGGTATAATTCCTACAAAATATTGCCAAAAAACTAATGAAAGTTTATTAGCAGCAAATTCAAGTAGATTACATGTTAAACATAGAGTAATATTAAATGTATGCAATGATGATTATTGTATTAAAAATTTGTGTTATGTAGTTGATGATATTACTCAAAATTTAATTTTAGGATTACCATTTCTTCATCAGATTAATCCAATGAAAATAGATAATGAAGGTATTTATACTAAAACCATGGGTCAAAAGATTTCATTTAAATTTATTTCTCCAAAAAGACAGAAAGAAATAGATTTAGTTCAAAAGTGTTCAATATTTAAACAAATAAATAATATTAATCACATTAAAAGTCAAATAGGATTTTTAAAAGAAGAACATTCATATGCTAGAATAGAACAAAGATTAAAAGATAATAATATTCAAAAGAAAATAGCTGAATTACAAGATTTATTTACAAAAGAAATATGTGCAAATTTACTTAATGCTTTTTGGGATAGAAAACAACATAAAGTAGAAGTACCTTATGAAGAAGGATTCATAGAAAAATATGTTAAGACAAAAGTAGACCTATTCAGATGAATCAAGAATTATTAGAAACCTTTAAACAAGAAATTAAGACATTACTAAATAAAAATTTAATAAGACTATCAAAGTCTCCTTGGTCTTGTCCAACTTTTTATGTCATGAATCAAGCTGAAAAAGAGAGAGTACCTAGATTTGTAATTAATTATAAACGCTTAAACAAGGTATTAAAATGGATAAGATATTCTATTCTAAATAAAAGAGATTTATTAAATAGATTAGTCAATGCTAAAGTATTTTCAAAATTCGATATGAAGTCAGGATACTGGCATATTCAAATAGTTGAAAAAGACAAGTATAAGACTATATATTCACAGTTCCTTGTGGACATTATGAATGGAATGTTATGCCTTTCGGATTAAAGAATGCACCTTTAGAATTTCAAAATATTATGAATGATATATTTAATCCTTATTCAACTTTTATGATTGTTTATATTGATGATGTATTAGTATTTTCAAAAAATATAGATAAACATTTTAAATGTTTAGAAATATTTTTCAAAGTGGTAAAAAGAAATGGTTTAGTAGTTAATGCTACTAAAATGAAATAATTTCAAACTAATGTAAGATTTTTAGGACATAATATTCATTTATGAACAATTATTCTAATTAATAGAAGTTTAGAATTTACAAAAAAATTTCCAGATGAAATTAAAGAGAAAAATCAATTTCAAAGATTTTTAGGATATTTAAATTATATCTCAGATTTCTTCCCTAAACTTAGACAAAAATGTAATCCTTTATTTCAAAAATTATAGAAAACACCTCCTCCATGGACAGAAGTCCATACTAAAATAGTTCAAGATATTAAAAAACAAATAAAAAGTCTTATGTGTCTAGTTATCCCAAATCCAAAGCAGTTAAGATGATTGTAGAAACTGATGCTTCAGACGTAGGATATGGAGGCATTCTAAAACAAAAATTAGAAACAAACTCTCCAGAACAACTAATAAGATTTCATAGTGGTGTCTGGAGTGGGGCTACGAAAAATTATTCAACTATTAAAAAAGAGATTTTGTCTATTGTTCTATGTATTTCAGAGTTTCAAGATGATTTATATTATCAAAGATTTCTTTTACGAATTGATTGCAAATCAGCAAAAGATGTTTTACTAAAAGATGTTCAAAACATATTCAAAATAGATTTTTGCAAGATGGTAAGCTATCCTATCAGTATTCGATTTCGATATTGAATAAATAAAAGGTGGGGAGAATTCATTGCCTAATTCCCTAACTCAAGAATTTTTTATAAGAATTTCAAAATGAGTATAATCGAAAAGGAAAGAGATTCCAAGAAACTTCAAATGATTCATTTGGCTTCTATGCCAAATAGATTTCAAGCTTTGTCAGATTATCCTCAACTCAATTTTGCTCAAGCTCTTGAAACACCTTTCCTGAAAACTCAAAATCAAAACCAAACCTAGCCGACTCAAACTTTTTCTAGTTCAGCAACTTCTTATTTTACTAAGAAGATTGTAGAACATATTTTGTTAACTTGATATATTAAAACTTCTGATTTTCAAAATTTCTAGACTTATATTTCAAAGACTCGTTTTCCAGATATTCATTGGATTCCTTTTGATTTAGATAATGACATAAAATTTTATGAAATGATTTTCATTGATTCTGGGTCAGTGGAGATCCGACATACTCATGATGATAAAGATGCCAGGATTGCAAATTCAAAAGTTATTATTAAAAATATTTGTTCTTTTGACGAATGGGGTAGTCGTTCTATGATTAGACCATTCTCAATTGATACTCATCTTATCGGCTACACGTGTTAAGATTATTTAATAACTTGGTACTAGGCCTTCTTTTTTCATTCATTCAATCATTCATGGTTTTTCATTTTTCACAAGAATTTCAATTCTCAAGTTCAATTAGTTTCAATTTGGTTTTATGATTGGTGGGTATACTTTGGTTGTGCTGAAGATATCTACACTCCAGAAGCCACAATGGCTTATAGATTATTCCTTAGAAGAGCAGAAGCAAAAATTCAAAATTGTATGAAGAGGATTCAATTTCATGTTATGTTCATAGTTCCATGGATATTCTGTTGGAGTTACAAAATCTATCAGTATCATCCAAAACCTTTGCCGATGTCACTGGTAAGGGAATTCAAGATAAAATGGTGGAATACGTTCAAAATCACTCAAGAGATGGTGACAAGTCATTTTGAAGGACAATTTCAATCGACTCAACAAAAGCAAACAGCAAGACCACCCACACCTGCCACAGAAGAAAAGCAAAAGCAAAAAATTCAAAAAGAAGAAAGAAAAAAGAAAAGTTGACAAAGGATCATATTCCTTCTGTCTCTCAATTAATGCAAAAGGATAAAGAAATTGCATACGCTTATTTAGGATTTCAAAAAATTTTACAATAAATTCAAGGAACATGAGAAATGTAAGAGTATAAACAGCAAGGCTTCATCAGAAGGATCCTCATCAGATCCATTTGGCGCACCTTGGCTCAAGACCCTTTTGATTTATGACAAGTTTTTTTTGTTTTGCAGGTTCAGTATCTATGATTCCAGATGAAGTCACCTATTATCTTATTTCAATAGATGGTGAAAAGAAAATTGTGAGAACACCAAGACTTTGTTTTCGTGGCAACAAAAACATTACTCAAAATATTCAAGATCGTGAGCCAAGTACATTCAAAAATTCAAAAATCAACAAATTGTTCTTTCCTGCAAAGAACAAAGCACAAAGAAAGGCTTGATCAAGACTATCAAGAATTAGTGAACTAGTGGATCAAGCAACAAGAAGAATTGAGAAAATTATCTCAAAAAGATTCCAATTCAACTTCTTCAACATATTCAACAATTCAAGAGACAAGAGACGAAAGAATTCTAAGAAGAGTTCCAGACACAATTGAATAAACTCAAGAGCTTTTCAAGAAATACCCAAGATAATGAAGACATATTACATTTGGTATAAGTGTGATTTTGTAAAGTTTTGTGACTATTTTTTCAACAAGTTTATAAGTTTTAATTTGTTTTAAAAGTTTTTAAATTATTTTCTTTATTTAACATAAAAATTATTAGTGTTTATTTAAATTTTACTTTCAAATGTAATTAATAATCACAATGTAAAATAAATCAAACCTTTGTTGGTTATGGATTGGGTTTTATTGTTTAATTTATATTATCATATATTTTTTTGTTAATTTTGGACATACACAAATGTATATTAAAAAAATTGTGTTATCATAAATTAAAATGTAATTTTGATCATAAACATTAAAAATAATATAAATTATTTTTTATTTATCATTTTAAGCATTTTAACTTAAAATATCAATATAAGAGATGCTACCGAATTTTCTGATGCTTAGGTAAGTGCTTAGTTATTTTTTTTCACCTTGTATAGCATTGGCGGGATACTGCATGGCTAGGTGACATTGCCTCTATGTAGTATTGTTTTGTGGGAATATGTTAGAATTTCTGTGACGTGAGGTCAGTTCATCTTAGCCTAACACAGTGCTAAGAATGGTCCTTTTAGAGGACCTACCTTGTAACCATTAACTTTCATTAAGTTAATACACTACTCTTTTTTGGGAAAAAAAAACTTAAAATATCAGTATTATCTTTAAATATTGTATAAAATCATTTTAATTGTCATTTGGTATTTATAATATATATTTATTGTCAATTGATATATTTATTTATTCCAAAAAAAATACATATTTACAAAATTTTTATTAAGCAATTTAAGTTTAAGTTTTAACTGATTTTAAAAACTTTTATTGTGTTTTTTTATTAATTATATTGATTTATTAGAAATCCTTATAGGTTAATTTCATTTTTGAAAACTATTTATTTTAAATCTTATTTGAATTTATTAAAAAATCACTATTTTTATTATTTTTTATTATTTAACTTTTAATTACAAATGCAATTGATAGTTCAATTTTAAAATAATATATAAATTTTATGATCTACATACACTTGCATATTTCTCTTATAAGTATTCCCATTAATTTAATTTTTTTTATTTACAGATATTTTATATATTAATGTATAAATAAAACACTATAAAATGTAATATTAAATTTTAGTTAACTTGTTTTCATTTATCATTAATTGTTAAAAATATTGCAAGAGATTTTTTATTATCATTAAATATTAATTATTGCAAAACTAACCAAAAATGAACTATTAGAATCATTTAAATTCATGCAAATATAATACCTAATAACATATCTAATTATTAGAATTTTAAAATCTACCATATTAAATTCAATTGTTCTAATAAAAGTAACCTTCTTATGCGGTATTAATTTATATATATATTAGTCCTTAGCAACAATTTAAAAAAAAAAGAACTTATCAATATTTCAATTAGCACAATTAGTATAAAGTTTGTGTTACTTTTAAATTATTTTAACAAAATAATTATATAATAGAAAGATAAATTTAAAAATATTTAAAGTAATACTAATTATATATTTATAAAAATATAAAAATTCATTAAAATTTTTAATTGGGCACTCCTTGCTCCTTGAGTGGGGTACTAAAAACAAGTCTAAGCCATATGTGAGATTTAGATACTTTGGATAAATTCATTAAAAAAAACTAAATAATAACCAGAGATTTGGAATTCAATAAGGATAATAAACCATTAAAGTCCTTTAACATCATTAAGGTCATTAACAAATCTAAACCATACGTGAGATATAGAATTTTAACACCATCAAGGTCATTAAGAAATCTACCATTAAGGTCATTAACAAATCTAAACTATATGTGAGATTTAGAATTATAGATAACTCTGGATACTCAAGATAAAGTGATTAACCAATCTAAATAATAACTAGGGATTTGGAATTCAATAAATAGAGATTTGGAATTATAGATTTGGATACTAGGAGGAGGGCAAATTATAGATGACTCTGGAAACTCGGCATAGGGCGGCAGAGATATATGATCATACTGAGGTTTTAGACAATATTTTTTTATTTTAATTAATGAGAAAACAATCCAATAATTTTGAATTAAATATGGAAGAGTAATGGTAAAGGGTTATTGAAAAATTAAGTAAAGTATTTAAAGTACTTTTGTGTATTTGATAGAAAATTAAAAACTTTTATAGCCTCTTTAATAATTTAAAACTGTAACACACTAATACAAAGAATTTTCTCTAATTAAGTACTCTTATATAAATGTTGGAAAATGAGATGAGGCTCGATGTCCCTTATTTGATTTTTTTTTCCTTTTTAAATTGGATAATAACTAAATTATCTTAAGTTTTTAAAATTTGATTTGATTTCCAATGTTCAAAAAGCTTCCATTCATACTTTAATTTTTGAATGCTTTGTAGGGGTCAAGAAGGGCGGCCAACCGTTTTCTCTCAAAATTTACTGTGCGTGTGGGCGATTAACGTGCGAAAAGGATGGAATTTTTTTTTTTTAGCTATAGGTAGTATTATGTCTCTATTTATTAGAGATTTATATTCCATTTTGGAGGTGTTTGGTACTAGCTTGAGAGGTAGAACTGGATAGAATCAAGAAATGCATAGGCAGAGTTATGGGCAAGGATCTAGTGGCTCTTTTGACAATTTGAAATTTCAAGATGTTTACAAGAGGAAGCTTAAAAGTTAGGATTTTTTTTTATTTTTGTTATTTTTTTTGGTTTGGTTTGTGATGTTGCCTTAACCAATACATAGAGTTAATAAGGGTCTAGTTTTGGATCATTGTTGTAATGCCTACTTTTTTAAAGGTTAATATAAATACGATCTTTTGGAAAAAAAAAATCAATGCTTTGTGTGCTAAAAAAAAAATACTTTAAATTTTGAAATTTAATTTTAGTTTGTTCTTGGATTAAAAATAAGCCAAATCAATAGGTCTAATTGATTATAAGTAATGAGGCTTTTAGTAACTCTTCATAATGAAAAGTTATAGCAAGTAATGTGGTAAGTATGAAAAGACAAAATCATTTATCACACTCATTATCAAGCGCAAATAATAATAAATGATTTTTTTCATCCTTGCCACATCGGTTACTATGAATTTTCACTATAAAAAGTCACCAAAAATATCATTACTCTTATGAATAAGTAAAAAAATAAAAATAAAATCTTCAGTTATATTTTTTATGTGTCATTCTATATTACACTATCTAATACATTGCCATAAATCCTAGAATTTGCATTAATATTTATATTATTAATATTTATTTTCATTGTAATAAATTTTAATACTAAGGAGTAAGTTTTTTGTTATTAAGTTATATTTATTTTAAATTTGTAGTATAAAAAAATTAGAAATACTATAAAATTTTACTAAGATATTAAGTTAACAAAAAGATAGAAAGTTTCATATTAAAATTAATTAAGATGAAATTGGATATTGATAGTATATATATTAGTACAAATTATAATATTTATACTAATTTATTAAAGTATGTAACAAGGAATGTTGCACAAAAGTGTAATAAGGATCTAATACATTATTTTATTTCAAAATGATTTAAGGAAGAATAGTACATACATCTTGATTTGATCTAATTTAATTATCTAAAATACTAATCACAATTAAATTGTCGAGTTAGATTACTCTCTCTGTCCTAAAAAAGAGTATTCATTTTTTATTTAGTATAACTTTTTTTAACACAGAACTAGAAGTTAAAAATAAGAATTTTAAAGGCAAATCAAAGAAGCAGAAGAAATGAGTGAAGATCGTAGTTGTATTTTGTTTGCTTTGCTTAGCATTCTTGTATAATACTTGGACGTTGTCCTCAATCGTGGAGGCCAGCAATAAATAGTTACCTGAAGCTGGTAGCTTCTAATAACACTTAAGGAAGAAAAAGCATAGACATAAGAGTTGTTTGCAAGGTTAGCTATAACCATTTGATATTTGTTAGAATGTCTAAATAAATTTGATATTTTTGTTTGGGTTAGCTGTGCCTAATACTTGTTTGTGTTCTATAGCTCTATCTATGCACTGTACATGTATTGGTGAACTATTGTGCACCATTTGAATATGCAGGAAATTGTGAAGTTTAAAGTATGTGTTTGTGGGATTATGCCCTAAGAACCAATCATTTGATGGTGGTATATGCATATATTGTATCATAATGTTCATAATTAATGGCACTAATTATTATGTTTATCTTATATCTGCGTTTTATGAAATAAACATAATAATGTCCCAAGAATTTAATTATTCTAAAATTATCCCTAGTCGAGTATTATCATTAAATGGGACAATGATAATGCATTAAGACTAGTATGTGTAATGATTGATGAAATTGTTCATGATATGAGATATCAAGTCAACACATGGGTACATGTTAGAGAACAATGTACTGGATTGACCCGCCATGAGAAATATTACATGGATTATTATATGAAGTGTCATAAATATTTCTCATAGTGATCATGGTGTAAATAATCCTTAGACTTGAGATCCTCAGAGATCCCAACATGAGGAGTTGCATGTTTTGATACTACCAAACGTTACCCGTAAAAGGGTGAACTATAAAAGTAGTAATTGGATATGTAATAAATCATATAGTGGGATGTTGAGTGATCAAGAAAGGATTTGCCCCTCCTATATAATGGGAGTGATATCTTTGGGCTCCTTGATTGAGTAAGACCATAAAATGCATGGCCGTGCTCAAATGAGTCGATATGTGATATCGGGCTCATTTGTGTAGATGTGTCTACTCGGGAATCAAGAAATGCAAAGATTGAACTATACGAGAATGACACGCTCCATGGCTCGTGTTCAATCATGATATCTAGGGCAAAGGGATTTAATTATACGGTAATATCTATCACAAGAAAAGTAATGTCGAATTACTAATATTCTCATAACTTGGGTAGTATTGATGTGTTGCAAGACACCGCTCATTACTTTTGGCATAAAATATATTTTATGTCAATGTCAACATTATGAGAACCTATTGGGTCACACACTTAGATCATATTCAAAAGAAGAGCAAAATTCATGTGATGAAATTTTGGTTAATTTGAGAATCCCATTAAGAATAGGAATCTATCTTAAAACGGTTTTGGATTTAAGGCGAAAAGATTTTGGTTCTATTAATATTAATAAATCCAAAATGAGTTTTAGATTTATTAATTAAATAATAATCAAAATGGATTTTATTATTGGAAGATGAAAAGGCAACCATTCATTGGAAAAGGCAACATATTGCAATTCATTTTTATAAAAATGAAAAGGCAGCCATTCATTGGAAAATGGAAAGGCAACCATGTGCAACATGTTGCAATTCAATTTCTAGAATATGAAATGTGAAAGGGCAGCTGTTCACATGGATGAATTATTGAATTCAGATCAAGGAAACCAAAGGGACACTTTCATTGAGAGAGTTTTCCTTTTAAGCTTTCTTTGTTGAAGAAAATTGTGTGATTTTCTTGGTGCACGAAATTCTTTCTTTTCCTTCTTCTCTTGTTCAATATAGACACCACTCCTTATTTGAGAAATAAGAACCAAAAATGAATTTATAAGAAGAGATTGAAAGAAAACCAATTCTTGAGTTGAGAACTTGAGAGAATACCCGAGTAACAAAATCCTAGCTAGCACTATGAGATTTTGTTACTTCTTTCTTTAGTTAATTGTTTGACAATTAACTTGAGATTTGGAGACGATCGTGTGGATACCATAGAGGCAAGGCTAGATTGGTTTTGCTTGTGATTCGACAATCAACAATCTCCAACAATCAACAAGGCTACACTACCGGTAAGGTAACAATCTTCACTACCAATTTGATTTCACTTCGTATGGATCCTTGGAGGAAACCAAAAATTTTTAAATTTCTGCTGCGTTCTTTGATTTGGTTTCCTACAGTGTTAACTTGCAAATGTATGTCCATTCTAATGAGCATAGGGTGAATTGATATCAAAGTGAGAAAAAAAAAATTGGACTAAGCAATAACTTCATTATAATCCCATAATCTACATTTGAGGTTGCTAGTGTAATACTCATGGCAAAACTATACAAGATCCTTTAAACCTATGAATTTATTTTTTTTCCGAAAACGATCATTATATTCACAAACCAAAAAGGCACATATACAAAATAGCCTATTGGCTATAGGGACCTTAGCTCTCATAATAAGACTAAGTCTGATAGTGGAAAATGCCTAAGACATAGGAATTCCATCCACTGAACAACACAAGGCACAAAAGCCAACCGATGAGGCACAAAAGAATACAATATCAACAACCTCATCCAGCAACAATAATAGACAAAACTAGCAAGTGGAAGACCACCAACCTCAACTAATAAACCCCAATCACTCGCATGCACCAGAGAACCTGCACACCTTATTAACTGCCTTGAATTCATGCCATTCTGCGAACACCAAATCTGCAACCGCTTTCTCATCTCGCCATTCTCTTTGAAAGATCCAAAGATTCCTAGTCTTCCAGAGCAACCATAAAATATAGACTGTCAAACCAACTCTATCCCATCACTGTTCATCCTTCTTCCCATTGCAAATCTGAAGTCACCAATGTCTAAAACTTGAATCCCCCAAAAGCGGCCATCTTAGCATTGCGATCTTCCACACTAGCCGCGCTCTAGAACAAAATAGCAAGACATGCTCTAGATTTTCCTTTAAACCTATGAATTCAAAATAGCTCAACTAATAGAAAAAAAAAAGCACAATTGATTAACAAAAAATTGGCACATACAAATCTCTTAATCTCCACAAAATAAACTATCAATGTGATATTCGTCTCGCAAAGTACAACAAAAAGCAAATAATCTTAAGTTTATAAGAGCATGGCAAATACAAATGGATCAATATAAATTGCTAGTACTAGAAGTTTCCTTTTCAACCTCTAGATCTACCCATTCCTTTTGATGTTCCATCCCATATTCCAACCCTAAATGATGGAACATGGTCTAAACATCCACAACTCATTTATCCTAATCTCATCAAGCTCAAATGCGTTGTTTAGCAGCAATACTCCTTAAAGTAGCAAAAGAGGAGGAATCATTTTTACATTTCCTTCTATTGCTCTATTTGAAATAATGTCATTGTTGCATCTTATTACTTACTAGACTGATGCACATTCTACATGTGGTTTGAGGATTGAGGTTACTATTAGTAGAGTGTACATCGATTGGTTTCCTTGAATTTTTGGGTTGTTCAGTTCAATATGAGTATTTTTTAAATTCAAAGTGAAAACCAAACCGAATTTGGCCATATTCAAATTCAAACTATCCGAATTTGAAATTCAGTTTTTAGTTTGAATTTGAATTTGGCCAAATTAATTTGACTTTGACAATTTTTTTCAACTACATCTTCAAAATATATTTATTTTTTTTTCAATTGAACCCTCAACACTTTAATTCTTTAATTTAACTAATTCATATAACATTTTAGCTTATTAATATGTTCAATTAGTAAAGTAAAATAATATCTTTAGTACTATGAATTCGTCATGATCAATTACAAATTTTCCAAATGAAGTCGTGTATAATTGTTAATTTGGCATAATCAAATTTTTCTCCTTTGATTTCTTTCTCAAAGATATACAAAATTAAACTTCAAAATTCAAATTACACATTGAATTAAAATTATTAAGTTAATACTCATCTGTTTGTATAATGTCGCCTTATATATCAATGATTTATTAATTAGAATGCTGTGAGAGAGGCCGAAAGGTTGTTTTCAAAGGAAAATTATTGTGCGTGTAGGCGAAAAAGATGCGACAATAGTGCGATTTTTACTGTTCATGAACAGTACTTTTACTATTCATGCACAGTAAATTTTAATATTCATGAACAGTCATTTACTGTTCATGAACAGTATTTTTGTTTTTCTTAGTGGCCGACGTTAGTCAGTTTTTGGGTTCCTCGTATGGAAGGTCGAGCTGTGCAATTTCAGGGATGGCTGTTGCTGTAGTCAGACGTCAGCGATTGGTTAGTTTGTGATGGTATTGGCGCGACTTCCTTACGGAGGGATAGTGGTCCTTGGTAAGAGAGGCAACACTAAGTCATATTGGCGAGGTTTCCCTTTTAAGGGTTATGGAGTCTTAGCTTGGGAGGAGGGTCAAGCACGATGCAAAGCAACGTAAGCCCGTGAGCGGATAGGAGGGATCGACCAACGCAGAACCACACTACAAGGCTTTCTACGGTCTGTTTCTTCTGATCCTACTAAGGGGAGCTATGTATGCAGAGGCCGCCAAGTTAGGGTGTTCTTTTGCTCTCTTAGCTCGGTAGTGGCTAGGAGGTACTGGTCCCACTATGTATTGGGTGGGGTTATGCTAGTCCCGTTTAATTCGGGGCAAATAGAATTAACCAACCCATACTGGGTTTAGGTTAGTTGTGTTAGGGCCTGTCCAGTGAAGGTTATGCCTTTTTGGGTCGCTAATTGTACTGTATTAATTTGAAAATTCCCACGTTAATATAATTAGTTTCTTTTGGACAAAAAAAAAAAGACTTTTTAATTTGAATTACTTGTAGTTAGTAGAAATTACAAGTAAAACTTCCAATTCAATAAAACTTTGTAGTGATTGAGTTAATAATAATCAATATCTAATTACTACTTACTAATTGCTATGTGCTGACTATTGTCAAAATTACATATTCAAATAAAATAGAGATAAGTTATTAAGGAAGAGAATTGCGCTCCTGTATACTATATACATGATTTTCTCTCCCTTTTTTTTTTTGGTTTATTTATCTCTTTTCTCATAATTTTTTACAATTTTTTTAATAAACTTACTTTATCCTTTTTTCAATTTACTATACTAATACCATTTCTACAATTTTAATATTTCAATTAGTAAACTATGCCATTATATTGTAAATATTAAATTGGACTTATGAATTAGAAATTGTTTTGCTTATTTAACAATTTAATAAAGTTAAAATCAAAATATTAATAGATTTTTCTACTCTATAATATATATAGTATATTGTAAACCAACTAGTTTTATCAATAAATAAATAAATAACTACTTGCACCTTATTTGTATATGATTTAAAAATAAATGTGTTATATACAACAAATTGCAAATTTAAAAATAAAAAACCACACATTGATAATCTTTACATATTATTTCAACCTTAAAGTTTCACATACACGCACACACATATTTGACTTAAGAATATTTATAATCTATATATAAATACATATAATCTAACACACACACACACACACACATATATATATAGATGTATGTATGTATTATGACCTTTTCATGTTTTATGTATAGTATATATTTAATTGTTTATAAAAATTATGCAACCTTAAGCCTATCTCATTATGGTCTTCATCTCTTCCCAAGAGCGGATGAGACACTCTCCATTTCTTTTCCTTGATGTTATGAGTTGATCCCACCAAATTATTGCATAGTCGGTGAATTTTACCGCTGCTAGCTTAACCTTCTTTTCTTTAGAATAGTGGTCACAATCAACGATCCTTTCAACCTTCTTTTCCCAATCCAAGTATGCTTCGGGATCTTCCCTACCTTGGAATGCTGGAATCTTCATTTTTATACTCCCCAAATTTTTGTCAATTTTATCAACTAGGTTTTGGCCCTTATGAGAAGTAGAAGCCCCATTGGACTCTTTGCTACTATCAAAACTTGAGGGATTTTTCTTTTTAGATTTCGAATTTTTTGACAATGACTTAGTGATGGAATTCATACTTTCATGAAAAGTGTTTGCCAATTGCTCCATCTTGTTGTCATTGGATTGAAACTTTAATTGCAAAGCCGCAAGTTGATCAACCAAATTTGAATGTTTTCAGTTCATGTGTTCCGTCCAATCTTTGAGAGTCTTTTGGTCGATTGGAGATACTCCTTCTTTTGACATTATTCTTGTAAAAAGGTTAGTGAAAAAAAAAAAAGAAATAATACTAATATGGTAAGTCTGTAGTAAGAGTGTGTATGAGTATTCTCTCGATTATTTTTTATGTCTCACCCCTCACTCAATTAATCTTTCTCTAAGTTCTTTCTTAGAACAGAACACTTTACCAAACCTTTAGGAATTTTGGCCAAGGGATAGCTCAAATAAAGAATTTATGGATTTGGAAGTAAAGACTTAAGGAAGGTTAACAAATTAGGAAACTAGAAAATTTGAAAACAAATTGGAATTTGATGCAAATTAGGAAACTAAGCAAATCCAACTACAAAGTGGAATTGAATAAGGAATGCTATTAATTAGGACACTAGACAAATCTAAAAATAAATAGGATGTGGAAACAAATATGGAATCTAAAGGAAATAAATATGAAAGGTTACTAAAAGAATGTAACTTTCAAGAAAGAAAGTATAGTCAAAATAGACAACAATTCTTGCCGCCCATTTTGTATAGTAATTTCGGCCAAGTTAGGTTACCAAATTACAGAACTTTTGGCCAAGATAAATTGCCAAAAGGTACAAAATTTCAGCCAAAAGAAATTGTGAAGAGAATGCAGAATTTTGGCCAGCAAAAGTAGTTGCCACAAAGTGCAGAATTTCAGTTAAATAAGTTGCCAATTCTAAATCCAATTGGGATGATGAAAGTTAATCACACTTGGATTCTTTTTAAGCAAAGCACACATTTCTTTCAAGCAGTTCAAGATAAAAAATTCAGGAAGGCAGAATCTTGGAGCAACTCTTGAAGCAATTTTGGCAACAATAATTCAAGAAAAAAGGATTCAAGAACAAGATTTCAAGAAACATGGATGCAAGAATTCAAGAATTCTAGAAACAAGAATTGCTCTTTTCTTCTTCTTCTTTCTTGCTTTCTTTCTTTCTTTTCATTCGGGTTTTTGTTCTTTCTATCTTTTTTCTTAGTTCTTTCTCCTCTTTTTTTTTTTACCAGAAAAGAACAATTCACAACAAAAACATCAACAAAAATAGTAGGCAAGTAGTTTGGATTTTTCAGGAATTAGGCAAGAAAAACAATAGGCAAGTAGTTCAATTTTTTTTCCAGGAATTAGGCAAGAAAAAAAGTAGGCAGCTATGTTCTTTAAGGAATAAACAAAAAACCAAATTATCTACATAAAAGGTGGGCAGCAAGAAAAGGTTTAACCAAGTCTCGAAGACTAGGGTTAGACAACAAATTTGACTACCAATAAGAAAACAGAATTTCGGCTACAAGGAAAATAATAAAACAGAATTTTGGCTAAGGAAACCAATATAAATAGAATTTTGAAGTAACAAAATTTTGAAGTTACCTAGAGCTTTGATACCAAACTGATGTGCACCTCACTGCTATAAAGAGCTAGCAATACACAACAAGCAAATAGGACCCAAGACTTAACTTGTGAAACTATTAAAACTGGTGGAATTTAGACCAATAAATGAAACATCGCCACAACCTAGGGTTTTACTAGATTGATAAGATTCAAAAGAACCACAAATTGTTCAAGTTTGATAAGCCCATTGTTCTTTGAAAGAACAAAGAGATTGATTCACTTAAACACTCAACAACGTAATGTCACAAAATTCTTCGAGTTGTATCTTCACTCAATGGCTGAATGACCTATATTTATAGGATACAAGCTGTGTTAAAAAGGAAACAACTAAAATTCTAATCCTAATATACTTCTAAGGGGGTGGCCAAGTCTCTTTAAGAATTAAAAGAGCAGCTTTAAAATAAAGAGGAAACAAAAACCCTAATGCCAATTGGACTTGGAGGTTTGGCCCTTTAAGACTTCCTTTAAACTTACAAATTTGACATTAAAATAAAGACTATAATTCGGCCAAAAATAAAACTAGCAAGGGAGTGGCCTTCTAAAACTTTAAGTTTGGCCCACTCTATGAATTAATAATTACCTAAAATAATACTAAGAAATTAACTAAACAACTTAGCCTACTATTACACTACAATTCAGCCAAGGCAATACTAGTGTTCTTCAAGTTGGACTAGCAATAGATTAGTGACTTGCAAGTCTTGTCCGCATGCTTGACGAGGTTGGGTGTCATGAATTAAACTACTTTAGGTTTTTTTGAAGTCGCTTAGAGCTGACTCTCATCATTGGCCCTGTAATGTCTTAGCGGATCAAATGCTTGGCAAGTAGGTTGAACAGCTCCTTGGTTATCATCATTTATATTCCATAAAAGCTTCAACCATGATAGAATGTATAATTGCATATTTATTGGGTCAATTCCCTTGTGTTTTAGTTGATTAAAATGCTTGTTTATATGGATATTAATTGTTTTTATGATTGATGGCTAGGGTGGAGCATTTTTAGGACAAAGTGAGCAAATGAAGGAGTTAAAGACTGTAGAGTGAATTCTAGAAGTGAAGACTTGATAACGTATGGGCACGCCTTACCTAAAATGCGCTTCCAGCTTGTGACCTGGTGGAAAGTGGGGCTGCATAAAGAGAGTTATTTGGACAGCTGGAATTTCTATGTTGCACGTCTGGCAGCTAATTTTGGGATACTACATCACCTCAGTGAACTTTATCACTTTTAGAATTTTATTTTAGGGAAGATAATCAATTATTTTTACTTTATTTTTAGGATTGTTTTAGATTTTATTTCCTTGAGATAAAATTTATCTCTTGGCTAAATCTTCTAGGGTGAGGGGCCAAATCTATAAAGGGATTTGGGGACGTAACCTAGGGATCATCTCTTGAATTAGTTTTCAGCCACCCTTTTATTTTTCTTATGCTTTCTTCTACCATGTCTAGCTAAAACTCTTTTATTTTCCAATCAAGATTAATTGAGGTTTGATTCCAACAATTGTGAGGTTCCAGTAATTCTATTATTTCTTTTATTCTTGAGTATTTATATATTTTCAATACTTCATTATATTATTGGATTGAATTATTGGAAAAGAGACCTATTGTTTGATAGTTGAATTCAATAGATAGTCATTTAGAATAATTAACGATTGATTGATTGTTCTAATTCGAGTAGCAAATAACGACATTGAAAGGTAATCAACGCTCTAGATTGTATGTTACGAAAATATATATTCTAACTTAAATAAACAAGGCATTTTTGGGTTTACTGGTTAGTAATTGGGTCTTTTTGAATCTTAATGTGATTAATAGACATAACTCATAGGACTGATCCGAAGGTTGTGTTTGTCAACTAGAGAAATAACTTATAGGACTAATCCGAAGGTTGTGTTTGTCAATTAGAGAAATAACTTATAGGATTGATCCAAAGGTTATCGAGAAAGTAAGAAAAGATTGGTTGTTAGAGGACGAATCTTCAACAACTATAACCAACTATTCAAGGTAAAAAAACCTATCTTTTGAATCAATGATAAATTCAAGGAATCAATACCAAAAATAATTCTTGGTTGGAAGCTTATCCATATCGATTTTGCCTCATATTTTTAGTTAGCTATTTAATTAGTTTTGTTTGTCTCAATTAGTTTTGCTTATTTTCATAATACAAAAACCCCTATTTTTTATTTTATTTTGTTTAAGGAATAAATCTAACCAATCTCTGTGGATTCAACCCTTGCCCCGGGATGAAAGTAGCTTGGTTAGAACTAATGCAACTATAAAGATAACTTTTTAACCTTTTAGCAACAATTTTAGATATTATTTGTCCTGAAAATCCTACTATTAATGCAGTTGTAGTATTAATCTCTGTTAATCCTAATGTTTTGTACACTGTTTTAGCCATTCCCATTTCTTGCAATGTATTTAATATTTCATATTCTGATTTTTCATCTAAATTCCATTCATAAACAGAATTGCCATCATATGAACTTGTTTTGAATTGTTTTCTTTCTTCATATTGCATATCTGGAGGTGTAGATCTAAAACAATAATTTCTTGTGTTGATTGAATTCCAATTTTTATAATTTTTCTGTCTTCTTATCCTATGAATTTCTATTTATGAATTATCTCTAAATTCTTGTTCTATATTATTAATCTTTTATATTTCTGAATTATCTGATTCTTCACTTAAATTTGAATTATCATCTGATTCTGTCATTTTTCCTCCTGTTTCTAAACAATTAATTTTATTTTCTGAAGTACTAGCTTTATCACCTTGAATACTTTGAGTTATTCTATGTATCAAATTATTTTTCATTTTATTTCTAATTATGTCTTCTTCTAATTCATGCGAAAAACTTCTTGTTTTAAAATGAGGACTAGCTATTTCATTTGGAAATTTAGGAGTTTCTTTAGGAATTGAATCTATCTTAGTAGACTAATGTTCTACACTTAGCTATAGTATGTAACATCTGATTTGAATAATTATTTTGTTGATAAACTTTTTTAATATTATCTAATACAAGATTTGAATTTCCATCTTCTCTTCCTATCTTAGAAGGATTGGCTTCTATTTCCTGTTGATCAACTTGAATTTTTATAGGTTGTAATGGTGGATGTATTGAAGTAATAACTTGATTATCATTAATTTTCCATTTTTTATACAAATTAGTTTGAACATTAATACAGTTTTCTTTAAAAACATTGTAAATACCTTCATTTCTTGAAAACCAATATTCTAACCATGAAAATCCTACTATTAATGCTATTGCAATATTAATCTCTGTTAATCCTAATGTTTTGTATGCTATTTTAACCATTCCCATCTCTTGCAATGTATTTAATATTTCATATTCTGATTTTCCATTTATATTCCATTCGTAAACAGAATTGCAATCATATGAACTTGTTTTGAATTGTTTTCTTTCTTCATATTGCATATCTGGGGGTGTAGGTCTAGGATAATAATTTCTTGTATTTATTGAATTCCAATTTCTATAATTTTTCTGTCATTTTATCCTATTACTTGCTATTTTTGAATTATCTCTAAATTCTTGTTCTACATTATTAATCTTTTATATTTCTGAATTATTTGAATCTTCACTTGAACTTGAATTATCATTTGATTCTGTCATTTTTCCTCCTGTTTCTAAGCAATTAATTCTATTTTCTATAGTACTAGCTTTATTAGCTTGAATACTTTGAGTTATTCTATTTATCAAACTATTTTGCATTTTATTTCTAATTAAATCTTCTTCTAATTCATGAGAAACACTTCCTGTTTTGAAATGAGGACTAGCTATTTCATTTGGATATTTAGGGTTTTCTTTAGGAATTGAATCTATCTTAGTAGACAAATGTTCTACTTGATTAGCTATAGTATGTAATATCTGATTTGAATAATTGTTTTGTTGATAAACTTTTTTAATATCATCTAATACAACATTTGAATTTCCATCTTCTCTACCTATCTTAAAAGGACTAGCTTCTATTTCTTGTTGATCAACTTGAATCTTTACAGGTTGTAAGGGTGGATGGATTGAAGTAATAACTTGACTATCATTAATTTTTCATTTTTTATATAAATTAGTTTGAACATTAATATAACTTTCTTTGAAAACATTGTAAATACCTTCATTTCTTGAAAATCAATATTCTAACCATGAAAGTGAAAGAATATTACGTTTCATCTTTTTCATATAAGAAATCCATTCTTCTTTTAATTTTTCTTGAATAATTTGATTTAAAGATAAAAACCAATTTTTCTTTTTACTATTTTCATTTTCAAAAATCTCATTTAAATATTCAAATCCTATTTGAAATTCTTTGTTTTCAAAAGTAATAATATTAATTCCCATCTGTGACCTTGTAGGTGACACAGGGGGTGAACTAACTATTTCAGAAATAGGAGATTTGAAAACATATTTTGAAGGGTTTTCTGATACTATCGATGGTGATGGTTTGGAAAATGATCTTCTAGGCAAATTGAAATTATTTGAAGAACTTGTTCCTTCTCTAAATGAATTGAATTTTAATACAATTGTTCCCTCTTCTTTTTCTATAATATTGTCAATTTCTCCTCTAATTGTATTTCCAGAAGGTTGGGCAATTTGAGTTTCAAATTGTTCAGGAATTGTAATTTCATTCAATTTTAATCTTTTAGGAATAAAAACTATTGGATTATCGGCTTTTACATGTAATAAAACTATTTCTTCTTTTGAAGTCGGTAACATGTTGAATCTAGTATTTATTTAAGAATTCATTAATCTAAAATAAACTCTAAAAATAATAGCAAAATTTTTACAAAATTGTTCAAATTCATCGTGTTATATATATATATATATTAGAATTTATAATTATCCTCTTATGTATTTATTTAATAACTTCTTTTTGTAGGATTGACTATTAGTTGATAATGGAACAAAAGGTTTAGAAGAGAGAATTAGTGAACTGGGGATAAAAATAAGTAAAATGATGAATTCACTTGAGAATATATATCAAGAATGAACTATTTACTAAATTTAGAGAGAAGAATAGGATTGTTAATTGATTTGTTGGGAGAAGACAAATTTAAGCAGTTTGGAAGGAAAAATATAGATGATGATCCTAAGGATAGAAATTTGAGTGGTGAGAAGATGTATGCTCATATTGTATCCAAAGACATAGAAGATAGAAAACAACATAGCTATAGGGAATTTGGGAATGATAGGAAAAAGATTTAAAATTAGATAGAAAAAGTACTCATTCGCCTTCAATGAATAGTTTGGCGCTTAAGAATGATAATATAGAGAAAATTGTTTCAAAAAGTCAATCATTATCTCCTGTACAACATCATCAAACATTGGTTGATCATATATATCTTGTTAACTTAGATGAAAAATAACCTTCATGTGTACTCCAATTTCCAAATTGTGAAAATATGAAATCAATTGATGTCGACAAGTTTCCCCACTTGGGTCATCCAGATAATGAAACAGATAAAGTTAGGAAAACTTTGTTGAAGAATATAAAAGTAGAAAAGAACATGTTTGAGATAACTAATTCTACTTGTAGTGTAGGTAACTCTTTAGGAAAGCACTCATACCCACGTATTAGTGAACATATCCACATCTGTGTTCGATTATGTTTTATTCACTTGATAGTAATTCACATTGCAATACACCTAAAAAACATACAAAAGGTGTAAGAAAATACATTGGCAATATATCTTGTTGATTTTTTGGAACATTATCACTTATTCTAGGAGTAAAAGTTTTGAATAACATGCAAATTCGACGTGCTAGCATGTTAAAGCCAAGTGGTTACATTTGTTCACCTTATGAGACTAATCTTAGAATAAACAAAGTGAAAGAAGGTTATGCACAATTAGATGTCAATGCTCAAAATGTAGATGGAATAGTGCTCTAGCAACAACATTGGTTAGTTTTGTTTGCAACATTTAATATTTGTGATTACTATACAATCTTATTATTCACGTGGTTTCCACTACGCTGTATAATATTTTCAATATATTAAACACTATGTTGCTGTAACAACATTTACAAGAAATTAGTTGGTCATTAGCAAGCTTCAGTTCTAACGAATAATGGGTGATACAATACATATTTGGAGAAGGACACCCACAATTAGTTTCTATGTACTTAATTATCCTTTCTATTGTTTGGAAACTCGGTGTTTTCAAGTGTTTAGATTGATGGTTCATGATTTATGTGATATTTTGTACGAAGGGAAGTAACTATGAAAATAAACTTGAAATTTGTTGTGCAACTAAATTTGCAGACATTAAAGCCAAGTTAATGATTAGGCTTAGTGGTAAGAATGGTTATTGAAAATGAAAGATTTTCCGTAAGGAGTTGTTAGATTACTATTGTTATTTTTTATAGGTTATAAGTGCATATGTTGTTCTACTAACATTGGAACAAAATAGAATCCACAGAGAAACAAGTGCATCGGTTTGGTGTTTGCCTGATTTTTTACAGGTGTGAATGAATATTTTACCTTCATAGTGAAAACCTCTTGGAGTTATTTGTACTAATATTTGTTTTTGCATGCTAGCAATATGTGTTCATTTCATATGCCTCAAAGGAAGGACATCCATTGAAGTTTTATGAATAATTTTTGAGGGTAGACAAATAGAGTGGTGATATTTGCACTTACGAATAGGTGAAACAAAGTTCATTGTCAGTTAATGTATTGAGTTATAAAAATTAGATTTCAAACTTGCATATCTAATACATTAAGTTGTACAAATTATAATGGAAATATCTTATTAGTCATGTTTGACAGGTTTTTATTTTTATGAATGACACTATTGATAGACATTGGTACTTGTGCAAAGTTGATTTCAAAGACAAATGCATTACAATAATTGATTCATTATGAAAAATGTGCCAAACTATAGCGAAAGTCGGATGTCAAAAGATTGGTAAGGTTTTATTATTGCTCTTGGTATAGAGAACAAAGTGATAGACAAAATAGAGATAATGTCCAAAAAGGTCCCTCACATATTGAGGAATGAGCTTTTTAGTCCTTCAATTTCAAAATGAGACAAAATCGTCCCTCACATTACACTACACGTGATTTGAGGGACTAAAATGGTTTCGTTTATGTAATGTGAAGGATGAAAATGGTTCGTTTATATAATGTGAGGGACGAAAATGGTTTATTTATATAATGTGAGAGACAATATTGTCTCATTTTGGAATTGGGGGACTAAAAAGCTCATTCGTCAATATGTGAGGGACCTTTTTGGACATTATCTCGACAAAATATATGATTCTTTGCATGGGTATTTACATACTCATAAGTTATAGTACCATCATGATGAGGGCTTCTTATGTTGTCTTACCACTTTTAACAATTACACATAATCTCTTATATCATTTTAGTTACTAATAATATATTGGTTTTGAATTTAATACATAATATTATTGTTTAATAAAGGATCTAAATTCTTAGACCATTTTTTAATTGAGTGTTTTTCAAGACATCATTAAATGTGGTTATAATGATGACTACAAAAACAATCTTAGTATTTTTTTTTTATTGAAACACTGGATTGGATACCACAATAATCTAATGGGTATCATCCATTCTCTATTTTTGTGAATTAATTACTATTTGCTAATAACATTGCATCAATATTTTTATAGAGTTCCTCTGAAAAGTTATAGGTATAATTACAATGTTTACATTATCAAATTCATGCAAATGTACAACAAAATGAAGGAAGGAATGACCCTTGAATGAAAAACTCAAACTCAAACTCAGCTTTGTTTAGGCAGGGAAAAATGAGATGAAATATTGGGAAAATTTTGAGCAAATAATTGTACATATTGCATATAACATTAGATTCATAGTGTCGAAGGTTTTTATTAGCTGACTTTTTCATTTTGATCATTTTGAAATACTAATATATATTGGAATGTTGGCTCTGAAAACAAGATGAAAGAGATCATATATTAGAATATACTATAGAAAGGATAATAACACCTGCAAAAACTATAGCAGGACAATTATAAATCTATTAGCATCACCAACCCCAATGATAGAAAATGTTTTTGATGCTGTAGATTTTTTGATAGTTGCTCTATCAACTAATTTTACAAGTAATCCAAAAGAAATCTTAACAAGTTCAAAAATTCAATTATCTAATTTAAGGTGTCCTACTATGTTTGATTTCAGATGGTACAAAGATGTGTTTTTAACCCAAGTATTAAAACGTCCAGATGCTAATTCACCTTTTTGGAATCAGAAATTCATTACTAGTTTACCAAGATTATTTCTCATAGAATTTTATCAAAAATACAAAAAGAAATGCAAAGTGATTTTATTGGTTATAGCTCAAGATTTAATTTTAGGTTTACCTTTTTTAAATCAAATTACTTCTACATAGTTAGATCATGAAGGTATTCATATAAAGATTTTAGAAAAGAAAATTTCATTCAAATTTATATCTCCTAGACAACAAAAAGAATTAGATCTAATTCAAAAATGTTCAGTATTTAAACAGATTAATCATATTAGTCATATTAGAAATCAAATAAGATTTTTAAAAGGAGAATTCTCTTATTCAAAAATAGAAGAACAATTACAAGATAAAGTAATTCAGAATAGGATTCAAGAGTTTGACGATCTTTTTAGAAAAGAAATTTGTTCAGATTTGCCAAATGCTTTTTAGGAAAGGAAAAAACATGAGGTTGCTTTACCTTATGAAATAGACTTTTCTGAAAAAGACATTAAAACTAAAGCTCATCCTATTCAAATGAATTAAGAATTCTCAAACTATGTAAATAGGAAATTCAAACTTTATTGGATTAAAAATTAATTAGACCTTCAAAGTCTCCTTGGTCATATTCAGCTTTTTATGTTAAGAATCAAGCTGAAAAGGAACGAGAAGTTCCCAAATTATTAATTAATTATAAACCACTCAATAAAGTATTAAAATGGATTAGATATTCTATTCCTAATAAAAGAGATCTACTCAATAGATTAGTAAATGCTAAAGTATTTTCAAAGTTTGATATGAAATCAGGTTATTAGCAAATTCAAATTATTGAAAAAGACCGGTATAAAATAGCTTTTACAGTTCCCTTTGGACATTACGAATGGAATGTAATGCCCTTTGGATAAAAAAAACACCTTCAGAATTTCAAAATATTATGAATGATATTTTTAATCCTTATTCAACTTTTATGATTATTTATATTGATGATATCTTAGTATTTTCAAACAATATTGACAAACATTTCAAACATTTGGACATATTTTTCAAAGTGGTGAAGAGAAGTGGATTAGTCGTTTCAGCACCAAAAATGAAATGATTTCAAACTAAAGTTAGATTTTTAGGTCATAATATTCATTTAGGTACAATAATTCCAATTAGTAGAAGTCTAGAATTTGTAGATAAAATTTCCAAATGAAATTAAAGATAAAAATCAATTACAAAGATTTTTAGGATGACTCAATTATATTTCAAACTTCTTTCCTAAGCTACGACAAATGTGTAACCCACTTTATCAAAGGTTATAGAAGAATCCACTACCATGGACAGAGGTCCACACTCAAATAGTCAAAAAAATAAACACAAATGTAAAGTTCCTTCCTTGTCTAGTCATCCCGCATCCCAAAGCTTTTATGATAGTAGAGACAGATGCGTTAAACATAGGCTATGGTGGAATACTCAAACAAAAGTTAAAAGAAAGGAGTCTTGAACAATTAGTTAGATTCCATAGTGGAGTCTGGTTAAGGGCTAGAAACAATTATACAACTATTAAAAAAGAAATTTTGTCTATTGTCTTGTGTATTTCAAAATTTCAAGATGATTTATATTACAAGAAATTTTTATTAAAAATAGATTGTAAATCTACAAAAGATGTTCAAAATATTGTTTCAAAACAAATTTTTGCAAGACGGCAGGCTATCCTATCTGTATTCGACTTTGACATTGAATACATTAAAGGTGAGGAGAATTGTTTGC
The DNA here is from genome assembly GCA_020080225.1 of Gynochthodes officinalis. NCBI lineage: Eukaryota > Viridiplantae > Streptophyta > Magnoliopsida > Gentianales > Rubiaceae > Gynochthodes > Gynochthodes officinalis. Next base: position 6,514,066 of record CM034622.1, read on the forward strand.
CAAATTTTTTAACTAGAGAATTTCTTACAGGAATTCAAAAATGAGTATTATCAAGAAAGAAGGAGATTTAAAGATGTCTAGAATTCAATCTATTCAAGAATTGGCCAAGCCAAATAGATATCAAGCTTTATCTTATATTCCTGCAATCACTTATATTCAAGCTTTGGATACTCCATTTATGAAGACTCAAACCCAAAGGCCTATTCCTCAAACTCAACAAACTCAAGCTTCATCCAGCTCCACAGTCTTTCATTTTACTAAGAAGACTATAGAACACATTTTGATAACTCAGTTTATTCAATTTCTAGATTTTCAAACTTTTTCCAGATATCATGAAAAAACCCTTCATCCAGATATTCATTGGATTCTTTTCGATACTAAAAAAGATGTCAAGTTCTATATGCTGATTTTGATTGACTCAGGATCAGTGGAAATTAGACATACTTTAGATGACAAAGATGCAACTAAGGTTGCATATTCAAACGTTGTCATTCGAAAGATTCTTTCCTTTGATGAATAGGGAAGTCATGCAATTATTAAACCATTCTCAGTAGATACTTATCAGGTTATACATACCAAGATTATTTAGTAGCTTGGTATAAAGCTTCTTTCCTTTGTCCATTCAATCACTTATGGTTTTTCATTTTTTACAAAACTTTAATTCTCAAGTCCAATTAGTACCCATCTGGTTCTATGATTGGTGGATATTCTTTGGTTGTATCGAAGATATGTTCACTCCTAAAGCCAAAATGGCTTACAAACTATTCCAAAGAAAAATTGAAGGCAGAATTCAAGACTACATGCAACAAATTTAATTTCATATAATGTTCAAAGTTCTATGGATTTTCTGCTAGAGTTACAAAATTCATCAGTTTCATCCGAAGCCTTTACCAATGTCATTGGTACAGGAATTCAAGATTAAGTGGTGGGACAAGTTTTCCATTAATCAAGAGACAATGGCCACACATTTCCAAGGGTCACAAAGCATTCCATAGATAGGTCAAAAGATTCCTCAACTGACTACTCAAACAAAGCAGGATGGGCCATCAACACCTTCGAAAGAAAAAGAAAAGCAAAAGATTCCTAAAGAAGAAAAGAAAAAATAAAAAATGATAGAAAGTCAGATTCCTTCGATTGATCGATTATTGCAAAAAGACAAAGAAATTGCATATGCTTATGCTGAATATCAAGAGTTTTTGCAATTCAAGAGATTCAAGGATCAAGCCAAATCCATGCCTATAAACAGCAAGGCATCCTCAAAAGGATCATCATTAGATTCATTTGGAGTCCCCTTAGCACAAGACCCATTTGATATTTAAACTAATATTTTTCTTTTTTGCAAATATAGTACTCATGATTCCAGAAGAAACTGATTACATAATTATTCAAGTTGGCGGAAGAAAGAAACTTGTTTGAGCCCTAAGAATTTGCAGCAAAGAAAATTGTTTTCAACTTATTCAAAATAGAGGATTGGGAAAAAAACAAGAATTTCAAGCAATTATTCTTTCCAGAAAGCAAGAAATCTAAAAAAGTTGATGATCAATTCTACACAGAATGTCTCATATTGTTGATTCATAATCAAGAATAACAACATGTGTGGGAAGAATACAAAGCAAATAATCAACTTTTATTCCAAGAAGGGTCAGAAAGCTCTAGTTCAACTCAACCATATGATAGTCCTCTTGTGTTTGTATTTCCACACACACTAGAGGTGTGAAGTCTCTCAAGGAGTGTTAAGGTCCTACTGAGGTGGTTTTTGTTCCCCCAGAGGGAGTCATGGTCCAACCAGTTCAGTATGGTTAGAGTAAAAGAGTTGCTGTTGAGCAAAGCCTTAGTTGGTAAACTTACCAAAAGATGAGTGTTTTAACAAATCTGTATTCCTTTTATGGTAAATATCTCGATGGTGGTAGGTCCTTCAACAGCTAAGTTTTTCCTTCCCTGGCTTCATTTTTTCTGAATCCTCTACAGATTAATCTGTAAGATCGGTAGTTGGTGTTTGCTTGCTTCAACTATTTGATTCCCGATCCTTAAACTCATGTACAAGGTCATTGAAAGCTTCGATTTTTTTTTTCTGTTTTCTGGAAGTTCTCTTATTCGGTAGCTCAGTACTATTTTCTATATTTTCTTTCCTTATTTGGTTCTTTCTTCTTATTGTACTGAGTCTACTGAGAACTTATGGGCATGAGCTATCATTGTTTTGCTTGAAATCCTTGGTCGACGATTAGGCGTAGGAAGTGAATGAAAGTTTGTTTTCGTTTTGCACTTTCGTTCTCCTTTTTCTGTGTGTAAGCTCTCCTGTTGAGCTTCTGCCACACTTTTTGCTGTGTTTTGTCTACTCTTCTTTTGCAGGTGGTATTAGTTTCTAGTTCATAGGGTGGGTAATGGCAAGTGGCAGTACTCCTGGTGAGCTAGTGGTGCTTGGGCTACTCCAAAACTTCAGTTTATCCAAAGAAGAGGGAGATGGCGTGAGTGGGGGTGAAGAGGGTCTTTGAACCAACATTGAGGAGGGGGGTAGAAGTTTGATTGGCAGAGTTTTTGGAGACAAGAAGGTTAACTTTACAAGGCTCAAGCTCATGTTAGAGGGACTATGGTCGAAGTTTGTTATGAGGGAACTAGGAGAGAATTATTTTCAATTGTATTTAGAAATCCAGAGAACAAATTCTGAATCCTTTATGGCAAAGGGTGGACGTTCGATAATCACTACATTGTCCTAATGGAGTGGTCTGAACAGCTAACTCTTCATCCATGTAACTTCCAAATGGTTGATATATGGATCCAAGTATGGGACTTGCCGTTCCAATGGGTTTCTAGAGAAATGGGTATTAAGATTGGAAGTTTGTTCAAGCAAGTCATGGATGTGTGGGTGTCAGATTTGAAAAGCAAAGAGGGTCGACATATTCGTTTATTAGCCAAAGTTGACATTGGCAAACCATTACTTCGAGGAACTGTGTTGAAACTACCTGGAATCTCTTGTTGGGTTACCTTTAAGTATGAGAACTTAGCTTTATTTTGCAAGTATTGCGGTAGAGTTGGTCATATGGAGTGGGTATGCTCGGCCAGGAGAGAGGATAGTCAGAAAAATGTGCTCAAGGAAGGTCAATTCGGGGATTGGCTAAGGGCAGCAGGGACCAAAAATCCATTAGCAGGAAGGGGTAGGGGTAGTGTTGCCTTGGGAAGAAAAAAGAAATCAGGGAGGGCAGATGATCTTGAGAGAGGGCGGGATGGGATAGGAACAAAGGGAGATGAGGAAGTGTTACCAAAAGAGAGAGATAGGCTACAAGGCCTCAATGATGGGTTTCATGGGTTAAGGTCGAAGAATGGGGAAGGAATTCCTGATTGCATGCTCCAAGCTAAGGGCCAAGATGAGGGCAGGGGGTATCATTACGGGAGAATGGAAAAGGTGAGGGGTACAAAGGAAGAAGTATTCAATGTTTAGGAGCTGAAATTGACGAGAGTCCTACTGGCTCTTCTCGGAATTCTCAGTTTGATGGCCGTCAAGTCATTGAGATGACAAAAAATGTTTCTTCCATTGGGAGCTCGCTGCCGCTAACTAGGAGGACAGATTGTGGGTCAAGTCAACCGAAGCTTGCTTCTCCAGTAAATGATACTCAGCTTGTTGGAAGTCAAGAGCTTGAGTTGCCAAGAATTACTCCCATCAATGTGAACTTGATGAAGTCGGCTGAGAGGATAGGAAGTTGGTTAAGCCAACCGAATCCTGAAACTCGAGCATGTGTAAGTGTGATGAACCCAAGTGCACAAGGAGCAACGTGTGGAGCTAAAAGTTCTGAGAGAAACCGATTGCAGCTGTGGGTGGTTGAAGAAAAGAAACAAAGAGATAGCAGCACCAAAGAAATAAAGAGTGAATGGTGCAAGGGGCAAGTGGAAATAAAGAAAGGGTAGCGGGTAGGTTTGCTGGAAATTTCTCTAAGAAGTCCAATCCAATGTTATTGGATTTAGTGAATGTTCCAATTTGTTGTGAAGGTAAGGGCAGCAAGGTAATGGAATTGGAGGGTAGTGAGATTAAAGATAATAAGCCAAGGGTAGGAAGATCAACAGGGAGAGCTCAAAGGCAAAAAAACCGATGGGTGCGACTTGGTGAGAAAAATCAAATGGGTGCTGAAATATTGATGCAAAATAGTGAGGAAAAGCCCATTGGGGGTAGAAAAAGATGTTGGGAGGGGCTAGGTGAAGGGGAAGGCGGGGTAGTAAAGGTGGATCCGAAAAATAAAAGACAGAGACAAGATCAGATAAGTAAGGCTAGTGAAGGGAAGGTGGGGGCATCCAGCCTAGACTGGGCCCAAGTGGACCCATGAAGGCATTTGTGTGGAATTGTAGAGGTTTAGGCGGACCTTCTACAATTTCCCAGGTGAGGGAGGTTTTAAAATCCCACCGCCCCGATATTGTGTTTCTGTCTGAAATTAAGAAGAATTGTAGATATGTAGCATCAGTGTGTAGAAGATTGCAATTTAAGTAGAGATGGAGGATGATGGAAACGAATGGGACTCGTGGAGGAATATTGGTGCATTGGTCGGAGGAAATTACAGTTGTTAAAATTATTTCCACTAGCTTCTCATTTCAGCTAGAATGTAGGTTGGCTGGGGAGGATAGTAATTTTTGGGCAATTCTTATTTATGCTAGCACGGATATAAAGGTTAGGGAGGAGCAATAGAGGTACTTGGAGAGACAAAAACAATTTTGGGGTGAGAGGTGGTTTATGGGGGGAGATTTTAATGATATAGTTCAAAAAGAAGAAAAGAGTGGAGGTAGGGCTAGATTAGAGGGTAGCTTTGTTTCTTTTAGAAGTTTTATTAGGAATATGGAAATGGGAGATCTGGGATTTGTCAGAAGAAAGTTCACATGGGCCAATAACAGGGAGAGAGAAGGTTATGTGGAGGAAAGGCTAGATAGGTTTTTCGGATCGCCCAGATGGCTAGTGGAAAGTCCAAGATTAAAAGTGTCTCATTGAGTGCCAAGCTTCAAACCACTCATTTTTAATCGTGGATACGAATCCAAATGGGCAACATAAGAAAAAGAGGTTCTATTTTGATCAAAGATGGGTTAAAAAAGATGAAGCTAAGGAGATCATCAAGGAAGCCTAGAGCAGGAACCAAGTGGGTACTCCATTATATCAAATTTGCTCACATATTAAACAATGTCGGTTGGCTCTTCTACAATGGAGTCAAAGGACAGAATTCAATTTGACCAAGCAAATCCTCAAGATCAAAAGAAGAATGGAGGTGATGCAAAATCAAGGAGGTGGGAGAAACTGGCAAGAGTGGAGACTATTGAAAAGTAAATTGAATCGAGCTTATCAGGAGGAGGAGCAATATTGAAGGCAGAAGTCAAGAATTCAATGACTTCGAGAAGGGGATAACAATACCAAGTTTTTCCATGCAAGTATTGTAATCCGAAGAAGGCAGAATGATATAGAGGGATTGATGAAAAGGAATGGTAGAAGATGTGAAAGTCAAGAGGAAGTCAAAGAAGAAATCCTTGGGTTTTACAAAGAATTGTTCACCACGGCAAATCCACCTAATCTCTAGAAAGGTCTTCAACGTATTCCGTTGTCCATTACCCAATCCATGAACCAAAGACTGATAAGGCCGGTGGAAGATGAAGAGATTAAGCATGTTCTATTCCAAATGTATCCTAATAAAGCTCCTGGCCCTGACGGTATGACTCTTCTTTTCTTGCAGTCGTACTGGGATATTGTCAAAAATGATATCTACGCTGCTGTTAAAGATTTCTTTTCTTATAAGAAAATGCTTAAGCAAATGAATCATACTTTGATAACCCTCATTCCAAAGGTTACAAAACCGAACTCCACTAAAGACTTTAGGCCTATAAGTTTGTGCAACAGTGTCTATAAGATAATAGCTAAAGTGCTGGCTGATAGGCTAAAACATTGTCTATCTGTATGTATAAGTCAAAACCAAGCAGCCTTTATTCCAAGAAGATAAATTTTAGACAATATGGTTGTTGCTCAAGAATGCATTCATACTCTTTATTCAAAGACAAAAGGGTCGAGAGGGTACATGGCACTCAAACTTGATATGGCAAAGGCTTATGATAGGGTAGAGTGGGAGTTCTTGTGTTCAGTTCTTAGGAAGATGGGCTTCTCTTATATTTTTTTTGAATGGATTAGGCAGTGTATTATCTCTATCACTTTTTCGTTCAATATTAATGGGGAAAAATGTGGGTACATAGAACCTACTCGAGGCATTAGATAGGGGGATCCTCTTTCAACTTATTTGTTCTTAATCATTTCGGAAGCTTTCTCGAATATGATTAAATAAGCTAGCTTGAGAGGTGTATACCAAGGACTGAGAGTATGTAGGAATGGACCCATAATTACTCATTTGTTATTTGTGAATGATTCTATTTTATTTTGTGAAGCAGATGTTGAGCAAGCTAGAATGATTAAAACCCTTCTAGATAAGTATTGCAACATGTCGGGGCAACTGGTCAATTTGGATAAGTCGTCAATCTTCTTCAGCCGCAATGTGTCCAGAGAACACAAAGACTCTATTGGCCTTGTCCTAGATGGAGTTAAGGAAAAGAAGAATACTAAATACTTAGGTCTGCCTATGCATATAGGGAGATCTAAAAGGGAGGTTTTCGGCTATGTTGTGGAGACAGTGCAGAGGTGTATCAATGGGTGGCAGAACCGTTTTCTCAGCTGGTCGGGCAAAGAGACACTAATCAAAGCTGTGGTAGATGCTCTTCCCACATTTGTCATGAGCTGCTTCAAACTTCCAAGCAACATTTGCCAAGATCTGATCAGAAATACAGTGGCTTTCTGGTGGGGGAATAAATCAGAAAGGAAGTCAAAAATTCATTGGAAAACTTGAAAGGACTTAGCTGCACCAAAGAAGGAGGGAGGACTTGGCTTTAAAAATATACAATTGTTTAATGATGCTCTGATTGCTAAACAATTGTGGAGATTGGTTACTCAACCCAATCTGCTTGTTAGTAAGGTGATGAAGGCTAAATACTTTCCTAAGGAGGGATTGCTGAAAGCACCTCAGAAAGGCAACTCATCCTGGTTGTGGAAGAGCTGGTTGAATACTCGGTATGTTCTATGCCACGGAGCAAGATTTCAAATGGGAGATGGTAAGTCAATAAGGATCTGGGATCATCCCTGGATTCCGAGGATCAAAGGAAGGGTAAATGTTCAAGAACCATCCTCCACGAATCCAATTATGTGGGTGAGTCAACTCATAACTAATGAGAGGAAGGCATGGAATAGGCAACTTATTGGTGAGATCTTCAATAGTTATGAAGCCGAGAGAATCTGCTCTATCCCAATTGATCAACATGGGGGTAGCGATAAACTTATTTGGCATCTCAATCAGGACGGAAGGTTTACGGTCAAATCAGCATACCAGGAGCTACTAAGGGACCATCGGAGGAATCTAAGCAAAGCAGAAAGTAGCAATTCAAGGGTTGTACTAAGTTGTCTTTGGATGAGGGTATGGAGTTTAGGAATCAAAGGAAAACTTAAGCACTTCATTTGGAGATGTTGTAATGGTCTTCTTCCTTCCAAGGATCAACTTATCAAGAGAGGCATTAAAGAGGATCCAGTGTGCAACATGTGTGGGGAGCAATTTGAAACCTTGGAGCATGTGCTACTTCACTGTAGACGTGCAAAGAATGTTTGGAAAATCGCTTCAGTACAGTGGGTAGATGTTAATTCGCTTGAGCAATCCTTTCAGGATTAGTGGTTTCAAATCAGTATGGGGACTAAGGAAGGCAACTGGCAGGATAATCTTAACTGGTAGTTTATATCTTGTGGATGCTATGGAAGTCCAGAAATCTCTAGATTTTCCAAAATGAATGGAGAGAGGAAAGAGTTGATATGGACCTGGCTTTTGCTGAATGGAGGGAATTCCAAGAGGCTAAGAAGGCTACCTAGTCAATCTGATGCTTCATGGGAGGAAATTAGTACTATATATAGTTGATAGAGTTACGGTCCTAGGAATAGAACTGTTATACTATCCACTGTATAGGTAGTATGCTTAGATTATATAGTTTTGAGTAAATTGCTAGATGTAGTTTATTTTTGGGCTGAGACTTGCATAGAGTACTTAGTTGATCTTTACCATTTGGTAGTATTGTTTTATTGGACCTTTTGATTATATCAATACAATTATCGTTTTAAGTTAAAAAAAAAAAAAAAAAAACTCAACCATATGCAAGTATGCCCCATGATGGCAGGGTATTAACAAAAGTTCCCAACAAATTTGAAGAAGTTCAGCAATTCAAGAAACAAACACTTAAAGACAAGTATATCATAGAATGAAGAAGATGGTCTACATTCAAAAAGCGAGAAGTGGAAGAATGATTAAAATCCTTCAAGCACGTGAAGTAGGGACAGTTAGAAAGATTCTATTTTCCACTATCAAAAGAAGAGTGGGTCCCTCAACACAAGACTACAAAAGACTTTTCAAAAATAATATTCCTTCCTCAAGTGGCGGACAGAGTGGCCGACCAAATTCAAATTTAGACTCAAACGAAAATGAAGATTCCTCTCCTAGTTATATAAATTAGGACTTCATTCATGTATAGAGGCATCAACTGTTTTGATAGCCTTTCATAGAATTCTAAGCATTCCTCTCTTGTTCCAAACTTAGACTTTTATTCCTCAGTTTCCAAATATTTCCTTTGTATTTCAAGATCTTATTTTGAAATAAATAAAAAAATTTAGTTCAAAATACTTCGTGTTTTATTTACCGGTTTCAAGGAGCTCTTGTTCAAAGGACTTCTTTACCAATTTCAATTACTATTTCCGCACTTCAAACAAGTAAGTTTACTATTCATTTTATGTGTTTACTTATTTGGTTTGTATGTTTCAAGAATTCTCTAATTCAATAGTATGAGGAAAAAATCCAAAAGTTCCTAAAGCAACGAAGTGTGATTAGAAGGCTCTTCCTCATATCCATTCGGGGGTCCTTTAACATAGGATCTATTTGATATATAAAAAAAAAGAGAAAGAAAAGTTTATTCCACTAAAGTCTTTTCTATGCAGCTACAGGATGAAGATAATCAATTCCAGCATATACATTTCAAGTTATGGAAGCCAATTATTTCCACAAATCATTCAAGAGAGAAAAATAGGTGGTGTTCGTTGAATCGAATTGACAACTAAAGGGAAAAGGGCGAGGCACACTAAAAGATACCATTCAAAGTGGCAGTATTATTATCAAAAGAAGATAAAGCAGATGACAACATACTGGAAATGGAAAGAAAATTCAAATGCAAATTGGAATGGAGATTCAAATTCAAATTCAAATTCATGCAAACAAAATTCAAGACTCAAGTTCTTCTATAAAAGAAGATATTGCTGAAGATTCAATAACCTCGAATTCTATCAAGCATTCTACTTCTTAAATACTCTTTTGAACATTAAGCTCTTCAATCCCTATTTCATCAATCCTTTCATATTTTCAAATAGTTTCAGAAGCTCTTATTTCAAGGTTCTCCTGTTGTACTACTGATTTCAATTTGAAATTTTAAAACAAGTGAGTATTCTATTCATTTATCTTTTATAAGTTTATTTCCTTTTATGTTGTCCTACCCCTCTTCGAAAAATTTTGTTTTTTAACGATATTTTTCATAACTATCTCCTTCAATGATTTCAGAAAGTATTCCAAAATATCATTTTAAAACACCTACTCCATAAAATATAAATTCACCTTCTATGTCTTCTACTAGATTTCAAATGGAAATAATGTAATTTTAGTAATAAAAAGTGATTTTGAGATAGAAATGGAATATATGGAAGAACTATTCAAAGAAGAAGATGATGATAAAAAAAAACAAGAGTTTTTATCATTAGATAAGATTATTTAAGAAAAGTTCAAAGAAGAATGGATTTTATACGTGAAAGAAAAGAGATGTAATATTCTTTTAATATTAAAGACATGAAAGCAAAGAAATTTTCTTTTGAGAATAAGATTTTATACTTGTTTAGGGTTAGTAACTAACACTATTATAAATAATGAAAACCATTTAAAAATAGCAATTTCTATCTAATAGCTAAGTTCAATGCAATAGTTTAAAAAATTTTAAAAATTTGGTACTCGTATTAGTTATTATAATTGCATATAATTTTAATTTTATTTTGATAGTATAATTTTTATTACTCACTACAATTTATCAATAAGAGTATATCATTGCTACTCATTTACCCCTAATCAAACTTTTGAAACTTTTTTTTTAAAGAAAACAATATTTGTGTGTGTATATTTCAAATGATTTCCTAATATTTTTTAAACTATTTTTATTTTACTTTCCAAACCATCTAAATTTTTTTAAAAAATTTAAATTACAATATATTAGATAATAATTTTGGAAACTAAAATTTTATTTTTTATTTGTGAAAATTATACTAAATGGTGACGTTTAAGTACAAGATCACTATTACCAAAACAAAATGATCATTTTCACATAAATAGTTAAATTTATTATAATAGTCTTATGTGTTCTAATAATCAAGTATTCATGTTATGTATTAGGTTTGCATCTCACACATAAAATATTTTTAATAATGCATCTTTTAATATTACAATCATAAAAAAAAAAATCTTACTATTAATAGCATTAAAACAAAAAGTATGTTAGTTTTTTAGATTGATATCTATATATATAATTCAATTCTAACTTTTAACATAGTATTATCATTTTTAATTATATATGGAATAACTCTAGTATAAAGAAATAAAAAAAAGATTTAAGTTATATTGTTAAAAATTAACCAAAATATTATATATGACTAGAATTGCTTGATATGTTTATCTTTAAATATTAGTAAAGAAGTTTATATAATTAGTTAGTTAATTAGCACTCACATCTTAAAATAGAAACACATACACACACACATATATATAATATCACAATTTCCAACATTCATTTTTTTAATGATTTATTGGTTATTCCAGATAGTGGAATAAATGTTTAGTTGTTATTGTAGATTTATTATTTATTATGAAAATTAATTTTTATAAATATATGATTATACTAATATATAGAATAGTTGAAGCCGGTATAAAATATTAAAATAATGATATGTAAATGTATAATATATTTTTTTGATAATATTCATAATTTATTTTGATAATTATAAATTCAAAATAATAAATTGAGATAATGTTGAATAATATTTAGAGTTAGTACTAACATTTTGGAGTCAAAATATTTAAATTGATAAATGGGAAAGAAGTAATGTTACTTTGAATATTATGCTATATATTGGTTTTAATTTATAGTTTTAAGCAAAAATTTTGAATTATAAATATTATTTTTTAAGAAAAATTTTGTGTAATTTTTAATTATTTAATTGGTATTTTAATTGATTTTAGTATATTTTGTGAACTATAATGTTTTCTGTGAACTAAAATTTTAGGAAAGAAAATTTATTTTAAATTTATATCTCCCAGACAACAAAAAGAATTAGATTTAATTCAGCAATGTTCAGTTTTTAGACAGATAAATCATATTAGTCATGTCAAGCATCAAATAAATTATTTAAAAGAAGAATTTTCTTATTCAAGAATTGAAGAACAATTAAAAGATAGATTAATTCAAGATAAAATTAGAGAGTTAGAAAAACTTTTTATAAACGAAATCTGTTCAGACTTGCCAAATGCCTTCTGCCAAATTTTCTGAAAAAAAATATTAAAACAAAAACTAGACCTATTCAAATGAATCAAGAATTTCTAGAAACATGTAAAAAAGAAATTCAAACTTTATTAGATAAAAAGTTAATAAGACCTTCCAAGTCTCCTTGGTCATGCCCAGCATTTTATGTCATGAATCAAATTGAAAAAAGAACGAGGTGTTCCAAGATTAGTAATTAATTAAAAACCATTAAATAAAGTATTGAAATGGATAAGATATCCAATCCCTAACAAAAGATATTTACTTAATAGATTTGTAGATGCTAAAGTATTTTCCAAATTTGATATGAAGTCTGGATATTGGCAAATTCAAATTGTTGAAAAAGATAGATATAAAACTGCATTCACAGTTCCGTTTGGATATTACGAATGAAATCTCATGCCTTTTGGATTAAAAAATGCACATTCAGAATTTCAAAATATTATGAATGATATTTTTAATCCTTATTCAACTTTTATGATTGTTTACATTGATGATGGTTTGGTATTCTCAGAAACTGTTGATAAGCACTTCAAACATTTAGACATATTCTTCAAAGTGGTAAAAGGGAAGGGCTTAGTTGTCTCGGGACCAAAAATGAAATTATTTAGAACTAATGTTAGGTTTTTAGGACATAATATTCATTTAAGAACAATTATTCCAATCAATAGAAGTTTAGACTTTGTAGATAAGTTTCCTAATGAAATTAAATATAAGAATCAACTCCAACGATTTTTAGGCTGCCTTAAATATATTTCAGATTTCTTTCCAAAACTATATTAAAAGAGTAATCCACTTTGTCAAAGATTACAAAAGAATCATCCACCATGGACAAACGCCCATACTCAAATAGTAAAAGAAATAAAGCAAAAGGCTAGATTCCTTCCTTGTCTAGGCATACCACATCCTAAGGCTTTTATGATTGTAGAAACCAATGCGTCAGACATAGGATATGGTGGAATACTCAAACAACAATTAGAAGACACCAGTCTCAAACAATTAGTTAGATTCCACAGTGGAGTTTGGTCAAGGGTTAGAAAAAATTATTCAACCATTAAAAAAGAAATTTGGTCAATTGATTTATGTATTTCAAAGTTTTAGGATGATTTGTATTATAATTTTTTTTTTTAATTACGAATTGATTGTAAATCTGCCAAAGATGTTCAAAATATTGTTTCTAAACAAATTTTTGTAAGATGGCAAAATATCCTATCTGTATTTGATTTCGATATAGAATACATTAAAGGTGAGGAGAACTATTTGCTTGACTTTTTAACTCGTGAATTTTTAACAGGAATTTCAAAATGAATTTAGTAAAGAAAGAAGGAGATTCCAAAAAACTTCAACTTGTTCATTTGACATTTCCAAACAGATTTCAATCTCTTTCGGATTATCCTCCATTAAACTTTGCCCAAGCCCTAGAAGCGCCATATCAAAAGACTCCTATTCAAAGACAAGTGTCCCAACCTCAAATTACTCAAGGACAAACTTCTTCCAACCCTACAAATTCTTACTTTACAAAAAATATTATAGAACCTATCTTACTTACCCATTTTATTCAACTTCCAGATTTCCAAAATTTCTCAAGATTCTTAGGTCAAACTCTTTTTCCCGATTGTAGTTGGGTTCCCTTTAACACAAAAAAAGATGTCAAGTATTATCTTCTGATCCTCATTGATTCAGGTTCAGTGGATATACGCCACAATCTAGATGAAAAGAATCCTACTCGTATTGCCTATTCAAAAGCCATTATAAAAAAGATTTGTTCTTTTGATGAATGGGGCAGTAACTCATTAATCAAACCATTTTCATCTGATACTCAACATCAATGTTACACGTATTAAGATTATCTTGAAGAATGGACCAAAGCTTTTTATTTTCGCCCATTCAACCACTCTTGGTTTTTTACCTTTCATAAAACTTTTGCCTCTCAAGTCCTTTCAATCCCAATCTGGCTCTACAATTGGTGGGCTTATCTTGGTCCTACAGAAGATATTTATCCCCCTAAAACTCAAATGGCATTCAAGTTATTCATTATAAAAAAAAGGGCAAAATTCAAGATCACATGCAGCAAATTCAATTCCATATCATGTTCAAAATCCCATGGATATTTTGTTGGAGCTATAAACTTCAACAATTTCATCACAAGCCTCTACCAATGTCCTTGGTATAAGAATTCAAAATCAAATGGTGGACCCAGGTAACAATAACTCAAGAAATGGTGGCCTCACAATTTGCAGGGTCACAAATTGTCCCACAAACAAGACAAAAAATCCAATCACCAACAATTCCATCACAGCAGGTTCCAAGACCACAATTGTTGGTCCCACACACACCTGTCAAAGCAAAAGAGACCATTCAAAAGCAAGAAAAGAAAAAAGAGAAATTGATAGAAAGCCAAATTCCAACTCTAGCCCAATTATTCCAAAAGGATAAAGAAATTGCGAATGATTATGCTGAATTTCAGGAATACTTGCAATTTAAGAAATTCAAGGAATGGGCAAAATCAGTGTCTATAAATAGCAAGGCGTCCTCAAAAGGATCATCATCCGATCCATTCAGCGAGCCATTAGCTCAAGACCCTTTTGATCTTTAACCAATTTTCTATTTTGCAGATTTTCAATGAAAAAGGTTCCTCAAACAAAGCCATATTGGTTACTTAAAGTTTTAGATGATTCAGATAATTACAAGTTAGGAACCCTTGAAAGAGTTTCTAGACTTTCAAGTATTTACAACGTGGCTCAAGCTACTCAAAATCACAAGACATGATCATTTTCGTTCAACAAGTTACCCAAGATTATTTACCCTAGTAGTAAGAAATCTCAAAAGAAACAAGATTGTGATTATGCTCAAACTCACAAGTGGTGGGTAAAGACGGACAATCAAAACAAAGAATTTATGGAAGGCTGGGCAGTAAGACATGGCAAATTTTTTACCTTTTTATTCTCCATTGAAACTAGTTCCAAAAAATGGGAAAATTTTATTTAAAAATACTGTTGAAAGACTTAATCAAGAATTCCATCATTCTGACATATTTGACAAAGAAATAGTTGAAGCCTCCTCAAGCATACCAATCCAACCGAATTCAATAGATCCAGCAGAGCAATTTCCTTCGCCATGAAGATATCTAGGACAACCTACATTCAAAAGGCAAGAAGTGGACAAGTATTCAAAGCAATTCAAGCATGTGAAGTAGGGTCTATAAGAATGATGTTGTTCTCCACTCCAAAAAGACAAGTAGGACCCCTAGCACAAACATACTAAAGGCTTTTCAAAAAGAAGATTTCTTCCTCAAAAGAAGAGTCAAGTGGCGGACAGAATTCAAATGCAAATTAAAGCAGAGATTCCAAATGCAACTCAAATGCAAATTCAAGATCTTTAGATTTCTATAAATTAGAAGTTTCATTCATAGATCAAGATCGCTTATCTATCTTCCCATGTGTTGAGAGTTACAAGCCTTCGCCGTTCAAGCAGCAAACTAGCCCTTCATTCCTAGGTGCAAATATCTCCTTTGTAATTTTCAATCTTTAAATCTTATTACAGGTTTTGATTCAAAGCTCGGGATTTCAACATTTGGTTTCGTTATTGTTTCAAGTTTTGAAGACCTTTTGTCTTCTTATTTTCAAGTAAGTTCTAATATCTTCAATTATTACTCTTATTTGTTTTAATGAACACTGTCCTACCCTTTTATGGTATAGTGGAATAAATGTTTAGTTGTTATTGTTGATTTATTGTTTCTTATGAAAATTAATGTTTATAAACATATGATTATACTAACATATAGAATAGTTGAAGCTGATATAAAATATTAAAATAATGATATGTAAATGTATAGTATAATTTTTTTATAATATTCATAATTTATTTTGATAATTATAAATTCAAAATAATAAATTGAGATAATTTTGAATAATATTTAGAGTTAGTAATAACATTTTGGAGTCAAAATATTTAAATTGATAAATGGGAAAGAAGTAATGTTACTTTGAATATTATGCTCTATACTATTTTTAATTTATAGTTTTAAGCAAAATTTTTGAATTATAAATATTAATAAATATTAAGTTTTAAGAAAAATTTTGTGTAATTTTTAATTATTTAATTGGTATTTTAATTGATTTTAGTATATTTTATGAACTATAATTTTTTTAATTAATTTAATAGTACTTTGTATAATTACATATCTAATTAAACATCATGTTTCTCTGCTAAAAAAAATAGAACTAAGGGCAAACAAGTACATTTAAAAGAAATACATAAGTGTATGTGAGTTATAAAATTTATGGTAATATAAATTGAAAAAATCAACTTTGATTAATTTTAGATTTTATAGTCGATTGTATTTGAAGTAAAATTTAAATAACTAATAATAATTTTTAACTTAAAAATAAATAAAATAATCACTACTTTTAAAGTGAATTAATATAGTAGATGGAATCCTAAGGGTCGAGACATCTATCCAGCCGAATTCACCTACAAATAGGCGTCCACAGTTGGATCCATTACAAGAAATTGGAGGTCCTATGACCAGATCAAGAACTAAGAGAATGCAATCTGCCTTAGCAACTCTTATAACCGAATTTCAAGCTATGGAAACAAGGAAGAATAAGGCAATGAAGACCGGCTCTCAATATGTCACTATGATTAGTGTTGTAAATGATGAGCTAAGTGTTTCTAATGCTTCGTCATGATCGATAGGATAGCCAAGGTGATTAGAGAAGCTTCCAAATCCATAGCCACGATGACAAGAGAAGCTTCAAAATCCAATTCAAGAATGGAAAGCTCCATTAGGCCAACACAAGCAAATTCAATCCACACTTGGATTATAGTTTAGGAAGTATTTCCTTTTCTTAGAATAGTAGTTCTTTTTAGTAATTGTTTCTTTAGGTAATTAGTTTCCTAAAAGACAAGAAGTTCTAATCCTTATAGAGAATGGATTTCTCCTTGGCCAAACCTTGTTAGCATCTATAAATAAGGCCATTGGCCACACTAAGAAGACACAACTTTTATCAATACAAACTTGACAGCTTTTAACTTTTCTTTGAGTTCTAATTTCAGAACTTGTTTTGAGTCTTTAGGGAAGCCTCTTAAGTTCATGTTTAAGCTATCTTATTGAGTCTCTTTCCCTCAACAATTTGAGCGTGCTTCTTGGTTCTAAGGAAATAGTCCAACTCACAACCGGGTTTTGGATTGATCATTCGGGTGTCAAGTAGACAAAAGTAAGGTCCTTCTTCAATCTTGGAGTTGGTGTCTTACTAAAGAAAGAACTAGTTCAACCTAGAGGATGATACTAGAACCTACACTCTGGTATTTATTTCGAATTTTTATTCTTAAGCTTAGGCCGAGGACATATAGCTTCTCAATGCTCAAACTCATGAACCATGACCATCTTAGATGATGGAACCTATCAAAGTGAGAGTGAAGATAAGTTAAGTAATCAAGATGAAGACATAGCCACAATTTATGAAAAGGAACAACCAAATGGTGATTGTTCAGTTACATTAAGGGCTTTGAGTGATCAGTCTGAGGAGAACACCGAGGATCAAAGGACAAATATTTTCATTCTAAATGTTTTATCAAGGATCAAATTTGCATGTTAATTATTGATGGAGGATCCTATACTAACCTAACTTCTACTTATCTTGTAGATAAATTGAAGTTTAAATGTTCATTGCATCCGAAGCCATACAAGATCCAATGGATGAACCAAAGTGGATCACTCCGTGTTACAAAGCAAACCATCATAAAATTTTGAATTAAAAATTATACTGATCAAGTTCTTTGTTATGTGGTTCCTATGCAAGCTACTCACCTTCTCTTGGGACGACTTTGGGAGTATGATTGTCATGCAAATCATTCTGGGAGGACTAATAAGTATCACCTCAACAAGGATGGTATAGCCCTCGCACTATCACCATTGCCACCTTCGAAAATTAGTAAATTTCAGCAACAACAAATGGTGAAGCAAATGGAGTGGATAAAAGAGCAAAAGAAGATTGAAGCAGGTCCGAAATCTACTAAACCCATAAGTAAACAATTTCCTTCAACTTCTAAAGGTAAGGCTTCGGTTCTCATAAGTGAAACCGAAGGTATACAGCCATCAATTGAAGATTTTAAAGGTAGCTTCTATACTTGCATGAGGGACATTGGTAGAGCTTTAAATGCAAGTAAAGATTTTGTGTTAATTATTTTTCAAGAATCATTATTTACTAATGAAGAACTACCAAGCGACTTGCCTTCGCAAGTCAAAGTTGTTTTGCAGAAATATGAAGATGTGTATCCAGAAATCTCCCTAAAGGACTACCACCTTAAGGGGATTCAAGCATCAAATTGACTTCATTCCAAGCGCAGTAATTCCCAACCAACCAGCCTACCGAGCCAACCCTGAAGAGATCGAAGAGCTCCAATGGCAAGTTAAGGAATTGTTAGAAAAGGTCATGTACGAGAGAGTCTTAGTCCATGCGTGATTCCAGTTATCCTTGTTCCAAAGAAGGAAGGTATGTGGAGAATTTGTACTAACTGTATGGCTGTTAACAAGATTACAATAAAGTATAGACATCCAATACCTCGCCTTGATGACATGTTTAACAGTTGCATGGTTCTAAAATTTATACCAAAATTGACCTTAAGAGTGGATATCATCAAATACGCATTAAAGATGGAGATGAATGGAAAACTGCTTTTAAGACTAAGTTTCGCTTGTATGAATGGTTAGTCATGCCTTTTGGATTAACTAATGCATCTAGCACATTCATGTGACTCATGAATCATGTATTTAGGCAGTTTATAGGAAAATTTGTTGTTGTGTATATTGATGACATTCTCATTTATATCAAGAACTTGGAAGAGCATGTTAAGCATATTAAATTTGTTTTAAGTGTCTTGTGTGAAAATCAGTTGTTTGCTAATATCAAGAAGTGTACCTTTTGTGTGGAAAGTGTTGTATTTCTTGGATTTATTATTAGTTCGAAAGGTATACAGGTTTATCAAGCAAAAGTCGAGACTATAACCTCTTGGCCAAGACCTACAACCGTGCATGAGGTAAGATTTTTCCATGATCTTGCTCATTCTACATCAGGTTTGTTAAAGATTTTTCTTCAAAGGCCTCTTAATAATGTTCAAAGGTTTGTTCATTCTTTATGTGCATGCCTCTTAATGATCTTATCAAGAAAAATGTTCCATTCATAATAGGTGAACGTCAAGAACAAGCATTTAATGAATTGAAGAAAAATCTTACGACTACACCTATTTTAGCTCTACCTGATTTTAACAAAACCTTTGAGCTTGAATATGATGCTTTAGGTATAGGTATTGGTGTAGTCTTGAAACAAGATGGCTAACCCTTAGCTTATTTTTCTAAAAAATTGAATGGGGCTGCTCTCAATTACCCAACTTACGACAAAGAGCTTTATGCAGTCATTCGTGCCTTAGAGACATGGTAATGCGGTAGCATTACTTGCTGTCCAAGGAATTTGTTATTCACACTGATCATGAGTCTCTAAAGTACTTGCATGGCCAAGGTAAGCTAAAAAAGAGACATGCCAAGTGGAGTTCATTTTTTAAAACATTTCCCTATGTTATCAAGTATAAAAAAAGTAAGGAGAATGTTGTCGCAAATGCACTTTCACAAAAGTCTGTTCTCTTAAGCTCTTTAGATACTAAAATTTTGGGATTTGAGTACATTAAAAATCTTTATTCTACTGATCCTGATTTTTCTAGTATTTATGTAGCTACTGAACAAGGAGCCTTTAACAAATTTTTTAGGCACAATGGGGTTCTTATTCCGTGAGAAGAGATTATGTGTGCCAAATTGTTCACCTCAAGAACTACCAGTTAGAGAATTACACTCCGGGGGTCTCATGGGTCATTTTGGTGTTTTAAAAACATGGAAGATTTTAATTGAACATTTCTATTGGCCTAACATGAAAAGAAATGTAGAAAAACTATGTATTTCATGCATTCAATGCCGTATGGCTAAATCTACTTCTAACCCTTAGGGTTTATATACCCCTTACTTGTTCCTTTTGTTCCCTGGACTGATATTTCTATGGATTTCATTTTAAGGTTGCCAAGGTCACAAAGGGGTAAGGATTCTATTTTTGTTGTCGTAGATAGATTTTCTAAGATGGCTCATTTTATACCTTACAGGAAATCGGATGATGTGAAACATATAGCTGACTTATTCTTTGAAGAAGTCATTCTACTCCATGGGGTTCCACGAACCATTGTTTCCAATCATGATGTCAAATTCTTGAGCTAATTTTGGAAAACTCTATGGGGAAAGTTGGGCACAAAATTATTATTCTCCACCACTGGACATCCACAAACCTATGGGCAGACAGAGGTGACAAATTGTACTCTTGGTACTTTATTGTGTGCATTAATAAAAAAGAATCTTAAAGATTGGGAAGCATGTATACCATATGATGAATTTGCTTATAATAGAACTATCCATTCTACTACCGATCATTCCCCGTTTGAGGTTGTTTATGGTTTTAATCCACTAACCTCTCTTGACTTAATGCCATTGCCAAGCAATGGCAAGTAAATTTTGATGGTGTAGCAAAGACTAAGTTTGTTCAAGAGTTGCATGAGAAGGTACGCCTTCAAATCCTCAAGAAGAACAAACATTACGCTCAAGTTGCCAATAGAGGGAGAAAACAAGTAATCTTTCAACCCGGGGATTGGGTGTGGATACACATGCGCAAAGAAAGGTTTCCAGCTCAACGAAGAACTAAGCTTCATCCTCAAGGAGATGGTCCTTTCCAAGTTATTGCGCGCGTGGGTGAAAGGCTTACAAGCTCAACCTTCCAAGTGATTATGGAGTTAGTGCTACATTTAATGTCTCTGACCTTTCATTGTTTCAGTTGGATGACGAGTTTATGGACTCAAGGGCGAGTCCTTTCAAAGAAGGAAGGACTGATGGAATCCTAAGGGCCGAGACATCCATCCAACCAAATTCACCTGCAAATAGGCATCCACAATTTGATCCATTGCAAGAAATTGGAGGTCCTATGACCAGATCAAGAAATAAGAGAATGCAATCTACCTTAGCAACTCTTATAGCAGAATTTCAAGCTAAGGAAACAAGGAAGGATGAGGCAATGAAGACCGGCTCTCAATATGTCACTATGATTAGTGTTGTAAATGATGAACTAAGTGTTTCTAATGCTTCTTCATGATCAATAGGACAACCAAGGTGATTAGAGAAGCTTCCAAATCTATAGCCATGATGATTAGAGAAGCTTCAAAATCCAATTCAAGAATGGAAAGCTTATTAGGCCAACACAAGCAAATCCAATCCATACTTGGATTGTAGTTTAGGAAGTATTTCCTTTTCTTAGAATAGTAGTTCTTTTTAGTAATTGTTTCTTTAGGTAGTTAGTTTCCGAAAAAGGCAAGGAGTTCTAATCCTTCTAGAAAATGGATTTCTCCTTGGCCAAACTTTGTTAGCATCGCTAAATAAGGCCATTGGCCACATAAAGAAGACACAACTTTTATCAATACAAACTTGAGAGCTTTTAACTTTTTTTTGAGTTCTAATTTCAGAAATTGTTTTGAGTCTTTGACGATAGCCTCTAGGTTCATGTTTAAGCTATCTTGTTGAGTCTCTTTCCCTCAACAATTTGAGCGTGCTTCTTGGTACCAAGGAAACAGTCCAACTCACAACCAGGTTTTGGATTGATCATTCGGGTGTCAAGTAAACAAAAGCAATGTCCTTCTTCAATCTTGGAGTTGGTGTCTTGTTAAAGAAAGAACTAGTTCAACCTAGAGAATGATACTAAGGCCTAACCTATACTCTGGTGTTTGTTTCGAATTTTTATTCTTAAGTTTAGAATTCGTATCAGTAAATGTGATACTAAACAATTTCAAAACTTCATAAAATTACATTTTTACTAAAGTGTAACCTATTCTCCTTTCTATATATATATATATATATATATATATATTTTTATTTGATCAGAGGAGTAATACTTCATGAAGGGAAAATACTACTATAAAACTACAAAAAAACTTATGTGTAAAAGTATTTTTTTCTCTTTAACTGAGTTAATTCACATAAGTAAATTACATTATGTGATGTCACTTTTCATTAATTATCTCAATGTTGAATTATTTTTATAAGTTTAATTAAACTTTCAAATATTAAAACTAAAAATATTGATCTTCAAAATTTGGAGACTAAAAATGACAATATAAGAAAATAGATCCTAAATCAAATATTAGTTTGTATTAATTTCTGTTGGGCCCAAATTGATATACTTTTTTAACTTTGAAAAAAAAAAGTGTCTGACCTCTAAATATATGTGTGTGTGTGTGTGTGTGTGTGTGTATGTATTAACTTTGAAAAAAAAAGTGTTTGACCTCTAAAATATGGGAGTTTTTTCCTAAATATTTATTTTTTTAATACCAATTAAATAAATATTGATTTTTAAAAAGCGTTCCATAAATATTGAAACCAACATAAAAAATGTCAACTTTGAAGTTGACTTTAGCTAAATTTAGAAAAAAAAATTGCCCCCCCTCCACACCCCCCCCCCCACCCCCCACAACAATTTCCTTTTCCCCTATCAATTGACAAATCCTAATATCTTTCTTCATTTTTCTCCAATGTTGACACTCCCCTCCCAAAACTCTCCAGTCGCCACAACACCCCCCTGGCTGCCGAACCTTTCTCCTAACACCCCTCACCCCTATTTGTTGCCCCTCTTCTCTCACCTCGGCACCCCGCTCCCAACCTTCTCCTATTGCATCCCACCCCAGCCCTTCCTCTTCTCCCTCCCGCACCCCACCATAGACTTCCTCCCTCCTCTCACTGTATCCCACCCCTCTCCATCCCTCTCAACCCCCACACCCCTACCCACTCGGGCAGAACCTCCTCTTTGCCCTCAAATTTTTTTTCTCAATGCATCCAAAAGAAAAAAAGAAGAAGAAGAAGAAAATGCACATTTTTAAGGGAAAAAAACTGAAGTAGATCTCCAAAACTTCTATTTTGCAGCCAAAAGAAACAAAAACCTATATTTTGAGGAAAAAAAATAAAAATCTAAGGAAAAAAAATTGACGAAGGTAAATTATTTTTGTATTATAAATTATCCATGTATAATATTATTATTTTGTAATACATTGTGAATGTTACATACTTCTTGAAATGATTTGCTGTGAATAATGATTTTGTTATGAACATTAAATGATTGTTGGAATGATTTGCTGTGAATAATAATTTTGTTACAAATATTTTATGATTATTGGAATAGTTTGCCATGAATAATTGTTTTGTTGACCATGATGCTGAAAAATTATGGTTGAATTTAATGTAATATAATTTTGAATGTTTAATTGAAATTAAGTGATTAAAAAATGAGTGGAAGAAGTATCTATACTATTTGTAGTATAATGCATCAAAAGAAGGCATAGGAAGTGATTTTACTATTTTAATGGTTGAAAGGTTGTACTAGGGCCTTCTTTGTCCATGGAGGTCCAAGTGGTGCCAATTAAATGAGGAACCAAGTGGTGCAACACTAAATGAGCAAGTTTGTACTCTCGAGCCAAATGGATAAGCTATAAATAGCTTACCATTTGTAAGCACAAGTCACAATGTGTGCCATTGTGGTGATCCAATAGAGAATTGGTTAGACAATAGTAGTGATTCATTTGATGACAGTGATGGGGAGCATGAATTGGGTGGTGGTGAATGTGAATGAGGGATTTTGAATCCAACTGCAAATGCTACTATGGATGACACAATGGCCAACATTCCATTTTACTTGGATATTGGTGATGAAAAACATTCTATGATAGACAAGTTCGATAATTATTGACAAACAATTTGGGTTGATGATCAAACTTCAAAGTTAGAGGTTGGAATGGTTTTTCAAAGCAAAAAAGGGGTATAACATGTAGTTAAATATTAGTTTATTCGTGCACATAGGTATTTCAAAGTATATGAAAGTACTCCTACTAGCTATTTTATCCGATGTCTTTATTATGAAAATAAAAATTGTTTATGGAGAGTTCGGGCAAAGCTGAAGAAACAACATGGCTTCTTTGAGATTACAAAGATGTATTTGAAACACACATGTCTCCCTAAAATACAACCAAAGGATCATCCAAATTTAGATTATAGCATGGTTGGTCATTTGGTTTGGAACAATATTAAGTAGAATGCTTCATACAAGGTCCTTGATATAGTCAAGAATGTGCGCTTCTTGCTAAACATATTATACAAGAAGGTCTGGTTAGGAGAAAAGAAAGCTATTAAGATAGTGTATGGTAATTGGTGGTCATTGTACACCAGGTTACAAAAATTCTTACTTATATTCCAATATTGTAATTCATGTACAATTGTGTAATGAAGATACACTGAAAATAGCATTAGATATTTCAACATTTTTCATTCAGTGCTATGGGCATTTAAGCCTTGTATTGATGGTTTCAAACATTGTCGTTCTATAATTAGTATAGATGGAACATTTTAATAAGGGAAATACAAGGAGAAAAATCCATATTGTGATCAGTGCCAATGCAATTGGAGATATTTTTTCCCTAACTTTTACTATTATTGACGAGAAAAGTCTAGTAGATTAGTCGTGGTTTTTGTATAATTTATTACGACATGTTATCTGTGGCTACTAAGGATTTGTTTGATTTTGGATCGAATGAGGGGAATATTACAAGCAATTGAGAACAACCGTGAATTACAACCACCGTTTGTTCATCACTGATTTGCTTGCAACATGTCAAAGCTAACTCCAGAGCTCATTTAAAAAACAATGCTTTGACGGAGTTGATGCCCCACGCTACTTGTTCACGCCAATAAAGAAAACATCCATAAATGGCTGATTAACATTCCTATTGAGAAATTGGCACTGTGCTATGATAGTGGGGTTTGGTATGGTATAATGACTGCTAATTGATTTGAATCATTCAATAGTGTTTTGAAATGTGTTAGGAAGTTGCCTATCACTACTTGTGTGCAGGCGACTTTTTATCAGATGGTAAATATTTTGATTCGTACTGGACTGAGGCCCGCAAGCATGTTGCTAATGGAAATCTTTAGCCTCCAAATGTGCTTGAAAAGTTCCTTCAAAATGAGTACAAGTCCAAATATCAATAGGTCACAGCATTTGCACGTGAAGAAAGATTGTATCAAGTCACCACTGAGTACATGGTGACAAAAGAGGCAATGTGCATATAGTATATCTTAATAATCTCATTTGCACGTGTGAAAATTTTTAAATTTATAAATGATGAAAGTTTGTTAGAAAATAGAAAGGGTATTTTTGGCACTCGTTGATGAAGTATACACATCGCATAAAATTGTTGAACATATTATGCAAACTTCTACCTTATGCCCTATGAGAATTGTTGACCACATGTACCTTTTTATCGAGTGGTGAATCGAGATCGTGTTAATGATCTACCCAGTCGTTCAAAATCTACTCGTATAAGGAATGAAATAAATCGGGGCCAAAGACAGAAATGCAAGGCATGTGGAGAAAATAGACATAATACGAGAGCCTGTCCAAATATAGATAGGCCTAGGGATAGGGTAGCCATGCATTTGTAATGAGGTGTAGTAACTTTTGAATTGATTGTTTAGATTTTTATGTAATTTTTACATTTAAATTTGAAAGTAACATTGTTGAATGACATTGTCAAAAGAACTTTTGCTAAATTGATTATACGCATGATATTACTGTATTTAAATTTATATGCTTATTCATACTATCAATACAATTCATGCATTATTACGAAATATAATTTTGATGTACATTAAATAACTTGTTTTAATATTATGTACAAAATAATCGTTAATATATTTAATTTTAAATATGTCTTTTAGGTGATAAAGGCTAAGGAGACTTCATACAGGTTGCCACATTTATCTTCGATACCTCGTAAGTTAGAAGTATTAATATTATAGTCATTTCATTGCCCGAAGATCATTTGGAAAAACCCTAATACCTATCCATTGAAAATATATAAGTTGGATTCTAAGTTTTTAAGAGAGTGCAAGCAATTCTACTTTGAATACAATTTTATGGTGTATATATGATGGAGTCGATACAAATAGGCCACTCATTAATTATGGCACTGGTAAAGAAACGACAACATGAGACTCACACATTCCACTTCCCAGTAGGTGAAGAGACCGTAACATTACAAGATGTTTCAATACTATGGGGTTTACTAGTAAAGGGAGATGCAGTGTTAGTCCAGATCCTAATCATACAATTGACGAGTGGCATGCTATATGTCTAGAACTTTTGGGTTACATGCTGTCTCCTGAAGATTTTGATGGGAATCGACTGAAGTTAAAGAGTATCTCTATGCATTTAGAGTTTCGCTCTCTGATGCTCAAGGATACAGGTGTTGAGGTATTATAGCATGTTAGGTGTCAGATGATGCAAATTATAGAATCAATTATGGGTGATAAGTCAGACACTAATCATACTGATGTACTTATTACTATTGAGTGACATTGATGATGTCTACAATGTTGTTTTAGCTTCTCTATATAGGGCATTGTGTCAGGTGTCACAGATAGATACAGCTAGTATATATAGTCCATTATGCACTCTGCAACTGTGAGCATGGGAGAGATTACTAACAATTAGACCAAAGCATCATAGGTGGACCCATCCTATTTTGATTTTTCCCAACATGTCCAATAGACCTGGAACCACATGTGTGTTTTTCTAATTTTTGCATCTAACATTTGTTTTTATTCTCATTGTATCTTATATTACATATTGATGTGCCCAATTTATTGCAGGTGGAACAAGAGTTTGAGCTTTGCCAATGTTGGTTCTCATGTGTTGCACATGTATTGAGATTGATTGGACTATTTGATGGAGGATGATGTAAGTAATATAGCATTGGTTCTTATTTGTTTTATTATTTTAAAAAAACTTATATTCATTGAAATGATAATTACAATTATATTTTGTTATATTATAGTTATTTGACAGCTGTATTTAGATGGGAATTTATATCAGTTGCAAGATTATTGCTTATAGGGATGAGATATTTGGTGTGTGAGTGTGCCTCTTATTAACTTTGATGCAGTTGAACTGCATTTACTTGAGCTATTATTAGAATGATCCTGTTGCGCTGACATGGATTTGAGATTACATAAGATCGATCATCGAGGCAAAAAGGGCATTAATTGGATAACTCATTATGCACACCATATTGATAATGGATGAGACAGAGGGATAACATTGTTCACGGACTTCCTACAAGTCGATCTATCGAGTATTTTTTAGAATATATGATTTGGTATCTCTAAATTACTTGTATTTTGATAGGTAATCGCAAGTATCGTCTTGCACAAGGTGTCTGTCCAGTTTGGAGTGTTGGGTATGTGCATGATATTCATATTATTGCAGTATTTAACAGTGTATTCAACGCATTAATTGTTATTGCTCTTTTATTTACAGAATGAATGTTGGGGGGCAAGTGTAAGATTTGACCAATAATGCACTTAGTAATTTGGAGATAGATTCGAGATTGGTCATTACTAATGTACGTGACATTTTTTCTCATGCATTGATGATTGTTGGGGAGAGTCGTCATATGCCAATAACACTTTCAAAATCCCAAGGTCAAAGTGGATTTCCACAATCACACGATCAACCATCTACATCCGGTCACCATATTAAAAATGATGTCAATGAGATATTTAATACTCAATTATTTCCTCAGCAATCTAGTGAGCTATGGGAGAAGATACTGGAGATTGACTATTCATTGCATTTTGACGGTAGTATATTGTCTCGATTTCTTACATATGATTTGGCCTATGCTTAGGTGTTTTTGTGGAGGATCATGTATAAGTGAATCCATTCCATTTCATCTAAACTCTTTGGAGACACAAAAATTCTAATGCCAATCCCGTGTAAACCCACAGCCCCAACTTCATAGGTGACAACCGTGTAGAAATATTAGACGTCCTCTTTGTAGAACTTGATTTATTTATTTTTTTATAATTTTTTCAAAAATATAACTTTTTTCTATATTTTTTCATGAAGAATATGTGTTTGAGGTTGGTATATTGTGAATTTTATTAATTTTTTATGATTAATTGTGTATAGGAAAGTAGTTAAAAATATAATATTTTTTGTTTAAAAATAATGTACAAAAATAATGAGCAAAAATATACCCCAAAAAAAAGTACAAAAATATACATAAATAATGTTAAAAAATAATGTACAGAAAAATAATATACAAAAATTTACAAAACAAATGTACAAAAATATACAAAAATAATATTCAAAAATAATTTTTTTTGGTAATTTGTTAAAAAATAATATATAAAATATACAAAAATGATGTACAAAAATAATGTATAAAAATAATTTGTTATAGTTTGTTCAAAGATAATGTATAGGAAATTTGTTAAAAATTGAATAATTTTAAAAAATAAATTTGATTTCTCAAAAATTGTTGTCAATACTTTTTAAAATTGATTTAAAATAACAATATTTTTTTAATTTTGAGAAAAAAATGATGGAACCCTAAGGGCCAAGACAACTCCACAACATGAACCAAAGCTTCATGTACAAGGCATCCCCAATTTGATCCATTGCAAGACATTGGAGGGCTTATAACTAGGTCAAGAACTAAGAGAATACAAGCTGCCTTAACATCTCTTGTAATTGAATTCATTCAAGCCAAAGCTAAGGAAGTAGGGAAGATGTCCAATTTTAGTTCACCACAAGTCATTCTACTTAGCATTGTGAATGATGGATCAAGTACTTCTAGCTTTGCTCCATGAATGCAATTTTATGGCAATCCAATTCAAAAGAGGACAGCTCTAGCTCAGTCGAATACAAACCAGCTCTGCCAAACACAAGAATGGAAGCAATCCATTCCACGCTTGGATTAAACTTTAGGCAATATTAAGAAGTTTTAGGCAATATTAAGTTTTAGTAATTATTTCTTTAGGTAGTTAGTTTCCTAAAAGGAAAAAAGTTTTAATCCTTCTAGAGAATGGATTCCTTCTTGGCCAAATGTATAAATAAAGCCATTGGCCACACAAAGAAGATACAATTTTTATTAATACAAACTTGAGAGCATTTTGCTTTTCTTTGAGTTCTAATTTCATAACTTACTTTAAGTCTTTGCGGATAGCCTCTTAGGTTCATGTTTAAACTATCTTGTTGAGTCTTTTTTCCTCAACAATTTGAGTGTGCTTCTTGGTTCCAAGGAAACAATCCAACTCACAATCGAGTTTTGGATTGATCCTTTGGGTGTCAAGTAGACAAAAGCAAGGTCCTTTTTCAAACTTAGAGTTAGTGTCTTGCTAAAGAAAGAACTAGTTCAATCTAGAGGACGATACTAGGACCTACACTCTAGTATTTGTTTCGAATTTTAAAATTTGGTAAAGACTTCGTATCAATTTGGTATCAGAGCTGCCTTTGGGTTGCTCCTTTAGTTGTTCATATCTTTTTCTGTTATTTGTTTTGTTTTCCAACTTACTGCTATTGTGTGCTATAAGTATTGTTCTTCCCCGTGAATGTTTCTCTGTTTCTCTTCTTATTTTCTGCTTAAAACCGAAAGAAAGAAAATCTTCATCCACTTGAATTCTGCCCAATTTTTTTCTTCCTTTTCCCGTCTCCTGTTTCAGTTTTTTGTGCCTGTTCTTTGTGTTAAATCCCTTGTTCTGTACTTTAACTTGCTGTGTGAATATTGATTGATAAAAGGGACTTTGGTTTACTGATTGTTGCCGCCAAAAGTGGATTCTAAATTGAGGAACTAGTTGCTAAAAAAATCTATAAATTTGTCGCAATAGAAATTTTTCAAAAAACCCGTCCAGTTTCTATCCAGAATTTTTGCACATCATATGATCCAGTTTCTGTCCAGCTTTGTATTATATCTATTCTTGTGGATAATACTTGATTAACAAGGCTTGGATTTGTTGTCAAAGTTGGGTTGCAAATTGTGAACTCATTGCTAAAACTTGTTGAACCCGTTGCTAAAAATTCTAAATACCATTTCTGCCAAGATTGTACGCTTCAGTTTCTGTCCAGCTTTGTAGTACTTGATTAAAGGACCTCGGCTCTTTGAGCTTTGTTGTCAATATTGTGTTCTAAGTTGTGATATTAGTTGCTGAAAATTTTTGGAAACTTGTGTGAAAGATTTCTGCCAAAACCCAAATAGAAAATCCTGTTTGAATTGGAATTGATCAATAGCTGTGCGTGCTGTGAAGTCTTAGTTCGGTTTGATCTATTTAGCAAGATACAATCATATTCACCAAGCTTTACTTCATCACAAGCACATAAAGAACCACTTTGCATAATTCTTTTCATTGAAAACCTGTTTTCCTTTCTATTGCAAAATTCAGCTTTAGTTGTTTTCTTGTTCTAAGAACTTTGTTCTCGTTTCTTGTTTCTTTCTTCACCTCTAAATTTTGTCTTCCTTAATCTGAATTCATTTGCCTATTCTTTGAGATTCTTTTAAACTTGTTTGGGTTAGAACTTTTAAAAAAGTGAATTGAGTGTGAGTGAACCTACTCAACAACCCCATCACTACAAAAAGAGAGTTTAGCCTTATATTGGTAAGAGATTCATATATTGGGCAATTGGTTAGAGGGAAGTGAGGTAGGAAATTTTTATTACTAACATACTTGTGTATAGATGGCCGCAAATCCAAAAGAACAAGAAAAAGACATGAATGAATACCTTAAAGGTTTAGCTTCGGCTCTAGAATTAGTTCATGAAAGAACTGATCAAATGGAAATCACAATGGCTCAAGTTGCATCCAACTTGGAGGCAGCCAAGGCCGAGGAGCATCAAAAAGTTACTCAAACAAACCCTAAGAAGAAAAAGAAGAAGTCCAAAAAGGATGAAACAAGTAGCTCATCCAAGGAGGAGGAATCCAAAGCTTCAAGTTTGGATGATGATCATTATTCTACAAAGAGTAAAAGAATATCCAAGAAGAATGATAATCTTGCTAGCATTAAGTTGCAAATTCCAGAATTTGAAGGCAAGAATGATTCGAAAGCATACATGGAATGGGAGGAAAAAGTTGATAAAATTTTTTATATCCATGAATTTTCTGAAAGCAAGAAAGTTAAGTTGGCTGTAGTTGAGTTTTCTAGACATGCATCTACTTGGTGGCAAAGGACTTGTCACCAAAGAGAGGAGAAGTTTAAACAGCCGATTTCATCTTGGACTTCATTGAAAAAGATCATGAGAAAGAAGTATGTTCCCCCTTATCACAAAAGAGAGTTGTTGCAAAAGCTTCAAAGCTTAAATCAAGGGAACAAAAGTGTAGATGATTACTACAAGGAGATGGATCTAGCCATGCAACGTGCTAATATAGAAGAAGATGAAGAATTTACAATGGCAAGGTTCATGAATAGGATTAATAAGAATATTGCCCATCTAGTTGAGTTACATCACTATAGCAACTTTGAGCAACTACTACAAATGGCTGAAAAGGTTGAGAAGCAACTTAAAAAGGTGCCCCAAAATTTGAAGAGCTCAAACCCGAGCAATTAGTTGCGCAATAACAACAATAATTGCCAAGGTGGTATGTTTAATTCTTCAAGTTCCGGAAGTACTCCATGGAGAGGAGGTTTGGCTTCCAATCTAACAAATGGGAAAAAATTTGCACCACAAAATTCTTCAAAGGTAAGTAACCCTAAGCCCTCTTCTAGTTCAAATAATACTAACACTAGTTCCTCTATCCAATGTTTTAGATGTTTAGGCCAAGGACATATAGCTTCTTAATGCCCAAATTCATGAACCATGACCATCTTAGATGATGGAACCTATCAAAGTGAGAGTGAAGAGGAGTTAAGTAATTAAGATGAAGACATAGCCACAATTTATGAAGAGGAACAACCAAATGGTGATTTTTTGGTTACATTAAGGGCTTTGAGTGCTCAACTCGAAGAGGACACCAATGATCAAAGAACAAATATTTTCCATTCTAAATGTTTTATCAAGGATCAAATTTGCATGTTGATTATTGCTGGAGGATTTTGTACTAACCTAGCTTCTACTTATCTTGTAGATAAATTGAAGCTTAAATGTTCATTGCATCCTAAGCCATACAAGCTCCAATGGATGAACCAAAGTGGATCACTTCGTGTTAGAAAGCAAACCTTGGTAAATTTTCAAATTGAAAATTATACTAATCAAGTTCTTTGTGATGTTGTTCCTATGTAAGCTACTCACCTTCTCTTGGGACGACCTTGGGAGTATGATTGTCATGAAAATCATTCCAGAAGAACTAATAACTATCACCTCAACAAGGATGGAAAAGCCCTCACACTAGCACTATTTCCACCCTTGGAAATTAGTAAATTAGACAACAACAAAGGGTGAAGCAAATGGACTAGATAAAAGAGCAAAAGAAGATTGAATCCAAAATCTACTCAACCCATGAGTAAACAATTTCCTTCAACTTCTAAAGGTAATGCTTCGGTTCTCACAAGTGAAACCGAAGGAATACAGCCATCAATTGAAGATTTTAAAGGTAGCTTCTATGCTTGTATGAGGGATATTGATAGAGCTCTAAATGCAAGTAAAGATTTTTGCTAATTCTTTTTCAAGAATCATTATTTACTAATGAAGAGCTACCAAACGACTTGCCTTTGCAAGTCAATGTTGTTTTGCAGGAATATGAAGATGTTTTTCCAGAAGATCTCCCTAAAGGACTACCACATTTAAGGAGAATTGAGTATCAAATTGACTTCATTCCAGGCGCAATAATCCCCAATCGGCCATCCTACCGGGCCAACCCTAAAGAGACCAAAGAGCTTCAACAGCAAGTTGAGGAATTGCTAGATAAAGGTCATGTACGAGAGAGTCTTAGTCCATGTATAGTTCCAGTCATCCTTGTTCCAAATAAGGAATGTACGTGGAGAATGTGTATTGATTGTAGAGCTATTAATAAGATTAAAATTAAGAATAGACGTCCAACATCTCGCCTTGATGACATGTTTGAGGAGTTGCATGGTTCTAAAATTTATATTAAAATTGACCTTAAGAGTGGATATCATCAAATACGCATTAAAGATAGAGATGAATGGAAAACTGCTTTTAAGACTAAGTTTGGCTTGTATGAATGGTTAGTCATGCCTTTTGGATTAACTAATACACCTAGCACATTCATGAGGATCATGAATCATGTCCTTAGGCAGTTTATAGGAAAATTTGTTGTTGTGTATTTTGATGACATTCTCATTTATAGCAAGAACTTAGAAGAAGAGCATGTGAAGCATATTAGATTTGTTCTAAGTGTCTTACGTGAAAATCGGTTGTTTGCTAATATCAAGAAGTGTACCTTTTGTGTGGAAAGTGTTGTATTTCTTGACTTTGTTGTTAGTTCCCAAGGTATATAAGTTGATCAAGCAAAAGTCAAGGCTATAATCTCTTGGCCGAGACCTATAACCGTGCATGAGATAAAATCTTTCCATGGTCTTGCTTCATTCTATAGGAGGTTTGTTAAACATTTTTCTTCAAAGGCTGCCCTTTTTAATGATCTTTTCAAGAAAATGTTTCATTCGTGAGGGGTGAATGTCAAGAGCGAGCATTTGCTCAATTGAAAAAAGATCTTACGACTGCACCTGTTTTAGCTTTGCCTGATTTTAACAAAATCTTTGAGCTTGAATGTGATGCTTTAGATACAGGTATTGGCACAGTTTTGAAAAAAGAGGGCCGACCATTAGCTTATTTCTCTAAAAAGTTGAATGGTGCTACTCTCAATTACCCAACTTACCACAAAAAAACTTTATGCAGTCATTCGTGCCTTAGAGAGATGGCAACATTACTTGCTGTCCAAGGAATTTGTCATTCACACTGATCATGAGTCTCTAAAGTACCTAGATGGGCAAGGCAAGTTGAATAAGAGACATGCCAAGTGGAGTTCATTTCTCAAAACATTTTCTTATGTTATCAAGTATAAAAAAAGATAAGGAGAATGTTGTCGCAAATGCACTTTCACAAAGGTCTGTTCTCTTAAGCTCTTTAGATACTAAAATTTTGGGATTTGAGTACATTAAAGATCTTTATTCTACTGATCCTGATTTTTCTAGTACTTATGCAGCTACTGAACAAGGGCCTTTAACAAATTTTATAGACACAATGGGTTCTTGTTCCACGAAAAGAGATTATGTGTGCCAAATTGTTAACTTCGAAAACGACTAGTTAGAGAATCATACTTCGGGGGTTTCATGGGTCATTTTGGTGTTTTAAAAACATGTGAGATTTTGATTGAGCATTTCTATTGGCCTAACATGAAAAGAAATGTAGAAAAGCTATATAGTTCATGCATTTAATGTCGTATAGCTAAATCTACTTTTAACCCTCAGGGTTTATATACCCCTTTACTGCTCATTCCGTCCTAGACTGATATTTCTATAGATTTCATTTTAGGGCTGCCAAGGTCACAAAGGGGTAAGGATTTCATTTTTTTCGTTGTAGACAGATTTTTTAAGATGGCTCATTTTATACCTTGTAGGAAATTGGATGATGCAAAACATGTAGCTGACTTATTCTTTGAAGAGGTCATTCGGCTCCATGGGGTTTGACGAACTATTGTTTCCGATCGTGATGTCAAATTCTTGAACTACTTTCGGAAAACTCTATTGGGAAAGTTGGGCACAAAATTATTATTCTTCACCACTAGACATCCACAAACCGATGGGCAAACAGAGATAACAAATCGTACTCTTGGTACTTTATTATGAGCATTAATAAAAAAAAGAATCTTAAAGATTGGGAAGCATGCATACCAATTGCAGAATTTGCTTATAATAGAACTGTTCATTCTACTACTGGTTATTCTCCATTTGAGGTTGTTTATGGTTTTAGTCCACTAACCCCTTGTGACTTAGTGCAATTGCCAAGCAATGAGCAAGTAAATCTTGATGGTGCAGCAAAGGCTAAGTTTGTTCAAGACTTGCATGAGAAGGTACGCCTTCAAATCCTCAAGAAGAACGAACATTACGCTCAAGTTGCTAATAGAGGAAGAAAGCAAGTAATCTTTTCAACCTGGGGATTTGGTGTAGATACACATGCGCAAAGAAAGGTTTCCAACTCAACAGAGAACTAAACTTCATCCTCGAGGAGATGGTCCTTTTCAAGTTATTGCTCATGTGGGTGAGAATGCATACAAGTGCTATATTTAATGTCTCTGACCTTTTCTTGTTTGAGTTCGATGACAAGTTTATGGACTTGAAGGCAAGTCATTTCAAAGAAGGAAGGACTGATGGAAACCTAAGGGCTGACACAACATAAAACCAAAGCTTCATGTACATAGCATCCCCAATTTGATCCATTGCAAGACATTGGAGGGCCTATGATTAGGTCAAGAACTAAGAGAAACTGCCTTAACATTTCTTGTAATTGAATTCATTGAAGCCGAAGCTAAGGCAGCAAGGAAGATATCTTATTCTAGTTTGCCACAAGTCATTCTACTTAGCATTGTGAATGATGCATCAAGTACTTCTAGCTTTGCTCCATGAATGCAATTTTATGGCAATCCAATTCAAAGGAGGACAGCTCTAGCTTAGCCAAGTACAAGTCAACTCGACCAAACACAAGAATGGAAGCTATCCATTCTACGCTTGGATTAACCTTTAGGCAATATTAAGTTTTAGTAATTGTTTCTTTAAGTAGTTAGTTTCCTAAAAGGCAAGAAGTTCTAATCCTTCTAGAAAATGGATTTCTCCTTGGCCAAATCTATAAATAAGGCCATTGGCCACACAAAGAAGACACAATTTTTATCAATACAAACTTGAGAGCTTTTTGCTTTTCTTTGAGTTCTAATTTCAGAACTTGCTTTGAGTTTTTGAGGATAGCTTCTTAGGTTCATATTTAAGCTATCTTGTTGAGTCTCTTTCCCTCAAAAATTTGACCGTGCTTCTTGGCTCCAAAGAAACAGTCCAACTCACAACCAGGTTTTGGATTGATCCTTCGGGTGTCAAGTAGACAAAAGTAAGGTCATTCTTCAATCTTGGAGTTAGTGTCTTGCTAAAAAAAGAACTAGTTCAACCTAGAGGACGATATTAGGACCTACACTCTAGTGTTTGTTTCGAATTTTAAACTTTGGTAGAGAATTCGTATCAAAAAAAGAACTAAAAGCCGGAAGGCTGCGGCTCCAAAAAAACTACTGTAGCTACTGGCGAAAAAAGTGCGATTATAGAGTTTTTTTTTTCTTTTTGGTATTGTAGGAAACAAATTCCAAAATTTGTATGCAAAATACATGCAGAAAAATTAGCCGAAGATCAACTTACTTGTATCACTGATCGGAATATAATCACGCGAGGAACTATATCCACTATCCACGGATTAAATGCTTCCTTTGCAATAGAGAGAATTAGAAAGAGTCATTCTTAAGTTTTTACTACAGCACACCACACACACATTGCCTCTCCAGTTTTTCTTCTAGTTTTTGTATATATAGTAGAAGTCCACATACTTCTGGTTTACCAACTGCCTCTGCAATTATTTTGTTAGTGGGCAACATGGGTCTGTAGTTATTTTGCTTGTGGGCAACTTTGGTTGACAGCATGGCGGTTATTCTTTTTATCTCCCACTCGCCCATGATAGTCAAACTATAACTCTCTTTTCTCTGCAAAGTTCATACAAGCAAATAATTGATGCGACCAACATACATTGAGAGCTCGATACTGTACATCTGTTAAGAATACATAGTAGCTCATATTTGGACATAATTATTTAGAGTAGATCTTGTATGCATTACCCTAGACCAATTAGTCACATTATATTTCTTTTGATCTCTTTAAATATCATTTTTTGTATTTACAATTATGATTAAACTTAAAATAATCATAATTGGTCTACCAGTAAATATAAAATAAAATGTGACAAATGACAAATTGATCTTCCTCTTTCTTCAATCTCTTAATTTCAATTCAATTTGCTTTTCTAGAAATGTCCCGTTAGATCGCATCATTCATGATTGAGGGAAACATTCTAAGATAGCAAACATTGAATAAAAATTTTAAGAAAAAGATAAGAGTTATAAGGGAACATTATTGAGGAAATCTCATCCTCGTAAATCTCACATGGCTTGAAAGTTGAGATCAAAACTTTCACCAACTCACAGTGGTCGAATCGTGTATACATAGTATGAAATACATATTAAAGTATTTTTCTCCTTTCTCATGGAGCGTATGTCTTTACACTTAATATTGTACAGATGATAATTCAAACATTCACAATGTCTAACTTGATTTCACATATCTACTCCTTTTAAAATATCAATCCATTAGAACTCACATCTGGTATTAAAGGCAAATAAAGTGAAATATGTGGGTTACTTCACTTTTAGACATAATCAATATTATGTCATCATCTTAACACTTTGTTAAGGCAACATTCATATTTTAAGATTGAGCTCTCAATTATCACCTAGATAATAAGCTTCAAATTATCTCATCTCTATTAAACACTTAGTAATAGAGGCGATTACCCGTGTGAGTAGGCTAATCTTCCGTCTGTCCGACATACTTTCTTGATAATATAATATAATGCACTAAGCATTAACATGCATAAATGTTGAATAAATTCTTATGCAATAATAAGTAAGAAAATATCAGGAAATTGTGAACCTTTGGGAAATATAAAATATTCAGTACATTAACTTCTATGCAATTCTAGAGATTTCACATAACTAAGAAACACATATCTAGGGATTGGTTTTGTCATAGGATCTGCTATCATTCTATGCGTAGATATATATTGTACGTGCACTTCTTTTTGTGCAACCATGTCTTTTACAAAATTATACTTGGTATCTATGTGTTTGGTTTTATAATGAAATTTATAATCCTTAGTGTATGCTATTACTACATGGCTATCACAGTTAACCAATATTGGATTTGCAGCACGTTTAGCAACACCTAAGTTATCAAAAAATCTTTTAAGCCAAACACCCTCTTGTAATGCTGTTGAAAGTGCCACAAATTCAACTTCCATTGTTGATAAGGCTATACACGTTTGTTTCTTACTACTCCAAGATATGGCACCATTATTTAGTAAGAAAACAAATTCTGAGGTTGATTTTCTCTCATCTAAATCTTCTCCCCAATCAGCATTAGTATAGCCTTTAAGGTGCAGATCACTTCCTTGATAACATAATGAATAGCCGATAGTGCCTTTTAGATACTTTAGGATTCTTTTGAAGGCAACCCAATGTGCTTGACCTGGATTGGATTGGTATCTACTCACCATTCCAACTGCAAAACAAATGTCATATCTTGTACACATCATAGCGTATATCAAGCTTCTAACAGCACTAGCATATAGAACACGTTTCATACGTTCCTGTTCTTGTGAATTCTTTGGACACATTCTACGAATCAATCCTTTATCTTCTGCATAGGAGTATCAATGGGTTTGCAATCTTGCATATTGAATCGTTCAAGGATTTTATTTATATATGTCTCTTGTGAAAGAGATAATAATCTCTTTGAACGATCTCTTGAAATCTTAACTCCAAGAATATATACAGCTTCACCCATGTCTTTCATTTCAAAATTGGAAGATAGCCAATTCTTCACAATATTTATAAACTCCTTATTGTTTCCGGCAATTAGTATATCATCAACATATAATGATAAGATCACATATTGATCCTTGGATCTTTTGATATATACGCAATGATCTTCGTTAATCATGACAAAGTCATATGATATTATATGAAAATGTATATACCATTGTCTCAACGACTATTTAAGGCCATATATCGATCTTAAAAATCGACATACCTTTCGTTCTTGGCCTTTTGTTATGAAACCAACAGGTTGTTCCATATATATTTCTTCTTCTAGTTCTGTATTGAGAAAAGCAGTCATTACATCCATTTGATGTAATTCAATCCATACTTTCCATTATAGCCAGAATTAGGTGAATTAAGGTAAATCTCACAACAGGGGAAAAAGTTTGTTCATAATATATTCCTTCTTATTGATTATACCCTTTCGCTACAAATCGTGCCTTGTATCTTTTTATCGAGCCATCAACTTTTTGCTTTATTTTGAGAACCCATTTGTTCCCAATGGCTTTGCGTCTTTTTGGGAGGTCAACCAGTTCCCAAACTTGGTTTGATCTCATTAACTCAATTTCTTTTTCCATTGCTAGTATCCATTTTTCCTTATCAGAGCATGCTAGAGCATTATTTGCATTCCTTAGCTCATCATTTTCTTATAGAACAATCATAAAAGCTTCCCCTTCAATGTCAAAATGTCGACGGGGAATGCTTTTACGACTTGATCATTGTATCGAAGGTTGTTCACCTTGTAACACATCATGTTCCATAATGGTCCCACTCGGATCAGATAATGGAGGTATCATCTCATCAAGTGGTTGAGATAATGATGGTGTATTAACTCCTACTATTGGAGTAATCCTATTATCTTGTTTCAGAGTATCATATAAGAATAGGTCTTTACCTATCTCGCCCATTTTAAGAAATTCATTCTCTAAGAATGTGACATCTCGTGATTCAAATTCAGTAATATTCCCACTATCTTGCACACCTATAAACACATACCATTTGGAATGCTCAGAGTATCTTATAAAAATACTCTTTTTATCTCTTGCACCCAATTTTTCATATTTGTTTGAGGTATCGTGAGTATAAGGAGCACACCCCAGAGGTTTGAGAAAACTCAAATTGGGTTTTCTTCCTGCCCATAACTCATATAGAGTGGAAGTAATTGATTTAGTAGGCACATAATTAAGTATATAGATAACAGTTAACAATGCATCACCCCAATAGGTAATTGGTAAGTTAACTTGTGCCATCATAGACCTAACCATTTCAAGTAGGGTTCTATTTCTTCTCTCCGCAACACCATTTTGTTAAGGAGTTTCAAGAATAGTCAATTGTCGTTTTATTCATTTTTCATCACAAAAATCTCTAAACTGATTAGATAAGTATTCACGACCTCAATAGGTTCTTGCTTTTATTTTCTTGTCCAATTGATTTTTGACCAAACTTATAAATTTCTTAAAGCATCTTAATGCTTCAGATTTATGAGAAATCAAATAGACATTACCGAATCAAGTATAATCATCTATAAATATGGTGAAGTATATAGCCCCATGCCTTACTCTTATATTCATTGGACCACAAATGTCAGAATGGATCAATTGCAAAAGAATCTCAGCTTTTGTTCCTTTTCCAAATGATTTTCGTGTGGAGTTTTCCATCAGGCAATTCTCACAAATAGGCAAATCGACATTTTTAATATTGCCTAATAAGCCCTCTTAGGCTAATCTTTTCATTCTATGTTGGCTAATGTGACCAAGTTTAGAATGTCATATATTCACATCATTTTCAGAAGAATTAGAAGACGTGAATAAGGAATAACATACATTAATGTTATTATAGAAAATATACAACACAATAAAACCATCCATAAAATATCCAAAACCATAATAACTTGTTCCCAAAGACAAGTCAACAACATTGATATGAAAGTTTAAATTAAAACCAAACTTAGCCAAAACCAACACTGAAACTAAGTTCGGACGTATGTCTGGAGCATATAAGACATCATGTAGGAACAATGTGCGCCCACCATCATGTTTAATTGGTAGGTGCCAATTTCTTTCACTTCCACTTTAGAGTTTTTCGCTACATATATTCACTTGGTTTCCTGTGAAACTTGTTAGAACCCCACAAAGGCATCTCTTTCCTTTGTTACATGGTCTATGGTGCCTGAGTCTACAATCCACAAAGGATGAGATTCAGTAAGTAAAACAGAACTTAATACATAAGTTGTATTTTCAAAAGTGTAAAGGGTTTGTACCTTTTTTGGCTCGGTATAATCACAAGCAAAGTGACCCTTCTTACCACAGTTGAAACATTTCACTTTTGAAATATTTTTCTTGAAATGACGCTTTCTTTTCCCATGTTGGTTAAGCTTTGGCTTTTTGCCTAAAGAACCTTTTCTCTTGCCTTTCCACTTCTTATGTTGCCCACATTGATGCTTGCGTTTGGAGCCCGGAGCTCCTTGTGAGTTAGAATCTGCATAATATATGTCAATTTCTAGTTTAGCCGCCAACAAGCGGTCATCTTCTAGCTCAAGATGACACACGACATCTTTTAAAGTTTTGATATTTTTATTGTAGGTTAAGTGGACTTTCATGTGTTCTTAATTTTGATATAAGGAACGAATCACTGCTTGCACTTGCTGCTCATCAATTAATATATGACTAGCATCCTTCAACTTAGTAATCATGTTTGACATCTACCTCAAATGTTGTTTCATTGTCTGTCCATGACGCTTTTTGTAAAAGTCAAACCTTATAGTGAGTTGTTTTAATTTGGTAACTAATGTAATACCAAACCTCACTGCTAAGGCAATCCATATATTTTGGCATGATCAAAACACCTGAACTCTCGCATAACATCATTGTCCATGTTACTCAGCAACGTAATGTGAGCAAGAGAGTTCTTTCTTTTCCATGCAGCAAATGCCTCTCTATCTCTTCAATGTTGAGCAGTATTCCCATCTTTAGGCTCTTTCATAACTTGGTTAAGAGCTTCTAGTACTGCTTGCTCTTCTAGCACATATTGGATTTTCATATTCCAAATTTCATAATTTTCGCCGTTCAACTTTTCTCCATTGTTCAGTTTAGCTACAATATTCTTAGATGCTGGAGCCATTTCCTTTGAACACAAAGTTCTACAGATATATATGCACATACTATTAATGCTTATCATTTATGCATCAATTTTACACAAACTAATTATATTAATAATAGTTTCACATAAGGTTTTAGATTCGAAAGTTCACTATATTCCCAATCATCACCTAAAATCCCAATTTGAAATTATTATTAAAATAATTATTTATGTAAAAATTTAGTTCTTTAAAGTTACTAAAACTTTTTAGAACTCCCACTCAAAATAAAATAAATTGCATACTCTTAATTTCAAACAAGACAAAGCAATATATAAAATGTATCATAAACAAATATAAACTTGCATTGTAATTTGAAATTAAACATAGAGTATTACAACCAAACAACTAACTAAACAACACAAAATTAAGATTTTGTTATCTTAAAATGTAAAGGCATTGAATCATAAAAGTCCTTGGGAAATGTAATTTTATGATTTGCTAGCCAAGGGAAGACCATTGCAATCCTTTAGATTTACTTGAGGATGCATTCATCGAACGAATCGAAGTCCTTCTAGCCTTATATTTTATGTATTCTTTCAAGAAAGCTTCCACTAGCTTATCATAGAAAATGGGTTTATTGTTCATCTTTTCGGTTTTCCAAATTTCATCAAGCACAATTTGCCATTTTTCAAGAAGTGTTTGTCTCAGGTAGATAACTTTTCTATCATTTGGTGTAAGTCCACCTTCTCATATTACTTTTGTTGACTAAGGAACCTGCAATCGCTACCAAAGGTGCGCACTGGGTAAACTCCGCCTCTGTATAATAGCCAGCAAACTACACTGAAGATGTACACCGCACTGGGCAAGCCCTATGAGACAAGTTAGACCAAGAAGGTATTGACAAGGGGATTTGAACTCGTGACCTTACAGTCCCGCACTCGTTGCCACACCAACTTGGCCACCCCCAAAGGGTCGCCTTCTCTGCTTCTCATATTACTTTTTGTATCATCTCGTTGACCATGATAATATGATTCAACATATTGAGATTTCCATCCCACTGACAAATTGCTAATGCTTCTCTGTATTTTGCAAATTTTGCTCTTTATGCCGGTGTTCTCACTACTTCCGGAATTCTCATCATCACATTCATAATTTCTATAATAAATACAGAGTAAAGAATATTCACTATCCTTAGATACAACAAAGTAATAGAAAATCAATATGAGATATAATTTTTTTAGACTAAATTGCAATATTTCAAAATTTTAGGGACCAAATTGCAATTTTTCCAAAAATAGGGATCAACCTGTAATTTTCAAAAATTTTGGGGAACTAACTGAATTTTTTAAGCATTTGGAGACCAAACTCCAATTTTCCAAATATTTGGAGACCAAATTGTAATATTCACCAAACTGTAATATTCTTAAAATTTGGTTTGCCTAGTAAACCATCGACTCGGTTTGGTCACAAAACTTTAGTTTTTGTACATGACTTTGGAGATTGTATCTCCTTCATCTTAAGTTCAAATTGGTTATGTTAGATATCATTTTAAAACCTGAAGTATGTAGTTTTCAAATGTGTGGGTGGTGTAAAACACGTCCAAAAATTTTGAGAGATACAGGCCGTCAAACATGGTCATTCAAATATGGAAAACAAATTTTCAAATTCCATCTTGATAAATCCAGAACTTTGGAGACTCGAATCTTCTTCATATTAAATCCAAATCGGTCATATAAGATATCATTTTAAAGCTTGTAATGTTTAGTTTCAATGTGTACAAGAGATGTAAATAAAATCAAAAAATTAGAGAGATATTAGTAGTCAAACATGACTACTTGAACACACTGATTCTGGAAAACAAATTTCCAGATTCAAAAATTTCAAACCCGAATCTTTGTTGATTCATATCTCTCTTGTTTTTCATCCAAATTACACATATTATATACTAATTTGAAGCCTTTAATGTCTAGTTTCAGAAAATACAACTATTATGGCCTATATCATTCCATATCTCTTGAAAAAGATGGTACAACAGGGGCTGACCAACATACTTGAATAAAATAGATTCATACAAGAAAATATAAACATTCAATCCATTCATAAATTTC
The DNA here is from genome assembly GCA_020080225.1 of Gynochthodes officinalis. NCBI lineage: Eukaryota > Viridiplantae > Streptophyta > Magnoliopsida > Gentianales > Rubiaceae > Gynochthodes > Gynochthodes officinalis. Next base: position 6,557,452 of record CM034622.1, read on the forward strand.
ATGTTTAAATAGTTACTAAACATGATAAATGATCAGGAAACAAGTAATTTAGGCTCTGATACCAATGTAGGAAATGAATTCCAAAATTCGTATGCAACATACGTGCGAAAAAATTAGCCCAAGATTAATTTACTTGTATCACCGGTAGGAATATAATCACGCAAGAAACTACATCCATTATCCATGGATTAAATGCTTCCTTTGCAATAGAGAGAATTAGAAAGAGTCTTTTCTTATATTTTTACTACAGCACACCACACACACGTTGCCTCTTCAGTTTTTCTTTTGGTTTTTGTATATATAGTAGAAGTCCACAGACTTTTGGTTTATCCAACTGCCTCTACAGTTATTTTGTTAGTGGGCAACGTGGGTCTGTAGTTATTTTGTTAGTGGGCAACGTGGGTTGACAACATGGCAATTATTTCTTTTAGGCATCATGTCCAAAGTAGTCGGGGACCGTCCCTACTTGTTACTAGGACTTTTTCCTCTATGAGTAAGGTGTTTTGGCACTAGCTTGGGTGATGGGACAATGAAGGTTTAGAGCAACATCCAAATAGGCACGGGTAGAAGCTAGGAACCAAGGTTCAGTTCCTTCTACAACTTGCAATTTTGAGATGTTCAATGAGAGGCCGACAAGCTAAATTTTGGTTTTAAGTTTGATATTGCTGTGAAGGCTCTTGTGCAATAGTCGACGGTAGCAATCTTTTGGGTTTTAGTATCGCGCTTTTCTTTGGTGGTGTAAGATCACATACGATCGCATATCACAAAAGCCTCCTTAGCCTTTTGTGGCTAGCTTATGTACATTTTTCATGGTGAGATTTGAGAAAATAGCAGGTTGACCAAAGACATTTGCAAAAATAGCAGGTTGACCAAATCATTTGCAACAATAGCAGGAGGACCGTAAAAGCGACGGGAAAATACCTTTCAACCCCTGATGCTTTAGAACTTCATCGTTTAACTTCATGTCACCGTTCTTCTGCATTCTTTCATTCTTCATGGATTGATCATCTCATTTCCACGGTGCGTACATGAAGTTTGATTTCATGACCGACAAACAAACAACTTGTTTGATTTCTTAAGTAATAATAAAAAATATAAAATACATCCCGATCGAGGAACAAACAAAATCCCGACGTCTCAAACTGGCAATTGGATATTTGAAGATGGCTGAAGACTTATTAAGGTTCTACGACAAATAAGGAACGAAGTCGGCATCTGTTGGACGAATAAACGATTAATTAGTTGACGTTTCGTCGAGAGTTTAATCATCTTTTAGGCGACAAAATGTCGAGGTTTTAATCGACGTTTTAGTCGATTTTTTGTTGACGCTTTATTCGATGTTTCGTCGACATTTTAAATATCGATGAACATATTACATCTTATCGTGAATCACATCTTATTGCTGTTTGAAAAATCGAGGTGTGCTATTTTATTTGATATTGAAATAAAAGAAACTAATATAAGTCCATCAACATCTACTGGTAGGAAAAAATAAGGTTTTCTACTATTTTGATTTGTGTGTTTTGTAATACAATGAGTCAGAGAAAAGGAGGAAAAAACCAACAAGAGTCATAATATTTTGGAGCTTTCCTTCATATAGAGCTTCATGCATTTTGTTAAACAGTTTATAGTTTTTTAAAACAAGTACAAATTAAGAGGCTTTATACGATTTCGTTAGTTTCATGTGTTTTGTTTTTCATTTTTTAACATTTCTATCACATATTTCTCGATGGTGTACAGAATATCATGTTCGAAACGAGCGGATTTTAACACTTAAATATGTCGACAAAAAGTACTGAAATGTCGAATGAGTATGTGTTTTATTGATGAAACATAATACGGATAATGAATTGTAACTATTCATTACATCAAACAAGATAATGTCAACAATTTTTGTCCCTACAAACTAATTGATTTGTGCAAGTTTGCCGGTTGTGTCCTCGCTGTCCACAACGACCACAGTTCTTTTCAATTTTTTTCTCGTCGGTTGAAGGAATTCTCTTTTTCTTGGGCCGACCACTCTTAGCCCTTGGTTCTGGGGGTGATAGTTAAATGGATAAAATTTCTTCTGGCACAATCCAATCCTTAGGATCACCAATGGGCATAATAGGCTCCGCATAAGCGCTTATAATTGCAGCGGTGTGATAAACTGGCGAGCATAAGGTGTAATGGTCAATTTGACAACGTCGAGCTGCAGCTAGTGCATGCACACATGGGAGTTGATCCATATCAAACACTCGACACGTGCATGTCTTTTCAAGCAAATCCACTGTAGCTGTACGGTTTGCAATATCCCGTACACACCATCTATTCATATCGACCGGATCAACAACATAGGATTGTGCTTCTCTCATCCTCGATCCTATTAACTCTTCACAGTAAGGGGTCGTCATTGTGTTGATTTCGCAGGCAGCTGTGCGCCTATCGTGAAACCATCTTTGGAGTGTGTTACGGATGTAGTCCACCAAGGAATGAATAGGTAATTCGCGGGCATCTTTCAAAAGTGCATTCAGACATTCTGCAATGTTGGATGTCATTATTGTATAGCGTCTCCCACCAGAATGTGCCCTTGACCAACGTTCAACCCCCACCTCTCTTAAATACTTGCCAACCCGTGGATTTTATAGTGAAATAATTTCAAACAACTTATTGAATTCAGCAATAGTGTAAGCCTTTGCAGCCTTAAAGTAGAATGGGATCAGGGCTTCTTGTTTGAATTTGGATTTGAGGTTGTTGCTTAGATGATAAATACACGTTCCATGGAAGGAATTAGGGAAAACATTGGCAATACCTTTGGCGATGCTCTTATGTCGGTCAGATACAAATACCAACCCATCCATATCGGAGCCAATTGCAATCTTTAACCTCTCAAGAAACCACTCCCACGATGCGTCATTCTCTTAATCAACTATTCCCCAATCCACAGGATATACTTGGTTGTTACCATCTATGCTAGTTGCAACAAGTAATGAACCGGGATATTTTCCCTTCAAGAAGCAAGCATCAACGGCAATAACTGGCCGCATGTGCCATTGGAATCCACGAATCGATGCACCAAATGCCAAAAATAAATACTTGAAACTCCCATCTTCTTCTCGACATACTTCAACAACAGTTCCCAGGTTCAACTCATTCATCACATGCAAATAAGATGGAAGTATCCGATACGAATCCTCAAAACTTCCTCGAACTGCCTCCAAAACGGCTTCCCTTTTGCGCCACGCCTTATTGTATGTTATGTTAACACCCAACTCCGACCGAATATCTGAAATAATTTCCTTCGGCCTATACGGCCGACATACATCTGTGTACTTACATTTGATCCATGAGCCAAATACATCTCGGCTGGCGTGCTTATGATCACTTTGAACCAATGATGATTGGCATGTATGGTTATTAGCATATTTTGTGATCTTCCAGGCTGAAGAATTCCCAACGGCAGCTGCATTCAACATCCACTTGCAATTTTTGTCTTTACACCTCAGGTACCAGAACTGCCTATTAGCCCTAACAACCTTCCACTGGAAGAAATGGTTCACGGCCAACATGGACATTCTCATGAACAAATGCCACCTAGTTTCAAACACATCTTTCACTGCAACATCAACCACTGTATCTAATCTATCAGAAGACGTACCACAATCCGCATGTGATGACTGCGTCGCGGTAATGCTCGGCAATTTTCTTGAGACGATCCTGTTTGTTTCCTTCTGCCTTGTTCTCACGGGAACTCTTTGTTCATCCTCCGAGATAAACATTTCCTCATCACGATCATCCTCCTCATCACGAGCGTGAGGATCTTCAGCTGGTATGCAAAGGATGTTGTCATCGATTAGTCTTGTATGTATGACATCGTCCATCTGGGCTGGACAAACAGAGCTGCAACGATTTATTGGCGAGTTGCTAGCACCGAATTCATCTTCCGTATGTCCACCACCTCGAACGGTGACACATAATGGTATCCTTGCATCACCCCGCTTAATAATCTCATTCAAAAAACATTGGACGTGGTGATCATTTTTTATAGGCAACACCGATATCTTGGATAGGTACTTTGGTAGGTATTCGATCACCAGTTTTGGTGTGATCTCCGAACCTAAATCCATTATGCCTACGATTTGATTCATCATTTCCAAGAAGTTTGAGTCTTCCTTTAACAAAATGGTTTCAATCCTCTTATAGCCCACGAATCTATGTTCATTCGTGGTGGGGTCAACACTCCATTCTCCACCGAGAAGCACATGAACAGCCCATTTATCATTGTGCGCCATTCCATACTGGAAATATAATTAGTTAATTTTATAATCAGTTAAGGCGCCAATAATGGAAAAATACATGGAACAAAAAATCCCGTCGGCAATTTTAATCATCCAAGGGAATGACAAATCAGGGAATGACAAATCATATTAGGGAGTCATTGAGGAGTGTACTTGATACTTACAGATTGTCTGGAGGGAAGATCGGTTCGGTGCGCAGGATGGCCGCAATGTGCGTCTGAATTGTATAGTTAGGTCGATTGAGTACAGAATGTTTCCTAATCATTTCTCACTCCATAGGCTCTGTTTTTTTTGTACTGGAGATTGTTGAAAAATTCATTTCCCGCGCTTGCCGCGCGCTAACACCGTTCTGTGCACGAATAAGTCGAGAGTGTCGCTCCCTCGCGTAAATGTCGACTAAGTGTCGACTAAATATCGATTAAATATCGATTAAAGTCTTGATTACACCCTCGAAGAAATGTCGACTAAAAGAAAACCGAGCTTCAAATCCAACATTTTCGTTTGTGCAAATGATTATACATATATACAAAAAGAAAACCGTATCTCTTCTCTCACATCTTACCACGTGTATTAATGTCCATTTTCTTTCTCACTTTAAAAATAAAATAAAAGTACCAATTTCTAGTCTACATACAACAATTCGATGTGGAATAAAATATACTTTCTTGTAAAAGAAAGATTAATTTTTAGTCAATATGGGATGGTCCAAATATGGACTCTTTCACATCTTTATCAAGCCTCACATTTTTTCATGTTGTCATTAAATATAGCACATTTTTTTATCTTTCAATGGGGGTTCATACACATAATAATTATTAATAAGTATAAGTTATAATAATGATATAAATCTGTAGATTTATGACTGAATAGGAATTTTGTACATATGCTTTTTGTTAATATTGTTTCAAATGACAAAGCAAAGAGAAAGTAATTACACATTCACATAATGGACATTAACGAAGTTACAACATTACACTAAATGTTCTAAATTATGAGCAATGAAAAATTCCTAGCTAAATTATGTGCAACAAATGATTCCTAAATTGTTTGGCTCCCCTTCTCAACCTATGCTTCCCTTCTTACTTTCCTTTCCTTCTGCCTGATGCTCTCCTTCTCTGCTTTTTTTTGTTCCCTTCTACCTTCTTCCTCTGCTCTGGTTGGAATTTATCCTCCTCAAGTGCGTGGACGTAAAGTGCATACGCCATCTGTTTGCACAGAGCAGTAGCGTACGTCGGTGCAATGGTATTTAGCGGGAGGCCATGGATTATACATTACGCCCTTGATGCGTAAATACCACGATCGCCATCTGCACGATGGAACACAAATTTATGCAAATATTACATTCTATGTGATCAAACATGCCGTAAAGAAAAAAAAAGATATACTAGCCTCGGTTCTTGGTGCTCCTCGATGTGCTCGACCACAACTTCCCATGTATCCCCAACTGGATGTTGTTTGCAATAGCATGTGTTAAAATCGCACGCTTTGATTATCTTGGGCATTGTTGTAGTGAGATAGTCTAACTTCGCCACCACAACTGTGCCCTGGGGCGATGGGTTGTAAACACAAAATTTCTGTGCATTTATATCCATCTTCACAAGCATCCAGTGGTTGCCATCTACGTGATATGGGAATAAGAGGAAGTCCAAGTTCGTAAAGTCGTGTGCAAACGAACCATCACCGACGAACTGCTTCAGCGCCATGTCATCCACGTTTGCATCCCTCTTGTCATTATAAATCATCTTCAAGCCAGTTTAACACAAACAGGAATACGCATCGCATTAAATACGATTATAAAATACTTTGGGTTATTTATGTGAACAAACTTACATCGAAGGTAGACTCCATAATGGACAAATCCTAGCGGCCCATGTTAATGATCCGTTTGCGTAACATTGAGGTATACAAATCAATTTGCTGCAACGAAAAAGGATTCAAGTCAAGGAGATAAGCATCACTAATAAAGGTTTTAATATTACATAGAAAGAAAAACCCAGCCTTACTAGATCATTGAGCCAATATCCTTTTGTCCACATAATCTTTAGCAAATCGGAGTCCAAAGAAATCCCTATTCGTGTCCACAAATAGAGTGTTGGTTTGTGCCACATCCACTCCTTCATTGCGTTATCCCGTGCTTCCATTGGAAGCAAAGATGCCAGACTAAAACTCACCTCCGATGCGAGGCCAAGAGTCGAGCCCAGATTTTGCCCCACCGCTTCCTCCACTGGGGATTTGGTACATCTTTCCTTTATTGGAGGTGGTGAAGCACTCTCTGCAGGTACGGGGACATTGGGCGAAGGAGTTCTGTGTTCGATACTGAGCTAATGGACAATCTCTAACACAGCTGACTCTTCCTTAGACCTTTGCTCTACTTGCCCCTCCTGGACCGGCCCTAAGGTCTCTCCTGGCGTCTCCTGTTCATCACCGACCGGCACAGTCCGTTCTTGAAGGCCTATGTCTGCCCTAGTCCCTTCGTCAAACATGCCGGCCGACCTAGACCCTTCTTGAATGACTTTGTTGTCATCGGTAGCAGTTGAATCCTCTTCGGCTGTAGCAATGCCCTGGGCCCCTGAAATTTTATTTATATCAAGGCTGTAGCTTGGGGAAGTGCCTTGCAAGGGGCTGGATTCAGGGGACGGTCATCGCGTTGCATTACGCGACATAAGGATATGCACATATTCTTCCAACATGTATACCTTAGCCGTCATCACATCGAGGTCCTCTTTAAGGGTCTTCACTGTATCATCCGTCTGAAACTTTAGAAGCCTCAGCTCATCTTGACACTTAGAGAATTCTTCCTCGGTCTTGCTTTGCCGTTCAAGTAGCTGCTGGATGATATTATTTGGTCAATCTGCTTCAGCCTCGACCTCATGGCGGACTTTCTGCCGCTTTTCACGAGAATCGATGTCTTTTTCTCTACTCCTCTTCCTGTAGGACACATAAAAATCAGCAGAATCGGCATTCTGTCCCCCTAACTCCGCATCGTCCCTCTCTGCCTCCTCTGCCTCTTGTTCCCATTGCAAGAATTTTTCTCGTTCTTCTGGAGTAGGCTTCATTCGGGTTATTTTCACCTTCTGCATGAAAGGGAACATAAATTTTGGTGCATGAAGAAAGTTATATTACGTAAAGAAGTATACAAATCATGAACATTGTGTGATGTCATACCTCGCCGTCGGATGTTCATTTTCCCCACACCTACTTCCTCTCTTGTTCTCTCCGTTGACAACTCACGCCTTTCCATCTAAACATCCTCGGCTTGTCCCCAGAGGATTCGACACTTTGCACCATCCTCAAACGCTCAAGATGTGGCATTATCTCATATGCGAACACTTGAGAAAGAGGGAATATTAGGATCAACGTAGTCAATATTACGCATGTAGTTATAGAACTTAAAACACAAGTGAATCGTAATCTTACCCCAAATGCCACTGGGAATCCCCCAAGAGTGTATATCCTGTTTCCAGGGTGAGTTGTTTGCTTCAAGGCATTAATCATGCTCTTGCTAGCACTATCGACTGTCACCCTGTAGGACAGTTCACCCCACGGGATTTCATCAAAGCTCTTCCAATCACAGGCCAAATGAAGGAGCTTGTCTTCAATTCTAGTTCTCTTTGCCATGCCGTTGAATGATCTGTAAGAAGTAATAGTGTCAGGCTCACGACATTAATGTCTGAATAACTTGAGTTTATCCAATCGTAGGCCTTCATCACTTCATCGTATGTAGCTTCCTCCGTCGAACCAAGGTGTTTAATGAACTTCGATATTGACGGAGGACCATTAGGTGCGCAGTATTTGGCATATGCACTATCAAAATCGCCCATCTTCAGGCCCGTGATTATGGCAAACTCCCTCTTGCCAAATTTCACCTTCTTCCTCGCAACGTTGAAATATATGCTATTTTCCCGTTTGGATTTCTCGTCGGGTTTGAGTTGCCTCAACAACAGGGAATGTATGATCTGTTTGCACCAGAATGTATGCTCGTGGTCAAGAGCAATTTCAGCAAGACAACTCTCTCTTCGAAGTATTTCCTTTTGCGTCTCTGTCAATTTCGACTGGATCATCTTCATATTGGCTTCATAATAGTAGTATTGCGAAACCTGAGCGTTGAAAAACTCTCCCTGAACGACTATTTGCACCTTCAAATGTCCCTACACATAACAATGTCAAATATGTAAAATTATTGCACACGACTACTCTCACCTTTTACTATGAAACATGGAATATATGCATTCACTATAATTTGGCAAACTATAAATTTTACAAGTTTTGGGAAACATAATACGGATTATATACTTGTTTGATATGGAAAATTGGGACATATTAACTTTATGATTTCTGTCAACACCTCGGGAAGATTAATTGTAAGAAGTTGTTATTTATAATCAATTTATTTGAAGGCCATTCATAAACTAAATACAATTATACACTTAGATTTGTTGCATCACCGTTCTAGTGTTGGTTTGTTTGTGTGATATAAATAATATAAGATCAAACAATGGTGTGAAATTAACCAAATGAAAGTTTAGAAAAAATATCGCACATTACAAAGCAAAGAGAGATAGATTGAATCGACACTTGCTCGAGGATTTTTGTCGACTCTTTGATCGATGCTTTGTCTCAACGCTTTGATCGACACTTGATCGATAATTGATCGAGACATATTCAATCGGCATACAGTCGACACATTTGTTCGAGACTTGGTCGAGGGATTTTGGGCATTCAGTCGACACTTGTTCTCGCCCAAGTGTTAATCATTAACATGGTTCTTAAGTGTTTTGTCGACAGTTTTTGTGTGTTTAAGGTTATAAAAAAGTAGTATTTCAACGGTATGAAAGGGTTTAAACATGTGCAAAACCCTAACAACTATAACAGCTTCTAAACGAAATGCGCGGCAAATACACAAAAATGAGTAACCAAGCACTATGATTTCTAAACGTAACAAACATGAAGCAACATGTGAACTAATCTTCTTTTTGTCCTTAGTCGGTTTCTCTGATGTTTGCTCCATTGCGCCAGCTGCCGGACGTCCACCTCGCGTACGTGCCATTTGAATTGCAATGCTTGAATATGGTGTAAATAGTGGATGTAAATGGGTGATCAAGATCAGAGAATGACAATCGGTTGAAAAATGTTACTTCCGTGTTCTTCGGCGACGTAAGTGATGGTGGGAGAACGATCAGTTGAGAGAACGAGTGGGCGCGGGTTTCAAATAAATTTCGTAATTTTTTATATCGACGAAACATGGACTAAAACGTCGATATTAAACATCGACTAAACGTCGACTAAATACTCGATTAAAGTCTCGAATAATAGACTAAAATGTCGATTAAACCATTGACCAAGCATCGATTAAATTCTCGAATAAATTCGTTTATTCGTCCAACACATGCCGTCTTCGATCCTTAATTGTCTGCAGAACCTTAATAACTCTTCGGCCATCTTCAAACATCCAATTCCCAGTTTGAGACAAGTGGATTTGGATTCTTCGTCGGTCGAGATGTAGTTTATATTTTTAATTATTACTTACGAAATAACCAGTACGGGACATTCAAATTGGTTGTTTGATTTCATGTACGCACTGTGAAAATGAGATGTTCAATCCATGAAGAATGGAAGAATGCAAAAGAAAGGTGAAATGAAGTTAAACGACGAAGTTCATAAACATTAGGGTTTTTCAGTATTTTCCCGTCGCCTAAACGGTCAACCTGTTATTTGTTGTAAATGATTTGGTCAACCTACTATATTTGCAAATGTCTTTAGTGGAGCTGCTATTTTCTCAATTTCTCCTTTTCCATGTGCAATCCCATATACTGTCAGTTTGTTAAAAAAAGAAAAAAAAGAAGAAGCAATATTTACTTAAATAACTCAAAATATAGAAAATTTTGGGATGAAAAATGCCATTTCTCTCGCATGAATGGTTAAATAAAAAAATAGTTATGACTAAAAACTGAATTCGGTTTAATGTATGAAAATCTTTTTCAGTGGAATTCGATATATGTGAAATGGAGGATAGCCCACCCCTTCGAATGCCTATTTGCTCCACTGAACTCCGAGACAAATGGCTGCAGTATGTAAACAAATTGAGAAACAAGATTATGCCTGTAAACTCCTGTTTTTCCGAGTCAATTTTTTGACTTTTCGTTGCGTGTGTGTTTGTGTGTTTTTTGCCTTCTTCTTCGCATCTGCTTTAGGATTCAAGATTCACTCAAGACAAAACTGATCACGAAAGATGATTTCAAGTGGAAAGTACACCTGCCCACCAAGAAAAGTGAAGGTGAAGCAGAGGAAGACTGCCAGGGGGCATTGAAATACGTGGGTGGAGTGGACCTGAGCTTCTCAAAGGGTGATCTGTCTCTTGCATGTGGTACCCTTGTGGTGTTGGACCTTAACAATCTTAATGTTGTCTATGAGGATTACTCAATTGTTAAGCTTGATGTTCCTTATATTCCGGGCTTCCTCGCCTTTAGAGAGGTATTAAACTATTAATCATTTTCCCATTCGCTTTCAGTTGTGATGATCTCTGCTTTGTCACCGTGGTTTTGCATTTTGTTACTTTTATCCCTTGTGGCTGATAAATGACATGGAAAAATGATGGGCACCAGCTCAGACAATGACAACCATTGTTTCCCAAAATACCATTTGTTGGATAGCTAATGTGATTTCGCATTTTAGGTTAAAAAATTCGGAAAAGTATTCAAGGAACAAAATGTTGCAGTTACCGTACCTTTTCATCTTGAAAGTCTTCACCAGATGGACAAGGAATTTAATTTCCATCAATTTTCCACTTTAGTTATAACCGAGTGGTTAGCGGGATACCATAAAAGAGGAAGTGACGAAATCACGGGGTAGCAAAATGGCATCTGCCCCTTCTTTGTTGTCCTTGATCAATGTGGAAGTAGAGGGGTCTGCTTCTATTTTGGGTAGTTTAATAGATGTTAACGTTGGTGAAGTACTTAAAAGTACACACATATATTACATATATTTGTAATAGTTGTGGTTGTAGAGTTTTTTCTTGTGGGACAATTGCCTAGTTTCTTGGAGATTTTTTAGATAATTTAAATTACTTGTAGCCTCCAAGAATTTTTAGTTTAGTCATGTCTATAGAAAGGGCAAATTATGGAGCAGATATGTTAGCTAGAACGCCTAGATCTTTGACATGGGTGGTTTCTTTGTTGGTTCAAGTATCCCTTATTCATTAAGAGGTTCACTCAAGCTAGATTAGTACCAAGTACCCTGCATTTGAATTTGTAATACATGAGGGTAAGGTTTGGCCCCTGCCTCTTGTTTCTTTAAATTGGTTGGCATCTGGCAAATCCCCCACACATTTTGGATTTGTTTTTTCCCCGAAGACGATGAAGTGGTCTTATTTTTTGGTTGTTTACACGTTCCACTAAATGACAGTGGTTTATTCCTCATTTTTTTAAAGGATAAATTTGTTTTTCTTGATTTTAGGCTCCTGTACTTCTACAGCTTTTGGAGAAAATGAAGAAGTGTGCACACCCATTCTACCCCCAAGTAATCATTAATTTTGCTCTTAAATTCTTTTGCTTTCACCATGTTGGCTGCAAAATTTCAGAACTTTTGTGTTTGATCCAAAATTCAAAAATACAACAATAAATCGTCAATGGTCATGCATTCAACAGCTACTAATGGTTGATGGGAATGGGCTACTTCATCCTCGAGGCAAGTGTATTTCTTTTTTGAACTGATAACTGATCTTGTTAGTATGTTTAATTGCTCAATCTGATGCATTGTTACCATAATAATTTCAATATCTTGTTGGTCAAAATCTGTATGTGCTCGAATTTGTGTACTTGGTTATAGATGTATTAGGCTCGATTTGAGATGTTTCTTTATTGCTATGATTTTATCCAATGTACCTCATTTGACCTGTATTAGCATGACTGGTTTTCTTGAATACTACATTAGAGGATAACCTTTCAATAGATCTAGCAAAAGCGAGTTTTGACTTGAAGGCCTTAATTTCTTTAGGGTTTGAAGATCTTTTGGAATTTTGCTACATTTTTGCATTGGTGTGGCTTTTAGTCCTGCTAACTACGTCCTGTTTCCTGCATAGCTGAAGTAGGTTTGATTTACTCTTATGTTTAAATAGCAACTCCAGGAATCCTTTTTACTGAGGAGATTCAGACATATCCTCTTTTTCCGTGTTCCTAGAACTCTCCAAAACATTTGTCAGTAGTTTATACCTCTCAGTTACTATTAGTGCTATTTCAGATAAACTGTTTCTCCAGTTTCTCTTTTGTTCTTGTATCATCTTGAAGATTCTAAGAATTTTTCACCATATGCTTCACTAAAACAATCTTTTTTGTTTGGAGAATAACCTGTGTGGCAACTAAATTTGTTTGATCACATACTTTTGGCCATCTAACTATTTTTGTATAAATTTGGTTATTCATCCCTTATGTCAAGCAGTAGAGACTACAGAAGTTCATTTAGTCATGTCCTTGCTCATCAAAAACAAGCCATCTATATACTTCTAGACTGATCTTCTTTCGGAACACAACCATATTCTTCAGAACCATGCACTTGGATGACTTAGTTGAGGGAATGACTTCCTGCTGTTCACGTCTATGAATATTTGACATTTACCAAGCATCAATCCACATGCATGTGTCCTTATATTAGGGGAAAAGATTTTGAGATTTTGAAGATAGTTCTATACTCCTTAATTCTATAACAAATTCTGTACTTAATAGAGAAATGTTGGAAAGCTTTTGTCTGAAGTTTGTTTACTGAACCAAAATATTTAATATTCAGTCTTGGTTTTCAGAATATTGATGCATTCAATTGATAATTATACGAGCAGATCTCTTAGATTTATCAAATATTCACTTTTGTTTAAGCTTCTCTATCTTTCAAACACTTTCATATCTTTCTATAGCAAATAGTTCTGAGTTCAACCATCTACCCTTTCACCTTTTTGCTCCCTCCCTCCCTTTTACCCATGTCAATGAGCTACCAATATGCCTGAGATGTCCTTCCTGAACCTGTTTTAAATCACTCTCACCTAACTCTAGAATGAGAGTTTAAGGATGACCGTGAAAATGAGAGGGTTCTTGGTTGAAATATTGGAGTAGTATATTCTCTGTGATATCACACAGGGAATGATGATGAGCTGTGAAAAGCCCCCTTTTTTCTCTGCTACCTCCACCATAGAGTACCTGGTCCTGCCTCACCTCCCCCTTTGCCGGAGAAGAAAATGATTTTTTAAATTTCTCAATTTAACCTCTAAATTTTTGATACATTATAATTTGACCTGCAGAGTTTTGTGTTGGTTTTTATGTGGATCTTCGGTATTGATGGTAATATCACTGATTTTAACAAATTTTAGTGTTATGAATGGCAAGATCTAACAAAATAGCCAAGTTACCACTTTTAAGAGGTGAGTGCCAAATTGATTCACAATTTAGTCTAATGGCTTTTGTATGTGAACGAAAGAGCTTACCGGTCATCTAGGTAATTTTGCTTTTTAATTTTATCTTTTAATCACAATTATAGCGTAAGTGTAGCATTGATTTCTTTTGGCTCAGAAACTAAATTGTCAAGATAGTTAAGAGGGCTGCTTGCCCGCTAGCAGCATATATTTGGGCTTAATAAATGAGAGAGTGGAATAATTGCTATGGGTCTACCACCCAGAGAGTGAATGAGGTACTGATATTTGCAGAAAACCATTTGTTAGACCACAGTTATTTGTTATTTAAGGTACCTAGGAAGTGCATCCTAACTTTCAATAGATGGCCTACATATGAAGGTATCCATGTGCTTTATCAGAAAAATCAGTGACCCTCCTCCCTACAGGCAATCACTAGGAGAAGTTCATGAATCAAAATATATATGATCAGTATGATCAATTGGGATTCACAAATTCTTTTAACCTGACTTTTGCAGTGGTTGAAAACTTTTGAGATAGCTTTTGAACTAAAACACGAGGGTTATTGTAAGTAATAGAAACATTTTTACACTACATCAGGAAAAAAAAAATATAGTTATAGGGACTGATTTTAAAACCATCCCCTAATACTTGGGACGGTTTGCATTTAATTTTGCAAAAAGGCTTTTTGAGAATCAGGGTCCAATTGACAAATATTTTCAAAACAACTGCACAGCATTGTTTTATACTGGTGTATTTTGTACCTTTTTAAAGTAATTTTCACTATGTGCCCTGTCAAATAGTATGTGACATGTGTATTAAGAGTTTTACTGTAATTTTTTATTGTTCACAATGGCATTCACATCGAGTGGCAGCTTCCCAACAGTGTAGAAACCACACTTTGCATACGTTTTAAAATATTTGATAATCAGTCCCTCTTCCTCAAAAGCTCTTTTGGTTGTGGAAGGAATGGTTTTATTATCAATTAAGTCCCTGGGATGACAACATGACAACAATTTTTGATGTAAATACCTAGGAGTCTAATGGAGAACTCTCTTGGTAGATGCAAGATTGCAGATACTTAGTGATGGATTTGCAATTTGTTTTAAGATTGCCCTACAAATTTAGACTAATGAAAAGTGAATTGTGTACATGAATCCATTAGAGTAGGATTTTGTATCCTATATTATGGGAATTGGAATTAAGTTTAAAAAATTTTTAAATTTAAAAAGTTGTGAACTCAAGAAAAATATAGGATAGATGCTAGGAGATTGCACAGACTGCAAATTACGGCAAATCTTAGTCCAACAAGTTTTATTAAATTTTAGGAAAAGGTTCTGAACAGGAAATGGATAGGATAGAAGCTTAGAGATTGCTTATACTGAAAATTTAAGGCAAATTTTAGTATGGAATTGCAATTTGTTGTTAGTTAGCTCTAAAAATTTGACTGACAAAATAGTGAAATATGGACTTGAATCAATTAGAATTTCATGTCCTTTTTCATGAAAACAGAAATGTAATTGGAAGTTGAAATCCTATTTTATGGGAACTGGATCTAAGTTTAAAGTTTTTCAGTGAAAAAAGTTTTGAGCTCAAAAAGTGGATAGGACAGATGCTAGGAGATTGTAGATGATGCAGATTCAATTCAGATCTTAGCCTTGAATTTGCAATTTGTTGTTAGTTGGCTGGGAAATTTAGACAGACGGAGTTAAGTGTGGACATGTATCAAATAAAAATTGACTTCCTTTTTCATGAAAAAAAGAAATTTAATATTAGAAATTGAAATCTTATTTCATGGAAAACTGGAATTAAGTTATATGTTTTTTCAATCAAAAAGGTCCGAATATGAGATTGTGTAAATGTTTTGCAGATGGTGCCATAACATTTATTATATTCACATTATTGTGCCTCCGATCTGGTGACAACTTTGTAGACAAAATGAATTCATTTATATGCTATTTGTTGTCGAAGTTTTGACCTTTAACCAGACCCTTGCTATACTAGTACTTGGACAGCCACTTTTTATTTTGAGAATGTAAAACAATGGGCCATTGAAGCAAGCTCTTGTTTACAAGCCAAAATGAGATTAAAAATAAAATTTCCCTCCAAAATTATTATCTTCTCAGTAGGTAAAATTGCCTCCAGAATTATTATCTTCTGAGTAGGTATCTAAATGAATTTTTGGTTCTCCCACCAAAATAATAATTTAATGAAAATTGCGGCCAAAATTTCCTTGCCAAAACAAAAATTGCCTATATCCTAATAGAGCCTCAATTGAAACTGGTGTGTTTAACTGATGCAGTTTTAAGGTTGCTGACTTCACATCTTGTTAACAGACCATGAGCTTGGATAGGCTAATGTCATAGTAAATGTATGTTTTCTTTGTAATTAACCAGAGTAACACGCACTTTTTCATTTCAAGATCTTTATGGATCTATAGGTTGATATTATATTATACTTTTGGAGTTTCATTGGACGAGTCTTGCCATTGTCTTTAAATGTACTTGCTGTGAGATTTTTGATTTAAAAAAAAAATGATATCTTTGTCAATAATTAGATTAAAACCTCTTGCTTTTGGATTTTGAGATCTGTATGGATCTGCAATTGATATTGTATTCTACATTTGGAGTTTCTATGGATGAGTCTTGCCATTCTAAAAATAGGTGCTGCAAGATTGAGAGAGAGAGAGAGAGAGAAGGGGTGGGGGAAGACAGACTTGAATAGAACAGAATAAAAGAAACTTGATTAAATGCCTTCAACTTTTGGTTGGGGTAACTGGATCACTTTTTCTAGAAAAGCTTCTGTCTGTAAGGCTGTTACAGTAGTATTATTTTTATGAACTTTATTAAAGCTGAGGCTAATTTAAATTTTTTTTTTGAAGAGACAGTTCTGTGCTGTCAGGTCATTGTCTCCCAGATTTTCTTGGGCATTAAGTATTACTTGTGGGCTAAGAAGCTTTTGCACCTAGAAAGTATTACGCCTATGTGTCAAGTTGTCTTGGGAAAGAGCTTATGAAATGAATATTTGAGGATGAATCCCCTCGCTTTCCTGGATATGAAAATGAAATCTAAGGGTTTGTTTGGAGTGTGATGTATTTGGAAAAAGTTGTATTGGAATATATGAAAATTTTGGTAGGTATTTTTTTTATAGAAAAAGTATTTTGGAGGGAAAAATAAGAGGGAAATTTTTTTAAAATTATGTGAGAGAAATTTGAATTTTAAATTTTGAAATAAAAATGTGTTTGGATAAGTTGTTTTTGTTTGAGAATTTACTTATTTGCAAATTGTGAGATTTAGAAGAAACAGAGGAGAATAAACTTCATTCTTATTAACTATTCACCCCAGGATTACAAAGACTCCTCTATATATGAGATAGTACTAACTTATTCACAGTAACAAGATCCTTGATTGTAGGGATCTCATTACTGAACTTACCTAATCTGAATAAGGTAATACATATATTTAGGAATCCTATCCGATCTTATCTAAATATCTAATTCATACATATATTTATCCGATCTTATCTAAATATCTAATTCCAACACTCCCCCTCAAGCTGGTAGGAAGATGTTCTTCATTCCCAGCTTGCTTGTATGACCATCAAGCGATGGTTTAGACAATCCCTTTGTGAGAATATCTGCAACCTGCATTCTGGAAGATACAAATGGGGTACATATCACTCCATTCTCCAGGTTTTCCTTAATAAAGTGCCTGTCCACCTCAACATGTTTAGTCCGGTCATGTTGCACCGGATTCTGAGCAATGCTTATAGCTGCCTTATTGTCACAAAACAGCTTCATAGAACCTTCAGTCATTATGCCTAAATCCCTGAGAACCTTTCTCAACCATAACAACTCACAAATTCCATGTGCCATGGCTCTAAATTCAGCTTCAGTGCTACTTCTGGCCACCACATTCTGTTTCTTGCTCCTCCAGTAACCAAATTGCCCCATATGTAAGTGCAATAGCTAAGTTGATCTTCTATCATCCATCAACCAGCCCAATCTGCATCAAGATAGGCTTCAACATCTCTCTTCTCATTCTTTCGAAGAACAATCCATCGCCTCGGGTTCCTTCAAGTACTTGAGAATCCTGAACACTGCATTCTCATGCTCCTGCCTTGGAGAATGCATAAACTGACTTACTAGGCTCACAGCAAATGCTATATCAGGTCTTGTATGGGATAGATATATGAGTTTCCCCACCAATCTCTGGTATCTGCCTCTATCAACCTGTTTTCCACTGATATCATCTCCTAGTTTTGCATGCCTCAATTGGAGTATCAACCGGTTTACACGCACTCATTCCTGTCTCTTTCAACAAATCTAAGATATACTTCCTCTGAGAGACTACTATACCCTCGTGTGACCTAGCCACTTCCATTCCCAAAAAATACCTAAATTGTCCAAGATCCTTGATTTCAAATTCTGGCCAACTCGCTTTAAACGGTACTTTCTTCCTCATCATTGCACATTAATATGATATCATCTACATATACTATCGGGATGGCAATCTTCCTCGACTTTGACCTTTTACAAAAAGAGTATGATCGAGTGAGCTCGCTGATATCCTCGCTTCTCATAAACCTTGTGAACCTATCAAACCAAGCCCTAGGACTTTGTTTAAGTCCATACAAGGATTTTTAGTCTGCACACCCGTGATCCAAACCCTTTCTCAAATCCGGAGGTCTTCCATATATACTTCTTCTTGAAGATCACCATGAAGAAACGCATTTTTGACATCCAATCGATTTAAAGGCGCTTAAGATTAACAAGTGACAATAAAACTCTCACTGTATTTAACTTAGCCACTGGAGAAAACGTTTCTGTGTAATCAATTCCATAGGTTTGTGTAAAACCTCTTGCCACTAACCTAGCCTTTCTTCTTTCAAGGGAACCATCAGCCTTGTACTTAATAGTAAATACCCACTTGCATCCAACTGGAACTTTGCCCTGGGGTAATATGACTTTTTCCCAAGTAGCATTCTTCTCCAACGCCCTCATTTCCTCTAAGATAGCCTCCTTCCATTCTGGAACATCTAGAGCTTCTCTAATATTATTAGGAACTGTAAGTGTAGAGATTTGAGAGATAAAAGCAGAGTATGAAGGAGACAGTTTTCCATAGGATATAAAATTGGACAGAGGATATTTAGGGTTTTTAGTGCAAGTTCTAACCCCTTTTCTGACTGCAATAGGAAGGAAGTTCTGAACATTTTCAGAAGTATTACCTGTTGCGTCTACTGTTTGATCTTGGGTTGATGGTGGATTCTCTCCCGGGACAGACTCTTGGAGATCTTTGTTCAGTGGAAGATCTTTCCCTTTTCTTGAGTACACAATGCCCTTCCATCTTTCCTCATTCACTGGAGGACTAGGACTAAAAACAGGTCCTGGGGATTTATGCTCAGGACTAGGACTAGAACCAGGTCCTGGGGATTTATGCTCAGGTTCAGGTTCAGGTAGTAGTGGGACATTGGTGGTCTCATCAAGGAAATGTTGAGGAGACTTAGGTGGAGGTTTAAATGGAGGATTAGGAAGAACAGAATCCTCAAAAATAGCATAGGAAGGATAGGAAGGTCTTTCAGATTCATGAGATTGCTCCCCCTGAATCTGAAATACCTGAGCTTCATGGAAGGTAACATCCATGGAGACAAAGATTTTCTTAGTGGAAGGATTGAAACATTTGTACCCTTTCTGTGTGTTTGAGAACCCAACAAATATACCCTTATGAGCCTTTGGATCTAATTTA
Organism: Gynochthodes officinalis; assembly: GCA_020080225.1. Lineage (NCBI taxonomy): Eukaryota > Viridiplantae > Streptophyta > Magnoliopsida > Gentianales > Rubiaceae > Gynochthodes > Gynochthodes officinalis. The sequence continues at coordinate 6,576,864 of CM034622.1, forward strand.
CCCCTATGAGGATCATGATTAGGATAAAAAACAGTACACCCAAAGATCTTAAGAGGCATGGTAGTGACAAGTCTGGACTGAGGAAATGCACAAAGAAGGTTGTGGACTGGTGTTTGAAACTGAAGGGGTTTTGATGGAAGTCTATTGATGAGATAGGTAGAATGAAGTAAGGCTTCTCCCCAGAGATAGGATGGCACATGAGTGGTAAAAAGAAGAGCTCAAGTCATTTCTAGTAATTGCCGATTCTTTCTCTCAGCCAGGCCATTTTGTTGAGGAGTATATGCACAGGAATTTTGATGTACAATCCCTTTTTCAAGGAAGAACTTTCTAAGATGGTTGTTCACAAACTCTTTCCCCTGATCACTCCTAACTACCTGAATCCCAGTTTGAAATTGAGTGAGTACCATTTGGTAAAAAGATTGAAAGATATCACTAACTTCACTCTTGTCTTTTAAAAGAAAAACCCAAGTAACCCTTGTGTGGTCATCAATAAAAGTTACAAACCATCGTTTTCCAGATAAAGTTGAAACTTTAGATGGTCCCCAAACATCACTATGGATAAGAGTAAAAGGGGCAGTTGGTTTGTATTGTTGTGGAAGATACGAACTGTGAGGATGTTTTGCCAATGCACAAAACTCACACTGAAAGGAGTCTGACTTTTTATTGAGAAACAAACTTGGTAACAATTTTTTCATGTAGAGAACATTAGGGTGTCCTAGTCTATATTGCCAAAGCAGCACTTTATTTTCAGAGACACCCGAAAGCCCTAATCTAGAATTAGCACAAAGAGCTGCCTCAGGAGCATGTGTATCAAGAAGGTATAAACCATCTACTTGTCTAGCAACTCCAATCCTCTTCCCCGAGATTGAATCCTGAAAAACACACCCAGAAGTAGAAAAAATAATAGTGCAATTATGTTCTATTGCGAGCTTACTGATGGATAGTAGATTATAAGAGAGTTTAGGTACATGAAGGACATTTTTCAATATTAAAGAAGGTGTCAAAGGCACTGATCCTACTCCCATAACAGGAGAAATTGTATGAAATTGTACACAAAAAGCTCTAGTGGTATAAGCGAACAGATCTTTTGGTGAACATGTATAAATATATATGTAATATTTATATATTATATTATTTTAAATTTTTGTTTATTTAAGTGCTTGCAAATATGTTCGTTTAAACGTTTGCGAACATGTTCGTTTAAACGTTCGCGAACATGTTCGTTTAAATGTTCGCGAACATGCTCGTTTAAATGTTCGTGAACATGTTCGTTAAGTGTTCGTGAACATGTTCGCGAACATTAACGAACATTAATAAATCTGTTCGAGATCGGCTCGTGTTCGTTTAAGTTTTTTCATATTTGTGTTCGAGATCCTCGTGTTTGTTTAAAATAAACGAACAGATCTTGAACAATGTCCATCGAGATCGTTCAGTTCGTTTACAGCGTTACAGGAATAAGCTCTAGGAATCACTCCTAGAACCCTTCAGCATCACACCTAAGGACCTTTTGGCATCACAACTAAGGCAAAGTTGCATCACACAACCTGTGAAGAAGACAAATTGGCTGCAGAAATTTTATTAAACTCATTCTATGTGATCTTCTCTTGATGAGGTACCTAATTTATAGACTACAAAATTAAAAATAATGTAGATTAGGTTTTCTAAATTAAATCCAATTCATATTAGATTAAGTTTCTTAACTAGACTTTAAGAAATCCTTTACCTAACAAGATTCAACTTTCCAAAGCTGAAACTTAGCTAAGAAAGACTCAAATAGAAAAAAGACTGAATTCAGGAAATTCCTGTAAGGCAGCCAATTTACTGAAATAACCTTAACCACTAAAACTACTTAAAACAGCCAAATAAATCTAAGACTCCATTAATTTTACTCTTCCAAGTTAACCGAGATCCTAAATTGGATCCCTCTCTTCCAAAGCATGCCAAATCAATGTTTGAGCTTTGGAATTATCCTTAACCCACCTCTTATAAACCTTAGTAACCTTTTGCCATTTGTCTCCATCAGGGAGCTTTGTCTTGACTTTTCTGTGTGGTATTCATTCTTCTTCAGCTCTTGGAATCACATCTAGCAGCGGTTGGAACCGCTCGCAAGATCCAACCATTTCATCTACTTCATTGCCCCCAATCATTTCTTGTACCTCTAGAGAAATAGAATGGTTTCATGTTCTTTTATCAATTAGTTATTCCTCTCCATTTGTCTCTTTTTCCAATTAGTTCACAAGATTGAATGGCGAATTCTCTGCTTAATGCCTTGGCATTGATTTGATCAAAAATGGTTGAAATAGACAAAGTGTTCAACATAAAAGTTTTAGCCAGTGTCTTTGCTTTCCATACACTGTAAAGTACCTCCATTCAATGTCTAGAAGAGAGAGTTATATTCAAAATTTTTGAATAGTTGTTAATTTGCCAAAGTTGTTCTCGTGTCTACATTTCTGCATTAATGAGGCATTTTGTTCTCTATATTTTTTCCTTACAAAATATGATAAAAAATAGTAAGTATACTTTAAAATAACTCAAATACAATTTAATTATGGTTTTAGAATATGCTAAACTTGTGCATATCTCCCAACCACTAAAACACATTATATGGGATAGCTTGGTGCTATTTAAGATTTCTAGTGCCATTTGGGAATAAATTTGGCTGCTGCTATCCTTAGTTGTTTGACGTTGCTAAAAATGGAAATATTCCCTTCAAACAAAATGTTGCATATTTAATGATACATGGGTATTAGTGAGTTACTGTGGACTTCTCTTTCTAATTTCTAATTTCATCAATATTCTAACCTTTTTAGCTTTATGTCAAATTCTGCCAATTTCTGAAAATAACCATCTCTTTTTGTTTTCTAGTGACAAAGAGCTGTAAACATTTGATTGCTATTATACAGTTTGCTTCACAAAATTGTTGTCTATTTTGCTTTTTAGAGGAAGCTCTAACAAATGCAAGTGTTTGTAGGTTTTGGTTTGGCTTGTCATCTAGGAGTTTTAGCTGATCTTCCTACAGTTGGGATAGGAAAGAATGTAAGCTTTGCTATGCTAATCTTTTTCTGCAACTTGAGTGTAGTCCTTTTAAACTTGTAATGTTGTTTTGTGATTTATACACACCCACACACATATAATCTTAAACCCCTTGTCTTATATTTTGGTATTCTGTTGAATATGTGTGTATGTGTGTGTGTGTGTTTTGAAAAACCTCTTTAGATATCTATATGTTATGCATTTATGTAGCAGCAACTTGTTGAATGTTAGAGATGAGCATGGATATAGTAAGCAAAAGATTGTTTATTTAAAAATTCCTTTGTAAGAAGTTAATATGTCAAAGAAGAACTACGAATTAACATTTATTGGTACAAATTGTATCATTGAAAAGAAGAGTAAAATGTTTTTCTGTGGTCAATTGGAACTTTGCCATAGGTTCTTGTACATGTTCTATTTTGAACTAGATACGTGTTATATCTGTTTGATCACTCCTCAGAGGGTGTATACGTTGATTACTTACGGGATGAAATTGGAAGTTCAGAATTCTTCTTCTTGCAAATGGGGCTGTTAGACAACTTTACTAATTTTTTTGAATTCCATAAACTAATTGAGCAATTTGCACTTTATATATACATGTTGTTACTAATGCATTTGCATCTTTGGTTTCACTGTTGGATGCATGTCAGCTACATCATGTTGATGGTCTTACCCTAGAAAAAGCAAGACATCTCCTTGAAGTTGAAACATCCAGAGAGATTTTTACTCTAATTGGGAACTCTGGAAACACTTTGGGAGCGGTAAGAGATCATGTTGTTTGTTTGACATGAGCAATGAATTGTCATGAAGGCAACTATATCTTTTATGTTGTGGTCACTGATAAGATGTGAACATGTGAAGGAAACTAACACTTTGATCTTCATCATGATGATAAGGAATAGTAATCATGCCTAAAAATAATACAATTGAGTGGATGCTGTTGCTAGTTGGTGTACAATCTGAGGATGTGGACAAGAGCATTTGAGAATTCCATAAACTTAGAGATTTCTGCATTTTCTTTGATGTTTCACTGCTTTCTTGTGCTGTATATTAGGTTATTTTAATGTATTAGCTGTTTAAGTAATATTAGATTTTTCAGTGGGCTGTTCTGTAATTTCAGCATCTACTGAAAATGGTAACAGCCATAACAAGCGAGTCCTTTTGTGTAAGCTAGTATAGTACAGAATTATGGTTCTGTTGGAGTTAAGCTTTGGGAGTTACAGTTCAATTTTAGTGGCTGCATGCAAGTTGTCTTGTAAGCTGGCTTCCTATACTATTATAGTATTATTGGGTATTTACTTTCTTAATGTCAATGTCAAATTGCTTTCTTACCATTAAGTCTACTTAATTAGTCAGCATTTTGAAACTTTGTGTAAACATATATGCATGTGCATATGCATGTACATATGTTGTGTATGTGTGTGCATATGCGCTTGTGTGTGTGTGTGTAATATAACAGTGTTAGGAGTAGTTTAAGTTGAAATGAAGTAAAGTGGAGGTTTGTTGAGTACCTCTTGTGCTTCTTTCTAGAAGGCAGCCTTTCCTTGGATGGTTTATCCCTTGGAATTCTAGATTGAGTTCCTAGAATTTATGGTCTCATTTTTAATCTTAACCCTACCTGCTTGTTTTTCCCTTCCATATCTCCTACTGCTCCTAAAGTCTTTACAACTAAGACTATGCAATTAGTCCTGTACCCACTTTCTCTTGGTACTATCAGTTATTGTATCAGATTTGAAGGGTCCTAAATTATCTCAGCTCTATACACTTTCTCCAGCCATTGTGCTACAAACATAAAACTTCCATCAACGTCTGAAACCTTTTGAGTAGATACATGCAAAACCTCAAGAACAAAATTTCAGCTTTGCTTCTAAAGTGGACTCTTAAGACTTTGGAGTGTATACCTTGGAAAGCACTTTGAATTCCTTGAAGGCTTCAATAAAGAATAACCTCTATTGACATGGGGGATAACGAAGTTGGTGGCAAATGAAGCACATACAGCAATCTGAAATCACTATAAAAAAGCATTGAACTTAACAGGAATAGAGGAAGAGAGAGGTGTATAATGGCTACATCATTTTATAGTAATGCCTCAATAATTTTTGAGGGTTGGAACTTCTCAAAGAATAAAATAAATCACACTCTTCTAAGGGTTTACTACACTCCCCTTCAAGCTTAGCAAAGATATAAATCATGCCAAGCTTGCTTGGTGACTATTGAAACCTCATCTTGGATAGGCCTTTTAGTAAACACATCAGTGAGTTGATTCATAGATTGAACATATGGCAAACTCAACTCCATAGAGACAAGCCTCTCACGAATGAAATGCCTATCTAACTGAATATATTTGGCCTTGTCATGGTTTACTATGTTCTTGGGAATATTAATGGCAGCTTCACCATAAAGCATTAATGGTTGTGCAAAGTTCAAACCAAATTCCTTAAGAAGAATTGTTATCCATAATAACTCAAGAACACCTTAATATATGTGGCTCTATATTTTGCCTTTACACTAGAATATGCACAAATAGATTGCTCTTTTACTTCTTCATGTAATAGGGTCCAAGAAAAGTACAATATCTAGTAGTTGAACCTCTGCCCTAGCAGTATACAAAAGCTTCAATTTTGTGCTTGTGGTGTTTGCTATCCTTTCCTTGGACAAGTTTTCAGTTATCTAAGAATTTGTTCAACAGCTTGATAATGAGGAACTGTAGGTTATTCATGAATTGGCTAACTACACTCAGCACAACAATAACAACAACAACTACTAGGCCTTTGTCCCAGTAAGTGGGGTTCTGGTACATGAATCATATCTCGCTATTGCTTTCTATTAAAATACATATTTTTATTTAAATTTAGATATTTCGAATCATTTTCAATAGTTTCTTTCCAAGTCTTTTTAGGTCTTTCGTTTCCCCTTTTAGTTTGTAACATTCTGTAGTCTCTGAACACCGCAGTGGTACATCTGAGGGTCTCTTATGCACATATTCAAACTATTACATGTTTCTCTCATTTTCGTATTTATTGGTGCTACTCCTAGTAGCTAGTCTAGTATGTTCGCACATTCATCTTAGCATTCACATTTATGCTACTCTCATTTTCTATTCATGTTCATAAAGCATGGGTACTTTATAAAATTTTCCTTTCAATTTCAACAGTATTTTACGACAAAAAAGTATGGAGGATGCATTTTCTCCGTTTATTTACACTTGCTTGAATTTTATGTGTGATATCTTTAACAATTCCCTTATTTTCTTTTAGGATAGATCCTAAATATTTCCAAATTTTGTATATATCTGATTCATGCTTGCCAATTTTCGTACTCCCTATTGCTTCTCCTATGATTACTAAAGTGCTACGCCATGTATTCAGTTTTGCCTCTACTTATTTAATACCTTTGGACCCTAAGGCCTCTTTTCAAGCTTCTAACTTTGTATTCACTTTTTCTCCTATCATGTCAATCAAAAGTATATCGTCTATAGATAGCATACATTTGGGGATTGTTTCTGTAAATGCTTAGTAAGCTTGTCTATTACTAAGACAAGAGTATTGGCTCAAAGAAGATCCCTGATGCAAACCAATAGTGTTCGGAAATTCGTTGATATCCCTACTGTTATCCTTACACTTGTTACATTTTTAGACATATCTCTTATAAGTTATATATAAATTATTCTAACTTTTCTCTTTTCTAATGTGGTCCACATTATATTACTATTAATTCTATCACAAGCTTTTTCAATATTAATAAATATTATATATAAATCTTGTTTTTACTGATAACTTAGATTGCTTTGAGCAGAAAAGGTTGTCCCACTCTTGGAGCAGATTTCTCATTATATAGGAATAATACATGCTTATCTTTCTTCTATAAAATAGCTAATCTCTATAGAGCTGATCTTTCTCCTATAAAATAGCTAATCTACTATATATAGAGCTGATCTTTAGCCCTTGAAAAAGCTAATCTACCATATACAAATCTATACAATCACCTACAGCTAGTATATCCTAATTAAGAAATAACAAGATAATTACAAAGATATAAATGACCAGTTAATTAAGGCATAAACCTTTGACATCCCCCCTCAAATTGATGCTAGGGAATCAACAAGCATCAATTTGCTAACAAGAAAATTGTGGTGCTGACATGTCATGGATTTGGTGAAGATATCTGCGATCTGTAAAGTGGTAGAGATATGTGGAAGAGTAATGACTTTGTGGTCATAGGCCTCTCGAATAAAGTGACAGTCTACCTCTATGTGCTTCGTGCGTTCATGGTAGACAGGGTTGGCAGCAATTTGGATGGCACTAGTGTTGTCAGCACGTAATGGAGTGGGTTGTACTTGTGAGAAATCAAGCTCTATGAGAAGACCCCGCAGCCACATGATCTTAGAACATGCAGTAGACATGGCACGATATTCTGCTTCAGTTGAAGATTTGGAAACAAACTCTTGCTTCTTGCACTTCCAAGAGATGAGAGCATCCCCTAGAAACATACACCATCCCATAGTAGATTTTCTGGTGTCCGGGCAGCCAACCCAATCAGAATCACTGTAGGCTTGCAATTGAGTGGACGAACTAGTTGGAAAAAATAAGCCGCGACTAGGTGTGCCAAGGATGTATCTAATGATGCGTCGGACTGCGGAAAGGTGGAGATGTCGTGGGGCTTGCATAAACTTGCTGACAGTGTGGACAGCATAAGAGATGTCTGGTCGGGTGATGGTTAGATAGATAAGACTACCTACCAACTTCCAATATAAAGTAGGATCCTCAAGAAGCTCCCCTCCATCTCGGCGATATTTCCCATTAATTTCCATGGGGATGTCAACAGAAGTAGCCGGCCGCCGTGAGGCCAGCTAATTGAACCAAATCTTGAATATATTTGCGTTGATTGAGGAAAAGACCTTGAGGCTAATGATGTACCTCTAACCCCAAGAAGTAGGTGAGCTGGCCAAGGTCTTTCATGTGAAAAGTAGAATGTAGGAATTTTTGTATTTTAGAGATGGCCTCCACATCAGAACCGGTGATAACAATGTCATCCACATAAACAAGGAGAACAACTATGCCTTTAGATGTCTTTTGTAGAAAAAGGGAGGAGTCATGTTGAATTTGAATGAATGAAAAACCAAGGAGTGTGGATCGAAACTTCTCAAACTATACTTGCAGTGCCTGTTTCAAGCCATACAAAGAACGTTTAAGTTTGCAAACAACATTAGATGAAGAAGTAGGCATACCTTAGGGAAGTTTCATGTAAACTTCCTCCTTCAGATCACTATGTAAGAATGCGTTCTTGACATCCTTTTGATGTAAAGACCATGATTGACATGCAACAAGGGCCAATATTGTCCGTACAGTGGTCATCTTAGCAACTGGTGCGAAAGTCTCATCATAGTCTAGTCCAAAATCTTGCTTGTTCCCAAAAACCACCAATCGAGCCTTGTAACGTTCGATAGATCCATCGGAACGAAGCTTGATAGAAATCACAAACTTACTTCCAAGAGGTTTCACAGATGGGGGGCACGGAACGACGTCCCATGTTTGATTTTCTTCTAGTGCAAGAAGTTTTGCTTCAATAGCTTTTCGCCAATACTCATGCTCCATGGCCTGCTTGTAAGATGAGGGGATAGGAGACAGGGTGGCTGTCAAGGATAAAGGAGGGTAACCATACCTATCTGGTGGTTTAGTAAACTAATTACTGCGTATGAGAGGAGCAGGTGAGGCTGCTGGAACAGGATCATCATTCAGAGAATGATCTTGGGGAGGGGGGGGGGGGTGTTTGAGCAGTGCTGAAATTTGATTTTGATGGATTGGGCACACGTCGGTGATACACGAGAAGAGGCTTAGAGGTTAATCAGAGTTAGTAAACAATGGCAAAACAGAAAATGGAGGAGAAAGATGATCATGGTGAGTGGAAAAGAAATATCAATTTTCAATGAAAATAACATTACGAGAGACTCAAATACGACGCAGGTTTGAATCATAGCACAGAAAACCTTTCTGGTGTACTGAGTATCCTAGAAAAGCACATTGAACAGATTGAGCTGTGAGTTTTGTGCATTTGTGAGGAGGAAGATGAACATAACACACACAACCAAAGGTACGAAGATTAGAGTAATCTGGAGTAGTACCAAATAGCCAAGTGAAAGGAGAATCATGGTTTAGTAAGGGAGAAGGCAACCTGTTGATAAGGTAGACAGCAGTAGAAAGTGCTTCACACCAAAAATAGAGCTAATTGGAAAGAGAATATTTCTTTAGAATATTTTCAATCAAATTGGAGCTCAAGCAAAGGTAATTTTCATGATGAGACAAACGCTTAAAGTTTAACTTTTGCTTTTTTTTTTTCCTCAATGATTATTTGGTTGTGGATATCTTGAAATCTTGTTGGCTGAAGATAGCAGTGGATATTGATACTGCTTGCTTATGTTCCTTGCTATATCCATGCTTGCACTCCTCAACATGACAAGTACTTTGTTTTGTAGTTGTATGGATCATATGTCTTTGGAGAGAAACCCTTCATCTAGTAAGCAGCGAGGGAGGGATTTCTGAATCATGGTTCCCCAGTTCTGCACCTAGCCTTGTTGACCTTTTATCATATTTTTGAAATCTGATGTCTATGCTGACTCTTTCTTATAATTAGGCATGCAGAAGTTTTGGGAGTGTGGTTATTTTTATTGCATGTTTGATATACTTTCTGGACATGTTTTGGAAATCCCTTACGATGCTTTAATTTGACAAACCCTGCAAAGTGTTTTAACTGTTTTACTCTATCATTGACAGTCAAATGAGAATAACACAATCTTCTAACTGCATCACAGGCATTGAGATCCACTCGAGCCTCATTGAAACCCATTTTTGTGTCAGTTGGTCACCGTGTGTCTCTTGACAGCGCCCTTGAAATTGTGAAGATTACTTGCAGATTCCGCATCCCAGAACCCATTAGGCAGGTAAGCATTACGTTTTGTTGTTCCACCTTGACAATATGCATTATATAGATAAATTTTTTGCTGTAATTGCAAGCTTATTTGGATTTCATTGAACAGCAAGGTACTCTCTTGCAGCAATGTCCACTGATAACTGACTGCTTTTAAGCAATATTTCCTAAAGGCATCAACGAACTGCATAATTCATTCTAATATGTATTTCATATTTCTCATTATCGTCAACTGAATTAATGACTGGGAGGGTTCAAAGTTTTCCATTGCTGTTAAAAAATTCCACTGTGAGCACGTAGATCGTTACAAGTAACACAGTGGAAAAGATACTTTGTTGACCTCCTTAGGGACTTACTTGTCAGACTCACTAATTTAAAAATTGTGTTATCTTTCCTTTATTTAAACAATAAAAAATCAATTATCAAGAAATAAGTCACACAATAAAAGTAGCTGGAACAATACCAAAGTAGCTTACAAAAAATTCAATTAAATGAGAGAAAATTAGAAATTTAGTATTACAATTACTCCAAATTGTTTCATATAAATATTTTAAATTACTAGCTAATTAATTAACCTAATTGTCAGCCAAGATATTTTTTATTTTTGGTGGTTTATTAAAATATTTCTAATTGAAATTATACTATATTTGAATTTGTAATTTTGAGTAAGATTTATTTATGACTTTATTAAGACTTTATTCTCATGGGTAACTGCATACCAAGTGGATTAAGGTAATGGATTGTGAATCCATCATGCGCGGGTTCAATTCCCGTTGTTCGCCTGCAAAGGGATTTTTTTTAGTGAACGGGTCACAGCTTACTCCTATTTTTTTTTTTTTTTTGTAAAGATGAAGACAAAATTATATTTTTTTCCTATTTACTATGGCGACGAAGAATCAAATTATCACTATATTTATTCCTTTTTCTACTTCTTCTTCCAAGTGCAGGATAACCCCAAGGGGTTAGCACTAACATAATGAATCCCTAAACCTCCCTATAAGTCCTCGTGTTATACCCTCATTTTGATGGGGAGCCTTGGAGCTGTTGCTAGCTTACTTGAAGTCAGGGGTTCGAGGAGTAGAAATAACTTTATATAGAAATATAAAGGTTGCATACATTAAACTTTAATGGTCTGATCCTTTCTCAGACCTTCCACATGTAGGAGTTTCTATACATTGGGCTGCATTTTTTTTAAAAATTAAATCCAAGTTCTCTATACTCCTTTTTTGAATAGAAGCCTTAGCACAGTGGTAAGAGCTGTTGCCAGGTGACCTGAGGTCTCAGGTTTGAGTAGCAAATATAACCTTTTATAGAAATTTAAGGTAAAATTGCATACATTAGACCTTAATGGCCCGACCTTGCATATGTGGGTGCTTCTATGTGCCAGACCTGTTTCGACACTGCACGATCTCACGGTTTCAGCTTTATTGATCATATCTTATGTATCACAAGATTAAGTTTTAACTCATTCTTCCAGTTCAATTAAAGGTTTTCCTATTGAAAAGATCGGTTCAGTCCAGGAGGCTTATCTTCCTTTCATTCATTCTTCTTTTTTTTTTTTTTTTGTATTGGTTTGATTGATGCCCTGTTAATCAAAAATATTATAACCAAGGTAGAAAAACAAAGCAAAATTAACTAATTAAACAATAATAAAGTTTGAAAATAACTTAGACTACATAATAGGGTTGAAATCATAATCTTAGAAAAAAAAGAAATTAGTTCCAGATAAATTAAAAGTAAAAAATATTAAGATTCCACCATCAATTATTAGACAAAATTTTTGGGTTTCAGTATTCAACGGTTGATCCCCTTTTTGATCATTTTTCCTTCTTCAAGAAGCTTTCTTGAGTCAAGGAGCTCTAATAAGCAGACAAGCTGTCCTGGAATCATAGCTTAAAAAATATTTATATGAGTATCTAAAATCCAAATGAAATCACACTGCAAACTTCAAAGCAGAAAAATACCTAAGAAGAGTTGCGCTACTGCATGTCTCACTGTGTAATTTTTTCTTCTAAAAAAGTTTTGTAAAGGGCAGTGGCGCGGCATTGTGATCACAACTGCCCAAATTGATTTTTTCTTGTTTTTTCTTTTTCTTGCTTCTTTTGCTGCCCTTTTCTTCTTTCTTCAGTTGCTTTATTTTTGCTTCCATGTTGTTCACTCTTGTGCCTTTATTTCACCTTAAACTTCAAGATCGGAATTCTTCTTTAGTTCTGAAAAAAAATACAAGTAAAAACAAGTAAATAATTCTCAAGTAACATAAAGTGCAAACAAATCTTAGCTGAAAAGTAATAAGTAAACAGGCATAATTTCCATTATCAATTACTTGACTACATGCTATGATATACCTGTGGTTTGTTGTGAAATATGTTAAAAGATAGTAGGTGGGGCTTCAAATATTTTTTTCTTAGGCTTCCAGTTGGAGAATATTGATATATGTGAACCTCTTATTGAACAATTGTTGGATACATTGAGGCAATGCTGCTTATCCAACATTTGTTCGTGTCTTATTTTGGCAACATCCTCATCTATTGTTTGAATTTGATCATACAAGTAAATGATTTTACCTAAAAATCTTGAGAAAATGTCAAATGTGCTTGTGGAAATTTTGTCATATGCATTTTATACCTCCTGGTGGTCATATATATATATATATATCCTATTTGCTATTGAAAGATGGACACCTCATGTATACCTATTTCGGTTCTTAATGTTTAAATTGATCAATTTTTTTCCATAAAAGTTTGAGTGTTTATTGCATCATTAATGAAAGACATCATACCATGTTCTTGAGAGTAATGTGCATAACTTATCTAATTAAGGAGCAAAGGATTGAAGCTTTAGTTTTTGATTATGGAGAAAAGGATTAAAGTTTTAGTTTTATATGCAGGGGTTCAACTAGATTTTTCAAAAAAAAAAAAAAAAAAAAAAAAAAAAAGACAGGAGCCTGATACATAGAAGCTCCCACATGCTTCCCACACGTGCGGGGTTTGGAGAATAATTATGGTTTAATGTAGACAGTTTTATCTTATATTTCTATAAGTGGTTGTTTACGCAACTTGAACCCACGACTTCAGATCATATGGTAACAGCTTTTACCATTGTAATATCAACTAGTTTTATCATCATCATCATCATCATCATCACCACCTTTATGCCAAATTAGTTGGGGTTGGCGGTCGATGAACCCAAAGACATAAATCTATAAAATAAAGAAAATATAATAAAATAAATAGATATATAAATAGATTAAGAAATAAATAAAAATGTTAAAACTATAAAGGGCAGTCGGGACCACTAGAGTTTTGCTCTTCCATCACACTAATAGTTTTCCTCCGCTCTGTTTTACTACAAACTAGCCGCTAATCTATTTCCAACTTCATTAAATTTTGTTTTACTACTTTTCCCCACGTAACTTTCGGCCGACCTCTCATTTTCTTCCCATCATACTCCTTATAACAAATTTCTGTTCTTACCGGTACATTTATAGGTTGCCGAAGAATATGCCCAAACTATCTCAATCTATGTTCTCATCTTTTCTGCCACCAGTGCTACTCCAACTCTTCGTCGGATATCCTCGTTTCTCATCTTATCCATTATTGTCTTACCACTCATCTACCGTAACATCCTCATTTCTGCTACTCCGAACTTATGCTCATGTTGTCTCTTTGCTGGCCAACATTCTGCTCCATATAGCATTGCTGGTTTTATAGCTGTTCTATAAAATTTTTCTTTTAACCTAATCGGGATTTTGCGGTCATACAAAAATCCTGTTGCATTTCACCATTTCATCCAACCTGCTCTAATTCTGTGGTTTACATCTTCATCAATCTCTCCCCCTTTTTGCGATATTGATCCCAAATATCTAAAAACATCTTTCTTGGGTACCTCCTGTCCGAGCATACTCACGTCTTGCCGTGTTGAATTCGCACTTCATATATTCAGTCTTATTTTGACTTAACGTCAATCCTTTTGACTCTAACATGTTTTTCCATATTTCTAATTTAGTTTCTACCCCTGCCTTGGTCTCATCAATAAGCACAATATCATCTGCGAATAACATAAACCATGGCATCTCATCTTGGATATCCTTTGTCAACTCATCCATAACTAGGGTAAAAAAGTAAGGACTCAGAGCAGATCCTTGGTGTAAGCCTACTGTGGTTGGAAAATAGCTTGATCTTCCATTACAAGCTTTCACGCACGTAGTAACACCATCATACATATCCTTGATAACCTTTACATACTTTGAGGGGAATTTCTTCTTCTCAAGTACCCACCATAGAACCTTTCTTGGGACCCTATCATATGCCTTCTCAAGATCAACAAATACCATATGTAGATCTTTCTTCTTTTCTCGATATCTCTCCATCAGCTGTCGTATCAAGAAAATAGCCTCCATGGTAGATCTTTCCGGCATAAATCCAAATTGATTTACGGAGACCTTAGTCTCTATTCTTAAATGATGCTCAATAACTCTCTCCCACAGTTTCATTGTATGGCTTATAAGCTTAATGCCCCTATAGTTGGCACAATTTTGGATATCCCCCTTATTCTTATAGATAGGCACAAGCATACTCTTCCTCCATCTCTCAGGCATCTTATTTGTTTGGAAAATCCTATTAAAAAGGTTAGTCAACCAACGTATTGCTACATCCCCTAAGCATCGCCACACTTCACTAGGGATCCCATCTGGCTCTAATGCTCTGCCCGTCTTCATCCTCTTTAATGCCTCCTTAATCTTATGCTCTCTAATTCTACGCACAAACCTTCTGTTTGAGTCATCATAAACATTCTCCAACTCTATCCCACTTCCATCGCTTCCCTCATTAAATAGTTTGCTAAAATAGCGTATCCACCTTTTCTCAACATCTGCTTCTTTTACTAAAAGTTTCTGGTTTTCATCTTTTATGCATCTAAATTGCGTCAAGTCTTTCCTTTTCCTGTCTCTTATCTTTGCAAGCCTATAGATACCTTTTTCTCCTTCCTTGGTCCCCAATTGTTTGTACTTCTCTGAAAAGACCTTACCTCTAGCCTCTCGCACAGCTTTCTTAGCATTTGTTCTCGCTAGTCTAAACTTTTGTAGATTCTCATCACTATGACATTTATATAAATGCCTAGAATACTCTTTCTTATGTTTAATTGCCTCTTGTACTTCTTCATTCCACCACCAAGTTTCCTTTGTTTGTTGTCCGTTCCCTTCACTTTCCCCTAAGGTGCTCCTTGCCACTCTCTGAATGCAATCAGCTGTCTCATTCCATATCACATTTACATCACCCTCCGGTAGCCACGGTCCTTCTTGCAGTAATCTTTCCTTCAAAGCTATTTGTTTTTCCTCTTTTAGTTTCAACCATCTTATTCTTGGGTTCTGTACAACTTTTTGCATTTTGCGTACTTTTTTATATTGAACCTCTAGGTCCACCAACTTATGTTGCGTAGTTACGCATTCTCTGGGGTATACACTATAATCTACATATGAGGTCCTATCCTTCCTTCTAGCAAGAAAAAAGTCAATTTGGTTACAATTTGGGCCATTACGAAAAGTGATTTGATGTGACTCTCTTTTCCTCAAATAGGTATTTGTCACCATTAAGTCATAGGCTAGAGCTACATTCAAAATATTCTCACCCGCCTCATTTCTAGTCCCGTAACCAAAACCTCCATGAACTCTATCAAAACCTTCACTATGTTGCCCAACATGTCAATTTAAGTCCCCTCCTACAAATACCTTCTCCTTGCGTAGTATCCCTCTTAGAATCTCCTCCAAGTCTTCCCAAAATTTATCCTCATTTGTAACTCGCAATCCAACTTGAGGGGCATACACACTAAGGATATTCAAAATTAGCTCTCCCACTACTAGCTTAACCAAAATAATTCTATCTCCCGACCTTTTAACATCTACCACTTTATCTTTGTAACATTTATCTATCATAATCCCAACTCCATTGACACTCTTTTTTGTGCCTGTGTGCCACAACTTGAATCCGGTACCTTCAACTTTTTTAGCCTTTTTTCCAACCCATTTAGTCTCTTGCAGGCAAGCAATATTGATTTTCCTTAGAACTAAAGTATCTGCTAACTCTCTCAACTTACCCGTTAAAGTTCCTATGTAATATCAACTAGATTATGTGAACAAAATTTTAGTAAGATGATGATAGTTGCATGTTCTAGATGTTGAAAAATTTAAGGACTTCAATCCTTTATTCTCAATTTATGACCAAAGATATTTGTGAACAAAAGGTAGGTCCATTATGACAACTCTTGTAATTCACCTTTTCTGTTTGGGTAATTGCTGGCTAGGAGCTTATTCTATTTCAAATTCAGCTGCTGCATGCATTGATTCTACTGTAAATCAGCTGCTGCATTAATCAGAGGACAGAATTTTCTCATCAATTTTTTTCTAGTAGACTGAAAATTATTTATTGCATTTTCATGTTTCAATTAGAATATGCATCCTAACATGAAGAGATGATATTTAGCTTACATTTTGGATGAATGGAGTCAGGCTTTCTTTAAAAGTGGCTTAAAAGTAATGCTAAATCATGTTTCCTTTTTTTTTTTTTTTATGTTTTTTAACTGGCTAATGCATATCAGTGATGCCATCTTGTCTGTTAATTTTCGGTTGTTGAAACCATTCCTTGTGACAAAACAAGGGTGCATGAGTACAGAATGGAGAAGGAACAGAACCCAACTCTCTGATTAGCTCTAAATTTTATGATTCAAAAAAACAAAATCAACCAAAACTTACATATGTTCTATCCTATACACCTATTTATAGGAGAGCCCTGGCCTTTTAAATTTCCTGTTCCATGTACAATTACAATTTGCAAACTATTAAAGGACTAAAAAATTTAAACTATATCTTTCCTAGTTATACAATTTCCTATTTTTTATTTTCCTTTTGACACGTATTATGTCCAGCATCAATTCTTCCAAGTTGGAGAAAAACTTGTTCTCGAGTTTGATTTGAGCTTTCCTGGACCAGAGGAAATTCAGTAAAAATTTTCCATACTCTTTTCCTATGCCTTCTCCAATGGTGCTTTCATCCCTGAACTTAGAAATATCATTAAGTGTGAGTCTTGAATGCATTGCTTCACTTGTACACAAGAATTGTGCAAGCTAGTTGAACTCTTGTCTGATTGAACTGAAATCTAATTCTCTGCCTCATACTTCCTTCCAGTTAACTGTAAAAATCATGAAAATTTTCTCCAGGATACTACTCTTGTAAAATATTTATCAACACTTTCTTCTACTACAACTGTTACAGATGTTGGAATGGAACTTTGTTCAATATCAATATCATCTAGTCAGGATAAGTACCAAAGATTGGTGGGTTGTTCTAATCAAAATATTATTCTTCTCCCACGAATCTCCATCTAATCCATCCAAGAAAATTTTCTCCCACATAATCTTCCGATATATCTAGAAACAATTACTATAAATTTGAATACCATCACGAACTCTCAAAGCCTTTTGGTGCATGAGATCTTCATTTTCATCACTGACACAACATTCCGGCTAGTGCAAAAGGTCTAGGGGACCTTCTGGGGTTCCTCCTCACGCTTCTGCATAATGATTTGGCTTCTGCCCCTTTTACGTAAGTCGCTCAACTAACCATCGTAGTTCGTTGATTTGGTTTTGTTGCTTATTAAAATTCAGCCTAGGGTTGGCTTTTACTCGGGTCTAAGACTAAAGAATAGAGATGGAATAAAATCCAACTCTAGGGTTAGGGGAAAAAACAGAGAAGGCTCTGAATTTTATTCCTCAGAAAAACAAAATCAACCAAAATCTACATACGTTCTTTCCTGTACACCTATTTATAGGTGAGTCGTAGCCTTTTTAATTTCCTATTCTATATGCAATTATAATTTGGAAACTACTAAAATACTAAAACCTTTTAAAATAACTAATACTTTCCTAATTATAATATTTCCTATTTTTATTTTACTTTGACCGTATTCTCCTGCATCAGCTTGTTTACTGTTTTCATTTTCCTCTACAGGCTGATATCAGATCAAAGCTCAAGCTTAGTGTCCGCTGTAAAACGCAGTAGCTTTGAAACAGTAGGCACTATTTTTTTTTTTAATTATTTTCTTTTGGAGTAAATTGTTGTGGGTACCAATGATATGTTTTATATGTCTATTATGCTTGAAACATAGCATGCATTTCCTCGAAGTTGGATTTGATTTTCAAGGTGGTGTTGTTACTTCTACTTATACCGTCTGTATCAGATGTTTCATTTTCCTGGTATTTTGAAAAACAATGAAGATCCCCACTTATTGACGGGTACTTCTGATCGCACATGTAGCTTGCTGTGACAAAATAAATCTCTGAGGCAGGGCAGAGCTGATATAACGTATTGCTTTTCAGTTGTACCTCATTTCTTTAGTATGCTAATGCTATTGACCACCATTAATCAGAAAACTTAGATAACTGAAGTTTTGAGGAATTAATGACTGCTGTTACAGCCACTCTACGTCTAACAGGAACAGAAATTTCATCGAATATTATGTCCTTGGATCAACTTTTTCTTGGCCAGGCTTATGATTATTTTCACATCATCCCATCAGTGAAGAGAAATCATATCTCCATTCCACTCTTCACTCTACGATAAGAAACGAACAATATTAAGCCCTACATAGTCTTGGGGTAATTGTAGACGAGGTAATTAAGGTAAAGTACAATCAATAAACCTTTGTTGGCTGGCTAATAATTAAAAGATCTCAATATGTTACTCATCCCAAGTATAACTTGCAGTAGGTTCATGCATTTGCATCGTAGGGTTTTTTTTTTTTTTTTTTTTTTTTTTTTTGGAGTTATTTTTTACCTTGATATTGTATTTCTTAATAAAAATTAAATAAGTACTGATATTTCAAAAAAGTTTATAAAATATTGAAGTTGATATTTGAAATATCAACTTTAATATCCCATGTATAGATTTCAATCTATAAATTAAAAAAAAAAAACCCTTCTCTTTCCTTTTTCCCCTTCCCTTCTTTCTTGCAGCCCTTCTCTCCACCCCTCGCAGCACCCATTTCCCCACCCCCTTCAAAAGCCCTCCAAAAAAAAAAAAAAAACACAAAAAATAGCAAAAATAGTACAAAAATAGCAGCTAAAAAATGGGAAAAATATAAAAAAAAACCTCTAGTAGAATTCAGCCACTCATCAACCGGAGTAGTGCATTTTGTATAGGAAAATTATTGAAAATATGATAGTTTTTTTGCGAAGAAAAAGCATGAAGTTGATTTTTGATTTTTGAAAAATTGATTTTAAAGTCGATTTCTCGAAAATCAACTTTAAAGTTGATTTCCTAAAAATCATTTTCAATATTTTGAAAACACATTTTAAAACATCAATATCTTTTTAATGTTCTACAAAACATCTATAATCTATTAAATTAACTCCTTTTTTTTTTTTTGAGATTTTGCCCCTTAGGAGTTTGACTATTAAATTAACTCCTAGCTGGAAAATGGAGATCTATCTCTCTTGATAGGAAATTCATTGCATAAATTGATAATCCTGGGTTTTGGTAAAGACTATATCAACACGGCATAAGACAATTCGAGTTCGAAATGAAAAGAAATTTCATTGAAAAAGCAAATAGTTTGGAAGGGCATGAAATGTCTGTTTCATTGTTAGAACTAACAGTCTAAAATCATAGCCCAAATTTTATCTGAATTGTGAGAATAACTGACTAAACCATGTCATAGGGGGTTCGTTCTCCAAATGGTTATTTGTTACTCAAAGACTGAAAATCCGAAGAAAATGTATTGTTTTCTTGTGGGTCATTAAACCCGATAATAGATTCTTTTAGACATTTAGAGGGTGTTTGGTAGAGGGGGATTAGGGGGGAATGGAAAGGATTCCAAGAATTATCATTGTTTGATAAGTGGATTTGGAATACACTCTACAGGAACAAAACTCAGGAACGGACCTTTTCTTCAAACTCATGGGGGAGGCAGGTTTTCTTCAAACCCACAGACAGCACTTTTGTTTTTTTGGCTGAAGTGACGCGCGCCCAATGGGTGCGCGCCACGTGTCGGTGGTTGAAAACCCACCCCTGGGCTTGCAACCACCATTTTACCTTTTTTTTTTCATTTTTTAAAAATAAATTTCACTAATTTATAGAAAATATTTTTCTCTACAAATTGAAATGCACTTTGACTATTTTTAGAATAAGATACGATTTTCTTAAATATAATATAATATAAAATAATAATATTTTTATTACAATTATAATTTTAATATAAAATTTATTCCATTCCATTACAAAATAATACCAAACAATATAATTACTATCATTCCATTGTATTCCAAACCTTTCTTTCTATTAAATCCATTCCATTTCTAAACCCACTGTTTATACCAAGCGCCCCTTAGTAATTGATGAACTTGATTGGAGAATAAAATCCCAAGGCAACAAGCAGTTTGGTTGTGCTAAAACGATTAGGGTAAAACAAGTATCTTATGAATGATACAATACAAATATATGTAAATGCGATATGGGTAGATCGAACGCACATAATATACATGCCATGCAAAAATTACTATGTAGAAAGCTTTTTACGGTTCTTTTTTTCCCACAAGTATTGTAGTTTTTAATAGGAATTACAAAAATTTTGATGTTTTAAAAAAGTTTCCAAAATATTGAAGTAGATAGCTTGGATGTTTATATCTTGTGTATAATCCAACAATCCATAATGTCCTAAGTTGTAAATCTGGTTAAAATAACTCTAGAATATTACTTCCACATCAAGTTATATGCCATGGTTGTATGATAATGTTGGATTATGCCCTAAGGACCAATCATGTGATGATTGTTTAGGCATATATTGTATTATTGTGCTTATAATTTATGGCAATTTATTATTATTTTGTTTAATTCTATATCCGCATATTATGAATAAATATAATAATATCCCTAGAATTTAATTATTCTAAAATTATCCCTAGTTAAGTATTATCATTAAATGGGACAATGATAATGCATTAAGACTAGAAAGTGTAGTGACTGATGACATGTGTCATGATATGAGATATCAAGTCAATACATGGGTACATGTTAGAGAACTATATACTAGATCGACCCGCCCTGAGAAATGCTACATGGATTATTATATAAAGTGTCATAAGCATATTTCATAGTGATGATGTATGTGATCCTTAGATTTGAGGTCATTAGAGATTTCAACATGAGGAGTTACATATTTTGATACTACCAAACGTTACCTGTAACAAGGTGAACTATAAAGTAGCAGTCGGATATGCAATGAATCATGTAGTGGGATGTTGAGTGATTGGTGAGCAGAATCGGTGTGTGCAAAAGTGTGTCAAAATATATCTCAAACTCACACAAATTTACACCTAAACCTCACTTAATCAATTGTAGTAAAGCATAAGGATCATTTTCCACAGGGAAGGGGACAAAACACGAATTTAAGTGCAATTAATTATTTGCTAAAGAGTGATGTAAAGAGTGATATTTAGCTAAGAAGCATGAATAAAAGTATGCACATAAAAGAGAATACTAGAATCTAAATGTTAAGTTGAACAACTCAACTAAAACAAAGAGAGAAACAAACAATTTAGGAAGGAGGGTGATCCTTGGGTTAAATGCAAAGGGGTCGGCTACTTTGACTCCTAAGGGCAACCGAGTGTAGGGCATCTTAACTAAGTGGCTACATCCGTTCACTCCAAATCTCCTTTCGGTCTCATCGGAATTATAGAATGAGGAATCTCCTTTCGGTCTCATCCCCACCTAGAGCACATTAGCGCCTATGGCTTCCACACAACTCTAATGCACAATTCTAGCCCTAGATGTTTTAGCCAACCACTTCACACTCCCTAGTTCAAGTGTTTAATCTAAGAAACCACCTATTTTTCACTCCACATCTCCTTTCGGTCTTAATGGAATTAAAGAATAGAAGATCTCCTTTCGGTCTCACTTCTACCTTGTGCACACTAAAACCTATGGCTTCCACACAATTTTAGTGCACAATTAAACTCATATGGTAGTTGTTTCTTGTCTCAAACACCTAAATCTAGAGAATGCTAGGTAGTTCTTCCCACTTTTGGTCTAAGTTCATGTATATTCTAAAACACACACGAACACCAAGAACACACACTAAATGTGGCCACCATTCAATGCATGTCAATTCATTAAATACAAGTGGGAAAACTTCAATTAATGCAAGCCCATCACTCTACAACCCACAAGGAATCAAAATAAACCTAACCCATACATCAAACACCAAGAATCACCCAAGATAAATTAGCCTCTTATGACTTCAAACAACCAACAATCACAAGGAGATTTAACCATTGAAAGCATAAGAAATTCGTAAGAAATACTTCCCTTAATCAAAAGATTGATAAATCCAGCAAATTCCAACACTTAGCAAGCCAAAACAACTCCAAATATTGAAGTCTTCAAGAGCCAAAGAGAAATCCCGTTTTTGAGTTGGGGACAAAATGCAAATTATCTAAAACTAACCCTAACTATCTCCCTCTCCTCTATTCTGCAGAAAATGGGGTATTTATACAAGTAGGGATGTTGGGGAACAATTGTGAAGTTTCAAAAACTTGTGGGACTCAAAATGAAAAATTGAGGTTTGCAAAGGAGGTTAATCACATGCGGTCTCCCCAACCGCCGTGGCGGTCAGAACTTTCTGCCAACATCTCTTTTTTTCGCGCGTTGTTCTGATTTTGTCCAATTTTGGTCCCTTTGCGTCCAGAATTTGGAAAAACTTTCTTCATGAAAGTTTTTTCTCTCTTTCTCAGCTTTCCATAGCATCTTTATTAATCTCATTTGGACGTCTGCATCAAGAGTTATGAACTCCGGAAGATGGCTGATGTTTTTCCCTTTTTCCCTCTTCTTTGGTTCGTGCCTTGTTCTGCTTTTGTCCAGTTTTGGTCCCTTTTCTTCCGGAATTTGAGAAAACTTTGTCATGAAAGTTTTTGATATCTTTCTCATCTTTCCATAGCATCTTTAATCATCTCATTTGGACATTTGCATCAAAAGTTATGAACTCCAGAAGATGAGTGATTTTTATCCCCTTTTTCCTACAAAACAAATAAAAGATGAGAATCACAAATATAATGTGATTTCTCTAATAAACATAGCATATCTCAATGAAATCAATGCAAAAGCGTGAAAAACACATATCTAAGTTTATGAATATTTGATTCTCATCAGTGATCAAGATAGGATTTGCCTCTTCTATATAATGGGAGTGATATCTTTGGGTCCCTTGATTGAGTGAGATCATAAAATGCATGGCCGTGCTCAAATGAGTTGATACACATCGGGCTCATTTGCTTAGATGAGTGATGAGTCTACTCGGGAATCGAGAAACGCAAAGATTGAATTATGCGAATGTGACATGTTCAATGGCTCGTGTTCAATCAAGATATCTAGGGCAAAAATATTGAATTACATGGTAACATCTATCACACGATAAGTAATGTCAAATTACTTACATTCTCATAACTTGGGTAGCTTTGATGTGTTGCTAGACACCGCTCACTGTTTATGGCATAAAATAGATTTTATGTCATGGCCAACGTTATGAAAATCTATTGGGTCACACACTTAGATTGTATCCAAAAAGGAGTGTAAAATTCATTTGATGAATTTTGGTTAAGTTAAAGAATCCTATTGTGAGTAGAATTCTATAAGATTTTTCGATTTAAGACGGTATTTGGATTAAAGGCTAAAAGGGTTTGGATTTTAGTATTAATGAATCCAAAATAGTTTTGGATTTATTAATTAATTAAAATCTGAATTTAGAAGTCCAATTTTGAATGGGATTCTTATATTTGGCAGCAAATAGATTTATGGAATCTATAAATCCCAAACATATTAGAATTTGGTAAAAGGTTTTACCCTAATCTACATCTATATATATTGGGATTTTTTGCTAGCCACAAGATACGAAAAAACACAAGAAACAATCGTCATTCTTTGGCTTTTCTTTTGAAGAAAAATAGCCGTCGTTTTGAAAGAAAATTCAAGAAGAAAACCGAAGCTCTCGAGAAAGGAAAACCGAAGCTCTTGAGAACAAAATCTTGAGAAACCAATTACAGCTAGCAATTCAGAAGTTTGTACGCTCCTTTTCTAATTATTTGTGTGACAATAACTAGAGGCTTGAATTGATTGTGTGGATACCATAGAGGCAAAACTGAATTGGTTTTGCTAATGATTCGACAAACAACGGTTTTCGCAAAACAATTCTACCGGTATTACTAAGGTACATATTCTAAACACCGGTTTGATTTCACTTCATATAGATCCTTGGAGGAAAGGAAAATTTTAAATTCCGTTGCGTGATGTACTTGGTTTCCTATAATGGTATCAGAGACACTTACGAAGAGTCAAATCAGTTTTATGTGAAAACATGTTTGTTTGATTAAATTGTTTATGAACTAGCATGCTTAAATTGGATTATATGAATATGTTCATTAAATCTGAATTTGGAATTAAACATATATGATATGTATATGTTTATTGAATCAATTTAGGGTTTGCTTTAATGAGTTATTGCTGGATTCGAATGATACAAGATATATATATATATATATATATATATAAATATGCATGAAACCCTAGCTTTGGATGCAAGAAACCACGCTTTGGGTATTCTTATATTTTGGCCAGTGCCGGAGTTTTAATTTAATTTAATTTATTTTATTTTTCTGTGTTCAGGCCGAAACTAATATAGAGAACACCAAAAAGTATCTTTCACATTATAGCGAATGATCTTTTTTGTCATTCACTTTTAAAAAGAAAATAAAATGTCCTTTACAATTCATAAATTGGAACTTTTAGCCTCCGTTACCAATCCGTCTCTTTTTCTGTTAAAATCACCCCACGTGCGTTACACGTGTCATTTAAACCAAGGGTAAGGGTGGAATTAAGACAAAAAAAAAATCTTTGACCATTGCTCCTCTTATCCACTCTACCACTCTACCCGTTAAATTATTTCCATTCCCACACCCCCTCCCCCGTCGTAGCTTCTTCCTTCCCCCGTAGCCCAGCCCACCCCCTCCCCCCTGGCGACGATCAACCAGCAAAGTATCCCCACCTTAGTGAATTGATCTAGGATGCAAGAACATCCTCACCCCACCGGACTCTGCTGCCTCTCCGCTGCTTTAATGATTTCACCGCTTGACTTATCAATTATCGCAAGATCTGGGAAGAAGTCAATGGCAGCATAAGGAATAGTATGTTATTGTGGCAAAGAAGCTACTATGCGAACTTCGTGGACATTAACCAACCCGAGAAGAAGATTCTTTGGATGCGAAGGCTACGAGGCAAGTGAAGTATATTTAGTCTTCCTGAATTAATTATTTTGAATACGAGTCCACTGGTGGTTGACATTTTTTTTTCTTCAGCTAGTGGCATAGTATTTTTGGAATAAACTGAAAATATGTTACATCCTATTTGTAGAAAAATCAAGGGTGTGGCTTTTTTCGTTGGTGTGAGGGGCAGTGTGGACGATGCGATAGATCAACTGAGATAATTGGTGGTTTGCTCAGCACAGTTAGAGAGCTAGAAGCAGATATAGCAATGAGGAAGAAAAGGGAGAAAGTCTTGAGGGCTCTTTTGATTGTATCATGTGTTATTATTGTGTACCAAATACTTTAGGCATGTATCTTGCATGGTTAGATGTTGTGCCCAAGAATGCCGAAGGTTTAGGGTTAATGTAGATTGTTAAAGGTGAGATTTTCTTCTGGAATTACGAGTTGAATGTTTTAGAATGGAAGCTGTTAGGTTGTGCATTTTGTTTTGCTTTGTATCTTATGCAGACTATGTGCGCATCAATAGTTTGTTAGCTATTTTCTTGCATTTTGTTTTGCTTTGTATCTTATGCAGACTGTGTGCGCATCAATAGTGTGTTAGCTATTTTCTTCCCTATTTTAACCATTTAAGCTCATTGTGTTTGTGGTGTTTGCCACGCTTCTGCATCTCTACATGTATAATTTTCCTTGCAATTTCCATGTACTAGTTTGAAAAGGACTTGAAGGTCTTTATTAAAAAAAAGGACAAACCTCTTTAAGTAGTAATAAAATAGTTTGGTGGGATGATTTTATTGAGGAGTCTCAAAAGTATCCTTCATGCAAGAAATACCTGATTGTTCTTTAATGGGGAATTCAATCATGTACGTTAGGTTTGAATTTGCGGTACATTTTGCCAATATTTACATTGAAAGGAACGTCTCAATTCCCAAGTATTGTGTCAAAGTTGGATTGATTTAGTAAGTAAGCGTGTAATGGACATAAAGACTTCATGAAAGTCCACAAACAACTCCAAACTATAGGTAAAACAACATGAAATTCCTACAAGTTCACACAAAGTGAAGAAAAGTAATGTAGGTAAAACATAGCATAGTCCCACCTTGAGAAAAGGGAATTTTTTGTTCTCAATACCCAAATCAGAAAACTATCATAATCCCACATACATCGAAATACTTATTTCATCCAAAGCATCAACATACTATCATATGCACGAGTGCAAACCATCATAATCCCACCTTTACAAAAGGGAATTTTTTGTCCCCAATACCTTAAACAGAAAATAGTAATCTGAACCATACATATTTCATCCAAACTATGAACACAAAATCATATGGAAATGTCCAAACCATCATAATCCCACCTTAAGAAAATAGATTTTTTTGTCCCCAATACCTAAAACAGAAAATCAAAATCTGAAAATCAACATACATCAACCATACATATTTCAACCAAACTATCAACACAATATCATATCCAAACATCCAAACCATCATAATCCCACCTTCAGAAAAGGAAATTGTTTATCCCCAATACCTAAAACAACAAATCAAAATATGAAAATCAACATACATCAACCATACATATTTCAACCAAATTATCAACACAATATCATATCCAAACCTCCAAACCATCATAATCCTACCTTCAGAAAAGGGAATTGTTTATTCCCAATGCCTAAAACAGAAAACAGAAATCTGAAAATCAACATACATCAACCATACATATTTCAACCAAACTATCAACACAATGTCATATCCAAATGTCCAAACCATCATAATCCTACCTTCAGAAAAGGGAATTTTTTGTCCCCAATACCTAAAACAAAAAATAGAAATATGGAAATCAACATACATTAACCATACATACTTCATCCAAACTATCAACATAATATCATATGCAAGAATCCAACTTTCTTTTGCAAAATGTCGTGCATTTCCATCGGCCACAACAACTAACATACAACCTAAACAAACAAAGCCAAGAGAAAATGATTAGAGGAAATGATACAACCTAAACCAACTGCGACATGCTTCTAATCCCAGTATCTTGTCGAGCCGATGATTCGGCAAGGGCCCCATATGATGTACCAACCGAGCGCAATGTTCTGGAGAATGCCTTCTACACCATTGAAGCATGAATGGCATTATATAACCAAATTACATTTATAACCAAACGGATAATAGTTTTAAGTTCATCTACTTACATCCATCCATGCCAATGGATTGTGTTTTTGCTCTCTACATAACGCTGCGACGGTGCTCCCACACTTTGCCCTATTATGCCCCGGTTGTCTACATAAACTGCATTGTGTCACTTTCACCTAGTTATATTATTTCCAAACGTGTGATTACGGAAGAAAAGTGTAAACATATGTATTGTACGCATTAAGGTATGATTGATCACACATTACTCGGCTAGGGTTAAATTCGCTGCCATGGGTAGATGGATCGACAGGTTGTTCTCTTGCACTTCCCCTTGCTTGCATATCCATTGCATTGGGCTGCATAACCGACTCTTGTGTAGCAGGTTCTGTTTGGGGCACACGCTGATCATGTGGCGAATGTGGTGTATGCCTCTCCATTGCATCGGGCTGCACAATCGACTCTTGTGTAGTAGGTCTTGTTTGGGGCACACCCTGATCATGAGGTGAATGTGGTGCATGCCCTTCCATTAGAGCCTCGATGTGGGGCATTTGTGTTTGTGAACTTGTCATGGGTCGTTGAGGTCACTTTCTTGCGTTGTGACCACCGCTTGCATACCTTACACCCATAAGTCATTTGGCCGGCCCTTGATAATTTCTGTGCATTTCCAACTTTCTTTTGCCCACTTGGATTCTCATAAGCCGATTTGCCTCTCAACTTCTTTGGCTGGCCAGGAAGTGGAACTCTTTCAGGAGGTAGCATAGGCTTTCTTCCCGCGTCTTCCCACAAATGCTCACCATTGACCGAATGTATGACATGGTCGTATGCTTGTTTGTAAGCGGTCTTCATGTACCATTCATGGACGAATGCTTTTGGAGGCTCATTCATTGTGCTAATAGCCGTGACTGCATGTGCACACGGGATGCCTTTCAAGTCCCACTTTCGACAGCTGCATGTTCTTGCAACTAAATCGACTGTGTATTGCTCACCATACATGCACCTTACTTCAAACTTGAGCTCACTGGCACTCGTAGCTATATAGGCACTTGACTGATGTTTCATTCCCTCCAATGTGGCCTAGATCTTTGGGCACACGTTTCTTTTAAACCGGCTGACAAATCGCCGTTTTTGCTCTATTCAAACAATTAGGTAGTATCGAATCCCTTCCAGCAATCTCAAAATGGGCTTCTCTCTAGCTCTCATAATGATGGTGTTGAAGCTTTCACATATATTATTGACAAGAATATTGCATTTAGGGGTGGTGTGAAAGTGAGCTTTGCTCCAATGTCTCGGAACGGTGTGCTACTCAAGCCACTTGTAGGCATCCTCATCCATCTCTTTAATGGCTTCCATCTCATGATCAAACTTGTTGATGCATGTGGACCTTGCAGCTGCCCAAACCCTATCGACCAATGCCATTCCTTTATGGACTGACCGAAAATTCTTAAGCATGTGCCATGCACACATTTGATGCTCAGCCATAAGGAATAACTCCTATATAGCATTGGTCATGCTCTATCGAAACAAACAAAACCCGTTATGGCATATTACATGTTTTAAACAATTTCTTTTTCACAAATGAATTGAGAGAATTGTAGTTGACAAATTACCTTTTGTTTGTCCATTATGAAAGTCCACCGAGCAGGCTCTGAGATTTTTAGGCTGTCTATCAACTCCCAAACGAACCACTTCCATGTGATCTTACTTTCGACCTCAACTACTGCAAACGCAATAGGGTATATCTGGTCGTTCGGATCCAATCCAACGGCCGCTAGCAGCATACCCTTGTTGGGGCCCTTCAGAAAACATCCATCTAACCCCACAACTGGCTTACATCCAGCCACAAAACCTTTTTTGCATGTATCGAAGCACACATAAACTCTTTGGAATTGGTCATCGCCCTCATTTGTCTCTGTTGTTTTAATGAAGATATTCGACCCAGGATTAGTCCGGAGCAACTCTGCGCAGTAGGCATGCAACTTGTTGTATTGGCTTTCATAGTCCCCCTCGATCAGTTCCTTCACTTTCTTCTTTGCTAAGTAAGCAAGGTTTCTCGATATGTTCACGTTTAGGTCATGATTAACTTTTTGCACGATGTCTCCCACACGCAGTTGCCCAAGCCGAATGTTTTCCATATACCCGGCCGATAAGACCTCGAGGTTGTACACCCGTGGTTGAATGTTTTACTACAGCTATGAACGCCATTCATACTATGAATATGAAAATCTCCTTTGCCCTTACGTACAGCAATTGAGATAAACTAGTCACACGCCTTACAGAAGGCCTACATGCGTATCTTGTCACGTTTTTGCAATCGTATCATTCTTCTATGCCAAACTCCATGGTGTTTATATGCCATCTTGAACTCATCTCTTGAGCTGAAAATCATCCCTACCTCGAATTCAGGGTCCTCCATATTAGTATCGGGCCTAAAACGTTAGAAGTGAGGAGTTTTTTCTTTTCTAACACCGTCGTCATCCGTACCTGGCTGACTCTTTGGGTGCTCATCACTGTCTAACTACCATCTTTCGGCTCACCTCTATCATCATTGTTTTTTGCGTGTGATGGTTCACCATCAGGCATACCCTTTGTAGAACGAGCTGAAACGTTCACCCATTCATCCTTTCGTACCTTAAGCAAGTCACGCAGATCTTCTTCATCACTTAGTTTATAGTCACTATCACACGAGTCCCCACCTTCCGTGGTGTTTGCCCTATCTGTTGCAAGCTTGTCCACAACCTTATCTGGATTTGCCACCTCACTGGCGGCTGGTCTTGTGGGGATATCCGCGAATCACTGCTTCTTGCTTTGCCCCTTTGCACCATGCGAAATTCTCGGGATGGATGTGTGCGTACTTCTTTGTACGGCTGGTTTTCCCTTCCCGCCATACACTTCTATGCCTTTATGCTATTCTGAACCCCTTTCAACCCCCTCTACCACTTCATCAGCCAAATTATTTTCTGCATTTTCATTGTCTGTGCCTTTATGCTGTTCTGAACCCCTTTCAGCCCCTTTACCGGTTCATTGTCTGAAACCCTAGGGCCATCCGGTTTATGTGTGGCGTGGCTTTGGAAAACTAGATTCGCTGACTCCCTATCCTTATCCCTATCAGCCAATCTGCTAGCCACTTCTCTCGTTTTCTTATACGGTGACTTCTTCTTTGCACAAACATTTGTCCTTTTGCCCTTTTTTGAGGGTGAAGCTGATATTGAGATATAGGCTGAGTTATAGGTTCTACAATGTTTTTGTGCTCCATGTATAGATCGACCAACTTGATTTCCTGCCCATATCTAGCCATATCCATTGCATCGATGTCAGAAAACATAAACTTCGGCCATTGTCCAGTGTTCGACTAGGAACCAGGTAATAATACCTGACGGACGTTGCATCGCACCCTAATTTTTTAACTAACTCGTCTAAGACAAATAGGGACCACATGTTGGGATCGCAATTATCAACCATGTTGACTTTTCCCCCAACATACGCTTTATCGCGTTATTTACAAACTCCCCACAGAAAAGATTCAACACTAAACAAGTCACTTTGTGGTCCCGCTGAATGGACAACACACACTAATTATATTATATGGTGCACTTAAAAGAGGTCATAATAGTTTGAAAAAAATTCAATACTACTAAATTTAATGTGAGCTTCGTATTTGATGTGATGAAGAGGTCATTATACCATATAAAGCATGAGTACAATAATACGTTAAATAAGACACTGAATTTTTAAGGTTCAACGACACAAATTATCAATATGCTTTTGGAAGTGTTTCAAACAAGAAGTCAATCCATATACATATATATGTTATCGTGTTTATACGCATGATCCCCATGTTGGAAAGCATAATGGGTGCATACCAATGATGCAACACTCATTTGATTTTTTATCCTCTTTAATTATACCAATGGTCAGATATTTTTTTTTTACAAATTATAATTTTGGCTTTTGGCCAAGGGGACCAATGGTGGTACCTCAAAGTCGACCATTGGTGGAGTGCACCGCATGTAGTAAAAATCCACAATTCACAGTACATGTTTACTGGAAAGCACAAGTGGGAAGCACAATTGGAAAACACAAGTGGAAAGCACAACACAAGGTTTACATGTTAGTGTAAACAAGTCAGTATAAGTATAATAATCGCAGCACAAAAAAGAAGTCTAAGGATGTGAGCACCATTACCGCAATTGGGTATTTCTCATCCTACTCTATCATTCTTTGTCTCTATGGCCACGTGGTTCATCCTCTAGTGTTATAGTGTGCTGGAGGTGGTGGCGGCAAATAAGCCTATGACTCTCGGATTACAGTGCCTTGGAGGTGGTGGTGGCGGGAGGTGGTGGTTCGGCTTCTAGGGCAACAACAGTGGCAGATAAGTCGAGGGCTTGCCTTCCACGACGTTGCGGCTGCACAGGGGAATGACGAGGATATAGCGGCGTACTGGTTTAGGGCTCGAATTACAGTGTCCTAGAGGTGGTGGTAGCGGCAGCGGCCGGTGGCATTACAGTTACAATGCGCCTAAGGTCGAGAGCTAGCCTTCCACGACGTTGCGGCTGCACAAGGGGAATGATGGGGCTGTTGCACGGTGGTGGTTCGTCTTCTAGGGCTCGGATTGCACAACGTTTGGAGGAGGGGGGGAGGGAGGGGGAATGACGGTTAAGGAGTTAGGGTTCATTTGCACTCTCCTTGGGGGATGACGGGAGCGTTGGGGATTTTAGGGTGCTGCGGGTCGAGTGGCGGCAATGGTGATGGGATGGAGGAGAGACACATGGGTTTGGGGGTGGGTGGGGAGACGACGACCCCGGGGGGGGGAGGAGGGGGTTGGGTTTGAGAGACCACGGGTCAGGGTTGAGTTTTTAGGGTCAAAGATTTTTTTTGTCTTAATTCCACCCTTACCCCTGGTTTAAATGACACGTGTAATGCACATGGGGTGATTTAACAGAAAAAGAGACGGATTGGTAACGGAGGACTAAAAGTTCTAGTTTATGAATTGTGAATGACATTTTATTCTTTTTTTAAAAGTGAATGACAAAAAAGATCATTCGTTATAATGTGAAGGATACTTTTGGGTGTTCTCTCAAACTAATATGTGTTGAATCACATTAAGGCCAAATTATATATGTGATATATAATTGTTCCGAATTATGAAGTTGCACCTGAAACATGGTTTTGAACATAGCATGTGTTCGGTTATCTTGTGTTTGGCCAAATTGTACAAGTGCTTAGCTTTTGTGTTTGGCCGAAATTGGATATATATATGATATATCAAGTTGTGGTCGAAAATATATAAGATATATTTTTTCACCAAATTGCTCATGATCAAGGTATAGCCGAAAATTGTAACTTGACTCGATCCTTCCATGCATAGGGTATTATTCGAAATCCTAATATTTGATTTAATAATAATTGTAAAACATTAATTAGATTAATAAATTTAAATGTTAAATGGCATATGAATGACAATTACATGTAACATGCACATTATTTGTGATGTTTGAGCATGGTGCATAGTTATAGCCCTTAGCTCAATATGATTGGATATGGTTTTGTATTTGTTGAAACTAAATATGACCTGCAAGTCATGCATTGCTCTATTTTCTGGTTGTACATTCTTTTCTCATCTAACTCCCCTCGAATGTAACTCGAGGTTTCTCAAAACTTGTAATAGTTAGATATGACATAGGATTAGACTAGGAATCATGGAGGTAAGGAGTTCGTGACCATACAAGAAGAACCAAGGAGGCATTTGGAGAAGATGTTGTTACCCTTAGGCTGACCTTATGGTTCTCTTCTTGGCTTGAGAGAACTTATGTAGTTTGGGCTATAACTATGTCACATTTTAATTTTATTGTTGATGTATGAGATGCATGCTATGTATGTCTATTGGTTAATTACATGATAAGATCATGGAAGTAATAATTAGTTAGTAAATCATATGATTAATTGAACTAATAATTACCATAACCAATGCAAATAAAATAGTGAGATTTTAACAAATCCCTCAATCAAATATTAAGTCTAAGATGCCTTCCAATGCTAGCACTCGTCAAGGCTTTGATTGATCATGTGTAGGTTTGCCAAAGAAAAGTGTCATGATCCATCTTAATGAGACATGACAGGATAATAGTAATATCCAACTGCTAATCATTTGGTTTGACTTAACTAGGTAGACTCAATAGGATTGAGACCTAGAGGCATAGAGTTAGGTCTTGGCTTATTAGATAAGCTAGAACAAGAGTTGTTCACCCAACTATCCAAAAGTTGTATGCGATACAATTGACAAGTGTTGTCTACCTAAATAGCTGAGTTTTGAGTGATTAGCCAAAGCTAACTCAAAATTAGGTCAAATATGGATCTTGGCCCACTAGAAAGATATTAGATTAATCTTTCCAAATTAATATTGAGGGTTATTAATTTGAAAAAAATAGTGGGAGTAACATTTAATAAAAGTCCATATTAAATGTTTGCATTCATGATACTTATTTTGCATATTTCTGTTGTAGATAACCATGGTATCAAACACTAACACTAATACACTATCACTGCGATCTATCCTTGAGAAGGACAAGTTGAATGGGACGAACTTCCTAGATTGGTACAAGAACTTGAGGATAGTCTTCAAGAAAGAGAAAAAGTCATATGTCCTAGAGGAACCCTTACCTGAGGAACCTGAAGCTAATGCTCCAAAAGCTTAAAGAAATGCTTATAGGAAGCATCAAAATGAAGCGGTTGACATCGCTGTTTTATGTTGGCCTCCATGAACTCGAGCTTGTAGCAACATGAGCAAATGGAGGCGTACAATATGATCGAACACTTTAAGCAGCTATACGAAGAGCAAGCTCGTCAAGAGAGGTTTGATGTCTCTAAGGCATTATTCTAGTGCAGAATGGTAAAAGGAAACCTGTCGGTGCTCATGTGCTCAAAATGATTGGGTACATTGAATACCTTAACAGATTGGGTTTTCCATTAAGCCGAGAGCTGGCCACAAATGTTATCTTGCAATCGTTGCCTGATAGCTATGGTCAATTTATTCTTAATTACAATATGAACGAAATTGACAAAACTCTGCCTTAGATGCTAGGCATGTTAAGAATTGCCGAAGCAAACATGTGTTGGATTATGCCCTAAAGACCAATATATGATGATACTTTAGGCATATATTGTATCATAATGTTTATAATTAATGGCAATGATTATTATGTTTATTTCTATGTCTGCGTTTTATGAAATAAATATAATAGTAATGTTCCAAGAATTTAATTATTCTAAAATTATCTCTAGTCGAGTATTATCATAAAATAGGACAACAATAATGTATCAAGACTAGTATGTGTAGTGACTGATATGAGATATCAAGTCAACACATGGGTACATGTTAGAGAACAATGTACTAGATTAACCTGCCATGAGAAATATTACATGGATTATTATATGAAGTGTCATAAATATATCTCATAGTGATGATGGTGTCAATAATCCTTAGACTTGAGATCCTCAGAGATCCCAACATGAGGAGTTGCATGTTTTGATACTACCAAACGTTACCCATAACAGGGTGAACAATAAAAGTAGTAATTGGATATGTAATAAATCATGTAGTGGGATGTTGAGTGATCAAGATAGGATTTGCCCCTCCTATATAATGGGAGTGATATCTTAGGACCCCTTGATTGAGTAAGACCATAAAATGCATGGCCGTGCTCAAATGAGTCGATATGTGATATCGGGCTCATTTGTATAGATGTGTCTACTCGGGAATCAAGAAAAGCAAAGATTGAACTATACGAGCATGACACGCTCCATGGCTCGTGTTCAATCATGATATCTAGGGCAAAGGGATTTAATTACATGCTAATATCTATCACAAGAAAAGTAATTTCGAATTACTAATATTCTCATGACTTGGGTAGTATTGATGTGTTACTAGACACCGCTCATTACTTTTGGCATAAAATATATTTTATGTCAATGCCAACGTTATGAGAACCTATTGGATCACACACGTAGATCGTATCCAAAAGAATAGCAAAATTCATGTGAAGAAATTTTGGTTAATTTAAGAATCCTATTGAGAATAGGAATCTATCGGATTTTCGTTTTAAAATGATTTTAGTTTTTAAGGCCAAAAGATTTTGATGCTCTTAATATTAATAAATCCAAAATGAGTTTTAGATTTATTAATTAAATAATAATCAAAATGGATTTTATTATTGAAAAATGAAAAGGCAACCATTCATTAGAAAATGAAAAGACAACCATTCATTGGAAAATGAAAAGGCAACATATTGCAATTCATTTTATGAAAATGAAAAGGCGTCCATTCATTGAAAATGAAAAGGCAACCATGTGCAACATATTGCAATTCAATTTCTGGAATATGAAATGTGAAAAGGCAGCTGTTCACATGGATGAATTATTGAATTCAGATTAAGGAAACCGATGGGACAAAATTTTGTTTGAGAGCTTTCCTTTTAAGCTTTCTTTGTTGAAGAAAAACAAGTGCTATTCTTTGGTGCACGAAATTTTATTCTTTATTCTTCTCTTATTCAATATAGACACCACTCCTTATTTGAGAAATAAGAACCAAAAACGAATTTATAAGAAGAGATTGAAAGAAAACCAATTTTTGAGTTGAGAACTTGAGAGAATACCCGAGTGACAAAATCCTAGCTAGCACTATAAGATTTTTGTTACTTTTTTCTTTAGTTAATTGTTTGACAATTAACTTGAGGTTTGGAGATGATCATGTGGATACCATAGAGGCAAGGGTAGATTGGTTTTGCTTGTGATTCGACAATCAACAATCTCAACAATCAACAAGGCTACACTACCGGTAAGGTAACAATATTCACTACCAATTTGATTTCACTTCGTATGGATCCTTGGAGGGAACAAAAAATTTTAAAATTTCTATTGCGTTCTTTGATTTGGTTTCCTACAACATGAAGAAGTCTAAACCCAATAATGTCCTGATGATTAGTCAGGGCAAGAAAAAAGGTAAGGCTAAAGCAAAGGGTAGGGGCAAGAAAGCTAAGTCCAAGCCCTCTGCAGTTGAACTGAAACCTAAAGGAGGGGTAACTAAGGAAGGGAATTGTTTTCATTGCGATGAGATCGGATATTGGAAGAGGAACTACAAAGTTTACCTGGACGATCTAAAGAAGAAGAGGAAGGAAAATGATACTTCCACTTCAGGTATTTATGTTATAGAAGTTAATTTATCTACTTCTTCATCATGGGTGTTAGATACCGGATGTGGTTCACACATTTGTGTTAATGTGCAGGAACTGAAAAGAATTAGGATTTTAGCTAAAGGCAAAGTCGACCTACGAGTGAGAAATGGAGCAAGGGTTGCTACATTAGCTATAGGGACATATGTCTTGAATTTTCCCTCAGGGATTCTTTTAAAACTAAATAATTGTTATTATGTGCCTTCCATTACTAAGAATACTATTTCAATTTCTTGTTTAGACAAGATTGGACATTCATTCATGATAAAGAACAATTGCTGCTCGTTTTATTTAAATGAAATCTTTTATGGTAGTGCACAACTAGTTGATGGTCTATATGTTCTAAATCTTGACATGCCTAATTATAACGTAAATGCCAAAAAGGATTAAAATAGATAATTTTAATCCACCTTATCTCTGGCATTGTCGTCTGGCTATATTAACAAAAATTGCATTTCCAAACTCCATAAAGTTGGACTTTTGGACTCATTCGATTTTGAATCTTATGAGACATGTGAAGCTTGCTTATTGGGCAAGATGACTAAAGGGCCTTTCATAGGAAATAATGAAAGGGCAAGTGATTTATTGGAACTAATACATAGTGATGTATGTGGACCAATAAATACACAAGCTAGAGGTGATTTTCAATACTTCATCACATTTACTGATGACTACAGTATGTATGGCTATGTGTATCTTATGAGACACAAGTTTGAATTATTGGAAAAGTTTAAAGAGTTCAAAAATGAAGTACAAAACCAATTTGGCAAAAGTATCAAAGCACTTCGATTTGATTGAGGAGGTGAATACCTAAGCCAAGAATTCTAGACTGTCTAAAGGAGTGTGGGATAGTCTCACAACTCACTCCTCCTAGTACACCAGAATAGAATGGTGTATCCGAGAAGAGAAATCAAACTTTTTTAGACATGGTTCAGTCCATGATGAGTCATGCAGATCTTCCAAATTCCTTCTAGGGACATGTTTTTACTTACAACTACTTTTACACTAAACTCCATTCTATCTAAATTAGTTCAAAAGACACCATATGAGATATGGACTGAGAAACGTCCTAGTATGTCTTTTATGAAGATATGAGGATGTGAGACTTACGTTAAACGTCAAGTCTTTGACATACTTGGACCCAAATCTGATAAATGCATTTTTGTGGGGTACCCTAAAGAAACAAAAGGATACTATTTCTATAATCCCAACGAGAACAAAATATTTGTTGCTTGGACTAGTGTCTTTCTAGAAAAGGAGTTCATTTGTAGAAAATTCAGTGGGAGACAAATAGAACAAAAGAAGTTCGAGAACCACAAAATAGCACTAAACTTGATGAGATGGAAATTGAGCAAACACCACAAACAGTTGTGAAACAAGTACCTACTCAAGAGACACAAGCCCCACGTAAATCCACTAGGATTCATCGTGAGCCATAGAGATATGTATTTCTGGTAACTCAAAATGGTGACATCTTGTTCACGGATCAAAATGGGCCTACAGACCTATCAAGAAGCAATATCGAGGCTAGACTCTAAGAGATGGCTTGAGGCCATGAGATCTGAGATGGAATCCATATATACAAATCAGGTATGGACTCTGGTTGACCCACCTGAAGGGGTAAAACCCATAGGGTGAAAATGGGTTTTCAAGAAGAAGACCGACATGGATGGTAAAGTACTTACCTTTAAAGGACGATTGGTTGCCAAAGGTTTCAAACAAATTCATGGTATAGACTAATTCTATGACAACAGTAGCTAATTCTATGACAGAGGCTGAGTATATTGCTGCTTTCGACGCAGCAAAAGAGGCTGTTTGGATAAAAAAGTTCATAACCAAACTTGGGGTTGTACTTAGTATTGCCGATCTAATTGAGCTCTATTGTGACAACAATGAAGCCATTGCCCAGGTTAAGGAACCCAAATCTCACCAATTATCCAAACATATACTTCGGCGCTTCCATCTCATCCGAGAGATTATTGAGAGAGGGCATGTGAAGATATGCAAAGTACCAATTGATGATAACATCGCTGACCTACTGACAAAGGCTCTGACACAGCAAAGACATGTTCATCACACTAGATCATTAGGCATTAGACATATGATTGATTGGTCTTAGTTCAAGTGGGAGTTTGTTGGATTATACCCTAAGGACCAATCATATGATGATTGTTTAGGCATATATTGTATCATTGAGCTTATAATTTGTGGCAATTTATTATTATTATGTTTAATTCTATATCTGCATATTATGAATAAATATAATAATGTCCCTAGAATTTAATTATTCTAAAATTATCCTTAGTTAAGTATTATCATCTAATAGGACAATGATAATGCATTAAGACTAGTATATGTGTGACTGATGACATGTGTAATGATATGAGATATCACGTCAACACATGGGTACATGTTAGAGAACTAAGTATTAGATCGACCCCGCCATGAGAAATGCTGCATAGATTATTATATAAAGTGTTATAAGCATATCTCATAGTGATGATGATATATGTGATCCTTAGACTTGAGGTCATCAGAGATTTCAACATGAAGAGTTGCATGTTTTGATACTACCAAACGTTACTCGTAATAAGGTGAACTATAAAATTAGCAAAATTGAACATTTAATGAATCATATAGTGGGATGTTGAGTGATCAAAATAGGATTTGCCCCTCCTATATAATGGGAGTGATATCTTTGCGCCTCTTGATTGAGTGAGACCATAAAATGCATGACCGTGCTCAAATGAGTCAATATGTGATATCAAACTCATTTTATTATATGAGTTTACTTGGGAATCAAGAAACACAAAGATTGACTTATGCGAGTGTGACATGTTCCATGGCTTGTATTCAATCAAGGTATCTAAGGCAAAAGGATTGAATTACATGGTAACATTTATCACATGATAAGTAATGTCAAACTACTTACATTCTCATAACTTGGGTAGCTTTGATGTGTTGCTAGACACCGCTCACTGTTTATAGCATAAAATAGATTTTATGTCATGGCCAACGTTATGAAAATCTATTGGGTCACAGACTTAGATCGTATCCAAAAAGGAGTGTAAAATTCATATGATTAATTTTGGTTAAGTTAAAGAATCCTAATGTGAGTAGGATTTTATAGGGTTTTCCGATTTAAGATGATATTTGGATTAAAGACTAAAAGGGTTTGGATTTTAGTATTAATGAATTCGAAATAGTTTTGGATTTATTAATTAATTAAAATCTAAATTTAGAAGTCCAATTTCGAATGGGATTCTTGTATTTGGCAGCAAATAGATTTATGGAATTTAGAAATCCCAAACACATTAGAATTTGGTAAGAGGTTTTACCCTAATCTAATCTACATCTATATATATTGGGATTTTTGGCCAGCCACAAGATACCAAAAAACACAAGAAAAAACCATCCTTCTTTGGATTTTCTTTTGAAGAAAAATAGCCATCTTTTTGAAAGAAAATTCAAGAAGAAAATCGAAGCTCTTGAGAACAAAATCTTGAGAAACCAGTTACAAAGTTTTGAAGCTAGCAATTCAGAATTTTGTATGCTCATTTTCTAGTTATTTGTGCGACAATAACTAGAGGCTTGGATTGATTGCGTGGATACCATAGAGGTAAAGCTGAAGTGGTTTTGCTGGGGACTCGACAAACAACGGTCTTCACAAAATAATTCTGTCGGTACTACTAAGGTAGATATTCTAAATGCCGGTTTGATTTCAATTCGTATGGATCCTTAGAGGAAACCAAAATTTTAAATTCCGCTACGTGATGTACTTGGTTTCCTACAGGTAAAACCCATAAAAAAACAAGCATTAGTGTGACAGCATGCATGTACAGTATTTTGCCATAACAAAGGGCAAACAAGGCTCATTGTTTAATGACCACATAGCCAAAAAACAATGTAACAGAAAAAGTATATGATAGTATTTACTCATTCTTCACTCTCTTTATGCATTTCTCTACCCTTGAAATTCTTCCATCTTTTTTCGTCTCTTCTTCATTATTTTTCTACCTTGATTTAGAAGTAGCAATTTGAAATCTAGCCTTTGAACTCATAACCTAGTTGATATATATCGGATCTCGACCTAGGTTTATGGCCCAGTTATGCGGGGACTCGAGCCACTCCCACACCATGCCAATGATATGAGATCTCGAACCACATTAATAATGTGGGAACTCAGCAACTCAAGTCTATTCATAAGCGGCTAACGGCATGCGATGTTGTATGCGATATTTGAGGAGAACCGTTACAACATGATCAACTGTTACAATGTGTTTTGCAGATCTTGGAGGTAAGATATATATACTCAGTTGAACCACCAGGTAAGAGGGAACCCGAATTTTCTACCATTCAGCTGTTTTGCAGGATTTTTCCAAAAAACACTGTGTAACTTAAGCATCGGAGCTTCTACTTCGGGGGACCACATCAAGATCTATTTTTGCAGGTGTTTGTGAACCGAATTGCTTGTGGTTTGGTGGATTGTGTTTGCTGGATTGGATTGCAAAATATGCCTTCATCAATTCGCATCGTTTGTGGGAAAAATTTTCTTTCTTGAAAGGTATATCCGCATACTTCATTTTCGGTGTTGAAAATTGTGGATACCTATTCTTGTGGTTGCAAGCAAATTGGTAGTACAAGTCAAAAGGAGGAGAGGCCTAACTATTCTAGCGCTATTGGCAGAGGCAATTCACGTTTGAAGGACATACCAAAGAGATCTAAACGACCCTCTGGCTACCAAGGTGAACGTTCATGCCGTACAGTTTTAGATCATGATGATTGGCAGATGTATTAGCAGTATGATGATGATGAGAGGGTTTTTTTGGAACTAAGGGTATTCAATTTTTGGATAACCCGAATATCCGTCTAAACCGAAACCGAAACCAAAATTGAAACTAAATTTTTGGATTTTTGGGTTAAACTGAATACCAAACCGAAACCCAAATATATATTTACATATTATTTATATGTATATATATTATATGTATAATTACATAATATAAATGAAAAAATAAATATATACTATATATATAATATCAAGAAGATGTTAAATTATATTTGATGTATTATATATATGTGTGTGTGAAACTTTAAAAATTAAAATAATTTGTAAAATTATCAATGTCTGATTTTTAATTTATATTTTATTATATACAACACATTTATAAATTATATACAAATAATGTGCATATATACTTTATATATATAATGTAGTTAATATGAAAAGATTAAATGTTAGAAAATGTTAAATGTAAATTTATTAAAAAAATGTAAAGATTATGAAAAAAAACCAAATTCGGTTCAATATGAATTCGAGTTCGGCCGAAAACCGAATAACCCAAACTAAATAAACCGAAAACCGAATAAAACGCCCGATGAATAACCATATCTAGAATAGAATCAAGCATTATTTGAAGAGTTTCGAAGGGCAAGGCATAATAAGCGACCTTCAAAAAATGATCAGGGATAGGACGATCCTAGTCATGCACACTGGAGAAAAAACAACAATTGGAAAGAGCCTCCTACCTCTCATGTAGGTGATAACTACCAAGATGATCGTTCCGGGGCTAGAGCTCGAGATGGTGTGAAAAGACCTCATACTAATGACTCCATTGGATCATTAAAAGGGTGGCATATGACATCCAGGACTTGTTAGGGTTAGATGACAAGGGAGACACTTTATCTCCCTTCGCGCCTTATATTATTCAATATCCTACGCTTAGGTTTCAAACTACCTGATGGGATCCCCACTTATAATGGTGACTTGGATCTTCTAGACTTTTTGTTGCGTTTCAAATATGTTATGAGTTTAAATACATTCTCATGGAAGTGATGTGTAAGACATTTCCTGTCTACATTAGCGGTAAAGCCCATGTATGGATAGAAGGCCTTCCTCGAGGTAGCTTCTTGTCTTTCAAGCAGATAGTGCAACTCTTCCACACTCGTTTTTTTCCAGAGAAAGAAGTTTCACAAAACTACTATTGACTTGATGAACCTCAAGTAAGGGAAGGACGAATCCCTGAAGTCGTATGTGGAGAGGTTCAACGATGAAAGTCTGCAAGTGGTAGATCAAATAGATCAGTTGGCAATCTTAGCCTTTATGAATGGTCTAAACCCCAAATCATTTTACACAAAATTAGCTCCGAACACACCCACTAATGTACAAGTGTTATGGTAGATGACAAAGAGTTACACGAAGGGTGTGCAAGACAATAGAAAGAA
This sequence comes from Gynochthodes officinalis, assembly GCA_020080225.1. Classification (NCBI taxonomy): domain Eukaryota; kingdom Viridiplantae; phylum Streptophyta; class Magnoliopsida; order Gentianales; family Rubiaceae; genus Gynochthodes; species Gynochthodes officinalis. The sequence goes on from CM034622.1 coordinate 6,619,705, forward strand.
AAGAGAGAATGAGAAGATTGAAAGAAAACACCAAGAGGATACTAAGGCAAAAGGTGGCTAGAAAGTGCTTTTGATAGGTTGAATTATAATCGGGGTTATTTGAAACCTCGAATTTAGGATAAAAACCTCACTCCGCTCACCAAAAGTCGTATTGAGATCCTATCCATACATAGGGATCTCCTTAAACCTCATTCCTATTGACTATAGTACCACATAAGCAATCTCTACACTTGTGGTGCGCCTTCCACAATGATCATAGGTATGACACTAAAGACTATAAGGATTTGAAAAAAGGAAATTGAGAATTGCATTCGAAATGGGATGCTAGGCCAGTATATTTAGATGTGGTAGCCTCGTTTTGATAGAGCCCAACCTCAGTTAGGAGGTCGGGAGGTAACTACCACACCGTGGAAGAGGTGGAGGACAAGGCCAAGGCGGTCGAGGTGCGCTTGCAAGTCGGGATGGATTATAGGCTGAGATGGGATCCCTCCATGAACCAGGAATATCAGCAGTTTCAAGGCATTCCCTCACAACCATAGCTAACCCAACATCCCCCTCACAATAACCGCAATATCATAGGCATTATTCACACTGTATTTAGGGGATATTCAGAAGGATAATCCCAATTCGCCATAAAGACCAATGCAAGGAGAATTTCACCTCAGGAACTGGTCCACAAGCGCTTTAAACCATCTAAGGTCATTACTTTTTCTCAAGAAGATGCAGTCCCGAATATGAGCCTACACAATAATGCCTTAGTGATTAAAGCCATAATTGCCAACAAAGAAGTGCATAGGGTGTATGTAGATAACGGCAGCGCTGTGGATGTCTTGTAGATTGACTGCTTCCACAAGTTGGGAATTGATTTCAATGCTCTGAGACCCTTAACTATACCTTTAGTGACATTTGCTCATGAGGTGGTACATCTGGTGGGAATAATTACGTTAGGTGTAACTATGGGGAATTACCCATAAGATAAAACTACAATGACAAATTTTTATGTGGTGGATGGACTTTCACCTTTCAATGCCATCATTGGAAGATCCTGGATGAATAAACCTAAAACCATATGGTCACCCTTCCACTTGGTCATGAAGTTCCCAACAGAGCATGGGATAGCATCAGTACAGGACGACCAATATACTGTAGGGAATGCATGCATATTGCATTGAAAGGTAAAGGAACTGTGATGAAAAGAGTTCACTCCATCCAAACACCAATTGAGCTAGATCCAAATTTAGAGGCTGCATCTCAGAATACATTCGGGATGAATAGTGAGAGAGGACCCACAATCTTTGGGAATCCCGAAATCACACCTTGGGAACACTGAGATCTATTAGAAAATCCCAAGGTCACACCTCGAGAAACCCAAGGCAATGCCATTCTAGAATGACAAGTCGAAGCACCAGAAATCACGAATGAGATACAAGAGGTCGTGATTGATGACAACCACTCGGATAGGATAGTTAAAGTTAGAACATCATTATCTACCGAGGTGAAAGATAAAATCATCAACCTCTTACGGCAATACAAAGAAGTCTTCACTTGGAGTGTAGAGGACATGCCTGGGATCTCATCTTCTCTGGTAACACATAAGTTAAACATCGATTCGAGAATAAAGCCTATTTAACAAAAGAAGAGGACATTGGCCCTTGAGAGGAATACAGTTGTCAATGAAGAGGTGGAAAAGTTGTTGTAATCTAACATAATCAAAGAGTATTCTATCCGACATGCCTATCCAACCTAGTGTTGGTAAAGAAACCTGATGATAGTTGGCAAATGTGTGTTCACTACTTGACTTCAACAAGTATTGTCCTAAGGATTGCTATCCTTTACCAATAGTTGATTAGAACATTGAAACTATATTGAGATATGAGATCTTTATGTTTCTTGATGCTTACAAGGGCTACCATCAAATCTTGATGGACGAAGAATGCCAAAAATCTTTCGAGGAGCTAAAGACACAGTTGTTAAGTTTACTAGTACTCAAAGTACCAAAACCAGGGGAAGTTCTATCACTATACATAACAGCCTCAAATAATGTTGTTAGCGTGGTGCTGTTTCGTGAAGGGAACCACGTGTAAAAGCTAGTATATTATGTCGTGATTTTGCAAGGAGACGAGACACAATATATTCTTGTAGAAAAGCTGATCTTAGTTCTGGTTCACGCCGTTAGAAGGTTACAATCTTATTTTCAAGCCCATTCCATATGTGTCTTAACTAATTAGCCCATTAAGCAAATACTGTCAAAACTTGAAGCCTCAGGATGATTGGCGAAATGGGGTATAGAACTCGGGGAGCATGATATATACTATCAACCTTGGATAGCTGTCAAGGTGCAAGCCTTGGAGGATTTCATAGCTGAGAGACTCCTTAAAGAGACATCTAGTGCCGACCACCCCCTCTTGCCTGAACCTGAGTTAATAAGAGATGACTTCTTGAAAGCATGGATTTTATATGTTGATGGAGCTTCCAATGAGGAGGGTAGCAGAGCTGGCTTGTTACTCAAATCTCTGAGGGCATAGAGATCACCTAAGCTTTGCGAGTCAACTTCAAGGTGACCAATAATGAGACTAAGTACGAAACCTTGATCATAGAGCTCAAATTGTTAGAAAGGATGAAAACTTGAGATCTACGAGTATACAGTGATTCCCAGATAATGGTGAACCAAGTTCTAGGTGCCTATGAAACAAAAGAACCTCAGATGAAGAGATACCTCGACAAGGTACGGCAATTCAGCTAACATTTTCATACTTTTGATATTAAACAAATCTCAAGATCTAAGAATAAAAGAGCAAATGCCATGAGTAAATTGGTATTCTCTGCATTCTCTCATCTGAACAAAAAAGTTCTGGTCGAGGTGCTCCCTTGTCGAAACACAAAAGAGAAGGCCACTATAGTTATTGAAGAGAAGGGAGATAACTGGATGACTCCCATATAGCGATACTTGCATAATGGAGAATTATTAGAGAATAAGAATGAAACACGAAAGGTGAAGTTGAAGGTGCGTCGGTATGTCTTGCAAGATGGCATACAACCATTGTTAAGGTGAATGGGATCTCAGCAAGCAGACTATATACTCAAGGAAGTGCATCTTGGATCCTATAGGGGTCATGTGGAACCTTGTATGATGGCCAAAATGATTATTAGATGGGGATACTACTGGGCTTCCATGTTTCAAGTTGCCCATGACTTTGTGCAAAAATGCATAAAGGGTTAGATACACGTTTCAATAATTAGACGACCTCAGACGGAGTTGATCTATATTCAGAGTTCATGGCTCTCCATACAGTGGGGTATTGACATTCTTGGACCTTTCCCTGAGGTGCCTAGTCGATTGAAATTTCTTATTGTAGCGATCAACTATTTTACCAAATAGGTAGATGCTGAACCCTTGGCTACCATCACAGAAAAGAATGTGTTGAAATTTGTGTGGAGCAAAATCATTTGCAGATTTGGCATCTCTCATGTTATTGTCTCAGATAATGGGAAGCAATTTGCAGATGATCCATTTCGATCCTGGTGCGAAGAAGTCAAGCTCAAGCAAAATTTCACCTCGATCGCACACCCTCAAGCTAATAGGAAAGTCAAGGTTACAAATCATACGTTATTGCAAGGACTCAAAGCTCGACTAGATAAAGTTAAGGGAGTTTGGGTGGAAAACCTCTCAAATGTCCCTTTATGCTTATCGAACCACACCTCGAACAGCCACGGAAGAAACTCCTTATAGCCTGGTGTATGGATCCGAAACAATCATTTTAGCGAAAATTGGGATCCCAAGTCCAAAGCTCATAGTCTTCAATGCAATAGCCAACGAGGAGGACATGCAATTGAATTTGGATCTATTGAAATAGTGCTGAGATTTGGCCTAGGTTAAAGAAGGGCAGTACAAGCAGACCATGGCAAAATACTACAATGAGCGGGTCAGGGTTAATGAATTCGAACCAAGGGATCTTGTCATTCGCAAGAATGAGGCTAGTAGGGTTCTATAGAAAGGGACTTGTTATCCCGAATGTGGCATGTTAGGAATTTGAAATGATTTTATGTTTAAACCTTCAAAGATTCAATGAAATGCCTTTATTTCTTTATATTCATTTTCATACTATCAATTTTTTATAAATTGAGCAAAGGGATGCAAGCTACCCTGATCTCAGTTCAAGATGATTAAGTCATCCTACCATATAATAAATCGAGAAGATCACGTGTAATTTTGGTTTAACTAAGTCAAGCTACACATTTTCAAACACCCTAAGGGGTGATGAGGTTTCATACATCCCAAGGGGTGGAGGCATTATTATAGAAGAAACAATGTGTCCCAAACACCTCAAGAGGTGGGAAATTCTTATTGCCATTTATTCTTTAATAAATACAAGGCAACATATCCCAAACACCCTAATGGGTGGCGAACTTTTATTTCAACTTATTATTTAACAATGAATATTACATGTGATAAATTTATGGTTTTCTTTTTGGCTCCGCGTATCTAACTGTATCTCGTAGGTACATATCTAACATGGCTTCCTTTCCTTATATCAATCGCCCTCCTTTTGACCTTGCTGAGCTAGTAGCTCCAACTCCGCAAGCATCGTCTTGGCAAGGTCTTCATTGCTAGGAGTCAATTTCAAACCCTCCTTAGTCAGATAAGCTTCATTTTTCTCATTCTTTAGACTCTAGGTTTTGTACTTGAATTGTAGCTCGTAGATTTGCTTCTTGTATGGGTCGAGTAACTCTTGGAGGCTCTGGATCTTCTCTCATTTCCTTTCCAACTCTTGAGTAAAGGCCTCGAGGCTCTAGATCTGACCCTCTCGACATAAAACCTCAAACCCAATTATAGTTCTAACCAAGTTGGGTGCCATTTGGGCCAACACTATCCTATAATATCCTAGGATCTTGGTCATCAACCTACATAGGGGAAACCTTAACCTTGCCTTCAATTGTTCTGCGGACATTGTGCAATAGCCTACTGGAGGTCAATAGGCCCTCCAATCTGACCCCATAGCTCTAGTTCTATGTTCCTTAGGAGTATAGTACCTATTCCTAAGGCTTCTCACCTTGGCTTCCCCCAAGACTGAGGTCCAAGTCTCCACTGTAGGAGTGAACATCTCAGGATATACCTTTAAAGCCCTCACCACGGAATCCTCTCTTTCACTCTCATAAGAGCTTGCCGCAACCAATGAGTTTAACCTACTCTCAGCCAGTGACGGCTCCCCTTCTGAACTTAAAACCACCATTTTTTCCTTTATTGTCGCAATCTTTATACCACTAGACTGTTTAGTTTCTCCAACACTACAAGAAAAGAAATACTCTTTTTTTGGCCAAAGGTGACTGAAAATTGATAGTTTCGTTCCTTTATAGAAAACTTCTCATTTCCTACACTTCTTTTCAAATGCTCCTTGATCGATGTTCTAGCATGGAAGGATGAAGAGTCTCTGTTGCATTTAATGTGATTTGGACTCTTGGGTAGCGGATGTGACATATCTCATCATAATACCTAAACCCTATTTTATGACTCTCAAAACCCTAGTAAAGGTGAGACCTTGGCCTGACTAGTCATGTCGAGGTTTGAGGGGACTTGTAATGTATATCGGATCTCGACCAAGAGCTTAACAGTCTCTATTGCGACATCAGACCTTTGTTTATGGCCTAGTGATGCGAGAACTTGGCCACTCTTAAACCATGCCAATGGTATGAGATTTCGGAACATACTAACAATGTGCGAACTCAGCAACTCAAGCCTATCCATAAGCAATTACATGCGATATTTGAGAAGAACCATTACAATGTGATCAACCGTTATGTGTTCTACGGATCTCGGAGATGAGATATATATGTTGGATTTTGCCCTAAAGACCAATCATGTGATAATTGTTTATGCATATATTGTATCATTGAGCTTATAATTTATGGCAATTTATTATTACGTTTAATTCTATATCTGCATACTATGAATAAATATAATAATGTCCATAGAATTAATTATTCTAAAATTATCCCTAGTTAAGTATTGTCATCTAATGGGACAATGATAATGCATTAAGACTAGTATGTGTAATGACTGATGACGTGTCATGATGTGAGATATCAAGTCAACACATGGATACATGTTAGAGAACTATGTATTGGATCGACCCGCCATGAGAAATGCTGCATGGATTATTATATAAAGTGTTATAAGCATATCTCATAGTGATGATGATATATGTGATCTTTAGACTTAAGGTCATAAGAGATCTCAACATGAGGAGTTGCATGTTTTGATATTACCAAACGTTACCCGTAACCAGGTGAACTATAAAATTAGCAATTGGACATACAATGAATCATATAGTGAGATGTTGAGTGATCAAGATAGGATTTGCCCCTCCTATATAATGGGAGTGATATCTTTGGGTCCCTTGATTGAATTAGACCATAAAATGTATGAGCATGCTCAAATGAGTCGATATGTGATATTGGGCTCATTTGATTATATGAGTCTACTTGGGAATCAGAAACACAAAGATTAAATTATACGAGCATGACATGTTCCATGACTCTTATTCAATCAAGGTATCTAGGGAAAAAGGATTGAATTACATGGTAACATCTATCACATGATGAGTAATGTTGAATTACTAACATTCTCATAACTTGGGTAGCTGTGATATGTTGCTAGACATCGCTCACTGCTTTTAGTATAAAATAGATTTATGTCATGGCCAATGTTATGAGAACCTATTGTGTCGCACACTTAGATCATATCCAGAAAGGAGTGTAAAATTCACATGATGAATTTTGGTTAAGTTAAAGAATCCTAATGTGAGTAGGATTCTTTTTTTTTTTCCGATATAAGATGTTATTCAGATTAAAGACTAAAAGGGTTTGGATTTTAGTATTAATGAATCCAAAACAGTTTTGGATTTATTAATTAATTAATTAAATTTGAATTTAGAAGTCCAATTTTAAATGAGATTCTTGTATTTGGCAGCAAATAGATTTATGGAATCTATAAATGCAAAACAGATTAGAATTTGGTAAGAGGTTTTACCCTAATCTACATCTATATATATTGGGATTTTTGGCTAGCCACAACACACAAAAAACACAAGAAATAGCTGTCCTTATTTGGATTTTCTTATGAAGGAAAAATAGTTTTCCTTTGAAAGAAAATTCAAGAAGAAATCCGAAGCTCTTGAGAACAGAAAACTGAAGCTCTTGTGAACAAAATCTTGAGAAACCGATTACAAAGTTTTGAAGCTAGCAGTTCAGAATTTTGTTTGCTCCTTTTTCTAGTTGTTTGTGTGACAATAACTAGAGGCTTAGATTGATCATGTGGATACCATAGAGGCAAAGCTAAATTGGTTTTGTTGGTGATTCAATAAACAATGATTCTCGCAAAACAATTCTACCTTTACTACTAAGGTACATACTCTAAACACCAGTTTGATTTCACTTCATATGGATCTTTAGAGGAAACCAAAAATTTTAAATTCCACTACGTGATGTACTTGGTTTCCTACAATATATACTCAATTGAACCGCCAAGTAAGTGGGGACCTGAATTTTCTACCATTCATCTATTCTGCAGGATGTTTTTGGAAAACAATCTCTAATTTAAACATCGGAGCTTCAACTCTGGAGGACCGTTTTGAGATCTGTTTTGTAGGTGTTTGTGAATTGAATTGCTTGTGGTGTAGTGGATTGTGTTTGCCGAATTGAGTTGCTGAATATGCTTTCATCACCAATTAATTTACAGTTTCTTGTTGAAAGATTCCATTGGCCTAGAAAAATAAAAATGACATCATCAATTTTAAAATTGTGTCAGCCAATGGTCAAATTTGTATTAACAATAATCAAGTGTGACAGAAAAGAAAGAAGAGGCAGATAGTCAGAGTACAAAGGAAATAAGCGACAAACAATAAAACCCCATTAGTTTCCAAACCGAATAGGATATGATGCCTAGAGCTAATAGAATCCAATGATTAACTGAAACAAATAGATAAAAAATGGCATCATGTCAACAATGCCAAGCCAGAAGAAAAAGGAAAAACTTCCCATTAAGGGCATAGCAAGATTCTAAATTCCCACATAGGACGTAAAACTTTTGAAATTCCTATAGAAAGCGTACAGTTATTTTTAATGTTTTAAGTCATTTGTCAATAACATCTTTGTTCTTACTAAATTATTACTGAGTTTTTTAATCTTAATAATCATTTTATTTAAATAGAAAGCAACACACATCAATCATCACCACACCACCATCTGCTAAAAATAAATAAAAAACATAAAAGGCATTAAACATCTTTGATTTTGAAGATTGATGCCTTCTATATCCGGAATATTGTATCGATTCAAGTAACTCATAGTTTCTAAGATTGAAAATCTTATTTGACTTTCTCATGGTGATGAAATCCCATTACATGAATGTCATTAGAAGCCAAAACAAATGATGTTTCCTCTTCTATTTTCATTATCCCCAAAATGGCCTTCTCCACTCCCTCTCCCCACCGCACCTTGACCACCTCTAAGCATTGCCAAAACAACCAACTCCGCTCCTTTTGCCACACTTATTCACATTCCCAATCCCACTACTGGTCTTCCGTCATATAATATGGCTAACTTTGTTTTCTCTTTTTACTTTTTTGGAAAATTATTCATTCATTGGTTACCTGCAATTCAAATCAATTTCAAATTTACTTAAAAGCAAGACTAAAACTTCAAGAGTTCAAATACTCTATTTCTTTGCGATAAAGAAGGAAAAAAAATCTTATGTAAATTTTAATTCTGTATTTTTTTTTTACAGTTCTAGAAACTTAGGGCATTCATTGTTTTAAACCTCTCATCGTATACCCCTTTGAAATAATTCGAATACTTGTGTTCAATTTTTTTTCCTTTTTTTTTTTGGTTAATACTACTTACATAGTTGGCACAGATAGATGCCTATTTAAGTTAGGTTCAAAATTTTTTTTGGTTGTTTGGTGGTGGCGGATTTCAAGAATTGATTTGATAGTAACGAGGAATATTTTTCTATAAATAAAAAAAAAGTGCAGATAAAAAAAAATTGATAAGGAAAAGGAAGCCATTGGCAAATTGATTAGTATATTAAAGTTAATTTTGTGCATGATGGAGGCCGCATCCATTACCCGTTAAGAATCGCTATGATCCTGATTCGAAACTCTTTGTCTTCCTTGTCGTTAAATGCTTTTGCAAAACAAATCCTGCAATGGTGGGAGTTTTCTGCTATACAAAGATGTCTTTTGGGTTAAAGAATGGAAGAGTGACCTACCAACGCCTGGTAAATAAAGTGTTTGTAGATCAAATTTCATAGGAACTTGGAGGTATATGTGGACGACATGGTGATAAAATCAAAGAAATGAGAGAGCACATCCAGAGATCTGGAGAAAACCCTACAAACCATGATTATTGTGGGAATGCGTCTGAACCCCAAAAGGTGTACTTTTGGGGTAGGATCTGGAAAATTTTTGGGATTTATAGTTTCTAAGAAAGGAATTGAAGCTAACCTAGATAAGATAAAAGGCATCGCGGAAATGACACCTCCTCGAACTTTAAAGGAGTTCCAGAAGTTAACTGGCTCGTTGGCAGCCTTGAACAGATTCCCGTCGAGATCTGCGGACCTGCATCTACCGTTCTTCTAGACCCTAAGGGAAGCCAAGAACGTCAAATGGAATGAAGATTGCCAGAAAGCTTTTGAAGAGTTAAAGAGACACCTAGCAAGCTTGTCAGCACTTACGATGCTTGTACCTGGAGAGGTCTTATATCTGTACTTAGCATCCTCAAATAACGCCGTTAGCATAGTACTCATCTGTGATGTGAATGGCGTGCAAAGATCAGTCTACTACGTCAGTTGCGCTCTTCAAGGAGCCGAGACGAGGTATCTCCCAATAGAGAAAATAGTCTTAGCCCTGATTCATGCGGCTTGAAGGTGGAGACCCTACTTCCAAACTCACCCCATATGTGTTCTCATTTATCAACCTATTAAGCAAATACACTTTAAGCCAGAAGCCTCTAGGAGGCTAGCAAAATGAGCTATAGAATTGGGGGAACATGATATCTAGTACCAACCTCGAACAGAATTTAAGGCTCTAGCTCTTGCAGATTTCATAGCAGAGATCTCAAAAGCTAGCCGTTCAACATCGCTCACTCCAACAAGGGAAAAAGTAGAGGATGCAAAGGTCTGAACCTTATACATTGATGGTGCCTCAAACGAAGATGGCAGTGGAGTAGGTCTCTTGCTGTGTAGTCCCGAAGGCGTAGAGATCACCTATGCTTTACGTTTAGATTTCAAAACGACTAACAACAAAGCTGAATATGATGCCTTAATCACAGGGAAAGCGAAAGAAGTATGCGCTTATAGCGATTCTCAAATAGTCGTCAATTAGGTACAAGGTTCCTATAAAGCTAAAGAACCCCAAATGAAAAAGTATCTCGATAAGGTATGCCATCTTGATCATTTTTTTGATAGCTTCAAGATTGTGCAAATCTCTAGGTCCAAAAATAAGAGGGCAGACGCCCTAAGCAAGGTAGCCTTCTTTGCCTTTTCTCATCTCAACAAAAAGGCTCTAGTGGAGGTACTCCCTTGCAGAAGTATTAAAGAGAAGGCCACCATGACCATTAAAGAGGCGGGCGATAACTGGATGACTCCCATATGAAAGTATTTGCAAAATGGGGAATTTCTTAATGACAAAAATGAGGTGAGAAAATTGAAGTTAAAGGCGCCTGGTTATATCATACAAGATAGCGTCCTTTACAAACGATCATACCTCCAGCCTCTGGTTTGATGTGTAGGCCCTCAGCAAGCATATTATATACTCCAAGAACTACGCCTCGGATCTTGTGGGAGCCACATTGGAGCCCGCATGCTTGCCAAGAAAATCATTCAATGGGGTTACTATTGGCCTACTATGTTTAAAGATGCTCATGATTTTGTGCAGAAGGGTGTTAAGTGCCAACTTCATGCTCCAATAATTAGACGACCTCAAATGGAGTTGATCAACATCCAAATTTCTTGCCTTTTCACTCAATGGGGAATTGATCTTTTGGGACCTTTCCCTGAAACTCTAGAATGCGTGAAGTGCTTAATAGCCGCAATTGACTACTTCATTAAATGGGTAGAAACCGAGCCTTTGGCCACCATCACTGGAAAAAACGTCCTGAAATTTGTATAGAGCAAAATCATTTGCAGATTTGGTATCCTTTATGTGATTATTTCAGACAATGAGAAATATTTTGTAGATGACCCTTTTCACTCCTTGTGCGAAGAGCTTTAGATTAGACAAAACTTCACTTTTGTTGCGCATCCTCAAGCCAATGGACATGTTGAAGTCATAAATTGTGTAGGGACTCAAGACTCGGCTGGAAAAGCAAAAAAGGATTGGGTAGAAAATCTCCCAAATGTCTTATGGGCATATCATACCACACTTCGGACCGTAACAGAGGAGACCCCTTACAGCTTGGCGTATGGCTTAGAGGCTGTGATCCTAGTAGAGATTGGAGTTTCTAGTTCCAAAGTTGTAGCCTTCAATGCTGAAGTCAACAAAGAAGATATCTAGTTAAATATGGTATTATTAGAAGAACATCGAGACTTAGCCTCAATTAAAGAAGTGCAATACAAGCAAGATATGGTGAAGTACTACAATGAACGAGTGAAAATCAATGAATTTGCTCCAAGAGACTTAGTCTTGCACAAAAATGAAGCAAGCCGAGCCCAGAAGCTCAGCAAACTAGAAGACAACTTAGAAGGCCCTTACAAGGTCATTGATGCATTAAAATCCGGGAGTTATTGCCTGGCCACAATGGAGGGGCACTTGTTGCCCCGAGTTTGGCGTGTTAGTAATTTAAAACGTTTTTATGTTTGATATTTTGTTTCATGAATAAAATGTTACTTATATTTTTAATATTTTTAAATCGAGTGGAGGAATAATGACCTCCCTAAATTCGTTTCAAGATGGTGAAATTGCCTTGCTAAATTTTAAATCAAGGAAATCACGTGCAACCTTAGTTCGGTTGAATTTAGTTGCGAACTCCATAACATCCCAAGCGGGTGAGGGGAATATATACATCCATGAGAGTGTTAAAATAGAACATCCTAGGGGTGAAAGAAAATTAATATTTTTTCAAATCCCGAACATCCTAAAGAGTGGGGATCTCGGATCTCTCAAAGGTCCCAAATGATAAAATTTAATTATTTTATTAAATAAACAAAGTACAAACAAAAAGGGTTTATAATTTCTCTTTTCCCTTCCTTTTTCTTTCTTTATACTTAACCCTATCTTGAAGGTACTTGTTAAATGTCTTCTTTTCCCTTGTATGTAGCAGTGCCTTCCTGACCTCGTCGAGCCAAGAGCTCCAACTCTTTCATCATTATATCCACGGGATCTCTGTCCAAATGTGTCACCTTTAGACCCACCGCTTTCAAACGAGTCTTCATCTCGGCAACTTTTGATCTCCAAGTCTTGCATTCATATTGCTACTCGAAGATTTGCTGCTTGTATGGTCCAAGCACACCTTGAAAACCATGAACCACTTGACGCTTCTTATCAAGCTCATTGGTCATGGTACAGACTACTTCATCCCAACCCTTAAGTTCAGAAGTAATACTTTGAACATCAGTTGAAAGTTTGGCAACTATTTCCTTATTTTTTTCATTCTCTAAGAAAATTGACCTTTCCTTAAGGGTCAAATCCCCTATTGCCGGTTGTTACTATATCCTGTCTTCATTAAAACAATGATTTCGGTATTCCAAATAGGCAATTTGACCCCTGAGATCTTTGTTCTCCTCTCCTAACCTAAACATAGCATCTTGAAGCTCGGCATGCACTGCTTCAAGCGTTTGAACTTTCTCATGCAAATTAGTAATAACAGTCTTTGATGATAATGAATGATCCTGATATGATAAAAATTGAATAAAAATAAGTACTTTACCCACTAAACAGAACCAAATTAATTATCCTTACAAAAATTTAATAAAAAGAAAGAAAAAAGGCCTAGGAGCTAGCCTCATTCTGACTCCCTCCACCTTGAGTCGAAGTCCTAGCCTTAGCTTAACTCTTTGGTGCCCCACCCTTTGTGGCCCAAAAATCGGGGTCTTCGTTCACCTCACAAACATTCAATTCCTCCAAGGTCAAGGGTGAGCTACGAGATGCCAATGCTGCAAAAGCTTGAAAGAGCCATTGAACCCTTCATAATGTCCTCATACACCTTGTCAACCCTCACTATGGCCTTAGGGTCATAGTCGGGCATCTCCTCCAAGGTGGGGAATGTTTCTTGAATTTTGATGGCCGTTTCACACTCCCCTATACCTTTTTATAGCCCTAGACAAATTTGCTGCAAATTCAGCAAAGTCCTGGGTGTGAAAATCTTTTTCACCAACAACTTGGCGAACTCCCATTGGTTAATGCTTGTGTACCTTCACATCTCAGCTTCTTTCTCTTGCAGCTGCTAGTGGAGAGAAGACACCTTTTCCTCCAACTTTCTCCTTAACTCTACAGTCAAGGAAATCTCTTCTTCCCATTTTTTCTTTGCTTCAAAAGAGGCCACTTCAGCCTCTCTAAACTAAGCAACCTCAGCCTACAGTTTGGAGACCTCAACAGCTTGATCATTCACCCTGAGGACGAATTTGGCCCATGAAGCCAATGCTTGCACTCCAAATCAACCACCTATTATGACAAACACTTTTAGATATATATCCTCGAGACAACAAAAAAAAGAGAAAAGAGAAATTTTACTCGTGGAACAAAATAACGAAAATCATTGTTTAGGTTGGCCATCGGCATCTCAGCTAACCTCCTTTGATAGTTATCCAAGCCCTCAATTTTAATCACTTCATCTTCCCCAGGCTTAGAGAAATACAACACTATCTCAGAGGCCCCATCTTTGGCCTCTGGCTCACTTATTTTTTTCTTCTTGGCAAGCATCTTCACCTTCTTTTTTCTTTCTTTTTTTTTTTTTTGACTGGAGACCTGATCTCAACCACTTCCTCATTAGCCTTCCTTTTTGAAGGCTCTCTCACTCTACTTTCTTGGTAACAACAACATCCTCAGTATTAGAATGCACCTCCTTTGTAGACTCTTTCTTAATTGAACTGCTAAACTTCACCACTGCAATACACAACACACACAAGATCAACACATGCAATAGTAACACGAATTCACTATAACATATGAAAACCCTACCTTTCACCTCATCATTTCTGGTAGATTATAATATCAGAGATCCAGTTTCGGCGATGGCAGGACTTAATTTATACTTAACCAGTTCTTCCTTCGTGTAACTGCCAATCCTTTCCTCTCGAAGTTCTATATAAGCACGGCTACAAGGGTTCTGTCTTTTCCGATTCGGATATGCATTATTTACATCTCCATAGAACCATCTCGTCTTTAGCCCACAAGCCTCAGATTTTATAAAGAAAAACCTTATTTTTCACTCATGGTGGCCTCAAGGCCTCACAACTTTGCTCTTGAATCTTGAAAAAAAAGAAAAATACCCCATGGAATTCACAGATTTCTTAATGCAATAAAAAGATCTAAAAAGATCTACGGAACTTTTACCTTTCCTTCCCGACACAGAACTTCTAATCCTATAATGGTTCTCGCTGAATTGGGCGCTAGTTGAGCTAAAGCTATCCCATAATAACCTAAAAGGTCAACCACAACTTGGCAAACGGGAAACCTAATACCTATTTTTAGGTGTTCTTCATACATGGCAATATACCCCACTGGAGGGTTACATGCCCTACCTTCACTACTAGCAGCCATGGCACCGTATTCTTTAGGAATATGAAGCCTCTTTTTGAGTTCTATAACATCAACCTCCTCAAAAATTGATGACAGAGTCTCAACAGTGGGCAAAAATTTAGAGGGATACCTCACTATCAGAGCTGTAACAAATTCCTCTAGTTCTTCCAAAGAAGAACTTACTGCCTAAGATGAAACAATCTTACCCCCAAAAACACTACCATTTTTTTTAGAACTTGACACAACCAAAAACCTTTTTCCCATCGTTACTCAAACCCTACTCGACTCAACCATACCAAAATAAAAAGAATTCCCTTGGCTGGGCGAGCTAGATGCACTACCATCCTCGCCGACTAGAAAGATAGTCTTTCTCTCCCAACGGGAAGATCCAGAAGATATGGAATAAGATGAAGTCATACTTAATTTTTCTTAAAGTGCCTTCTAAAATGGGCGTAAAGCTTTCCTCGGGTAAACCTTGCGAACTCATCCAAACACAACAATTCCTTGTCGAAGCAAAAAAAAAAAAAACTGCAAACTTTTTGAATAACAAAAGACTAGGAAAGCAACATATGAGAAGACCAAAGGTGAAAAGTGATGACTTTTTATGTCAGACCCTAAGACTTCTGTGTGAAACTTCACCAAATCTTTTAGGGACATAATATTAAAAGTTGTACCTTTACAAGGTAAACATTAACTGCTCACACGACCTCAATAAGCCTTAATTGATGCAAAATAGGACTACGAAAATCATTACCCCTCATTCTCTCTCCAAACACCCCAAACGTCTACATTTGATAAGACCTTAGCCTGAAATTATCACGCTAAGGTCTAGGGGGCTCATGATGTGTATGGATCCAGTTCCCAATGTTCCGTCTCAAATCAAAGGTTAAGTCTTTGCTCAGAGCCAAGTTGCCAGTCAAAGGTTAGGTCTTTGCGCCCCAAGGCGAGACCTTGGAGTGAAAGACCAGACCTCAGTGACATGCAAAGTTCCAGACCTCTGCAGCAATCTCAACAGCATGATCTCCACTTAGACCTTGAACTTTAAGTTCAAAGACCAGCAATGATAACATATTGAAATCGCACCAAGTGCATGGGACCTTTGCGCCCTAGGTCACAAGAAAGGAACTCAGTAGAGTCATGCTTATCCGTAAGCACGTAACTACAGGCTATAATTGTGGAATGGGCATTGCAACATGCAATCAGTGGTTACAACTATAATTCACGTATCAATCCACAATATCAAATCCCACAAATAACGGGATAAGGTACATAAGATCAAGAAAGACAACCAAGTAAGGAGACAGTCTAAAAAATGCAAAAAAAAAAAATACTATACTTCGACAAGAGTTCTAACGTAGGCATCGGAGAATTTACCTTGGAGAACCACTCCAAGATCTATTTTATAAGAATAATCATCAACTAGGAAAACGAAGAATCTAGGGTCTAAACCATCTAATCGGATCATAAACATGTTGCAAATTTCGCCTTCATCAGCAGCCAAGTCCTTTAATTAATTAAAGGGCAACCTTAAAATAATAATAATAAAAAAAACCCTACTGTCAATTGGACTTGGAGGTTTGGCCCTTTAAGACTTCCTTCAAGTTTATAAATTTGGCTACAAAAATAAGGACTAAATTTCAGCCAAATTAAATAAAAATCTTGCAAGGTGGCCTTTAATTACCTAAATTTGATCCTTTCAAGAATTAAAATAAATCTACAAAAATTAATTAAACAACTTGGGCCATTCAGTACTGTTCATGGCACTATTCACTGTTCACAACACTATTCATGGCACTATTCACTAGACTATTCATGGTACTATTCACGTTTGGTTGCATGCTTGACGAGCTTGAATGTCATGAATCAAATCTCTTAAGATTTCTTGAAGTCATTTACACCTAACTCTCGTAATATAGTCCCCATAATATGTCACGACGAGTCGAATGCTTAGCGAGTAGGTTGAACGGCTCTTGGGATCCCATCATTCCCCCTCTCCTCGAAAGGATTCGTCCTCAAATCTTCAACAACATCCTTGGGATAAAATCAACATACTTTGACCCTTTTAGGGAGTATAAGAAATAGTTTGGCCAGGGAAAACGATGGCTTTTCTTTTTACCTCTTCTCGAGCCACTCTCGTAATTACGTTTTACTGCCAATCTTTGAAGTCTCCAAGTTTGTAGCAGAGTGCGGTAAAATTGCCTTTCGCCAAATTCAAAATCAAGGCTGGAAAGAGTCAAAACATTATCAACTAGCTTGAGCTCTTCGTTTTGATGACCCCCACTCATTGGATTCACCAAATATGATACATCAGGCTCTTCTTCCTCCTCATCATTCTTCTCTTCATTGCTAATCTAGAGTGAAGCTTCATAAACTTGTATATGACAGAGGTTCTTCCTTTGCTCATCATTCTCCATGGCTGGAGCACTAAGTGATCTCATGGTCACTAATGTTTCTTCTCCATTTGATGATTTTTCATCACTTACTACTGATGGCATAGAATTCAAGGTAGTAAGTGCTTCTCCTACTACGGAATCTTCTTCATTTTCAATCTTAGTCAAAAGATGCATAGAATCATCAGACTCACTATCGGAAATCACATCCCCATCAAATATGGAGTCAAAAAGGAAATCTTCATAATAGTGATGACAATCAAATGTACTTTCAACCTTCTTTTCACATTCTAAGTATGCTTCTGGATCTCTTCTACCTTGGAAGGCTAGAATTTTCATTTTTATACTTCCCAAAACTTGGTCAATGTATCAACTTGGTTTCAACCCCTATGGGAAGTAAAAACCCCATCGAACTCTTTATTACTGTTAGAACTTGAGGTACTTTTCTTTCTAGAATGTTACCTCCTTGACAATGACTCAGTGATGAACTTCATACCTTCATGGAAAGTGTTTACCAATTGCTCATCTTATCGTCATTGAATTGAAGCTTTAATTGCAAAGCCTCAAGTTGATCACCCATATTGGAATAACTTCGACCACACGTCCAATCTTTAAGGAACTTTTGGTCAATTAAAGTTACGCTTTCTTTTGACATGATTCCTACAAAAAGTTAGTACAAACAAAAGCAAGAAATAATAATATGGGAAGATTCATAGTAAGGGCATATATGAATAAGCTCTCATTTATTTTCTATGTCTCACCCCTGACTCAACAACCTCTCTCTAAGTTCTTGCTTAGAACACACACTTTATCAAACTTTTAGGAAATTTTGGCCAAGAGATAGCTCAAATAAGAATGTATGAATTTAGGAACTAAGATCCAAGAAAAGTGAATAAATTAGGAAACTGGAAATTTTGAAAATAAATTGGAAGTAGGATACAATTTAAGAAACTAAGCAAAACCACCTACAAAGTGGACGTGAATAAGGAAAGTAAATAAATGGAAACTAAATAAATCTGAATATGGAACCTAAAAGGAAAGAAAATATGGAATTAAAAAGGAAAACAAATTTGGAATCTAAAAGGAAACCAATAGGAAAAACTACTAAAGGAAGGTAACTTTAAGCGAAGATAAATGCAACTACGAATCAATTCTTGCAAGTAAAAATCAAATTAGGAAACAATTCTTGCTGATCTTTTTATATAGTAATTTTGGCCAAGTTGGGTTACCAAATTGCGAAAAGTTTGGCCAAGATAAATTGCCAAAAAGGAATGAAATTTCGTGCAAAAGAAACTGCCAAGAGAGTGCAAATTTTGGATAGCACAAGTAGTTGCCAAAGTGTAGAATTTCATTCCAACAATGATTGTCTAAAGTGTAGAAAACAAAATTAAGAAACAAGCGATTTAAACAAGTGAAGATTTTGGCTGGGATTAAATTTTGGGCGGTTGAAAATTTATGTGCAAGACAAATTGTATTTGGAGACAAAAGTTAGGCAAGATCCACTTGCAGCTAACAAGATTTGGGTGGAACCAAAAATGTCAGGAAAAAAATGGCAGCAACAAAAATTCAGCCAACAAAATTCTTTTTTGGACAAAATCAGAAACAAAAGTGGGACATATGGGGAACCAAATCAATAATTTTCTAGAAAAGGAACTAGAAGCTTCGGCCAGAAACAAGACAATTCGGACAACAACAAAACAATTTAGTCAAGACAATTTATTATAAACTGCAGAATTTTATTACAAAAATTCAGAATTCTTGGAGCAGCTTCTTGAGGCAATTTTCAACAAGGATTTTCAGCCAAGAAGAACCAAATTTCGTCCAAGAGAAACCCAATTTCAGTCAAAACTTTCAGCCACAAAAGTCCCAAATTTCAATCAACAATTCTAGCCAAGAATTTCTGCCAAGTGCAAAAATTTTTTGTTAAGAATTTCTACCAACACTAGTTGACTAAAGTGAAAAATTCTATTATGATTCAAGACACAAGGTAGCACGGTTTTTTTCAGCAGCAAATCAACAAGAATTCAGGAACAAGAAAGAAAAAATAGTACGGGTTTTTTTGGGCAGAATTCAGGTCACAATTTCTTAAAGCAAAGTTCAGCAACAATAATTCAAGAACAATGATTCCAAGCAAGAAACAAGAATTTCAAGGATCAAGAACAAGAATTCAAGAATCAAGAATCAAGAATTGTTCTTCTCTTATTCTCCTTTATTTCCTTCTTCGGGTTTGATCTTCTCTTCTTTTATGTTTTTTTTTTTTGGCTCTTACTTCCTCCTCTTCTTTTTTTTTCACTAGAAAAGAACAATTTATAGCAACAAAAGGAATTTTTTTCAAGATTTAGGCAACTTCAAGCACTTTGGATTTTTAAGGACTAAATTTCGGCCAAAATAAATAAAAATCTAGCAATGTGGCCATTTAATTACCTAAATTCAGCTCCTTCAAGAATTAAAATAAAGCTACAAAAATTAATCAAACAACTTGGCCCATTCGGCCCTTTTCACGGCACTATTCATTGTTCACAACACTATTCATGACATTGTTCGCCAGTACTATTCATAGTACTATTCACGTTTTGGCTACATACTTGATGATCTTGAATGTCATGAATCAAACCATTTAAGATTTCTGATGATTTTTAACTATGAATATGATCAATAGTCCAAAGTGCTATTTTAGGTTTTTTCTCACCTTTTTTGTGAGTGTTTGATCCTCTTCCTTGGGTAGAGGTGGTAGTACCTAAAATATAGGTCTCCAGTAAGCTTGTGGTCCTTGATCAACTAAAAATAGACATGGGGAAATTTTCTGAACCGATAGTCGAAGTGGCAGACTTGTTGCAGAGCCTCGAGCTTTCCAAAGAAAAGCAAGTATTGTCTCACTGCAGATTGATGATGTGGGTAGAAGCTTTGATGAATGCTCTCGCAGTCTAATAGGGAGAATTTTTGGTGAAAAAAGGGTAAACTTCACGGGTCTTAGATTTGCTTTAGCAGGTATCTGGCCAATTTCAAATCCTTTTAAAATTAGGGAGTTGGGAAACCATTTGTTCTAGTTTGTGTTCAGTAATTAGGGCAACAATTTGAAGGTCCTACAAGGCAAAGCATAGATTTTTGACAATCAATATGTAATCCTCAAAGAATGGTCTAAAAATCTGCAACTTGAGGAAGTCAATTTTTAGCATCTGGAGCTTTGGGTTCAAGTGTGGAATATTCCCCAGCAATGGATGGCTAAAGAGGTTGGCTTTCAGTTGCAACCCCTATTCCCAAAAGTCTTTGATGTTCACATTCCAGAGATAGGGAGTAGAGAAGGCAGATGCATGAAAATTCGAGTTTCAGTCGACCTTAGCAAGCCACTTCTATGGGGCACTTGTATGAATTTCTGAATAAAGTGTGTTGGATAGCTTTTAGGTATGAAAACCTTGCTACATTATGCTACTACTGTGGTAGCGTTGGGCATGTGAAGAGAATTTGTGCCAAAAAGAGAGTAGACTCTAATAATGACAAGCTGAGTGAGGGTTAATTCAGCAAATGGCTAAAAGCTCTCGGGGGTAATGTGAACTCAAGGAAGAAAGTCGTCTTTGAAGATTCTGATTTCTAGAATTCAAAGTTTGTAGCCAAGTTTAGTCCACCTAGTGTACATGTTCCTCCAAAAGTTAGTACTCCTCCTCCAGTGTCAGATGGGTTTGGTAGTTCTGATCCAAAGAAGTAGTCTTCTCTTGATAATCCTCTTTTAAATCATGAAGGCAATGAGCCAGTACCCATATTTGCATCTCATCCTAGATCTTTTCCTGGGCTATCGGAAGTCGCTGAAATTTCTTCTACCAACCAGGGTTTGGCCTCTCCCAAAGCTTGCATGGATTTGGTGGTTTCTGATACTCCTTTTGGAGTTCCCCATCATTCATTTATGTGTGGTGATAAGTTGCCTGTTCATGATAATCTCCATTCTTTACCTATGGGTCTCCAAAACCTTAGTCCAATTGATGCAAATTACTCTCAAACCGCATTTAACATTTGTGGTGTTAATGATGCCCTAATGATTGACACACCATTGTTGGCTTCCAAAAGTCAAGTTTTGTTGCCTCAAGTCAACATTTGTGAGAGCCGAATGGATAACCTTGATGATGGAAAATTAGTAGGTAAGGGAGATTTACTCAAAGTTCCTTTTTGCAGTAATTTGAGTCCTCTAACCAATCTAAAAAGTTCCATTAAGTCTGAATTGGATGAATCCTCAACCATGATAGGAATGGTTACTTGGCAAAGCAAGAAATGGAATAGGCTTGCAAGCAGTGTTGTAAGAATATTTGAATTTAAGGGCTAGAATGTTTAGGGATGTAAGTGTTCTCATCCACAACATGAGGAAAATCCTATATTAGTGAACTCAAGTGTCTTGAACAACAAAAGACCAAAAAATTTGGGAATGGTTTTGGTCCCAATCCAATCAAAATAATGAAAGTTGGGGTCTGGAATTGTAGAGATTTAGGAGGACCCTTGACAGTTCCCCAATTGAGGAAGGTAATTCGCTCCCACTTTCCTGATTTATTATTCCTATCTGAAACAAAAAAACAAAAAGTTTGTGATTTTTGTTTGTCGTAGTTTAAAGTTCCATGATAGATGGAGAGATGTTGAGCGGGTTGGTATAAGTGGTGATCTGTTGGAATGTGAACTCAAAGGAATGAACTAAATATTTTGGGCTGCCTTTTTGTATGCTAGTACGGACAGTAAAATAAGGCAAAAATAGTGGTTGTATTTTGAGCACCAAAGACAGAGTTGGGGAGATTTGTGTTTATGGGAGGAGATTTTAATGACATTTTAAGTCCTTCTGAGAAGCTAGGGGGAAAGCAAAGATCAGTAGTTGGTTACCAACCATTATTATCTTTCGTTGGAAACATGGAGATGGGAGATGTAAACTTTGTGGGAAAGAGATTCACATGGGCCAACAACAGATCAGGTGAAGGTTTTGTTAAAGAAAGGTTAGACCAATTCTTTGGTTCTCCTTCATGGTTACTTAACTATCCCAGTGTAAAGGCCTTTCACTTGCAAATGCATTCATCTGATCATTCCTTTATCTTAATGGATACTATCCCTTCTGAACAAAAAGCTTAAAAACGATTCATCTTTGACAAACGATGGGTTAAGAAAGAGGAGGAGAGCAAAATTGTTGAGAATTCATAGAGTAGGATGCAAGATAGTTTCCTGATGTATAAATTATGTGCCAAAGTTGGAACCTGCAGAGTGGAACTGTTAAAATGGAGTCGAAGCCATAGGTACAACTCAGGTTGGCAAATCCAAAGAATCAAATCAAGGATGGACGTCCTTTCTAGTTATGGGGGAAACAGGGATTGGTATGAATGGGGAAAATTGAAAATTGAACTTTATAGTGCTTACCATGATGAGGAGATGTATTGGTGTCAAAAATCAAAAATCCAGTAGCTTATGAAGGGGACAAAAATACCAAATTCTTCCATGCCACAACCATCAATAGGAGGAGGCAAAATAGCATTGGCAGCTTGATGAAGGAAAATGGTAGTCTTTGTGAAAATAGCCAAAAAGTAAAGGAAGAAATTCTATTATTCTTTGACAATCTCTTCTCTTCTATTAATCTGACCTTGAGAAGGGATGATTTGGAGGGTATCCCCATGTCCATTGATGCTGAAATAAACCAAAGGCTTACTAGACCTGTGATTGAGTCCGAAATCAAAAGTGCTCTTTCCAACATGAACCCCAACTCTGCTCCTGGACCTGACGGTATGGCTCTCTTTTTCTTTTAGTCTTATTGGAATGTGATTAGTGTTGATCTTTGTTCTACTGTTAAGCACTTTTTTGAGCACAGCAAAATGCTTACGCAAGTCAATCATACTATAATCACTTTGATTACGACAATCAAAAATCCTCATTTTGTTGCCCAGTTTCATCCCATTAGTCTATGCAATGTTGTGTATAAAGTTATTTCCAAAATATTAGCTGATAGGATGAAAGTTTGCCTTCACAAATGCATTAGCCCCTTTCAGGCTACATACATCCCTGGGAGACAAATTTGAGATAATGTGGTAGTGGCTCACGAGTGCATTCATACTCTAAATGCTAGAATCAAAGGGAACAAGGGGTGGATGGCTTTTAAACTTGACATGGCCAAAGCTTACAACAGAGTTGAATGGAAACTCTTATGTGAGGTTCTGGGTAAAATGGGGTTTGAATCTACCTTTACAGGATGGATTTGGCAATGCATTAGCTCTTCAACTTTATCAGTTAACATCAATGGGAAAAATTGTGGGTATATCCAACAGTCTAAAGGAATTAGACAGGGAGATCTATTTTTGTCCTATCTTTTTTGGTCGTTTCTGAGGTATTTTCTAACATGATTAAGCAAGACAGCCTAAAGAGGGAATATAAGGGTTTGAGAGCCAGCTTCAAAGGTTCTCAAATTACACACCTGTTGTTTGCGGATGACTCTATTCTCTTTTGTGAACCAAGATTGGAGCAAGCAGGCAGAATCAAAGCTCTTTTATCCAACTTCCGCCACTACTCCGGTCAAATGGTAAACTAGGAAAAGTCTTTTATTTTCTTTAGCAAGAACATTCCTAAGAGGTCAGAGATGAGATATGCCAGTTGTTGGAATGAATCAAAGACAAGATGAAGGCCAATTACCTCGGTTTTCCCATGATCATTAGCAAATCGAAGAAAGAGGTGTTTAATTTTATAGGAGAAAAAGTCCACCAGCAAGTTATCGAGTGAAAAAATAGGTTTCTTAGCCAAGGCAGTAAAGAAGTGCTCATTAAGGTTGTCCTTGATGCTCTTCCGACATACGTGATGGCATGCTTTAAGATTCCTAAAGGTGTCTGCCAGCACATTATTAGGAGCATCTCTAATTTCTGGTGGGGTGACAAAGGTGACAGTAAATTTAAAATTTATTGGAAGGCTTGGCAAAACCTAACATGGCCTAAAAATGATGGGGGTTTGGGTTTCAAGAAAATCCAACTTTTTAACGATGCTCTCATTGCAAAAACAACTTTGTCAAATGCTTCTTGGTTGTGGAGGTCTTGGATAGGAGCCGGTTATATCCTTCAGAGTGGGGTCATGTTCCATGTTAGGGATGAAAAATCTATTCGAATATGGGTAAGCCCTTGGATCCTTGATAAACCCTTATACCGTCCTTCAACAATTCCTAATCAAATTGTGAAAGTAACTTGGGTAAGTGAGCTTTTGAAGGTTAGTGATGATAGTTGGAATAATGACCTCGTGTGCCAAATCTTTAGCAAAGCAAATGCTAATGCCATTGTGAATATTCATCACCCAAGTGTTAGGCTAACTGAATCCAAAGACAAACTTGTGTGGCAATTTACAAATCAAGGAATCTACATGGTCCAGTCTACCTACCAAGCTGCCCTCAAAAATCTCAAGGTGACATTCCAACAAGCAGAGTCTAGCTCAACCAGGGAAGAAATGAAAGTTGTTTGGAAGCACAATTGGAATTTTCGCATCAAAGGGAAGCTCAAACACTTTATTTGGAGATGTTGTCATGGTATCCTTCCTACAAAAGACCAGTTATTAAGAAAAGGCATCCAAGAAGATCTCATTTGTAACATGTGTGGTGCTTCTGAAGAAAACCTTGATCATGTCTTACTTCGTTGCCAAAGGGTGAAAAAGGTGTGGAAAATTGCTTGGCTTAAGTGGCCCGTCAAGGATGGTGAGGAGCTGAGCTTTAAGGAATGGTGGCTTAACATTTGCAATGGGAAAAAGGACTTGTGGTGGCAAGACAAAGCAGAATTGTCTGTATACATTTTATAGATGATTTGGAAGGCAAGAAAATTATGGATCTTTCAAAATGAATGGTTGGAAGAATAAGAAGTTGCAGAGCAAGCTTAGGCAGAATGGCTAGAATTTAAGGAAGTAAATCATCTGATTGGTGCTCAGTTTTAAGATTGTGACTAGGAATTTGTTCTAGTGTTAGTGATATCTTTCATTATTAGCAGGTACGCTTTTTGCAAAGGCTATTATGATAATGGAAATAATATCCATCCAAAATGGATTCTAGATATTGTTGTCATTATTGTTTCATATGTTGTTATTGGATCATGTGAAGTGAATATTTTTGTCCTTCCTTGATAGATATTCCTTTGCCTTTTAGATTTAGAATTTAGTTCGTTCGCTAGTTAGTTGTAGTCCTATGGCTTTTGCGGGAACTTCCCAAGCTGTTACATTTAGTCTCAATGCAAGATCTAAAGCTGTCATCGCCAGTGGGCGATGTTGTAAATATAACAATTTTGTCCATGTATATATGCCATATCAATTGTTTTGGGGAAAAAAACCATTTAAGATTTCTTGAAGTCATTTAGACCCACTTCTCATCATCGAGCCTCATAATATGTCATGGCTGTCAAATGCTTGGCGAGTAGGTTGAATGGCTCTTGGGATCTCATCAGATTGCAAGAAACAGAACCCTCTAGGCCGTGCTTACATACAGCTCTGGGAAGAAAGAATTAGCAGTTATACTGAGGAGGAGCTGCTTAAGTACAAGATGAGCTCAGCCATTGTAGAGGTCGGATCTTGGATTGTTCAAACAAGCTACCTCTCCCTTCAACTTTCTCCTCACCTCTAGAGACGCCGCCTCGGCCTCCCTTAGCTGAGTGACCTCAACTTCATGTCTGGAGGTCCCCATCGTCATTTGATTAGCTCTATGGACGAATTCTGTCCATACAGCTAGTGCCTGCAATTCCAACAATTTGTTAATAACAACAACTTTAACATGTTCATAAAGAAACACGACTTTACCA
This sequence comes from Gynochthodes officinalis, assembly GCA_020080225.1. Taxonomy (NCBI): domain Eukaryota; kingdom Viridiplantae; phylum Streptophyta; class Magnoliopsida; order Gentianales; family Rubiaceae; genus Gynochthodes; species Gynochthodes officinalis. The sequence goes on from CM034622.1 coordinate 6,645,592, forward strand.
ATACTTTTGTACCTGTGACACTATAAAAGCCAAATTGTTGTAAAGGCTTTTATCGACATCTCGGCCAACTTCTTCTGATTGTCTTCCAAACCTTGGACCAGCACCCCTGGTGCATCCCCATGGGCATGGAGAAATGGAACTTTGTATCTGAAGTCACAACCTTGGTTTCTCCCTGGGCAGGTGTTCCCTTGCTACTAGGGACCTTTAATTTTTTCCCTTTGGCCGAGGCTTCAACCTCGACCAACCTCTTCTCAACCTTCTTCTTTGAAGGCTCTGCCACCACCCCTTCCCAGAAGAAGGGGCCTCTTCAGCGCTGGGCTACGTCTCCTTTGATAAGCTACCATTGACTTCAACTTCACCACTGTGAAACAAAGAACAATCACAAAGATCAGTTAAAACAACAATGACGAGAATATATTCAAAATATAATAGCCCTACCCTTATGCTTTTCTTTTCTACTTGACTCAACAATCCAAGATCTGGCCTTCACAACAGTCGAGCTCATCTTGTACTTAACCAGCTCCTTCTTAGTATAACTTCCAATTCTTTTTTCTCGGAGTTGTATGTAAACAAGGCCTAGAAGGTTCTGTTTCTTGTGGTCCTTGTAAGTATCATTCGCATCTCCATAGGACCACTCCGTATCCAGCCCACAAACTTTAGAGTTTACAAAGAAAAACCTTCTTTTCCAATCGTGATGGGCTGAAGGCTTCACGGCCTTACTTCTGGATCTTTAAAAAAATGCAAAATAACCCATTGAGTTCGCAAATCTCTTCATATAGTAAAAATATCTAAACAGGTCCACTAAACTCTCTATCTTTCCCTCTCGGCATAAAACCTCAAACCCAATAATCATCCTCGCCGAGTTAGGGGCAAGCTGCGCTAAAGCTATCCTATAATACTTCAAAATGTCAACGACGAGTTGACACAAAGGAAACCTTATCCCAACCTTTAGATGTTTTTCATAAACGGCTAGGTACCCTACAGGAGGGCGACATGCCCTCCACTTGGAACCTGCAGCCCTGGCCCTATATTCCTTAGGAACATGGAACCTCTTCATAAGTCCTCTGACCTTGGTTTTTCTAAAAACCGAAGTTAGAGCCTCGGTAGTAAGCGTAAAATTTTCAGGAAACGCCACTGCTAGCTGAGCAACAAATTCATTATGCTCCTCCGATGATAAACTCACGGCCCCAGATAAAACTTGCCTATCCTCAGGCACACTACTCCTTTCCTCAAAACTAGATGATACAACTACTTGTCTTCTCCTACAAGACTGACCAGCATTATAATAAGAAAAATTCCCTTGGCCGGACTAGCCAAAAGAACTATCTTCCTCACCGGCTAGGGATACAGTTTTATCCTCCCACCTTGAGATCCAGAAGACAAAGATCAAGAAGAAGATATACTTACTTTTCTTATCTTAAACTTCTCAGTTGAACATGAATATAAGGTTCGATGGACAGAGATTGCCTCATCGGACACTCGTCGGAAGTAGAAGGCTTGTCGTCGGAAGAAAGCTGCAGAGTTTGTGAAAGCAAAAACGCAAAGAAAGCGACAACACACAATGAAAAACCTAGAAGCGAAACACGTAAAATTTTTATACGAAGCCCTAGAGCTTCCGTACGCATCTCAACCAAATCTTCTAAGGCCCCACAACATTAAATATTGTAGCCTTAAAAGATGAGCATTATCTATTTACACAAGATATGATAACTATTGACAGAAAGTAAACGTGACGATTCAAACTATTACACTTATCTCTTTTCCCAAAGACCTAGAAACCCTAACCACGACAAGACCTCAGCCTGGTGTCACCATGCCAAGGTTGTGGGGCTTATGATATATGTGAAAGTTTGGATCTCAGTAATTTATAAGATGGGATCTCATCTCGTCCAAGGTCCAAATCTCAACAACATATAAAGGCTAAAGACTCAAATCTCAGCCAGATGCATGTTTTTCAGTCACTAAAATCACACTAAGTGTACGAGACTTCGGACTAGAGAGGACGAGGTCCCGCACTACTCCAGCAAGGTGGGAATTCAGTGAGGTCATGCCTATCCATAAGTATGTAACAACATGCGGCAATCACAGGGAAACATAACAGCGTACAATCAGCAGTTACAGTTGTGGCCAACGTGACAAAACGTGGCAATGAGTTCCATAAATGGAGGGAGGAGATATATAAGTTGGGGAAATGACTAGGTAAAGGATTTTTGGCAAATTCAAAGTACTACCAACATACTAAACACCGACTTGAGCGTCGGAGGATTTACACCGAAGAACCACTCGAAATTTGTTTTGCAGGAATATTTTGCAGTAAGGGAAACAATGAGTTTCAGATTGGAATTATCTTAATGGATTGCGGATACGGCCTTCATCAAGATAGAACAACAAAATTCGGGCCATCAAATTTTATACTTCCTCTAACCAAAAGAAAAGGTACACTTCAAATTTTAGTACAACTTTCTTTCATTTATAAGGACTTTTTTAGGGAAAAAAAAAAGAAGCTGAATGGTTTTTTTTTTTGACGGATTGAGATATATGCCATGCTAAATTTGATTCATAAGAACGCATGTCATCAAACTTATTGTTTTTCGAGCTTTGGAAAAACATCAAAATTATATAAACAACATCTTTTTTGATTCTAAATTAACTGTACGAACAACCTTTTTTCTTTTTTGTGGATCCGGATTTGTGTATTGACTATTTTTTCCTGCAAAAGAACACATTAGTATACAAGAGAAAAATAAAGATAGCCCTTTGGAACTCTTACTGAAAACGTATAACTTTAGTAATTTCTTTGTCTCCATGTGGGAGGTAAAGACGTCTTCTAAGAGTGTCAAAAAATTTGTAGGTGCTGAAAATTTTTTTAGCAAGGATTTTTGTATTATCACCACATTTGTTCAAGATTTAATTTTTAAGGGATCCACATTTTCAAAAAAATTTACCCTTAGATTGATCGAGGGACAATAATAATTCATTACTATGCAACAAATACATATCAAAACACAGCAAATCTATTATCTATTATAAAAAAACAATATTCACTCTATATTGTTGGCACGTGTAATAATTGTATTACTACGATGTTGTCACATATATAATTCTAATTCTCCTTACCCTTCAGTCCATTCATCCTCGATATGTATGCATTCAATTTGTATATTAATGTTTTGCAACTAAAAATGAATATAATCAATTTGATATTAATGTGATAACTAATTGAAGTTATTTTCAATTTACTTGATTTTTATCATTATTTATTTTTAGTGCAACAATTTAATCATATAAACCTTTATTTATTTATTTCGCTTGACATGTAGTTAAGCTATTCTCACTAAATTATAGACTATTTTTTCCTAATTATCTCTGATTGCATTGTCATAAGTGATATATGCTGCAAATTTATGAAATATTTGCTCATTCATGTATGCCCTATACATTTGTTGTTGCTTTCTTGTTTCTCTTTGGTTTGTTATATTCTTTGTTCTCATTGTCTCCTTTTTCATGCTCATCTCTTCCTTCTTTTTTTTTTTCTAAATAAATAGATTTTTTAGTCACTATACTTTACAAAAATCCCAACTTTAGTCACTATACTTTTTTAACTAAAAAGGTTATTGAAATTAAGAAAATGGTGCAAAGTTAGTCACTTCGTTTGAATATTACGTTAACTGTGACAAAATTATACATACATGAGCTGCATGCTCATTTTCATGGGATAAAAAGGTCATTTCATGATTGAAAAAGAGTTGTTTATTTTCTTCTCTTTTCTTCTTCTTCTTCTTTTCTTTTCTTTTATCTTCTTCCTCTTTCATTCTTTCATTCTTTTCTCTTTCTTTTAATTTGTTACCTGATTTGCTTTCCTTTTTCTCCCTCCCTTTTCATTCATTACATAATTTTCTTTCCTTTTCTATTTTTCTTTTCTTTCCTTCTTCCCTCTCCCTTTTCATTCATTACTTGATTTTCTTTCTTTTTCTCTTCTTCTTCTTCTTTTGCACCCCCAAATTGAAGCGCAATTAGCACCAAATTTTTTGTTGCGTTTTACAAGTTGATAGTTGGATTTGAGAGTGTTTTCTGTTTGAGGAAATTTTTGGGGAGCTCTAAGTCTTGAGGGATGAGTTTTCCAGATTTGGAATTGGATGGGACAAATGGGTCAAGGCCACAGAGAGGTTTTGCTAATGGGAAACAAGATTTGAATCTATTCCAAGCCGTGGCTTCTGAAATTTTTTATTATAACTAGTTTTTGAATGGAAAAACTCAATCTTTCTGCATTTATAAAAAAAGAATTGGAGAAAATCTACATTGGTTTCTATTTGGTTACACTTCGTCAATTTCTTTTTCTTCATCAATCTTCTGTTTAAAACCTTTAGGCGCTACTCTAGCTCTAGTCTTGATCTCCCCCCCCCCCCCCCCCCTCTATGGTTGTTCTTCTTTTTAGTTGCTTCCTCTTTCTCAAGCTTCTTCCTCTCCATTTTTTGCAAGAAATCCATGACTGCTATGTAGATTACCCCTATCGTTAGAATAGTTAAGCCTATAAACGCAATGAAAAGAAGCATTCCCACAAGAAGGAAGCACCCCCATCAGTAGTGGTATAACTAATTTTTGGGCATTCTTCTTAACTAGGGCTATGTCTAAAAGGAAAAGGGTTCCGAAAGTTTCCTTCTTTTATTGTTGAGAGAAGCTGCACAGGTTGTGCATTGATGAGCTAAATTTGTTGTGGATGGCAAATAGGGTGCAACCAATTTCAAGGTACAGAATTTGATGGATAAGACTTGCAAAAATTGGAAGAAATTTGATGTTTAGGTTTGAAAATGAATTTACATTTCTATCCATCGTAAAACAGTGTGCGGCGTGTATGAATTACTTTTCGTCACATTTAACCGTCCTTTTTTATGGAGTGACTAACTTTACATCATTTTCTTAAGTTCAGTAACTTTTTTGTTTAAAAAAAAAAAAGTATAGTGACCAAAGTTGGAATTTTAAAAAATTATAGTGACTAAAAAAATCTACTTTTTTTCTTTTAATAGAGTTTCAAGTGTCAAACAAAATATATGGATGATTCTTGTAAGGATTGTGACATTTGATTCCAAGATTTTTCTCTCTATCATTTTTTTTCTTAGTGATTCAGTTTCTTCCATTAATTGTTAAATCACTATCTAGTCAGTCTTTTTCCACAAATCGGAAAATCACTTTTTTTACCTTGCCTCTCTTATAACCATTTCTATGAATTGTCACTTAATTTTTATGTAAATATATATGAAATTTTTTATTCCAAACCAAATATTTAGATTTGTAAATAGAGAAAACCAAAATTTTTATGGGTGTAGTTAGGTTTTTACCTGAATTTGTTGAATTATTTAACAAAAATAGAGCACAATTTGATATGCCATGTGAAACCTCTCTGTTATGTTTCCTCTATGATGCTGCCCTTGGAAGCTGATATTTGAGCACTCAAGTCAGTGTTCCATTGTTCCATTGTTTGTTTTTAACCTTGCATACATGTTGTTGGTTATATTTGCCATGAGGTACTGACGATTTTAGTAACTTGGACATTTGCATAGCCTGTTTTAGGAAAATGATTGTGTGGACATAGGATCAATATGTTTTTTTTAGCTAATTTTCTCCCTTTGCCTCACAAGGGAACATGAAACATTTTCACTTAAGATTGTATTTTCTTTATTAATTCATGTATTAGCATTGTTTTGTTGGCTACAAGCATCAATTTAGATTATACAAAGGAAAACTTTTGGCCCTCTTTTCTACAAGAGCAAGTGCTTTACTATGTTAACCACATAATGAGAAATTCGCCAATTGAGCAGACTCGAGAAGCCATCTACCATTGTGTAGGAGAATGATAGACTATCGAGTTGGCTAGTGATGAAGGTGAAATCCGCAACTGGTAACGATCTGATTTAACTGTCCCGATCTAAGATCCTTCATGTGCTCAACAATGGATAATCCTGCAAAATAGATCCCGGAGTGGTTCTTCGAGGTAGATTCTCCGATGATACAATCAGTATTTAGTTAGAATGTAGTATATTCTAAGTTGTCACAAAATGAATCCCCTTACCCAGTGGTCTTCCCCACATATATATCCTCTTCTCTGATAAAGAGGGACTAGTTGTTATCTTTATCCTCTTCCCTAATAAAGGGGGATTGACTGTTACCTTTATCTTCTTCCCCAATAAAGGGGGATTGATTGTTATCTTTATCCTTTAACCTATTTGTTACAGCTGTAATGCTGTTTTGTCATTGTCGCCCATAAGTCTGGAACTTCTCTTGTCTCTAAAGTCTGATCTTTGGACTCCAAGATTCGGAACTCTAGTTCTTGCTTAGTAACTCAGCTTAATTTATACATATCATAAGCCCCCCAGACCTTGGTCTGATAACGTCAGGCTAAGTTCTTATCAACAGTAGGCTTTTAGGATGTCTTAACCAATGAGGTTAACAAGGAATGTCAAGAGGTCCAAAGTCTTCACAGTGCACTAAAACCGTACAAGCAGCAGATCTTGGAGTTATAGTTTGAGTGCAAGACTTGGAGGTCAAAGATCGCTAAAATGGAGACCCATTTAAAAGGGGTATGTCTAAATATTTAGGAGTTTTGAGGCGAAGATCCCCCACCTCTTAAGATGTTTGGGAACTTTGAAGTGAAGGTCCTCACCCTTGAGAATGTTTTACAAACGTTGAGGCAAAGGTCCCCACCCTTTAGGGTGTTTTGGGAACTTTGAGACAAAGGTCCCCAACCCTTAGAATGTTTTGGGAACTTTGAGGCAAAGGTCCCTACCCTTTAGGGTTTTTTGGAAACTTTGAAGCGAAGGTCCCCACCCCTTAGGATGTTTTGGGAACTTTGAAAAATAATAAAATTTTCTTTTTTGACATTCGTATGGATGTCTATATCCCATTACCCTCTTGGGATGTTATGGAGTTCGCAGCTAAACTTAGTTGAACCGAGGTTACACGCGGATTCCTCAATTTAAAACTTGTAAAGCAGTTTCTCCACCTTGAACCGAGTTCAGGGAAGTCGTAGTTCCTTTACTCGATTTACGAAGAGCATAATAATATTTTATTCAACAAGAAGAATAGTTAGATATAGAAACGTTTTAAATTGCTAATGTGCCTAACTCAGGGTAATAAATTCCCTTTCATCGTGGCTAGCCGATAGCTTCCAAATCTTGATGTGTCGATGACACGATCAGAGTTGGGTTCTTGAATGCCATCGCTAGACATATTGACCCAACATCCCATTGTGGATGTAATCTTCTATTTCCTTCTTGAGGTCCTTGCAATCTTCAGTGTCATGCCCGTGATCATTGTGAAAGGTGCACCAGAGATGCTGAGGTCTTTTGTGTGACGTTACAGTTAATAGGACTGGGGGTCGGAGAAGATCTTTATGTATGGCTAATATCTCAATTAGACTCTTAGTCAAAGGCGTTAAGCTTTTTCTTGAAATCGAGGTTGTGCCTTTCCTCTATTATAATTCAGACAATCAAAGGCACTTTTTGGGTGATTCTTTCACTTAGTGTCGTCCCAGTGTCTTTTTTCATGTTTCTCATTTTTTTTTCTTCTTTCTATTGGATTCTTTTTCTTTGGTGTAGCTTTCCACCATCTGCCAAAGTGTTTGAGTATTGGCTGGAGTGTCTCGAGCAAATTTTGTATAGAATGGTCCCTGGTTGAGATCATTCATAAAGGCTGAGATTACCAATTGATCTGTTCTGTTAGCTACTTGTAAGCTCTCATCAGTGAATCTCTCTACATATGACTTGAGGGAATCATCCTTTGCTTGTTTAAGATTCATCAAATTTGCTGCAGTCTTGTGGAATTTCTTCTTTTGAAAAAAGCGGGGTATGAAAAAATTAAGCCAACCTCCTAAATGAAGAAATATTGTTACGGGGTAGGTTGTCAATCCACACCTGTGCCTTCTCACTTAAATAGATGGGAAATGCTTTGCACATAACCTCCATCAGAGCGTTCTTGAACTTCATCGCGTATTTAAATCACGACAAGAAATCTAAGGGATCAGTATCCCCCTCATAGGAAGAGATTCCATCAAGAATTTTAAATCCTATTAGAGTTGGATATTGCATAATATTAGGCGTAAACGGTGAAGGAACACCTCCTTCATCATCCGACCCCAACAAGCCATATATATCGTCTATTACCCGATCACTGATCGGAGGGAAATTGTTATGTCAAGGACGTTTAGGGTTATGTTTTGGTTTAACCCTAAAACGCTCATTCTCGTAATTGTTATCCGCATGAGAAGCATTGCCATCACTTTTGTCATCGTTTTTTTTCCACCCAATCTTCTCATGATCACCCTAATTGTGTTCATCCCCAGAGTGATGTGAGTGATGTCTAGTTCTACGGAATTCTTCAAACTACATACAATGTAACTCAGCAAAAGCCCACTCATCATCTTCTTTTTGTTTACGTGCCAGAGATTTGTCTTGGTTTGGGGTGTATGTTGAGAGCATCCACCGTCATGATCAAGGTGATGTTCTGATTGTTCAGGAATGTAACGTAGACATAACAGATCATTTTCCCTCTGTCTAGAATGGTTACGCTGTGCTCTTCCTCGGCTAGTCCCTTCGGCAGCTTTCCGGCTTCTAGATCTGGTGGCTCCCATTTCAATATAAATTGGGATTGAAAAGAAAATTGCAAATACTCCTTCAGAAATCAAGAAATTTTTTCGTCCCCACAGACAGTGCCACTTGATGAAGGTGAAATCTGCAACTGGTAATGATCCGATTTAAGTGTCCCAATCCAAGATCCTTCGTGTGCTCAACAATGGATAATCTTACAAAATAGATCCCGGAGTGGTTCTCCGGGATAGATTCTCCGATGATACAGTCAGTATTTAGTCAGAGTATAGTATATTCTGAGTTGTCACAAAGTGGATCCCCTTACCTGGTGGTCTTCCTCACATATATATCTTCTTTCTTGATAAAGAGGGATTAGCTGTTTTCCTTATCCTCTTCCCTAATAAAGGGCGATTGATTGTTATCTTTATCTTCTTCCCCAATAAAGGGAGATTGATTGTTATCTTTATCATTTAACTTGTTTATTACAGCTGTAATGCTGTTTTGTCATTGTCACCCAAGGTCCTGGCCTTTGGCTCCAAGGTCCAGAACTTCGCTTGGCTCTGAAGTCGGATCTTTGGATTCCAAGATCTGAAACTTTGGTCCTTGACTAGTAACTTAGCTTAATTTGTACACATCAGCTAGAGTTGGCTATATTGCTTTCTATCAATGTTATCCCAGGTGGTGGTGGCATTATTCAAATCAAAGTCTGAATATCTTTAGGAATACTACTCAGAGAATGAAAATTCAATACTCAATTATAAAGAGACGAATGAAAACCACACCATACTTCAATAATTAACCCATGCAAATAGTGACCACAATATCAGTCATATTCTTTAATTTGGAATGGAAAAATACCTCATGAAAACACCATTAAGAGAAACAAACTACTAATTTCTTAGTATCAATATTAAATTAGTATTACTAATTTAATGCCTAATATTAATCCACATCCAGAGATAACAAATTTATCTTTCATGGCTAAAGTTTAATACACAAGCCCTTATATCTCTTATGTGCCATTCACTAATTAATGAAAATTATTTTTTAACTTTATATTTAAAACTAAAATATACATACATGTAATATATATGTACACACACATACATACACTTAAATGGAATATCAACTCTTAAATTTAGAAATTTAGATGTTCTTTTTTGTTTTAATTTAGAAAGATTAGAGTTTATGCATAGGAAGATGAAGGAGGAGAGCATGGATCACCATTGCAAAAATGGATGAATCTTTACTAGGAAAATGGATGACTATAGCGAAGGGAGAATGATGACCCAACGAAAGAGTTTGAATTGATTTTTGTTGTCTTCTTAATGGATGAGTTTAGAAAAACCCGTTACACAACTCTATTGGACAGGTTTAGAGTACATGATGGACTATTTTTAACTCGCCCATCATATTTTTGGCTCACAATTGCCTAAACCCATAGTTATTTATGAGTGGGTTTTACTTACACAACAAGAAATGGGCTCGAGCAAATTTGGCTTGTGAGCTCTTTTTGTGTTTTTTTTTCCCGAAATGATCTATATGATATACACACATGTCAGAAACCAAATCAAAAAATGCAGCGGAAATTTAATATTTTTTCTTTCCTCCAAGGATCCATAAAAAGTGAAATCAAATTGGTAGTGATAAATTAGATATTTTTCAATAACAGTAGAAGATCGTAGATTGTCGAATCACAAGCAAAACCATTTTAGCCTTGCCTTTATGGTATCCACACGATCATCTCCAAGCCTCAAGTTAATTGTCACACAATTAACCAAAAAAAGAAGTAACAGAATCCTTTGGTGCTAGTTAAGATTCTATTACTCGGGTTTTCTCTCAAATTCACAACTCAAGGATTGGTTTTCTTTCAAACTCTTTGCTTAAAGGTTGTTTTGTTCTTGTTTCTCAAGCAAGAAGTGGCGCCTGTTTTTGGACAAGAGAAGACTAAGGAAGATAAAGTCTTGAATCAAAAAAGATTCCTAGTTTGATAGCAGAATTTTCTTTTAAAGAAGAAAGCGAAAACTCTTGATTTTTTAGGTAACCCATTATCTTCAATTAATGAAGACACTTGGCTTTTCAACTAACCCACTATCTCTAATTAATGAAGACTCTTGGCTTTTCGGCTAACCCACTATCTCCAATTAATAAAGACTCTTGGCTTTTCGGCTAACCCACAATCTCCAATTAATGAAGACCCAATAGATTCCTATTCTCAATAGGTTTCTTAAATTAACCAAAATTCATCACATAAATTTTACACTTCTTTTGGATACGATCTAAGTATGCAACCCAGTAGGTTCTCATAACGTTGGTATTGACATAAAATCTATTTTATGCCAAAAGTAATAAGCGGTGTCTTGCAACACATCAATACTACCCAAGTCATGAGAATATTAGTAATTCGACATTACTTTTCTTGTAATAGATATTACTGTGTAATTAAATCCTTTTGCCCTAGATATCTTGATTGAACACGAGCTAAGGAGCATGTCATGCTCGTATAGTTCAATCTTTTCGTTTCTTGATTTCCTAAGAAGACGCATCTAATCAAATGAGCCCGATATCACATATCGACTCATTTAAGCACGGCCATGAATTTTATGGTCTTACTCAATCAAGAAGCCCAAATACATCACTTCCATTATATAGGAGGGGCAAATCCTATCTTGACCACTCAACATCCCACTACATGATTTATTACATATCTAATTACTACTTTTATAGTTCACCCTGTTACGGGTAACGTTTAGTAGTATCAAAACATGTAACTTCTCATGTTGGGATCTCTGAATATCACAAGTATAAGGATTATTTACACCATCATCACTATGAGAAATATTATGATACTTCATATAATAATCCATGTAGTATTTCTCATGGCGAGTTGATCCAATACATAGTTTTATAACATGTACCTATGTGTTGACTTGATATCTTATATCATGAACTACTTCATCAGTCACTACACATATTAGTTTTAATGCATTATCATTGTCCCATTTAATGATAATACTCGACTAGGGATAATTTTAGAATAATTAAATTCTTGGGACATTATTATATTTATTCATAAAATGCAAATATGAGATAAACATAATAATCAGTGCCGTTAATTATAAACATTATGATACAATATATGCCTATACCATCATCATATGATTGGTTCTTAGGCCATAATTCAACAACACAATCAAAATTGTTACATTTACAACATCGCCTAGTGGCAATGAAAGTCTTAAATCTTGCATTGAAACTAAGTGTAACAACTTGGGATATCCCAGCGTATGACAGAACTCTACTACTAACAACAAAACCAGTTAAAATCTATACCTAAGAGGCAAAATAATATCTATTAAGGAAGAACAAAAATAATTTCTTCACCTAATCCAATAACAACATTTGATAATATAATGGCCTTAATATCCAGAAACCATTCTGGATGGATATTATTACCATTATAGGTATTGCCTCTGTAAAAAACCGTACCAGCTAAAAAAGAAAGAGACCACTGAACACTATTCCTAGATCCTAGACTTAATCTTCAAACTAACCCCCATACTAGTGATTCACTTCCATAAATTCCAGCCATTCATTTTGAAATATCCACAAATTTCTTGCCTTCCAAAGCATCCATAAAATGTAAACTGATAATTTAGCCCTATCTTTCCACAATGTGTCCTTTTCCCATTGCAAATGTGAATCCACCATTGCTTAAAACTTAATTCATCACCTTCCGAATCATACCACTTTATCAAAGCAATTGTTCATACCTTTTTCGCACTTTGGCAGTGAAGTAAGACATGATCAAGGTTTTCTACTGAATCGCCGCACAAATTGCAAATGGGATCATCATGAATACCTCTCCATAGTAATTGGTCCTCTGTAAGAAGAATACCATGCCAACATCTCCAGATAAAGTGTTTGAGCTTCCCTTTGATACAAAGATTCCAAATGTGCTTTCAAACTACTTTCAGTGCTTCCCTAGATGAGCTCGACTTTGCTTTTTGAAACTTCTTCTTGTGGTTTTTGAGGGCAAATTGGTAGGCATACTAGACTGTGTAGATGCCCCGATTTGAAATGAGCCACACAAGTTTATCTTTAGAGACACTTAGACTAAAACTTGGACGAGGAATACTCACACTAGCATCAATATCTGATTTGTTAAAAATTTTCCACACAAGTTCCTCATTGCAGCTTTCTTTTTTTTTTTTTCCAAAAACACACGAATTTCATTAACATTGAGAATACCCAAGTTAACATCATACATAGAGGGTCCATTGAAGGACTAGCCTTAAATGGATAGGCCCTAACACAACTAACCTAACCCAGTAGGGGTTGGTTAAGGAAAACCCCACTACAACGGGACCGGCATAAACCCCATACAGTGGGACCGATAAAGAAAACAAAAACCCTAACTTGTCGGCCTTTATTGGCAAGAACAGAAAAAACGGATCGTAGAAATTCGTGTAATGCGGCTCTGTTTTGGTCGAACCCTCCTATCTTGGCGCGGTCTTACTCGACATCTCATTGTGCTTGACCCTCCGCCCAAACTAGAACACCATCCCCTTAGTAGGGAAACCTTGCCAAAAACAGCATGAAATCGCCACTAGCTTCGAAGTCCAGTAATTTGACATCCATGATACCTCTCAACTTTGCCACCCATACTAGGAACACAAACTCCTCTATAGGGAAATCACCGATACCAGCATGAAGAAAATACACCGGATGTCCTGCCCTACAAGAAACCGCAAAAACCAAAAAGCGCCGGCCACCAAAAAAAAAAACTGTATTGTTCATGAACGTTAAAATTTTGAAAATTTTATTGTTTATGGACAATATTTCTTATTCATAAAAATTTTCAATAGTAAAAATTGGAAAAAAAAAGGCCATAGGCTTAGTTTCATTCCAGCTTTCACTCGTATTCTTTTTGTCACAACTGATAATATATATATATATATATATATATATATATATATATTGAAACTAGGAAAAATAAAATAAAATATTAAAATTATAATAATACTTTCCTCTGAGTCTTCTTTCTTGTTTGGGAAATTTGCAAATATAGCACCTTTTCAATGAAATTTTGATATATAGCACATGAACAAAATTTCTTGCCAAACTAGTAGGTCAACATAGTTTGACCATTTGAAAAGACCAAAGTGTCCCTCTTTTTACAAAAGATGAGAAACCTCGTGCCGATTCGTTTCATTTGCCCTCATTTCATTCCTGCCCATTCTTCTTTTTTCTGAAGCGATTCAACCTCCCATTTCACACATTCCACATTTTGTTATCGTCTATTGTCTACATCTATAGCACGCGCGTGATGACCACCGACGGATTCAAGTAAAAAATCCGCCGTTATAAAGAAGAAAACGCAAAAGCCGACGAACGGGAACAAGATCGATGGAAATTTGCCCATAAATTTTAATCTTTGTATTTGCTATAACATCGGGTTATTTACTTAATAGACATGAGAGATGCTTTGCTGATTAACCTACATATTGATTATGATTTTTAAAAGAAATTTGATTGCAATATGGTTTTTGCGATAGGGTTTTGTGTGACGTTTGATATAATCACACTTGCGATAGGTTCGAACACATTAAAATTGTGCATGTCCTATCACATGGAGTGTTTTTTTATTTAAATTTGAATTGGGTTTGCATGAGAAATTGGTCGAGCATACGTCGAAAAGTGTCGATAAATTTTCACAATGTCTCGTGCACTATATCGTGCACGTGCTCAAAACATTCAAGCACGATTGAATGATGAACACTTGTCGAGCACCACCTCGATCAGTTCTTGAGCACTTAGTTTTGATCGAGCATCATCAATGTCGAGCACTATGTCGATCACTTATCTCGAGCATCATCAATGGATGGATGCTAATGTGATTTTTACTTGAGCACGTGTCGAGCACTTAGTTGTGATCAAGCACTTACTTGAGCATGTACAAATCACCTAGTCGAGCACATCTCAAGCACCAGTCGAGCATCAATGATTATTACATTGCACAATGTACTTACTTGCTTTATTTTGTGTAGAATTCTCTCAAGGATCCAATGGTCATTTAGTGTGATTTTTTCAAAACCCAAGTTTCTTAGTATTGCTAATGTGAGGCAAATATACAGAGGATAACGAATGTGACATCAACAACATGGTAAAATGTTGCCACTCCTACAAGCTAAATTACGATTTTTGTGATTAGCAGGGAAGATACGTGTGATCAACAAGGAATAATGCTCTTGAGTTTGTAGACAACCTCATGCAAAGCTACAAGTTCCCACCTACAGATTCTGTTGAAGAATGCATCAACAGCTTACTATTTCCAAATTTAAAGGGCAGGGCTTTAATCCCCCATATATGATTGTGTGTTTGATCATGGTGGATATTTCATTATCAAGGGTGCTTAAGATGATTGAATTTCTCTGCCAGTATTTTGGTACAACATTGTATGTATCGAGCAGGAATGAATGATGAAACTTGTCGAGCACATAGTCGAGCATTCATTGATTGCATTGTAATATGTTGTACTGTATTAATAAAACATCATGTATTGCAAATATTGACTGCGTTAATTTGTTCTGAAATTGAATAAAATTGCTCGACACTGTTCCTCTCCATCAACAAATAAATTGATCATGTAATTTGTCGAGCACCTAGTCGATCACATGTTGAGCGCCAGTCAAGCATTTATTGATTGTAGTGTAATATTTTGTATTGTATTAACAAAACATCATGTATTACAAACATTGACTACTTTAATTTGTTATGAAATTGAATAAATTGATTGCATAATTTGTTAATAAATTGAACAATACAATGTGCCCTCAAATAGTAATTTTTTAATGAATTGTATCAATATATCCACGAGCCCTCGAATAATACAATGTGCTTATGAACACGCATAATTGAAAATATAAAATAAAAAAATACAAATTGACGTCACTTTTTCTTCAAGTAATGGCTGCTATAGGGTAGACTTTGTTTTATTCCCCTGTAATATAGATGACAACCATTGGATATTGGTCAAGATAGACATTTATAAACAAACATTTCACTTATATAACCCAATGGATCAAGGGGGAATAGGGCCAAAATTAGACTACCTTGTTAAAACAATGCCTAAGATACTCCAGGCATGTGAATTTTACACATACTTTGCCAAAGGAAATCCAAGCAAAGACAAATGACAAGTGGTCATTGAGGAAAATTTGGTGCATCAAGGAAAATGGTTAGTATCTAAGAGAATTTAACTTTGTATTCTCATATCCTTATTGCAATAACTAACTATGTACTGCCTTGGTTATTGTAGAACTGGAGATTGTGGTGTTTTCGTATTAAAGTGGATTGAATTCATTATCCATGAGTTGTCACTTGATATGATTACACCCAAAAATGCAATGGACTCTCGTAAACAGATGGCGGCTGCACTATTCATACATGCAAGTGAGAAGGATCCTAGATTAAGAGAAAATAGTGCCAAAAGCATAAATAAACCCCCAGGATGAAAGGGTTGTTTATTAGTTATTCATTGTGTGCATATACATTCTTTTGATATGTATTTTTAAATACTTGTGTAATTATACATTCTTTCCATATATACATTTAGTTGTGTATATTAACATTATTTTTTATATATACATTTGGTTGTGTAAAGAGTTCCAATGTTTTGATATATAAATTTAGTCATGTAATTATACATTCTTCTGACCTATACATTTAGTTTTGTAATTATAAAATTTATATTGCAACTAATAGTGAAATTGATGTTGACAGGGTGTTTAATGAGCTATTGTAATTATAATGCTCAGTGCATGCTCAACTTATACTCGACGCATACTTGACTAAATATCAACATGCAATCGATCATGTCTAAGGCTGTGCTCGACCTAGATGCTTGATCTTATGCTCGACCTAGATGCTTTACATTTTTCTTCACAATATGTCATTTTCCCCACATAGTAATATCTATACATTGCGTTAAAGAGTGCAAAATTAGACTTCACTTTTGCACCAATTTTCTTATCTGGTTGTACAAAATAAAAATTTTACCCCAGTCCCTATAAGTTACGATCAACCATCGTGTCTACTACGCAGGAACCACCAGAAACGTCAATTACACACACTGCCTATTGTTCTCTAGGTACCAATGTGAATATTTAGGTTTCGTTTTGGATTTATGTACCGGAGTTCAACATTCCCCAAGATGAGATAGCCTCAAGATGTCAATCAATGGGTTGTTTACAAGTTAATTTCATTGTTTCATTATGGGTTAATTTAGGGTTTATTTATGGGCAACTTACATTGGATTGCTGATTGACTAATGGGCATAAAAAATGAGTTATTTCAGGGTTAATGTCATTGTTTTAGATATTGTGTTTTGAATTAATTGCTTATTTTTTCTAGCATTTAGTTGTGAAGCCTCTTCAATCACATATGCAATTCATACATACATTTAGTCGAGCACATTTTCAAGTTGAGCACCCTGTCTTGTTGTCCATTAATTGACATTTTTCAATATTTGGTTGAGCCTGAAGTTGAGCACCCTGTCTAGTAGGGTCTGTTACCTAAATTCGGTCGAGCAAGACGTCGAGCACCTAGAATATATGTTGAGCTTTGTCTCAAGTTCTTAACATTCTTCTGATGTTTTTGTTTTTGTTGGTTTTCCAATGATGGCATGTGCTAATATTTGGTATGTATATGTCTTTTATGGGGGCAAGTAGATCGTTGATAGAAAATTCATGAACCATACGAGAATTGAACTTCCATTGTTAAAAAAAGACACAAGCTTCACAAAATTAGTGAATCTCATCATCTCCATCATGGACTTAGATGAGGAAATCAAAAACAGGATGATTATCAAATATCTACCCAAGTACTTATCAAAAGTACCCACTCTTCCCATAAAAAATGATTACCACGTTCAATGCTTTTTTAATGAGATTATAAAATTGTCTGAAGATATCAGGAACCTAATATGTGTTACCGTTCGAGATACATGTAAAAGATAGCACTAGCAATGAACCAATAAAGCGATTGAGTTTTGATAGTCCGATATGGACTAACGGTGTTATTCATTCATATAATTTGGATGAGAACATATTTCACAACTAAATGCTTGACGTGTGCTCGAGTAAATGCTCGACATGGGTTCAGCATCCATCCATTGATGATGCTTGAGATAGGTGATCGACATAGTGCTCGACATTGATGATGCTCGATCACAACTAAGTGCCCAAGAACTTATCGAGATGCTGCTCAACAAGTGTTCATTATTCAATCGTTCTCGAATGTTTTGAGCATGTGCTCGAGACATTGTGAAAATTTATCGACACTTTTGCGACGTATGCTCGACCAATTTCTCATGCAAACTTAATTCAAATTTAAACAAAAAATACTCCATGTGATAGGACATGCACAAATTTAATGTGTTCGAACCTATCGCAAGCGCGATTACATCAAACATCACACAAAACCCTATCGCAAAAACCATATCACAATCAATTTCTACTAAAAACCATAATCATTATACAAGTTAATCAGCAAAGCATCTCGCATGTCAGTTAAGTGAATAATCCAACGCTATAGCAAATACGAAAATTAAAATTTATGGACATATTTCCACTGACCTTATTCCCATTCGTCGGCTTTTGCGTTTTCTTCTCTATAGCAGCGGACTTTTTGCTTGAATCTGCTGATGCTCCTCGCATGCGTGCCATGGATGCAGACAATAGACAATAATGGAATGTGGAATGTGTGAAATGGGATGTTGAATCGCTTCAAGAGGAAGAAGAATAGGCAAGAATGAAGTGAAGGCAAATGAAACGAACATGTGCAAGGTTTCTCATCTTTTGTAAATAAATGGACTAATGCACACCTCATGGCTATATGGAGCTAGCAATACGTAACAAGCAAAACAGGACCCAAGACTTAACTTGTGAAATTGCTAGAACCAGTGGAATTGAAGCTGTGTGAATGAAGCATCGCCACAACCTAGGGTTCTACTAGATTGATAAGACTCAAAGGCACCACAAACTAGTCAAGTTTGATAAGCCTGTTATTTTTTACAACAACAAAGAGATTCAATCACTCAAACTCCCAAAAACGTAATGTCACAAAATCTTCTCATTCATCTATTCTTTATTCATGATTGATAGCCTGTATTTATAGAGTACAAAAATGTGCTAAAAGGCAACAAATAAAATCCTAATCCTAATCCTAATCTAATTCTTAAAAAAAAAGTGGCTGGTTTCCTTTAATTAATTAAAGAGTAGGCTTAAAATAAAAAGGGAATAAAAATCCTAAAGCCAATTGGATTTGGAAGTTTGGCCTTTTACAGCTTCTTTCAAACTTACAAATTTAGCTACTAAAATTACATAATAATTCACGGCACTATTCATAGCACTATTCACTATTCACATTTTAGCCCTTCAAGAATTAATAAATTCTTAAAAATAAAACCACAAAAAGTAATTAAATAAATTGGCCTATTATCACACTAGAATTCGGCCAAGACAAAATTAACGTTTTTCAAATCGGACTTGTAATAAATTAATGACTTGCAAGTCTTGACCACATAATTGACAAGCTTGAATGTCTTAAATTTAAACCACTTAATGGTTTTTTGAAGTTATTTAACTCTAACTCTCGCCATCGGCCTTGTGATATGCCTTAATGGATCAAATATTTGGCGAGTAAATTGCACAGCTCCTGAATTCCCATCAAGTAGGTTGAACAGCTCTCGGGATCTCATCAAGGACATTTCGATCTTTTCACATGGTCAAACTACGTTGACCTGCTAGTTTGGCAAGAAATTTTGTTCATGTGCTATATTTCAAAAATTCCATTGAAAATGTGCTATATTTGCAATTTTCCCTTCTTGTTTAGCTATTCTTGGCCTTTTATAGTGTATTTTGAATGTTTTTTTCTTTCTAATATTTTTTTTCCCTTTACATTTTTGAAATCACTCATCTTAATTGTTAGAAAGATAATATATGAAGAACCTAACTAAAATAGTTCAATAACTACTGTCAAACCATGAAGATCATTTAACCTTTTTGGCTAAGTATTGTACATCTTTTACCATTGGCAATTTAATAAAATTCTATTGTTTTTGGAGAAAAAAAACTAGTTGAGTTCAACTTAAACCTAAAAGCATATGGTTTTGAATCCTTCTAACTTATTAGATAATCTAGGTTTTTCTTATTTTTCCATCCCAAGACAATGTTTATAAACACAAACAAATCTCCCCTTCACGTCCATCTCACTATGAACTCATTTAGTACCAGTGCAAGTAGTAATTGATATTATAACCTATTTGTTCATGAGTTCTCATTAAACCATGATAATGCAAGTAGTAATTGATACCTCAACTTATTTGTCTACGAGTCTTTAGCATGTGACAGTATTTATGAACAAAAAAAATCTCCCTTTCATGTCTATCTCACCTTGTACTCATTTAGTAATAGTGCAAATAGTAACTAATATTATAATCTACTCATTCATGAGTCCCTACTAAACCCTGATAATACAAATAGTAACGATGTTGCAACCTACTTGTCTAGAAGTCCTTAACATGGGCCAATATTTATGAATACAACAAAACTCTCATTCAAGTTCATCTCATCATGAACTCACTTAGTACCATTGCAAGTAGTAACTAATATTGCAACTTAAATATCAACAAATCCTCACTAAACCCTTATAGTGCAAATAATAACTAGTATCATAACCTACTTATTTATGAGTCCCCACTAAACTGCGATACAATCAGAAGAGGAATAACTTGCTTCACCTAATAGTCCAAATCTCCCCTTCATAGATACACTATCACATTAAGGAGGCGCCTGGTTCGTGTGGGGGAATGGAAAAAGTAATGGAAAAAGTAATGAAAATAATAGTAGTAGGGAATAATAGTGGATTCTTTCATTATAATTCCGCTGGTTGATTTGTGCTGGTGAATGGAAATGATTACCAATTATAATTATAAATTAATTGTAATAATTACTATTAATAAATAGTTATTATTAGTTAATTATTCATTATAATATTAAATTAATGTTAAGCAATTAATTATTATAAATAAATTAATATTATCTATTAATTATTTATAAATTAATTAATATTAACTATAAATTAATTATAATAATTAATATTAATGAATGAGATTAATTAATTATTAATTATAATATTATATTACAATATTAAGAAAATGAATGACTAATTAAATTAATCTTAAATAATTAATTAATTATTAATTAATATTAATTAACTAGTTAATATTAGTTATTGATCAATATTATTGATTAAATTAATCTTAATTAATTAATTATCAAATAATTACTTATAAATTAATTAATATTAACTATACATTAATTATAATAATTAATATTAATGAATGAGATTAATTAATTATTAATTATAATATTAAATTACAATATTAAATAAATGAATGATTAATTTAATTAATCTTTATTTATTTATTTATTATTAATTAATAATAATAAATTAATTTATATTAATTATAATAATTAATATTAATTAATTAATTAATATTATAATTAAATTTATTTATTATTTATGTTTTTTAATCATTATAAGTTAATTTTAAAAAATTATTTAATGAAACTCATTCCCCACCTCATATTCCCTAGTGGGGTAATCAGACCCCCAAACCAAGCAAAGGAAATGTGGATGGAATATTTTGAAATCCATTCCCCCCTTCCAAACTCCCAAAACAAGCACCCACTTAAACTTTCTTCTCCACAAGTAAAATCCTACCCTAACAAATCAATCTTTTTACCATGGACTCATTCAATGTCAATGCAAATAGTAATTGGTATCACAACCTACTTATCAGTGACCAATTTTTTCCATAAATATTTATTATTTTAATACAAATTAAATAAATATTATAATTTTTAAATAAGTTCCAAAAGTATTAAAATTGACATTCTGAATATCAACTTTGAAGTCGACATTCGAATTGTTGACTTCAAAATTGACAATCCAAATGTCGACTTCAGATATATATATATATATATATATATATATATATATATATATATATATATATATATATATATATATATGACTCCTAAAATCGACAACCAGAATATTAACTTCAAGAGTACATAAAAATAAAATAAAAAAGAAACCCTAAGTCCCCTATTTTTTTACCCCCTGGCCCACAGACTTCTTCCCCAGGCCGAACTCCCCCTACCCCCACAATCCTCTCCCCTTCGGCCAAATCCCCCCCTGCTGCTGTACATCCCCCCTACCCCCACAATCCTCTCCTATTTATTATTAATTTTTTTTAATCATTATAAGTTAATTAAAAAATTATTTAATGAAACTCATTCCCTACCTTATATTCCCCAATGGGGTAATCAAACCCCCAAACCAAGCAAAAGAAATGTGGATGGAATATTTTGAAATCCATTCCCCCCTTCCAAACCCCGAAAACAAGCACCCCCTTAAACTTACTTCTCAACAAGTAAAATCTTACCCTAACAAATCTATCTTTTTACCATTGACTCATTCAATGTCAATGCAAATAGTAATTGGTATCACAACCTACTTATCAGTGAGCAATTTTTTCCATAAATATTTATTATTTTAATACAAATTAAATAAATATTATAATTTTTAAATGAGTTCCAAAAGTATTAAAATTGACATTCTGAATATCGACTTTGAAGCATAGTTATCAGACTCCGATCGGTCATCGACTCGATCGAGGCTTCAGGTCAACGAGTCAATGGTTCAACTGGTAAGTCAATGGTCGAACCGATAGGTCAATTATAAAATTAATAAAAAATAAAAATAATATCAAAATATTAAAAAAATATATAACATTTTTTAAAATCAATTATAAAATTAATAATTATTTATTTGGTATTATTTTTTATTATAAAAGAAATAAAAATAAAAAATAAATATTAATATTAATATTTAAAAAATTATTAATATATTTTTTAAAAATAAATTATAAATATATTATTATTTTATATTTATATTACATTTAAGAAAATCAAATCTTGTAGCAAAAATAGACAAAGTGTATGTCAATTTGTAGAGAAAAATATTTTATACTTGTTAGTGAAATTTGTTTTTAAAAAAAGAAAAAAAAAAGTGAAGTAGACTTTGGAAATTAATGATGGATGATTTGCAACTATGACACGTGACGCGCGCCCAAGCAGCTCACAGGCGCTGAGCTGCTCTCTCTCTTCTTCTTTTTTAACAAATGGCTAAAACGACGTCGTTTTGGCCATTTGTAAAAAAAAAAATACAAAGAACCGAACCAGATGGCTTGACTCGGACCGGCCTGAGGTCCGATTCATCGGTTGAACCGGCCGGTCCGAGCTGAGTTTTATAACCATGCTTTGAAATCAACATTCAGACTGTTAACTTCAAAATCGACAATCCAAATGTCGACTTCAGTTGATATATATTTATATATATATATATATGACTCCTGAAATCGAGAACCAGAATATTAACTTCAAGAGTACATAAAAATAAATAAAAAAAGAAGCCCTAGGTCTCCTATTTTTTTACCCCCTGGCCCACAGACTTCTTCCCCAGGCCGAACTCCCCCTACCCCCGCAATCCTCTCCCCCTCGGCCAAATCCCTCCCCCCCCCAGGCCAATGACAAAATCTTTTACTCTTGGGTATATGTTGATCAGATCCTCATGGACAAAGTCATGTAGCTCAGCAGCAGACTCTACACCAGTTGGACCCCCACCAACTATGACAAAATGGAGATTGGTTTTTCATTCTTCTTCTGTCAATTCTGGAAGAACAGCTTTTTCAAAGCAATCAATTACAAACCTCCGAATATCCTGCGCATCCTCTACTTCCTGCATGATAGTATGTAAAATTTTCGTAAACAAAGAATCCAGAACCTTCAATTGTTCCTCTCAAATTAGATTAATAATCACCCCACAAGCTGTTAGCTAAACTATTGCTTATCTCTGGTGAATAAGAAACTCCACCTTCAAAAAGTGGCAATGCTCCAATACCCCAGGAGTGTCAAAAGTATTAACTTCAGCACCGACTGCCACAATTAAGTAATCATATTCCAGATCAAACTCAAAATCGCTATCCGGAAAATCGACTTCAAAGTCGATTTTTTTAATTCTGTTTTCAACAAATTATGAACTCCCCAAAACAACAATATGCTTTTTTTAATTCTGAAAAAAAAGAAAGAAATATTCTATCAATGAGTACGCACTAAATCTAATATCAAAACTTACTTGTCAATGAAGTTGCTTGAAACTCTGATCTAACAAGAAAAGAAATCACTTGAAACCACGAGTCCGCATTAAACGCTAGTATAACCAAATGAGAAACCATTTGAAACTACTTGTTTCACCTGATAGTCTATCTCTACATCACCTATTTGAAAGATAACATATAGGAAGCATAACCAAAGCAAACTAATAATAAGCAATTGAAAATAAATTTAAACCCAAAAATTTTATTTAGTTGAAACCAAATTTAAACCAATGATTTTTTAATTCTCCTAATTTATTACTTGCTCTAATTTGTCTTATTTTTCCAACGTGAGATAATATTCAAGAACACAACATTAAGTTTCTTTTCAAATTAGAAAGCTTTTGTTTTTTGTTAAGTTTTTTCACACGTCCTGGTCCTAGTCCTATTAATAACTTAAAGTTTGACCTACTCATTAAATCTAACCAAATCTCTCATAATTGTTTGATAATCTAGATTTCAAATATTCAAAATTTATGCGCCAACCCAATATGAAGAAAAATGAAAAAAATAAAAATAAAAAGATAGTCAGATACTAATAACAGAAAATAAAATCACTGAACATCCCCAAAGGTTCTACAAAAGGGTCCGTGATAGGAGGAACACTAGCAGAAAAAGATTAATATGCTTGTATAGAAACCTGCTATTTCCGGGGGCACTTGCAATAAAAGTGCTTGAGCGGATCATGATTTTAAATTTACACTCCCCCTGTGAAGGGTCAGTAGTTGTAACACCTGAAAGACCTGGAAATTGGCAAGCACTGGCAAGCTGGTTATTTTCTTGGTAATAACTATTAAATGCATAGGAGATATTGCCCTTTGCATCTAAATTCCCGCATGATGTTCCATACCCCAGACTGGAGCAATCAGCATGGGAACAAGCATAGCTCACACTAGGAGCAACTTGTGGGTCATCAAGGCTAGCATTAGGCAATAAGACGCACCATTGACGAGCAAGATACTGAACATTACTTGCTGCAATCAATCCTACAGAGTTTGAGTTTGAGTTTGAGCTTAAGCTAAGATTGTACTTTGGTGTCCCATCATAGTTAAATAATCCCCAGTGACGTTCAAAGTTACCTGGCTGGATGGATTTTGCATCCTCATCAATCAGACTGAACAAATATGCGTTTAGCGGACCAGGTCTCATCGGAGTTCCCTTCCCCCCTGATATGTGGGACATGAACCCTTGGTTGAATCGCTGAGCATAAAGTGGATTTGCATGGAGATCACCATCAGTTGGCCATCCTACTTCTCCAACAATTATAGATAAGTTTGTAATTCCATTATTTTGTAAGGCCCAGACAAGCGTGTCATGATTCGCATCAAATACATTGTTGTATATCCTCCCATTGTCATTGATGGGTGATGAATATCCATCAAAGAAAGCATAATCAATCGGAAAGTTTGGGTCCTTGTAAAGACTTATAAAGGGATAGATGTTGACAGTGAAAGGTGCCCCATTTTCATTCAAGAAGTGCGATATATTCACCATGAGGTCATGAATGTCCTGACGAAAATCACCAGTTGAAGGTAACACACTCGTACTCTGGTAGACATCAGCATTTAAGGGAATGGTGACCTTCACTTGATTAGCAAGTTCAGCCTTAATAAGCGCTGCCTGGATATTTTGAAGAGCAGGGTAAGTCGTTCCAATAAAGGTTCCATTGTTTGTTGATAGGAATGGCTCATTTCCTACAGCAACATACCTTGAACATAAAATTTTTTATCAAATTACAGAACCATAGGAAAAAGTTACAAAGTTGATGGACAATGATGTCAGATGAAACATGCATTTTAGTTTTCCCTCTATTTTTCTATCTAAATTTATACCATGACAAATTGACTCAAGATGGAATGAATAACAGCTGAAATCATCAAAAGTAAATTGACAATGCAGAAAGCAAATGCAAACAAAAAGCATTTTTGGAGAAAGTTAGGAGTAAACTCTGTGAACTGAAGCAAAATGTCCACAGGTCGTTATTCTTGATATTAATACCTCTTTGGGCCCAAAAAATAAAACCATTAAGGGGTAGTGGATAAAGATTTTTCTTGGTCAATACTTTAAAGGCTGCTTCTCACAAGGAATATGCAAGCCATTCTCTTTGAGATAAAATTTTCTGGCAGAAGGTATGGTGATATCATATCATGTGCTTGTCTTGAGAGTACCAAAGAGGATTTCACTTGCAGCTAAGCAAATGACACTAAGTTGCATAGGAGTTATTTATTGGATTTTAAGGTGTTTGGGAATATATGAATGTATCTGATTTCCAAAACTCCCATTAAATCGATTTGAGCTGATAACTTTGGGCTTTGGAATTCAAACAAGGCCTTAAGATAACTTGCATTGCTTACTTGAGAAAGCATGTTCCTCATAAACAAAGTTAGCATTAAGACATTAGTCCTATCTCAATAAATTGGACACAAGCTCTGACCAAGAACTATTGTCATTTAAAACGTAGTCTAATCACATTTATCAAATTGGCTGTTTAGGATGGGAAACTTTGGTGTCTATAGGAGAGAATAGGATACAATCCATTTGGAAACAGTCTGTTAAATTTCTGATAGTTGAACTTTCAGGACATGATTGCATAGGTCTTCAATATCGAATCTATGGAAGCACTGGTTCATACATTCCTCTTAGTCTCGACTCCAGGGATAATTTTTTTAACTATCTTTTTTCAGGAACCTCCTAAAGTTCCAACTAAAAAGATTAAATGATTTTTCATGATCTCAATTGAAGTACTAAGCCTCCCAATATTGGGAGGCTTAGTACTTCAATTAATCCCCCATGTTCTTCAAACGGCAGCAAGATCAGATAGGGATAATGTCTATACAGGTCACTAATGGGAAAGAACTGCAAAACAAAAAGAAAAGTTTTTGGGACTGCAAATTTAGAAAATCCAAGAAGCAACAAACAGGAAGAGAAGGAAAAAAAGGTTGAACTTTTATACTACGCCCCATGTAGCTTAAAAGCTAAATCTAGTTCAGCTAAAGTTTGGTTGAACTGATGGCATTAACTTTGTTAACATGCTTTATACCTTGAGCCAACAAAACCCAAGATGAACAAAAATTGGACAGGACTGCCCAATATGCATTGTAAGCCTTTCCATAAAATTACTCATAAAACCTCTAAATAAGAACAAGAGAATTACAAAGGAAAACTTGCCACTGCGAAACCTTAGAATAACCCTGAGGCCTTATATGTGATATCTGGAAGAAATTATAGTAGAGCTTCATCATTAAGGACAGAATCTTTAGTGGTGAAGTAAGACCCTAGAGTCAAACAATTCTTTTTAAACAAAAATATTAAGTGCTGCACAATTTCTTTAAAATCCTGAATTCTGAAATAATTGCAACTTTGCAACAACAACTTTTGAAAGTTTTGAGTTGGAGCTGAAAAGGAGTAATGCAGAATCATTAAGGTTCATCTATTCACAATCTATATTACCAAAGAAATGCGATACCACTGGGAGAATTAATAGAAAGAAAATGTAAAGAATGTCACTAGCACTAAACCTCTTCCAACGCCTAGAGGTAAAGAGTTTTATGGCGACGTGACTCACTTAAATTAATTTGAGTTTCACAGGCCAAAAACTTTCACATATACCACAAGGACACGACAGTATCTTATTTCCATAGCTCAAAATAAAAGAAATTTGCTCCCAGGCTGGCTTAAGTCTGGACATGCCTGAGAAATTCAGTAAGGTCACAGTTTTTGTGCAACATTTCATAATTTGAACAAACTCATGATGTTTACATGCACATTGTGTCCAGCAATAGAAAACTAAAATATTCCAGAAATTATCTAACAAAAGTTGCATTGAAAGAATCACTATCTCCTCTAATCCCTTAATCCCGCAGAATATACATGTTAAACAGGTTAGGGAAGGAAAACGGTATGCTTTTGAGGAAATGAGGACCTAAATTGTCCACAAAATAAGAAAAAACATTAAGTCAGTGGGTGTGTTTGACAGTATAATTCTTTCTTTTTTATCATTTGGCTTTTCTTCTACTCCTTTTTTCTGCTCTCTTTTATAAATTAACCAGAGAATTTTCCTTACCAACATTTCCAAAAGCTCCTTGAAAACTAACATGCATACCACGGAACCATATATTCTGTGTCTGTTTATTGTCTGCAGAGTCTAGCTGAAAGTAATTAAAAACAATTCAGCATAACATATTTTACACAATTCACTCTGTTGTTACTTTCCTCTTTGTTCCAGATGCTGCTATTCTTGTGATTACTACATAAACCAAAATGCAACATCCCTTTGATTGCCCATATAAATGTAATTCTAAATGATAGTGAGTCCTAAAGAAGTGCTTAATTCATTTTTTGGTTCTGTTTCATGGCTGCCACACTAAACAAGAAAATAATATTGCAAAACGGGTATTCCATTTCAGCAACTAGTTGCCTTGACATGATAATGGTTATCTGAATGGGGACTAACTTATTATGTCACACAAGATTATCCATTATTTCCTAGCTGTGAAATTTGAAAGAAAAAATTTCAACTAAGCCATACATCTCTTGAGGGAGTTCCTATGTCATGCCATTTTGGAACAGCTTCAGTCAAATATCTTTCAACATAGAAGCCACAGTTGAGGCCTGATAATAGACAAAGATATTATCCAGAGGTTTATGAAAGAAGTGCCATGATCAAGATAAAATAATCAAGCAACGGTTATAATAAATAATGCCTCAGTATCAAGAAAGTAAGCCTACCACTCTTTGACAGAAATTAATTGGACTCCAAAATCATAGGCACAACCTTTGCCCTAACTGGAAGAGCAACGGAGTATAAACCAGAATTAAGTCTCTTCCTCTAGTATCTAAACCTTCACTACCATGCTAAAATTGGGGAAGCTCTTACACATTAGTATTACCTACCTTTATTATTAATATTATCTCAATTTCAATCCCTTTCAACATGATCTAATCGTCATGTGTTCTTGATTTAAGCTTTCGTATATTTTCCAATAATAAAGTTAATACTGATAGTAACATTCCATAATTCAACTATCCAAATCAGAGCAGTACAGAATCAGATATCCAGAGGACTCAGGATTCCCTGCTTCCTACTCTTATGCAAAGAAAGGAAAAGAAAAGTTAACCATGTAAAAATTGCAAACTAAACACTAATAAAATTATTTAAACAAGAAGATATATGTAAACCAAAAATCAATGCAAATTAGTAGACTCAGCTGGTAAACGAGAAGTAAACACCTGATGTCCACATTACTAGAGGTGACGTATGCAGAAACATTCATTGCCACCCATTGTTCAGCAGCATCCACACTCGTGGCTAAAACATACAACATATCATTTGGAATTCCCACCATGACTTCAATCCCAGACCCACTGAGAGCATTCAATATACTTGCGTCAGCATCAAAAAGCTTTACTTTCTCAATTCCATTGTCCCTGAGCAACTTTACAACAATAGGACGTGGTAAAGGATGGGTTGACTGAGTGCCCCAATTTGCTCCTATGCAATGCACTGAACTAACTACCAAAAACAACACAAAAATTCTTACAAAACCCCCAAAATTTTCGACCAAAATGTGCATATTTTTCAATTACTCGGACACCTTTAACACCTCAACAATTCCAAAGAGCAAACTTGTATTTGAGCGAAGAACAAGAAGTTGCTATCCTGTAAGAAGATGATCACAAAAGACAGGTTTCGAGTATATGCTCTAAAGGGTCAACTATTTGCTGGTGTATTTCAAGAAACAGTATTAAGATGTAGAGTTTTGGAATTTTTCGGTAAGACGATTCGTGGATATCTCAAAAGATTCCTGATACTTAAAACTTAACATACTGTATCATTGAGGAGTTTGGATTCTTTGGAAATTCTGGAACTTTGAAATAAATACAAATGAAGAAATATTGTAGTATCTCTTCTGGTTTTGCGGTCAAAATTGAGAAAAGCAGGTTATGGAAACCAAAGAGAAGCGAAATGTGATCCACAAAGGAATTGGTCAGTATGGACAAGGTAATTTTATTTACAAATGAAAAAAATTATTTTAAAATATGTAAAAATTTTGATAAATATTTGTTGATAGAAAAAGTATTTTTTAGAAAAAAATAAAAGAGATAATTTTTTTAAATGATGTGAGAAAAATTTGAGTGAAAAAATTTAAATTTTAAATTTTAAAATAAAAATATGTTTAGATAATTTATTTTTATTTATAAAATTTTTTATTTACAAATAAGAATCTTTTCTCCAAACGTAGCCTTGAGCATTGGCCTAAGTATTGCTAACGGAGGAGAAGAAGAAGAATGACAATAAACAAACCCACAAAAAATGTTGCAACTTGCAACGAATATTTTTTTGGCTACGTTGGTGCATTGAATTATTGATCAGCATGATTTATTATAATTAAGACGAGAGTGGTTTGAGTTGACTGACAACCTGTTTTGTAATGATTAGCCGAATTGTCCTTTGGATGGCAAGTAAGCGTGTCGAATGCCACTAAATACAGCTATACAGACAATATTTTAAGCTAATAATAATTTTTTAGTTTTGTTTTGGGGCTGTTCGTACGGGGTGAAGTTGAAATGAACCAAAGCAAAATCCTTGTAACAAAACAAAAAATAAAACAAACAATAATTTTTTTATTTTTTTTGCCAATTGATATATATGTAATCTCGACCCATACACCAAGAGTTTAGGAACTCATACCACCCAAGAATCATAAGCAGTTAACTGCAAGCTGTGTTTTAGAATCCTATCACAATAGGTTTCGTGGATTTTGGAGATAAAATATATATTCTCAATTATACCACCAGATAAAGGGGGGAAGAAAAAAAAACCCTAAAACTATTGTTCTGCTATTCTGAACTTAAATCTCCTAACCCAATTACTGACTTAGGCTTCAGAGTTTTTTCTTCCGAAAACTATTTCGGGATTTGTTTTATAGATATTTGTGAATCGAATCATTCATAATATTGCGAGTTGAGTTACTTAATCGAGTTGCGGATCTCACCTTTATCACTTGGTGTGCGTTTGTGGCGAACTTGTTTCCTAGTAGGTATATCCGCATATTCATTCTCCAGTGTTGTTTGATAATTCCAAATCTTGAAAAATGATGGATACCCGCTCCCGTGCCCGTAAGCAAGTCGAGAGCACAGACAAGAGAGAAGAGATACCCAATTGCTCTAACCCGATTGGGGGTGGCAATTCACCCTTACATGATATACCAAAAAGATCTAAGTGGCTGTCCATTCGCAAAGACAATCATTCATGCCGTACTACCTCAATTCACGATAACTGGCAGCTGCATAGACACTACAATGATCATGAAAAGGTCTTTTTGAAACAAAACCGGTCATTGTTCCAAGAATTCCAAAAAGCAAGGTATAGTAAGAGGCATTCAAAAAATGATCTAGAATATGAAGATCCCAACCATGTGCGTAAGCGAAGAAATGATGATTGAAAAGAACCCTCTGTCTCATATGCTGCTGATAATTATCAGATGGCCGCTTTGGTGCTAGAACTCAAGAAGATGCAAAGAAGCCTCACATCAATGACCTCTCCCAAATTAGCAAGAAAATGGTAGATGACATTCAAGATTTGCTAAGGTCTAATGACGAGGGAGATGCCCCATCCCCATTCACATCACATATTACTCAATACCCTACAATCACAGGTTTCAAACTGCCAGATAGGATGCCAACTTATGATCGAGATTCGGATCCCTTAGACTTTTTGTCCCATTTCGCATATGCCATGAAATTCAAAAATGCTCCAATGGAGGTAATGTGTAAAGCGTTTCCAATTTATCGTAGTGGCAAGCCCGCGTGTAGATAAATAGTCTTCTCCGAGGCAGCGTTTCATCATTTAGATAGTTGACGCAACTTTTCCACACTCACTTTTTTCTCCACAAAACTGCTGTTGACTTGATGAACCTCAAATAAAGAAAAGACGAATCCCTGAAATCCTAAGTGGAGAGGTTTAATGATAAGAGTTTGCAAGTGGCAAATCACATGGATCAATTGGTAATCTCGACCTTCATGGATGGTCTAAATCCTAGATAGTATGCACCAAATTGGTTTAGGACACACCCACTAATGCCCAAGCCCTATGACAGATGGTGAAAAGCTACATGAAGGGAGAAGAGGCCAATAGAAAGAAAAGGGAAAACTAGAAGAATGAGAGGAAGCAACAGGAAGATACTAGAGGAAAAGGTGGGCAGAAGAGTACTTTTGACAGGGTAAATTACAATCATAGCCTCTTAGAACCTCAGATTCAAAACAAGAACTTTATACCTCTCACTAAAAGTCGCACTGAGATCCTAGCCATACACAGAGATCTCCTTAGACCTCTAGTCTCATTAACTACAGCACCACGCAAGTGGCCTCGACACTTGTGGTGTGCCTTTCACAATGATCATAAGCACGACATTGAAGATTGTAAGGATTGAAAGAAAGAAATTGAGGATCACATTGGGAATGGGATGTTGGGGCAATACATTTAGAGGTGGCAACCATGTTTTGATGGGGCCCAAACTCGGTCAGAAAGCCGAGAAGATGGCTATCACAATAGTGGACGGAGTAGGACAAGGTCAAAGTGGATGAAGTGCGCATGGAAATTGGATGGACTATCGGTCGAGATAGGACCCATCCATGAAGCAGCAATATCAAGGTAATTCTCCACAACCACAACTACAACCACCTCAGCATTCTCCTCACGACAATCATAATGTCACATGTATAATTCATACCATATTTGAGGGATATCTGGAAAGGTAGTCCCAATCTGCCATAAAGGCCAATGCAAGGAGAATTCTACCTCAGGAACTAGTCCATAAGCGTTTTAAGCCATCTGAGGTTATTACCTTTTTTGAAGAGGATGCAGTCCCACATTTTAGCCTTCATAACAATACCTTGGTGATTAAAGCTATAAATTGCCAACAAAGAGGTGCATAGAGTATACATAGATGACAGCAGTGGTATAGATGTTATGTATATTGATTGCTTCTGCAAGTTGAGAATTGACTTCGGCGCCTTGAGACCCACGAGTATGCCATTAGTAACTTTTACTCATGAGGTAGTGCATCCTGTGGGAATAATCACGTTGGCCATGACTGTGAGGGATTACCCCCGAGATAAAACAGTAATGATGGGTTTCTACGTGGTTGATGTGCCTTCCCCTCTTAAAGCCATTGTTGGAAAGTCTTGGATGAATAAAGCCAAGGCCATATGGTCATCTTACCACATAGTTTTAAAGTTCCCTACAGAGCATGAGGTGGCATCTGTATGAGTTGATCAGTATGCTGCACGAGAGTGCATGCGTAAAGGAATTCTTTCAAGTTTTCTAGTGCAGGGAACAAAACAAGTTTGATAGATTTCCCACTCCATTTTCCCCATCACAGTTATTCTCTCTGCCTTTTTTTAGTTTAATAATGCCTACAAGTTATAGAATGAGAGATACAACACTGATCTTCTGTGTAGCAACAGCAGCAAATGGAGAGTGAAGAGTAAGCCATCTTCAAGAGGAAATGGGAAAGGTCTGGGGTTGGAAGGAATTTCGAGGAAATCTGTAGATGCCACAAAAAAAAAATATCAGCTGAAAAGGTACACTACTAATTAAATTAACATACATCAATAATATAGAAGAGCCTTCCACTTGCTTTGCCATGTGAATGGATGACTTCATTGTCTCCGATAAGTCTTCTTCAGTTTTATGCCATTACTATTTTCTAATGAAATTTGAAAGAGCCTCTTGGATTTTGAGGATGAAGAGGAAAAAAAATAACTACTACTCATATAGAAGTAAAAGAGGATTAGTACTTTCATTTAATTTTCCCCCATCTTATATAGATGATCTTATAATTTTATTACTTATTTTTAATTAACTATTAGAATTTGAGTTTTCTCCCTTAATTTATTATTAATTTTTTTCATTTCTCTTTTGTTTTGAAGGATTGCATATATAAATGGAAGAACAATGCGAAAATATGTTTTAATATGCAATTTTAAGTGAAGAGCACAAGCAAAATTATATATAAAAAAAAAGGAGTTGAGGAAACAAGGAAAATGAGAGAAAAATAGAAAAACAAAGCTTCGAGTTTAGAAAAAAAGATAAAAGTTGATACATTCATAAATTTGAACACCTAAGCGAAGCAAAATTAAAGTGGATTCAAAATTCAATCAATTCAAGAGAACATCGGGAAGTTTTTACAAAAAGGACAAGAAGAAAAAGAAGAAGAGAAGAAATTCCTTGAATATTTAGAACATTACTTGGCGTAGAGGAATGCGAAAGTGTTATAAATTCACAAAAGTGTGTAAATTTGATGGTCCCAAAGCAAAAAATATAAAACAATTACTAAGCATGAACTTTTGCAGGCAAAAGAATATATGAATTGAAATAGAATAATTTAATTGGGCACCAGTTAACAAAAATGAAGCATATCTATGTAAAATTTATATGTTTCATTAGTCTAATAAATTTAAGAGAATTCTCACGAAAATAATCAAATAAAAATAACAAACATTGGGCCAATTAGCAATGATATAAACTTAAAAATATTAAAGAGTAGACAAATAAATATCAATATACCTGAGTTATAGTGTTAGACAATTATATGCATCAACCTAGTGATATGATTGCAAGAGCACCTGCTCTTAACCTTCAGGTATGCATCCTAATGTCCATGTAAAATCTGAGATCATTTTTGTTTGGTAAACTGAAGCAACTGCATTGATGTGGTAAACCAAAAGAGCTCGTTCTTCAAATTGCAGATCTTTAGATTCGTAAGATCATAATGTTTAACACCCTTTCCTTTCTATTCTATTAGTCAAACACTAGCGTCCTACAACTAGAATAGTATAGCAGAGCAGCCAGCTTCATACCTTATTATTAGAGAAAAGGGCGCGCTAGCGCTTGACTGATAGAAAGGTTAGGGGGCTGAGAAGCTGTTGCTTGTCGCTTGTCGCCTACTTCGCGAGCCTTCACTGCCCCATTCTGTAACTTCCTTTCTTTCGTCCGTCCATGAGGCTGTAAAAAGAGAGAAAGGGGCGGCTATCTAGCGGGAGTCGTTTCGGTTGTATGCCACGGGGTCCCTATGGACAAGGGGACAAGTAAATCATCGCCAAAATATGAAGAAACTTTCTATTGGTTTCCTATTCTTGAAGAGCCAATTTACATATCTTCCATTTTAAATGTGTTCCATCTTCTTTTGGCATGATCTATTACTCTCTCTTGGTTTTTAGCCTGCAAACATTAAGATGTAACTGAGCCTTATCTCTATGTAACCTTTACAGCTAAAAATCTTATTCTCAATTTGCTAACATCTGCATTTGCTATGATGGATTGCTTCAGGTGCACCCATACACTTATTGAAATGAGAACTAGTTCTTGCATTTCAACTTCAGTCAAGATTCATATGATAAGTTTGATTACTAGATCAATAAGATTAGGGTCGACTAACTTTTCACGCACTTTACAAGTAGCCTCCGTCAATATCAGAAGTGGACCAATTCTCATCTGGATAGACAAGTAAGGCTAAACTACTACAGAAGATAGCATAGATGATCTCCAAGTTTAGAAACTCCTAAGTTATCAATGCTATTATCCTTCTCCTCTTTTTCTTTGCCATTTTTTTTTCTTTTGGAGGGAAAGTGGGGTTTCACTGGGCTGATTTTTTTTTTAAAAAAAAAATTAATTATTTTGTTTGTTAAGCATTGCTATAGTTTAGGATGATCTATGTAGGCCTTATTGTATCATACTCTTTTTCTCTCTAATAAGAGTTAATCCTATTCCTGTTGCTATGAGAATGAAATCACCTCAGCTTATACTCTTTTTTCCTCTCATTGCTGTACATAGTTTCCAAATATAACAACACAATTCTGCTTCTGAATCCTAAAATGGTTAGTATGTGAAAACAAAAGTTTAGCACACTTCAATGATCCTACACTTCAACCACAAGACTTACCACTGATAGTATACTGTATACTTGTGACATATGTATGCTGTTAATTCTACAAACATCCTCTAATTATTTATTATGATTATGATGTCCTTTAACGTATTTTAACTCCAAAGATCTTCTGTTTTATTGTCATGATTTGTTTAAGGTGACAACATTGGAAAACAAAAAAGTCTACTGAATACTAAACAAACAAAACCAACAAAAAAGTTTGACTAAGAACCAAGAGTCTAGCAATACATGCAAAAGCCACTCCACATTGAAAAGATATTCAAATTTGATTCCCTTTGGTCAAATTTCTAAACCACTAACTAATTATAATTTATGTAATCCCTTCTTCCTATTATCATTGCCCCATTTTCACTCATTCTGAAAATAAGAGTTATGTTTTTACTATTTAAATACACTTTCTCATAATGACATTTAAAAAAATAACTTGTTACTAATAAATACATTTTTTAAATTCAAACTTAATGCCCATATTCTAAATTTATACAATATCCATCTTATCAAAATGTAATAATTACATATATTCTTAAAAAGTTAGTTTCCGACATGTGGCTCTAATTATAGAACAAAATATAATATCCTTTTGGAAACTTTTGCTTCAATTCTAACATCATTCTTAAACTAATTTTCTTTTCAAAAAAAATTAGTGTGTGTGTGTGATAATTCCATTCTTTTTAATTGCTCAATTGTCAATATTTTCTTACTACCATATCTGCATTGGATAAAAAATAAAAATAAAAATAAAAATAGGTTCATATAAAAAATGGAAATTTTCATATTAAAATTATTAGAGCAAAGTAGACACCAATAACATAAATATTAACCAACTTGACTAAGCCAAGTTGGCCACCCAACTCTGCCAAAGGTAATTGGGGCCAAAAAGGCAAGGGTTTGAACCCCCAGTTCGTCATCCCCCTCCCCCTCGATCTCTCTCCCTTTTGGTGAGGGCCTCACCCCTCCAATGAGGCATAGATAGGGACACCACCCCATGTAATAGAGTAGGAACAACCAAGCATAGATAGGGACACCACCTTATGTAATAGAGTAGGAACAGTTAGTGTGAGGCTTAGATAGGGACACCACCTCATGTAATAGAGTAGGAATAGCCAGGCATGACACCACCTCATGTAATAGAGTAGGAATAGTTAGTGTGAGGCATAGATAGGGACACCACCTCATATAATAAAGTAGGAATAGCCAGGCATAGATAGAGATACTACCTCATGTAATAGAGTAGGAACAATTAGTAGTAAAAAAGACAAAACATAGTATAAGTTCTAAATCAATAGAAAGTACAAAACTAAGTACTAGAATTAGATCAATTAGTCAATTCATTGTGGATTGATTGATTCATTGTATATTTACAAAATTAAAATAAAATAGATCCAAATGATTCCACTTTTTGTTTTATTTTTATCCCAATTTGATACAACCAAAATCCATCAATCAATATTGACCATCATCTTCTTCACATCTACCTTTGAATACTTGTATTTAGTTTAGGGTATCATATTAAATATAAGCAAGCATTTAATGATATCAACATAGCATATTCCCATAATTTAAGAACATCCCACTTCGCAAGCTCCACTAGTCTAGTCAAGAAAAAAGAACATCGCCCCGTCCAACCCAGCTCTATGGCTTCTGCCCACAAGTTTCAAAACCCACTTCACATTTCTTGCCAATCTCTCATTGGTGACTTGTCTATGTGTTCTTGATTTTGGGTTATGACCATTCTTGAAAAACTCATGGGACTTAGTTTTTTGTGGTTGCAAGGATGAATTTTGGCAGTCCATTAAGCTCTTGATTCTTTTTTCATGCTATATTCTGGTTGATTTGCTAAGCCATTGATGCCAAATTATCTGCTGATAATTTACAAAAGACTGCGTTTAGATTGTCAGCTTTTGGAGCCTAACTTTTTAATGGAGAAAAAAAATAGGGTTATATTTATTCATAAAATAGTGAGTGGGAATAAGTTGATTAGGGACTTGGGAAGAGTTTTCTTTGATTAATTGTAAGCTAGTAACTATGGATAAGATGCATGGGTTTCCCTCCAGGAATTTAGTATGATGATGCATACATAGCAATAATTGTTTTGATTAGTTCTTGAGAGTCTGGTTTATGAGAACAGAACAAACATTATATAACTGCAAAGGACTTTGTTCAACCTTAAGTTTTTCTTATACAAGAACATAAATCATGCTAAGGCATAAGGTATGTTTATTTATTTTG
The DNA here is from genome assembly GCA_020080225.1 of Gynochthodes officinalis. Taxonomy (NCBI): domain Eukaryota; kingdom Viridiplantae; phylum Streptophyta; class Magnoliopsida; order Gentianales; family Rubiaceae; genus Gynochthodes; species Gynochthodes officinalis. The sequence continues at coordinate 6,683,637 of CM034622.1, forward strand.
CAATAGAAGATTGGTCAAAAGATAGAATTACATTGCACTAATTCTTCTAATTGCAAGTTGCATTTTATCAAGGCGCTTTATCCTTAAAGGACTTAGTGAGAAATAATTAATCTATCAAATCTTCCTCGAATAAACTTGTAGGAGAACCTCAATGTAATTGCATAAACTCTCCATGTGTTACTCATAGGTACAGTGCATGCATACATAACATTTCTGTACTTGCTTTTTGGTAATGAATTGCTAGATGCTGTCCCGTTTATTTTCTTGTTATTGCTTGTTGATTGTGCTGCAAGACCTTTCTACCCACTCTCTAGCCGAAGAATGATTGACCTAAATGCCCTTTGCAAACTTTTCAATCTTACAACATTGCACATCGAGGATCGAATGAAGAACTGCTTGAAGAGACTAAGGCCTCATTGATACGAATCTTAAACCAAGAGAATAAAATTCGAACCTACACTAGAGTGTTGGTCTTAGTATCGTCCTCTAGGTTGAACTAGCTCTTTCTTTAGCAAGACACCAACTTCAAAATTGAAGAAGGACCTTGCTTTTGTCTACTTGACACCCGAAGGATCAAACCAAAACCCAAATGTGAGTTGGACTGTTTCCCTGGAACTAAGAAGCACGCTCAAATTGTTGAGGAAAAGAAACTCAACAAAATAGCTTAAACATGAACCAAAGAGGCTATCCTCAAAGACTCAAAGAAAATTCTAAACTAGAACTCAAAGAAAAGATAAAAGCTCTCAAGTTTGTATCGAATCAAGTCTGAATTTGCATGTGGCTGATGGCCTTGTTTTATAGAAGACAATGGGCGGCCAAGGGCAAAAATATCCACTAAAAGGATTAGAATTCCTTGCCTTTTAGAAACTAATTACCTAAAAGAAAAGACTCCTAGTCTAATAAAAAGAAACAACCAATAAAATTGCCTAAAACTAATCCAATGCTGGTTTTGGATTGAGTTGGCCGAGAGTTGGAGTTGTATTTGACCAAGCTTTTTCTCTTCCAGTCTTGAATTGGATTTGGAAGCTTCTTCAAACATCATGGCTATGAATTTGGAAGCTTCTAATGTTGCTCATGATCAAGTTAAGGCAATACCTGAACCATCATTTATAACACTAAGTAGAATGACAATTGGTGACTTAAAATCGGAAGTCCTTGCTACCTTAGTTGCTTGAGCTTCATCTAATTCGATTATAAGTGTGGCTAAAGTAGCTTGTATTCTCTTAGTTCTTGAACTAGTCATAGGCCCTCCCATGCCTTGCAAATGATCAAACTTTGAACGCCTTATTGATGAAGTTTTAGTCTCATCTTTGGCTTCATGTTCACATTCGGCTACTTGAGGAGTTGTAGTTATCTCAGACCTTGGATTTTCATCACTCATATTTGGTATATATATATATGAAATATTCATTTACGCACATTAGGGGCTTTAGGCCCAATGTATTGCTTAACTTCCAAATGCTTTTTACTCATAGACAGTATTAATCAGTGAAAGTTTAAACTGTCAAGAAAGAAATAGAAAGAGTGGAAAGTGATATTATCAAGAATGCAGTTATATTATTCAATCTTTGTCTGGAAAAATTTGATGCTAAAACAGAAACTTAAGTAGCTATTGTCCTACAATTTACGTTGCTTGAAACTTGATTTTTCTTGCAGAGAGCCATTGAAGAGGGTGCTGACTTCATAGAACCTGATATACTAGCATCCAAAGATGGTGCTCTTATATGCTTCCATGATGTAACTCTTGATGCTACTACGGACATAACTAAATACAAGGAGTTTGCAAATCAAAAGAGAACATATGAGGTTCAAGACATTAATATTACTAGCTATTTCATTAATATGGCGGAAAATGCATTCTAATTTGGTTCCATAACCTTTTGGAGGTTTTTATTGCACTTAATACACATTAAACTTCCCACTTGACGTCCCTAACTTATAACGCAATGTGCTAAGCCTATTTTCTTCTTTTGTTTATCTACCTCAAAGGATAACTATAGTAAAATAATATTTATACTTCAATTATCATCCTTTAAATGCTAATATAAGTCATGGGGATTGTGATCTTTATGCAGTTGATTTCACACTAAAGGAATTGAAGTCATTGACTATGAAGCAGAGATACCTATTCAGGGATCAACAATACAATGGTTAGTTCACTTTCTAGTCCTTGTGACTGATAGTAAATTTTTATATTGATGTCTGATTACATACAATTTTGAAAGATCTGGGATGTTACAAAGCATTAATTTATGCTCTGGTTTGCACATCCCTATTTCACTAGCATGAATATTACAAGAGACCTGAAAACTTTCAAAAACTTTTGTTTGCCTCCAAATTTATTAATTTGAAATATAGGAACTAAAGTGAGATTACATTAGCATGAGAACAATCCCAAATTTGTGGACCTCTCCTGCATTATGAAGTTATAAATATTTTGATTCCTATAATTACATGAAACAACTTTAAGTGAGGTGGCATTTTGTCTATTTTAAAAATTTTAGCGAAAGTAGAACACCAGAAGCTAAATAGGATCGTCAGTATTTTTTTTTTAAACTCTTTGGTTGAGAGAATAAGATAAATGGATGCGTGGACATACTAGATTAGATAGATTAAATAATGAATGTATTAGAAAGAAAGTAAGAGTAACTCCAGTAGATGAGAAAAAGAGGAAAACACGTTTAAAGTGACTTGGACATATGTGTAGAAAACTCTTAAATGCACCAGTATGACATCTAGAGACTAGAGAATCATTAACTTAAGCTAAAAAAAGGAAGAAGAAGACCTAAAAAAACTTAGAAAGAAACTATTAAAATGATATAAATTACCTAAATTTAAATAAAAATATGTGTTTTGATAGAAAGCGATGGCGAGATATGATCCATATAGTCAACCCCGCATATTAGGATAATGGTTTAGTTGTTGTTGTTGTTGTATGTTGGCTGAGAGTTGAGGAGCCAGTTATAGTGGTGCATGAATATGCAATCAATGGGCCTTTACTTTTTAGATGAGGTTATTTCTGTTGCTTCCATTGAAAGACAATCGACTTCTTGAGAGAACATTATGCCTTGCCATCCTTGATCTTAGCTACCATTCTTTATACATTGTATAATAGTTCTTAATCTTTTATTATTTGTTTAATTTCATTCATGCAAGTGATGTTGAATAAGTTTTGTTTTATTTAACTATTTGGCTTTCCAATTTGTATCCCCTGCAAATAGCTTCATGAAATATGTTAAAGATAACAGTGAGGAAGCTGTCCTTGATTTCTTTTGGAAAATATTGAAAAAAGAAATTTTTCTATCATTACCTTTGAAGAATTCATATCAATAGGACTTGATGCCCCCAGAGTGGTAGGAATATATCCAGAGATGAAAAATCCAATTTTTATCAACCAACATGTAAGTTCTTTTCTCCCACTACTATTACATTTGCTGTAAATCTTTATTGCCTTTTTGCCTATGCATGTTCTTCATGCAACAGCTACTGTAAGCAAACTACCTTTTATCTATTAGTGATGTAAACTTTTTCTCTCTCTACATGTTTTGATCTATTTTCAACAGGTGAAATGGCCAGGTGGTAAAAAATTTGAAGACAAGTTTGTGGAGACATTACAGAAGTATGGATACAAGGGAACTTACATGTCAAATTGATGGTTGAAGCAGCCTGTATTTATTCAGTCTTTTGCTCTAACATCTCTGATTTTCATATCAAACCTGACAGATTTGCCTAAAATTGTCTTAATCGATGATGTTTCTATACCTACCCAAGACATCAATCAAGTTTCCTTCTCTATCCTTAGTCTTCTTATCATCCCAAATAGTTATATGGCAGCAAAATTTTGTAGCATTGATAATACATTGTAGTTGAATGATTGCCCCATCGTGCCTTAGGAGTTGAATTAATGACATGGGACTTTCTAGATTTAATTTGTATGTTTAGATAGAGAGCTATTGTTCTCATCATCATTAAAGTAATTGCTAATTTTTCATTTCAGAGCTCCAGGTTTTGTAGTATATGAAAACTTCTCTTATTGACTCAGCACATTGAATTTCATGAGATTAATGACATGATCTCCACCTTTTTTCCTATTGTTGCCAATGAAGCTGATAAGTAGCTTTAGGGTGCAATCTTCCTTCAATGTTTTTTGTACTTCAAAATTCTTTCATGGTTTTAAGAAATTGTGTTTTTGTATGTTAGTCCTATTGGGAGATCACTTCCAATAGTTGTTTTGACTTCATCAAAGATTATGTAGTGGGCATTAGACCTTGGAAGGACACTATGGTTCCTGTATCCAACAATTATCTACAAACACCCACTGATCTTGTTGCTAGAGCACATTCTTATAATCCTCATGTATACAATCAAAGAGTAGTATATAATTTCTCTGCTCAGATATGCTTTGCGGAACAGAAGTTTACAGCATGCTGTAAAATTTTGAAGCAAATTTGAGAATTCGAGATTGTGTTTTGAGTTGTTCTTTTTCTTCTAAACATTTAATAAGCTTTACACTGGCAAGTTCCTACAAAAAACTCAATCCAAGAAATCATTCATTGTAAACTTGTAAATGACGACCAAGTTTTAAGGAATTAGTTTCAATTTTCTTGAACATTTTGCCCAAATTTTTGTTAATGAACTCCCCTTACTATGGTTCATACTCAGTCAAAATACGAAGGATTTTACTATTGTGAACACTCAAATCTGAATTGCTTGTACATTGATTATACTTTATTGTTTTTGTTGTCCTTGTTGCTCAATTATTTGGAATGTTTCTTGTGATAATCTTATTGTTGTCTATTGCCTTCATGCATCTGCTAAGATTTTATTATAACATGGTTATGATTTTTAGGTACTCCAGTACACTTTTAGGAATGAGAACGAATTCTTACATTTCAACTTTAGTCAAAATCCTTATAACAAGTATGATTACTGGATCAAGAAGATAGGGTTGATGGACTTTTCACAGATGTTACAAGAAACCTTCATCAATATCAAGAATGGACCACCCTTTCTTATATGGAGAGGATGGTGCATCTAAAGTACTAGATAAGATTGCCTTGATGATCTCAGAATTTAGGAATTCTTAACCATAATTGTCCTTTTTCAATCCATTTTTTAGCAGTGGCGCACATTAACTGATCATATCATTCTCAAGCATTTTATATGAGTGTATCACCTAATAGGTATTGGTGCTTTTTCTAATGAAAGCAATGCTGATTGCTATGGCAATAAAATCAATCATATGTATTCATTGATGTGACACACAATTAATTTGAAGTGTATATCCAACTCATGATGTAGAAATAAAGTTTGAGAAGTTAAAATTGTGACATAAAACCCATGGACTATACATATTATCTCTTTTGGAAGTTGGAAACCTTGTCTCTCTTTTACTTTAAGAGTATCGCTTTTGTCAGTCATGCTTCTCTGTAAAAGTTTTATGCATTACTTTGAATTGAAAGTAATCTATTATATATAAAAAATTTATAAAGTTCTTTGATGAGAACATCAATTCACATATGTAACTGAAATTTGGTTCTAAAGTCTCTAGAACTCTAGAACAGATCAAAGAAAAGGAAAATCTAGTGTTTCCTATCATTAATGCCCTTGAATCCAATAGACCATAAGGGAATGCTGCAAATTTTCAATCTCTCTCTCTTTTTCTCTTACATTTACTGTTTATTCGAAAGACAAGCTTTTATTCCAGACAAAATAGTAAACTTTTGTTGGATTGTACTGAACGTCATCCCATATGATATTAACAAATGCCACTAAGCAAATTCATCATTGTGGTAGCTTAAAGGTCACAAATCATATTCATTGAATACAACATAAGAAAGGACTCTGTTGCTACACAAATCATACTTCACTGCTCCTCTTGCTGGCCAAACCTGGAAAAGATTAGCTATACGCTTCCTTCACTCATATGTCTCTGATCCAATATCTGGATGTAGGATATCTTAAGCAAGATGGTTTTACCTTGCTTCAAAATGTTGGGAAACAATCATCTTGTGATTTTGATTAGATTGGTAGTTGTCCTTTAATGTTCAGTTGTGTGTTGAACCAATAAAGTAGGATTTCAATGGTGAACATAACCTTTTGGTGGGGTTACATTTGCGATTCTGGTTATGCTTCATCATCCTTTTGTTGGTTCAACGAATGAATGTATTTGCTTTATTGTATGTATATATTTTATCTAAATGCAATTCAGAAAGAAATCTTATTGGATGCATCGACATTGCTGTCTTTTTGCTTCACATGCTTCAGGTGTGAATGGATTTATTGCTACTAATGCTTTTGCTTAAGGGATTTCCTGCTATTAATGCTTTTGCTTAAGGGATTTCCTACTACTAACACTTTTGCTTAAGGCTAATGAAGATACACCTAGCACAAACCATATTGGCAAATATATTGTGAACTCAATAGTAATGGGTCATAAGATATTTTGCTTAGTTTACCTGCAAGTGTCCAACTTTTAGGCTTCTTAATTGCAACTACAAAAGAGATTTATCAACCATACCCAATAGCTCTTGTCTGACACCAATAGCTAACCAAATCATTCCATAGAAACACCACCACAGTTTTCTTCCTCGAGATATGCATTCATAGTTCTGATTGACTATACACACACACACATAATAACGATGAAAACACAGCATGTCAGAATCTTGGGGGCAACTTACATCTCGTAGGCAATAGTTATAATTTCAACCATAAAAAAAAAGAAGTAGGAGATGCACTTTGATATACATCAAGACATCTACAGGCCAAAACCGAAATAAGCTATAGTTCATAAAAATTAGTGAAAACTAAAGAGATATAGTGAGGCCTTCACCATCAAAGCTCCCTTTCATTTATATAAGGCACCATTTCATCAATTGGGCATAATCAAATTTTGTTTTAGGAACAAAATCTGCTTCACTACTCACCTCTTCAGTTAGTTTTGTAGATGTTCATGGTCTGTTTAGAAGTAACACAAAATTTTATTGTCCAAATTCCTTGATAAGGATTAAATGATAGAAGTTGAAAATTTCTACATTTCCTCCCACTCGTGTAGCAGGAACCACACTGTTATCCATAAAAAATATAATACTATATATTAGGCCTCAAGTGAAACCACAATCAAATTCATCATTAACTATATGTAATGTTGTTACGTAGTAGAATTGAATAATACTATAAAGGAATAGAAAAATGGAGCTACCATGCATAAACAATGCTCAATTATTAGAAGTGTGAATCAATTAGCTATTGGCATTAATGTGATTCAGTTTGTGAATTGATCAAGTTAATTCCAAATATTCTAAAAAGAGTATATGTCCAAGGAGAAATCTTTATTACTTTTGGTCCTTTTTTGTCAAATTTAATGACAAGTATGCCAATTAATAAGTTATATAAAAACATGTAAAAATATATATCTGTTTTTGTGATCAGTTCTAGTCTTTACTTTTTATTTGGAACAAAATCAATTTCTAAAAAGTGGCAAATTTCTAATTTTAATAGTTTATATTTGATTCAGAATTTAATAACAACTAACATATTATGGCTATCCTTTTGGCGTTCTCATACTAAATGTGTTAATATATCAAGTTTTTATACTAAATGTATCAAGTTTTATCAATTTTTTATGCTAAATGTGGGTTGAAAAAAAAACTTTTCCACAAAGAAACTAAGAAAAGGCAGATTTTTGAATAATTATATTTAATTAGAACAACAACAAAATTGACAAGAAGTAAGTAATAATAACAATAAAAAATAATTTAATAAGAATAGTTAAAAAAAGGAAAAAAAATCTAAGAAAAATTTACCCTTCTCTTCAAGTGATAAATACTTTAAAGCTGTGGTTTCCCATTTCTTCTTGTTGTGTCAAAATTTGCCTTACTGACTCTGAGGCTTTAGTAGAACAGCGAGTTACCTTGATGGTGTTCAAGGTGCAAATGTCTCCAAAGTTGGAAGGAATCTCATCAAGTTTCTCACAACCTTCAATGACAAGTTCCTCAACGTAGGGGAAGGAGGTGTCACAGCCGACAGACTCATTTATCTATTCAATTTCTGAATTTTGTAATTTTAGATATCTAAGTTTTGAAAATTCCACATCTTTCAAATCCCAGCTACTTCCCCAACATGCGGCCCAAAGTAATTCTAGATCCTTAAGATTAGGTAGCCGCTTCCCAATTGTTGACATTCCACTCCACGGAAGATAAAGATTTTTCTAGTCTTAACTTCTTAAGACTATGAGGAAAATCGAATGTTGGCATTTTCTCCAATTCACTGCCGTAAATAGCATACATATTACGGATTTTTAGGTCCTCCAAATTTTTTAAAGATCCAAACATGGAAAGTCACTTGCGAGGCCACTTATCTCCTTCACAGTATTAGTACAACTTCCTAAGCTTTGGTTACCTCCTTAAAAACTCTGTTGCTTGAGAATCATCTGGAAGAAAAATTGGGCCATCAAGTGTCTCAATATTATGTAGTGCCACATAGGAACTATTATTTCCCTCAAATTTGACAAAGTAGAGACAACATATATTAATATCAACATGTCTTAAACTTTCCATCTTCCACATGGTTTCAGGTAGTGAATCTTCTAGGAGGTACCCTTTGATAATGAGAGTTTCTAGGTTGCGCAGGTTAACTGTTGACGATGGAATAAAATCAAAATCACCATATAATGCCAAGTATCTAAGATGAATATTGGATAATATTTCTTCGGGGAACCCAGTGTGTCCCAAATACACATCCTGCAAATCCAACACCGTCAATACTTTAAAGCTCTTCAAAATCTGACTTCACACATGGTCAAATGATCTGGTAAATACTTGTAACTTAATTCTATTATGTGCATGCACCATTCACTGGCAAGGTGTGACTTTAGATTTTCTGCAACTTGGTTCCACAAATCCAAATTTTGTTCTGTCTTTCCAAGAAGAGACGTAGTTAGAGCAATTGCCAAAGGCAATCTTTTGCAATAGGTTGCGATTTGTTTCCCAATCTCCAAACATTCTGGTGGCCAACCATCATAAATAAAAAGCTTTTTTTCATCAAATCCAAACTTTCCTCTTCAGAAAATAATGGAAGTCGAAAGAAATGGATTTTGAATTAGCTCCTTTAGCCAGATCATGATTTCGACTGGTAAACAAGATTCTACTTCCGTTCTGGTCATTCGGAAATGATATCTGCACTTGGTTCCACACCCCAACATCCCAAATGTCATCCATAACAATGAGATATCTTTTTCCTTTCAAACTTTTTCAGAGCCTCTCAAGTAAATCTTGGATTTCTAGTTTGGAGATATCTTCTTTCTCATCCTTACTAACATCACGCATGATGTTAATCATCAAATCTCTAATTTTACATTCTTTAGAGACATAACACCACACCATTTGGTGAAAGTGATACTGAATTGAAGGATCATCATAAATTTTTCTGGCTAAAGTAGTCTTACCTTGGCCAGGCATTCCCGAAATGGAAATGATTATTAGATCCTTCTGTCCTTTTTCGAGGTGATCAATTATTGATTTTACATCCTTCTAGAAGCCTACAAAAGCCTCGTCAATTTTCAAAGTGGTAGCCTGTGGTGGTAGAGCATTACTAGACTCCATCTTAGCATTTTGTCTTTGTATATCTGGAGATCTTTGACCTCAGTCTTAATGAGCTTTATGTCTTTTATAATGCTTGGAAGGCATAAGATACCGTACCAAACAGAAAAACTTTGGGCTGGACACAAGTTGGTGATGTATGCTGCATAGTACACCATGTTGACGACTTGAGTCTGGAGAGCTTTAAGTTCATCCTTCTCATTTTGTAGCTCCATGTTATTTGGTAGAAAAGGCCTGAGAGATACTAGCTCTTCCCATACTATTTGAATGCCATGCTTCACACTAGCAATAAAATTCACCTTTCCTTCTAGCATTTTCTTCAATTTTCTTAACAAGGAATCAAGAAATCCTATTGCATTGGTCTCGGGATAATTAAATTGTGATGGAGTCATTAAGTACAACTCTCTTACTTCAGCCTTGACTCTTTTAATTTTTGGTAGGAAATTAAAAAGCTTAATCTTGGAAATGCCCTCTTTCATTTCATCAACACGAATTGAGCCAATGAGAGATTGCACCTCACTAATGATAGCAACAATTTGTGCAAGTATATGTTTTCCATCATCTAACGTCACCTCTAAATCCTCTAGGTTCTCCATAGGTTGATCCATGACAAATGATAACAAGAATATCAATGCTTCGCGAAGGATTTCATCATCATTGCTCGTAGGTATAACTAAATTTTCAAGGAGAAAATCAACATAACTTGCAAGGAGTTGAGAAATAATTGTATCTTTAAATTTATGATATCTTGTAGCCTGAAGCGCATTCAAGTAAGATGCTATGACTTCTGGAGTGTAAGGCATGGTCTTGTGCATCAGATCAAAAAGCATAGTCCCCATGGTAGAAGCTAGGCTGTCATCCATTCCATCAATCCAATGCAGACATATGAAATATGAGATGTGATTAGCCCAAGTTCGAGTACGAGACATGAGTTCACCCAAATTCTTAACTCTAGTCATCCTGTGAGCTATCCCCAGGTTAGCAAATTTTCCAAACATCTTGAGTTTCCTTGAAATGAAGTCAATTTGTTACTTGACAAGAGTAGTAGGATGAATTTTGGAGTCGAGAAACTCAAGATTCTCTAGGACAAAATTAATGAAAGAAGCCGTTTCTGTTCCATATTCAAGAAACAACTTCTCATCGTGTTGGCAGGGCTTACATTTGTATTCACCACCCAACAAAAGAAAACAAGTTTCCCTAGCGTGCTGCTTTAACTCAATTTTTTTCTGTAAGTCACAACTCATTTTCTCCCAATTCATGATTTCACCTTGAGCTCGTCGTGGTGGCACTTTAAACTCCTTGGCTATTTGCCTTAATATACGCTTCATAGTACCCATGACAGATTGCAAATGCCAATCATCATCTGATTCTTTCAAATACTCCAAACCCCCAAAAAACATTTGCAAGAATCTTATGTCCATTATACCAAGTAACTCTTCCAAGATTTGAAGTATACACATTTTCCTTTTCTCACTTATTCTACTTGCCCACTGAGTTTTTATTTTTTGTAGTATACCAAGTAAATCTTCCAAGATTTGAAGAATCAGCACAGGTTGGATGGCTTTTTAGTTCCCCTTTCCTTTTCTCAGTCATTCTAGTTGCCCACCAAGTTTTTTCCTTTTGGTGTAGTATACACTTCATAATGCCTACAAATCAGCAGTAGTAAATAGTGAAATAAATATAGTACTACAAACTTAATTTCAATAAAATTGGATATCAGCCAGTAAAGTCATCATGTAAACCTACAACAAGTACCAAGAATGACTAATGTGTTTCTCAATTGTTAATCTCATACTATTAAATATGCGTGAGCTTTTTCCCTCTATGAAATCAATCAATCTCATCCAATCTTTGCTTCAAAATAGTAACTTTTTATATGTTTCAATAATTTATGGAGTACATGCTAAACCTCATTACATCTAATTATGTATAATTTATATATTTCATAACTCCAATAATTTAACAGAATTTTCACAAAAATAGTCAAATAAAATAATTTAAGAGAATCTTTATCTATATAGAATAAATGAATTTCTTTTCACTTTAAAAGAAGCTTTAATTTTTGTTGTTAAAAGTTAAACAAAAAAATTATATATGATTAAAATTGTTTGGTATGTCCACCTTTAAATATTAGTAGTGAAGTTTTTATTCAATTAACTATTTAATTAATAATTTGATATAGAAATTGAAATTTGTAAATATATATAACAATTTCTAACATTCATGATTTTTATTTTTTGTGAATTATATTTTATTATGCAAATTAATCTTTATAAACCTACATTTAGTTTGATATATAGAAATAATTGAAAGTAGTATAAAATATTAGAATAATGATATATAAATGCGGAGTATGATTTTTTGTTTTCTATGAATAAATCTAGCATTTACATATGCTAAGAGAATTCATAATTTATTTTGATAATTATAAAATTAAAATATTATTAAATAATGTTTGAATTGCTACTAACATTTCAAGTTAAAAATATTTAAAATTATGATAAATTTAAAAGAAGTTTAGTTATTTTGAATATTATGTTCTATATTGTTTTTAATTTATAGTCATAAGTAATTTCTTTTTAATAATATCTATAAGTGAAATATCTATGCATATGTGAATTACAAAATTTAAATAATAACATGACTTTAAAAATCAAATCGCCAAATTTTTTATTGTATCAAAACATTTTAAAATTAATATTCATAAAGTGTTAAGAAAATAGTTTTAAAATTTCACAAAATTACACTTATATCCAGAGAAGCCTGTAAATTGAGAAAAACTAAATCACAAAAAATCCCCACCAACTCTCCTTGTTAATATTAGTAATAGTTTTGGAACTTCAGACAAGGTGTGGGGTTTGCCCTATGATAATTTAAAATTGATTAAATATTAATTTTTTTGTGCTTTTTAACATATGTCATTCGTATTTTAAACTAATTTTACTCTATTTTTTGCATTTTAAAGCTCTCCATTTTATTTTATTTTTTGCCAACATTAGAATTTTGTTCTTCCTTTAATATTAGTTTTTTTGCTGCTTATTAAATTATAGTATTTTTATTAATCTAAACTTAAGCTTTTATATTAGGTTTTGCTAATTAAAATTTATTTAGCATGTATACCTTTAAATAATATTATAAAATTAATTTGATTAATTTTTCAATTGGCACTCACATATCAAAATTGAAATATATAATAACTTTGAATATTATTATGTTCTTTTATATTATATTTTATAGTGCTTTAATGTTATGTTAATATACAAAATATTTGTAAATAAAAAATTTATATTGAGAATAATATTTGTAAGATAAATATGCAATTATATGTGGGTCATAAATTTATGTAATGATATAAATCAAAAAAATTAAATTCCATAAGTCTAAAATATTTAGAAAAAATAAATCATTATTAGAATTGAACTATTGGTTGCATTCCTAGTTAAAATTTAAAACATAAAAAATAATAACTTTCTTCATAAAGTAAAAATTTATAAAGCAAATGAAAAATTCAATAATCTTTGAATAAGTAGCCTCAAAAATAAATAAAATTATATCAATACCAAAAAGATATTTACAAAGATTGACTAAAAAATTCCAAAAATTTTCATTTTGTTTAAGTAAAAATAAAATAAAACGTGTTCAAACAAAAGCAATTTAGGAAAAAAATTAAACTACACGAGGTTAGGGCATGACGTATTATTTTTAAATTTTTAATAAATATTGATTTATAAAATTTTTAAAATATATAATGAATTTTTATATTATATATTTTTGACTTTATTTTTTGAGCTATACATTCTTTTGTTAAATTAATTTATAATTAAAACAAAAAATTTTATGATAATGTAGTTAATTGAAATACTACTTTCTTTAAAGAAAGAAAAATCTATTAAGAGTGACCCTTATAGAGAAAAACCAATAATTTTATTTTATATTTTTACTATTGTTGACACAAGGTTTATAACTCAATTTTATAATTGATTTTGATGATAACAAATATTGAATTGAATTTTCATAATTAATTTTCAAATAGACATTCAATGAAATATTTTAATTTGATAAATTGAAGATAATATGCTTGGAAAAGATTAATATTAATTTTAAGGCATTTTTACCTAATTTGGATGAAGCAAGAAAGGAATTTCAAAGTTTAAAGTAATGGAAATTAATGAAAGATGAAAACTTGAACTAGAAGGTTAACTTGGATTAATAAAGAAATCAGATATATGTTAGGCTGCGTGTGGACAAGCACTTTTTATTTGCAAATAAGAATATTCTCAAACAAAAACAAACTATCTAAACACATTTTTATTTTAAAAGTTAGAATTCAAATTTTCCCACTCAAACTCCTCTCACATAATTTTAAAAAATTTTCCTTCCCTCCAAAACACTTTTTCTATCAAAAAATACCCACCAAAATTTTCACACATTCCAATACAACTTTTTCCATTTGCAAATGAAAATTGCTTGTCCATACGCAGCCTTAGTATTTTGATAATTTCTAAAGGTATAACGGTTTAATTATTGTGAAATTTTAATATAGTAAACTAGACTTCCATATCTACAACTTTACTGAACTAAATAGTTTCTGGATCTGAAGTTTAGGTGTTAAAAAATGTGCTGGAAGAGTAGTTATTACTGAAGATACTTTAATTATGAATTTTGGAGTTAGTTTCTATTTATGAGGCATAACTCATAATTTACAACTTTAAAAATTCTATTTTTTGGTGTGTGAAAATACAACATATAGATATACAACTTTTGTATTTTAAGGTTTACCAAATTAGGAAAAAATAATGGTGAAACAATATTTTTAAAGTGTAAACATAGATGCAGATTGTTAGAAAAAGTTATCTGAAACTAGTCTCGGTTTAGAGGCTGTATCTGAAGATCTAACCATTGGATGAAGCTCAAATTTGTCCAGATAATAGGCAACTTTTACGGATACAAAATCATTAATCTGAGTGATTGTTAGATATGGACTTTATGAAGGTGAAAAAAGGTCACAAATGTATATTGGAAAATCTGAATTCGAAAGGAAGTATTGGAAGCAAGGAAATTCAAGTTCTTTGAAGGGCAAAAGTGTCTTTTCGCTTAGCAACGGCTATTTTGGAATTTTTTCCTATAAATACAGCCTCAAACTCAGATTACTGTAGAAGAGCAAGAAAAAAAAGGAGATAAGGTAAGAAAGAAGTTCTTACAAAGAAAACTAAGTTGTTTAGTGAATTCTTCTCACAATTGTGCTTCATTTTTCATATTCTTTTTTTTTTTTTATCAAAAGGTCGATAATTGTATTAACTTAGTAACAGTGAACATTTACAATCAAATGTCCCCCAAAGTTGGACTCTTCTTAACTCTAGTCTTGGCTAAGACGAAATGACAACACTTCACACTTCAACCCACATTCCCACAAAAATACACCATAGAAGAAATAGAGACCCTACGAAGACTGAAAGGAATCCCTCCTAGTAGGGTATCTATGACCTCAACATTGTGTTCTCCCGTTGATAAATTCGTTAGCCACTGATCTTCAACATGATCCTAGCTAACTAACCTATCCCTCAAAAATTTCCGCAACATGTCCTCTCTACACTAAGCAAACCCTGGTTCTGAAACAGCAGAAACCAGCTCAACCTATACCAGAACATGAAACCTATGCCCAAACAACAAAAACAAAAACAACACCAATAAACTTTACACAAAAGTAAAAAAATAGAATCTAAACTACCATTTTAGCTTGAGTATATTCCAACCAAGCATGCCTTGCCAGCTCTACTACATCCTTCACGGGCATCCATTCCCTCTGAAAAACCCACATGTTCCGGCTCTTCCAAATCATCTACATAAGATACGCCATGAACTGTACCCTTTCAACCCAGCCATGCTCCCTAATCCGAGAACAGAGATGTTGCCACCAGTGCTGAAAATTGGCAAGAGGCAGAACCCTAACCCAAATTTGTTGAACTCTAGAACAATGAAACAGGAGGTGTTCAATAGTTTCATCCGCTATGCCACACATTGGACAAATAGGCTCAACTAGTAACCTTCTTTGATGCAGCTTATCATGTATCGGCACAATATTATGAGCACAACACCATACAAACTGTTTGACCTTACTTGTGACCTTGAGCTTCCAAGTAGCTGTCCACATCTGGTGCCTTCTCTCTCTAGCATTACTGGACTCAAGTACTTGTTCTGCAAGTTGCCTATTCTGCCGCAACTTATGATACGCCGCCTTCACTGAATACCCTTGCATACCCTCAGTTGTTCCACTTCCACCTCTTACAATAAACCTTGCCCCCATGCAACCCTTCCAAAGCCAGTAAGCATTTTGTTTATCTACAACCAACAACACATCTGTGTTCGGGAAATATTTTGCTTTCATGACCTCACTCATCAATAACTCAGGATGATTAATAACTCTCGACAATTGTTTCGCAAGTAAAGCATCATTAAAGCTTTGAATATCTTGAAAGCCCAATCCCCCCTCCTCCTTTGCTTTCGTAAGATCCTGCCATTTCTTCCAATGAATTTTCTGCCTTGCATCTTGATGTGCACTCGTAAGTCGACAAATTTCTTTACACACTCCCTTGGGAAGTTTAAAACAACCCATGACATATGTGGGCAAAGCATTTATCACTGCACGAATAAGAACCTCCTTACCGGCTACACTCAAGAACTGAGACTTTCAATTTTGAATTCGGTGCTGAACTTTATCAATAATAAACTGAAAGACCTCTCTTTTGGACTAACCAATCCTCATAGACAACCCCAAGTACCTAGCATTCGATTGCTCCTTCACACCCCCCATCACTTCACAACTTATCATTTTTCATATTCAACTTGTGAGAGTTTTGTTCTTAGTTGATTGAGTTTTTAAACTCATCATTATTGTTGTAAGAAAAGAAAATTTATTACCCTTTTGTTTTTGTGAGAGTTGAGAGAATTCTTGTTGATCTTGGTCCAAGTGTTAGAATCAAGACAGGAGATATTCTTTGAAGGAGACTTGTGGAGTGATTTGGAGATAAAATCACTTGGTGTGAGTGATTAGGGGATAGAATCACTTGATAAGATTTTATAGCACCTTTGGAAGCTAGTTGTAACAAGTTATTCAAGGAATAGTGTAGAAATCTCAAGGAAGGTCTTTGTGAGTTTTCCATATTTGGTTATCATTTTCATTGTGATATACTTGTTTTACGGGTTGAAATTTTATTTGTAAATTTTTTAAGCAACCCTATTCACCCTCTCTCTAGTGTTGCTATTTGGGACAACATTACTGTTTTGAAATGTCTTGCCAAACCAATAAGAGCAAGTCTTATTTTTAACTTATACTAATAAGTAAAAATTTTTCAATATAAAAAATAAATTTTTCTGGAATATATTTAAGCAGAACATATAATTGTATGCATTGTAAAAATTTATATGTTAATATAAGTTAAAAAATAAAATTTGCATAACAAATAGTTTGATTAATTTTAGATTAACTATTGATTGTATTTAAAAGTAAAATTTAAATAACTAATAATAATTTTTTAAGTTAAAAGTAAAGAAAACACACTAAAAGCTTGTAAAGAAAATTAAAACACAAACTATTTGATGAGGATTTGTAAACGTGAAGTTTGTATTGGTTTTCCTATGAATAAATGTACCAACTATGGCTGAACACAATTTTTGTAGTTTACTTGGTAAATATATTAGAGTAGTAAATGACAATTAAAATAACTTTATATAATAACTAGAAGTAGAATAATAATTTTGAGTCAGAATTATAGCAATGATAAATAGCAAGCAAGTTATGTTATTAATATTTATGTTCAACATTAGCTTTTAATTTATGATAATGCACATTTTTGTTAAATATACACACGTGCGTCAATAAATAACAAGATCTTTATGACGATATGAATTAAAAAATAAATCTCCATGCATAACAAAAAAAAGTTTGAACATTTTAACTAATTACATTTTAATGTAAAATTTAAATAAACAAAAAAAATTTATGCTAAAACAAAAAAATAATATAAAAGCTTTTAAAACAAATTAAAAATTATAAAAGTGTTGAAAACATAGTTTTGAAATTTTTAAAAATTACAATCGAATTAAAGAATACATGCAATCTGAGAAAAACTTGACGACAAAAAGTAATTTCTCACTCTAATTTTTATATAATAGATATAAAGTGAAGTTTATTTTTGGTACATATATTTATGTTATGTGAGATATAAAAAATTATTATCTAAAGTAATTAAATAATTTTCTAATCCTCCTTTTTTTGTCGCAAATGTAGTTTTAAAAATTAAAATATTTTTATTAACCAATTAAAAGTAAAAAAATAAATAAAAACTTACACGAAAGATATAGGATAAAAAACATGCAATTTTGGTGGTTTGGGAGGGGAGAGGAGGAATAGAATGTGACAAAATATAAGAATGTTACAAAGAAAAACTTGTGACGTAACTAAAAATTAAAAAGAATAAGAATTTTAACCATCTTTAAATTATTAAAAATTAATGGATAATAAGTGGATAATCATTTTAAAAGTTTGTAAGGTTTAAAACTTTAGTCGTCTTCCAATTACTGTAAATTGACAATAAGTAGATTTTAACTGCTTGTAAAATTTTGAACTTTAACCATTTTTAATTACTAAATATATTAATATTAATATTAAAGAATAATAGAAAGACAATTAATGACTAATATTTTTATTAATTATATTAAAACCGACTAACAAAATTTTGTTTTTATATAATAGTGATTACTACAGTATTCTGACTCATAATAATTAATTACAACTAACAATTAAAAAATAAGAGTAAGAATGCAAAATTATACATTTAATATTGAATTAAGTGTATTTTACCTAATAAATAAAAAAAATTGCACCCAATCGAAAGTGAATTTTTCTTTTTTAAAAATGGAGAAAGTATTTGTGTGTGATAAAGAAAGTACACAATCCATAATTGAAAAAATAAAACCACAAATGACAATAATGCACGCTTAATTATTTAGACATTTCATTTTTGCTGATAAGCTATATTTTTAATTTTAAAACTCTAATTTCAGAACAAATAAGTGCAAATGCACCTTTAATTTGATTTTGGAAATATTAGTGTAACTTATATTTCTTAATTATAGTTTATTATAGCTTACCTTATGATTTTCCACGTTATCTCATTTAACTCTTGTGACTCTATATAACTCTTACTATTCCATGTAATTCATGTAAATCACTTGCACTATATGACATATGTAATTCCCTATATCATATAACTCATGTGTCCTACATTAGCATTTAGGTGTTACAACCTACAAATTTCATAAAATTCGTCTTTAAATTCAAAATTTAGTTAAGGAATTTCTTGTACAAGTAAACTATTGTAACAAATGTCTCAGTTTATAATGTCATTTTGGTTCCACTCAGTTCCAAGGTGCACGTTTAACATGATGAAGTCATAACACAACTATCCTTTTAAATTGCTCATGTTAAATTCTCCACTAATGTAACATCTCTCATAATAATTCAAATTTAAATATTTAATTAGACACCAATCAATAAACAAAGTAAAGCATGACTATAAAATTTATAAATTTCATTAATCCAATGAATTTGAGAATTCTCACTAAAAATATGAAATAAAAACTGACAAACTAAATATGTAAACCATAATATATTAAATAACAGCGTATGCAAAGAATACATACCTTGCTGGTCAAGAACCTCCAATTGAGCAAATATATATTATAATTTGCAAATCTTAATTTTTCCTTCCTTTTTATCTTTTTTCCAAGAAAACCTAGGACGATTTGAGGCTTTCCTCTTCTCCACTGGAATCCCCTCAAGAATGAGGAGTGAGAGACTTTAATTACAAGGAAATGGGGGAATCCCTTCAAGAATGAGGAGTGAGCGACTTTAATTACAAGGAAATGGGTGTCGAAATCTGCAGATGCAAACAATATATTCATTCACCTAAAAAGTATTGGTATTAACAAACGTCAATAATGGAAAAAGCAACAAAAATCTTCAGAGATATTGACATCCACTTGCTTTGCTATGAAATTTCAAGGAACCTCCTAAATTTTCATTTTGAGGATGGGAAAAAAATTAGAAAATACTACTACTCATATAGAAGTAAAAGTGGATTAATATAGCATTTGTAATTGCTAAATAATTTAGGCCCCAACATTTTAATTATTACAAATTTATTTATTGTAAATATCATTACTAGTTGGTCAGCACAAAGAAACATATGTAGGGAAAAAAAAGATAACAAACACGAGTACAAAAGAAGAGGAATATACATTTATGACTGATAAATCTTAAATTGTACATATTTATTGTTAATATTTTTCCTAATATTTGGTTGATTTTGGGATGAAATTAATTGATTTGGTTCTGTTTTGTGTTTTAGATGTTGAAAGTGGAGATTTGGAGAAAAATGGACTAAAGAGCAAAGTTTTGTGAGAAAAGTGACCAGAAGACATTCCGTTGTCTTCTGTGACCACGCCTAATACATTAATGGGTTGGGCCAATTTTTTTATCAAAAAGAAGAATTTTATGGACAAAATTTTCATCAAGAAAAGGAAATTATGAGCTATTAAATGCAAGAAGGAAAGGGGATGAAAGACAGTAAGTTTTTAGGGAACAAGTCTTTTATTTTAGTTGGGAATATTTTTCCCATTCTTGTTATATTTCCCTTTTATAGTAGAATTGGATTTTTAGTAACTCTTTAGAATAGTTATCATTACTATATTTTAGCAGTTAGCTTTTATTATAAAAAGAGAACCCTTGAGGGGCCAAACTATATAGAAAGAAAAGGCAGTAGCCACCTCTCTTTTAAAACACACGTTCTCCTCTTTTCTCCCTTAGGGTTATAAATTTCTTAGAAAAATTCAAAAAGTCATGTGTGCCACCATAAGTGGCTAAACTCTATTTTCTAATTCAAGAGAATGATTGATTTCAATTGTAATAACTGTAAGGTTTTCTTCTTAAATTTATATTTCTTGCTTTTAATTCAAGTACTTTTTGATTTTTGATTTTATTTTCTATGAGTAATTGATGTTGGTTAATCTGACAAATTATTTTTTCATCTTTTATTCAAGTGTTATCCATGAGTTCAGTGATCCGTAATTGTCATGAATGAATGGAACAAGTAACAACTAGGTTAATTATGTTTATGACTTGAAATATGCATATTTAGCCTAGGGGAATCAATGAAACAAGATTAATTTACTACAACTATTTCAGTTCTTTAATCTTAGTTTAACTGTTTTCATAGATTTTAATGCTATCATTAATTTGATATGGAACACTATCATGCCCAATCAATTAATGATAAGTTTTGATTCGGGTGCTGGTCGTGGTCAATTATTTTAAGAAAATAGAAAATTTATTGCGGCTATCCCAATAAGTTTTCGAGTTAAATATTTGAATTTGCAAGATGATTATTTGTGAGCTATGATCATTGATGCAATTGAATGAGATCAACCATTGGATTAGAAGTTCAGTAAACTTGGTATTTTTCTCAATTTTTTTGTTTGGTTATTGGTTTTAGTTATTTGTTAGAATTGGATTAGTCATTACTTTATTCAAAAATCACTCCCCCCGGGCCCCCCCTCCCCCCCCCCAACCCCCTCAAATTTTTATTTTATTTTCAATTGTTTCAAAATTTAGAACTACACTTTTGGTTTCATTGGGATTCGACTTGATCTACTATTGCTGCAAATCTAATTTGAAATCACTGGAGGCCAGTGATTAATTTTGAGGGTTTCGACAAACACGTCAATGATATTTGATTTCAGTGGAAAAAAAATTAGATCGAAATATTGGGACTCTTTCACATAAGAAGAATTTTTCTTATCTAACATTTTAATTTATTAAAATGTACAAAATATCCATTGTATCTAATTAAGAAAATACATGCATTTTTTATCTATTTGAATTTAAGTTTGTACTAGGTGAGAAAGATAGTGCGATTTGCGTGAGTCCTGTGGCTCTTCTTCAGGTGTTTGTTTCATTCTTCTACGGACGAGGAGTGAGTACTTCCTGCTGTGGTTTTTCTTTTCTGCTGTGTTTTTGTTCGTTGGTTCTTCCGGGGTTTGCTCTCCGAGGGATTTCAGTGTGGTGGATGATGACGGATTGCGATGTGGTTGGACCGGTTCGGCGGCTTCAGCTTACTTCAGCTGAAGAAGGATCAGTGCAGTTGCGGGTGGATGATCTACAGACTGGTCAGGAAGAGGGTGCACGCAGCTTGCTGGGAAAATTATTTGGGGTTCGGCGAGCTAACTTTCTGCGTTTGAAACATACGTTGCAAGCCATCTGGCCAGTTGCTCAGCCTTTTCTCGTTCGGGAACTTGGGATTAACTTTTATCAGTTTGTTTTTCATTCTGAGGAGGATAAATTGAAGGTAAAAGCGGGAAGAGGGTGGCGGTTTGATAATCAATATCTGGTTTTGAAAGAGTGGGCTGAGGATGTGACAAAGGAGGATCCCGATTTTACTAAAGTCCTAGTTTGGGTTCAGGTATGGGATTTGCCTAATCATTGGATTACAAGGGAGGCTGGGTTTCGGATTGGCAATGTGTTCTCACAAGTGCATGATGTGTTTCTTCCGGAAGGGGGTAGTCCAGCTGGGAGACATCTCAAAATCTTGGTGGTTTTGGACTTAGAGCAGCCTTTCTTGCGGGGAGTTGAGGTACGGTTTCAAGGTGTGGCTTCTTTGGGTGTGGTTTAAATATGAGTTCCTCCCTACATTTTGTGTTTATTGTGTACGTGTGGGACATGGGGTGCTGGTGTGCGAGAAGAGACGTGATGATCAGAAGGAAAATAAGGTGAGGGAGGGCCAATTTGGCTTATGGCTACGTGTAGGAACTGCTTCGCATCCTACCCTCCAGAAGACTTGTGCGCTGAAGAGTGGGGAGGAGTGGCTCTCAGAACCCATGCTTCCCCATTTGCTGTGTCGGTTGGCGAAAAGGAAGGAGGTTGCTGAAGAGCGGGGGCTTGTGGATGCTGGTCTAGAGGTTGAAGAGGGTGTGCAGCTAAAGCAGCCTTCTCCCAAAGCTCTGGATTCTTCTCCATCATTGAGCTGCTTGCTTCCCGAAGTGCAGTGCCGACATTTGTTACATGCGAGTTCCAGCAAGCTGCTGAAGCAGCCAGCTCATTTGCATTCGGTGCCCAGCAAGAATCATGATGCAATTGCAATTCCAACGCCAACACAAGTGGCTGCTCCTGCTGCTTTGAAGATTGTAACAGATATGATCGAAAGTCAAACACCAGCTTCTGCTGGTTTAATCCTATTGGACCTGCACGTTCCTCATATCCCTTCACCCGAGTTGCATCATGATGCTTTCGTGTCTTGCGCTCAGATTTCTCCGCATCTCCCGATTCCAGATTTGCAAACTTCAGGATTTGTTTCTTCTCTCGGTTTGGCAGATTCGGCAGCTGATGTTGCGTCCCATTCTAGTGCTTCAGCCGACTCCCCTTTAGTGATCCCTCAAATGCCTAGGTCGAGACGCTTGCTTTTTGCTGATGATTCGTTGCTATTTCGTGAGGCAGAGTTGGGTCAGGCACAGGTGTTGCAGGATGTTCTTTTTTAGTATAGTCAATGTTCGGGCCAAAGAATCAATTTGGATAAGTCCTCTGTGTTTTTTAGTCACAATGTCTCCAGGGAGGGCAGGGCTGAGATTTGTCAATTGATGGGGGGGATAAAGGAACAATCTAATGCTCGATATTTAGGGTTGCCTATGATGATTGGCCGCTCGAAAAGGGAGGTGTTTACATTTCTTATTCATAAGGTGCAGCATCGCATCCAAAATTGAAGGACCCAATTCTTGAGCTTGGCGGGTAAAGAAGTACTTATTAACTCGGTGATCAATACTTTACCAACATATGTGATGGGATGTTTCAAGCTTCCAATGGGTGTCTGTAATGAGATTTGTCGCCTCACAGCTAATTTTTGGTGGGGCGTGCATAAGGATGCAAGAGCGAAAATTCATTGGAAAAGGTGGCAAGATCTTACTAAGGCAAAGGAGGAGGGGGGGTTGGGGTTTCAGGATCTTCAACTCTTCAATGACACTTTGTTGGCTAAGCAGCTTTTGCGAGTCACGTCACAACCGGATTTATTAATAAGTAAAGTCATGAAAGCCAAGTATTTTCCTAATGATCAGTTGCAGTCAGCGGTAGAGAGGACAAATGCGTCTTGGTTGTGGAAGGGGTGGATGAGAGCAAGATATGTGTTGCAAGGTATGGAGCCGCATATTCGCCATAATGCATATTCGGTTAGGTCAGCATATCATAATTTGCAACAGGAAAGACAATATGCAGATCTACAACCCGAATGTAGTACTGCGCGGGAGAGGAGGCATGGTATGTGGCATGCAACCTGGAAGTTGAACTTGATGGGTAAAGTAAAGCATTTTATCTGACGATGTTGTCACAATATCTTGCCCGTAAATGCTAAGTTGTACCAGAGGAAAATGCAGGTAGAGCCTACTTGTCCAGTGTGTGGTGTAGAGGAGGAGACGCTGGAGCATATGGTGTTCCATTGTTCTCGTGCTAAAACCGTTTGGCAGTTGGCTAATATAGACTGGGCGAGGTTGGGTGGGCACCAGGTCAATTTTCATCAATGGTGGCTAGATTTCTGTTCTCGGAGTCAAGAGCATACATGGATGGAACGAGCTCAGTTTACAGCCTACATCCTATGGATGCTATGGAAATGCAGAAATGTTTGGGTTTTCCAGCGGGAATGGATGGAGGCGAGGGAAATAGTAGAGTTGGCACGGCAAGCTTGGTTAGAGTTTTTGGATGCAAATAAGAGCTAGCTAAGATCGGCGAGTTGATCAGTGGCTGACTTGTAGATAGAGTGGGTAAGCATCGGAGGTTGTATGGGACAGTCATTGGTAGTTGATAGATTGGTCAGTAGATTTATCGTTTTGTTTGATGCTGACTATATTTTGTTTGACCTGTCTTTTTGTGGGATGAAGGGTAGTATGTTGACGAGAAGTCATTTCGTCTTAGCCGCACAAAGAGCTAAGAAGAGTTCAATTATGGCGGACATTACTTGTAAAGTTTAACTTTTAAAAGTTAATAATATTATCGATCTTTTGGAAAAAAAAAATTTAAGTTTGTGGGTTGAGAAATCGATAAACAAGAGAAATGACAACAAAAATCAAATCGAAGAAAAAAATTTAAAATCTTTAATCAATTTTCAGAATGATGACAATATATAATATTTATGATTGAATATTCAACTTTTGCAATTATTAATTTTTGAAATTTTCTATTGATAATATGTTCACTTTTATTGATTTTTTTTTTGTCCTGTCGTTATTTCTAATAGTTGACTTTCCTTCGGGCGAATCAAAGGAGTCATGATAATTTCCTCAATATAATTAAAACTAGAGAGAATAGTTTGCCATTTTGAAAATGGTCAGGGAAATTTTTTTAAATTCTCTATTGATAATATGTTACTTTAGTCATTATTAATTTTTATCAGTAAATAGCTTTTTGTGGTCATTAGCTTGTTGTGATTAATTATCTCTAGATTTATATATTTTACAAATTCTACCGATTCCCTCCCAATAGCCATCCCCAATGCAACCACACAGGAGACAACTTTTACTATGCATGGATTGCTTAGATAGAAAAGAAAAGGTATCTGAAATAAAAAAGACATAAAAAATTAAGAAGCAAAACAATAAAGTGTGCACATTGTTCCTCATTAATTGCTTGGACTGTTATGATATATTATTAAAAAATCTCTATTGGCATATTTCAAGAAGTGGCAAAAGTTTGTGAGAGTATTACCAACATTTGATCACAAATTGCTCTTGCATTGTAATTTGCCTTTGTATCCAGTGTTTTCTTAATTTTAATAATCGAGTAATATGCCAAAAAGAAAAAAAAAACACTTCCAAAATTTTCTTTTTCAGCAGTAAATTATCCCTATCAATTATTAATTACAGAAATTGACCCCCTTCAAAGTTCTCATTTGTAGTGATATACCCAGGGTCCAACTAGCCCGTGGGAATCGATAATTATAGAAAATGATAAAATCACCATTACATTACTTGAAATGTCCAAATTAACTTCATGCACAACATGCCTCTTTTCGAATAGGTAAATAGGTGGTGTAAGATGAATTTGAAGTATCAGACAGACAGAATTATTTGGACAATGACATGAGGATCCCTTTTTTTCGTTTTTGATTTTAAATGTTGATTTCCACACTCAGGTTTAACCTTGGGATACATTTGTTTCAAATTACTACTCAAGAAGTGGTGAGTGTAGAATTCAACAAAAATAAAAATATCTATTCTGGATATATTTTAATGTATAGTAATAAGTAAGGTTGTATCTATATAAATTGGTTAATCTATTTTTTATGAGAAAAAAAGAAGTAAAGTAGGTATGGAAATTTGTGGATGCCAATGATAGGGATCATAATATTTATATTTAGTATTCATATTTCACCTAATTTTGGATTGATTTTATGTTGAATTTGATTTGTTTATTTATATTTCAGTTTGGAGTGGAAATATGAGGATTTGAAAAAAATGGGAGATAGAACAGAGGATGGGAATTGGAATTGTGAAGATTGGAAACCAGACTAGAAGACTTTCTTGTGCAAGATGTGGGCACATCTTACCAATTGTTGAGTTGGACAAATTTGACTTTCACAAAGGGAGTTGTTGGTAGTTTGTTAGGAGGGAGACAATTCTTTGCAGTAAACTAAGAAGATTAGGCTGTTAGTGTAATTAAAAATTTGTTTTGGATTGATTATCTTATATTTTCTTTAGTTATGAATTTGAAGTTAGATAATTTGTTATCTTATCATCATTATCTAGCCGGCCATCACCACAGGAACACACTCTATTTAAGAGCTTTCTATTTGTCTTCCAAGACAATAGAGTTAGTCTTGGTAAAAAACAGACAAAAAAAATAGCACGTTATCCACCACGAGTAGTTAGATAGTTTCTTTCTGATTGAACAGATATTTTGGATCCAATTGCCATCATTGTGAGGTTTTGAGTTTAATTCTTTTTCCTTGACTTCAATTTGAGTACTTATTGATTCTTGCTTAAATTTTTTATTAATGATTGTATTGGTCAATTTGACAATTTAAATCAACACATTTCATTTCTGCTATCCATAAGTTCAGTGATCCATATTATCATGAACAAGTGGACCAAATAGCAACTAGATTAATTGTGTTTGTGCATAATTGATCTAGGAGAATCAATAGGACAAGATTGGATAATTGTAGCTATCTTAATTAATCAATTTTGGTTTAACGAATTCTGTAAAAAACTTAACGCTTCATTAATTGATATGGACGTGCTTAATCAGTTAGTGGTAAGTTTTGATTTAGATATTGCGTTTAGTCAGATATATGGGGGAATTAGAAGATTTGTTGTATCTATCCTAATAGTGTTCAGTTAAATACTTGAATTGGCAGGATACATACTTGTAACTTATGATCGATGACGCAATTGCATGGATCTATGCTCTTGGATAAGAAGTTTGACTTTATAAATTTCTTTGCTACTTGATTATTTGTTAGTTATTTATTTTAATTGTTGTTAGTGGTTAGTGAATTAGTTTAAATCTTCAAAAATCCCCATGAATTACTTTCCTTTATTTTAACTAAAAAATTAAATCGCTAATTCCTTGGGAATCGACTTGGTCCATTATTGTTATAAAATTAATCTGTAATCATTAGAGTGTCAATGATTAATTTTGAGGTTTTGACAAATACGTCAACAAAAAAAAAAAACAACTAAAAAGGTACACTGCTAATTAAATTAACATACATCAATATTTTAGAAAATCAATTTTAAGTGAAGAGCAAAAGCAAAGTAGAGAATAACAACAAAATAAACAAAACTTGGAGTTAAGAAAAAAAGATAAAAGTTGATACATACACAAATCTGAACACCAAAGAGGCAAAGAGAAGCAAAATTAAAGTGCATTCAAAATTCAAGAGAACACGGAAAAGTTCTTGCAAGAAGGACATGAAGAAGAGAAGATATTCCTTGAATATTTAGAGCTTTACAGGGGGTAGAAGAATGAGAAAGTGTAATAAATTCACAAAAGTGTGTAAGTTTGATGGTTCCAAAGTACAAGTATCAAACAATTACGATCCATGAACTTTTGCAGGCAAAAGCATATATTAACTGAAATACAAGTATTTAATTAGGCATGAATCAACAAAATGAAGCATAAATATGTAAAATTTATATATTTCACTATTCCAATAAATTTAAGAATTCTCACAAAAATAATCAAATAAGAATTACAAAGAAAAGATTTTAATTTTATTCCTTAATTCTAATGAGCAAAGAAATATTATTTACTTTCGTTTTGTTCGCTTCCAAGAGAATTTCACAAAGAAGATTTTTAGCCTTTTCACTTCTGCTTTCAAATTCCCAAGAATTTTTTAATTTTTCTTTTACGTTCAAGAATAAAAACCGATGGTTGAAGAGTGAGTAACTTTAATGAGTAAATGAGTGAGGTTTCTGCTGCAAAAGAATTGTATACAAATGTGTGGATGCAAATAATGGATGAGATGACTTCTTTTTTTGCCCAAAATCTTTCACTTCAATATCTGAATCAATATTTTTCCATAACTTCATACTAAAATTCATATACTTCATTATCACACGCCATGTGACTCATGCGGTTTCAGTAAAATTTCAAGGATCTCTCATAATTATAACTCACATTTTATTTATTACATCATAAGTTGCAGTTATTTTATTTTAATTTTTAAACAAAATTACCATAATATTACTCATTCTATTAAAAAAAAGTTTATTTTCAAAATTTTTCTTTATCTAAAAAAAATTCATTTTTTCATTAAAATTCCTATAGTATAGAAGTATGTGTAGCTTATAATTAAAAATATAAATATAAATATAAAATTATGCGTTTAAGTGTGTCGAACATAATAACTAAAAAAAAATTATACTTAACTAAAAGTAAAGTATTTGTGTATCCAATAAAGACAATACACAATCCATAATTTAAAAGAAGAATAAAAACACAAATGAAATGCATACTTAATTATTCAATCCTTTCAATTTTACTGATAAGTTGTACTTTAAAAACTCTAATTTTAGAGCAAATTAATAAGTGCAAATGTGTAGTTTTAAATATATAAACCCCTTAATTTGGTTTTAGAAATATTACTGTAACTTATATTTCTTAATAATATTATATTCTATCTTACCCTATGATTTTTCACATTATCTCATTAACCTCCTTTGTCATTCTTACACTCCATGTCATTCTCACTATTTCATGTAATTCTTGCAAGTTTGCTACGCCATGTTACTCTCATGTAATCCCTTACAACATGTAACTGATATGACCTACATTAGCATTTAAGTCTTACAACCTTCAAATTTTTATAAAATTCATCTTTAAATGAAAATTTTACTTGTATCTATTATTTAAAAAAAAAAAAAACTAGCCTAGCTTGTTCAGAATTTCCTGGGGAAGGAAACTATTGTAACAAATGTCCCACCATATCATGTCATTTTGGCACCACTCAGTCCCAAAGAGCAAGTTTAAAATGATGAATCATAACGTAAACTTTCCTTTCAAATTACTCCACTTATTGATTTCTCAACTGTTAAATGACTCAATATTTATGATGTAAAACTTCTCATAATAATTCAAATTTAAACAATTAATACGGCACCAGCCAATAAACAAAACAGAGCATGACTATAAACTTTGTAAATTTCATTGTTGGAATGAATTTGAGAATTCTCACTAAAAATATGAAATAAAAACCGACAAAAAAAAAGTGTCAAACAGTAATATAAACCATAACATAGTAAATAAAAGAGTATGCAAAGAATAGATACCTTGCTGATCAACAACTTCCAATTAAGGAAGTATATCATATATTTGCAAATCTTTTTCCTCCTTTTTTTGATCTTTTCCCAGGAAAACTTAGCGTGATTTGAGGCTTCACTCTTCTCCACTCCAATGCCTCATAAGGAACTTTTCCCTACCTTTGTTTACTGAAGAAAGAAAACCGACTGCTGAAGAGTGAGGAGTGAGGAAGGCTTAAGGAGCAAATGGGGGAGGTTTGTGGCTGCGGGAAAGAATTTTGTGGATATCTGTAGATGCAAACAAAATTCACATAAAAACTACTCTACTAAGGAGTATTAGTAGAAACATACATCAATAATGGAAAAAAGCAACAAAGTCAACATGTCCTAGTGGTGGCTACTTTTTTAGAAGAAAAAATGATGCTTCTAATAAACCTATCCTTACTATAGAGGAAACACCCAAAATAGTCCTCCACATTTCACCGAATAATCTTTTTCATCCTCCACTTTTAAAACGGGAACAAATAGTCCTTCAAATTTCAAGGGCCAAAATTTGAAGGAAAATTTTAGAACTAAACGTTCCCGTTTCTGAAATTTGAAGGACTAAAAGTTCCCGTTTATTTCACAAATAGTACCAAAAGTTCCAATTTATGAAATTTGAAGGACTATTTGTTCCCGTTTTAAAAGTGAAGGATGAAAAAGATTATTTGCTGAAATGTGGAGGACGATTTTGGGTGTTTCCTCCTTACTATATTGCAGGCGACAACAAGTACTTGTGCCAGAATCATTTCATTAACTTCGATATCATTACGCTATTACTGGCAAGAATTCTCAATCACTGAAATAATTAAATAACCAAAAAAAAAAAAGGCCTTGAAAAGGTATAGGAATTAAGAAGACGCACCTTTAACTGATTAACAGCTTCTAACTGGCACACAACTCCTTAAGAGTTGAGTCTTTCGACTTCTCCACTTAAATTGGAGGAATTGAGAAAATAGCAGCTCCCTTAAAAACATTTGCAAAAATAGCAGCTTGACCAAGTCATTTGCAACAATAGCAGCTTGACTGTAAAAGCGATGGGAAAATACCGAAAAACCCCTGATACAATCCAAGTTCATCGTTTAACTTCATGTCACCGTTCTGCTGCCATTTTTTCATTCTTCATGGATTGAACAACCCATTTCCACGGTGCGTAATAATTCAACATGAAGTTTGATTTCATGACCGACGAATAAACAACTGGTTTGATTTCGCCGAGCGGATAATAATAAAAAATGTAAAATACATCCCGACCGACGAACAAACAAAATCCCGACGTCTCAAACTGGCAATTGGATATTTGAAGATGGCCGAAGACTTATTAAGGTTCTACGCCAAATAAGGAAGGAAGTCGGCATCTGTTGGACGAATAAACGATAATTAGTCGATGTTTCGT
The DNA here is from genome assembly GCA_020080225.1 of Gynochthodes officinalis. Taxonomy (NCBI): domain Eukaryota; kingdom Viridiplantae; phylum Streptophyta; class Magnoliopsida; order Gentianales; family Rubiaceae; genus Gynochthodes; species Gynochthodes officinalis. Next base: position 6,714,510 of record CM034622.1, read on the forward strand.
CGAGAGGTTAACCGACTTGTAGACGACCTTTAGTCGAGGTTTTTTCGAGGTTTTGTTCGATATTTACTCGATGTTTTGTCGACCTTTTATTCGAGGTTTAGTCGAGATTTTAAACGTCGATGAACATATTACATCTTATTGTGAATGACATCTTATTGCTGTTGGATAAATCGAGGTTTGCTATTTTATTTGATATTGAAATAAAAGAAACTAATATAAGTCCATCAACATCTACTAGTAGGAAAAAATAAGTTTTTCTACTGTTTTGATTTGTGTGTTTTGTAATACAATGAGTCAGAGAGAAGGAAGAAAAAAACCAATAAGAGTCATAATATTTTGGAGCTTTCCTTCATATAGAGCTTCATGCATTTTGTTAAACAATTCATAATTTTTTAAAGCAAGTACAAATTAAGAGGCTTTAGCACAGTATCTCGTTATTTCCATGTGTTTTGTTTTTCATTTTTTTACATTTCTATCACATATTTCTCGATGGTGTACAGAATACCATGCGCGAAACGAGCGGATTTTAACACTTAAATATGTCGATTGTCGACAGAAACTACTGAAATGTCAAATGAGTATGTGTTTTATTGATAAAACATAATACGGATAATGAATCAGAACTATTCATTACATCAAACAAGATAGTGTCAACAATTTTAGTCCCTACAAACTAATTGATTTGTGCACGTTTGGTTGTGTCCGCATGGCCCACAACGACACAGCTTCTTTTCAATTTTTCTCGCCGGTTGAAGGAATTCTCTTTTTCTTGGGCCGACCACTCTTAGCCCTTGGTTCTGGGGGTGATAGTTGAATGGATAAAATTTCTTCTGGCACAATCCAAGCCTTAGGATCACCAATGGGCATAATAGGCTCCGCATAAGCGCCTATAATTGCAGCAGTGTAATAAAATTGCGAGCATAAGGTGTAATGGTCAATTTGACGGCGTCGAGCTGCAGCTAGTGCATGCACACATGGGAGTTGATCCATATCAAACACTCGACACGTGCATGTCTTTTCAAACAAATCCATCAGTGGTATGCGGTTTGCAATATCCCTTACACACCATCTATTCATATCGACCGGATCAACAACATAGGATTGTGCTTCTCTCATCCTTGATCCTATTAACTCTTCACAGTATGGTGTGGTCATTGTGTTGATTTCGCAGGCAACTGTACGCCTATCGTGAAACCATCTTTGGAGTGTGTTACAGATGTAGTCCACCAAGGAATGAATAGGCAATTCGCGGGCATCTTTCAACAGTGCATTTAGACATTCAGCAATGTTGGATGTCATTATTGTATAGCGTCTCCCACCAGAATGTGCCCTTGACCAACGTTCAAGCCCCACCTCTCTTAAATACTCGCCAACCCGTGGATTTTGTAGTGAAATAATTCCAAACATCTCATTGAATTCAGCAATAGTGTAAGCCTGCGACCTTAAAGTATAATGGGATCAAGGCTTCTTGTTTGAATTTGGATTTGAGGTTGTTGCTTAGATGATAAATTCACGCTCCATGGAAGGAATTAGGAAAAATGTTGGCAATACCTTTGGCGATGCTCTTATGTCGGTCAGATACAAATACCAACCCATCCATATCGGAGCCAATTGCAATCTTTAACCTCTCGAGAAACCACTCCCACGATGCGTCATTCTCTGAATCAACTATTCCCCAACCCACAGAATATACTTGGTTGTTACCATCTATGCTAGTTGCAACAAGTAATGAACCGGGATATTTTCCTTTCAAGAAGCAAGCATCAACGGCAATAACTGGCCGCATGTGCCGTTGGAATCCACGAATAGATGCACCAAATGCGAAAAATAAATACTTGAAGCACCCATCTTCTTCTCGACATACTTCAACAACAGTTCCCGGGTTCAACTCATTCATCACATGCAAATAAGATGGAAGTATCCGATACGAATCCTCAAAACTTCCTCCAAAGCAGCTTCCCTTGCGCGCCACGCCTTATTGTACGTTATGTTAACGCCCAACTCCGACCGAATATCTGAAATAATTTCCTTCGGCCTATACGGCCGACATACATCTGTGTACTTACATTTGATCCATGAGCCAAGTACATCTCGGCTGGCGTGCTTATGATCACTTTGGACCAATGATGATTTGCATGTATGGTTGTTAGCATATTTTGTGATCTTCCAGGCTGAAGAATTCCCAACGGCAGCTGCATTCAACATCCAACTGCAATTTTTGTCCTTACACCTCAGGTACCAGAATTGCCTATTAGCCCTAACAACCTTCTACTCGAAGAAATGCTTCACGGCCAATATGGACATTCTTATGAACAAATGCCGCCTCGTTTCGAACACATCTTTCACTGCAACATCAACCACTGCAGCCAATCGATCAGAAAACGTACCACAATCCGCATGTGATGACTGCGTCACGGTAATGGTCGGCAAATTTCTTGAGACGATCCTGTTTGTTTCCTTTTGCCTTGTTCCCACAGGAACTCTTTGTTCATCTTCTGAGATAAACATTCCCTCATCGCGATCATCCTCCTCATCACCGGCGTGAGGATCTTCAGCCAGAATGCAAACGATGTTGTCATCGATTAGTCTTGTATGTATGACATCGTCCGTCCGGGCCGGACAATCAAATGAAAGATTAATTAGCGAGTTGCTAGCACCAAATTCATCTTCCGTCGTGTCACCATCTCGAATGGTGACACATAATGGTATCCTTGCATCACCCCGCTTAATAATCTCATTCAAAAAACATTAGACGTGGTGATCGTTTTTTATAGGCAACACCGATATCTTGGATAGGTACTTTGGTAGGTACTTGATATGAATCCAACAAGCATTGAAGAGACTTCGAACTCGAAGCATGAAGACAAGGGCTAGAACAAAGAAAATGAAGGAAGCCTTGAATAGACTCATCCAAATGGCCCAAAAGGATGGGGAGAAGACCAAGATTGACAAGGCCATGTTTATTAATGTACTAAGTGTAATTGGGTCTTGTTAATGGGTTTGGCTTTACTACTATTTTCCTTAGAACTACTTAGGATCATTGGGTTTAGTTTTAATTATATGGTAAATTGAGTCATGTAGCCCAAAGAGTCATGTAGCCCATTTGGCCCTAAAAGAAACCCTAGCTTGTGCAACCCTAATTTGTAAACCCTAGCTTGTATCCATATAGTGGCCGTCGGCCATCTTGAAGGGCAGATTTTTGATGAATGAAAATTTGGTTCTTAACATTACAAGCTTGAGAGAATTGCTCTCTAGTTTCTGTAATTACTTGCAAATTACACAAATTCGGAATTTGTGTGTTTGTTGTTCTTGATTTCCTAGATTTGTTCCCTAGGAAATTCGGATTCCATCCTTCCATTGATTCCAAGGTTTCTTGATACGGGTTATCAAGGGGTTGAGGACCTATACCATCTTCAAGGAACATACCAACTCCAAGGGAAGAATTTTCAGTTGGGTAGATCCAAGGGAATTTCACGCCAGTACTCGATCACCAGTTTTGGTGTGATCTCCGAACCTAAATCCATTATGCCTACGATTTGATTCATCATTTCCAAGAAGTTCGAGTCTTCCTTTAACAAAATGGTTTCAATCTTTTTATAGCCCACGAATCTATGTTCATTCGTGGCGGGGTCAACACTCCATTCTCCCCCGAGAAGCACATGAACAGCCCATTTATCATTGTGCGCCATTCCGTACTGGAAATAAGAGGAGTTAATTTTCTAATCAGTTAAGGCGGCAATAATGGAAAAATGCAAGGAAGAAAAAATCAAGTTCTTTGTTGGAACTTGAGCAGAAAATTTGAAGCGGACAGTAGGTGGTCTTAGCGTTATTTTTTGACCCCCAAAGTCCCAACGGACGCCTTTGGCCGTCTGCTTGTAGATCTCTCCGAGAGCTTCGATTTGAGTACTTACGGAGCAAAATCCGACATCGGAGTAGAAAGTTATGACCTTTTGAAGTTACCATGCCAAAAATCCTTTTCTGATTTCGGAAAAACAGATTTGCATTTTCCGATTGTACTTTGAATTGTTTGCAGTTTGTGATTAGCCTTATACTTATCCATATACATCCTTTTCACCACATTTTGAACCCAGAAACATTCTTGACCAATTCCAGAATTTGGAAGGGCTGAAACCGACCACTAATGCAAGCTACTTTGTCCAAATTTCCTTTGTTCAAGTGTCTTGAATTGTGATCCGAAAATTCTGAAATTATTGTGATCCAAAAATTCTGAAATTTTGTGTGTTTCACTGATTTTTCGTGTAGATTCTGATTTTACAATCAGTTTGTCCGAATTCCTTGCCAAAAAATTCGAATTCTTGTGTTTTTGGTACTTCTTTGTATTCCTTAGATTCATTCTAATCCCATTGTCCACTTACATCACCTTGTTGTAAATTCCTTTGTGTAATATTGAGTTGTGGTCCAAAAATTCTGAAATTTTGTGTGTCTCACTGATTTTTCGTGTAGATTCTGTTTTTGCATTCAGTTTGTCCAAATTCCTTACCAAAAAAATTGAATTCTTGTATTTTTGGTACTGTTTTCATTGACTTTGGTACTGTTTCATTGGTTCCTTAGAATTCATTCTAATCTCATTGTCCAGCTGCATTAACTTGTTGTAAATTCCTTTGTGTAACATTGTTTGAGTAAGAATAGAAACGGAAGAGCAAATTGAGTGGTGTGAATCCGTCCCTTCACTTATACAAGCCCGAGAGAACTCAAACACTTGGTGAGTGAATTTGGGCACTGGGGAAGGGAAGAGAGGACATATAAACTGCTTTATTTTCTTTGCTAACCTTCTGACTATAATGGAGAGGCAACCGCCACCACCACCGGGTTCTAAGGAATCCTATGAGGAGATGTTAGCAAAATTTTACACTTTGGTTTCAGTTTGCAACAGAAGTCAAAGAGCTCAAAGTCGAGAGAGCCGAATCCTCTCGATCTACAAAGACCACATATGGCAATGACAATGATGACGAAGCCTTTGAGGCATTTCAGAAGTCAATACTGCACTCCTAGAATTGATTCCAATTTAGGATGTATCAAAATGAAAATTCCTCAATTTTTTGGTAAGCAAGATCCTGAAGCTTTCTTTGAATGGTCTGATAAAATTGAAGTATTTTTACAGTGCACAACTATTCGGAGGAAAGAAGGTCAAGCTAGCTGTGGTTGAATTTGCGGGATACGCCCGTAACTGGTGGACTAAAATTCAGGCCGAAAGGAGGCGTGATGAAGAAGGGCCTGTTCGTACTTGGGGTGAATTGAAGAAGCTCATGAAAAAGAGGTTTGTTCCACACCAATACTATAGGGAGATGTTCAACAAATTGCAAAAGATCACCCAAGGAAATAGGACTGTGGAGGATTATTACCAAGAGTTGGAGACTACGATGCTTCGAGTCAACATTCAAGAAGACAGTGAAGCTACCATGGCTCGATTTCTAGGAGGACTAAGGAGGGATATTGCCCACATTGTTGAGATGCAGGAGTATGAAGATCTCAATGAAATGTATCACAAGGCAATGAAAGCTGAGAGGCAGCTTAAGGAGAGGGGGGTCGAAGCCTTTTCAACCCTGAGACTTCAAATTCAGACACCTTGAAGTCTACATGGCCTAAGAAAGATTTAAGTACCGACTTCAAAAAGGCCGCAACTCCTAGTACCTCAAACACTACTCCAACCGTGGTTCCAAACACTCAGAAATCAAGTGAAGTGAGAAAACCAGCCAGGGAGGTTACATGCTTCAAGTGCCAAGGCAAGGGACATTATGCACGAGAGTGTCCTAATGCTCGAATTATGGTTGTCAGAGGTGATGGCACAATCGAAAGTGAGAGTGAACATGAAAGTGACTATGAAGATATGCCACCACTTGTAGAAAATGGGAATCTGACGAAGATGTTTTTGGCCCTGATGAAGGACCATCTTTGGTGACTATGCGATCTTTAAATGTTCAGATTAAAGAGGAGAACAATGTTCAACGCCAGAATATCTTCCACGCTAAATGCACCATCAATGAGAAGGTATGTATACTTGTTATTGACAGTGGTAGTTGTACTAACATTGCTTCGACTTTGCTTGTAGATAAACTAAAATTGCCCACACTTCGGCATTCACATCCATACACGTTGCAATGGTTCAATGAGAGTGGAGAAGTGAAAGTCACAAAACAAGTCTTGGTAAATTTTTCAGTCAACAAATACAAAGATGAAGTTTTGTGTGATGTGGCTCCTATGCAAGCTGGTCACCTATTGCTTGGTAGACCTTGGCAATTTGACAGGGATGCTTCCCACAGTGGACGAAGTAATAGGTACACTTTCTTTGTTAATAATAGAAAAACTACTTTCGCTTTGTCACCTACTCAAGTTTATGAATCTCGATTACATTTAAAGGGCGAATTTGGGCAAATGATGAAATTGAATTCTGCACTACCCGTGAGAAAAGAAGGAAAATTTGAAAATTCTAAGCCTAAGCAATATGAGTTAAATAAAGTAGAACACATTGAGAGGAAGAGAGTGACTCAAGTAAATAAGAAACAACCAAATTTTTATGCAAATGTCCGACATGTTGATAATTGTCTGCATACTAATCGTGTTTTGTTTCTTTCTAAGTGTTGTGAATCTAATGTTCTACTTAGTGCTGACTTGCCATCCAACCTACCGGTTGAGATTTCTAAAATATTGCAGGGATTCCGAGATGTATTTCCTGATGAGCTACCAGTAGTTGCAGCCCAAAGAGGAATTGAACATCCAATTGATTTCATACCGGGCACAAACATACCAAACAAGCGCAACGCTGACTTTGTCCAGATGTTACATGTGCACGTTTGGCTGAATATTGAGAAGAAGGATGAATCCTATGCTCGAAATGCAAACAAGGGTCAAAAGAAAGTCACTTTTGAACCAGGAGATTGGGTGTGGGTTCATATGCACAAGGAAAGGTTTCCAGTACAGAGATCAACAAAATTGCATTCACGTGGAGATGGACCTTTCCAAGTTGTCGCAAAAATCAATGACAATGCTTACAAGATCGACCTTCCAGGTAAGTACAATGTAAGTACTACATTCAATGTTGCTGATTTGTCTCCTTTTGACATTGCAGATTATGATGATCTGGATTCGAGGATGAATCCTCTCGAAGAAGGGGGGACTGATATGAATCCAACAAGCATTGAAGAGACTTCGAACTCGAAGCATGAAGACAAGGGCTAGAACAAAGAAAATGAAGGAAGCCTTGAATAGACTCATCCAAATGGCCCAAAAGGATGGGGAGAAGACCAAGATTGACAAGGCCATGTTTATTAATGTACTAAGTGTAATTGGGTCTTGTTAATGGGTTTGGCTTTACTACTATTTTCCTTAGAACTACTTAGGATCATTGGGTTTAGTTTTAATTATATGGTAAATTGAGTCATGTAGCCCAAAGAGTCATGTAGCCCATTTGGCCCTAAAAGAAACCTAGCTTGTGCAACCCTAATTTGTAAACCCTAGCTTGTATCCATATAGTGGCCGTGCCATCTTGAAGAACAGATTTTTGATGAATGAAAATTTGGTTCTTAACATTACAAGCTTGAGAGAATTGCTCTCTAGTTTACGTAATTACTTGCAAATTACACAAATTCGAATTTGTGTGTTTGTTGTTCTTGATTTCCTAGATTTGTTCCTAGGAAATTGATTCCATCCTTCCATTGATTCCAAGGTTTCTTGATACGGGTTATCAAGGGGTTGAGGACCTATACCATCTTCAAGGAACATACCAACTCCAAGGGAAGAATTTTCAGTTGGGTAGATCCAAGGGAATTTCACGCCAGTACTCGATCACCAGTTTTGGTGTGATCTCCGAACCTAAATCCATTATGCCTACGATTTGATTCATCATTTCCAAGAAGTTCGAGTCTTCCTTTAACAAAATGGTTTCAATCTTTTTATAGCCCACGAATCTATGTTCATTCGTGGCGGGGTCAACACTCCATTCTCCCCCGAGAAGCACATGAACAGCCCATTTATCATTGTGCGCCATTCCGTACTGGAAATAAGAGGAGTTAATTTTCTAATCAGTTAAGGCGGCAATAATGGAAAAATGCAAGGAAGAAAAAATCAATTCGGCAATTATAATAACCCAAGGGAATTACAAATCATAAAAAAGCAAGGAAGAAAAAATCCCGACGGCAATTATAATAACCCAAGGGAATTACGCATCGCGAAAATGCAAGGAAGAAAAAATCCCGCCGGCAATTATAATAACCCAAGGGAATTACAAATCATATTAGAGAGTCACTGAGGAGTGTACTTCATACTTACAGGCTGGTATATTGAGGAGTGTACTTGATATCTTGGAGGGAAGTTCAGTTCGGTGCTCAGAGTGGCCGCAATGTGCGTCTCAAATGTATATTTAGGTCTATTGAGGACAAAATATTTGCTAATCGTTTTTCACTCCAGAGGCTCTGTTTTTTTGTACAGGAGATTGTTCAAAAATTAATTTCCCGCGCTTGCCGCGCTAACACCGTTTTGTGCACGAATAAGGCGCTCCTTCGCGTAAATGTCGACAAAATCTCGACTAACTATCGACAAACTATCGATTAAATATCTCGAATTTTCCCTCGATTAAATCTCGACTATATATCAATTATATCTCGACAAACTATCGATTATATCTCGAATTTTCCCTCGATTATATGTCGACTAAAAGAAAACCGACCTTCATATAATCTCTCACTTCTTCATCATTTTGGCCTCCTTTTCAATATTTAATAATTTGTTTCATAATTTCATTTATGCAGAAATGATTATACGTATATACAAAGTTTCACACCGTATCTCTTCTCTCACATCTAACCACCCGTATTAATGTCCACTTTCTTTCTCACATTAAAAATAAAATAACAGTACCAATTTCGAGTCTACATACAAAAATTTGGCCTTAATAAAATATACTTTCTTGTAAATTTCCTTTGAAAGGTAAATTTACCCCTTTCTTTTTTCAATGTTGGAAACAGTATCCTTTACATAATGAACAAAGTATTTGCAAATTCACATGGCTCCTATGACTAATCTCTCACTTCTTCAACATTTTGGCCTCCTTTTCAATATTTAATAAATTGTAGTGTCTTGAAGAAATTGGAGTGTCTTGACTTGAGTAATAATGACTTTCATGGTTCTCTATCGTTCAAAGGTAAGTTTGGGTAAATATTATTACTATATGCCACAAATTTGAATCATGAAAAATATAATGCAGGAATTATGCATTCTTTTCTGAATCCAAAAAGAAGTCCATTAGGAGATAAATATAAATCTTTATTACTTATGATATACAATATTATGTTTGTATACAACAAAATAAAGTAGTTACACATTCACATAATGGATATTAACATACGCTTACAACATTACACTAAATGTTCTAAATTTACCCAAATTCCTAGCTAAATTATGTAAAGTTATTGATTGCTTCCTATGCTTCCCTCCTTGCCTTCCTTCCCTTCTGCCGCTTGCTCTCCTTCCCTTCTTGCTTTTTTTCCGTTCTACCTTTCTTCCTCTGCTCTGGCTGGAATTTATCCTCCTCAAGTGCGTGGACGTAAAGTTCGTATGCCATTTGTTTGCGCATCGCAGTTGCGTTCGTCGGTGCAATGGTATTTAGCGAAAGTCCATGGATTATGCATTCTGCCCACTTCAGTACGTAAATACCACAGTCGCCGCTGCTGCAAGCACGATGGAACACATATTTATACAAATTTCACATTATATGTGATCAAACATGCCGTAAAGGAAAAAAAAAAGATACTAGCCTCGGTTCTTGGTGCTCCTCTATGTGCTCAACCACGACTTCCCATGCATCCCCAACTGGATGTTGTTTGCGATAGCATGTGTTAAAATCGCACGCCTTAATTATCTTGGGCATTGTTGTAGTTAGATAGTCTAATTTCGCAACAACAACTGTGCCCTGGGGCGATGGGTTATAAACACATAATTTCTGCGCATTTATGTCCATCTTCACAAGCATCCAGTGGTTGCCATCGATGTGACATGGGAATAAGAGGAAGTCCAGGTTTGTCAGGTCGTGTGCAAACGAACCATCACCGACGAACTGCTTCAGCGCCATGTCATCCATGTTTGCATCCCTCTTGTCATTATGAATCATCTTCAAGCCAACCTAACACAAACAGGAGTACGCATCGCGTTAGATACGTTACAGATTTTAATAAAAATTAGTGAGTAAATTTAGTGAGTAGATTCCTTAAAGAGTAGTGAGTCAATTTACATACGTTATAGATTACAATAAACTTTATCCATTACAGAAAAACACGTCTATAAAACAGTAGTAACATTTTTATCAAGTCAATAGAAAACTATTTCATACAATCCAAATAAACCACTTTTTCTAATAAAAAGTAAAAAAGTAATATGACTTGTAATATATAAAATAATCACTAGTATAGTTTTATATAAAATAATTAATAAGAAACGTTAAGAAATAAATCTCTACATGCTATCTTTTTACTAGTAGGATCTGTTCAATTGTTTCACTAGATTTTTAAAGGTTAGATATTATTGGTTTGACTAATCAATAGCAACCGTGACATAATAGGACTATTAGTTGTTTTCTCAAATAACATGATTTATTTTATAGTTTTGTGAAATCTTGAAAGGTGAATATAATTAAGTCAAAAAATAAAGTTAATTTAGCTTATATGTTCTATTTCATGAATCTAATTTATTGAACAGTACACTTATTTTTACAATTGAAAGAAGTCACCGGATCTAGTACTTTGTAATTGTACTTGTTATCTAGCATTTCCATAAAAAAAATTCCCTTAGTCTCAAAAAAAAAAACAAAAGTCCATTTTGAATTGATTATAATTTTTCAGTTATTAATATAATACTTTTAATATATTATTAAATGTACAAGTTTATATTTTTATTCTTATTTTTTAATTATGATTATATATAATTATTACTAGTATGAGCAATATAAAAATTTTATTTTAAAAATGATTTTTTTAGATAAAAAAATGGAAATAAAAAACATTCTTAAGACAAAGGGGCATGTCATTTCATTTAAATTTAAATTAAGCAAAATTATTTAAGGGATCAAACAAGAAAAATACATAATACATCAACATCAACATCAACGTCACTGATCAACATCACCTTTATCCCAAATTAGTTAGGATCGACAATCAATAAACCAAAAAAAAATGAGGAGAAAAAATAGTTATAAAATAAAATAAAAAAATAAAGGTAAAAGCGTTAGGACTAAAAATAGCAGTCAAGAACGTAACAAAAATACCATTTGAGAATAATCACCATGGAAATATAGTGACGCAACAATGCACTCGGCAGCAACCCAAACCAACATCATTCTACTAGCTAAATATATGTACTCTCAACAAAGAACTAGAAAACAAAAATCACCAAAAGTACAAAAATCACCAAAAGTAACATTTTTATCAAGTCAATAGAAAACTATTTCATACAATCCAAATAAACCACTTTTTCTAATAAAAAGTAAAAAAGTAATATGACTTGTAATATAATCTTTTGAAAAAAAATTATTCAAACTCAAACAACAATAAACACAATCAATTTTAGGTGAACAATCTTACATCGAAGGTAGACTCCATAATTGACAAATCCTTGCGGCCCATGTTAATGATCCGTTTGCGCAGCATTGAGGTATATAAATCAATTTGCTGCAACGAAAAAGGATTCAATTCAGGGAGAAAAGCAAATATTAGAAAAGTATTAAAATGTAGACTAAAAACCCAGCCTTACTAGATCATTGAGCCAATATCCTTTTGTCCACATAGTCTTCAGCAAATCGGAGTCCAAAGAAATCCCTATTCGTGTCCACAAATAGAGCGTTGGTTTGTGCCGCATCCACTCCTTCATTGCTGCATCCTGTGCTTCCGTTGGAAGCAAAGATGCCAGACTATGTTCCTCTGATGCAAGGCCAAGAGTCGGGCCCAGATTTTGCCCCACCCCTTCCTCCGTTGGGGGTTTGGTACCTCTTTCCTTCATTGGAGGTGGTGGCGCACTTGTTGCAGGTACGGGGACATTGGGCGAAGGAGTTCTGTGTTCGATACTAAGCTGATGGACAATCTCCAACACAGAGGTCTCTTCCTTAGACAATTGCTCCACTTGCCCCTCCTGGACCGGCCCTAAGGTCTCTCCTGCCGTGTCCTGTTCATCACCGACCGGCCCAGTTCGATCTTGAAGGCCTATGTCTGCTCCAATGCCTTCGGCAAACATGCTGGCCGACTTAGACCCTTCTTGAATTGCTTTGTTGTCATCGGCGGCAGTTGAGCCCTCTTCGGCTATAGGAATGCCCTGAGCCCCTGGAATTTTATTTATATCAAGGTTATAGCTTGGGGAAGTGCCTTGCAAGGGGCTGGATTCGGGGGATGGTCGCCGCGTTGCACCACGCGATATAAGGATGTGCACATATTCTTCCAACATGTACACCTTAGCCGTCATCACATCCAGCTCCTCTTTAAGGGTCTTCACTGTATCATCCGACTTTAGAAGCCTCAGCTCATCTTGACACTTAGCCAATTCTGCCTCGGTCTTGCTTTGCCGTTCAAGTAGCTGCTGGATGATATCATTTGGTCGTTCTCCTTCAGCCTCGACCTCATGCCGGACTTTCTGCCACTTTTCACTAGATTCGATGTGTTCTTCTCTACTCCTCTTCCTATAGGACACATAAAAATCGGCAGCATCGGCATTCTCTCCCCCCAACTCCGCATCGTCCCCCTCTGCCTCCTCTGCCTCTTGCTCCCATTGCAAGAAATTTTCCCGTTCTTCTGGAGTAGGTTTCATTCGGGTTATTTTCACCTTCTGCATTAAATTTTGGTGCATGAGGAAAGTTACATTTCGTAAAGAAGAATACAAATCATTAACACTGTGTGATGTCATACCTCGCCGTCGGATGTTCGTTTTGCCCACACCTGCTTCCTTTCTTGTTCTCTCCGTTGACAACTCACGCCTTTCCACCTAAACATCCTCGGCTTGTCCCCAGAGGATTCAACCCTTTGTACCATCCTCAGACGCTCAAGATGTGGCATTATCTCATATGCGAACACCTGAGAAAATGGGAATATTAGGCCATTGAAGTCAATATTACACATGTAGTTATATAACTTAAAACACAAGTGAACCGTAATCTTACCCCAAATGCCACTGGGAATCCCCCAAGAGTGTATGTCCTGTTTTCAGGGTGAGTTGTTTGCTTCAGGGCATTAATCATGCTTTTTCTAGCACTATTGATTGTCGCCCTGTAGGACAGTTCACCCCACGGGATTTCATCAAAGCTCTTCCAATCACAGGCCAAATGAAGGAGCTTGTCTTCAATTCGAGTTCTCTTTGCCATGCCGTTGAATGATATGTACAGAAGTAATAGTGTCAGGCTCACCACATCAATGTCTGAATAACTTGAGTTTATCCTCTCGTAGGCCTTCATCACTTCATCGTAGGTAGCTTCCTCCGTCGCACCAAGGTGTTTAATGAACTTCGATATTGACGGAGGACCATTAGGTGCGCGGTACTTGGCATATGCACTATCAAAATCGCCCATCTTCAGGCCCGTGATTATGGCAAACTCCCTCTTGCCAAATTTTACCTTCTTCCCCGCAACGTTGAAGTAAATGCTATTTTCCCGCTTGGATATCTCGTCCGGTTTGAGTTGCCTCAACAATAGGGAATGTATGATCTGTTTGCACCAGAACGTATGCTCGTGGTCAAGAGCAATTTCAGCTAGACAACTCTCCCTTCGAAGTATTTCCTTTTGCGTCTCAGTCCATTTCGACCGGATCATCTTCATATTGGCTTCATAATAGCAATATTGCGATACCTGAGCATTGAAAAACTCTCCCTGAACGACCATTTGCGCCTTCAAATGTCCCTACACATTGCATTGTCAAATATGTTCAATTATTGCACATAGTCACTCTCACCTTTTAATATGAAACATGGAATATATGCATTCACTGTAATTTGGCAAACTATAAATTTTACAAGAAGTTGTTATTTATAATCAACACTTGCTCGAGGCTTTTTGTGAAACTAACCAAATGAAAGTTTAGAAAAAATATCGCACGTTACAAAGCAAAGAGAGATAGATTAAATCGACACTTGCTCGAGGCTTTTTGTGAAACTAACCAAATGAAAGTTTAGAAAAAATATCGCACATTACATATCTTTGTGTGATAGATTAAATCGACACTTGGTCGAGGCATTTTGTGAAATTAACCAAATGCAAGTTTAGAAAAAATATCGCACATTACAAAGCAAAGAGAGATAGATTAAATCGACACTTGCTCGAGGCTTTTTGTGAAACTAACCAAATGAAAGTTTAGAAAAAATATCGCACATTACAAAACCAAAGAGAGATAGATTAAATCGACACTTGCTCGAGGCATTTTGTGAAACTAACCAAATGAAAGTTTAGAAAAAATATCGCACATTACAAAGCAAAGAGAGATAGATTAAATCGACACTTGCTCGAGGCTTTTTGTGAAACTAACCAAATGAAAGTTTAGAAAAAATATCGCACATTACAAAACCAAAGAGAGATAGATTAAATCGACACTTGCTCGAGGCTTTTTGTGAAACTAACCAAATGAAAGTTTAGAAAAAATATCGCACATTACAAAGCAAAGAGAGATAGATTAAATCGACACTTGCTCGAGGTTTTTTGTGAAACTAACCAAATGAAAGTTTAGAAAAAATATCGCACATTACAAAACCAAAGAGAGATAGATTAAATCGACACTTGCTCGAGGCTTTTTGTGAAACTAACCAAATGAAAGTTTAGAAAAAACATCGCACATTACAAAGCAAAGAGAGATAGATTAAATCGACACTTGCTCGAGGCTTTTTGTGAAACTAACCAAATGAAATTTTAGAAAAAATATCACACATTACATATCTTTGTGTGATAGATTAAATCGACACTTGGTCGAGGCATTTTGTCCATTCTTTGATCGATGCTTTTGCCTCGAGCCTTTGATCGACAATTAATCGAGGCTTGATCGAGACAATCGGCATACAGACGACTCATTTGTTCGAGACTTAGTCGAGGTATTTTGGGCATTCAGTCGACACTTGTTCTCGCCCAAGTGTTAATCAGTAACATGGTTCTCGAGTGTTTTGTGGACAGTTTTTGTGTGTTTCAGGTTATAAAAAAATAGTATTTCTAAACGTAACAAGCATGTGCAAAACCCTAAAAACTATAACAGATTCTAAACGAAATGCACGACAGAAACTCAAAAAGAAGTAACCAAGCACTATGATTTCTAAACGTAACAAACATGAAGCAACATGTGAACTAACCTTCTTCTTGTCCTTAGTCGGCTTCTCTGATGTCTGCTCCATTGCGCCAACTGCCGGACGTCCACCTCGCGTACGTGCCATTTAATTTGCAATGCTTGAATATGGTGTAAATGGTGGATTTATATGGGTTATCAAGATCAGAGAATAACAATCGGTTGAAAAATGTTTCTTCCGTGTTCTTCGGCGTCGTAAGTGATGATGGGAGAACGATCAGTCGAGAGAATACGAGTGGGCGCGGTTTTCAAATAATAATTCCGTAAATTTTTATATCGCCGAGAGAATACGAGTGGGCGTGATAATTAAACATCGACTTAATGTCGATCAAACCTCGAATAAAGTCTCGATTAAAATCTCGATTAAAGTCTCGATTAAGAACTCAATTAAGATCTGGATTAAACTATCGATTAAAATCTCGATTAAATGTCGACGAAATGTCGACTAAACATTGATTAAATTCTCGAATAAATTCATTTGTTCGTCCAACACATTCCGTCGTCCATCCGTAATTGTCTGCAGAACCTTAATACTAACTCTTCGGCCAGCTTCAAACATCCAATTTCTAGTTTCATACAAGTGGATTTTGTTTCGTCGTCGGTCGGGATGTAGTTTACATTTTTAATTATTAACAACGAATTAACCTGTACGTGGATTTGATTTCATGTACGCACCGCACCGTGGAAATGGGCTGTTCAAATATCCAATTGCCAGTTTGAGACGTCGGGATTTTGTTTGTTCGTCGGTCGGGATGTATTTTACATTTTTTATTATTATCCGCTCGGCGAAATCAAACCAGTTGTTTGTTCGTCGGTCATGAAATCAAACTTCATGTTGAATTATTACGCACCGTGAAAATGGGCTGTTCAATCCATGAAGAATGAAAAAATGGCAGCAGAACGGTGACATGAAGTTAAACGATGAACTTGGATTGTATCAGGGGTTTTTCGGTATTTTCCCATCGCTTTTACAGTCAAGCTGCTATTGTTGCAAATGACTTGGTCAAGCTGCTATTTTTGCAAATGTTTTTAAGGGAGCTGCTATTTTCTCAATTCCTCCACTTAAATTCCCACTTGGATTCCCAGTTATTTTCCTTTTCTTTTTTTTTTGGGAAGTTTCTTTTCTTTGCAGAGAAAAAGACGATGGCTGAAGGTCGAGTGCTGCTTGCTTTTTGCAAGTGTTTTTTTTCAGCTGCCGATGTGCCTTTTTTCTTCTTCCCTTATATTCTACTATGAACAAGAAATTCCTTGATACATATCACGTGGGTGGTGCACTGTCGAATGCCTATAAAATTTGCGCGCACAAATCACGATCAGCACTGAACTCAACGCAAAGTTGACCTTTTATTTATTTTAGCATTTCCATATGAAAACTTTGAAGAATCGTATTAGCTAAACGTTGATTGTAGTATAAAAAATTATGCCATTATTGCATCCATCTAGCTGTTGATAATATATTAATTATAAACAATTTCACTATTTTATTGCATCGAAATGTTAAATCTTAAATTTCATGATGTAAACATAAAGGCAGGATCTTTGAATAAATAATTTATCACAAACTATTAAATCATATGGATTGTGTACCTGATGCAGAAAACATAATCGTTGAAAAGAGATTGAGAAACACCACCTCTTGCCATCAAAATTGGTTTCTCTACCTTCACCATTCTTTTTGTCACAGACTATTTTGATAGAGAACATTTTGTATTCTATGTCTGTAACCCTAATGGGCAGAGAGAGGACCAATTTATATATCCCTAACTTCAATCTAGTACGTCCATCAAGTACCCAAATAAACAGTTGAGATTTGTTCCACTATTAAATAGATAGTAGGGACCAATTAGAAAATTGTAATTAAATCCAACAATTTGGGCCACATTCTAACATTCTCCCACTTGGCCCGATACTACAACTTTAATTTAATAGTGTAAACATTAAGCGTGCAAAAACAAATCTCTTGAATATCTTCATAATTTACCTCAACATAATAAATCACATAATGCGGGTTATGGTGGTCATACACTTTAATATTGCATACTCCTTTCCATACACCACTACACCAGCAATTTATCATATTAGGTATCATAAGTGCTATATAAATATCATAAAGGTCCACAATAATGTCTTATAGACATATTTATTTCTTGTTTAATAACATTATTGTGTACACAATCATAATAAACAAGACACATTTGCCAATATGTCAGCAACATTTTATTGACATCAAGAGTGTTAAAACATCATTATAGGCAGTCATCAATGCAACCAAGACCCATTCTTTAAACATGTTCCTTAAATGTCTTTGGTTGTAAGCCTTTCGTTAAAAGATCTGCAATCATGAGATCCGTCATAATATGTTCAATACACACTCTTTGTTTCTGAACTTCCTCCTTTACGGCAAAATATTTCAACTCTATATGTTTAACACCTTTAGAATACTTATTATTCTTGGAGAAGAAAACTACTGCAGAATTATTACAATAAATTTTCAGTGACTTAGTAATAGTGTCGACAACCCTAAGCCCTGAAATAAAGTTTCGCAGCCATAATGCATAGATTGTAACCTCAAAACAAGCTACAAAATTTTCTGTCATAATGGATGAAGCAATGACAGATTGTTTGGCACTTTTCCATGAAATTGCTCATTTTGTTAGAAGAAACAAATAACCAAACATTGACTTTCTACTGTCAATGCATCTAGCAAAATCTGAATCCGAATGTCCAATCACTTGGAATAGACCTTCCATACATGAGCATATAATCCTTTGTTCCTTGAAGGTATCTTAATATTTTCTTTGCAACTTTCTAATGATCCATACCAGGATTATTTTGATATTTGCCCAACATTCCGACCGTGAACTTATATCAGGTCTTGTGCATGTTTGCAAATATATCAAATTGCCAACAACAGAAGCATATGAAATAGATTCCATTTCTTTATGCTCCACATCATTCTTTGGACACTGTATAAGATTAAGTTTGTCACCATTTTGTATTGGGACAACTCCTGCAAAACATTTTTTTCATATTAAATCTCTCAAGAATTCTTTCAATATATTCTTTCTGAGACAATCCTACCAGTCCTTGTGATCTATCTCGGAATATTGAAATTCCTATCACAAAGGATGCCTCTCCCATATCTTTCATTTCAAAATTCTTAGAGAAAAATTCTTTAGTCTTATGCAACATGCCTAAATCATTAGCAACAAGTAGAATATCATCAACATATAGAACTAGAAATACAAACTTACTCCCACTGATCTTTTGATAAATACACCAATCAACAATGTTTTCTTCAAAACCAAAAGATGTTATGGTATCATTGAACTTAATATACTATTGTCGGGAAGTTTGTTTAAGTCCATATATTGACTTCTTAAATTTACACACCATGTGACCCTTTTTTTCTATGGAAAAACCTTTAGGTCGATCCATATAAACTTCCTCTTCCTCTTCAAGGTTTCTTTGAGATAGGTGAAAAAAGTCCTTTTGTAATCAACGCTATCCTTTTGAGTATAACTCTTGGCAACAAGTTTGGCTTTATATCGTTCGATATTGCCATTCAAGTCGCATTTGGTCTTAAAGACCCATTTGCATCCAACTCGTTTAGATCCTTCTGGCAAATCAATGAGATCCCAAACTTTATTTTGTGCCATTGAGTTCAACTCATCTTTCATGGCATCAATTCAGTTATCGGACTTATCACCTTTTATGGCTTGTGAAAAATGAAATATGATCCTCATAAATTCCATAACCAAATAAACCATATAGTTATTAGGAATAGCTGGCATTTTTTTCCTTATAGGTTTCTTCAAAGCTACTCCATGTGGCTCATTAATATCAGTTGGTTGTAAGTTAGTTTCTTCATAAGGTGCTACTTTATTCAAATATTGCCCAGGATCATTTTGCTCTTCTATCATTGGGTTAATATTTGATAAATATGTGAATATTGGAACATTTATGGGTGATGGAACATTAACCCCCACTTCATTAATACTCTTCTATCATTGGGTTAATATTTGATAAATATGTGGATATTGGAACATTTATGGGTGATGGAACATTAACCCCCACTTCATTAATATTCACAATAAGTTTTTCAGCACTTCCACTAACTTCCCTATTTTCAATAAATTTGGCATTAGCAGTTGGACTATGGTTTGGAAAATAAAACCTATACCCTTTAGATTTCTCTGGGTAACCAATAAAGTAACCACTAACTGTTCAAGAATCTAATTTCCTTTCATGTGGATTATAAACTCGTGCTTCTACTGGGCAACCCTAAACATGTAGGTGCCTCAAACTAGGTTTCTTCCCAGTCCATAACTCGAAAGGAGTTTTAGGAACTGCCTTACTAGGAATCCTATTTAGCAAATACACAGTAGTTTTTAGTGCATGCATCCACAATATTTTGGTTAATGAAGAATTATTCATCACACTTCTAACCATATCCATTAATGTCCTATTACGTCTTTCTGCCACACCATTTTGTTAAGGTGTGTTTGGCATAGTATATTGTTCACATATGCCATGTTTCTCAAGGAACTTTGCAAATGGACCTGGACATTGTCTTGATTCATCATAGTTTCCACCTCTATCAAATCGTACAATTTTCACTTTTCTATCTAATTTTCAACGTCCTTTATAAACACCTCAAGGGCATTTATGGCATGAGATTTTTCATTAAGAAAATAGATATATTCATAACGTGAAAAATCATCTATAAAGGTGATACAATACTTTTCTCCACCAATGGATGGAGCATCAAAAGATCCACATATATCAGTGTGTATAATTTCTAGAAGCTGAGTACTTTTCGTGGCTCATTTCTTGCTATGTTTGGTTTGCTTTCCCTTAATGCAATCCACACATATGCCAAGATCAGTAAAATATAAATTCAGAAGATTTCATTCTTTACCAATCTTTTTAATCTTTCTTAGGATACATGACCTAAACGCTTATGCCACAAGTAAGCGGAACTATCTTCATCATGCTACGTTGAATTCCAACATTATGATAAATAGAAAATGGAGATTTCAAAAAATTAACATCAAGTCTCAATTTATATAAACCAACCATAAGTATTCCAAAACCAATAATGGAATTATGTTTATATAAATTGAAAAAACCATGCCCAAACTTAAGAGTAAATCCACTTTCATCAAGTTTTGAAACAGAAACCAAGTTCTAGAAATTTAAGGTACATAGAGAGTTTGTATTAGATCCAAGTGATGACCAGTATCTAACACTAAACAATAAGTCCCTATGCCTTCAATTAGGATTTTCTTACGGTTTCCCATGAATAAAAACTCTCATTTGGGTTTATAGTTTGGATTGTAAGGGACCCCTTTCTTAAATTAGAAACATGAGTAGTAGCACCAGAATCAAGCCACCAAGTATTTAAAGGAACTTCAGTTAAGTTTAGTTTGGAACATACAAAAAGGTTAGATATATCTTTCTTTTCGAACTAAGCTTTACGTTTCAGACAATCTTTCTG
Organism: Gynochthodes officinalis; assembly: GCA_020080225.1. NCBI lineage: Eukaryota > Viridiplantae > Streptophyta > Magnoliopsida > Gentianales > Rubiaceae > Gynochthodes > Gynochthodes officinalis. Next base: position 6,735,315 of record CM034622.1, read on the forward strand.
ATAATGTCCTTCTTTCTTGCAGAAGTGACACTTATCTGTCTTTCGTTCCTTCTTATCATCATCAGTAGTAACCTATGCCACTTTAGCAAGTACTTTTTCTTAAATTCTTGGCTTTTGGCTTATGAATATTACTAGCTCCTTGACTCACAAGGTTAACAGAACGAACTCCTTGATTCTTTAGTCTCGTTTTCTCCTGAATTAACATACTGGACAATTCATTAATATCCTACTTGTCCTTGATAGTGTTGTAATTAATTTGAAAAGATCCTATTCAGGTGGTAACAAGTTCATAATGAACTTCACTAAGAAGGAGGCATCAACTGTCATACCCAGGGTCTTTAATTTTACTACAATATTTGTCATCTCGAGGACATGTTGCTATATGCTTTGCGACCCATCATACTTCATGGTCGTGAGTTCAACCATTAGAGTACTAGCGAGAGACTTATCAACAAAACAAAAACATTATTCCACAAACTTAAGGAATTCTTTAGCACTTACAGTGTGTGGAATAGCAGTCTTAATGTTGTTAGCAATCATTATTCGCATAAAATTAAGGCATAATCTATTAGACCTTTCCCATGCTTTATAGTTTAATTTCTCAACCTTACTGCTTTTGTCTATAATAGCAGCAGGTTTTTCTTCCAATAGTGCTAAGTCAATATCCAAAACACCTAAATGGAAATTGACTTGTTTGCACCATTCAGAGAAATTCAAACTATTAAACACAGTAACAAAAGAAACATGAGAATGGAGGGAAACAGTTGCAAATACATAAATGCCCAATAAATTATCGGATTCAAATCACAAAACATTTAAAATATATTGCAGGCTTCCTTTGGGTAAACTCAACAATATATTATCATAAATTTAATGCAATGCAAACTTTATTAAAAAATCAAACAAGCCTCATCAAATAAAATAGTATCTTGGGATACATAAAAATATTTGACAAGGAAATTGATTATCATCCATAATGTTTATTAGTCATAGAAAATTAATTTTACCTTTGGGTAAAATTCTAAAATTCTATTAACTAATAAACGTCACCTATTCATATCATTACAATAATAGGCATTAATATAATATGAATAAATGACTATAATTTACTACATGATAAAAAAAAAATTAATTAGTTTGGCCACTTTGGTGACTAACAAACTAATTCTTTATATTAATATCATGTGTAAATTTAATGAGTTAAGGGAATTTTTAACATTAATATTCCCAAAATCATAATATGACAAGAAAATAAAATATCTCATGATATGCCATAAAAGAAATAAAAACAGCATAAATAACATAATTGCCATAAATTCTAACATTAATAAAATGTGGCTATCCAATTTTATTTCTTGTCACTGTAATACTTAAATTAAAACAAAGTTAATTATCTTATAATCATTAATTATGATTTAGTGGTAACGTTACTTGGCTTTCACCTAGAAGACCTGATTCAAATCCCAAAACAGAAACTTTTCTTTAATTTTCTAATTTTGTGATTTTCAGGCAATCAAAAACCAACCTAGCCGAACGTTAGTCTAGGTTATCGCAGACCACATTTTGAAAACCAGCCACAATCTGAGACTCTAGCAAAGAAAAACCCATAGCAATCAAAGGCATTAGGCCATTGCAGACGACCATCTATAGTGTCCCACAAGCAACGGACTGACCTAGCCTGATGCAATATATAATACATGGGGAAGCCAGTATCTAAACATTAATGTTAAACCAAGGCCACCAGTGGCATTGATGATTAACCCAAACAATAAAGCTTCACAGTTCACACGTATGGCTGCGGTAATGAATCCATATGGCCATCATCATCATTATTAAAACAAAGCAATCATTATTTTCTTTTTTCTTTCTTCAAAAAATCCGTACGGCCAAGAGTTTGCAAATCAATCAAAATAAATCAAAGCAATAGCAATCAAAACATCAAAGCCGTAAACTTTGGCGGCAATGAAGTTCTTCATCAAAATTTTTTTTTCTTTAATCCGTATAGATATAAAAGTTTGCAGGTCAATTTTTTTTCTTCTTTCAAAATTAATATGCAAACATTTTAGAACCAAAACTATTAATGAATAAATTATTTATTCATTATCTGCTTTGATACCACATGCTAAATCTTAAACTTCATGATGTAAACATAAATGTAGGATATTTGAATAAATAATTTATCACAAACTATTAAGTCATAAGGATTGTGTACCTGATGCGGAAAACATAACCGTTGAGAAGAGATTGAGAAACACCACCTCTTGCCGTCAAAATTGGTTTCTCTCCCTTCATCTTTCTTTCTGTCACAAATTGTTTTGATGGAGAATGTTTTGTGTTGTGTCTGTAACCCTAATGGGCAGAGAGAGGACCAATTTATATATCCTTAACTGTAATCTGGTACATCTATCAAGTACCCAAATAAACGGTTGAGATTTGTTTCACTATTAAATAGATAGTATGGACCAATTAGGAAATTGTAATTAAACCCAACAATTCGGGCCACATTCTAAGACAAAAAACTTGAACGAATGATGAACAATGTTGCATTGACTCATTCTACTAATACTAATACTAGTTAGATGTCCCTGCCCAATGTGTGTGGGCTCAGTGCTACCAATGTGAATTTTTTTTTTTTGGAAACAATTATAAAATTTTATTGCAACTAACTTGGGGTAATCAACCACTAAAGATGGTATAAGAAATGAAGAAAAAGAATTCCAAATGTGACGTGCAGGCAAAAATCTCGCTTGCTTAGTTAGAAAATGGGCAACATCATTATTACATCTTCTAGTCCACCCAAACACTGGAATACTAACAAAACGCAAGAGTTCTTTAACATCTCCCAAGATAACACTTAACTCAAAAAACTTCTCAATTTTGTTATTCAGCCTATTGATGATGGAGATCGAATCACCTTATAAGAAAAGCGGTGATTTAAGGAGGCTTTGATAGTTTCGCGACAGGTAAGACCCTCAACCAAGTCCACACTAGTAATGCCATCCACCTTTAACAATATCACAAGTAGACAGGCCCCAGTGTGATCACGACAAATAATGCCTACACTGCATGAATAATCCTCAGGGAACAAAACAGAATCAATGTTAATTTTGGTGATACTCATCGCCAGAGCTTGCCACTGTGATGCGGAAATAGTCATAATTGTCTCCATTGAGTCTCCCTTTATCAGCTTCTTATAATCTTGCAAGAAAACTTGGGCACTCTATACAATGGATCGCGAATCAACTAACACCTGCTCATGCACCTTTTTATTTCTCACCATCCAAAGCTTTCAAGCCAAGGTGAAAAATAGCTCAAAATCCTCCCCCCTCCTCCCAAACAGCTAAAAAATCTCGCAAGCGCCACTTTCGCATCTAGCTGTACTAAACTCAACACTTTCGCATGTAAGAATGATAATGCTCACACTTGAACAGACACTAGACATGAGAAGATAAGGTGATGAAAATTCTCAACTTTGACACCACTCAGTTCACAAGCTTTTTTTATCCATCGGTATAACCTTCCTAGCCAAGTTGGAATAATGAGGCAACACATCCTGAGCCAACCGCCAAATATAATGCTTTATCTTAGGCGGAAGCTTCATGTTCCTTACCCTCTTCCAAACCGGATTTGGATCTATACTAGTTTGGGACAACTCTCTACCCGTCCTCAAACCCAAATCCAACTTGAAAGCCAAATGATAGGTTGATTAACCTCAAAATTACCCCTTCGAGAATAGTGCCAAATAATTCGATCCTCTACTTTACTGCGACTCAACGGAATAGCTTTGATGAGAGCAGCTTCATCCGGGTTGAAGACCGTATCCATGAGCTCCACTTTCCACGATCTAATGTCCCTTTCAATGAGTGTTGAAACAGTAGCCTCCCTAGATAAAATGTCATTGCGTTACCATGATCAGAAAGAAAAGGTCTAGGTAACCACGAACTCTGCCAAATCAAAACTTTCTGTCCTAAGCCAACTCTCCACCTGCATCCAAATCCAAGCAGCTCCCTTGACTCCACTATGCTCCTCCATGTCATTAATGGCCTATGATCCACTAATGCTTCCCAGAAGGACTTACCAGGATAATATTTGGCTCTAAAGATCTGAACCATAAATGACTCTAGTTAAGTAAGCAGTCGCCAACCCTGTTTTGCTACTAATGCCAAATTGAAAGTTCTGAAATCCCTAAACCCCATACCACCATCCTACTTAGAGAAACATCCCATCCTTTCCAATAGATCCCCTTCCCGTTTTCTCTAGCTTTCTACCAAAACCCTCCACCAAAGCCTAAATGTCCTTGACCACTCACAATGGGAGTACAAAACACAACATAGCGGAAAATTACACAATATGAAACACTGCTTTTATCAAAACCTCCCTCCCCACGCTAGAAAGGAGCTTCTCCTGCCATCCATTCACTTTACTCTTCACTCGGTCTATTATTGATACAAACATATGCACTTTAGACCAACCGTGTATCACTGGCAAGCCCAAGTATTTGTTATGTGCACCAACCTATTGGACTTTTAGAAGAGCGGTGATATCATTTCTCGCAGCTGGAGCAACATTCTCTCCAAAGAGACAGAATATTTTTCAAGACCTTTACCCCAAAGCCCTCTCACAAAAGGACCCCCTCTCTCCTTATCATTTCTCCTAAAGCAAGGCAAACAAAGCCTCAGCGTACATAAGAAAAAGATAAGGAGAGAGGGGATCCCTTTGTTGAAGCCCCCAAGAAGGAAGCACTCAACCACATTTTGCTCCATTAATTAAGAAAGAATAGCTAACCGAAAAAACACAAAACATGACAAGAGAAATAAATTTATCCTCAAAACCCAATCTAGCTAGCATACTATGCAAAAAGTCTCGCTCAACCTGATCATACGTTTTTTTCATATCTAACTTAATAGACATAAACCTCTCCTTACCCGAAAACTTAACTTTTATAACCACTAACTTTGTTTACATCCACAGCCCTCAATTTCTTATGTAGCTCATCATCACAGTCTATTCTTCTATTAGGTGAAAAGACTTTTATAACCACCCATACTCACTTGTCCTACTTTTGCTGCCAAATTTATCAATGTACCACTTCCGATCCTCCTCCACTTAATGCACCCATGTAAACATGAAAATACTACTCCCACCTCTCTTTGTTGAATCATTGGTACATCGACAAAGATAATTGAGCTTGGAACCTCATTTAGAGTTAAGGGTGCAGTTACTTGTTGGGGCTGATCCCGCGTTAATATCACAATGGATCTAGTTAAACCATCTTGCTCCCCACTAGAATATTCACTCATGACAAAAGAATCCACACTCACATGACTAGTTACAACAGGATTTTTCAAGTGGTCCAGCATCAAATTTAACCAATTTTGTTGGTCAACATTGTGGTGCTTCTTTTTTGCTACTAGTGAGAAAAAGGTACGATACATGCTTCTTCTTTTTTTTATTGTGAGAGTTGAGGAATTGTACCCACCTTTTTCGCTACGGGTGAGAAAAAGGTGTGATTTGTGCTCTTTTTTAAGGTAATATTATGTCCCTATTTATTAGGATTTTGTCCTCCATATTGGAGATGTTTGTCACTAATTTGGGAGAAGGGACTATGAATGTACAAGGCAGCATCAAGAAAGGCATAGGCGAGAGCTAGGAATAAGATGCTCTAATAACTTTATTTTATATAGGGTATTTTTATTAATTTTGGTTAGAAATTGGCTTGTGTTTTGATATATTTTAAATTATTTTGGTCAAATTTTCCTTTGATTTTTTTATCATCGACTTATCTAATTTTTCTAGAACTTTTGAGTTTAATCCAAATTTTCTTCTAATTTGAGGATCAAAGAACTAACCAATTATCTTGGGACTATTTTATTATCAAAAGCCAAAGCAAAAAGGAAAAGAAGGAGCTACAGGACAAGAAAGACTAGCTCAAGAAACAACACAACAAGAGAAAGGAAACCGTGCTGCATTAGACAAACTTCTTCAGCTACAAAAAGGAAGCAAAAGCTGGCCGCACAATAAGGAAACAAAAGGACAAAGGAAATTCCTTTACTAGTAAGAAGACAAAACCGTGCTGTACAAGAATTAGGAAATAAAAGTCAGAAACAAGAAAGAAGAAACCAAGCTGAGCACAAATTAGGAAATTGGAAATTGTGCAGCAACAAAGATAAGAAGACTACTGAAATTTGGAAACAACATATGGCTAGGATTTGGAAACAAGGAGATAGAAGACAACTCCAATTAAGAAGCAAAATACGACTGCAACTAAAAGACAAGATTGGAAAGCAGCCATCGGGAGAAAACTATAAAAACTCAAGAAGAGGAACAGAATGGAGAGAGTAGCCGCCGAACTTCTTTTCCTTTGCTTTTCTTTTCTTTCATTAGTTTAGGAGTTAGGAGCAGCACTTCATTCTTTTCTTCTTTTTCTTTAGCTTTAGTTTAGATTCAGCAGCCAGTTTTTTTATCTTTGTTCTTCGCATTCTTATTTCGTTCTTGTCTTCTTGTTTTAGATTAGTTTAACAATTTACTGCAGAATTCTGTTTAGACAGCAATCTTGTTTCTTCTCCAAGACCCACGGTCTTGGCTTTTTTTTCTTCAGAATTTCAGTAGCTCGGTTTTTCTTCAGAATTTTGTAGTAGCTTTTCTCGATTTTTCTTCAGAATTTTAGTCATCTTGTTCTCGATTTTCTTAGTAGAATTTCAGAAGCAGCGTCCTCTTGTGTCTTCTTCCTGGATTTCCCATCAACTCTTTGTCTTCTTTTTGTTGTCTTTAGTTGTTTAGTAAGTAGAGTACAAAGCTTAGCCGCCAATTTGGACTTGGGTATAGAGTTGAAAGCCAAAAGCAGCAGAATTTTGGACTTCACTTTTACAGGTTTTGTCTTTTCTTGTTTTCTTTAGTTAGTTTAGCAATTGATTTTTGATTTCTTGTGTTTTGTTGGGAAACTTTTGATTGTGTTTTATTCTCAGGTATTAAATATTTTATAATTTTTATGTTTATTGAATAATATTTATTTTAATCTTCAGAATTTATTTTAATTTTAATTATGTCTTTTTTTATTTTTGTTGTTAGTTTAAATTTTATTATGCTCTAATTTCTTTTGTTAGAGATTAGATGGATCTTAATCATGAATAATTAATTCTTAACACTTGTTCATGTAACCTATATTTCAATTATGAGTTTAATATTATGTTCTTAATGCTTTTAGGTGATTGATCACCACCCAATTGATTTTTTATGCTTGTTTGATATTGTGTGGAGATGACATGCATGTGCTCATGTGATATTAAACTGTGAATTCAATTTAGACGGTAATAATCTAGGTTGTTCATGTAGTTTCGGTAGTAGAACCCTAAGTTGTGGCGATGCTTCATCTATCGGTCTCAATTTCACTGGTTCTAGTGATTTCGCAAGTTAAGTCTTGGGTCTAGCTTCGCTTGTTGCATATTGCCGGCTCCCTATAACTGTGAGGTGTGCATCAAGGGGTTTCCTCTATTGCCATCCAAGGTGTGGTACGGTAAGCCCACAGGATGTTTGGGTGGTTCACTACCCAATCCCCTTTGGCCTTAGCCAGCCGAGTTTTGAGTCCTTGCAATATCGTACGATTTGTGATCTCAACTTGGCCATTGGCTTGTGAATGTGCAACGGAAGTGAAGTTCTATTTGATCTTGACCTCTCTACACCAAGAACGAAAAGGATCATTTATAAACTGTTTCCCATTGTCTGAAATAATTACATGAGAGATACCAAATCTGCAGATGATTTTGCCCTATACAAATTTCATGACATTTTTTCCAGTAATAGTACCCAAGACTTCGGCCTTTACCCATTTAGTGAAGTAGTCAATGGCAACTATAAAAAATTTCCAGCAATCCAGCGCTTCGAGAAAAGGTCCAAAATGTCAATCCCCCATTGCATAAAATGCCATGAACTTTGGATATTGATTAATTCCATTTGAAGCTTTCTAACTATAGGAGCATGAAGTTGACATTTCACACACTTTTGTACAAATTCGTGAGCATCTCGGAACATGGTTAGCCTGTAGTATCCCAACCAAATGATTTTCTTAGCAAGCATGCGGGGTCCAACATGACTTCCAAAAGATCCGAGCTACACTTCTTGGATGACATAATATGCTTGTCAAGGTCTGATGCATCTAAGTAGCGGCTGAAGGTAGGAACATTTGTAAAAGACTCTATCTTTTATTACATACCGAGGTGCCTTTAACTTTTTTTTTTTATCATCTGGCAATTCTCCATTTTGTAGATATCGCAATATAGGAAGTCATCCAATTATCTCCCACTTCTTCAATGGTCATTTTGACCTTTTCTTTTGTGCTTTTGTAAGGAAGTACCCCCATCAAAACTTTCTTGTTTAAATGGGAAAAGACAGATGGCACCAACTTACTTTAGGCATCAGCCCTTTTATTTCTTGTTCTTGAGATCTATGTAATCTTAAAGCTATCAAAGAAATGGCCAAGTTGACATACCTTGTCAAGATACTTCTTCATTTGAGGCTCTTTAGCTTCATAGAAACCCTGTACCTTATTGACTACTACTTGAGAGTCGCTGTATGCCTGCACCTCGCATGCTTTCATCTTTTGAGCCAGTCTAAAACCTGTAATCCAAGCTTTATATTTGGCCTCGTTATTAGTTTTTTTGAAGTTGAACCACCAAACATACATGATTTCTGTGCCCATAGGGCTTTGGAGCAATACCCAAGCTCCACTACCTTCTTAATTAGACGCATCATCGACGTATAAAGCCTACGTGTTTGAGTCTTCTTTTTCTTTTTCGATGCACTCAAGTAGTAATGAAGGGTTGAGATCTGAGGTCTCTATGGTAGGCATCTCAGCTATGAAATCTACTAGAGCTTGTGCCTTTATAACTGTCCGAGGCTAGTAATGTATGTCATGCTCTCCCAATTCTGTGGCCCATTTTGCTAATCTTCCAAAAACCTTGGGTTTAGACAGTATCTACTTGATGGGCTGATCAGTGAGAACACATATAGGATAAAATAGAGTCTCAACCTCCTAGCAACATGAATTAAAGCCAGAATGAACTTTTTCACTGGAAGGTATCGCATCTCAACTCCTTGTAAGGTGCAACTAACATAATATACCCCCCTTTGCACATATTCACATCTCGGATGAATACGGTGCTAATAGCATTATTGAGGCCGCTAAATATAAGTACAAGACTTCCCTATGAGTAGGTACTGTGAGTGCTGGCATACTTGCCAAATGTTTCTTCAACTCCTCAAAAGCCTTTTGGCATTCTTCATTCCACTTGAAATTTTTGGCCTCTCGTAATATCTGGAAAAATGGGAGATACCGATCCGTTGACTGCAATATAAACCTATTTAGGGCTGCTAACAATCCTGTCAACTTCTAAACTTCCTTCAAGGTCTACGGAAGTGCCATCTCGACAATGGTCCTTATTTTGTTTGGGTTGGGTTCAATCCCTCTCTTAGAGACTATAAATCCCAAAAATTTGCTAGATCCTACCCCAAAAGTACACTTTTTAGGGTTCAAATCCATCCCAAACTCTAACATGGTTCATAAAGTTTCTTCTAGATCTCTAAGGGCACTTTTACTTTTCTTGGACTTTATCACCATGTCATCTACATATAGTTCTAAGTTTCTGCTGATCTAGTTGGAGAATACTTGGTTGATTAAATGTTGATAAGTTGCTCGAACATTTTTCAATCCAAAGGTCATTTTTTTGTAACAATAAATCCCCATCTCCGTGATGAAGGCTGTCTGCTCAGCATCTTCCTTAGCCATCAAGATTTGATGATATCCTTTGTAGCCATCAAGGAACATGAGAACCTCATGTCCTGATATGGTTTCAACATTTTGATCAATCACTGGTAGTGGGTAACAGTCTTTCGAACAATACTTATTAAGATTAGTATAATCAATACACATTCGCCAACTATCATCAGGTTTTTTAACCAAAACTAGATTTGACAACCATGTAGGGTAAAATACCTCTTTTATGATGTCAAATTGAAGAAGTTTCTTCGCTTCTTCATTAACCACCTTATTTTTTTCCAAAGCTAGTGATATTTTCTTCTGCTGAACAGGTTTCACCCTAGGATCCATGTTCAGCTTGTGTGTCACTAAGGACAGTGAGATCCTTGGCATATCCTATGGACTCCATTCAAAAACTTCTTTATATTGGTGAAGGAGGCTAATGATGCCATTTTTTATCTTGGCTAGTAGTGTAGCCCCCACTTTAACCGTCTTATCAGGATAGTTATCATCTATTACAAATTCTTGTACCTCATTAGTGATCTCCTGCGATTCAACTACAGAGGTGTGACCTCATAATTTTCAAGAGCTTCCAGAGGTGTGAGCTCGAGATTTTCAAAGGGAACCAACATATTTTTTCCTTTTTCTACTTTTTCCTGAGATAGCACCTTGGGGTTAAGTTGTGGCATCTCTGGAGTCTAAATGGTATGTACACCCTTCATCAAAGTGCTTTTTCCTTTGATGGCGATACGCATGTGTTCCTTTGCTGTGTACTGATCTCCTCGTACAGATGTCACTCCATGTTCTGTTGGGAATTTCATGACCAGATGGTAAGGTGACCAAATGGCTTTAGCTATGTTCATCCACAATCTCCCAATAATGGCATTGAAGGGAGATGAGACATCCACAATATAGAAATCGGTTATTATAGTCTTATCACGGGGATACTCCCCCATTGTGACTGTCAAAGTAATTTTCCCTACTGGGTGAACAACTCATGAGCAAATGTCATTAAAGGCATACTAGATAGCTTCAAGGCACCGAAGTTGATCCCTAGCTTGTGAAAACAATCAATATATATTACATCGACTACGCTACCATCATCAACATAAACCCAATCTACCTTTTTATTTTTTACTATGGCCTTGATAACCAAAGAATCATTATATGGGATAATTGTGAGAACTGCATCATCATCTAAAAAAGAGATGACCTCGGAAGGTTTGAATCGCTTGTGGACTAGTTCTTGAGGTGGTATCCTCCTAACATTCGCTTTGATTACGAACTGAGATTATCCCTCCAGGTAACCACCAAATATGGTGTGGATAACTGATGTGAACTCAGCCCTAACTTCCCAACCTTCGGGTCAGACTTCCCGACCTATGGCTCAAAGATGTGAACTCAGAGTCGAAGTTCCAAACTCGGCTTAAAGATGTGAACTTAGAGTCAAAGATGTGAACTCTGCGACCAAAGATGTGAACTTGGCCCCAACTTCCCACCCAATTCAATGGAGTGAAGGTCCAAGTTCAAAAGTGCATTTGATCCAAGTCAAAGATTAATTTTGATCCTAAAAATGGTCCACATTCCAGCTAACAAATATTCATGTAGTCAAGTGTTGTTTCAATGGTCAATCATCCATTTTGAGGCATAGAATGATGAAAAGTCATGGCTGAAAATTCAGTGAAAGGAGTATTTAATGAAGTCTTGAAAGCCAACTCAATATGCATGAACCTACTCATTCCAACATTTGGTCAACATAACATTCCAATGTGCCTTTTATTTCGCCAATAAATCATCTAGAATGGTGGGTAATTAATATGTTAAAATGCAGAATTTTTATTAGTCTAATTTAGAAGTTAGAAAGTCAAATTAATATTTATTTCTTCTAGACTAGGATAGTTAGGATTTATTTATTTATTTTTAAGACTTATTTTAGCTTATAAATAGGCATCTTTGTACTATTTTGAACACAAGTTTGAGCAATAGAAATTGTGAGTTTATCTCATTTAGTTCTTTAAGAACTTAGAACTTATCAAATTCTCCTTGGAGACTTGCGGCATTCATACAAACTTATCAACCAATTTCTGGTATAATTGGTTGTTGCGTTTTATACCAAGGTTCCTATCTATTTCATAGGTAGTGGGTTGCGGTTTACACCATCCCAGTCTAAACTTCCCTTAGACATATCTGGGGCAACTTCTAAGTGTTTCCGATCCTTCTGATTGTGAATCATATCATCTAGGTCGAAATCACATCAATAACGCTAGTGACATTGCTGTTGTCATGTGGTGAAGGCTGGGATGTTAGCTGTTGTGAGGGATTGCTTTGATACTATTGATATGGTTGATTCATGGAGGGGTCCCATCTCAGTCGATAGTCTGCCTAATGTGAAGGCAGACCTTGTCCACCTTGTCTCTCACCTCATCTTCCTATTTGGTAGCCACCTTCCCGATCTCTAGACCGAGGATGGGCTCCATCAAAACAAGAGTGCCACATGTGTGGTACTGCAGTTAATGGGACTGAGGGTCTCAAAAGATCTCTATGTATGGATAGGATCTCAGAGCAACTCTTGGTGAGTAGAGTGAGATTCTTTTCCTGAATTTAAGGCTCCAAATGACTCCGATTATAATTCAACTCATTGAAGGTGCTTTTCTGGGTATTCTTCCCTTTAGCATTCTCTTAATCCTTTTTCTCATTCTTCTTATTTTCTCACTTTCTCCTATTGGCTTCTTCTCCTTTAGTATAACTCTCCACCATTTGCCATAGTGTTTGAATGTTGGCGTGCCCCGTGCCAATTTCGTGTAGAATGGTCCAGGATTTAAACCATTCATAAAAGCCGAGATTACCAATTGATCTGTTCGATCAGCCACTAGAAGACTTTCATCATTAAATCTTTCTACATATGATTTTAGGGATTCTTTCTTCCCTTGCTTGAGATTCATCAGATCTATAGTAGTTTTATGAAACTTCTTCATTTGGAATAAGCGAGTGTGGAAAAGTTGCACCAGTTGTCTGAAAAACAAGATGTTCTTGCGGGGTAGGCTATCGATCCATACCCGTGCCTTTCCACTAAGATAGATAGAGAATTCCTTACACATTACCTCCATCGGAGCATTCTTGAAATTCATCACGTATTTGAACCGCGATAAAAAATCTAGGGGGTCAGAATCCCCCTCATAAGATGGGATCCCATTAGGCAATTTGAACCCTATAGGTATAAGATATTGTATGATGTTGGGTGTGAAGGGTGATGGAGCATCTCCCTCATTATCAAAATCTAAAAAACTCTGGATATCATCAGCCACCTTTTTACTGATCTAAGGAAAATCATTGTGTCGGGGACGTTTTAGATCTTGCTTTAACCTAACCTCGGAACAGTCATTTTGATAATTATCACTAGCATAGGAAGCCGAAGCCTCCTTCCCATCGTTGTTCCTCTTCCATTAGACAAATCTCATTCCAGTCTTGGATGGGCGCTTATCATGCCTAGCCCTACGAAATTCGTCGAATTGTGCACGGTATTGCTCCATAAAACCTTTTTCGTCTTTTTCGTATTGTCTCAATGCTGGTGAATCGCCTCAACTTGAAGCCATGCATTTGGAATGTCCATTTTCATGACCAGATGGATGTTCAGATCATTTAGGAATTTTGCCTAAATGGGGTGGACTATTTTCTGCAGGGCCCGAACAACTATGTTGTGCCCCACCATGATTGGTTCCTTCAGCAGTTCCACGTCCCCTAGATCTGGTGTCCACCATCTTTGAAGTGTTTGAAGAATTGACAAAAGAGATTGTGAATATTCCTTCGGAAATCAAATAGTATCCCCACAAACGGTGCAAATTGATGAAGGCCATATTCGCACCCCACTAGAATAATCTCGATATAAAACTCTTCGTCTTCCTCAATACTAGTTAAACGTGCAAAATAGATCTCGGAGTGGTTCTCTAGAGTAAATTTTCCGATGTTTAAGTTAGTTCTTTGTCTATTGGTACTACTTAAATTTTGTTAGAAGTCCCTTACCTAGTAGTTTTTCCCCCTTATATACCCTTTTCCATGATTTGGGGGGATTGATTGTAATAACTCAACACGTTGGCCACGCTATAACTATTGATTACACGATGTTACATTTCTCTGTGATTGTCATATATTGTTACATACTTAAGGATAAGTATGATAACTTCACTGAATTCCCACCTTGTTGGTGTAGTCTGAGGCCTCATCCCTCTTAGGCCGAGGTCCCATACACTTGGTGTGATTTCAGTATGGCTTTATTCTCAGCTTTTATACTTAGGCTTGGAGGTTGAGGTCTAACTAAGGAACATGCCACTAGCTGAGATTCAAGCCTTTGGTCTATTGATGTTAGAAGTCTGCAAATGCAAGGATCTCGTGTTTTGCTGAGATCCAGCCTTTAGCTAAGATTAGAAATCTCGTGTATTGATGAGATCCAGACTTGAGCTGAGATCAGCCTTTAGCTGAGATGAGATCCCATATGTATCAGATATTATATTAGAATGATAAATAAAAATGTCATTAATAATTAAAATAAGTCTCTTGTCATATTTTTAAAAATTAATGATAAATGGAAACAAGTTAACTAAATTTTAATATTATTTCTTATAGTGTTTTAATTTTACATTAATACATAAAATATTTGTAAATCAAAAAATGAATTGATAAGAATATATATAAGATAAATATGTACGTGTACATGGTTTATGATACCTATATACTTTTTAAAATTGAACAATTGGTTGCATGTATAATTAAATGTTCAATAATATAAAATGTCTTTTTAATAAAAATAATATTTAAAAAAAATAAATTCAAATAAGATTAAAATAAATAATCTAAAAAATTAATGAAATTAACCTATACAATAAAAAAATTACAACTATCAACTACAAAGTTTAGATTATTACATTTAAACTAAAAAAAATTAATATGTATTTAGGGACAATATAAGAAAAATGTAATAAGTAATTTACATGAAACTAAATATTAGAAATTATTTTAACTTTCTTTTTTAGATAATAGATAATAGATAATAGATATGGTTTGATTATGTCTATAAATGTTTTGAGTAGGACAGATCATTACTTTTGTATTGAGGTGGCTGAATCATTAGGTGATAAATGATTTTAGGGTAAATTACATATACTACCCCTATGGTTTGTAGAAACTACTAATTGAATCTCAAGATTTGGAGAAACTACCAATAACCCCTTTGACCTAATGACCAATAAAGTCAACTAATGAAATAAGTAAAAAGACAAAAAAAACTAGTCTAAAAAAATAACATTTACCCCCTTGAGATTTGTTCTAATTACAAAATGACCTTAAAAGTTTTAAAACTTTATTAAATAAAATTTAATAACTTCTATTTCTTTATTTTATATTCTTATATTCTTTTTCTTTTCTTTTCATGAAGAATAATTTTATAATTTTATTTTATATCATAAACCAATAAATTGAAAAAGTAATAAGAATATAACATCTATATGTACCTTTAGAATTTTTGAAAAGTAAACAGTAAAATTAATTTTTTTTTACCATATTACTCTTTAATATTTCTTCCCATCATACTCCTCAAAACAGAAGTTTGTTATAAGGAGTATGATGAGAAGAAAGAGAGAGGTCAGCCAAAAGTTACGTGGTGAAAAGTAGTAAAACAAGATTTAAGGGAGTTGGAAATAGATTGGCGGCTAGTTTGTAGTAAAATAGAGTGAAGGAAAACTATTAGTGTAGTGAAAGAGCAAAACTCTAGTAGTCCCGACTGCCCTTTATAGTTTTAACATTTTTATTTATTTCTTTATCTATTTATATATCTATTTATTTTATTATATTTTCTTTATTTTATGGATTTATATCTTTGGGTTCATCGACTGCTGACCCCAACTAGTTTGGGATAAAGGTGATGATGATGATGATGACTCTTTCATCATCTTCAAATTTGAAAAACTTATTTTCTAAATTTCTTATTATACCTTCAATATTAATCTATCAGTATTGTCCCTTTAAATGATTAAATGATTAAATGATTAAATGATTATTTTTATTATGTGTGTATCTCTATAAACTTTTAAGAAATAATTATTTATTTAAATCGCTTGTAGTTTTTTTTAGTTATTAGAATTTGATGTAATAGTCATAAAATTAAGAATTATTTTGGTTATTATGATTTGATGTAATAGTTGTAAAAATAAGAATTATATTTATTAGACTAAACTTAAATTATTTGGATGGAAATAAAAAAATAAGCATAATAAAACATCTAAACCTTATATCTATTTTGTTAAGATGTTATAGCATTAAATTTTGTAGAGAATTGTCTAAATTGTATCCAAATTTTGTTTATCAGTAGTTGTTATTAACATTTTCGTAACACTAATTAAATAAGAAAAAAGTAGTGAGGGACCTACTTTTTTAAACCTCAAGGTTCTTTTTGTAATTAAAACAAATCTCAAGGGGTTAAATGTAATTCAAATATTATAGTTTGAAAGGTAGCTTAGAACTTTCAAATAAATTCACCATTGACTTGGTCAAAAGTCAATGGTCAACCTTAGTCAACTAATGATATGGGGCTAAATGTTATGAATTTATCAAATTGAAAGGGGTATTGATAATTTTTTCAAATCTCGGGATTCGATTGATAGTTTTTACAAATTACAGAGATAGTAGATGTAATTTACCCATGATTTTATTTTGTGTGTATGGCCATCTGCATTTATAGCAATGGCAATATGTGTGGAATGATATTTTGCATAATCTTAGCAGTTATACTTCCCCAATATTCATTACTGTAACTTTGTCAAGTGACTGCTAATGATAAGTGGACCGATGGTCCAATTAAAATAAAAGGTGATGTGCAACTAAATCACTTACATAAATATTGTAATTTCTCAATAGAAATTAATTAATATTTTTTTAAAGATTATCCAAAATAGTGATGTTCACTTTTAAGAAGTTTACTTTAATTGGGAAAGAGAATAACTTTAACTCAAAGTCTTTTCTCCATGTTTTTTTTCACAACACTTTCTTTTCATAACCTTCCAAATCCTTACAATAAAAATTTAGAATAAAAATTCATTGATATTTAGAACTAGTTTTCCATTGGAATAAAAATTTTGCACACCAACCTCTCTTTTTCTATATACGTAGAAAAGTAAATTAAATAAATAAAAAAAAAGGGCGCAGAGTTTGCATGTCTGGCATGGGAATTCAATTCCTCTTGTTTTTTAAAGAAAAATAACAGTACTAATATATATGGGTAACAAAGTCCAATCACCATTACAAGCCGAGGCTTTGGCATATTTATTATGTTGGAATAGGAGTCTTATGGAGCAATCACACCAGACCTACAACAAATAAATGCAATAGCTGTTATCAATGTTGGTTGAGGGGTGAAGACACTCTCCCTTCTTTCTCCTTTTGGAAGAATATAGTTCTATAGAAAAGAGCAGTACTCCTCTCCTCTTCCTCTACATCGAAGTGTGATCGAATTAAGGGGACTCTCGAGACTACGAAAGTGAACTTAATCCATGGATATAGAATACAATTCCTTGCATAATCGTATTCTGACCGTTGATACAAGTAAGTTGATCTTGGGCATTTTCCGTACATATTTTGGAATTCGTTTCCTTTATTGGTATCAGAGCCTAAATTGCTTGTTTCCTGTTCATTTAGCATGTTTAATTAATGCTTAAACATGAAATTTAAGAATTGATTGCGGGTTTATATTTTTCTTTTATGAATTTTGTTTCTGTCAAGAATGTTGGACGACCCCTTTTGTGAAATTTTTATTTTGAAATCTAGAATAATATAGGCTGTAAGGTTGTATATTCTGAAACTAGACATTACAGGCTTCAAATAGATATATAATATCTGCAATTTGGATAAAAACGAGAGAGATATGAATCAGCAAGGATTCAGGTTTGCAAATTCTGAATCTGGAAATTTGTTTTCCAGAATCAGTATGTTTGAGCAACCATGTTTGACTGCATGTATATCACTTAATTTTGGGTTTTCATTTACAACTCTTATATTCTTGAAAACTAGACACTTCACGCTTTAAAATAACATATTATATGACCTATTAGATGAAGGAGATACAAATCTCCAAAGTTGCACACAAAAATCTAAATTTTTGTGGCCAAAGGAACTGATTGATTGGTCAACTGTTGACCGTTGACCAGACAGACCAATTTTACAAAAATTTTAATTTGGTCCTCAAACTTCTAGAAAATTTCAATTTGGTCCTCTTTTTTTTAAATTTCATTTTGGCCCCAAATTTTTGAAAAATTACAATTTAGTCCCTAAGTTTTCCATAAAGTAATGATTCGGTCCTCCAACTTTGCGATATTGCATGTCTCTATTTTGACCAATCGTTGACTAGTCAAAGCATAAACTTTGACCAGATCATTTGAGTTCCGTTAGGGGTGTATGAGGTACCTTTATGTTCGTATAAATCCTTATAATAACATGTATTTTTGATGCATATGTTATTGGTGCATTAGTTCAAATCATACTATGTTATGTTATAATTACAAAATATAGAGATCATTATATGTTTTATGATCTTTGTTTGAGTGGGAAGTTCTACAAGTTTTAGTAACTTTAAAGAACTAAATTTTTACATAAATAATTATTTTAATAATAATTTAAAATTGGGATTTTAGGTGATGATTGGGAACATAGTGAACTTTTGAATCTAAAATATTATGTGAAATTATTATTAATATAATTAGTTAGTGTAAAATTAATGCATAAATGATAGGCATTAGTAATTTGTGCATATATGTTTGTAGAACTTTGTGTTCGAAGAAAATGGCTTCAGCATTTAAGAATATCGTAATTGAACTCAACAAAGGTGAAAAGTTGAACGGCGAAAATTATGAAATCTAGAATATGAAAATCCAGTATGTGCTAGAAGAACAAGAAGTACTAAAAGCTCTTAACCAAGTTATGGAATAACTTGAAGATGGGAATATTGCTCAACGTCGAAGAGATAGAGAGGCATTTGCTGCATGGAAGAGAAAGAACACTCTTGCTCGCATTACTTTGCTGAGTAGCATGGACAATGATGTTATAAGAGAGTTCAGGCATTTTGATAATGCCAAAGATATGTGGTTTGCCTTAGCAGCGAGGTTTGGTAATACATCAGTTACTAAACTAAGACAACTCACTGTAAGGTTTGACTCTTACAAAAATACTCATGGACAGACAATGAAACAACATTTGAGGCAGATGTCAACATGATTACTGAGTTGAAGGATGCTGGCCACATATTAACTGATGAGCATCAAGTGCAAGCAGTGATTCGTTCCTTGCCTCAAAATTGGGAACATATGAAAGTCCACTTGACCCACAATGAAAATATCAAAACTTTAAAAGATGTCGTGTGTCATCTTGAGCTAGAAGAGGACCGCTTGCTGGTGGCTAAACCAAAAACTAATATATATTATGCAGATTCTAGCTCACAAGGAACTTCGGGCTCTAAACGCAAGCATCAAGTTGGGCAGCATAAAAAGTGGAAGGGCAAGGGAAAAGCTGCTTCAGGTAAAAGGCCAAAGCTTAACCAACATGAGAAAGAAAAGTGTTCTTTCAAGAAAAACATCTCAAAAGTGAAATGTTTTAAATGTGGCAAAAAGGGTCACTTTGCTTGTGATTGTACCTAGCCAAAGAAGACTCAGGCACCATAGATCATGTAACGAAGGAAAAAGATGCCTTCGTGGAGTTCCAATGAGTTCCACAAGGAACCAAGTGGATATATGTACCAAACAACTCCAAACTAGAAGTGAAAGGAATTGACACTTGCCAATTAAACATGCGTGGTGAGCGCACATTGTTCCTACATGATGTTTTATATGCTCTGGACATACGTCGAAACTTAGTTTCTGTGTTTGTTTTAGCTAAGTTTGGTTTTAATTTAAACTTTCATATAAATGGTGTTGACTTGTCTTTGGGAACAAGTTATTATGGTTCTGGATATTTTCTGGATGGTTTTATTGTGTTGGATATTTTTTATAATAACATTAATGTATGTTATTCCTTATTCGCGTCTTCTAATTCTTATGAAAATAATATGAACATATGACATTCTAGACTTTGTCACATTGGCCAACATAGAATGAAAAGGTTAACCAAAGAGGGCTTATTAGGCAATATTGAAAATGTCGATTTGCCTATTTGTGAGAATTGCCTGGCAGGAAAATCCACTCGAAAACCATTTGGAAAAGGAACAAGAGCTGAGATTCCTTTGCAATTAATCCATTTTGACATCTGTGGTCCAATGAATGTTAAAAGCAAGGCATGGAGCTATATACTTCATCTCATAAATCTAAGGCATTAAGTTGCTTTAAGAAATTTATGAGCTTGGTAGAAAATTAATTGGACAAGAAAACAAAAGCATTAAAAACCAATCAAAGTCATGAATATTTATCTTATTAGTTTAGATATATTTGTGATAAAAAAGAAATAGAACGACAATTGACTATTTCGAGGACTCCTCAACAAAATAGTGTTGCGGAAAGAAGAAATAAAACCCTACTTGAAATGGTTAGGTCTATGATGGCACAAGCTAATTTACCAATTACATATTGGGGTGATGCATTGTTAATTGCTACCTATATACTTAACTATGTGCCTATTAAATAAGTTACTTCCACTCTATATGAGTTATGGACAGGTCGAAAACCCAATTTGAGTTTTCTCAAACGTTGGGAGTGTGCTACTTATACTCACAATACCTCAAACAATTATGGAAAAGTGGGTGTAAGAGATAAAAAGAGTATTTTATAAGATACTCAGAGCACTCTAAAGGATACGTGTTTATAGGTGAGCAAGATAGTGGGAGTATAACTGAATTTGAATCACGAGATGTCACATTCTTACAGAATGAATTTCCTAGAAAGGGAGTGATAGGTGAAGACCTATCCCTATATGAAACTCTGGAACAAGATAATGGGATTACTCTAATAGTAGGAGTTAACATGCCATCATCATCTCAACCATTTGATGAGACGATACCACCATTATCTAATCCGAGTGAGAGCATTATGGAACATGATGTGTTATAAGGTGAACAACCTTCTATACAACAATCAAGTCGTAAAAGCATTCCCCGTCGACGTTTTGACATTGAAGAGGAAACTTTCATGATTGTTCCACAAGAAAATGATGAGCCAAGGAATGCAAATGAGGCTCTAACATGCCCTGATAAGGAAAAATGGATACAAGTGATGAAAGAAGAGATGGAGTCAATGAGATCAAACCAAGTTTGGAAACTGGTTGAGCTCCCAAAAGGATGCAAAGCTATTGGGAACAAATGGGTTCTCAAAATAAAGCGTAAAACTAATGGCTCGATAGAAAGATACAAGGCACACCTTGTAGCGAAAGAGTATAATCAGCAGGAAGGAATCGATTATAAAGAAACTTTTTCCCCTGTTGTGAGATTTACCTCAATTCGCCTTATTCTAGCTATAGTGAGAAATATGGATCTTGAATTACATCATATGGATGTAAAGACTGCTTTTCTCAATGGAGAGTTAGAAGAAGAAATATATATGAAACAACCTGTTGGTTTCATAACAAAAGACCAAGAACAAAAAGTAAGTCAACTTTTAAGATTGATATATGGCCTTAAGCAGTCGTCGAGACAATGGTATATATGTTTTCATAATGCCATAAAATCATATGACTTTGTCATGATTTACGAAGATCATTACGTATATATCAAAAAAATCCAAAGATCAATATGTGATCTTATCATTATATGTTGATGATATACTTATTGCCAAAAACAATAAGGAGTTTATAAATACTGTGAAAAATTGGTTATCTTCCAATTTTGAAATGAAACACATGGGTGAAGTTGCATATGTTCTTGGAGTTAAGATTTGAAGAGATCGTTCAAAGAGATTATTATCTCTTACACAAGAGACACATATAAATAAAATCCTTGAACAATTTCATATGCAAGACTATAAACCCATAGATACTCCTATTGCAAAAGGCGAAGGATTGAGCCATAAAATGTGTCCAAAGACTCCACAAAAATAGGAACATATGAAACGTGTTCCATATGCTAGTATTGTTGGAAGCTTCATGTACGCAATGATGTGTACAAGACCTGACTTTTTTTTTGCAGTTGGAATGGTGAGTGGATACCAGGTCAAGCACATTGGGTTGCCGTTAAAAGGATATTGCGGTATTTGAAAGGTGCTTTCAATTATTCATTGTGTTATCAAGGAAGTGATCTGTACCTTGAAGGCTATACTAATGCTGACTGGGGAGGAGATTTAAATGAGAGAAAATCAACCTCCGGATTTGTTTTATTACTAAATAATGGCTCCATATCTTGGAGTAGTAAGAAACAAATGTGTATAGCCTTATTAACAATGGAAGCTGAATTCGTGGCAGTTTTAGCAGTAGTACAAGAGGGTGTTTGGTTTAAAATTTTTTTTTATCACTTTGGTGTTGCTAAACTTGTTGCAAATCCATTTTTGGTTAACTATGATAGCCAATCAGTAATAGCATACACTAAAGATCCTAAATTTCATTATAAGACCAAACACATAGATACCAAGTATAATTTTGTAAAAGACATGTTTGCACAAAAAGAAGTGAACGTACAATACATATCTATGCATGGAATGATAGCAGATCCTATGACAAAATCAATCCCTAGAGATGTGTTTCTTGGTCATGTGAAATCTCTAGGATTGCGTAGAAGTTAATGTACTGAATATTTTGTATTTCCCAAAAGTTCACAATTTACTGCCTAAGAGTTTATTTAGTGTTTATGCATATTAATGCTTTGTGCATTGTATTTGTTGTTGGAAAGGTATGTCGAATAGATGTAAGATAAGCCCACTCACACGGGTAATCGTCTCTATTATTGTGTATAATAGAGATGAGACAATTTTAAACTTTATTATCTGGTGATAATTGAGAGCTGAAGCTTAAAATATGATTGTCGCCTTAACATAAGGTTAAGATGAGGGCATAATGTTTAATAACCCACACATTTCACTTTATTTGTCTTTAATGCCAGATGTGAGTTCTAATGGATTTCTAATGAGAGGAATAGATTTGAGAACTCAGGTTAGACGTTGGGAATGTCTGAACCATCATCTGTATGGTATTAAATGTAAAAACATGCGCTCTATGGGAAATGAGAGTATCGTAACACATATTTCATACTATGTGTGCATGAGACAACCAAATGAGTTGGCGAAAGTTTTGATCTCTACTTTCAAGCCATGTGAAACTCATGAGAAAAAGACTTCCTCAATTAAGTGCCCTCATAACTCTTACTTATTCTTAAATTTTTTATTCAATGTTTGCTATCTTAGAATGTTACCAATGATCATGGATGATTCGATCTAATAGAGCATTTCTAGAAAAACAAATTGAATTAAAAATGAGAGATTCAAGAAAAGAAGAAGTTCAATTTGTTTTTGAAGTCACATTCTGTTTTGTATTCACTGGCCGGCCAATTATGATTATTTTGAGCTTAATCATAATTGTGAATACAACATATGATATTTAAAGAGATCAAGAGAAATATAATGCGACTGATTGATGTAGAGTACTGCATACATGATCTACTCTAAATAGTTATGCCTAAATTTGAGCTACTATATATTCTTAACAAATGTATGGCAACGAACTCTTAGTGTATGCTGGTCGCACGGATTATTTGTCAATATGAACTTTGCAAAGATAAAGAGAGTCATGTTTGGCCCTCTATGGGTGAGTGGGAGTTGTTTGTCCTTTGTGGACATGTGGGAGTTGTTTGCCCTACATGGGCGAGTGGGAGAGGAGTCTTACGGTGTGCGCCCATGCAGGCAATCACACCCGACCTACAACAAATAACTGCAATAGCAGTTATCAATGTGAAGGGAAATCATGTTGGTTGAGGGGTGAAAACACTTCTCCCTTCTTCCTCCTTTTGGAAGAATATGGTTCTATAGAAAAGAGCAATATTCCGCTCCTTTTCCTCTATATCAAAGTGTGATCGAATCAAGGGGACTCTCAAGACTGCGAAGTTGATACTTAATATGTGGATATAGAATACAATTCCTTGCATAATCGTATTCCGACTAGTGATACAAATAAATTGATTTTTGTCATTTTCCACACATATTTTGTATACGAATTTTGGAATTCGTTTCCTTCAATTAGCATTACAACATATGCTTCTACCGGGCATAAGATAAAATTGAGTTTGGTTTTGGATGTTTGAGATGAAGTTAAAACAAAAAAAAACACACAAAGTCTAAAATCAATAGGAAGAGGATTTTCCCGTAAAATTCTATTTTATCCAATAAATTCTTTTAACTAAACGTTAATTTTCAACCTTTTTTTTTATCAAAAGGTCCCTAATGGTATTCACTTTGTAACAATGAACATTTACAGGCAAATATCCCCCAAAATTGGGCTCTTCCTAGCTCTAGTCTTGGCTAAGACGAAATGACAACAAATCACACTTCAACCAACTATCCTACAAAAAGACACCATAGAAGAAATAGAGATCCTACTAAGAGTGCAAATAAGCCCTCCTAGTAGGATATCTATTACCTCAATATCGTGTTCTCTCGGCGATAAATTCGTCAACCACTGATCTTTCCCATGATCCTTGCTAACTAACCTACCCTCAAAAATTTCGACAACATGCCCTCTATACACTAAGCAAACCTTGATTCTGAAACAGCAAAAACCAGCTCAAGAACATGAAACCAACATCAAAAACATCCAAAACAACACCTATAAGTACAAACACAAAAGTATACACAAAAGCATACACAAAAGTAGAAACCGTATCTAAACTACCATATTGGCTTGTGTAAATTCCAACCACGCATGTCTCGCCAACTCAACTACATCCTTCACAGGCATCCATTCTCTCTGAAAAACCCACATGTTCCGGCTCTTCCATATCATCCACATAAGATACGCTGTGAACTGTATTCATTCAACCTAGCCATTCTCCCTAAGCCTAGAACAGAGATGTTGCCACCATTGCTGAAAATTGTCTGGAGGCAACCCAATCCACCTGAGCCAGCTGCCAAATTTGTTGAACTCTAGAACAATGAAACATGAGGTGTTCTAGAGTTTCAACTCATCCATGCTTCAGAATGAAGTAAGGACTAAAATAATGCCTCAAGTGTGGACATCATGGACAAAACACAACTAAATTGAGACTTACGGGAATAACATGTTTTTACGATAACCAAACTCATATTTATAAGACAATTATATCTACAGAAGCAATAATATCTCATAATTATATCTCATAACATAATAAAATTCCACCAATCAATGATAATAATCATACCACAATTCTACCAATCAAAGAAAACTGAAGTGACCCCCAAATGTATCTCATGACATAATACAATTCCACCAATCAAATATAATCATCATAAACCAACCCATATAGCTAGGCATCAATATATTAAATAATGTTTATATCTCAGAGAAACGTAAGAAATGTCTCATGTATTGATAATATTAATATAAAACTTATAAGTGTACATGTAATAATTCCTTAAGGGAACAAGATATTTTTGTGATAACCAATCTCATATTTATAAAACAGTTATATCTACAAAAACAGCAACATCCCATAATTATATCTCATATTTATAAAACAGTTATATCTACAAAAACAGCAACATCCCATAATTATATCTCATGACATAATACAATTCCACCAATCAAAGAAAATTGAATTGACCACCAAATGTATCTCATGACATAATACAATTCCACCAATCAAAGATGATAATTATAAACCAACCCATATAGTTAGGCATCACTATATTACATAATGTTCATATTTTAGAGAAATGCTAAAAATGTCCCATAT
Source organism: Gynochthodes officinalis (assembly GCA_020080225.1). Taxonomy (NCBI): domain Eukaryota; kingdom Viridiplantae; phylum Streptophyta; class Magnoliopsida; order Gentianales; family Rubiaceae; genus Gynochthodes; species Gynochthodes officinalis. The sequence continues at coordinate 6,760,937 of CM034622.1, forward strand.
AATAGGGACATTTTACGCAATATAATAGGTTTTTCAATATAATAGGGACATATGTTTGTTTTTCTTCTAGTTGTCTCGATGATGAAGTATGTACCTTGCTCTGAAAGTGAGTGATATTTTGTTCAAACGTGATCCAATGCGGTGGCAAATTCCAAAATTGAACCCATATTTGTTGGCGACTAAATTCTCTATCATCAGGCTGAACATTTTCCTCCCATGCACGTAAGACCAAATGCTGCTACTCAAAGGTCCAACCACGCCCCACCAACACTCGATTCCTATCCTCCTGAGTTTGGAAACAAACTGAAAAAAATTGTTACTCAATTCACGAACCAGAAATGGCTTGTGAATCGGCCACACCACCATGAAGGTATGTTTTAACCCACTGAAATGGACCTTCTTTGCTCCAAAGATCTTTCCCATCAAGCTTCTTTCACACTCCTTGCTATCTTGAAGATCCTCCATCCTAATCTGAACGCCACCCTCCTCAGACAATGATAGATGAAGTTGCTGCAACAAATTTTCCACATCCTCGCCTCCCCTCCTCCCAAGATCGCTCAGAACCATCTCTTGCCCAGCAAGCACACAAAGCTAGCTACGTAAAATAATATCAAGACCTCTTTTGCCCGTAGGGCAAGGAACCTACTCTCCTACACAAGAGAATTCAACAAAGGCTGCTTACACACCAAGAACGTGTGAATCGCCCACACAATCCTAACAAATTGCTAGAGAGGCAATTTTTAGACTCTCCTTATCTCTTACAAGTCTGTGTTTAGGTTAATTTTCAACTAAATGTAAATGTTAAAAAGATATAATATTAGAATTTTTGAATGGGGACAAATGTCAATTTATGAGAGAATGATAACAAAAAGTGGTATATAAAAGTGAAATAAAAAAATAAATTGCCCATACTCAATTGGAAAATGGTCAATATTTGTGTGAAGCCAATTTTACTGTAAAAAAAAAAAAGTTCATGTGAGATTCGCGCAATTAGTTGTCCTTGCAAGATATAGCTTAAAATACATGATTTAATGAAAATTGATGATTAAAAAGATAATTTTGAAATGTGAATAATGAAAAAAAGATTAAAAAGCTAAGGAACAAATTCTGTAATTGAATTTAAATTTTAAGTTTAATTATAACCCCTCGCTTGTGGTTTAAACTTATTACAAATAGATTATTATATTTTTTAAAAATTACCAACATTTCTTAGAACTAACATCCATTAAAACAATTAACAAAAAATATAACTTAAAAAATAGTTAAAAATTATTACAATTAGCCCCGAGGTTTGAACTACAAAATAAACTTATATTTTTGTAAGAAATTATCACGGCAAAACTCTTTTTTCTTTTTTTTTCTTTTTGTTTCCTGTTCAAAAGGATGATTTCGTTGAATTTTGCACAAATTTTCAAAATCAAATTTTTGTTATGTTTTTTTTTTCCTTTCTAAAAGGACAACTTCATTCAATTTTTTTTTTATTATTAGTAGACCAAGTGTACTATTATAGATTCATTCCCCAAAGGAAGGAAACATAATTTTTCATCATCTAACTCAAATAATAATCAAATGCATCAAACAAATCCAATTAAAACTATATATTCTATATATTTGTACATGTATATAAAAGCATGTGTGAATTGTTTATTTTAAAATTAGACTAAATCTAACTAACAGTGTTTTTTTTTTTTTCACTATAACGATTTAAAAAAATGCACTTGGTATCACAAATTATTTAGAAAAAAAAAATCAAAAACTTCGATTAAAAACACATTTCATAATTAGACTGGATTGATATAATATTTATTGAAATCTCTCTTCTAATTCAAAATTGTAAAATAACACATGTATTCTCCCTGTCTTAGAAATGAAAGAAATACAAATTTACAGAACGTCAATTAAAAAAGAAAAAAAAAACCTACTAATGAAGAAAAACATCCACAGATAAAAAACATAAGGTTAAAAGAGAGTTAATATAAATAAATAAATATATATATATGTATATATATTGTGTATAATTCTACATAATTTTAAATGTTATTCACTATATGTATAATGAGAAAAAAGTTAAAAATATAAAAAATAAACATAATTTAAAACTAGTGATAGAATGAAAATTTTGATGATGTTAGAAACAAAAAGTTATAACACGGTGAGATAATAGAAACCTATTTGTTAAATATTTGTACCGTTTAATACTCACAAGAGATGAAAAATCAAATAGTAATAACTAAAATCACGAAGGCAGGGGATGTAATTAACCATAAATTTTAACCTTTACCCACTCAAACCTTGGTTAGCCAAGTTTATCCGCGAGAGGTAGTGCCGACCTCGCCCCTACTGTCTTCAAAAGTGGGATATCAAACAAAGTAGAGTTTTTTTAACCCGAATTTTCGATAATGGTAAATCTCAAAAAATATTGGTTTGGCTCTCAATAGCGGTAACTCAGATAACACGATAAGGGGAATATGAAAACATTTCTAGTCACAACAAATAAGTTAAATTGCAGGAGATTTAAAAAGAAAACGACACCAAAAAGTAGAGTTGAGAAGGCTGACGAGGATCTAGAAACCAAAAAAATCTACGCCCTAGACTACACAGATAATGCTATAGTACATTCAAAACTGACATGTTTCCACCAGTAATGGGTTGAACAGCAAAATAGGTAGGAAACTAAACAAAACAGAAGCTTCCAAGTCAAGAATAGACTTCTCAAGCAAAATAGAGAAATGCAGCTCCATAGGCCAATGAAGAATGAAACCTGCCAGCAAGAAACGAAAACATTAGATGCACACAAATTGATATATTGTTCTAACCCAACTGCAATGTCATGCAAAGCAGATATCAGCAAAGGATTATATGCTTGACCAAAGGCCGACCAAATAAATCCCCAGTGAACTTTTCCAATCATACTAAGTTTTACCAGCGGGAAGAAAACACAAAAACAGAAATTCTGTGTTCTTCTTTTTGGAGCTAAACTCACTCAGTTTAATAATAATAGAAAAACACACTGCTCATGTAGTAATTATTTTTATCTAATTCACATCATCACAACTTTACCCTATTTTACGTTGTCCCCGGGGCAGCCAGTTATTGCTTAATGGCTCCTCTCTAGAGGTCCGAGATTCAAAATTTACCAACTACTGCATTTGTAAATCGTACAGGAGTTTCAAAAAACAGAAAAAAAATAATAAAAATTGTCCCTTACTCTTTGTTATGTCAGGTTTGCGCCTTAAACTTTTTAATTTCCTAATTTGGTGTAATGCACCATCTCCCTAAATGTCATCCTCACAACACATTTTGATCGTGTTTGCTCATATGCACACATTTATTTAGTGACTACTTATCAAATCTTCCCTCTTTTATCACTGGAAAACACATTACAGAAAATGCACAATTAACAGCTGAGTCAGGCAGACAGACAGACTCATCATTTAAAACACATTACAAATGCCTGCAAACATAGCTACTGACAGATCTCTCCTCTCTCATACAGACAAAAAAGTAAAAAGGGTTCGAACATATACAGCTTCATAATTAAAAGCAGTATGTTAGCAGGAAATAATTTTAAATGAATTGTCAGCTAACTTGGTCGGAGTGTCATAAGATTGGGGAAAATCAGAAAAAGCAGACATCAGCCACTCAAAAAGTATATCATACTTAATCAAATGGAAGACATGAGGCAAGACATCATAAAATTCAAATTGATTAGCAACAAAGCTCAACATTGGGTGTTCGTTTGATGCCAAAGATTTTGGTGCGCAGTCTCACACAAAGTTAGTAGCCTAGAGCCCACATTTACGCAGGTAACTCTATATTATTTGTTTTGTTGGGTTTCACATAGATGACTCAAAATTTTATAAAGAATTGAAGTTTTCTTTTCTACTAAATCTTAGCCTAAAAAAATGGTAGATAAAGGTCTATTCCATCGGCAATATAATGCCACAAACTCATGCACCACAATTAAAGAAATCAGTACAATTAGTGCAACTTCACTGATAATTTCATATACAAACACTAACATATTTATATGAGTTTTCATTTCCAATTTTACGTAATGTAACATCATTTACATGCATCAAACAAAACAAATGCAGAAAATGATTCCTGTGAAATATACAGGCACACCTTGCATCAGAAAATGATCATGCATCACTTGTCTGGATGTCCACGTTTGGCCTTACGACGCGAATGGTTCGAATGACCGTTTCGCATCGAATTCTTTTTTTTTTTACTGCAATTCAGATGAAAAGGGAAGTTCAACTAAATAATGAAGGATGTCAAAATTATCAGAGTAAAAGAACATTTCATGCAGTTTATAGCTGCCAAAAAATTTTAAAAAAAATTGAAAGATATTGAAACAAATGGGCATAACCAAACTAACCAGAATATGGTTGAAATCATTTTAAATGCAACTATGATGGGTAGAGCCAAAACAGCGGATGCCTAAACATTTAAACTTCAGAAAGTTAAAACATAATCTCATTGTAGTTCAATTTTGAGAATAAGAAAAAGAAAATCCGAGAGACCTATAAAATGGCAAACACATACAATAAACCACACTAGCTCTTTCGTTCCAAGAGGTCTTGTTAGCTCATGCTTCTGCAACTTTTCTTGAACCATGCCCTGAACCTACAAACCACATAAATAACAGTCAAAGGGCAAGCACTTCCCCAAAAAAACACACACACAGAAAAAGGTCTTCATTATGTTTCAAGTTGCAGAAAAATTTTCTACACACTAAAGAACCAGAATCAATAAGCTTGGCCATTTCCCTTATCTACCCAACTTCATCAAGTTCACTTAGAATCTGGTTCAATTACACTTGACAACTCCCTGAGCCCTATTAAAATCACAGAAAGTTTTCTACACACTAAACAACCACAATCAATAAGCATGGCCATTTATCTTACTTACCTAACTTCATCAATTTCACTTAGAATCTGGTTAAATTACACTGACAACTCCCTGAGCTCTGTCACAATCACATAAGCATGTCCCCCCCTCCCCCTAATCATTACAAAAATATCAGCCACTATCCTTTGGAACCTCATATCAATGTTAAAATGGAGTGAAGTTATTTTATAAGGCTCGATGCATGCAGTTTCACCTTACATTTTTAGAAAAAGCTATTTCTGAGACTCGAATCCATTACCTCGCAGTCACATGACAATAGCCTTTACCGCACCAAGGCTCCCCTTCAACAAATGTACCTTCTACATGCCTTTTTTTTTTATTTGGTTTTTTTAAAATAGACTTCCTTCTCCCCAGTTCATAACATTTCAGAAACATTGCCAAGAAAGCATTGCTGATATATTTATCCAAAATTTTCAAAACTATACCTAAAAGGTTATGAAATTGAGTGGGAGCCCACAAACTAACTGAGAAGATGAAACTTTTCATTTTGTTTTCACAAAACAAACAAGTTTAAAACAGCATAAAATTGTTGAAGGGAAAATACTCCAGAGCTCATATGAGGTACTCACATGTTCATAAAATTTACAAGATGCTAATATAACTTAAAATGTTAAAAGTGATTTTATTCATGACCTTAAAGGATTAGCAGTCCTTTGTATTTGACAGGTCTCCAAAATGACATCCCTTATAACCAGCTTTCATCTTGTTAATTGCCACACAAACACAAAACAACAACTAAGCCTTTATCCCACTATGTGGAATCAGCTACAATGATCATATCTTGCGATCGTATTCTATGAAAACACATTTTCGACTAAGTTTAGATATGTCATATCATTTTTTATAATTCATTTCCAAGTTTTTTTAGGTCTTTCCATTCCCCTTTTAATTTGAATTAATATCTAGACGCCATACTAGTGCATGCAAAGGTCTCCTATGCACGTATAAACCCCCACTCATATCATTTTTTCCATTCCCTAGGGCTATTGTTTCCCACACTATATGATCATGGGTGAAAACCTATCCCGAAAATGGAACCTGGACGATGAAACCAAAAGTAATTCAAACCATCAGATCAAATAGATTGAACTAAGAAAATCAGAGAACAATACAACAAGCCATCTCAAATTATAAGAAATGCAGGATAATGCATAAAAAATCTCAGCAGACCATTATTGTCCTAATCAATTATATTCCATTTCCTCACATCAAGAAATTTTCCAAACTAAAGAACAAGATTTCTGCTACAGTTTGAAAACCAGAATCCAGATAAATTATTCTTCGATTTTCAATTGATGAAGGCTTTATCCACAACCCGCTAGAATAATGTTGATGCGGAACTCTTCGTCTTCTTCGCCAATGTATAAACACCAACAAAGTGGGAACTCAGCGAGATCATACTTACCCATAAAAAGATAACAGCATGCGATAATCATGGAGAAACGTAACAACGTGCTTAGCTGTTACAACTGTGGCCTACGAGCTTAGCCGTTACAACCAAATCTCACAAATCCAGAAAAGGAGGTATATAACTATATAAGCAAGGCAAACCGCCAGGTAAAGGGGGGAGACTTTTCTGGGACCTTGAGGGATTGGAATACAAAATCTAACTTAAGCATCGGAGGATTTACCCCGGAGAACCACTTCGGGATTTGTTTTGCAGGCATACACACTGGCAAAGAAGACAGAGTTCTGGATCAACATTATCCTAGCAGGTTGCAGATAAAGCTTTTACAATCAATCATCCTCCTAGATCCTTCCAACTTAGCATTGCCTAGTACATCCACATGACAAGCATGTTTCTCAGGCCAAACCACCTAGAGCTTGGCCACAACATGGTACAAACACTCCAGAAGCAATGGAATAATTACCATTCAAACCAAACTTCCATAACCAGCATGAGAAACAACAGGAATTTGATTATTAATTTGAAATATAAAGACATACACTTATGCTGCTAAAGGAGATACATGCAATAGAATTACATTGGCAGTGTGGGAAGAATTCAACATCCACCATTCACAGTGTCAAGCACAACAGTTATGTATGTAAAACTTCACTATGATATGAAATATTGTACTACCAATAAAAAATCTCATAGAATATTACAGTTCTGGAAGTTATGATTTCTGAATATCAAGACAGTACTCTAATCAACACATTTTAAGTGACAGTCAAACACAGAGATTGAGATGAAAAATGGCTCTTCAACAATAAGGCATTCTCATGAGTTTAAACATGCATTCACAAGGAGAGATAAGCTGTGTCCATAAAGCACCTCAAATTAAAATGGCACTAAATGCAAATAGAATTTTAAAGGCAGACAATGAACCTAAACAGTATAAAACAAAAGCACAAATAAACTATCAGTATACCTGATTATGGTATGCACTTGCAGATTCCAAAAACTTTCCACAAAAATGAAATGTCTCCTGAGTGTAAGGCTTGAGAGCATTCCGTATTTTATCCACATGAGGTTTTGTTACCATGGCAATCTGATCTATGTATGGTTTGCTGAGCTTCTTTACTTCCTGCCACATAATCAGGTCATTTAGCAAGGCTGATTTCCTTTTAATTTTTTTCCTTATTTCTTTCTCTTCTTCACTGTCCATGGTTTATCCATTTTATTTTAAAGCCGGGGTGAGGACCCCTCAAATCAGCTTTACAGGTTATCAATTGCTTTTTTTTGTTTAGTTTTTAAGACAAGTTTCAGTAAGACTCACATATAGGCAAACAACCAGCCTGAAAACTATAAAATTACCTGAAAATAAGGATCCACAACTTCTTGAACTTTTACAACATGTGGAGTCACTGCTCTTTTAGACGATACATAAACCTCCAATGCCTTCGTAGTGAGTGCTTGAACATGTGGTTCACTATTAGTTACTAGGATCAACCACTGTTCTTTTACCACTGGGATCCATTTCTGCAAATGATGGAATACACACACACACACACATAAAGAGGTATATCTAAGCCTAATTGATAATCCGAACTTAATAAAGGAATTTCCTTTTTGTTTTTAATATAACATATAGGAATGAAGATGACTTATGCGTTTACCGAACTACATAACTCTTGTGCCTCAAAGCATCTATTTCTATGTCATGTCATCTCAGCCACATTTAGCAAATAAAATCTAAACGGTTGTATCATATCTCAACAGACTGAAATACATAAATGAACCACTAACCGACTATACCTAATGACTCACTAATTACATTAATTCGGTATGGGGCCTGTGGGCACCCTACTTCAGTTTGTTACAGCTTAACCTTAGCATTAATTATTTAAACATTAACAAAAGACCCCAAGAAAAATGAGAAAAATATAGCTATCTTCTACAGAATGACAATCTTAACCCCAAAACTCAGTTTGAAGAAAAAGCTACATGAAAAATACAAACTACATCAAATACTAAAATATCAATGTTGAATACCAGAAATTTTATAAAAACCAGCTAGTGGCATCCACATCGAATCTTAGTAAACGATAGAAACCCAAAAGAGGAGGAAGATATGTCCGTCCATGATGCAGGCCACAAGTGACAACACAAAGATCAACATCTTGTATAAAAACTAAAAACTTACCGTTTTAATGGTTTCAATGTGTGGTTCAGCCCACCTTTCAGCCTGAGACTTTTTCTCAACAGCCTAAAAGGACATTGATAGAGTATGGATGGATTATTGTAATAAAATGAGATGCAAGTAATCAACCAATCATACCATCACTCAAGAAGATACTACATTCAGTGATACATGACAAATTACTGATGTAATATACCTTCTGTATCCATACATCAGCAGTAGGCTTCACATGCTCTATCCAGTGCTTCCCTAAAAGTATCTGTTGAAAAACAACCGAGTCACAATCACAAACCAAGTACAATACATGTATCATGTGCTCCAAAACTTACCTGACAATGTGTAGCATGAACTGCAAGCCAAGGTGGAAGCCATGCACCATGAACCTAGTTTAGCATAGGGAAAAGAGGGTATTAACTAGAAACACACTAAAGCTCCTTCAAATATAGCATCAATGAATTTTTTTCCCCCTGTTCTTTAATCTTGAAAATTCAACTGATTCAAATTTCACCTTACTTATTTACTGTATAGTTCCACTTACATGAGGACATGCAGATCTCTACCACATAATGACTTGTTAAATTTTACAAGATCTTATTAGAAAGGTAGAATACATCTTGGATCATAAATGAAACTCACTCATGGGGATAACCTCTCAATCTGAACCATTAAAGTTCCCCAAGAGAAATGGGAAAATTCATAGGAGAAGGGATGCCTTCTAGATTCATTGGGTACATATTGTTAAGTTAAAACAGGTTCATCTCTGGTCTCTCACCATTCCTACAAATTGTTCATAGTTTTGGATAAAGCTTCTGCAAGAGATGATTGGCATCCCCTTAGAATTTTCTAGATCAATTCCAGTTAATAACATTAGGAAGCTTAGAAGTACTAGTCAGGTTAAACTTAGCTCCCTCATCAAAGGTGGTGATTGCTTGATGTCTACAGCTAGTACTACACGGTGCTGTTTATGGCATTCTTCATGCTGTAACTCATGCAACAAAACCCCGTGCTGTAACTCATGCAATAAAACCCGTGCTTTGAAAAAGGATCAACTTTAGGTGGAATGGTCATCCATCTAGCAAGTTTTTTGTCAAATCTGTTATAGAGATAAAGAGAACCTGGAGTTAGAATGCCTTGGGTGGATACAGTATGGTTTCAGCATTCCATTCCTAATATACCTTTGTTTCATGATTAATATGCAAAAATAGATTATCCACAAGAGATAAACTATTCTATTGTGTTTTGACTCATCAATCGTGGTGTCCTTTCTGTGCTACAGGAAAATGAAACAGTCCACCATTTCACCAAAAAAAATTAAAAAAGGAAACAGTCCACATTTGCTTTTTCAGTGTTATTTGGGTTATATTCTACTAGTTTAGGGGGGCAATGGTTGGACTTAATAAGTAAAAACAAATGTGTATCAACAACTCAATATAATTTTAAGAGGTTGCTTTTAAACAGGACAATGTAATCAAGAATTTTATAACTCTAATTGATAAGTTAAAAATATGTTTCTTTTGCAACTTTGAGAAGTAAAATGAACTTTTCTTAGGAAAAAAAAATCCAAACAAGTTCTCATTATCCTTCAAAAATAAATTTTAAGAATTAAAATCCTCCTCACATTAATTTGTAATAATTTCCCTCCAAATACTTTTTCTTCTCCCTCCAGAACAAAATTCCCCATAAAATATTACCGACAAGATATTTTTCTCTTCTCAAAATATAAAACAATTCCCCCTAAAAACCTTTCCAAACAAAGGTTGTAGGAAATTATTGCATTGTTTGCTTTTAGAAAGTTCACACAATAATTGCCTTATCAAAGCAGAATATATGGTATGCATTTTAATAATTTAATTTCATAAATTTTTTCTTAAAAAGTATAAAAGCAGACATGGTTGAGCCTATGATTTGCTATTCATACGATTATTATTCGTTCATTGATATGCAGTTTCTAATTTCATGTTGTCCAACTTTAAAGTGCATCATAAATAATAAACTATGTACAGATATAATGTAACCACTTAAACTGGGTAAGCATTTAATGTAGCAAAATAGAATACATACAGCAGAAGTTATATCTGCCTCTGAGAAGATGCAAGGCTTTTGAAAACTTTGCAGACTAATAGGTAAAAAACACAGCACATCAAATTCAAAGTGAAGATAGATGCAAAAGAGACATTAGTTTTGACCACAATAGTATAATTAGAAACTTTAAATTTGTAGTGCAAAATGTATAGTTTATGGAAAATTATATTGTTTTTCTGCCTTAAGGAGGGGGAAAAAATTCAACTATTACTTTGCAGAGAGAAAATGCTGAATTATATATATATATATATATTAAATGACTTCAACATTTTGAGACTTAAACCATCTAAACATATTCACAAGGGACAAGTTAGCAACTATGCATGGCTTTTCAATTACAAAATTTAGATTTAAAATTTCTAAACACATTCACAACAATTCAAATTTTCTATTTTTTTGGGGAAAAAACTTCTTCCTCACAAAGATCAAAATTTGTAGTTGCAGTTGGGTTTTTAATTGCAAAGCTTATTTATGTCAATTATAGTTAAATAACTATTTTTCTTCTGGGAAATGACAAAATTGACATCTACATATGGGCTCTAAATACAAAGCTTATTCATGTGGATAGATGCTATTATATTTAAATGACCACTAAATACTGTTACACTTAAAAAAAAGGAAAAAAAAATAATAAGCAGGAATCATCAAGAATATAAACAGTTGATAGACCACAAAGATCATAGTTGGATATGGTTAGCACAAAAGAAGCAAATGCAAACTAATCTCATATTAATTGTAGTAATAAATTTAAAACATTCATAAACAGATACTGAAATACCCTCAAGAGAGAAAGCTAAAACTGCAACACATCAATTGCTTCAAAGCAACAGAAAGAAGCAAAGCTGATTTATGAAGGCGTATTTGCATTTAGCTAAAATTTGCTTCCTTCAAGACGTAAAACTCTAGAAAAGTGACAGAGTAATCTATATTTTTTGTTCTCTCTGCTTAAAAGAAAAATTCAATGATTTAAGTATTATCATATCAAATTGATTATAGGGATCAATTTTGATAATTAAATATAGTTATATGAAATATATCTAGAAGAAGAAAAAAGTTATTTGTGTGTTTTAGCTTAGTTCTTTATTAGTAGCAATCCTATGCACCAATTGAATTCTAGTGTCTGAATTTTAATTTTCTGCAGATACTCAACATATGTCAAAACTACATAAAAGTTTTTTCATAAGCTAGGGTTTATAGTTGGAGTCAAACATGAGCTTTTGAAGTGACAGATTTTGGCTTTTAGTTCTAAGCTGTTATGTATGCAAACCCTCTGATGAAATATTGTCCATCCTCTCCAGAAAAAAATTCTAACAATACATATGCATGATTTGTAATATCATTAGGTTAAGGTTGATGAGAATGAAACATATTGATATTGAATCCATAATATTCATGTGGGGAATTATAGAAATGGAAACACCCATACCAATGTGAGGTTTTTATTAGATGGTCTGGTAGGGATTGAATAACAGAGTTTCTACCTTCTCCTTCTAATAATCTTCTTCTTTCTGTTTCCTTCTAAAATCCTTCTGCAACCTTTTATCTTAGATGTTTCAAACTCTCTTCCAGATACTCAAAACCTACTACAACCAACCAATCAAACCTGGATCACCCACTACTGCTTCTGGGTGCTACATGATGATTACAATCCCTCATTCCTCCTGATAGAAAACAAGAGTATATATACATTGACGGACTAGGTTTCTCTATATCAGGATACAGACCACTTGAAATGTAAAAACTGAGGCTAATCATCTGTACCTAACCCATTAGACCACATTATTTATGTAAAATCAACACACAATGTAACTCAATTGTGTGAGGGTGAACTATAGAAGTCAACTTTTATTTATTAGTCACTTGTGACATTCCTAAACACTTTCTTAAAACAAAAACAAATAAAAGGTATACTAATTTCATCCTGTAAAATGAATTAAAGATTCTATGAAATACCAAGCAGCTTTGTTCAAAAACAAACTCAAATTATCAGAATTAAGCATTCATTAATTAATTCATACAAGTGATCTTCAGTACCTCCATTAACTCATTGGCCTTTGATGTGGCTTCAAACTTTGCTTTCATCATTTCCTCCTGTACAAGAAAATAATGTGTCAAAAAAACCACTCCAGTAATCCATCATTAACTGATTAACAAAGTTTTACAAATATTTGAATCGCTATACAAGATGCATGCCTCAGCAACTTGAAGAGCACGTTCAGTTTTTCGTAACTTAGCTTTCTGTTCATTAATGATACTCTGGAGCTGCAAAACAGAGACAGAAAAGAACAAAAAATTAATTCATAGCAATGGATAAATTAAAATGCTCACCTTTGGTTCTCTCTAACCTTATGAAATTTTTGATGATTTTTCCTAAATTTTTAGGGAGTCAATTAAATATGTTCTCTAAGTTTTTTTCAGGATTCAATCGACTGGTGTGCTTTGTCCGCTTTCCATAAAATGTTAAGGGTGACAACAGAGGCAAGCACTATGACTATAGGTGCTACATATAGTATGGATTTGTACATTATGATCATAGGTGCTACTCAAGGCTTACATATCTCACTAAAAGTGTATAAGCACCAGAAATTGATATATTTTTCGAACCTGAGCATATTATAATTTATCAAAATCATTTTGACATCAAGGAATTAAGATTTAAAAACTGAAATGATGTCAAAGGTGCAAGAGAAACAAGTTTGGAACTGCTAATACTCTCTAGTCTAACACATCAGAGGGTGAAGGGGGTCACATGCGTAACTTTCCAAGGGATCCAAAAGTTGTGATGCGGACAACAAGGAGAAGGTTATTAACATGAATGTTCAAGTTGATGATCGATTCTTAGATAGATTTAGAGTTGGTTTTTAATTCAGTGTTAGTATTTAGGAGCCTTTTGGAAGTTGATTTATGTTATGAGTATTATTCTAGCACTTACCTAATTTTCGGTTTATTTGTTTAAGGAAAGTTATCAACATCAACATCAATATCAACATCACCTTTATCCCAAACTAGTTGGGGTCGGCGATCAATGAACCCAAAAAAGAAAATAAACAAATAAATAAAATAGATACATAAATAAATATTTATATAAATAGTTATAAAAAGAAATAGTTACAAAAAGGAGGACTTATAAAAAGGAAGATTTCATTTCTATAACAAAAAGATGGAGAAGAAACAGTTAGAAAAAGAAATAGATACATAAAGAAGGCCTAGGACTAGAAAGGTCAGTCGTGAACATAGGAATTTTGCCCTTCTACTACGTTAATAGCTTTCCTCCACTCTGTCCAATGACAAACCGTACACCAATCTATTTCCCATTCCCTAAAATCTTGTTTTACTACTTTCCCCCACGTAAGTTTCGGTCGACCTCTCTCTTTCTTCCTGTCATGCTCTGTATAACAAACTTCTACTCTTAAGGAAAGTTATAAAAAAGGTAATATTACTCATATAGGAATCACATCTTTGAGGTAATCTTATAGGTTATAAATAGCTAATTACATTCACGTACAATAGATTAACAACGATCAAAAAATAATTCAGGTTTATATTGTTGAATTGTTCTTAGTTTCTTCTTTAATTTTTTATATTTCCTATCTTTTGGCCCCTTTTAATGTTCATGGTACTGTTGGCAGACCCATAACAGCTACCTAAACCTCTTCAAGTGTTCCACTGGAGTTCGTAGGAGAGTTCCCCTTCTTGACCTTCATTAGTCTGGTATCAGAGCCAAAGATCGGATCTTCATCACCAAAACTTCCCTTCTTTCAGCCATATTTTTCTTCTTCTGGAAATATGGTCTCAAACATAGAACTTAACTTAAAATTTGAGGGTTTTACAAGAGAATATGAGATTACTAAGAAAGATCTTAAAGCTCTCCAGCGATGCTATATGGAGCCGAATGTTGGCCAGCAAAGAGACAACATGAGCATAAGTTGGGAGTAGCAGAAATGAGGATGTTACGGTGGATGTGTGGTAAGACAATAATGGATAAGATAAGAAACGAGAATATTCGACGAAGAATTGGAGTAGCACCGGTGGCAGAAAAAATGAGAGAACATAAATTGAGATGGTTTGGGCATATTCTTCGGTGACCTATAGATGCGCCGGTAAGAACAGAAGTTTGTTATAAGGAGCATGATGGGAAGAAAGGGAGAGGTCGGCCGAAATTTACGTGGGGAAAAATAGTAAAACAAGATTTAATGGAGTTGGAAATAGATTGGTGGCTAGTTTGTAGTAGAACAGAGTGGAGGAAAACTATTAGCATGTTGGAAGAGCAAAACTCTAATGGTCCTGATTGCCCTTTATAGTTTTAGCATTTTTATTTATTTCTTTATCTATTTATCTATGTATTTATCTATTTATTTTATTATATTTTCTTTATTTCATGGATTTATGTCTTTGGGTTCATCGACCGCCAACTCCAACTAGTTTGGGATAAAGGTGATGATGATGATCTAGAAGCCCTCCAGAATCAATTTGTTGCACTTCAAAACCAGGTAATATCCATGGATAAGAAACTAGATTGTGTTAAAAATGTGAAAGCAAAACTTCAAGATCATGAAGACATAAATGCACGAATTGAAAAACTCCAAGGTTCAGTGCTAGGAAAACAAGCAATTGTGGTAGCAACTAAATTAGGACTTACAACTTCTAATTCACATTCCACCTCCTCAGATTCACCTTTCACTATTCTACCAATATCAAATCCATATTCTCTAACGCCTTGACTACCAGTTTCTACCAAGGACTCAAAGGACCTTGTGCTTGATAATTTTAAGAAATGAGAACCAAATACAGCCGAATTTATAGGATGAAAGGTAAAGCAAATTAAAGATTAAAGCTAAGACACGTTTTCAGTTCTATTGGCTCCAACAATTTACTTTTTTGTTGGAGAACCTCACAACCATCGCAAAATCCCTAATTTACATGTTACCTTATGTCAAGCAAAATGAATTTTATATCATGATGAAGCTTATTCTACCCAAGCATTGATGGAATTTCAGACCTCCAAGTTTTCGCAATGTGCTATTTAAACTCAAGGTGGTGTTTTTCAAACTAGGGGAGAATGATTTAGATAACCGAGAGGAGGTTTATTAACAAGAATGTTCAAGTTGCTGATCAATTCTTACATAGATTTAGGATTCGTTTTTAGCTCAGTTTTAGTCAGCAGGAGTCATTTGGGAGTTCAACTACATTTGATATTATAATAGCAATTACCTAATTGGAAGTCTATTGGAGTTGACTTACCTTGGGTATTATTCTAGCAATTACCTAATTGAAAGCCATTGGTTTCAGGAAAGGTATAGGAAAAGGGACCACTATTCATACTAGGATTCTATATAATGCTATAGGTCATACATAGTTATGTTCTCTCATTTTAGATAGACAACAATCAATAGACAATTCAGGTTTAAATCTATATAGCCTGAACACGAGTAAGTGTATCAGAAATGATATGTCAATGTACTTGTGTCTAGGTGTGGGTATTGCATGTGTCAATCTAAAAGATGTACTAACAATGTTTTTTATAATTATTCCAAAACTTTTCATAACGCAAAAAAAAGTGTCAATATTAATTTTCAAACCTTTCCCTACCATTTGAAATTTGAATCTATTCCATTCGAATCATAATGTTGAAATAAATGTACTAAATAAGTCGACCATGGACACTGAGTGAATTAACTCACCCATTCAGGTTTATATGAGTCTAGGTGTGGGTACGGCATACATGTCAATCAACGGATGTACTAGTAGTCTTATCATTTCTTTTAATTACACAAAAACTTTTGTTCATGAACCTGATCCATTCAAATCATAAAGCTGAAATAAAGGTTAGTAACTCACCCATTGAAAGTGACTGGGTTAAGTATTTGGCACCACCCGTAGTAATTTATTCATTATTCCTGGATGCTTTTATCCTTGTCCAATTATCTACTAAAAACTCAATCTTTTATCTATTCTTCTCCCCATGCTACCCTCTTGAATTTTCTGATCCCGTTCCTCAACCATCAATGCTCACTCTTAGTTTCAAGATATGTCTTCTCCTCCATTTCTTCCTCCAGCAGTCAATGCACCGGAATGATTTTGATGAAACCAAATTATTTAGACCATGTCAAGCACATATCCCTTACTCCTTTGGCAGTCGATGACTCGATGCACCCAAATTATTCTTGACCATGTCAGGTACATATCCCGTACCCACACCGGTGTTGTATCCTGTCTGCACAGGTGCATTGGAGATGAATGCAGAGTCCAGTTATAGGTTTTAATTATAAAATTACTCCCTCTATCCCCCAAAAAAAAGGGGGGTCCACTTTCCTTCTTTTTCCTTGACTAAATAAAGAGTTTTGAATGAAATTTCTGTAATATATGTATGGTCAACAATTAAAGAGTAACGACAACATAAAATCACATAATTAGCAACCAACTTAATGTGCTGCAACTTATCATTCATAATAAGTTGTATATGGTCAACTGAAACTATGTTTGACTCAATTATTTGTATTGATATGTTTAGTTTTTCAAACATATAATTATATGGTGTTAAAGTTTGGATGAAAAGCTATTAAATAGATAATTACAACTTTAAAAGAGTTTACAAAAATAGATAATTATACTGTTTGACAATGCACACCATTCAGCACTAACACAATCATTTGGATGGAGGCTATGACTCTTTTTCTTGGACAAAAGGAGTATTTAAATTTTTATTAGTTTCTTCTTCAATTTTTCCTGGTTTTCCCTTTATTTTCTCCATTTTACTGTTCAAGGTATTGTTCTCAATCATGATGCCAGCAGAAGCACGAAAAGAAGGCAAAAAGTTGTAATCCATTAAAGAATCGGGTTTTCAAGAAAACCAGGAGAAAGCAAGAATTAGGCTTAAAGACATAAAAGAACATTATTTTCAATAATTCTCAATAATCGAAAATACAATCTACCAATTTACACAGAAACTATATTAGTACAGAAGTCTTAACCCGTACTGCCATAATTAGATTTCTTGCTCCTAAAGCCATCAATATAAAGACCTACATAAACTAGGTTCCTAACTAATAAGGAAATAGAAAGAGGAAGTAGATGGTAGAGCCTTAAAATAAAGTTATAAAGTCTCGCAATCTACAGTAGAGCCCGAAAAAGTAAATTCTGGTTATGCATCAATCCTCTCCTTGGGTTGGAGGAAACTAAGTCTCAAGTTAAAAATTAGTTCCTCGATTAAAGGGATTTCCCATCAAATCTTTCCATGATCCTGGTCCTTTGCTCAAGTTAATCAAATAGCAAGCCAAGGTCATCTTCTTGTCCTGAACAATTCCTCTGAGTATACTCTCAGATTGCTTAAGTATAAGCAGCAAAATCTATTTGTATACATGCTTTACAATGGAGATCATATAACCCTTCAAAGGCAATGAATTTAACTCTGCCCTGTACAAGTTTAGAAAAATTTCTACAACTAGAGAGCTTGTATTACTCTCCATATTTTGTTGCACACGTGATAATCACTCTTGTTGAATAACTCAAAATATTTTCTTCTTGATGAACCTTTAAAGATGTTGGCAGAGAGCTGTCATCTTCATCTTCTGAATAAACGTCAATGATTGGCAGGTTGTCCCAATCTATGTCATTCTTCTGCCATGAATCAATCCATAATTCATAGGAGCAAATTTCCTCTCCATGATAACCTTCTGGTAAATATGAAGAAGTGATGGACAAGAAATCCAAAAGACTACAAACGAAGAAAAGACAAAAGAACCCAACTCTAGGGTTTAGGAAAAACAAAGCATGTCTCTGATTTTCCACCAGAATCAAGTCGAATCACACAAAACCTCTACATTGATTTCTGTCCTACACACCTATTTATAAGAGAGTCCTAATCCTTTTAGTTTCTTATTCTAAATACAATCCTGTTAACTAAAAAATCTAATTTGGAAACTAATAACACATTTACAATTCTAAGCGACAAATTTTTGAGGAACTAAAAATTTCCTAATTACTCTTTTCCCTTCTAATTTCCTATTGAGCATCGTTTGAGAATAGAGACTAAAGTCTCCGTAAATCAATTTGGATTTATGCCGGGAAGATCTACCATAGAGGCTACTTTCTTGATACGACAGCTAATGGAGAGATATCGAGAAAAGAAGAAAGATCTACATATGGTATTTGTTGATCTTGAGAAGGCGTATGATAGGGTCCCAAGAAAGGTTCTATGGTGGGTACTTGAGAAGAAGAAAGTCCCCTCAAAGTATGTAGAGGTTATCAAGGATATGTATGATGGTGTTACTACGTGCATGAAAGCTTGTAATGGAAGATTTAGCTATTTTCCAATCACAGTAGGCTTACACCAAGGATCTGCTATGAGTCCTTACCTTTTTGCCCTAGTTATGGATGAGTTGACAAAGGATATCCAAAATGAGGTGCCATGGTGTATGTTATTAGCAGATGATATTGTGCTTATTGATGAGACCAAGGCGGGGGTAGAAGCTAATTAGAAATATGGAGAAACACGTTAGAGTCAAAAGGATTGACGTTAAGTCGAAATAAGACTGAATATATGAAGTGCGAATTCAACACGGCAAGATGTGAGGACGAAGATTCCGTGAGTATGCTCGGACAAGAGGTACCCAAGAAAGATGTTTTTAGATATTTGGGATCAATATTGCAAAAAGGGAGAGAGATTGATGAAGATGTAAACCATAAAATTAGAGCAAGTTGGATGAAATGGCGAAGTGCAACAAGGTTTTTGTGTGATCGCAAAATCCCGATTAGGTTAAAAGGAAAATTTTATAGAACGGCTATAAGACCGGCAATGCTATATGGAGCTGAATGTTGGCCAGCAAAGAGACAACATGAGCATAAGTTGGGAGTAGCAGAAATGAGGATGTTACGGTGGATGAGTGGTAAAACAATAATGAATAAGATAAGAAATAAGGATATTCGACGAAGAGTTGGAGTAGCACCGGTGGGAGAAAAGATGAGAGAACATAGACTGAGATGGTTTGGGCATATTCTTCGGCGACTTATAGATGCACCGGTAAGAACAGAAGTTTGTTATAAGGAATATGATAGGAAGAAAGGGAGAGGTCGGCCGAAAGTTACGTGGGGAAAAGTAGTAAAACAAGATTTAATAGAGTTGGAAATAGATTGGCGGCTAGTTTGTAGTAGAACAAAGTGGAGGAAAACTATTAGTGTAGTGGAAGAGCAAAACTCTAGTGGTCCTCACTGCCCTTTATAGTTTTTAATATTTTTATTTATTTCTTTATCTATTTAGATATCTATTTATTTTATTATATTTTCTTTATTTTATGGATTTATGTTTTTGGGTTCATCGACCGCTGACCCCAACTAGTTTGGGATAAAGGTGAAGATGATGATGACTCTTTTCCCTTCTAATGCATTCTGTCCTACAACAAGTATGACTACAATCCCGAATCTTCTCATGACACACCAAATTTTCCTGGTTAATGACTACAACCATAGAAGTTGTTCCTAAACATCTTCAAATTCTTGCTGCCATACAATGATGAACAGTCTTTGGCTTTGATATGGGCTTTGGCTCTGATCGAGCCTTTAGCTCCAGTTGACCCAGCAGGGCAAGAAGGAAACATAGCTTCAACCCATGGTCCTTTAGAAATAGCAAGAAGAACCATGAATTAGGCTAAAAACCAAGTGAAAGAATGTTTCTTTTAGAAATTCTTAATCATCAAAAAACACAATCTACCAAACTAAATATCTATAGAAGTCTTCCCCAATATTGCCGTGTTCTTGCTCTAAAGTAATCATTACGAAGGAATTTACATAAACTAGAGTCATAACTAATAAGGAAATAGATGATAGGTCCTAACTTAACATAAAGTCTTAACTGTGAATGGTGACTGGAATAGTAAACTCTACTCCTGCATCACTAAAAAACCATGTAGGAAGTTCCTCTTCTTGTCCTACTTCAAGTTGTTAATATTTTATGTGTCGTCAAACATTTGAGAATAGTAATAATAACAAGCTTTGAAACCCTAGTAAATCTCAATACTCACAAAATTATAATTAACCAGCATTCAGACCTCTTAGCTTAAAAACTTCACAAGCAATTTACTGTACAAGAAATCAAACATGTATTCAAAATGATGAAATATCTAATGATGATATTTTTAGTTTCTAAAAGAAGCACTCCTTCAAAAAATTGGGCCTCTTAAAAAAATGTTTTTTTATGAGTGTGCCTCATACTGGATTAAACGCAATTCATGAGAAGAGTCCAAACTACAGACCATACAAGTCACAAGGCCTTGCCAAGTTTCAGAATTCTTTCCTTTGAGGACTTCCCTTTTTGCCAACTTGTGGATTATTTGATTGGTATGAAAACTAAAATTTACTACATTTATGATTATTATTGCATACTCTTTTTATGCTTTTTACACAAGCATAACGCACAACTTCTCCACTATATACGTAGAAGACAGTTCAATACAAAAATTTTGGAGATCACAGTCCCCCCCTATTAAATCATGAGAAGCTCGTAGTGCATTCTTATATCCTGTTAATTTAATCAGTTCTAATTTTCTTTTTACCAATTATTAGTTTTCTGGCCTTCTTAATCTAATCTAAGACACAATTTTAATCTTTTCTGTGAAGGTGGCATTTTCCACACCCCAAGTAATATGCATTTATGGTTCAGGAGAGACATTTTGAGATTGTCTTAAATACCTTTAAGGCATACAAATTTTAGGAACCTAGGAGTTACAATTCTAACAATATCTAGACTTGTAAATAGTTTAATAATCTAACCTTCCTCATCAGATTGTTGTACACCTTGCACATGGTATAACACTTTTAATTGAAATTACAAATTGATTCGAACAAAATAGAACACAAGATAAAATATCATTACTAAACTAATCACATATCATCCCAGGAGTCAAATGTGCTCATAGGCTAATAGAGAATTGCCATAAGTAGTAATTGAGAGCAATTAAAAACATAAAAATCAAGAAAGATCATACATGCATAAAATATGAAAAAATGCAAGATTCTTTTTACTCTTTGTGGTGGGGGTCCATAAAAAATGTCACCCTTCAAATATTATACCTTCTATACAATATGCAATGACATAAACAATAACAATTTGCATCAAAAGAAAACCTCATCAAGGCCTATGCAGGGAACAAGTTTTCAATAAAAAAAGGTGAACTTTTGAAATGGTTTCTTTTTCCTTAATGGAGATCACCTGAACATACATTAAGAACACATGATCCATTTGAACCACATCTCTAATGTTTTCACATGATTATCAATGTATATTACATGGCACAAACAAAACAAGAATCACAAATTCCTTTGACAAACAAAGTTATGAAGATTTTTTCTTTTCTACACAAAAGGTGGGGAAAAAAAGTTAGACTACATATAAATTATCAAAACTATTAAAAATTTAACTTACATTTTCAAATTCTGAATTCAAGTCAATCACCTTCTTCTCCTTCTCAGTTGCCCGAATTTCAACTGCCAGTTTTTCTTCATTTTTAACCTCAATCTCCTTTTTAAGTTTGTCCATCTGTTTTTCTAGCTCAATAGCTCGTTCATGAGCCTTACTAACCAACTCCTCAGCATCTATATTGCCTTTTTTCTAAGAAGTAAAAATAAAAGTTAATGCAAAATAGTATGAAGTTCAACCTTTTGCCGCTTAAAAAATAAACAAACAGTTGCCAAGGTGAGGGAATTCAACTTCTCACCTGGAGAGAAGCTATCTCATTCTGCAACGATGTGATGCTATCAGATTTCTCTTTTATTACCTTCTCCATGTTAGAAATGATGTCATCCTTCCCTTTTAGTTCTACATTCTTCCCCTTGATATCCGACTCTGCAATAATGGATACCAAATTTAAAAAACATCTAAAGCCTAAAGCAACTAAAACCAAACTGTTATTCAACGTCTCTACACATAGCAAGTAAACACAAATCAGAGTGGAAAAAGACCACATTCTAAATGCAGTAGCTTTGAGTTTTGGATTATGATGGTCTCTCTCACAAAGATACTGTACAGGTGGCAGCTTATAGCTAACGAAGCAGTCTGCTTTGTCATATCTCTCTCTGCAGTAACACATGGCTAGCTAACCATAATCACCTCGAAGCTCATATTTTGAATATGATACACATGTTGGTTTTCCATACAAGTTAATCCATATATCAACCTAATTCTTTCCTAGATAAATCAACATCGAAAATGCAAGTTCCTTTGGTAGCGAACCAAGAAATAAACTGCAACCAGATGGTGTTTATCACAGTGTCATCTGAAATACCTAGCAGAAAATCCTATACATTAGGGTGCAACCTTCAGATTGTAGTTTACAAGAAACGACAATGGGATAAAGTCCAGGATGAATGAGAAGGAAAAAAAAATTCATTTACTACAAACATACCTTGTACAATGCTATGTAACACAGGATGGAGCTAGAGTACTATTGATAAGAGAAACTTTAAAACTATAAATCCAACAGTTTTCATATCAGGAAATATGAAATCCAGAACAATGTCCCCAATAATTGGGTAAAAGAACCTTGACAAGAGGTTTTATTCAGTGAATTGTAAAATGCAATCAATCTTCTCAGAAATATCTCAACAATCTAACAAAATTGATTCACACCCAAAAGGAGGCCGACAGCTTTCTCCTCTTGCCTCCACCAAGAAAGGGATAGCATTTCGCTAGGATACCAAAACATTGCATCACATTATGATAATACCTATGAGAAAATGTTCCTGAACTACCCATTTCCACCTTCTTCCTAAGGTAGAACACTCCTGCCTAAGACATGAACACCCAGTAAAAGTAATTTTTTTCACAAGGTTCCAAGTTAAACTAGTCTTGGCCAGCTAATTATAAGCCCAGATTAGATAAAACTAAAGCTGACACCCAATATCCTAGAACTCGTATAGAACCCCTTAAAGATTTAATATTTTTAATTAAAAAAATACTTTAAAAAGCACACCACAAAGCTTGCCAATTTCAAAGTTTTAAAAGATCCTATTTCAACTAAAATTTACATCCACCCTGTATTCACCTATGGCCACAGGCAGCTGAAAAACATTGTGAAATATAATCTTTCTCCCACCACAAAGCTTGACAATTTCAAACATAACAATACCAACTCAGAAGCACAATACTACTCTAATCTTCCCGGTCGACCATTCTGTCCAATCACTACTGTTAAAATATTGAATGAAAAAAAACACGATAACAAAACTGGAAAAATTTATATACCGTTCAATTTCTAATAATTAAATATTATTTTGAGTCACGAAGCTATTACTAAATCGCATATAGTAAACATATTAGCAATCCCTCACTGACCAAGAGTAAGGACCCTGGATTTGAGCTGAGAAACCAATTCAGCAAAATTAGAACCCTCTTCCGAAATTCCATCATCCCTTTGTACCTGACTGCTCTCAGCTTTGATCGGAGTGCAAATAAGGACAAGCAAAACGGAAAATATAAAGGCGTCTTTGAAGGAATCCATTTAAGAGTGGAAACCAAAGCCAATCATGAGACGAGGCTTCGGCGACCCAAACAAGAAAGGAGAGAAGGGATTTGGAATTTTTAATGGCTTTATGCTTCTGATTATATTAGTAATAGTTTCATCAATCCCATGAAATTACAAAGGTAAAATTTATTTCAGTACGGGGGTCGTTCCGTTTTATAGTTTGGTTATGGTAAGGTTTTGGGTTCCAAGAAACCTATGGTCCTTTTGTGCCTTAGGTTCATATGTGTCGTATGTTGATGTTATTGTCAGTGGGCAAATATGTAAACTAGCAGGCACTTTCCGCGCAATGCGCAGTTTTTTGGGTGCCCATTGTATGCCACAGTATATAAAAAAATTTGAAAGTAAAATTAAGATAAAGTTGACAAACCAAAATCACAATAGTATTAAAAAGGAAGAAATATTCAAAAGGAAGAAAGGAAATTACATAGTAGAAGTGACT
The DNA here is from genome assembly GCA_020080225.1 of Gynochthodes officinalis. Taxonomy (NCBI): domain Eukaryota; kingdom Viridiplantae; phylum Streptophyta; class Magnoliopsida; order Gentianales; family Rubiaceae; genus Gynochthodes; species Gynochthodes officinalis. The sequence goes on from CM034622.1 coordinate 6,785,476, forward strand.
TAATGTAAAACAAAAATAGAGTAAACATATTCTAATTTATGTTAAATTTAAATTGCCATGGATATAATTTTTCTATCCCATTACTATTAAAAATAATAACAGTGAAAATATCTTGTATTTGTGGTATGAAAACTAAATAGTCGTCCTCTTCCAAATTATGATCTTGTACGAACTGATGCCAATTTCGACGAAGTGAAGAATGCCTGACAGTAATGTCATATACTCGATTTCCAGATTTCAAATGAATGTCACATTGTTTTGCTTCTTCTAAATAAAAATTCGAATATTTTGAAATATTCTAGGTGACAACAAGGAAATTGTATGAAGTTAGTAAAACGAGAAGTGCAAATATTTTTGTAGAATAAATTTGCAAAATAAGTAACAAATTGAAATATTACCAATCTAAAAATATCTGATGATGTGAACTGTTGGAAGAAAGAATAGTGTGGAGTTGAACTGAACTTTTGAAATGGATGTAGTGAAGATGAGAGGACATTATGTTGAAGATTCGTTATTTTGAAGACTGGAAATAATACATAGAGTTCATTAAGACAGTACATATTATTTAATTAGAACGAAAAATGTATATTGTTAAATGAACAAACCTTGTTTTGGCAATATAGGCAATGGCACTATCCATGGCATCATTATTTCGCCCTTGAAATTGTTGAACGTAAGATTGTCAAATTTATTATTTTCACGAAGTCTTAATAAAATTGAACAATCTTGACTGAGTAAATTACCATCAAAGAATTCAGTCCAACCAAATGTGAAAACATGTTGATTGATTGTTAACTTCCATTGCATTTGTCCTTGTTGGATTACGCTTTCATCCTCATCGTCAAAGATTTGGATAGCATAAAGACCTATAGGTACTGGCTATAAAAAAAGGGCAAAAGTTTTTTTATTGGGTTAAATGCAATAAGAAGTGATAGTTGTAATATATATTAAAGTAAAATTTATAAATATTTAAAGTTTAATCTGATTCTCTCTTTGAAGGGTTTTCAAGAATAAGCAACATGACCTTTCATTTGTACCTTTGAAAGGTGAGTAAACAGATTAGAAAAAGAATACAAAATTATGTTCTTTCGTACGAAAAGCATCATATCAAAAAAATAATGAATGAAGTTTATAAAATTAAATAAAATTACCTTGTAACTGAAATAGCATTGGATTAGCAAGTAAGACATTTTGCATCCAATCTTGAACTGATTTTTCTGATCGTGCGTTTGGATGTCCAATGTATTTAAATATTGTTGGATAAGAGACGAAAAAATTATAACATATTCGATAATTGATCTGATTGTCGCGCACATATGTTAAGGTGCCAGCATGTACACGTGTATGGAATTTAGTAACAAAATAAAATTTGTGTTTATGACCATTTTGTTTTGTCAACCGTTTTGTAAATGGATTATTTGGCGTCGTCATCACCTATAAGAAGAAGAAACTGAATGAAATAATTAATTTGGAAAAATATATAATTCATACTTCGAAACTAATAGAAAATGGAGGAGTAGGAAAATGAAGTATAACCAATCTTATTACCAGTAATTATAGACAAAATTTCAGGTAAAGAAATGATATTTTAGCTTATTCAAAACTGCCAACATTAAAATGTACCCTTAAAGATTTAATTGTGGGAACATGGAGTACAACATAAAAAAAGTAATAGGAAAATGAAGTAGAGCCAAACTTTAGAGGAAATTTCAGTTTATTGCAAATGGCAGCATTAAAATCAACCAATCAATCCATTTAATTGGGGAAGGAGTACAGCACTAAAAATCAGTAGGAAAATGGAGCATAACCAATTTTATTAGAGGCAATTGTAGACAAAAACGCAGGTAAAGAAATGTTATTTTAGCATATTGCAAACGGTAGCATTAATATGCACCAATTAATCCATTTTTGGCAGGAAAATAGAGTACAGAATTGTAGAAATCAGTAGGAAAATGTAGGACAACCTGGTAATGGAGTACAGAATTGTAAAATTCCAACCGCTTTGAAAATGGCAACACAAAATGGTAATAATGCACAAATCATTACAAGGTTTCCAGAAAACGTTTCCATACATACTATTATACGTTAATAGCATACATAAATTCAGGAAAATGTATCCATACTAAAAGTTGTGAAGATCTAAAATATTGCAATCAGAAACTAATATTATTGTAACTTTCAACACACATAAATTCGACGTCATTACAAAGGAAAGCCATTCCTTTGAAATAAGAAAGCAAATCAACGGAAAAATGACTTCTCTATCCTATGTGCATTAACAGTGTGTATTTATTTATGCCTATTTGAAGAGCGAACACCAGTCAGCGCCAAAACAGAAAGTCACTTGATAGATTAAAAAATTGGCAGGGGAGTTTCTGTTCAAACACCTTGTGCAGAAAGTTTTACCAATATCAGAACAAGTAGCAAACAAAAATCTAAAGTATAATAACATGCAAGAGCAATCTGTAAAAAACAAAAGAAAGAAGAAGAGTAATTTTACCTTTTGCGGAGCTATTGTATTAGTTGATCAGTTTCCCAACATCCATTGGCAATCAATTTTTATTCAATTTACATACAATAAGGAAAAGAACGGTTAGAGTCTAGCAAAAATAAACAAAGAATATGCAGTTCAAGAGGACTACACTAACCACATTTCTATCCTACAGAAATGAATGTCTATTTTTGAACTATGAGTGCCAGTACTTATACAAATAACTAAGCAAAAGTATTGCTACTTAATTTATATTCGATCTTGATCACAGCATGAGCAGTATTATCAGTGTATATTTTTTAACTATCAGCAATATTTATACAAATATCCTAAGTAGCAATAGCTTAACAAGTAAACCCCAAAAATAGCACACATTAATTGTTTAAAGTCAAAATAAAAGGTAGTAAGAAGCATGATGATTTAAGTTTGAAAATTGAGTACAGAATTGCAGAAGCATGGAGGACAACCTGGTAATGGAGTACAGAATTGTAGAATTGCAGCTGCTTTGAAAATGGCAACACAACATGGTAAAAATGCACAAATCATTACAAGGCTGCCAAAAAACGTATCCATACATACTATTACATGTAAATATGATTCTTAAATTGAGGAAAGTGTATCCATACTAAAAGTTGTCAAGATCTGAAATATTGCAATCAGAAACCAATATTATTGTAACTTTAAATATACATAAATTCGACATTATTACAAAGGAAAGCCATTCCTTTCAAATAAGAAAGCAAATCAACGAAAAAACGACTTCGCTATCCTATGTACATTAATAGTGTGTATTTATTTATGCCTATTTGAAGAGCGAAGACCAGTCAGTGTCAAAACAGAAAGTCAGTTGATAGATTAAAAAACTGGCAGGGTGGTTTATGTTCAAACACCTTCAAATCTATAGCATCAACAAGAGGGACATTGCTTTAAGTTACAAATATAGTTGAAATTGCATCTACATATTATAAAGTTGACGACTATGCGCAGAAAGTTTTACCAACATCAGAACAAGCAGCAAACAAAAATCTGAAGTACCATAATATGCAATAGCAATCTGTAAAAAACAGAAGAGAGAAGAAGAGTAATTTTACCTTTTGAAGAGCTACTGTATGAGTTGATCAATTTCCCAACATCCATTGGCAATCAATTTTTATTCAATGCACATAGAATAAGGAAAGAAAGAGTTAGGGTCCAGCAAAAATAAACAAAGAATATGCAGTTCAAGAGTACTACACTAACCACATTTCTATCCTACACAAAGGAATGTCTATTTTTCAACTAAAAATAGCATGCATTAGTTATTTGAAGTCAAAATGAAAGGTAGTAAAAAGCATGACAATTTAAGTTTGAACCATAACAAAAAAAAGAAAACAAGAAAATGGTTGAATGAATGTTACATAGTGCACGTATCTTTATAAACATGAAATAAATAAAGGCATGACTAACTTAATAAAAAACAGACTCTTTTGATGGAGGATACCGTTGACTAATCAAACCAATGCAGTGGATTTGTAACAGATTACTTCTGAATTTCTGTTTTTAGGTAAAAAAAAAAATAGAAGCTGAAGTTACAAGCTGAGGAGGAGGATACCGTTGAGTAATAAAACGAATGCAGTGGAGTTCTAACAGATAACTTCTGAGTTCCTGCTTTTCAGAAAAAAAAGGGGGAAAAAACTGAAGTTAGAAGCTAAGAAGAAGGAGAATACCGTTGATTAATCAAACCAATGCAGTGGAGTTCTAACACATTACTTCTGAGCTTTTGTTTTTGAGAAAATAAAAAATTGAAACTGAAGTTACAAGCTAAAAAGGAGTAATTTTAGCAAAGGAAACAGTGGAAGATAGAAAGGGAAGTATATGACCTGCGTGCACTATTTCTTGTACAGAATTACAATGAATGGCATGGTTCTACTTTATAACAATACTTGTACAATGTGGTTGATGGTGATGTGACCTACTTTTACTTTTACAGCTCTGTTTCAGTTGTCAACTCAAACTGGGCAGTCACATGGGTATGTTAAAAAAAAGCTGCAGAAACAGAAGTTGCAATTTTGGCTTGGGAATAATGAACAGAAATAGAAATGTTTACATTGGAAAATGGATTTGGAAATAACAATCTCTGTTGCATAATATTTAAATCAAAATCATGTTATCTTAGCCTGAATCTCGAGGTAAAAAAATATATATGTAGAGCATAGGAAAATGCAGTATATGATTCAGATAATATTGAGACTGCTTGTAGGGCAGGAAGTATTTTTGTTTTAACAAACAACTGGTCTTTGTCTTTAGATCACACACAAGAAGAGACAAACATTGGCTGGTACTGTCAAGTATTAGACATGCATGGATAAGAGGTATTTGACAAACAGAAGAAGTAAGAGTAGTAATTGCCAAAAGGCATCTAAAACAGCAAAGCCACAACAGGTGTAGACCATTTACAATAGATGCAAACCATTTAATATGAAATTTAATTCTTATAAATTGAATAACAGATATACCTTTCTGATTGATAGAGATGAGCCCCAGGATAGTACTCCTACAAAACAGAGACAAAAGAATTGAAATCAGTTTTTTTAAATATATGATGCTGTTGGAGGATAAGTACAAGTTTAACAAGCTTGAAGCACAGAATTATTGAGTGTAAGCTGTGTAATAGGAGATTCAGTGACTGGTGATCAGAATGCACCAACAGTAGATAGTCATTGGCACATGTAGATAGAGGAGACCAAAAGCAATCCTGTTTCCAACATATGTTGACAGAAATACAGGTAAAAAAACTGTAATCAGAATGTAAACATGCAAACTCATGCAGCACAAAAATGCAGTTTTGTGCAGAAAAGAGAACTTTAACTTTCTGTTAAAATGCATGGAACAGTTAACATTGGCCTGCGGCAGGACACTTAGATATCGTACAAAGATAATAATAAATTGTTTCCTACAAGTTTTTCTGCTTTTATGTGATGTACTCAGAAAACTAACTGCCTACCATTCAGTTTGCATAAGTACACCCATAACCAAAAAGACAAGCAACACAAAAGAGCAGTCCCAAAATACAAAATGTTGAAATACATATTTGCAAAATGTGCAAAGTAGAAAGAGCTAATTTATTTTCTGTTTTTTCTTTGTGGCATTGGCAAGGTCTTTAGTATCCAAATGATCTTCTTCTTCTGATGACACCAGTTTGTCAAGAAAGCAAAGGCGAGCCTTTGGTGATGATTTGCTGGCAAGTTGTCCTGCAGGAAAAATAAGGGATGAAAAGTACAACTGAATTTGTAAAATCTTCCAAGCTATGGATATAGTCAGAATTTTAGACACAATAAATCATTGAAATATTACCTTCAGATTGTGTTATTGGCTGGACTTCAAGAACATTTGTGGATGTTATTTTTGTTGCACTTGCACTTGCACTGTTCTGATCAATTGACGAGGCTGAAACCTGACCTTCATGAAATTCAGCATAGGAAGTGATGGTGAAGCGCTGTCTACCGTTTGGAGTCTTAAGTTTGATTGGCCTAATTTGCACCAAGAATAATCTGGACCGCAATGCCTTGTGAACTTCCTGTAAAGGAAGTTCAGTGTTTTAGCCAAAAGGAAAAACAAAAGAGTTAAAGCTGAAGCATATGCACCTGTGGAAGAAAAGCAAAAAAAATCATAATGTGAACAGGTAGTTAGGTAGTAAGAATGACCTTGTTTGCATATTCCATGACTTCAGTCGCTGAAAATGTTAATAATTTTTCAGCCAGATTTCCAAATATAGAGGCTGTAATGATACCACTATCATCAATCACGTCAACCTCAAACCTACACCTGTTAACAAAAATAATAATCAGTTAGGTCACCATACAATCAAATTAAAATGGAACTAAAAAGGGAATAAGAGATAAATTTACCTGGGTTCTGCCATCTGCTTTGAATCACACAAGTTATAGGTGTATTCTTCATATTGAAGTGCAGATGTTGATTGGAAGCATTTGGGACAAGCCATATACCAATACTTCTGGCAAATATTTTTGAGGGAAAGTTGTGCCTTGACAAGTACATTATGCGAACAGATTGTAATAAGTTAGGAGCAACAAACAGTAAAGCAAACATGGAAAAAGACATACTTTTTCGATAATCAGCAAAGCAAAACTAAATACCTTGGCTAATGGTGTTATGTTAGCAACAAGACAAGTTTTCTTGTACGACTCTATAGATATCTCCGTAGGATTCTTGAAATAAGTTTTGCTGATGACAAAGTCAGACATCATGTCCTTATTTCTGTCAGCCCTGGTGGATTGTAAAATACCGTTTTCAGTAAGACAGCAAATAAAATGAGTAAAGCTATAACTTAATATATGGCTGTGTCACCAGTTTTTCAGACGAAGTGCACTTTCTATTGGAGGGTTCACCAGAATGACTGAATCATATTTGGTAGTCAGAGCTGTGCCTACAAATTGTATTTTTCAGGTTTATTAATAGATAGCTGCGTAATAAAATATTGAGGGATGAACCAACAGTGTTAGCAAAAAAATTAAGGTGAACACAATGGGATTGACGGTAGAATACATTACCATTATAGTAAACAACTTTAATCCTGCGACAAATGATTACAGGAAAATTGTTCAGATTGTCAACAATATTAGCTCCTTCATTGGCAACAAACTCGTTCCAAATGGATAGCATGACTGTCTTCATACTGCAACAAAGAATAATGGAGTTAACCTAGGAAAGACATAAATTTCATGCGTCTAAGATTATAAAAGGGAATTTTTCACATTCAGTTTCAGTAATTGAACAAAATACCTAAATTTCAAATTCAAACATATTGGATATTGTCTGGAAAACAGTAACAGAGAAATCCCATAGTAGTTTGGCAAAACACAACATGGCAATAAAACACATGCATTTCTTATCAAAACAGTTTTATGCACTAATGAAATTGCTTGTTAATCAGTTAGATTGAAGTAGTCATTAGCTAAGGAAATGAGTACATTAATGTAATGGTTATAACAGATTTTGAAACACCGGTTTATGCAGTGAATAAATATGTTCAAGCTCATCCGCACAATTAATCAGTAAACAGCATGGAATCTGATGACATGACGACAATGCTAAAAATATGAGAATGAACGGGAAATTTATGTAGGAAAATAAACATAATAACTAACAGAGAATATGTAGTGGACACAACTCCATGAAGATAAACTGTAGACATTCGAACGTGAAATTAGGAGGATAGATTCTATAACCTTTGATTAACAAGGACGAATTTCTGAACCATTGAATCACCTACATCACCTTTGATAGTCTTAGGCGGTAGACTATCAATCACCACAGCCAACACATCTACATAATGAAAAAACATTTTACACGATTAGACCTAAATAGCAAGGTAAAACAGCTACAAATACAAGATAAATTTTAGTACACTATCAACTAACATCAAAATTGGCCTATATAAATTGAGATATCCGTACTACTTTGATATAAAACAGCCACTAGAAAGCTAATAAGTAATCATGGAAAGAGGACTTTATCAACGGATTCTTTTTTTGCATCAATGAAGCTAGCTAGGTCTTGAAAGTCTGTATATTGATAATTGACCTCGAGCACACCTTCAGAATTGTCAAAAGGTTCAAGGATGGTCCTTGAATTGATTATCCACTGTGCAGTGATCCCTTCAAATTGATATTCTTTTTTCAGTTGCTTCACTTCAGCATTTTTGATTTTATATTTCTTGTAGACTTGCATTTTCTTCCCCATGTGTTCGATCTCATGGTTAAAAACTATGGCTTGCACTCTTGAACCCTGTCAATGCAAACAGAAACCACTTCAGTAAAGAGGGAAAATATATTTTATTGTATGAGAAAAACATGAAAGTAGTACCCAAAAATTAACACCTTTGAGTCGCGAGAATGAAACACTGATAACGTGAAGGACTGTTAATCGCAGTTGTTGGCTGAAGCTTTTCTTGGACAGTAACAATACATGACCATGCTGTCATGCCCTCAACAATGTCTTGAATCTCTAACAAACGGTCCATCTAAAAAGAACAAAGACACAATGTAAGTGATATTCACAATAAGAGGCAAGAAAAAGGCCAAAAAAAAAACGGGAATAGAAAAAACTTCAAACCTGTAGCAAAGACAGCAAAATTTATCATCAAGTATTTGCTAATTCAAATATTTCATTATAAACCACATTTTGAGTTTTGCAATCTGTCTTAGATTCGCTAAAAGTGGGAGGGAGTATTAGCACTTTTACTAATTTGGATGTTCTTGCTCTTGAAAGGGCAACATATAGTTGACCGTGTGAGAAAACTGGTTCTTGCAAATAAACACCGACATAATCTAACGTTTGGCCTTAGGCTTTATTAATTCTCTTAAATGGAATTCCATTCTTTTCTTTGTCTGAACTATGCAATGGAATTTTTGGTATGAAGACAACTCTGCCTTGGTGCTGACCAGAAACAATCTTTGCACAAATTGTATTGGTTGCTAATTCTAGACAAATCAGACGTGTACCGTTACAAAGACCTTCGGTTGGATTAAGATTTCGTAAAAGAATTATTGGACAGTTCTTTTTGAGTAATAGTATATGTGGAGAAAGACTTGATGGATTTAAGGAATTTAGAAAATCCTCATAATCCCCTTGATGTTTTAGATCAATTGTTTGATCTGAACTGGTGTATACTACTAAATTCCCAGGAAATTGTTCTTTTAAAAGATTGTTAATGTCATGAACAGAAGTATTTTTAGGTGACAAAATGAACCTATTTATCATTTCCTCTGGTTTGGTAGAATACAAAAGCAAATTTGGGAAGACACAATCAATCAATCTGTTAAATATGGAAAAAAAATACACAGAAACAACACAAGTAATTAGATCAAAGAAATTTAATACACGTACAAAAGAAGGAAAAAACGACATAAGTGACATGTCAAATACTTACTTATGAAGAGATTCTTTTTTTTCAATATACGGAATGACAATTTCATGTGGTAATGTAATATTACCACATTCATCCATAGGTTCTGAATTTTCCCCAATCTTGAGAAGGAATTTAGAAAAATTAGGGTCTAAGAAAGCACGCATATTCTGTTTCAATTGAATTTTTTCCATTGAACACCATAGTAAAGAATTCACAATGCTAGCATTAACTTGTGACTTTCTTGTTCCTTTTTTAATAACTGGAAGAGTTTGTTGAAAGTCACCCCCAAAGACAACCACTTTTGAGCCAAATGGTTCATTTATTCTAGTTATATCTCTCAAGAGAAGATCAAATGCTTCTAAAGCATCTCTAGTTGTCATAGAAGCTTCATCCCATATTATAAGTTTAGCAGTCGAAATAAGATGGGCTGTACTGCTTTGCTTACTCAGTTGACAAGCTTTAGTAATAGAGAAATCAATTGGAATTTTGAATCTTGAATGAGCGGTGCGACTGCCCGGAAGAATGGATGCAGCAACACCTGATGTTGCTACGGCAATTGCAATAAATCCTTTGGATCTAATATTAGCCAACAGGGCACGATATAGGAAAGTTTTTCCAGTTCCTTTGGGACCATCAATGAAGAACGCTTGTCCTTCACCTAGATGGATTTTCCAGAGGATAGATTCATAGGCAAACTTCTGTTCTACGTTTAACCTAGTTGGAAGCAAAATATCTTCTTCACTAACAATTATATTCAGTTTGCTATCTATTTCTTTTGTTAAATTACCAGACAGGAAAATTTGTTCATTTTCAGGAAGAATATGGTATTCATTTATATTTTTATTCATCTCTTCCAAAGAATTGTTAATGTCTATTAAAACTCTATTCATAACAACATGGATGTCAACATTGGAATAATCCAGTGACCTTCGAAAGTCACTGGATAATTCAAGCTGGAACTGTTCCCACAATTTTCTGGGTTCATTTGGAGAAAAAAATACTAAAATAATAGCAAAAAGGGACCTTAGAACACTTGGCATCTGATAAAGAGATGCCTCCTTTAAAATATCCTCTATGTAAGTATCAGATTCTATCAAACCTAATTTTAGTGCTGCATCTCTAAAGGTTTGGCATTTTATGCCTGAAACAGTTAAAAGATCAGCAAAGCAAGTAGGAGCTCTAATATTTGATAGTAATAGCCTAAGATAATATCGATCTCCCTCCTGTGGACTAACAGTGACCATTCGACCAATTACATTTTTAGATTTTCTTTTAGTCCAAATTTTAAGGGTAGAATTCCATACAAAGTACTGAGGAAATTCTTTATAAAGACATTTCAACTGCTGAACTGTTTGATTCATACGATTAATTTCAAAGAATTCAGTAAGCATAGTTTTTGAAAAGTCAATTTTTTCTATCAAAGTTGAAAGATTAGATTTGTCTTTAAATGAAACAACTTGCCGACCATCAAGATGGACTTGCAAAGTATAAACAGCGGGGGTCATTTCACTAAGATTGAATCCATAAATCCTCCAAAGAGCTTCTGGAGGACCGATCCAACGGGCATCTTGAAACTGTTTAATTTCATCAATGTCTTGATCAGCATTTGGTTTAGAAATTTGAAAACTGACCAAATCATGCCCCTTATAAATGTATTTATAAATGTACTTCATGAGTTTAATGGTAGAACAAATTTCAACATTCAAATGACAATCAAAAGTAGCCAATAAGTATGGATTATATGGAATAACTCAGCGGTTATCTAATACACACTGCCTAACTTTAATTTGTCTACCATTATTTCTTCTTCTATAATAAGGATAACCATCTTCTACATGCATTGTTTGTTTACAAAAATTTCTAGGATAGTGATTTTTGCACTTACCATTTCGCATACATAAATTAGTCTCATTCATTTGGCCACATGGACCATGAATCATATGTTTAAGGACAAGATTGTATAAATGAGGATGCATTTCTGGATCAGGAATTTCTGCACATACAATGTTGTTATATGCTTCAGGATTCAATAGCTTAAATTCTGGTTTGAGAATTAATAATAAATGAGCATGAGGCATGCCTCTTTTTTGAAATTCAATCACACTAACACATGCTGCTACTTGTCTGAAGATATTTTTGTGCAATAGTTCTCTCCTAAGCATTTCAAATTTTGCTCTAAACACTCTCGCTAACAAATCTGGTCTATCAAATGCAGTTTCTTTGTTAGATAGATTTTCTTGTATCTCTTTTCAATTAGGATTACAAGTCATGGTAATAAAAAGATCAGGCTTGCCATAATTTTGAACTAAAGCCATAGCATCCAAGTATCTACGGCACATATCTCTAGGTCCGCCTACAAAAGAAGCTGGCAAAATAACCCGGCGACCCACATTAGAGCTATCTAGTTGGCCATTTGAAATGCTATCAATGACACCTTGTAAAATTTCTGTTCTAACTTCTTTTTGTTTTAATCTAAGAAAGTCTAACCTAGATGTTTCTATTTTTATGTACATATCAACAACAAATTGTTGGAATAAATGCATTGAATGTAAAAGCATCGATTCATCATTTGTTCTCATCTGAAACCTGTAACAGTAATACTCCCTAGTGGACACACAATCTTTTCTCTTCTTTCCAGTTTCGATGGCTATAATGGAAGGATTAGAAAGCAGTTACTTGTACTGAAAATATGTTAAATACTACATAGCTGAAGTTTTCTAATAACGTACTCAAAAGGAACTTACTTGCATCTTCATATGCTAGCAAATCTTCTAGGATTTCCATACTCGAAACATCAATGCTAGAAGCATTTACATTAGGATTTATTTTTCTATGGTTTTTATTTCTGTTGGGTGTTTTCTGTATATTATTATGCCAACCGGATTCCCCACGAGGAAATAACAATGGGTAGTGAAGAGGATCATAACATCCAAAATAGTGTCGAATTCTATGACCTGTATTAGAAGTGCTGTATATCTGAATATGTGCGTTTCTAGTATCCAAAGAAGTTTCTACAACATCCTCACAGAATATAGCACCCACTTGGCTACAAGTGGGAAGATTATATCGACGTTGATCTAAATTTGGACAAGAATTAAGGACAATCCTATAATCATCCAAATTGGGAACATGCCTAAGGTTTTTCAAGAACTTACAATAAGGATTGTCCTCTAAAATCTGCATAAGTAGGGATAAAGTTGTTTGACGTAATTTATCACAGGACTTAACTCGTTGGGCCAGTTCCTGCTCTGTGTCATGAAAGTAGAACTGGATCCCAACTGTTTTTTCTTTGTCATGTGGCGAAAGACTATCAAGAAAATGATAGACTTGCCCCCGAACTCTGAAAGTATACATCCCTCTATTATTTTTAGTTAATTCCCTATCATATTTTGCCCCAAGGGACGTAAATGCCAAATTATTGTTATAAGTTCTAATGTTTTTTCTAAAATGAACAGATTCCTCATCTTCAGCCGTAAGCAAACGACAAAGTACATAGCAAAGAACAAGTATAAACAAACACATTCTGTCATAGTCATTTAAATTTACCTTTTGAATGAGAAGAAGACTCCAGGAGAATATGCTCTACTGTTTGAGTCGTGAAAGATGCACGACTCAAGGGAAACAAATTGCTGGTTTGTTTGTTTCGGTAGTACTTGCTACCTAAATTACAAGAAATCCTAGAATTACGCAAAATTTGATATCTTTTCTGCCTAGCAAGTTTTGCTTGAACATTAATACTAAACGATTCGGAAGGAAAAGGAGTCACACCGTCACTACGCGACGGATTATCATGAGGAAAGGAAATCCCTGTTTTCACATGGCCTAAAGATGTAGTCATAAAGGAGCATAATTCTTTTTTTCCTTGATTCACTACTTGTCTTGTGTTAAAAGGGCAATTTGAATTAGGCAAATGATTGATAGCTTGACTTGAATCAGTCAAGCCACATTCACAGTCAATAAGTTCAGTAATAGGTTCAGAAGTAAGCGTTTTTTGGTTTTTCTTATGTATGCATGTCTGCCCACAACAGGGATTAACTTTTCTCTTTCTATGCGGCACCATTGCGTTGCTACACTTTTCAATGTTTAGGTTTCACATCTATTTAAACTGATACATAAAAGGCATGCACAAGTGAAGCAAAAATAACCAGAGAATGAATTCAGACCAAAACAAAATTCGAAATTGGAAACAGCACAACAAAATGGCAACAAATAGCTAAATAGAATAAGAACATAAATGATGTTGTGTAACAAACAGAAAAAGAAAGAGTACAAAGACCTAGTAAATCATTGCAATCCAAGATATAATCATAGCAAATTTGTTTAGCATACAAGCAGCATTAGTCTTATATAACAAGGAGTACTAAGGGAACGTACTTTTAGATGACAAACACAAGCAGTGTAGGCAGAAATCTGCAGCAAAAAGCTCTGCCTGCAATATGACACACACATTCAGCACAGAAAGATCTTAATGGACAATGAATACATACCCATTAATTAATTGATTTTAATGTCAAATCAAAAGGTTTGTATTTAAATCTTTTGGCTCTTTTTAAACTTGCCATTTTTCCAATAAACAGTGTCATAATACGGAAATAATAATTTCTATTACTTCATTTCATAAAGACAACTGTTATATTTTAAAAAGGAAAAGTAAAATGCAAAGAACACATACAGCAACAAATTGGAGAAAAAGGAAAGAGAGAGCAAGAGTAACTGTACCTTTTGAAGTGCAACTTTATCAGGCAATCAGTTTCCAACATCCATTGAGAATCACAGTTCATTCAATGCAAATACAGAAGGAAAGAAAAGAGTTAGAATTTCTTTAAAAAGAAACAAGGAACATGTATTACAAGAGCAGAACATTTTAAAAAGTATATCCTACAGAAAGACAACCATTTCTTAACTACAGAATGACAAATACACAAGTGTAAACATATTTGCAATATACAATCAGCACTTGCATTTGACAAATGCACTAAGCAGATAAAGTATAGATCATGACAGCAGCCTAATAACTAAACATAAGCTTCCATAAGCACTACGCACGTACACAAAGAAATGAAGGTAATAAGCTTTCCATTGAACTAATCTAGTTACAAAGCTGAAAGAAGAATGCACAGTGCAGTAACACTTTTCAATTTGCACAAAACAAAGGACAGAAATTTTCCTTTGACACAAACTACAAAAAAGGAGCTAGATTCCTATGAAACTAAACTGTATGTATGAAATAAATTTTAATAACATTAATGGCCATGAATGTTTTTTATGAACTGAAAAAATGCATGATACATCTACAACTTATCCATTTGGAAAAGATGCAAAACAAAACTAACAGATTCATTGAACAGATGCACTAAACAGGTGTAGTATATATCACGGCAGTGGAAAAAGCAAACCATTCATGGGATAAACTGTTTCATAATGACATGACTGCAGTGCCTAAGCACAAACCTGTAAAAACATTACACGTGTGCATTCAACATAAAAAGATAAGAACCATTTTTGGGATAGACTGTTTTTTCCTTTTTGCAAGGAGGAAATGCAAAAAACCAGATAAAAGTGCCAAATTAGAGGAAGAATAGTTTAATGCATTTTTTTTGGCAGTGCATTAAACAATTTTTCTAGAATATATTGCATGCTTCTTTCAGCAGGCACAACTCTAAGTAGCGGGGCAGATTGCATTAATGGACATGACTTCCTTTGATTGAAATTGAAAACACACAACACATGTACTATCTATCCATTTTAGAAAACACTTCAATGCATATTAATGCACCTCAGAGACTGTACAAAGTAAAATTCATAGACATAACCCCTTTTCCATGGAAACAGAAACCATACAGTACTAAACAGATATAATATTTATTATATGAGTGGCCTATTAACGAATGATAACTAAGAAACAGGCAGGAAACAACTATTAAAAAAAACCATTAGCTGACGTAAAGAGAATCACAGTTCATTCAATGCAAATACAAAAGTAAAGAGAAGACGTAGTTTTTTTTTTTTAATAAACAAGGAACATGTATCAAATAGTGCCATAATAGAAGAATAGTAATTTCTATTACTTCATTTCATAAAGACAACCGTTATATTTTAAAAAAGAAGAGTAAAATTGGGCAAAAAGGAAAGACAAAGCAAAGAATACATAAAGCAACAAATTGGACAGAAAGGAAAGACAAAAAAAGAGTAACTGTACCTTTTAAAGTGCAACTATATCAGCCAATCAGTTCCCAACATCCATTGAGAATTACAATTCATTCAATGCAAAAACAGAAGTAAAGAAAAGAGTTAGTTTTTTTTTAAATAAACAACGAACATGTATTACAAGAGTAGAACATTAGGAAAAAATTATATCCTACAGAAAGATGCTCATTTTTTAACTACAGAATGAAAAATACACAAGTGTAGACATATTTGCAATTTTGAATGACTACTTGCATTTGACAAACGCACTAAGCAAATGTTCCTTTGACAAACTTCCACAAGGCTTACACACACACACCAAACATAAGAAGGTAATAAGCTTTCCATTGAACTAATCTAGTTATTACAAAGCTAAAACAAGAATGCACAGTGCAGTAATATTTTTCAAATTGCACAAAACAAAAGACAGCTATTTTCCTTTGACACAAGCTTTGAAATGTTAGAAAGATTGGTCTGAAGCAAAGCTGTAGGTATGAAATAGATTTTAGGAAGCAAAAAAATGCAAAACAAACCCAACAGATTCATTGGACAGATGCATTAAGCAGGTGTAGTGTATATCAAGACAGCAACAAAAAAACCAATCACAGTACAACCCTGTTCAATACAAAGGCCCTTTTTTTTTTTTGGAAAAAGGCAAAAATGCATAAAGTAGGTAAAGTCACAAATTCATAGGAAGAAATTTGTTGGTCTGACCGCATAAGAACCATTCATGTGATAGACTGTTTTTTCTTTTTTCCAAGGAGAAAATGCAGAAACCAGATAAAATTGCAAAATTAGAGGAAGATTGTATTAATGGACATGTCTCTATTTGATGGAAAATGAAAATACACAACACATGTACTATTTATCCATTTTAGAAAACACTACAATGCACGTTAATGCACCTCAGAGATTGTATGAAACAAAATTCATAGACATCACCCTTTTTGCATGAAAACAGAACCCATACTGTACTAAACATATATAGTATTTACTATGTGAGTGGCCTACTAACGAATGACAACTAAGAAACAGGTAAGAAAGAACTATAAAAAAAAAACCATTAGCAGATGCAATAGGTAAATGAAGTATATATCACAACATCAGATAATAACTAACAATATAACAACGAAGTAAGTTGGAAAACTAAGTGGAAAAAATAATGATTTTTCCATCCCGGTACAAAGCTGAAGAAAAGTGAGAGTATAAAAAGGAAAAAGAACCCAAAGGTTGAAAACCAGTAGGAAAGCATTTTTTTAATATATATAAAACCTTGTAGACAGAGGAGAGGGAAAGATTTTTTTTCCAAATGCATTTTATTTGTAAAAGTTCACATAAACCCAATCTCAAGCCAACGACCAGTAACATTCGGCCTACTAAGCACATTTCATCACACACACACATTAAGAGCCTATATTACAACAGAACAAACAACAAAGAACAAATATTAAGAAATGATTCAAGGACATGCGAAGAAAAAATAAGGCAATGGTTGTTGGAGGTCTCAAAACGAGTTAGGAAAAAGGAAAAAGAAGTTGGAAGATTTAAAACCAAAAGAAGGCAAGCCATCAATTAAACACGGAATATTTAATGCAGTAAAGAACAAGCAGTAAACAATCAGCAGCATTAATACCAATAACCAAAAAGGAAGAGCTTTCTTAAAATTCATTTAATGCAGTAAATAAACAACAGGCATCATTAATACCAGTAAAGAAAAGGATGCAGAGAACAAAGGGACAAAAAGGGTTAGGAAAAAAAAGGAACAAAACCATACCCAAAGACAATGAAAAAGCTTGAAGCAATTACTGAAGACACGGTTAAAAAAGTAACAATAATAATGGCAGAAATAAGAAGGGCAAAAGTAGAAGATGGCCGTGGAGAAGCTATCAAAAATACTGACAGATGATATGAGAGTGATTAGAAAGAAAGTGGCGCAATCAATGAGAAATTAATGTTTACACACTGGAAGACAGCAGTAATCAAATATTTACACATTGGACAATACCCATAGATACATAGGTAATAGTGAAACAAAAGACTTGACAGGAAGCACCAGAAACAGCACATATTACACCCAGAAAAAAAAAAGAAAAAAGGCAATAAAATTGCTTAGCTTTTCAAATAGACGGTAGCTGATTCCTGGTGATATAAGTAAGGATGTGGCTGGAATTGCAATTCAGACTGCGAACATCTCGGTTATCCAGGAAGAGGGAAAAAAAATGAAATGACGTCAAACAGAAGACAGAAAAAAAATAAGAAAGCTATTTCGTGGTTACCGAAGTACGAATGAGGCTGAGACGGGATATCTGACTAAGATGAAACTCCGACGAAGAGAAACGAAACGAAACAACACACTTGGATACCTGCAACCAATTTAGTTAGATTCCTCAGACCCAAAAAATTATCTGAAAGTAAAAGCAAAAATAAAGCAAAAAAAAAATTAGTTCCTTCTTCTCGGACCGAGCCTTTAACCGGCCACCAGTCGGCTTTCTTTTGCTTTCACCGGTCACCAGTCGCAGGACCACGGGAAAAAACTGCAAATCAAAACAAGTTCTGGTCAGATCAAACATTTTTTGGGAAATCTAAAAAATGTAAACAAATTATAAAATTTATCAAGTAAAAGTAAAAGAAAATCCGGATGGCCGCAGCCGAAAGCTGCAAATCAAAGAGAAGATCCGGTCAGGTCACGTAAGGAAAAAAAAAACCCAAAAAAAGCTAAGAAACAAACCACCTGCCGGAGATGCTAAGCAAGACAAAATGGAACATCTGCGAGTAGATTTGAGGGAGAGGCTCTCACCGACGACCTGCTGGAGGGGCGAGGCTGAAAGCTGCAAATCAAAGAAACCAATTAACAAGCCCGCACCGCAACATGCGAAGCTAAAAAACCCAAAAAAAAAATATTAACAAACCCGTACCATAACATGCGAAGCAAGACAAACAAAAGAATGGAAGATCTGTGAGTAGATCTAAGGGAGAAGAAGAAGATTCGAAAGAAAGAAAAGGAACGATGAAAGCGGCAGAGAGTCGGCGGAAGCAAGAAAGAAAATGTTAGGGTTTCGAAGACGTTTCAAATGCTGGGACCGATGACATGGAAAACACGTGTATACACGTATACAAACTGAGCGAAAGTGGCGAGGAGTATCCGCGCAAGGCACGGGTAAGTTGGTGTCCACGTGTCTTCGTGTGATAGTTCTTGTTCAAGCATTATTACTATATGTTAATGATGATTTTTTTGGACATAAATACAATTATTGTTTTAAAGAAAAAAAAATCAGATAGTTTGATTAATTAACTAGATGAGTTAATTACAGTTGCCTCCCATAAAGCTTGACTTGATTACTAATTGAGCTCAAATATTTTGAAAAATTACTCACAACCATAGTTTATAATATCATAATCTTATACGGAATCAATTTAGGATAATAAGATTAGATTGGTGGCATCGCATAGTAAGATCGTAATATTTTAGAAGAAATGAGAAAATATAATTAATAAATTATTTTTAAATAAATTATTAATTAATATATGAATAGATACGCAGAAAATTCATGTATAGTTTATAATTAAATAATTTTATTTCAATTTTTATTTTTATAACATATTATATGATTTTTTCAATATTTCAATTATTGTCGCAATCGAAAAGTATTTATGTCCAATTTCTTTATTTATTGTTAAAAGTTAATAAAAATAGAATTAAACTAATTAAATTAATACTAACTTGTTAACAAGCATTCGTTCCTCAACGTCTCTATGTGCGATTGAGGTGCAGTTAACGTGTGACTACGAGCACTTTTTGTTCTTTTCTTAGGAGTGAAGTCTCCTCTCCTTGTGTGTAAGGGAGTCCACATGCCTTTCTGAGGCTCTTTTGTTTGTCTTTGTGTCTTTTGTTCATCTGCTTTGTACTATCTGCTTTAGCGGCTGCTTTTTTCTTTCTTTTTGTTTTCTTTCTTCTCGTGATGGTCTTCTTCTTGGGGTGGTCTTTCAGCTTAACTCTTTAATTCTGCAATCTATCTTTCGTTGCTCAAGTTCTTTTCTTCCTTTTTCTTGTCCTATTTGTGTTGTTGGTCTGAGGTATTGATTCTAGTCTGCTGAGGATGGACGGTGGGATCCTTCCTGATTCGATGTTGGCTGTCTCTAAGTTGCTGCAACAGTTGGAGCTTACTGGAGACGAAACAAGGGTGTAGTGATTCAAGAGGTGGATGTGCAAGCCAGTTTGGAGAAGTGTTCAAAGAGTCTCGTGGCTGTGTTTTTGGTGATAAGCGAGCAAATTTCACAGGACTGAAAAGTGCATTAGTCAGGATGTGGCTGACTAGAGCTTCTTTTAAGGTACGTGAGCTTGGCCCTAATAGATTTTAGTTTGTATTTCAGAATATAGAGGATAAATTGCGGGTATTGCAAGGTAAAGGATGGATGTTTAACTAGCAGTTCCATGTCCTCCGTGAGTGGTCCACATTTGTACAAAATTTGGAGCAAGATTTTACCAAGGTTGAGTTGTGGATTCAAGTTTGTAACTTGCCTACTCAATTGTTTAGAAGGGAGACGGGGTTTAGATTTTAGCAGTTGTTTCCTCAAATTTGTGATATCCTCATTCCTGAAATGGGTAGTGTTTCTGGACGATGCATGAGGATTCTTGCTGTTGTCGATTTGTCTAAGCCTTTATTGAGAGGTACACGTTTGAAACTTGGCTCTCAAGTGTGCTGGATTTCCTTTCGATATGAAAATTTGACTTCTTTTTGTTATTATTGTGGTAAGGTTGGGCATTTGGAGAGGATGTGTCTTGTTCGTCGGCTTGCGCTTGAGCGTGGTGAGTTCAAAGAGGGACAGTTTGGTGATTGGTTGAAAGCTGATAGCAGTAGGGAAAGGGGTATGAAGCTTGGTCCAGTTTCTACGAGGAGTTCACGGCCTTTGCTTCCACATGAAAATGATGCGAAGGCCAGCTGGTGCTCAAGTTTTGCCGACTAATAATATGGATTTGGAGCTCTGCCTTGTCACGGTTGCCGAGGAGTCTGAATGTCTGAAGGCTGCTAAAGGTCTGAAGGTCTAAATGCGGCTCATCTGAATGCAGCTCTGAATGAAGTCCTTTCCCCGACTTTTGAATCTCAAGAAGTGCAGCTAAACCTGCAAACTGCTGCTGTTTCTGATGACGACTTGACTGCTGCTACTGATGACCTGCATATTGTTGCTGTTGATGACCTGAATACTGTTCAGCTGCAAGATGCCATTGCTGAAGTACTTCCCCCAACTTCAGTCCTTTCACGTGAGGAGCATTCTATGATGGCCGTTGGAGTTTGGGAGCTGCATGAAGGCCAGTCTTCTATTGCTGTATCTGTTGTTCAAAATTTCAAATCTGCTATTTATGGCGTTTGGGATTCAGCTGAGCTGAGCCTTCCTGTTATTGCTGAATCTGATGTTTAGCTTCTTTCTGTTGTTGCTAAATCTGAAGTTCGGCATTTTTCTATTCTGGCTAATTCTGAAGTTCAGCATTTTAGTCATCCGGTTTGTGACCAATTTGATGTGTGCTTTCACCTAAAGGATTCAGTAGAGAAGGCTCTGGAAAGTGGGCAGCGACGATGAGTAAGAATTGGCGGTCGAGTTTGGAGGATTACTAAGGTTGATGATGTTGTTCAATTTGGGGGCAAGCGGCCTATGCCGTCCCTAGATGAGGCTTTATCTGAGGTGCAAGAGCCTTGTGTCAAAAAACCTCATGTGGCTACTTTGTCGAATGTGATGGAGGCCAGCCTAGAGTGGTCCCCCGTGTGCAATGAATGTGTGTGTGTGTGTGTGGAATTGTAGATGTTTGGGAAAACCTTCTACAATTTCCCAATTGCGAGAGGTCTTAAGATCTCACCTTCCTGATTCAATATTTCTTTTTGAAACTAAGCAAAATAGGAAGTTTGTGGCAAGTATGTGTAGAGGATTGAAATGCCGAGATAGATGGCATGTTGTTGAACCGACTGGTACCAAAGGAGGGTTGTTTGTTTGTTGGAGTGAGAATATAAGTATTCATGAGATTATCTCTACTAGTTTTTGTTTCCAGTGGCATTATGAAATAAAAAAGGAGATAGGTTTTTTTAGGCTATTTTCTTATATGCTCATACTGATATTAGGTTACGACATGAGCAATGGGTATACCTTGAACAGCAGCAGCCTCATTGGGGTGATATGTGGTTTTTGGCAAGAGCTTTTAATGATATACTGAGACCGACAGAGAAGAATGAGGGGCGGCTATGTTCTGTGGTTGGGTGTCAACCTTTCAATTCATTTGTTTCCAATATGGGGATGGGGGAGGTTGGTTTTGTGGGAAGAAGTTTTACATGGGCTAATAATCGGGAAGGTGAGGGTTTTGTGGAAGAACGGCTTGATAGGTTTTTTGGCTCCCCTAATTGGTTATTTAGCTATCCGGAGGTTAAAGCTTATCATGTGAAAATGTTTTCTTCTGATCACTCACTTATTTTGATGGATGTCCAGCCAGTAGAGCATAAAGCTCGGCGGAGGTTCATGTTTGATAAGCGATGGGTTGAGAAAGCGACGGTGGGTAGACTTGTGGAAGTTACTTGGGGTAGAGCGCATCAAGGGACCCCAATGTATCAACTTTGTGAGAATATTGGATGTACTTGAGTGGGCCTTTTAAAATGGAGTCAGGAGCATATGCATAATTCTGCTAGACATATTGTAGGCATTAAAGCACAAATGGATCCCTTATCTGGGCTTGGTGGCAACCGAAATTGGCACGAGTGGGGTTTGCTTTGGAATGACCTCCATCGGGCTTATCGAGATGAGGAGATTTATTGGTGCAAAAAATCAAGAATCCAATGGCTTCAAGAAGGGGACAGAAATACTAAATCTTTCCATGCCTCCACTATTGATAGGCGAAGGCAAAATACTATTTGTAACTTGGTCAAGGATGATGGGAGTCCATGTGTCAACATACAGGATGTGAAGGATGAGATTCTTGTGTTAAGCTTTTTCTGACCTCTAGACCAAGGCTCCACCATGAAGACCTTAAGGGTATTCCACTGTCGATTACAGCAGCTATGAATCATCAGTTAACGTGTCTTGTTGAGGATTTCGAGATCAAAAGTGCCATTTTCAATATGCATCTCAATAAGGGCCCAGGGCTTGATGGTATGATTTCTCTTTTCTTTTAATCTTATTGGAATGTAATTCGTGTTGATTAGTGTTGTGCTGTGAAGTCTTTTTTTGAGTAGAATAATATGCTTCGCCAAGTGAATCATTCACTCATTACATTGATCCCTAAGATTGCTAATCCTATATCTGTTGGGCATTATCGACCTATTAGTTTATGTAATGCAGTGTATAAGATTATCTCTAGGATCTTGGCTGACAGGATAGTAGTTTGCCTTCATGAGTGCATTAGTCCCTTTCAGGCTACGTATCTTCCGGGGAGACAAATTTTAGATAATGTTGTTGTTGCACATGAGTGTATTCATACTCTTCAGTCTAGGCATAAAAGGAATTAAGGGATGGATGGCTATTAAACTTTATATAGCCAAGGCATATGATTGGGTTAAGTGGAGTTTTTTGTGTAAGATCCTTAGGCGAATGGGGTTTTCTAGTACCTTTATAGGTTGGATTTGGCTATATATTAGTTCTTCAACCTTCTCTGTTAATGTTAATTGAGAGAAATGTGGGTATATTCAACTTACACGAGATATTAGATAGGGTGACCCGTTGTCTCCCTTCCTGTTCTTAGTTGTGTCTGAAGCTTTTTCAAATACGCTTAAGTAAGCTAGTTTGAGGG
Organism: Gynochthodes officinalis; assembly: GCA_020080225.1. Classification (NCBI taxonomy): domain Eukaryota; kingdom Viridiplantae; phylum Streptophyta; class Magnoliopsida; order Gentianales; family Rubiaceae; genus Gynochthodes; species Gynochthodes officinalis. The sequence continues at coordinate 6,808,828 of CM034622.1, forward strand.
GGGAATATAAGGGTATGAAGGTGAGCAGACAGGGTTCGCAAATTACTCATTTATTGTTTGTAGACGACTCCATTCTCTTTTGTGAAGCAGATTTGAGGCAAGCATGTAGGGTTAAGGCTCTGTTATCCAGTTATAGCCGTTGTTCTGGGCAACTAGTCAACTGGGAAAAATCTTCTATTCTTTTTAGTAAGAATATTTCATTGAGGCTGAGAGTAGGTATTTGTGGGCTTTTGGATGGTATTAAAGAGAAGCCGAAGCAAGATATCTTAAACTCCTGATGATAATAGGCAGATTAAAGAAAAAGGTGTTCTATTATATGGTGGAGTGGGTCCAACATCGAGTTCGACGATGGAAATGTCGGTTTCTCAGTTATGCAGCTAAAGAGGTGCTCATTAAGGCTATTATTGATGCTTTTCCTACTTATGTGATGGCTTGTTTCAAACTTCCTAAAGGTGTTTGTCAGGATATTGTTCACCAGACCTCACGGTTTTGATGGGGAGATTCAGGTGATGGTCGATCTAAAATTCATTGGAAAACTTGGCAAGATCTGTCTTGACCTAAGGAGGAGGGTGGTTTGGGATTCAAGGATATTTAGATTTTTAATGATGCTCTCATAACAAAACAACTTTCGCGGCGTCGTACATAGCTGAATCTCCTGTTCAGTAAGGTCATGAAGGCCAAGTATTTTCCTAAGGGAGGTCTCTCACAAACCTCAGTTAGACAGAATGCGTCTTGGCTATGGAAGTGCTGGATGGAAGCACAGTATATTCTCAAACAAGGAGTCATTTACCAGGTGGGGGATGGTAAATCATTCCGTATTTGGCATGATCCTTAGATTCCTGATCTACCATGTTTTAGACCTATTGCTTCTGAGAACCAGAGTGGTCGGCCAACTTGGGTGCATGAACTTCTAAACATTAGAGGTGATTGCTGGAATGTAGATTTAGTGCGCTAGCTTTTTGGTCCAATTGCTGCTGAAGCTATCATCTCTATTCCTCTGTCTCTATTCCTAAGTGATAGTAGGGAAAAAATTGTGTGGTAGTTGTCTAACCAAGGTAACTATACGATCAAGTCAGCCTATCTAAATGCTTTTAAGGCGAAGCAGGTTGTGCTTCTTGGTCTAGAGAGTAGCTTGGCCAGGGATGTAATGAAGGTGGTTTGGAAGTGTTTTTGGAAACTCGACATCAAGGGGAAGCTTAAACATTTGATTTGGCGTTGTTGGCTTGGCATTCTTTCAACAAAGGATCAATTAGTAAAGAAAGGCATTTGCGATGATCAAATCTGTGATATGTGTGGAGAGATACAGGAAAATCTTGAGCATGTACTGCTATATTGTTCCAGAGCGATGCTGGTGTGGAAGATTGCTAGGCTTAGGTGGCCACTTTTGGGGGATTCTTGTTTTAGACATTGGTGGCTTCAGATTTGCAGTGGGAGAAATGATGAACAGTGGCGGGATAGAGTGGGGTTAGCAGTCTATATTCTATGGATACTCTGGAGGACTAGGAATCCATGGATCTTTTAAAATGATTGAAGAGAAGAGAAAGAGGTGTGGATATAGCATTGGAAGGATGGCTTGAATTCAAGGAAGTTGGTATTGTACGGCGGTACTCTAATGCATGCGAGTGACTGGAGCCTATTCGTTATGGTTTGTGGTTATTCACTCGCTTGTTTATTCTATTTTTGTGACTGGATGAGGTTGTTAATATTATATTCTTTTGCGCCTCATCGGTTGGCTATTGTGCCAGATGTAGTTCAGGGTATGGAATTCCCATGTCTTGGGTATTCTATATTGTCTAACTTAGTCTCATTATGAGAGCTAAGGTCTCTATAGCCAATGGGCTATTATGTATATGTGTTACTTTTGGATGTATATATGATGATCGTTTCGGAAAAAAAAAACTAATTAAATTATTTGTATAATGATAAATTTTAATTTTACTCATATATGCAAAGTTTTTTAAAGTAAATTTAACTGTACTTTATTCACATAATAAAGGTAGGATTGTAATTAGAATTGGAATCGTTTAGTAAATGTGGATTGTAAAATTATAAAATCAATGCGATCGAATCGAAATTCTAAAACCTATGCATCCAACCAACATCTAGAAATGAAATATCAAATATGTATGTTTGTATATATATAAGCAAGATATTAGTACACTACCCCCAATGAAGTTTATCTTTATTATATTGGGTAAAAGTTTTATTCAATTTTTAAAAATCATTACAATAAAATTTAATACTTTTTATTTTTTTAATTTTCTTTTAACCTCTATAAAAGGATGACTTTATCACTCTTTTACACAAGAATTCAAACAATTATAAAAAAAAAATTTAAAAATAAACAGTAGGAACAAGATAAGATTCCAAATTATTGAACAAGATGTAAAAGTTTATGAAGTCTTAGGGCTTATTTGGACAACCTTTTGTAACGCTTTCCAAGACACTTTTTCAATTTTCAATACATCTCTTATCTCATAATTACTATTTCAAAAAATGTGAAAATGCATTTTGAAACGCTGTCCATATAGTCTCCTAATAAGGACACAAAATCATCTTTAATCATTTGATATGTTGTCTTGTCCTTATCAAACTCTAACCAAATTCTTTGACGTATACAATAATTTTATTCACCAAAACAAGCAACAAGTAGCTACTAGAGCACTACCATATAATGAAATCAAAGCATAACTCTCATCAAATTGCCAAAAAAGAAAGAAAGTAAGTAAGTAAGTTGCTAGTTGGTAAATCAAAGCATAACTCTCATTGTGTTGCAAAAAAAAAAACAACAACAACAAAGACAAAAAAATTGCTAATTGATAAATCAAAGCATTACTCTCATCAAATTAGCAAAAAAGAAAAACAAAAGTTGCTAGTTGATAATGCAAGAATTCATTATATTTTCCCTTATATTTAACCTATGTTATGTGTCTTTATTGAGTTGTTTTTAGTCAATTGTTTGCTTTGTTTTGATGATAAGATCACGAGTCAGACTTGGATGATATGAGCCCAAATAAGAGCTAAATTTTGCTAATTTTAAGGAAGAAAGTGTTAAGAATCAAAAGGAGTTAAACAAGACTCGAAAAGTTAAAACAAGCTATGTTGTGGCACCATAGAAATTACAAACACTTTTTTGAAATGTGTGAAATTTTTTGTCAGAATCTTTTATAAGAAAAAGTAATATGAAAAAGTAGATTAGATAGAATTTTTTTTTTGAAATAATGTGGGAAGAATTTTGGAAGGAATTTAAATTTTAAACTTTAAAATTTAAAAGAAAAAATTATTTAAATATTTTATTTTTGTGATTAAAAAAAATTAACTTTTTGTAAAATAAAAACACAAACCAAACATAACCCATTGTTTTGGTGGCTTCAGATATGTAGTGGGAAAAAAAGATGATCAGTGGCAAGACAGAGTTGGATTGATAATATATATTTTATGGATGCTTTGGAAGACTAGAAATCTTGGATTTTTCAAAAGAAATGGAGAGAAGAAAAGGAGGTGGTGGTTCTTGCATTGGCAGAATGACTTGAATTTCAGGATGTCAATAAGGTGCGGAGGAACCATGATGACGGCGAGTGACTAGGACCTATTAATCAAGGTCAGTGGTAATTAACTCGCTAGGTTTAGGCAATGCCTTTATTGGAAGGACGGATATTCTCTCCTATAGAGTTCATTGCATTTTTTGTTACTGGATGAGGTTGTTAATATTGTAGTCTTTTGCACCTCATCGGTTGGCTAATATACCATAGATCGTTCAGTGTATAAAATTCCCATTCTTTGGGAATTCTATACTTTCACACTTAGTCTCATTATGAGAGCTAAGGTCTTTATAGCCAGTGGGCTATTATGTATATTTGCTAATTTGGAAGTAAATATTATGATTGTTTCTTTGGGAAAAAAAAAAACATACCCATTGTTTTTCCACCAACAATCTTACCCAAAAGTCAAAACATTATTAAAGGGCAACCTTCCGCGACTTTCATTTGGACTTTGATTTTGAAGCTTCCATTGTGTTTATGATGTTCAATTAAAATATTTTGCATTTCGAATTCTTGTTACAGGATTAAAAATTTACACGAGTCCTTATCATAGTACCCACTACCTAGAGTTACCTTGAAAAACCAAAAAGAAAAAGAAAAATCAAAGCTAATTAAAAATCAACATCCAATGTGGTAGCAAGATGTATGCAAGGCATTTCAATGTGTCCATTGGTTTTGTATACTGCATAAATAGATTTGTACATAGGGGGATTTAATTGTCCATGGGCTATTCTAAGGGGGAGATTTAGGGTGTTAATGAGTTGTTAGTTTTTTTTTCCCAAGAAAAAAGAAATTCCCTCTATCCTAAAAAAGATGGCTTTCAAAATTTTTTATCCCTTAAAAAAGTCCACTTTTGAATAAAAATTTTATATTAGCTTTATTAATAATAATCATATATGACTCATAATTAAAAAAAGAGAATAAAATTTAAAACATAATAATTTAATAATGCATTAAATATATTATTGCTTGTAACTAAAAAAATTGTACTTGGCTAACACTGAACTCTTGTTTTTGGATGAAAAGAATACAAGTTAGTGTTGGTGCTAGTGTCTTTGGTTTGGTTTTGTTTTTGTTTTTGGTTTTTTTTTAGGGTGGTTGTTGTGATTTTGGATATATAAGTATAAGTAAAAATAACTTGGTCAGGATTTGGCTAGGGAAAGACCATCATTCACCAAAACAAAGAAACAAATTCATCAAAAATTGATTCTGCACATGTAATAAGAATTTGAAAAATTTTTGCTCCATTAATATGAATTTGAAAACTTTTGTGCCCCATTAATCCAAGGGAAATTTGCAAAAATAGCACTTTTTGGCATGACATTTGCAAATATAGCATTTCTAAAAAAACCTTTACAAATATAGCACTTTTTAATTCAAAAAGACTCAAATGACATTTTTCCTTCACTTCATTCACTTCACTTCATTCACTTCACTCTACCAGTATGGAATTGGGGTAGGAAAAGGCAAATTAATCACCAAAAGACCTAAATTCATGATGAAGGAATTCATGGGTAATCTTTTTGCAGATGAATTGGTACTTCTCCAATTCAAGAACGTAAAGAAAATTGGATTGAAAGAGAAGTGACGAGAAAATGATCAATGGTATGTCAAACACGTAAATTATTCATATTTTTGACATTTTTTTACATTTTTTTACATTTATTCGACATTAAATATGTCGACATAAATGTCGACGTCCACAAAAATATGTCTACATGAAACATGTTCGGTGAATTGCAAGTGTACAATATCAACAAGTAATATAGTAATGAGTAGAGTATCGTTCCCACGAGGATTGATTCCAATTTAAGTAATTGCTTACCAACTTGATTAATTCAAGAACAAGCTAACCAATCAAATTGTTTATATTGACTTAAACAAACTAATAAAGAATGAAAAATGTATAATAATGAAAAATACTAAAAATTTACCAAATTAATAAAGAAGTTAGAGATTTCGATTTCACTTAATCAATCCTAATTAACTCTCTCGACTTGTCATGCAATTAAATTAAATTCCAAATTATGATGGTGAAATTTCCCTAATGTAAATTAATAGCCGACATCGGTCTAATAACCCTATTTAGATTAAAATCAACTCACACTTGGTCTAAGTGAATTTAGATTTCTAAATGCATTAAGAACTATGGAAATTCCCGGATTCAATCTAAGTAGCCACGACTTAGTTCTACTATCGAAACCACATGAACAACCTAGATTATTACCGTCTAAATTGAATTCACGGTTTAATATCACACGAGCACATGCATGTTATCTCCACACGGTATCAAACAAGCATCAAAAATCAATTAGGTGGTGATCAATTACCTAAAAGCATTAAGAACATGATATTAAACTCATAATTGAAATATATGTTGCATGAACAAGTCTTAAGAATTAATTATTCATGATTAAGATCCATCTAATCTCTAACAAAAGAAATTAGAACATAGTGAAAGTTAAACTAACAACAAAAATAAAAATAGACATAATTGAAATTAAAACAAATTCTTAAAATTAAAATAATTATATTAAAGCTATAAACATATTACTACTTGAAAATAAAACACAACTAGAAATTTCATAACAAAGCACAAGAAATTAAATTACTAAAGTTGCTAAATTATACTAAGAAAAAAAACAAGGAAAGAAAACTAAATCTACTAAACTAAAGAAAACAAGAAAAGACAAAAACAAAACTAAGACTTGAAGACTTGAAGTCAAACAACAAAATTCTACATGGTTTGTTCAACACCCGTAGCCAAAGAAATCAAAACAAACAACAAATTGCTACTTTCTTGTCAAGTCCAAGTTGGCGGCTGAGCTTTGTATTATACTACTGAAACTCAAGACAAAAAGAAAAGGATGATGAAGACTCGACAGGAAAAACTTGAAGAAGAACATGAAGGCTGAAGAAATTCTGCAGGAAAAAACCGAAAGAAAACTAATGAAAGTCTATGAGAAAACCAAGAATATCTTACGAAAAATTGCTAAGAAAAGGAAGGAGCTACTAAAATTATGAAGAAAAAACCGAAACAGGAAGCTACTGAAAATTATAAAGAAAACTGAAAACAGAACACAAAGGACGTGCGGTTCCAAGAATAAAGAAAACTGCTCCAGAAAATTCTGCTAACCCACGGTTGTTTCTAAACTACTGGAAGCAAACAGAAAAAAAAACTTGGCTATAACTAATTTTGAACTAAAGATATATAAAAAAAAGAAAAGAATGAAGTGCTGCTCTCCTAAAAAATTCTGCTACAAGGAAATCTAAACTACAGCTAAAGAAAACAAAAATAGAAGAAGAAGAAGACGTGAAGGATTCTATGGATGCTGCCTTCTTTTATAGAAGAACTTGGCTGCTTCTTATTTCCAAATTCTGCAAACCCAAATCCTTTTTTGTTTTGCTTTTTGTCTTCAACTTGTCATCGGTTTCCTTTGTTTCCAAATCCCAGCCGACTTTTGTTTCCAAATTTCAGCCCCGCTCTATGTCATTCTTGCTGCCCGACTCTTGTTTCCTAATTTGTACTCAGCTTTGTTTCTTTCTTGCATCGGTTGTCTTTTATTTCCAATTTGCAACTGACTTCCTTTTCTCTTTTGGATGAAGCACGCTTTTGTCTTCTTTTAGTAAAGGAATTTCCTTTGTCCTTTATTTCCTAATTGTGCGGCCAGCTTGTAGTCTTCTTCCAGCTAAATAAGTTTTCTTTTTGTTCAGCTCAGCTATTGTTTGTTGTTCAGCTTTTCTTTTCTTCTTTTGCTTTTTCTTCTTTTGCTGCACGGCTTCTTGTTCTTGCAACTAGAGTATTCTTTTTCTGTTGAAGCAATTTGGTCAAACTTTGATAAGCTTTATTGGCCTATAAAGTAACAAAATAATGCCTAGATAATTGGTTAGTCCTTTTGATATGAATTCAACAAGCATTGAAGAGACTTCGAACCCGAAGAATGATGACAATAGCAAGGTCTCGAGAACAAGCTTCGATCCACTTCAAGGTCTTGATGGACCGATGACAAGGGCTAGAACAAAGAAAATGAAGGAAGCCTTGAATGGACTCATTCAAACGGCCCAAAAGGATGGGGAGAAGACCAAGATTGACAAGGCCATGTTTATTAATGTACTAAGTGTAATTGGGTCTTGTTAATGGGTTTGGCTTTACTACTATTTTCCTTAGAACTACTTAGGATCATTGGGTTTAGTTTTAATTATATGGTAAATTGAGTCATGTAGCCCAAAGAGTCATGTAGCCCATTTGGCCCTAAAAGAAACCCTAGCTTGTGCAACCCTAATTTGTAAACCCTAGCTTGTGTCCATATAGTGGCCGTCAACCATCTTGAAGGGCAGATTTGATGAAATGAAAATTTGGTTCTTGACATTACAAGCTTGAGAGAATTGCTCTCTAGTTTCTGTAATTACTTGCAAATTACACAAATTCGAATTTGTGTGTTTGTTGTTCTTGATTTCTAGATTTGTTCCTAGGAAATTCGGTTCCATCCTTCAATTGATTCCAAGGTTTCTTGGTTATCAAGGGGTTGAGGACCTATTCCATCTTCAAGGAACATACCAACTCCAAGGGAAGAATTTTCAGTGGGTAGATCCAAGGAATTTCACGCCTTGGTATCGAGAGCACTTGGTTCCTCATATCTTTTCTTTTACAAAAAAAAATCATCATCATTGGTATGTTCTTTATCTCCTCAATCTTCTTGTTGTTTTGAATATCATCATCATTGGTATGCTCTTTATATCCTCAATCTTTTTGTTGTTCTGAATATCGTCATCATTGGTATGTTCTTGTATTGATGGAGCAAATTCTGTTTTTGTATTGATGTGTTGGTTTCGGCTTGCTTCCAAAATATTAGACAAAACCGTACCTTTGCTTTCTTGATGAATCCATACCTTGCGGCTGAAATTGTTGTTTATGCCTTACTGAAATAAAAAAAAAAAAAAAAATTTGCTGTGCTGATCCAATTGTTGTTTATGCCTTGGTAAGATTAAAAAAAAAAAAAAAAAAAAAAAGCAGAGATTAAAAAAAAAAAGGGAGATAATCGGACAGTAAGTAGTTGTGGCAAAAATCAAGTTCTTTGTTGGAACTTGGGCAGAAAATTTGAGGCGGACAGTAGGTGGTCTTAGCGTTATTTTTTGACCCCCAAAGTCCCAACGGACAGCCTTCGGCTGTCTACTTGTAGATCTCTCCGAGAGCTTCGATTTGAGTACTTACGGAGCAAAATCCGACATCGGAGTAGAAAGTTATGACCTTTTGAAGTTACCATGCCAAAAATCCTTTTTTTGATTTATTTGCATTTCGATTGAACTTTGGATTGTTTTCCAGTTTGTGATTATCCTTCTACTTATCCAAATACATCCCTTCTACCATATTTTGAACCCGAAACATCCTTGACCAATTCCGAATTTGGAAGGACCACCAATATACAAGCTGCTTTGTCCAAATTTCTTGTTCTTCAAGTGTCTTGAATTGTGATCTGAAAATTCTTGAATTGTGATCCGAAAATTCGGAAATTTTGTGTGTCTCACTGATTTTTCGTGTAGATTCTGAATTTGCATTCAGTTTGTCCAAATTAAAAAATTGAATTCTTGTATTTTATTGATTCCTTGAATTCATTCTTCCTTGCCAAAATTTTTTGAATTCTTGTGATTTTTGTTTCTTTGGTTCCTTAGAATTCATTCTAATCTCATTGTCCAGCTGCATTAACTTGTTGTAAATTCCTTTGTGTAACATTGTTTGAGTAAGAATAGAGAGCAAATTGAGTGGTGTGAATCCGACCTCACTTTTATAAGCCAGTACTCAAACACTTGGTGAGTGAATTTAGGGAATTGGGAAGGAAGTGAGGACTTATAAACTGTTTTATTTCCTTTGCTAACCTTTGCAGCTATAATGGAGAGGCAACCACCACCACCAGTTCTAAGGAATCTATGAGGAGATGTTAGCAAAATTTTACACTTTGGTTTCAGTTTGCCTAGCAACGACATCAAGGAGCTCAAAGTGAGAGAGCGAATCCTCTCGATCTACAAAGACCACATACGCAACGACAATGATGATGAAGCCTTGAGGCATTTCGAAGTCAATAATTGATTCCAATTTAGGATGTATCAAAATGAAAATTCCTCAATTCTTTGGTAAGCAAGATCCTGAGCTTTCTTTGAATGATCCGATAAAATTGAAAGTATTTTTTGATTGCACAACTATTCGGAGGAAAAGAAGGTCAAGCTAATTGTGGTTGAATTTGCGGGATATGCTGGACCAAAATTAAAGGAGACGTGATGAAGAAGGGCGGATGAATTAAAGCTCATGAAAAAGCGATTTGTTCCACACCAATACTACAGGAGATGTTCAACAAGTTACAAAAGATCACCCAAGGAAATAGGATGGAGGATTATTACCAAGAGTTGGAGACTACGATGCTTGAGTCAACATTCAAGAAGGAAGCTACTATGGCTCGATTCCTAGGAGGACTAAGGAAAGATATTGCCCACATTGTAGAGATGCAAGAATATGAAGATCTCAATGAGATGTATCACAAGGCAATGACCTTTTCAACCTGACAATTCAAACACTTTGAAGTCTACATGGCCTAAGAAGGATTTAAGCACCGATTTCAAAAAGGCTACAACTCCTAGTACCTCAAAACTACTCCAACCGTGGTTTCAAACACTCACAAATCAAGTGAGGTGAGAAAACCAACCGAGGTTACGTGCTTCAAGTGCCAAGGCAAGGGACACTATGCAAGAGTGCCCTAATGCTCGAATTATGGTTGTCGAGATGATGGCATGATCGAAAGTGAGAGTGAACATGAAAGTGACCATGATAATATGCCACTCTTGTAGAAAATGGTGAATCGATGAAGATGTTTTTGGCCCGATGAAGGACCATCTTTGGTGATTATGAGATCTTTAAATGTTTTAAAGAGGAGGGCGATGTTCAACGCGAATATCTTCCACACAAAATGCACCATCAATGAGAAGGTATGTATACTTGTTATTGATTACTAACATTGCTTCAACCTTGCTTGTAGATAAACCGAGATTGCCCACACACGGCATCCAAATCCATACCGATTACAATGGTTCAATGAGGAAGTGAGAGTCACAAAACAGGTCTTAGTGAATTTTTCATCAACAAATACAAAGATGAAGCCTTGTGTGATGTGGCTCCTATGCAAGTGGTCACCTATTGCTTGGTAGACCTTGGCAATTTGACAGGATGCTTTAATAGGTACACTTTCTTTGTTCATGGTAGAAAAACTACTTTCTGCCTTTGTCGCCTACTCAAGTTTTTGAATCTCAATTGCATTTAAAGGCGAATTTGAACAAATGATAAAATTGAATGTGAGAAAAGAAGGAAAATTTGAGAATTCTACGCCTAAGAAAATTGAGTTAAATGAAGTAGAACATATTGAGAGGAAGAAAGTGAGTCAAGTAAATAATTTTTATGCAAATGTCCGACATGTTGATAGTTATGCATACTAATCGTGTTTTGTTTCTTCTTGTTTGTTGTGAATCTAATGTTCTATTTAGTCGACTTGCCATCCAACCTACCGTTGAGATTTCTAACATATTGCGGGAATTCCAAGATGTATTTCTGACGAGTTGCCGTGGATTGCCACCCAAAGGGAATTGAACATCAAATTGATTTCATACCGGGCACAACGCGTACAAATCGACCGGCATATCGGTCCAACCCAAGAGACCAAAGAGCTACAACGGCAAGTTGAAGATCTTTTAGTTCGTGGTCGTAAGAGAATCTTTGAGTCCATGTGCGCTTCTGTCATTCTTGTGCCTAAGAAAAGCGGTGAATGGCGTATGTGTCTATTTAATAAAATCACCATTAAGTATAGGCACCCAATTCCACGTTTAGATGATATGTTGGATGAGTTACATGGTTCAAAGGTGTACACCAAAATTGACTTAAAATCTGGATACCACCAAATTCGAATTAGAGAGGGTGATGAATGGAAGACAACTTTTAAGACCAAGTTCGGTTTGTATGAGTGGCTTGTTATGCCTTTTGGTTTGACAAATGCTCCTAGTACCTTTATGCGTCTTATGAATCATGTCCTGCGTTCTTTTATCAATAAATTTGTTGTGGTATACTTTGATGACATATTGGTGTATAGCAAAGACATTAATGAGCATGCTGAACATTTGAAACTTGTTTTGATGACTTTGCGGAAAGAAAAATTTTTGCTAATTTAAATAAATGATCATTCTGTATAGAAGAAGTTGTTTTTCTTGGTTTTGTTGTTAGTGCACAGGAATTAAAGTTGATGAGCAAAAGTGGGGCCAATTCCTAGGTTCAAGTTTTCACGGCCTTACAAGCTTCTATAGGAGGTTTGTGAAGGATTTTTCCACAAAGGCCGCACTGAATGAGTTAGTTAAGAAAGATGTAAAATTTGAATGGGGTGAGAGGCGTTTGATTTACTTAAGCATGAGTTAACACATTCACTGTTTTAGCATTACCTAACTTTGATCTAATGTTTGAAATTGAGTGTGATGCTTGGGGATAGGTATTGGAGCGTGCTTCAACAAGAGGGCCTTGGGCAGGGACGCTTTAGTGAGAAGCTAAGTGGGCGACCTTGAACTATCCTACATATGATAAAGAGATGTATGCGGTGGTAAGAGCTCTAGAGACTTGGCAGCATTATCTTTATCCCAAGGAGTTCATCATCCATACCGATCATGAATCCCTCAAGCACTTGAAGGGACAAGTTAACTTAGGTATGCTAAGTGGGTTTCTTTTATTGACACTTTTCCTATGTTATCAAATATAAGAAAGGCAAAGACAATGTTGTTCTTGATGCCTTGTCTAGAAAGTTTGCGCTTCTTACTACTTTAGGCACTAAGGTTGTGGGTTTTGAATTGTTGAAGGAATTATATGCAACTGATCCTGAGTTTTCTAGTGCCCATGTTGCTAGTGAACACGGTGCTTTCAACAAGTTTTTCCGATTTGAAGGTTTCTTGTTCAAAGAAAGCAGGTTGTGTGTTAGGAGTTCCATAGCTCATAGCGGTGGTTTAATGGGACACTTTGGTGTCTTAAAGACTGATTCTGCGTGAGCATTTTATTAGATGAAAGTAGAAGTTGAAAGAATTTGTGCTAATTGCGTTGCTTGGCAAGCTAAGTCTGATCAAGCCACACGGATTGTATCATCCATTACCGTTCGACTTCACCTTGGGCGGAAATTTCCATGGATTTTATCCTTGGACTTCAATGACTCCATTTTGTGGTTGTTGATCGGTTTTCTAAGATGTCGCATTTCATACCTTGCAGAAATCGATGACGCAAAGCATGTCGATTTGTTCCGAGATAGTTCGACTACATGGAATAGTATTGTCGATGATCGTGATGTAAAGTTCCTTAGTTATTTTTGGAAAACTTTATGGGGTAAGTTAGGAACTAAATTGTTGTTTTCTACCACGAGTCATCCACAAGCGGATGGCCAGAGGTAACTAATCGTACCCTTGGGACTTTACTTAAGAATCTTAAAAATTGGGAGGAATGTTTACCTATTTGTGAGTTTGCTTACAATAGAACTCTTCACACTACTAACCATTCTCCCTTTGAAGTTGTATATGGCTTTAATCCTTTGACACCTTTAGATCTTTCACCTTTGCCAATCAAAATTTAGATGGCAAGCGACTTTGTCCGAAGTTACATGAGCAGTTTTCGCTGAATATTGAGAAGAGGAATGAATCATATGCTCGAAATGCAAACAAGGGTCGAAAGAAAGTCACTTTTGAACCGAGATTGGGTGTGGGTTCATATGCGCAAGGAAAGGTTTCAATTACAAAGATCGACAAAATTGCATCCACGTGGAGATGGACCTTTCCAAGTTGTCGCGAAAATCAATGACAACGCTTACAAGATCGACCTTCCCGTAAGTACAATGTAAGTACTACATTCAATGTTCTTTGATTTGTCTTCTTTTGACATTCTGATTATGATGATCATCCTCTCGAAGAAGGGGATATGAATTCAACAAGCATTGAAGAGACTTGAAAAGAATGATGACAATAGCAAGGTCTCGAGAACAAGCTTGATCCACTTCAAGGTCTTGATGGACTAGAACAAAGAAAATGAAGGAAGCCTTGAATGGACTCATTCAAACGCCCAAAAGGATGGGGAGAAGACCAAGATTGACAAGGCCATGTTTATTAATGTACTAAGTGTAATTGGGTCTTGTTAATGGGTTTGGCTTTACTACTATTTTCCTTAGAACTACTTAGGATCATTGGGTTTAGTTTTAATTATATGGTAAATTGAGTCATGTAGCCCAAAGAGTCATGTAGCCCATTTGGCCCTAAAAGAAACCCTAGCTTGTGCAACCCTAATTTGTAAACCCTAGCTTGTGTCCATATAGTGGCCGTCAACCATCTTGAAGGGCAGATTTGATGAAATGAAAATTTGGTTCTTGACATTACAAGCTTGAGAGAATTGCTCTCTAGTTTCTGTAATTACTTGCAAATTACACAAATTCGGAATTTGTGTGTTTGTTGTTCTTGATTTCCTAGATTTGTTCCCTAGGAAATTCGGATTCCATCCTTCAATTGATTCCAAGGTTTCTTGATACGGGTTATCAAGGGGTTGAGGACCTATTCCATCTTCAAGGAACATACCAACTCCAAGGGAAGAATTTTCAGTTGGGTAGATCCAAGGGAATTTCACGCCACCTTTGATCTTCAAATTAGAAGAAAAATTCAAGATTAAGCTCAAAAGTTCTCAAAATATTAGAAAACTCAGAAATCATAAAATCAAAGGATAATTTGGCCAAAATATGTAAAAACAAATTAAAACACAAGCCAATTTCTAACCAAAATTAATAAGAAAACCCTATATAAAATAGAGTTATCAAAACACAAAACACAAAACACAAAAATATGTTGATGGAATTCAGAAGTCCATACGACTCCTTAAACACTGTAATTTCTTCACAGGCTTGTTGTCATTTCGTCCGTTCTTCTTCTTCTTCGTCTCGACAATGGAGGAATTGGGCAGCAAGAGGACGCTTGACATGCTCTCAAATCGAGTATCTATCGTACCATATGTCACCCTCAATCCCACCTCTTTGAAAAGTTTAATAATCTCATCTCTTCTTGCTGTGGCAACATCCTTGCTCCCCTACGAAGAAGACGCCGATGGTAACTGAGTTCCGACCATAATATTCAAAGGCCAACTGTACTCCTACCAATCTTTTGTTATTCTTGTTGTCTTTGGATTTTCAACATCTCTCAGCGCCGTGTACTCGTATAATCGGCCCAAATTAGCCAGGGTTCTCAGATCTTGTTTGATTGTTTCCTTGTCTTCTGCGGCTGCCGTACTATTTTTTGCCGTCTGCCAGGGATCTCCCTCGTAGAGTGATGTGTTACCGAAATTGGAAGTTAGATCTTCTCCTGCCTAGAATTTCTATCCGACAACTGGATTGCTTGTCGTCGTTTTGATTGTCAACTATTAATTGTTAATATTTTTGTATTTTGTGTTTCATGTCGGCATATTTTTGTGGACGTCGACATTCGTGTCGACATATTTAATGTCGAATAAATGTGAACAAATGTCGGAAAAAAATATCAAAAAAATTGTTGAAAAAAGTGTTGAAAAAAATGTCAAAATATGTCGAAAACATGGATAATTTAGGTATTCGACATGCCCTTGATTATTTTCTCATCACTTCTCTTCCAAACCAATTTTTCTTTACGTTCTTGAATTATGGAAGTACCAATTCATCTACAAAAAGATTGCCCATGAATTCCTTCATCATGAATTTAGGTCTTGAAATGAAGAAGAAGGTTATTTGAGTCTTTTCACCTTAAAAGTCCTATATTTGTAAGGGTTTTTTAAGGAATGCTATATTTGCAAATGTCATGCCAAAAAGTGCAATTTTTGCAAATTTCCCTTAATCCTAGCATGCTTATATGGGAATTTTTCCAACAATATGTGCAATGAAAGTAATTATGATCATATTAATAGTCAACCCTAAAAGAAACTTATTAAAATTAATAGTAAAAATAGTAAAAATAATAATGCTTATGCCACTGTCTAATTATTAACAATTTTGAAAATTATTTAAGTTTGTTATTGTAAATTGGTGTTCATCAGTCAACCCTATTGCCTTTCTACAATCACCCTTTTGTAACTATTTTCCAATACTAGATCTTTCTGTCCCCTTATTTTATTTCTCAATTGTAGTTCTTTTGTTAATTATGTTGTTGGCAAAAAGATTATGATGATAGCACCATTGTTACAATATTTATTTATTTTACTTGAGTTGGTTTGTTTCTTTATCAGTGTTATTTGTAGTAATTTGTTCATTTTCTTTGTTGTGTATAAAAATAAATAAAAGTATTCAAAAATATAATAAAAATGATGCAAAGTTCGATGACTTTGAGTAAGGAAGTGTAGTGAAATGTAATTTAATAGAAATGCATACAGATGGCCAAATGCAATAGCCTACGCCATAAACAACATGTTAAAATTTATATTTTGACTCTTTGAATTTTCAGGCCAATTCAAGCCTGGATCAGGGGATGTTGCCCAAATTTGTTTTATAGTCTAAATCGACTAATTTTGAAGTTATAATTTATTTTTGTTATTGACATGATTAGAAATATGAACAGTCAAATATAATATGTGCTAATTATTTGCATGAAATTGATAAGTTATAATTGTGTAATAATTAAGGGCTTAACTTTTATTCTCTCCAACTCAAAAAAAGAGTCCACTTTGGTAAATGTATAATTTTTTATTAGTTATTAGGTACAACTCATTTAATTCATAACTAGATGTATAATTTTATATTTTTATCTTTACTTTTTAATTTGAAATATGCATAATTATTATTAGCCAGAGTATTTTAGAAATTTGGTTTAAAAGTAAATTATATTTTTAGGATGAGAAAAAGTTTTCCAAATGAACTCTTTTTGGAATGGAAGGAGTAACAAAAACAAATCTTGAGGATTTATTAATTAATTGAAAAGCTTACCTAGAGAAAAGATTTCATTTAAAAAGTTTCACAATGATAGCACATTGAATAAATAAAATACTGATGTTGACAGCCGATAATACCAGGCACAAATTTATTAAAGAAACAAATATATGTGGTAAGTTAGCCACATATTTAATTGTGGTAATGTGTGCAATTCTATATTGAGGTTGAAAGTTGCAACTTTTCGAAATTTAGAATATTGATATTGCACTATAGATCATGACAATTTTAGAATTTTATGATTATGTATTTTCGAGTGAATGTACTTTAAGTGTGGTAGTCAAAATTTCATTGTAAAATATTTTGACACTTAATATGAGAAATATAATATTCACAAAAGTTCTATTTGTTTTTCATCAAAGGCTAACATTCAAAAAAAAAAATCATAATAATAATAATATGAAAGAATATTTTATAAATTCTAAAACTTTAAAATAGTATATAAGATGTCAGTATGAGTGAATGTAGATTATATTTGTTAAAAATGGCAAACATAATTACAATTGCTAAATATAGATTATATTATATAGGGTAAATGACATTGGAGGCCACTCGACTTTTGAGATCGTATACTTTTGGCCACTCATCTAACAAAATTGCGCGAATAGCCATTCAACTGGTAAATTTGGCAACCCGTGGCCATTCCGTTACTTTTAGCCGTTAAAACCAAAGAAAAATGACCATTTTACCCCTGGAAAATTGACCATTTTGCCCCTGAAAAATTGACTTCCGTTTGGTTTTAACAGCTAAAAGTACGGAATGGCCATGGGTTGCCAAATTTACGAGTTGAATGGCTATTTGCGCAATTTTGTTAGATGAGTGGCCAAAAGTGTAAACGATTTCAAAAGTCGAGTGGCCTCCAATGTTATTTACCCTATTATAAATGGGGACCAGATTAAGCCATTTCGCTTAAAGTTAGTTTGAGCAAGATAATATCTCATTAAAATGAAATAATTTATTACTTTTGTAAAAAATATGTAAGCAAATATGATGAAGGACACATGCTATAGTTACTTCTAATAGTAATTTGAATATTTATGTTCACTATTATCCATGAATTTAAGTTTTTAATGAATTGCCTAAAGTACAATATTAAATTAGGGGAATTCAAAATCAATAATTTGATCCGAACATGATTCAATCTGATTTGATTCACAGATCCGTTTCGATCTGAATATTTCAAATCAAATCGATTTTGATTTGATTTGATCCATTTCGTTTTTCTTTTTTTTTTTGCTCTCACTTTCCTTTTGGTATACAATATTAAGTTCAAAATTTATAGTTTCATGTTAAATAATTGTCTATTTTTTACGTCAATATAATAAATAATTTTCATGTAAATATTTTAATTTGTGTATTTTTTATGTAAATTAATTTGTGTATTTTCATGTTGATATTTTAATTTATTTTATCACAAATTGACTAATTTTACTTTTAAAATTATTTGAATTATAAA
The DNA here is from genome assembly GCA_020080225.1 of Gynochthodes officinalis. Classification (NCBI taxonomy): domain Eukaryota; kingdom Viridiplantae; phylum Streptophyta; class Magnoliopsida; order Gentianales; family Rubiaceae; genus Gynochthodes; species Gynochthodes officinalis. The sequence goes on from CM034622.1 coordinate 6,826,812, forward strand.
AAATAATATTAATTTATATTTTATACTAATGTTAGTTATTTTTGGAGGAAAGAAGATATAATTTTTTAAAAAAATTCATTTGGATCAAGCTCAATCTAATCCAAAAAATAAAATTGATCTATTTTGATCTATTTTTTTGATCCGAACCGATCCAACTCAAAAGATAAAATTGACCAATCCAATCTGAAATTTCAAATTGAAGCGGACTGGCCAATCCGATTTGCAGATCAAAATAAACACCCTTATTTTAAACTAAGTGTATGGAGTGGCCTTGATAATGTTCGCATAATGACTAAAATGATTTGTTACAATTGGGAATGTGATTGGGGTTCTTCATTTATTCAACTTTTAGTGAACAGGACCGGGTCATGAATAGTGAGACGCATGAATAGTTATTTAGCTACATTGATCATGAATGAACAGTAAACATGAATAGTAAAAAATGAATAGTAATTGTGAATAGTAATTTCGTGAATAGTGAAAAATGAATAGTAACTCAAGATGGATGAAATACTTACTGTATTAAGTTTTGAAATTGAAATCTAAATACAACAGAATTCCTTGAAATAAAACCAGAAATACAAACTTTAAAATTTTGAAACTAAAGCTTGAAAATATTACAAGGAGATATGGAATATTTTGAGAGCATTTGGATACAAGGATAGAGTTTGAAAGGTTTGAAAATAACTAAAACTTAAGGATGGCTAAGATTGTCGATGCTGTCTTCTTGAAATGAAGCTTTTTTTATAGTTGAAATCCTCCATAGGCTTGGTAGCCTTTTTGACTTTTGAGCCTATAGGCTTTTTAGCTTTTTGAATTTTGAACTTATAGGTTTTATAGCCTTTTTGACTTGCTTGAATTGCTTTGAGACTTCTGTAGTAGATTTTCTCAGCTTTTGTCTTGTCCATCTTTTCATTCTTGACTTTCTTGCCTTGTTGAATAGTGTTGAATAGTCTTTTTGACTTTTATGGCTTTCTTGAATTGTTTGCATGCTTTCTACGTAGTTTGTCTTGTTCACAATTTCACTTGATAATTTGTCTTTTTCACAATTTGTCTTCTTCACTTTTGAATCTAAACCCTTATCTTCTTCTAACTTTTTGAATGGAGACAATTGCTTGTAGTCTTTTGAGAATGGGCCGATTTTCTTTTTAAAAAGTCTCTTGTAATTATTTGCCGACATAGGACCTACTCTTCTTTTCGGGAAGCAGAGTTTTCTAATTGTCCCCACTTCACGTGATTAAATAGCTTTAATTATCTTTCCATTTCCCACTTTTTGAATGAAAGCTGTTCTTGATTTCTTCATAGCGAAGAAAACTGATCTTCTAAATCTGTTGAGTGTGGTTGTATAGGTGTGCTTGATGGTGAAGGCGAGGAATTTGGTTCTGAAGGATCACTAGAGTTCGACGACAGATCTTCATCTTCGGGAGGAGTACTCGCGAGAAAAACTAAATCTGATGAATTGGCAAATCCGGTTTGGGGGTTTGGATTGAAAATCGAAGTAGAAGTTGAAGCTTCTGATTGGGAGTATTTGGAATAGAAATTGATGACGATTGAATCATTTCCCCAACGAGAACTAGGATCGTCTTGGTAACAAATTAAATGTTTGAGACCTTCTACATAAAAATCATCCACAATTTCTTTTTCTCTTCTGCCTTAAGGGAAATACAATGTGGAATATGGAAGGTTGAAGTCGTCCGAGTTGCCTTTCTTCATGAATAGTGTGAACATTATGAATATTCCAGATTCGTTTTGAGGCTGTAACTAATTTTTGTTTGCCGTTGTGAGATTGAACATGATAAACTATGAATTCGTCTTTTTGCATTCTGGAAAACCTGCAAAACAAAAATAATTAATGTAAAGGTCGAAGGGATCTTGTGCTAAAAGTCCTCCAAACAGGTGTGAATATGATCATTCAAATGAATCCTTGCTATTTATAGACATAGATGTTGCCTGTGCTTTGAACTATTTGAATTGGAGAAATTCTTGATAATCTGCATATCTACATAATCATCAGCTATCTAGTTGGTTTTTTGAAATAGTTGTGTTGGGCAGGAATCTGATTTTCTGTCACTTTCTCCTTTTGCTTTGATTGCTTTAGAATTTGCTACTTTAAGTAATCAAGACTTGGTTCCACCATTTTATGTTGAATTCCCATACCAGAGACATTGGTCAAGATTTTGAATGATATTGTTGAATTTTGTGGTTCAAACAGAAAATCAATGGAATTATATGGAATTGTATAGGTTTAAGATCGGAATTAATTGAATATTCTTTTCTACTGAATTCATTTTGAAATTCTTGTTAAAAATTCACGAGTCAAAAAATCAAGCAAACAATTTTCCTCACCTTTTATATATTCAATATCAAAATTGAATATAGATAGGATAGCATGCCATCTTGGAAAAATCTGTTTTGAAACTATATTTTGAACACTTTAGTTAAAACATCTTTTGTAGATTTGTAGTCAATACGTAATAGAAATTTTTGGTAATATAAATCATCTTGAAATTTTGAAATACATAAAACAATAGATAAAATTTCTTTTTTGATAGTTGAATAGTTTTTTCTAATAAGTCCTTGAATCCTTTGGCGATTTGAAGGGTAGTGTGGCCAATTTTCACCATCCCTGTGTGTCTATTCCCTGAAGCTATATTTTACTTCCGGGTTACGTTTCTTTGCTCGTTGGGTAGAGGAATTGGTTTTTATTTTTCCAGTTTTTTAGCTTGCAGTTGGAGGATAAAGACGGGTAGAGCGGGTAACTAGCAGTAGGATATTGAGAAGTTGATGCAACAATTGCCATTATCCCCTACGGAGGAGGGAGGTGTTCATCTAGAGGTGGCTAATCTTCGGGAGAGTAAGGAAGAGGGGGAGAGGAGTTTGTTGGGCAAGGTTTTTAGAGAGAAAAAAGTTAATTTTGTTGGTTTAAAACATATGTTTCAAGCACTATAGCCCATTTATCACCCGTTTGTGATTCAGGAGTTGGATGAAAATTTCTTCCAATTTGTTTCCAATCCAAGAAGGATAGAAGTAGGGTCTTGGCTGGCCGTGGTTGGACTTTTGAAAATCAGTTTTTGGTGTTGAAGGAATGGGGGGAGAAGGTGCAGAGCTGGGATGTTGAGTTCAATCAGTAAAAGGTTTAGGTTCAGTTTTGGCATTTACCAGCTCACTGGGCTACTTCGGCCACGGCTTGGAAGCTTGGTAGTGTTTTCCCAGCTGTTCATGAGGTGATGATTTTGGAGGGTGGCAGCAGACATGGAAGATATATCCGTGCTTTGGTTACTATCAATTTGGAGCTTCCTCTTTTGCGTGGAACGATGGTTCATTTACACAATGAGTCCAAGTGGGTTTTCTTCCAATATGAGTTCTTACCACTATTTTGTGTGTATTGTGGGTGGATTGGCTATGGGGAGAAATGGTGTGGTCGCAAAGTGATGCGAAAGAGAGGAATCAGCTTCGGGAGGGACAGTTTGGGAATTGGCTTCATGCGAGAGCGGGGCTTCCTGTCAGAACTAGTGCTGGAAATTTTGCTGTTCAAAGGCTTGGTCCTTTGCTTCCACATGAATTGTTGTTGCGAGCGCCTAGTGCTTAGGTTCCAGCTTTTGGTTTAGATGGTTGTTGGCTGGAGTTTCTGAAATGTCTCCCGCAGCAGCTACTTTGTCTTCTGCCTCGATAATTGTTACTGTTGTTGGAGTTAGAGCTCCCTCCTCTACTGGTTTTCTGTTCTCTAAAGCTGGTGTCCAACAGCTAGCTTCTTCACATGTTCGATGGCGAGCACTGAAGCGACGACTCTTTTGCAAGTGGATCTTTGTCGAGTATTCTTGACATTCAAGTGCATCAACAGGTGGCTGCTCATTTGCATGTGGATTCTCGGGTGGTTGATTCTTCTGCTTTGATGCCATTGGATCGAATTGATTTTCCAATTTCTTCTCCCGAGCTGATGCACGATTTGGATGATTCTGGAGTTTCATCACCGTTAGCTAATGCTAGCATTTGTTTACCATTGGCTAATGCTAAGTGATGACGGCTCCATGGTTGTTTGAAAAGGGGGAAAGCATTATGTTTGGATGAGGATTTGTGTTTGTTGCCAAGTGTGGGGGAGAAACGTGAGTGCCCTTCCTGGAAAATTGGTGGGTATGATGATCCGGCTGGAAAGAAATCTAAACAAGTGGCTCAAAATCCAGTAGTGAGTCAACACTCTAGGGTGATGGGGACTAGCCCTCATTAGTCCCATGCAGTTTAATGAAGATTGGGGTGTGGAATTGTCGAGGCTTGGTGTAGCTTTTACAATTTCTCAATTGAGGGAGTCTATTATATCCTAGCATCCGGAGGTACTTTTTGCGGAAACAAAACAACATAATGCTTTTGTTGAAAATGTGGTTAGACAATTGAAGTTTGGAGATAGGTGGTGTTTTGTTTAGCCTAAAGGCACTCGGGGGGGGGGAGGGGGGTTGTTAGTATGTTAGGCGTCTTAGGTTTCGGTTATGAATATAGTGACTACTTCATTTTGTGTACAGATGCAATATAAACTTGAGGGTAATGCACGGCTGGAGTGGGTTATTTTTGTGTATTCAAGTATGGATGTGGCGATGAGAGAGCTTCAATGGAGTTATTTGGAACATGAGAAGCAACATTGGGGGGATTGGTGGGTTATGGGGGGGGGGATTTTAATGATACTGTCCAACCATCTGAAAAGGAGAGCGAGCTCGAGCGGAACACTGGTATTAGCCGTTTTAGGGCTTTATCCATAGAATGGGGATAGTGGATCTTGGGTATGTTGGCGGTCTGTATACTTGGAGTAATAATAGGGTTGGGGAGGGCTTTGTCGAGGAACAGTTGGATCGATTTTTTGCTTTCCCATTGTGGAGGTTGGGATTTTCGAATGCTAGGGTTCTTCATTATGCCAAGCAGGCTTCAGCTCATTCGTTCCTTCTTTTGGAAAGGGATTCTATGGGGCAACGACTTCGCGGCCCCTTTGTGTTTGATAAGAGATGGATTAAAGAACGAATCTCAAGAAAGCGATTAGTACGGGCATGGAATAGAGAAAAGTGAGGGACGTAACAATATGTCTTAAGCTCTAAGATTGCTGAATGCCGATTAGAGCTACTGAAGTGGAGCTTCAATAGGAACTAATTCTGCTATGAGGATTAAGGCTCTTCAAGCTCAATTGGAGGTGTTGAGTAGGGCTGGAGGAGGGTGGGATTGGAGAATATGGAATGGCCTTATGACTCAACTCCGATATACATATTAAGAGGAGAAGAGACATTGGTAGTAGAAGTCCCGGAATCAATGGCTGATGGAAGGGGATAGCAATTCTAAATTTTTCCATGCTTCTACCATTCAGAGGAGGAAAAGGAATGGTATTGAGAGTTTGATCACAACGGCGGGGCGGGTATGTGTCACTAAATAGGCGTTAGAAGAGGAAATAGTGGGGTACTTTGACAAGTTCTATACTTCTAGTCAACCAGCTCAGTCTCCTTCTTTGCTGGAAGGGGTACCTCATTCTATCACTCTAGCCATGAATCGTGTTATGTTGCGGCTGGTGGAGGAATCTAAAGTGCAAGAGGCCCTGTTCCAAATAAATCCCAATAAAGCTCCTGGACCGGATGGTATGACTCATTTATTTTTCCAAACTTATTGGAATGAGGTTAAATTTGATGTTATCAATGCTGTGAAGGAGTTTTTTCATAGTAAGAAATTGCTTAGGCAACTCAATTATACTTTGATTACATTGGTTCCTAAGATCCAAACTCCGGTGTCGGTATCACAATTTAGGCCCATTAGTTTGTGTAATGTGGTTTATAAAATTGTGTATAAGATCTTGGCAGAACGACTTAAGCCGTACCTCAATACATGTATTAGTCAAAATCAGTCCGTATTTCTTCCTGGCCGTCAAATTCTTGACAATGTGGTTATAGCTCATGAGTGTCTTCATACTTTGAATTCGATGAGACAAGGAAGAAAGGGGTATATGGCAGTGAAACTCGATATGACTAAGGCTTATAATCGGGTGGAGTGGTGTTTTTTAAAGCAGATTATGAGGAAAATGGGGTTTGCGGGGGGAGTGCTTATGTGGATTAGCCAATGCCTTTGTACTAGCACTTTGTCCATTAATATTAATGGGGAGTCTTGTGGGTATATTCGGCCAACTCAAGGTCTTCGTCAAGGGGATCCTCTCTCGCCCTTTCTGTTTCTTCTTGTTTCAGAAGGGTTGTCACATCTTATTACAAGGGCTAAGGACCACGGGGACTATAAGGGCATGCGGGCTAGTAGAAATGGGCCAATCATTACACATTTGCTTTTTGCTGATGATTCGTTGCTATTATGTGAGGCAGAGGTGGGTCAAGCAAGGGTGTTGCAGGGTATTCTATATCAGTATAGTCATTGTTCGGGCTAAGCAATCAATTTGGATAAGTCCTCAGTGTTTTTTAGTCCTAATGTTCCCATGGCAGTACGGGCAGAGATTTGTCACATGATGGGGGATGTGAAAGAACAATTTAATCCTTGATATCTAGGGTTGCCGATGCGGATTGGCCGCTTGAAAAGGGAGGTGTTTAATTTTATCATTCAGAACGTGTAGCACTGGATCCAGAATTGGAAGCCTCAGTTCTTGAGCTTGGTAGGCAAAGAGGCACTCATTAAATCGGTGCTCAATGCTTTACCAACATATGTGATGGGCTGTTTTAACCTTCTAGTGGGAGTTTGTAAGGAGATTTATCATCTGACGGCGAATTTTTGGTGGGGTATGCATAAGGATGCCAGACATAAAATTCATTGGAAACGGTGGTAAAAGCTTACTAAGGCAAAGGAAGAGGGAGGATTGGGGTTTCAAGATCTTGAACTGTTCAATGATGCTTTGCTGGCTAAACAACTCTTGCGAGTCATGTCACAACCGCATTTATTGATGAGTCGAGTGATGAAAGCCAAATATTTCCCTAATGATCAGTTGCAGTCGGCTGTGGCGAGGACAAATGCATCGTGGTTGTGGAAAGGTGGATGGGAGCAAGGATCATTTTGCAAGACATGGAGCTGCATACTCGTGATGGTGTGTATTTAGTCAGGTCTGTATACAATACTTTGGGGCATGAGAGACAATCTGCAAACCAGCAACCTGAATGTAGTAATGCGTGTGAGCACCGTCATGGTATGTGGAATGCAACATGGAAACTGAAGGTGACAGGTAAAGTTAAGCATTTTGTATAGCGATGTTGTCATAATATTTTGCCATTAAATGCCAAATTGTACCAACGGAAACTGCAGGTTGAGCCTTCATGTCCTTTGTGTGGTGAAGAGGGTGCAACGATTGAACACATGTTGTTTAATTGCTCTCGGGCTAAAACTGTTTGGAGGTTGGCTCATGTAGACTGGGCTATGCTGGGATAGTACCAGGAAAATTTTCGGCAATGGTGGCAAGATTTTTGCTCTGGGCGAAGAGGGGCTTTTTGGAAAGAATGGGCTCGATTGTGACCTTACATGGATGATATGGAAAAGCAGGAATATGTGGATTTTCCAGCGACAATGGTTGGAGGCGAGGGAAATTGTGAAGATAGCGAGGCACGTGTGGTTGGAGTTTTCAGCAGCAGCTAGGATCAGCTAGTGGATCAGTGGCTGACCTGTATAGTAAGCAGAACATGACAGCTTTGCCTGTCCTGTATTTTTGTGGGATGGAGGGTAGTGTCTTGACTTGTGGTCATTTTGTTTTAGCCATCCTTAGTGCTAAGAAGAGTCCAATTATGGTAGACATTGCTTTTACAGGTTAACTTTCAAAGGTTAATAATATTATCGATTTTTTTGGAAAAAAAATATATTTTTTTCTAGCCCCACTCCAGACACCACTATGAAATCTCACTAGTTGTTCTAGGGAGTCTATTTCTAATTTTTGTTTTAGTATTCCTCCATATCCTACATCTGAAGCATCAATTTCTACTATCATCTTAACTACTTTGGGATTTGGAATAACTAGACACGAAAGACTTTTTATTTTTCTTTTAATATCTTGAACTACTGTAGTATGTACCTCTGTCCATGCCGGAGGTGCTTTCTGTAATCTTTGAAATAAAGGATTACATTTCTATCTAAGTTTTGGAAAGAAATCAGAAATGTAATGTAAACATCCTAAAAATCTTTGCAATTGATTTTTATCTTTAATTTCATTTGGAAATTTTTCTGTAAATTCTAGACTTCTATTAATTGGAATAATTGTTCCTAAATGAATATTATGACCTAAAAATCTTACATTTGTTTGAAATAATTTCATTTTAGTAGCAGAAACTACTAAACCATTTCTTTTTACCACTTTGAAAAATATTCTAAATGTTTAAAGTGTTTATCTATATTTTCTGAAAACACTAATACATCATCAATATAAACAATCATAAAAGTTGAATAAGGATTGAATATATCATTCATAATATTTTGAAATTCTGAAGGATCATTTTTTAATCTGAAAGGCATAACATTCCATTCATAGTGTCCAAAAGGAACTATGAATGCAGTTTTATACTTGTCTTTTTCAACTATTTGAATCTGCAGTATCCTAACTTCATATCAAATTTTGAAAATACTTAAGCATTAAATAATCTATTTAATAAATCTCTTTTATTTGGAATAGGATATCTTATCCATTTTAATATCTTATTTAATGGTTTATAATTAATTACTAGTCTAGGTACTTCTCTTTCCTTTTCAGCTTGATTCATGACATAGAAAGCTGGAAAAAACCAAGGAGACTTTGAAGGTCTTATTAATTTTTTATCTAATAATGTCTTGATTTCTTGTTTACATGTTTCTAACAATTCTTGATTCATTTGAATAGGCCTAGCTTTTGTCTTAATATCTTTTTCTATGAATCCTTCTTCGTATGGTAATTGCACCTCTTGTTTCTTTCTATCCCAAAAAGCATTAGGTAAATTTGCAAAAATTTCTTTTTTAAACTTATCCTCTAATTCCATGATTTTCCTTTTGATATTATTATCTTTTAATTTATCTTCTATTCTAGTATATGAATGTTCTTCTTTTAAAAATCCTATTTGACTTTTAATATGATTAATATTATTTATTTGTTTAAATATTGAACACTGTTGAATTAAATCTATTTCTTTCTGTCTTTTAGGAGAAATGAATTTGATTGAAATCTTCCTTCCCATGATTTTTGTATGCATACCTTCATTATCTACTTTGATAGGATTAATCTGATGTAAAATGGTAATCCTAGAATTAAATCTTGAGTTATATCATCAACTACATAAAATAAATTTTTAATACAATAATCATCATTGCATACATTTAATATGACTCTATGTTTAACATGTAATCTACTTGAATTTGCTGCTAATAAACTTTCATTAGTTTTCTAGCAATATTTTGTGGGGATTATCCTTGTTTTAATGTAGTTTGCATCAGCACTACTATCTATCATAGCATGTACTGTAATTTTGAAATCATTTATTCCTATCGTAACAAAATAATACCATTTTTGATATTCTATTTTATTTATCATATGAATATACATTTTATCCAAAACTTCTTCATTATTTATTTGAATAGAATTTAAGTCTTGAATATCATCCATAATTTCTTTTCCTTTTGAAGAATTGTCTGAGGTATTCCCATTTTTTATTAAACTTATTCTTGTGTCTAATTCTAAATATTTTGTTTTTAATTCTATTATATCTTTTTGTAATTTTTTAACTTGTTCTTTTAAAATATCTTATTTTACTTTATCTAGTTTCCTAATTCCTAATAATCTTTCATTTGGATATTTATCTAATAATTTTGAAATACTAAATGGTTCTTCAAACTTTTTAGGTTTTTCTTCTTCTAATATTAAATCTTTTAATTTTTTCAAATATTCTTGTCTACTTCCTTTATTATCTATTTTTCAATAATTTCAAATAATGTTTCTTTATTACTTTTTGAAATTATATTAATACACTTGCACTTTTCTATACTTTCTATACTAGAGTCTAAATCTATGTAATCTGGAATATTATCTTCATCTATGTCTGTAGTTTCTATTAATAAAGCTATCATTTTATTTTTTAATTGCTCTTCTTGAAATATTTCATTTATCTTTTTCTTCATTTTACATTGATTAGCCTTGTGACAAAAGTGACCACATTTCCAACAAGTTATTGAACTATTATTATTATCCTTATTTCCTCTATATTTCTTCTTTTTATATTTTTTATAATATTGATTATTATCATAATTTTTATTTTTCTTAAATTTTGAATGTCTTTTACATTTTGCTAATTTTCTATTTTGAGCTGAGGGAGCTTTAATGCCTTGAATACCAAATGCTTTACAAAAGTTTCCAACTTCTTATTTTTCTCTACCATATTTATTTTGAATTTTCAATTCTATACATAATTCTAATCCTTGTTTTTTAATAACAGAAAATAATTGACCAAAATATATTGCATTGAAATCTATGTAATCATTTCCTATCTCTTTTTGCAATTTAGATATTATTCTTTGTGAAAATAAAGTAGGTAATCGTGTAATGAATTTTTCTTTCCAACAATATGTGCAATGAAAGTAATTATGATCATATTAATAGTCAACCCTAAAAGAAACTTATTAAAATTAATAGTAAAAATAATAATGCTTATGCCACTGTCTAATTATTAACAATTTTGAAAATTATTTAAGTTTGTTATTGTAAATTGGTGTTCATCAGTCAACCTTATTGCCTTTCTACAATCACCCTTTTGTAACTATTTTCCAATACTAGATCTTTCTGTCCCTTTATTTTATTTCTCACTTGTAGTTTTTTTGTTAATACTATTGTTGGTAAAAAGATTATGATGATAGCCCCATTGTTACAATATTTATTTATTTTACTTGAGTTGGTTTGTCTCTTTATCAGTGTTATTTGTAGTAATTTGTTCATTTTCTTTGTTGTGAATAAAAATAAATAAAAGTACTCAAAAATATAATAAAAATGATGCAAAGTTTGATGAATTTGAGTTAGGAAGTGCAGTGAAATGTAATTTAATAGAAATGCACACAGATGGCATAATGCAATAGCCTAAGCCATAAACAACATGTTAAAATTTATATTTTGACTCTTTGAATTTTAGGCCAATTCAAGCCTAGATTAAGGGATGTTGCCCAATTTTGTTTTATATTCTAAATCGACTAATTTTGAAGTTATAATTTATTTTTGTTATCGACATGATTAGAAATATGAACAATCAAGTATAATATGTGCTAATTATTTGCATGAAATTGATAAGTTATAATTGTGTAATAATTAAGGGCTTAACTTGTATTCTCTCCATCTCAAAAAAAGAGTTCACTTTGGTAAATGTATAATTTTTTATTAGTTATTAGGTATAACTCATTTAATGCATAACTATTTTTTTTCTTTTTTGTCAAAAGAGAGCTGCTTATATTAAGTGGAAAAATCCCAATTAATACTGTACAAAGGTAGTCCATCACTAAAACGGACAGGTCTTAACCTAACTAGTTTAACCCAGTAGAGGTTGGTTAAAATAGTACCCCGTTAGAACGGGACTGGCATAATCCCACTCAGTGGGATCGACGCCTCCTAACTACTACCTAACTAAGAGACCAAAAGAAATCTAACTCCTAGCTTGTCGGCCTTTACCTGCACAGCTCTCCTTATCTCGAACAGGACAAATGGATCGCAACCCTCTGTGTAGTGCGGCACTGCGTTGATCAATCCCTCCTATCCGGGTGCGGACTTACGCTGCGTTGCAACGTTCTCTTAGATGCTCCACCCAAGCTAAGACTCCAGAATCCTTTAGTAAGGAAACATCTCCGAGACGGCTCAGCGCTGGCTCCCATACTAAGGACCACAACCCCTCTGTAAAGAAGTCTTGCCAATACCCTCACAAACTCCACGACCCTTACCTACTTCAACTTCAGCAATAGTTGTTCGTGAAACGGCACAGCTCGTGCATCCATACGAGGAACAGCAAAAACCGACGATTGCCAGCCACTAAAAAAAAATACACTGTACAGAATTGCACCTTTTCCGCACCAAATTTGCCCCTACTAATTTACTTTTCTGCCAGGCGGACCCAGCCTTCATGTAAAACTCTGCTTTCATTTAATGCATAACTAGATGTATAATTTTATATTTTTATCCTTAAGTATGCATAACTATTATTAGCAAGAGTATTTTAGAAATTTGGTTTAAAAGTGAATTATTTTTTTAGGATGAGAAAAAGTTTTCCAAATGAACTTTTTTTGGAACTGAGTGAGTAACAAAAACAAATCTTGAGGATTTATTAATTAATTGAAAAACTTACCTAGAGAAAAGATTTCCTTTAAAAAGTATCAGAATGATAGCACATTGAATAAATAAAATACTGATGTTGTGTAGATAATACTGTGCACAAATTTATTAAAGAAACAAATATATGTGGCAAGTTAGCCACCTATTTAATTGTTGTAATGTGTGCAATTCTATACTGAGGTTGAAAGTTGCAACTTTTCGAAATTTAGAATATTGATATTGCACTATAGATCATGACAATTTTAGAACTTTATAATTATGTATTTTCAAGTGAATGTACTTTAAGTGTGGTAGTCAAATTTCATTGTAAAATATTTTGACACTTAATATGAGAAATATAATATTCACAAAAGTTCTATTTGTTTTCCATCAAAGGCTAACATTCAAAAAAAAAAAAGTTCATAATAATAATAATATGAAAGAATATTTTATAATACTAATTATTCAACTTTTGAGAAATAGTGCACGTGGAAACACTCTCCTTTTCTACTTGTATTTACAGTGCGACCGTGTGTGCGAGTCGAGGTTGGTGAGTTTTGGTGTTCAGTTTTGATCTTTAGAACTTATTTCCTAGTTGGTATAAGGTTGTTGTGGAGGTTGGGTTGTGTGTGTGGTGATGGCTACGAGGGAGTCTGAAGCTTGGGAGTTAGAGGTGTCGCAGCGGGTGCAGCATCTTCGGCTGTCTGCGGTGGAGGGGGGAGGGGTGGCTTTGGTGCAGGCTGATGTACAGTCTGGACAAGAGGAAGGTCGGAGGAGCTTGTTGGGAAGGATTTTTGGGGACAAACCAGCTAATTTGCTGGGATTACGGAGTATGATGAAGGCAATTTAGCCAGTGAGCCATCAATTTCATGTTCAGGAGCTGGGAGTTAAATTTTTCCAGTTTATTTTTCATAACTTGGAAGATAAGAGGAAGGTTTTGGTAGAAAGAGAGTGGACATATAATCGACAGTTCTTGGTGTTGAGTGAGTGGGCGCCGATGGTTACTAGTCTTAATCCTGCATTCTTGCGGGTGCAGATATAGGTGCAGGTTTGGAATTTGTCTCACTATTGGATAAGTACTGAAACAGGGGCCAGGATTGGGAGGTTATTTCCTCATTACATGAGGTTTTCATTCCTGAAGGGGGTAGTGTGCATGGCCGACATTTGAAGCTTCTGGTTTTCACTGATTTGCAGCAGCCACTTCTCCGAGGTACGAAGGTACGTCTTTAGAATTTTTCTAGTTGGGTCATGTTCCAATATGAATATCTTCCTTTGTTTTGTGTATATTGTGGGAGGGTGGGGCATGTGCAACATTTGTGTGTGCAGAGAGGGGAGGATGAAAGGAATAATTGTCTTTGTGTTGGCCAATTTGGGAAGTGGCTTCATGCGGGGGTTGGTCTGTCGGGAGGGATGATGTCTGGGACTAAGACTGTGATAAGGAAAATGAGTGGGTTGTATTTGGATAGGAGGAGTGTGGTGGGGGGTTTTCTGTGGGATGTTGGAGGGGAATTGCGGCTGGGAGAACAACTTGTTGATTTGGGCTCTTTTTTGGATCCTTTGCTTCCTCATGAGCTAACTGCACTTGCTAGGAGAAAGAAGGGGTTGAAGCAATTGGATAGGGAAGTTGGTACAAATTTGGCTAGAGAAGGAGTGGGTGTGGTTAAGGATTTGGTGGGTGGCAGCTTGGTGCAGTTGGAGGAGGAGGAGAAGCGATGCTCTTCGGATGTTACGCGATCGTTGCTGCCATTGAATGTGCCGCCATGCAAGTTGCTGAAGCAGCCATCTCTTTCAGCTTTGGAGGGTGAGCTGCATGTTCAGAAAACTCAAGTGTTAGCACATGATGGTGTTTTGTTATTGAACTAGCAAGAACAGCATTTTCCTTTGCCCAAGTTGAACCATGTTGTGTTGGCGTCATTGGATGAGAATAATCAGCAGCCTCCTTTGGTTGATTTGCTTGTTTTTGGATCTACCATGCCATGTCAAGTGGATAGTCAAGGTAGCTTCTCTTTTTTGGATCACAAACCACCAAAATGAAAGAGGCCGCTAGATGGCCGTTTGAGCTCCATTTCATGTGAGGATTTGCGTTTTGAGTCTTGTGTGGGGGAGAAGCATGAGTGGCATTTGGCAAATGACATTGCTATTGTGTTTGATGATGAGGTGTGTTGTTATGATGATCAAGTTGGGAAGAAACCTAAGCAAGAAGATCAATTTCAAGGGGTGCATGGGACCGGCCCTCATCGGTCCCGAGCAATTCAATGAAGATTGGGGTGTGGAATTATCGAGGCTCAGGTGTAGCTTTTACAATTTCCCAGTTGAGGGAGTCTATTATCTCCCAGCATCCGGAGGTACTTTTTCTTTCAGAAACTAAACAAAAAAATGCTTTTGTGGAGAAGGTCGTTAGGCAATTGAAGTTTGAAGATAGGTGGAGGAATGTTTAGCCTGAAGGCACTCAAGGGGCGTTGTTAATATGTTGGGCACTTCAGGTTTTGGTTATGAATATAGTGACTACTTCGTTTTGTGTACAGATGCAATATAAACTTGAGGGTGATGCACGGGTGGAGTGGGGTGTTTGTGTTTATGCAAGTACGGATGTGGTGATGAGAGAGCTTCAATGGAGTTATTTGAAAAATGAGAAGAAAAATTGGGGGGATTTGTGGGTTAGGTGGGGGGGAGGGGACTTTAATGATATAGTATATCCAAATGAGAAGAGAGGGAGGAGGGGAGGGGGGGAGCTAGAATTGAGCAAAGTTGTGTTTCTTTTAAAGGTTTTATACAAACCATGGGGATGGTGGATCTTGGGCATGTTGGTTGTCCATATACTTGGAGTAATAATAGGGTCGGGGAGGGTTTTGTGGAGGAGCGGTTAGATAGGTTTTTTGCGTCCCATTTGCGGAGGTTGGAGTTCCGAATGCTAGGGTACTTCAGTGTGCCAAGCAGGCTTCTGATCATTCGTTCCTTCTTTTGGAAAGGGAGCCTAAGCAATAGAGAGTTCGGGGGCGGTTTGTGTTTGATAAGAGATGGGTTAAAAACGGATCTTCAGGAAATAGTGATGCAGGCATGGAATAGAGACAAGTGGGGGACATGACAATATATATTAAGTTCTAAAATTGTTGAATGTCGATTAGAGTTATTGAAATGGAGCTTCAATTCAAGGAATAATTCTGCTAAGAGGATCAAAGTTTTTTAAGCTCAAATGGAGGCTTTGGGTAGGGATAGAGGAAGTAGGGATTGGGGCTTGTGGAATGGCCTTTTGCGTCAACTCCGAAATGAGTATAAGGAGGATAAGAGATATTGGCAGTAGAAGTCGAGGAATCAATGGTTGAAGAAAGGGGATTGTAATTCTAAATTTTTCCATACTTCTACCATTCAAAGAAGGAAGCGGAATAGTATTGACAGCTTGATAACAAATGAGAGGAGGGTGTGTGTCACTAAAAGGGAGGTAGAAAAGGAAATTGTGGGGTACTTTGACAAGTTATATACTTCTAGTCAACTAGCTTAGTCTCCTTTGTTGCTGGAAGGGTTACCTTGATCTATCACTCAAACCATGAATAGAAGACTGATGAGGCCGGTGGAAGAATCTAAAGTGAAAGAGGCCCTGTTCCAAATGAATCCTAATAAAGCTCCGGGACCGGATGGTATGACTCCTTTATTTTTCCAAACTTATTGGAATGAGGTTAAATTTGATATTATCAATGCTGTGAAGGAGTTTTTCTATAGTAAGAAATTGCTTAGGAAACTCAATCATACTTTGATTACATTGATACCTAAAGTCCCATCTCCAGTGTCAGTATCGCAATATAGGCCCATTAGCTTATGTAATGTGGTCTATAAGATTGTGTCTAAGATTTTGGCAGAACGAATTAAGCTGTGCCTCAATAAGTGTATTAGTCAAAATCAGTCTGCCTTTATTCCTGGCTGTTAAATTCTGGATAATGTGGTTATTGCTCATGAGTGTGGTTATACTTTGAATTCAATGAGACACGGAAGAAAGGGGTATATTGCACTAAAAATAGACATGGCTAAAGCTTATGATAGGGTAGAGTGGAGCTTTTTGGAGCAGGTCATGAGGAAGATGGGGTTTGCATTGGGAGTGATTATGTGAATTAGGCAATGTCTTTGTATTGACACTTTCTCCATTAATATTAATGGTGAGTCGTGTGGATACATTAGGCCAACTCGAGGTATTTGCCAAGGGGATCCTCTTTTCTTTATCTGTTTCTTACCATTTAAGAGGGATTGTCTCATCTTATTACACGGGCTAGTGACTGCGAGGACTATAAGAGAATGAGGGCTAGTAGGAATGGGCCGATCATTACTCACTTGCTTTTTACTGATGATTCGTTGCTTTTCTGTGAGGCAAATGTGGGCCAAGCACAGGTGTTATAGGATTTTCTACATCAATATAGTTAATGTTCGGTCACAAGATCAATTTTGATAAGTTATCGGTGTTTTTAGTCCTAATGTCTCGTGGTTGTACGAAACAAGATTTGTCAAATGATGAGGGAGTGAAAGAACAATTGAATGCTCGTTATCTAGGGTTGCCAATGAGGATTGGTCGCTCGAAAAGGGAGGTGTTTAATTTTATCATTCGTAAAGTGCAGCATTGAATCCAGAATTGGAAGACTCAGTTTTTGAGCTTGGCGGGCAAGGAAATACTTATTAAATCGGTGATCAACGCTTTACCAACATATGTGATGAGCTGTTTTAAACTTCCAGTGAGAGTTTGTAAGGAGATTTGTCGTTTTATGGCGAATTTTTGGTGAGGTGTGCATAAGGATGCAAGGTAGAAAATCCATTGGAAGAGGTGGCATGAGCTTACTAAGGCAAAGGAGGAGGGAGGATTGGGGTTTCAGGATCTTTATTGTTCAACGATGCTTTGCTGGCTAAACAACTTTTGCGTGTTGTGTCACAACTAGATTTATTGATGAGTAGGGTCATGAAAGCCAAATATTTCTCTAATGATCAGTTACAGTAGGCAGTAGAGAGGTCAAATGCGTTTCGGTTGTGAAAGGGGTGGTTGAGAGCAAGAGTAATGTTGCAAGGCAGGGAGCCGTATACTTGCGATAATGTGTTTTTTGTCAGGTCAGTTTATCATAATATGCAGCAGGGGGAACATTATACAGCTCAGCAACCTGAATGTAATAATGCACGAGAGAGGAGGCATGGTATGTGGAATGCAACTTGGAAGTTGAAGTTGTCAGGTAAAGTTAAGCATTTTCTATGGAGATGTTGTCACAATATTTTGCCTTTAAATGCCAGGCTGTACCAAAGGAAAGTGCAGATGGAGCCTTCATGTCCATTGTGTGGCGAAGAGGGTGAAACGATTGAGCATATGGTGTTCAGTTGTTCCCGAGCTAAAACCATTTGGTGGTTGGCTCATATAGACTGGGCTAAGTTGGGCTGGCACCAAGAAAATTTTCAGTAATTGTGGCAAGATTTATACTCTAGGCGAAGAGAGGATACTTGGAAGGAGCGAACTTAGTTTATAACCTATGTTCTGTGGATGATTTGGAAGAGCAGGAATGTGTGGGTTTTCCAGCGCGAATGAATGAAGGCGAGGGAAATAGTGAAGATGGTGAGGCATGCCTAGTTGGAGTTCTTCGAAGCAGATAGGAGTTAGCTAAGATCGAGTGGTTGATCAGTGGCTAACGTGTATATAGTGTGGGTGGTGTATAGAGGGTGGAACATGACAGGGTTGTGGTTGACAGTTTGAGGATTAGAGTTTCTCTTTTGCCTACTGTTGATCATTTTTTGTCTGTTTTGTATTTTTGTGGGATGGTGGGTAGTATGTTGACTTGAGGTCAATTCATCTAAGTGCATATAAGGTGGATATTGCTTGTAAAGGTTAACTTTCAAGAGTTAATACTATTATCGCTCTTTTGGAAAAAAAAAGAATATTTTATAAATTCTAAAATTTTAAAATAGCATATGAGTGAATGTAGATTATATTTGTTAAAAATGGCAAACATAATTACAATTGTTAAATATACATTATATTATAAATGGGGACCAGATTAAGCCATTTCGCTTAAAGTTAGTTTGAGCACGATAATATCTCATTAAAATGAAATAATTTATTACTTTTGTAAAAAATGTGTAAGCAAATATGATGAAGGACACATGCTATAGTTACTTCTAACAGTAATTTGAATATTTATATTCACTATTATCCATGAATATAGGTTTTTAATGAATTGCCTAAAGTACAATATTAAATTAGGGGTAATCAAAATCAATAATTCGATTCGAACATGATTCAATCCAATTTGATCCATAGATCCGTTTCGATCTGAATATTTCGAATTGGATCGATTTTGATCTGATTTGATCCATTTCATTTTTTTTTTTGCTCTCGCTTTCCTTTTGGTATACAATATTAAGTTTGAAATTAATAGTTTCATGTTAAATAATTGTCTATTTTTTATGTCAAGATAATAAATAATTTTCATGTAAATATTTTAATTTGTGTATTTTTTGTGTAAATTAATTTGTGTATTTTCATGTCAATATTTTAATTTATTTTATCACAAATTGACTAATTTTAATTTTAAAATTATTTGAATTATAAAAAATAATATTAATTTATATTTTATAACTAATGTTAGCTATTTTTTGAGGAAAAAAGATATAATTTTAAAAAAAAATCATTTGGATCAGGCTCGATCTAATCCAAAAAATAAACTTGATCTATTCTGATCTATTTTTTGATCCGGCCCAATCCAACTCAAAAGATAAAATTGACCAATCCAATTTGAAATTTCAAATTGAAGTAGACTAGCTGATCCGATTTGCAGATCAAAATAAACACCCCTATTTTAAACAAGCGTATGGAGTGGCATTGATAATGTTTGCATAATGACTAAAATGATTTGTTAAAACTGGAAATGTGATTGGGGTTCCTCATTTGTTCAACTTCTAGTCTATTATTAGGCCAAAATCCCTCATCCTTCGATCCCCAGCATGTTAGTGTTCTAAGTTTCCATAAGCCATCCTCTTGTGATCCACAATAATCCTGCAAAGGTTTATATGATAGGATTCCAATTTTGGTATGCTTTTAGTCTATAATCCATCATTGGCTCGATGGGGATATGAAAGAAATCATTTGTAATTAGATTATTTAGTGTTCATAATTAGTTCAAGAAAATATAATAGTTAGGTGTGGAACTATAAAGTAATTTAACAATGGTAGAAGGATCCTTATGTACATTACACGATTGAACCTATAACGGGGCGCTTGGTTTAGAAAGGAGAATGTGAAAGATAATAGGAATGATAATAGGTTCTTTCATTATAATTGTATTGGTTGATTTGTGCTGGGGAATGATAATAATAATAATAATAATAATAATAATTCTTCCAAGTACGCAAAGCATTGCTTCTACAGTTTTGACTAAAAAAAAAAAATTTTTGTGGGTAATCACCTTCATACCTCCCAAAATTGGGGGAAATGGAGAATATTCCAATTTTGGTATTTAGAATTACTGTTCACAAAATGATACCCCTCAACCAAATATCAGATTTCATTTCATTCCCGTTCCATTCCTCCCCAAACCCCTCAACCAAGCACCCCTAAGTAAGTTTATTGGAAATTGTTGGGTAAAATTGAATGTAACATTTCTTATTTTTTATGTCTTTTCTAAAGAAACGATGGATTCTATGCTAAACACATTATTGAATTGGTAATGGCGAATATAATCATTATTTTGTAACAAGGAACCCTATATATTTTATATCTTTTGTAAAAATAGTACTTTCTAATTGTGTATTATTTTTAACATTCTTGTCCACTATTTTGATATTTTAATTGTATCCAACTCCGATGTTTGCAGTTTTTAGTAACTCTGTACATATGTTCAACAATATAATTTATGTAATAATTTTTATGTCACTGCTAAATTAAACTCTACTTTTCACAATTTTAATACTCAACCCTAAAATCCTTATTGCTTATCTCTTTTGATTTTAATTTCTCTATTCTTAACTACACACATAGAGAATACTAGATTTTGTAACCCCATGCCAAACATGGGGTGTGTCTAGTGATAGTTTAAAATTTAATAAATATTAATTTTTTAAAAAAACTGTGTGGTTTTTGAAATATATAATTTATATTTTAAACTTATTTTATTGTGTTTTATGAATTATAAAGTTCCCTTTTAGTTAATCTAATACTATTTGATATAATTATATTGCTATCATGTTTTCCTATTAAAAAAATGAGTAATTATACTCTTAGTGACTAATTATAGTTACTTTTCATAATGACTAATGTGGTAAGTATAAAAAGACAAAATTCACTCGTCACCCTATTTAAAAAATACAAAATAATAAGGGATAATTTTGTCTTTTCATACTTGCCACATTAGTCACTATGAAAAGTCACTATAAAAAGTCACTATGAATATAACTACTTTTTAAAAAATTATTAAAGGCATATAAAAATTTGCTTAATACATATAATTTTAAATAGAAAATATAAATTTGATTTGATTAACTATTTAATTAACACTCACATATTGAAATTAAAACAAATTACAACTTTAAATATATGTAACTATTTATTTATTATTACTATGTAACTTAATTTATATAAAAGTACGTTTACTTAATAAGTTGAAATAATTGAAGGTAATAGTTATAAAATATTTAAATAAGGATACGTAAGTATAAAGTATGATTTTTTTTCTATGAATAAATGTGCCAATTATTTATGATCATAGTTTTCATAATTTATTTAGATAATTATAAATTATAATACTTTTAAATAATGTTTTGAATTAGTATTGATATTTTTTAGTTAAAATATTTAAAATAATAATTGGAAATCAATTTTTTTAAATATTTATTTCTATAATTTTAATATATTCCTAATAAATTTTTTTACTCCATCCGTCCTAAAAAAAGAGTCCACTTTAGTTAAGGTACAACTTTTTATAAGTTATTAGGTACAACTCATTTAATGCACCACTAAATGTATAATTTTACAATTTATCCTTTCAAATTTTGAGTATATATAATTATTAGTAAGGATATTTTAGGAATTTAGTTTAAAAGTGGACTCTTTTTTGGGATAAGAAAAATTTTTCAAAGTGGATTCCTTTTTTGGGATGGAGGGTATGAAAAATAATTTTTAAAAAATATATATGTGAAAAATGTATGTGAGTTACAAAATTTATATGGTCATAAAATTTAATCCCATGTATGATAAAAAATTTGATTAATTTTATATTTTTAGAACTAATTGTATTTGAAAGTAAAATTTAGATAAATAATAATAATTTTTTTAACTTAATAATAAATAAAATAAAATAAGAAGACTTTAAAGTGAATTTGTGTACTAAAAGTATACAAAAAATAGTCTTAAAATTTCACAAAATTACACTTGTATTAAAATGAAACTTGCAAATTGGGAGAAATTTGCTAATAAAAGGTTACACTAACTCTCTCTTTTATATATAGAGATATAGTGATATATTTCATTCATTATTGATTTTTTTTTTCTCTAAGAAGAATCATTAGATCTAAATAGAAGGTTCGGTAGACATCTACGCATTTTGTAAGACATTAAAATCATTACAGTGAGAAGGACATCATACCTTAACTTCAAAAATGACTTACATAAAACAAATCTATGTAAGCCTAGATTACCTCTTACCAAAATAGGGCGTTTACGAAATAGTAAAATAGGACATTTATTATTGGAGAACGTCTAAAATTAGCCAAATCACTTGTGGCTTGGTTTGCTGGTGCTTATAATCTTAGCACAATATCATGAAATTGAAATCAAAGATTCTCCTAACAAAGCTTCTAATGGTTTCGTTGTTATTTTTGAGAATTTATATAAATAATTAGAGAATTAGCTTCCACAATAGATTTTCCAATCTCATGGCAATCATATAAATCTAATCCAAAAATCATAGACTTGACTTTTGTCTCAAAACTAGTAGCTTAGTTGAATTGATGGGAGAAATTCAAAATAAATTTTGTATATTAGTCACAAATAACACCAAGACCACCAAAAGCCAAAAGTGATCACAGTCCAATCAAAGTCCAGATTCAACAAAAATAACAAAAACTGGAATGTGTAAATACTATTCACATCATTACTATTCATATGTTACTATTCACTATTATTACTGTGTTGGTCCTACCCCTATTTGGTATTAGAGCCATCTGTTTGTCTGTTTTAAGTGTTCATATTGCATTAATTTAAATCAATCTTAACTGTTTAAGAAAATATTAATTTAAGATTTTATATTTGATTTAGATTTAAGATAGATTTGGTAAGAGGTTTGGTAAGGCCCGTAAGACTGTTGGTGTTGCGGATTTTACACGCAAGTGCACGTGATCGTTAACAAGTAATATAAACTGAATATAAATTATTGATCCCACAAGGACTAATTGTTTATTAACTACCGAAATTTAGTTAATTCTACCTTTATTTGAATGATAAAAAGATATTTTATGAATAAACTAAATTCAAACTAAATTTAAAAACTTGAATTAAAACTAAATTTAAAACTAAGCAAAGCAAAATAATGAATTAAATTGGCTAAAGCTCTAGGGTTTTTGATTTCACCATAACTAATCCATCTTAATATTCATCTATTTCTATAGTCTAATTTAATTTCCTGGTTGATAGTCGAGATTCCCTAATTTATTTACTAGTCCCTCCCGAGATCTAATAAAAATCCCCCTAATTGCTAATTCACTATATTCCTATGTGAATTACAACAATTATGAAGTCATTAATTTCTATGGATTCTCATATAGCGACTACACAAACCATGCAGGTATATTCCTATCCTACATGCAATTTATGGCATTTATCTCAATGAACTTGACACATAACTCCCCTTCCAGTTTGTTATGATTAACATATCATCTAATTAGTGATCAAGTAATTAGAAGCATTAAGCGCAGAGATAAACACTCAACCATGGAAAATTAAATCAAACTATGTTAATAGAAAAATATTAAAGACTTCATAGTTAGGCTACATCGTAGCCCTAGAAAATTAAATTAGTTCATAATAGAATAAAAGAAAATCACCAAAATCTTAACCATAATTGCAAAAAGAAAAAAAAATAAATAAAAATAAACTCCAAACAAAACCCGTAGGTGGTAGCTACTCCACTCTTTGTTCTTTGACTTTTGTCTTCTCTGCACTGGCGGCTGAAATTTCTAAGCTTAGAACTAATTCAAGGCGATGAAAAGAAAGGACTGGACGTGCAGTCCAGAAAGAAGAACAATCTGCTAAACTAAAGGACGAAAAGGAAAACAAAGAATGGGTCTGTCGGCTGGAATTTCTAAAGCAAAGAAAGAACTAAGAAAGAAACGGTTTCTTCTCAATGTTTCTCTCCAAGCAAGAATGAATTCTGAAGGCCACAGACAACCTCTTTATATAGGTGCAGTTGTTTCCTATTTTCCTTTTTTTTTTCCAATTGCCTCTCGGCTTTCTTTGTTTCCTACTTAGCTTTGTTTCTTTTTTTTTTTTTATTCTCTAGTCAACTTTGTTTCTTCTTTCTGCCGTTCTTCTTCTCATTCCCGAACCAACTTTGCTTTCTTTTTTCTTTGTGTCAATTTTGTTACCAAATTTCAGCCGTATGCTGTTTCCAATTTCCTTTGCAGCTCGGTTTCTTTCTTTCTTGCCCGAAGTGTAGCAGACTTTTGTTTCTTATTTGCGCTACTCTTTTCTTTTTGCGGTTGTCTTCTATTTCCAATTTGCTGCAGCTTAATGCTAAGGAAGTCTCCTTTTGTTTTCCGTTGTGAAGCTTGTGTCTTTGTTCCCAAATTCAGCTTTTGGTCTTGTTTTCTTCGGCCTTTTCTTTCTTGTGTCCAACTGCAGTCATTTTCTGTTTCCCTTTTGCCGCTTCTCATTCTTGGATTCAGATTTTGTTCCTTTCTGTAGCTGACTTGTACTTCTTTGTTGTGTTCTGCACGGTTTTTGTCTTCTTCAAATTCTGCCCGAAATCAACCTCTCAATCTTGTTTCCTTTTTCTGTCTTTTCTGTTTTTTCATCAGCAGCCTCACCGTCCTTCAATCGCAAGTTTGGTAGTGCCATGATAACCATTGACAAGTGAAGTTCTAGTTTTCTCATCAAACTTAGATTGGGCTCCAAGACAAAATATATATGTATGTGCGCTTTTCTGTTTGCTATGGCCGCTCGGTTTTTTGTTTCCATTTTTCTTTGTTTGCACGGTTCTTGTTTGCTTACATGCTGCTGACTTTTCTTTCATGTGCAGCTATTGGTTCTTGAGGCTACAGAAGTTGTCTTTGGCTGCAACAATTCAATTGGAGTTCTTTCTTCCTTTGTTGTTCCAGCCTTGTGCAACCGCCAGAATTGAATATCAAAGTGCAGAGATTGCAAATTGCTTTCCTTTGATTTTGTCTTGCTCTTGTTTTGTCCTTTCTTGCTTCCAATTTTGTGCAGCCAACATTTGTTGTAGATTCTTTGTATTTTCTCTAAAAATACAATTTAATAAGTAGTTTAAGCATAAAAATACAAGAAAATTAACCAAAAAAACTATATACTTAAACATCCTATCAAATTCCCCCACACTTAGATCAAAGCTTGTCCTCAAGCTTGCACTAGATCAACATCTTGCTCTCCATTCCATACCCTTTTTTCAACCCATCCCCAAATAATCCAAAGTTATCACACATTAGCAATCAAGATCGAAATAATAATCCAAAGAACAAGTATTCTTAGCCCAATTTTCTTAACAAAATACACATCTCATTAATTCCAACAATTTCGTCGAAATCAAATACAACAAAATTTGATACCCTCTCATAGGTTGCACTCTAATCACTCAAAGTGTTTAAGGTTTCATTTGGCACTCAAATCAAACATAGCATGACATTACCATAGGCTTGCTTATATATCACATCTCCACCACTAATAAATATGAATCCATGCAATAATCAAAGGGTCTTTATAAGGGTTGTAACGGGGCTTAGGTAAAGGTAGGTAAAAAGAAAGGAAGATTTAGGTTAAGCATATCAAGGTATGTAGGAACTTTCTTGCATAACTCAAAAGCACACAAATCGCACATTAGAACCACTCTTTATTCCAAATAACATACATTCCCTTTTTGCACTTTATCATGTAGTTGGACCATCTTGTACACAATGAAGAACATCCACTTTGTAGAACATCTACTTTGTCCAATATTTGTTGGGAATATTTTTCACTTCTTTTCTTTCTTTCCTTTTCTTCTTCTTCTTCTTTTTTTTTTCACACTTTTCATTCATCATCATTTTTTCTTTCCAGTGGTTCTTTTCTTTGGAATCAATAGACATTTTATCATGCAATTAATTCCCACATACTCTTGACATAGGGTTCAACATGATAAACAAAAAACAATGGCTTACAGCTAATGTTGTGGTGTTTATAACAAAGAAAGGTTAAGGCTCAAAATTGGTTGACTAGGGGTATATGTAATGGTGTTAGGCTTTTTAGAAAGTTAAAAATGGTTAATCCTAAGTGCCCGTATCATTTCAAAGCATAAATCCACAATGTGATCTCAACATGCATAACAAAGCAAGTTCTAGAATGAACATACTATATTTGACAACACTCAACAAAGAAACATGTGAGCAATGAAAATAAAATGCTCATAGGCTCAAAAACTCACAATGGGTTCATTATATCAAATATTGCACATTCTCATTCAATTCAATTATCAAAATCAACAAGATGCTTTAAAAATTTTAAAAACAAAGACTAATCATACTTGCCTCATTCATACATTCCAACCCAAATCACTAATGCATATAACTCAACATTATTCTAAATGAGTATCAAAAGAGTGAGGAATTTCAAAGAAGATATCAAAATGTCAAGCTTATAAAATTGATAACTAGCAATCAAAATTTTGGACAAAAATTTAATCAAAAATTTGGACAAAAATTTAAGCACAAAAGTTCATGTACCCCACCCCCAACTTAAAATCTAGCATGGTCCTCAATGCTACAAAGAACTAACAAAAGTATAGCAATTAAAGAGATATAAGAAAACGAAGGGTTAGGATACTGCCCTGTTTTGAATAGCTTCGAAGACAAATTTCTTTTAGGTACCAAAACAACTCCAAAAATTCTGAAATTTTGTGGATAGGAAGCTGGAGAAATCTTCTACTTTCCTGTAAAATTTCAGCACAAAAATCCATTGGGAAGGCCTTGAACCAGATTTATCTTCTACTGGTGCAGCAAAATTGTGTGAATGTTCTCTTTCTTCTTCTTCTCTAAAAAACAAATAAAATAAAATAAAAATAAATTAATTAATAATAATAAAAAAAATAAAAATAAACAAGTAAAAAAAATAAAATAAAATAAAAATCACACAAACTAAAATAAGAAAGGTAAAAGAACTTGGGTTGCCTGCCAATTAGCGCTTGCTTTATAGTTTTCTCTGTTCGCCTCAATTTGCATCCACTAGGGTGATAGTGCACTTTTGAAAGTCCACTCCACCTTCGATATAAGCCTTGAGTCTCTGACCATTTACTTTGAACCTTCTGTCTTCGCTTTGAATTTCAATAGCGCCATATGGAAACACTTGCACAACTGTAAAGGGTCCAGACCACTTCGATCGAAGTTTCCCAGGGAATAATTTCAACCTTGAGTTGTATAGGAGTACCTTCTGGCCCGGATGAAATTCTCGATGCAAAATGTGCTTGTCATGCCAAGCCTTTGTTTTCTCCTTATACATCTTGGCATTCTTGCATGCCCCTTGACGAAACTCATCCATCTTATCCAATTGGAGTAGTCTTTTCTCACCTGAGGCTTTTCCAAGGTCTTCAAATGGCCTTTTAATGAACACAGGTGCTAAGGCCTCAAGTTGTTTGGAGCATGTATCTATCTCTTGATTTTTAGAATTCTTTATCCCCACAAGACATGCTTCCATTGGATCTTTTGGATGGCTTGCTTCGAATTTTTCTTTAGTGCACCCATCAATTGTATCCACTTTCATACAATTGTCTATCTCACTCGGAAATTTCAATGCTTTAAAGACATTGAAAGTGACTTGCTCATCTTGAACCCTCATGGTTAATTGCCCTTTTTGCACATCTATTAGGGTCCTTCCCGTAGCTAAGAAAGGTCTACCAAGAATAATCGGAATTTCTTGGTCTTCCTCCATGTCAAGTACAATGAAATCAGCCGGGAAGATAAATTTATCCACCTTGACAAGCACATCCTCTATAATATCTCTTGGGTATTTTAATGATCTATCTGCCAATTGCAAGGTAATCAGGTGGGTTTGGCTTCTCCTAAGCCAAGTTTTCTGAACACAGAGAGAGGCATAAGATTAATACTTGCACCAAGATCACACAAGGCTTTATCAAAATAAGAATTTCCTATAGTGCAAGGAATAGCAAAACTCCCTGGATCTTTAAGTTTAGGAGGAAGCTTTTTCTGCAAAATGGCACTGCACTCTTCAGTAAGTGCAAAAGTCTCATACTCTTCTAGCTTTCTTTTGTTAGAGAGGATCTCTTTCATGAACTTCACATAGCTAGACATCTGTTCCAAAGCATCAGCAAAAGGAATATTAATATGTAATTTCTTAAAAACATCAAGAAATTTAGAAAATTGCTTATCTAGCTTTTGCTTTTGGAATTGCTGAGGATATGGCATAGGTGGCACATAAGGAGGTGGATTATTTGGAAATAACTTCGACTTGGGTTTCGCAACTTCTTCAGTTTGTTCCTCAGATTTTTCAGACTGCACTTCCACTGCTTCTTGTTTTGACTTTTTCTGTGTCACAGGTTCAGGTAACTCTTTGCCATTTCTTAGTGTAATTGCCTTCACTTGTTCCTTAGGGTTGATTTCCGTATTGCTAGGCAAAGACCCTTGTGGTCTAGAATTTAATGCACTGGCAAGTTGTCCAACTTGAACTTCCAAATTTCGGATGAATGCTGACTGATTTTGCAATGTGGCTTCAGTCTTAGTCATGAACTGTGAGGTGGTCATGCTTAATTGGGCAAGAGCATCTTCTAAAGACACTTTTTGTGCTGGCGGTTGAAGTGGCTGTGAAGGCTGAAATCCTTGGGGTTTATCAGCAGGCTGATTATTTCTGCACGAAAAGTTATGATGGTTTCTCCATCCCGGATTGTATGTGTTGGAGTAGGGATTATACTGTCTATTAGAATTCCCCACAAACTGAGCCTGTTCCATCTGAGATTGAGCAAAAGGATTTCCCACTTGACAATCAACACTAGGATGAGGTCCACCACAAATATCACAAGCTTCTGGAGGAATATGGATGGCATTTGCATTGAGTGTACTAAGTTGCTTTGACAGTGTAGCAACCTGGGCGGATAATGCAGTGAGGGCATCTACCTCATACTTGCCATGATTTTTCGGTAGTGTGGATCTCCCTGAAGACCATTGGTAGTCTGTAGATGCCATCTCGTCCAACAATGCATAAGCAGCCTCATATGTCTTCCCCATTAGTGAACCTCCCGCTGCAGCATCTACAAGTATCTTGGTTGATCGAGTCAACCCGTTATAAAAAGTCTGCAACTGTAACCAATCTGGGATACCGTGATGAGGGCATGCTCGCAGTAAATCTTTATACCTCTCTCATGCTTCAGAAAGTGATTCCATCTCATTCTGAGTGAATGTGGTGATCTCATTCCTCATCTTTGTAGTTTTGGTAGGTGGAAAATATTTTGTCAAAAATTTCTGCCTACACATGTCCCACGTAGTGATTGCTCCTGCTGGCAAAGAAAGCAACCAACTCTTGGCCCTATCCCTCAGTGAGAATGGGAAAAGCCTCAGTCTAATGGCATCATCAGAGACACCATTCATTTTCAATGTAGCACAGATCTCAAGAAAATTGATTATGTGAGCATTAGGATCCTCATGTGCCAACCAGAATCGATTAGCTTGAACCATCTGGATTATGCCTGACTTCAATTCAAAATTATTTGCAGCAACAGTTGGAGGTATGACACTGTGGAGATCATATGTGGCAGTAGGCAAAGCATAGTCACGTAATGCTCTAGTGTTTGCATTAGCAACTGGGATGGCGTTCTCTTCATGTTCAGCCATGGTGTTATGAGATTGTGCAGAAGTTTCTCTGTTCTCCTTTCTATTTATACGACAAGTCTTTTCTATCTCTGGATCCAATGGGAGGAGATTATCATTTCCAAACCTTCTCATGCACGACAGAACAATATCTAAAAAGATAAAAAAAATTAAATTAATAAAAATAAAAATAAAAATAAAAATAAAAATAAAAGTTCAAATTAAAGGTAGAACTACTTGGTATCGATATTGATAAAATCAAATTAGTCCCGGCAACGGCGCCAAAAACTTGTTGCGGATTTTACATGCAAGTGCACGTGATCGTTAACAAGTAATATAAAGTAAATATAAATTATCGATCCCACAAGGACTAATTGTTTATTAACTACCGAAATTTAGTTAATTCTACCTTTATTTGAATGATAAAAAGATATT
Source organism: Gynochthodes officinalis (assembly GCA_020080225.1). Lineage (NCBI taxonomy): Eukaryota > Viridiplantae > Streptophyta > Magnoliopsida > Gentianales > Rubiaceae > Gynochthodes > Gynochthodes officinalis. Next base: position 6,856,519 of record CM034622.1, read on the forward strand.
TTATGAATAAACTAAATTCAAACTAAATTTAAAAACTTGAATTAAAACTAAATTTAAAACTAAGCAAAGCAAAATAATGAATTAAATTGGCTAAAGCTCTAGGGTTTTCGATTTCACCATAACTAATCCATCTTAATATTCATCTATTTCTATAGTCTAATTTAATTTCCTGGTTGATAGTCGAGATTCCCTAATTTATTTACTAGTCCCTCCCGAGATCTAATAAAAATCCCCCTAATTGCTAATTCACTATATTCCTATGTGAATTACAACAATTATGAAGTCATTAATTTCTATGGATTCTCATATAGCGACTACACAAACCATGCAGGTATATTCCTATCCTACATGCAATTTATGGCATTTATCTCAATGAACTTGACACATAACTCCCCTTCCAGTTTGTTATGATTAACATATCATCTAATTAGTGATCAAGTAATTAGAAGCATTAAGCACAGAGATAAACACTCAACCATGGAAAATTAAATCAAACTATATTAATAGAAAAAGATTAAAGACTTCATAGTTAGGCTACATCGTAGCCCTAGAAAATTAAATTAGTTCATAATAGAATAAAAGAAAATCACCAAAATCTTAACCATAATTGCAAAAAGAAAAAAAAATAAAAAAATAAAAAAATAAATAAAAATAAACTCCAAACAAAACCCGTAGGTGGTAGCTACTCCACTCTTTGTTCTTTGACTTTTGTCTTCTCTGCACTGGCGGCTGAAATTTCTAAGCTTAGAACTAATTCAAGGCGATGAAAAGAAAGGACTGGACGTGCAGTCCAGAAAGAAGAACAATCTGCTAAACTAAAGGACGAAAAGGAAAACAAAGAATGGGTCTGTCGGCTGGAATTTCTAAAGCAAAGAAAGAACTAAGAAAGAAACGGTTTCTTCTCAATGTTTCTCTCCAAGCAAGAATGAATTCTGAAGGCCACAGACACCCTCTTTATATAGGTGCAGTTGTTTCCTATTTTCCCTTTTTTTTTCCAATTGCCTCTCGGCTTTCTTTGTTTCCTACTTAGCTTTGTTTCTTTTTTTTTTTATTCTCTAGTCAACTTTGTTTCTTCTTTCTGCCGTTCTTCTTCTCATTCCCGAACCAACTTTGCTTTCTTTTTTCTTTGTGCGAATTTTGTTACCAAATTTCAGCCGTATGCTGTTTCCAATTTCCTTTGCAGCTCGGTTTCTTTCTTTCTTGCCCGAAGTGTAGCAGACTTTTGTTTCTTATTTGCGCTACTCTTTTCTTTTTGCGGTTGTCTTCTATTTCCAATTTGCTGCAGCTTAATGCTAAGGAAGTCTCCTTTTGTTTTCCGTTGTGAAGCTTGTGTCTTTGTTCCCAAATTCAGCTTTTGGTCTTGTTTTCTTCGGCCTTTTCTTTCTTGTGTCCAACTGCAGTCATTTTCTGTTTCCCTTTTGCCGCTTCTCATTCTTGGATTCAGATTTTGTTCCTTTCTCAGAGTGACTTGTACTTCTTTGTTGTGTTCTGCACGGTTTTTGTCTTCTTCAAATTCTGCCCGAAATCAACCTCTCAATCTTGTTTCCTTTTTCTGTCTTTTCTGTTTTTTCATCAGCAGCCTCACCGTCCTTCAATCGCAAGTTTGGTAGTGCCATGAGAACCATTGACAAGTGAAGTTCCAGTTTTCTCATCAAACTTAGATTGGGCTCCAAGACAAAATATATATGTATGTGCGCTTTTCTGTTTGCTATGGCTGCTCGGTTTTCTGTTTCCATTTTTCTTTGTTTGCGCGGTTCTTGTTTGCTTACATGCTACTGACTTTTCTTTCATGTGCAGTTGTCGGTTCTTGAGGCTACAGAAGTTGTCTTCGGCTGCAGCAATTCAATTGGAGTTCTTTCTTCCTTTGTTGTTCCAGCCTTGTGCAGCCGCTAGAATTGAATATCAAAGTGCAGGGATTGCAAATTGCTTTCCTTTGATTTTGTCTTGCTCTTGTTTTGTCCTTTCTTGCTTCCAATTTTGTGCAGCCAACATTTGTTGTAGATTCTTTGTATTTTCTCTAAAAATACAATTTAATAAGTAGTTTAAGCATAAAAATACAAGAAAATTAACCAAAAAAACTTTATACTTAAACATCCTATCAGTTGGTAAGCCCTGAGTTGTGGTGTTCTAGGCAGGCTGTTCCCTTTGTTCCCTGATCTTATATTGAAGTCAAGAATAGAAGATTAGATTATGTTACATTAAACATGGATGCAAGATTTAGAAAAATGTTTATGAATACTCAAGATAGAGATAGTAACTCTGACATAGTGCAGAGTCAAGAAATTCATATGCCTTTAGATTATTCAAATTGGTTTATTCCAAAACAAAGTATAGAGTCTATATATAAGATAGGTTCTTTAGATTTCAAAACTGCTTTTTCTATTAAAACTCATGAAGAAACTATTTTGTTACAAGAAGAATTTCAAACTATTCATTTATTAAATAAAGTTTCAATAAGAAAGTATATAGAAAAAGGTTATAGATATATTCATTATGGTATGATTCAAGTAGCAATAAAACAATTAGTACATATAGGAGTAGATGCTCCTATCTATTTGGCATTAAGAGATGAAAGATTAAAAAGATACAAAACTTCTTTATTAAGTATGATTCAAACTAATGTTTGTAATGGTCCAATATATTTTAATTGTTGTCCAAACTTTCCTAATGATTTAATAGATCTATTGATATTAGATTCATTAATTTTAGATATTCATTTACAAGGTGATGAATTTGAACAATTTTATAAAAATTTTGCTATAGTTTATAGAGTATATTTCAAATTAATGAATTCTCAAATAAATACTAGATTCAACATGATAGCTACTTCAAAAGAAGAAAGTGTTTTATTACATGTAAAAGCTGAATAGTTTTTATTTTTAAAAGATTAAAATGGAATGAAATTACAATTCCTGAACATTCAAAATCCAAATGTTCAACGTTCTAGGAATATAATTAGAAGAGAATTGATAATATTATAGAAAAAGATGATGGGAAATTTTGATTAAAATTTAATTCATTTGGAGAAAGAACCAGTTTTTCAAGAAATTTTAATTTCTCTAGAAGATCATTTTTTGAACCATCACCATCAATAATATCAGAAAGCCCTTCAAAGTATGTTTTCAAATCACCTATTCTTGAAAGTGCTAGTTGACCCCAATTGCCACCTATAAGGTCACAAATGAGAATTAATGTTATTACTTTTTGAAAACAAAGAATTTTCAAATAGATTTTGATTATTTAAATGAGATTTTTGAAAATGAGAATAATGATAAGAAAAATTGGTTTTTATCATTAGATCAAATTATTCAGAAAAAAAAAATTAAAAGACGAATCAATTTTATATATGCAAAATATGAGGTGTGATATTTTATTATTATCATGGTTAGAATATTAGTTTTCAAGAAATTAAGGTATTTACAATGTTTTCAAAGAAAATTATATTAATGTTCAAACTAATTTATATAGAAAATGGAAAATTAATGATAATCAAGTGATTGCTTCAATACATCCACCATTACAACCTGTAAAAATTCAAGTTGATCAACAAGAAGTAGAAGCAAGTCCATTTAAGATAGGTTGGGAAGACAGAAATTCAAATGTTGTTTTAGATGCTATTAAGAAAGTTTATCAACAGAATAATTATTCAAATAAGATATTATATACTATAGCTAATCAAGTAGAACATTTGTCTACTAAGATAGATTCAATTCCTAAAGAAAAACCTAAATTTCCAAATGAGATAGCTAGTCTTCATATCAAAACAAGAAGTGTTTCTCATAAATTAGGCAAAGATTTAATTATAAATAAAGTGTAAAATAGTTTGACAAATAGAATAACTCAAAGTATTCAAAGTGAGAAAGTTAGTACTTTTGATAATAGAATAAATTGTCTAGAAAAAGAAAAAAGAGATTTAGAATCAAAAAAAGATAATTTAAGTTTCAGTGAAGAGTCCAATAATCAAATATACAAAAGATTAATAATGTCGACCAAAATTTAGAGATGAATCAGAAATTGAAATTAATAGGATAAGACGACAAAAAAATTACAGAAATTACAAAAACTGGAAAGTAGTAAACACTAGAAATTACTATTTTAGACCTACACCTCCAGATATTCAATATGAAGAAAGAAAAAAATTTAAAGCAAGTAGTTATGATGTCAATTCTATTTATAAATGGAATATAGATGGAAAATCAGAATATGAAATATTAAATATATTACAAGAAATGGGAATGGCTAAAACAACATATAAAACTTTAGAATTAATAGAGATTAATACTGCTACAACATTAATATTAGGGTTTTCAGAACAATTAAAAAATTGGTGGGATAATTTATTAACATTAGAAGGAAAACAACAAATATTAAATCATACAATATTAGTAGAAGTTGAAAGAACAAATCCAGATAGAACAAAAACATTTGTAGTAGAACAACAATCAGATGTAGTAGATCAATTAATAGTTACTATTTCAGTTTATTTCATAAGAAACCCAAAAGAAACTTTAGCTAGTTCAAAGATATCCTACTTTGTTAGATTTTAGATGGTATAAAGACGTATTTTTAAATCAAGTATTAAAACAAACTGATGCTAGTTCTCCTTTTTGAAAAGAAAAATTCATAACAGGTTTACCTACATTATTTTCACAAAGAATAATTTCTAAATTAAAAAAGAAGTAGGAAATGATTATACAGATTTCAATACAATATCTTTTGGTCAATTATTTTCATTTATTAGAAAAAAAGGATTAGAATTGTGTACATAATTAAAAATTCAAAATAAATATGGTAGAGAAAAACAGGAAGTTGGTAGCTTTTCTAAAGCCTTTGGTATTAAAGGAATTAAAGTTCCTTCAGCTCAAAATAGAAAGTTACCATAATGTGAAAGACATTCAAAGTTTAAAAAAATATAAAATACAGACAATAATCAAGATTAAAAAATATGAAAAAAATATAAAGGAAATAATAATAATAATAATTCAATAACTTGTTGGAAATGTGGTCGTTTTGGTCACAAAGCTAATCAATGTAAAATGAAGAAAAGAATAAATGAAATATTTCAAGAAGAATAATTAAAAAATAAAATGATAGCTTTATTAATAGAAGACAGTGATATAGATGACAAAAATATTAATGATGATATTAATATAGATTCTAGTTTAGAAAGTATAGAAAATTGCAAATGTATCAATGCAATTTCAAAAAATAATAAAGAAATATTATTTGAAATGATCGAAAAAATGGATGATAAAGAATGTAGAAAAGAATATTGAAAAAATTAAGAGATTTAATACTAGAAGAAGAAAAACCTAAAAAAATTGAAGAACCATTTAGTATTTCAAAATTGTTCGATAAATATCCAAATGAAGGATTATTAGGTATTAGAAAATCAGATGAAGTAAAAGAAGATATTAAAATTTTAAAAGAACAAGTTAAGAAATTACAAAAAGACATAATAGACTTAAAAACAAAAGATTTAGAACTAGACACAAAAATAAGTTTAACAAAAAAATGGGCATACCCTAGACATTTCTGCAAAAGGTCAAGAAGTTATGGATGATATTTAAGACTTAAGTTCCATTCAAATAAATAATGAAGAAGTCCCAGATAAAATCTATATTCATATGATATATATAATAGAATATCAAAAATAGTATTGTTTTATTATAGTAGGAATAAATGATTTTAAAATTACAGTTCATGCTATGATAGATAGTGGTGCTAATACAAATTATATTAAAACAGGTATAATTCCTACAAAATATTGCCAGAAAACTAATGAAAGTTTATTAACAACAAATTCAAGTAAATTACATGTTGAACATAGGGTAATATTAAATGTATGTAATGATGATTATTGTATTAAAAACCTATGTTATGTAGTTGATGATATAGTTCAAGATTTTAATATTAGGATTACCATTTTTAAGTCAGATTAATCCTATGAAAGTAGATAATGAAGGAATTCATACAAAATAATGGGTAAAAGGTTTCATTCAAGTTTATTTCACCAATAAAACAAAAAGAAATAGATTTAATTCAAAAATGTTCATTATTTAAACAAATAAATAATATAAATCATATAAATAATCAAATAGGATTTTTAAAAGAGGAACATTCTTATGCTAGAATAGAGGAAAGATTAAGAGATAATAATAGTAAAAAGAAAATTTCTAAATTAGAAGAATTATTCAAAAAAGAAATTTGTGCAGATCTACCTAATACTTTTTGGAGTAGAAAGAAACATAAGGTAGAATTATCATACGAAGAAGGATTCATAGAAAAAACTATTAAGACAAAAGCTAGGTCTATTCAAATGAATCAAGAATTATTAGAAACTTGTAAACAAGAAATTAAGACACTATTAGATAAAAAATAATAAGACCTTCAAAGTCTTCTTGGTCTTGTCCAACTTTTTATGTCATGAATCAAGTTGAAAAGGAAAGAAGAGTACCTAAATTAGTAATTAATTATAAACCATTAAATAAAGTATTAAAATGGATAAGATATCCTATTCCAAATAAAATAGATTTATTAAATAGATTATTCAATGCTAAAGTACTTTCAAAATTTGATATGAAGTCAGGATACTGGCAGATTCAAATAATTGAAAAAGACAAGTATAAGACTGCATTTACAATTCCTTTTGGACATTATGAATGGAATGTTATGCCTTTCGAATTAAAGAATGCACTTTTAGAATTTCAAAACATTATGAATGATATATTTAATCATTATTCAACTTTCATGATTGTTTACATTGATGATGTTTTAATATTCTCAAAAAATATAGAAAAACATTTTAGACATTTGGACATATTTTTCAAACTGTTAAAAGAAATGGTTTAGTAGTCTTTGCTACTAAAATGAAATTATTTCAAACAAATGTATGATTTTTATGTCATAATATTCATCTAGGAACAATTATTCAAATTAATAGAAGTTTAGAATTTACAAAAAAATTTCCAAATGAATTAAATATAAAAATAAGTTGCAAAATTTTTTAGGATGTTTAAATTACATTTATGATTTCTTTCCAAAACTAAGACAAAAATGTAATCCTTTATTTAAAAGATTACAAAAAACACCTCTTGCATGGATAGAGGTTCACACTAAGGTAGTTCAAGACATTAAAAGACAAATAAAATTCATTCCTTGTCTAGTTATTCCAAATTCTAAAGCATTTAGAATGATTGTAGAAACTAATGCCTCTGACATAGGATATGGAGGTATTCTCAAGCAAAAGATAGAAAAAGAATCCCCAAAACAATTAGTAAGATTTCATAGTGGTGTCTGAAGTGGGGCTAGAAAAAATTATTCAACTATTAAAAATGAAATTTTATCTATTGTTTTATGTATTTCAAAGTTTCAAGATGATTTATGTTATCAAAGATTTTTATTACGAATTAATTGCAAATCAGCAAAAGATGTTTTACAAAAAGATGTTCAAAATATTGTTTCAAAACAGATTTTTGCAAGATGGCAAGCTATCCTTTCTGTATTTGATTTTGATATTGAATATATAAAAGATGAGGAGAATGCATTGCTAGATTTCCTAACTAGAGAATTTTTTATAGGTATTCAAAAATGAGTATCATAAAGAAAGAAGGAGATTCAAAAACCAGAGTTCAATCAGTTCATGATTTTGCTATCTCCAATAGATTTCAAGCAATTTCTGATTTTCCCCTATTGACTAATGCAATGGCCGCTACAGACTCCCCTTCTTAAAAGATTCATGCCACAACTTCAAAACCAATCACTCATTCAAATTTAGCTATTTCCTTTTAAACCAAGGTTTACAATGAGATTGTTAACCCAATACACTCAAATACCAGATTTTAAACACTTAGAAAATTTTATTAGTAAAACCTTTCAATTAGGATTCCATTGGATTACCAATGATATTACACGGAATGTGGATTTCTATCACATGATTCTTATTGATTCAGGATCCATTGAAGTTATTCATACTATGGACAACAACAATCCTGATAGAATTGCTTTTTCAAAAGCTATTATTAAAAAGATTCTGCCATTGAAGAAGGGAGTAGTCATACCCAAAGAAAATCTTTTCGGTGGAGTTTACCCCTTTCGGGTATACTTACCAAGACTATTGAGAAGTTTGGTATAGAGCTTTTCTATATAGACCATTTAATCATTCATGATTTTTCATATTCCATAAAAATTTTAGTCAAGATGTGCAAATGATTCCAATTTGGTTTTTCCATTGGTGGATATATTATGGTTGTATTGAAGAAATATTTCCACTAGAACCCAAGATGGCATTCAATTTATTTCAAAGGAAAGTAAATAGAAAAATTCCAGATTATTCACAGAATTTAATGTTTCATATTCAATTAAGGGTTCCTTGGATATTCTACTGGAGTTACAAAGTAACTTAGTATTTCCCTCAACCTTATCCAATGTCTCTTATTCGAGAATTCAAGATCAAATGGTGGCATCCATTTTCAATCAATCAGGAATGGTGGTCACATATTTCAAAGAAGGATAGCTAATTCAAAGGAGTTCTCAATAGTTAGCAAAAGAACAAATTGGACCAGCTACTCCAATACAAAAAGAAAAGCAAAAGGAGGTGGTAGGCCCCAGTCAAAAGCAAAAGAAAAAGAGGTTCCTTCCTTGAAGCAATCAACCCAAACTATTCAAGATGATGATTTTGAAGAATTTCAAAAATCTCAAAAGAATCAAAAGAAACCTCATCAAAGAGATCATTCTTTGATCCATTTGGGGGTCCTTTGGCTCAGGATCCATTTGATTTGTAAAAAATTCAAAAAGAAAAATAATTTTCAAATAATGTCTTTTTTGTGCAACTACAGGGATGAAGACAACCAAGTATATTCATGGCGGACACAAGAGTTCAATCTTTTCAATAATGCAACAAAAGGAGTTAGGACAGATCCAAAGAATTCAAAAAATAAAAGATGGAACATTAGCTACCAAATTTTATACAGAGGTATTGGATAAAATAATTGAATATCAAAAAACCACAGACAATTGGGAAGCATTCAAAGATGTAAATGCAAAACTATAAATATTGCCATTTCAAGTCCAAGTTCCTCTACTACTAAAGCAGTTGGAGACCAGTTCAAGAATAGACGGCAATTCAAGGATCAACAACAATGAAGATAGTTTACATGTCAAAGGTTAGAAACTCTCAGCTAGATTCAATAATTCAATACAGAGAAGTGAAAATGTCAGAAATATTCGTTTCTCCACTGAGAAAAGAATGGTGGGGTCTTCATCAAAAGACGACAAACTACTTTCCAAAAAGAAGAAAGTAGCAATTGAAGATGGCGACCAAATTCAAAAGAGGATTTTGAGACAGAAGTCTATATTCAAAAGCCAAAAAAAAGACAAATCATTCAAGAAATAAATTGAAGGATTGAGTAATCACTAGAAAAAATTCAAGAATTCAAAAGTAAGAGACCCAAGTGGTAGAAAAAGTCAAAAAGTAAAAAAGGCTATGATAATGATGGACTAAAGAGTTCTATAAATTCAAGAGATTCAATTATCGAAGGGGCACTGCTTCTTTGATCAATCTTCAAGTTTCTTCATACTCTATCCTTGTATCTAAGCACTCCCAACTCAATTCCATATCTCTTTGTATTGTCAAATTTTAATCTTTGTATTCCAGGTTTTCATTTCAAGGATCTTTGTTGTATTCAGATTTTAATTTCAAAATTTAATACAATAAGTCTTTTATTCATCCTGAGTTTTACTATTCACGTCATTACTATTCATATATTACTATTCATTGTTATTACTGTGTTGGTCCTCCCCGAGTTAAAATTTCTTAGGCCTAAATCAGTAATAAATCATAGGGAATGCCTACAGTTTCTCCTTTGTTTTTTACGGAATGATGCCATTTAGATAATTTGGACCATTAGATTTTATTGAAATAATAAATTTAAAAGAGTGTACCAAATAGGAAAAAGTAGGAATAGTATTCTATCAAAATAAGAATATTGGTAACCATTTGTTATTACAATTTTAATAATAGTAGGAGATCGAATTTGTATTATAATACAAAATAACTTTTAACGTATAAATAAATAAATAGCCTAAAAAATTAATAAAATTAATACATTAATAAATACCATGTCAATATGACATTTTATGGTAATAAATAATGTATATGAAATGAAGTAATTTTATACTTCAATTTTAGTTATTTTTAAAATCTCTAGAAGATCTTTTTGAATCATCACCATCAATAATATCGGAAGGTCCTTCAAAATATGTTTTAAATCCCCTATTCCTGAAATTGTTAGTTCACCCCTATGTCACCTACAAGGTTACAAATGGGAATTAATATTATTACTTTTGAAAGGAAAGAATTTCAAATAGATTTTGAATATTTAGATGAGATATTTGAAAATGAGAATAATGATAAGAAAGATTAGTTTTATCATTAGATCAAATTATTCAAGAAAACCTTAGAAAAGAATGGATTTCTTATATGAAAAATATGAGATGTGATATTTCATTATTATCATGGTTGGAATATTGGCTTTCAAGAAATGAAGATATCTACAATGTTTTTAAAGAAAATTATATTAATGTTCAAACTAATTTATATAGAAAATGGAAAATTAATGATAATCAAATTATTACTTCAATACATCCACCATTACAACTTGTAAAAATTCATGTTGATCAATAGGAAGTAGAAGCAAGTCCATTTAAGATAGGAAGAGAAGATGGAAATTCAAATGTTTTTTTAGATGATATTAAGAAAATTTATCAACAGAATATTTGTTGATAAATTTATCAATAGGAAGTAGAAGCTAGTCCATATACATACTATAGCTAATCAAGTAGAATATTTGTCTACTAAGATAAATTCAATTCCTAAAGAAAAACCTAAATTTTCAAATGAGATAGCTAGTCCTTATTTCAAAACAAGAAGTGTTTCTCTTGAATTAGAAGAAGATTTAATTAGAAATAAAATAAAAATAGTTTGATAAATAGAATAACTCAAAGTATTCAAAGTGAGAAAGTTAGTACTTTTGATAATAGAATAAATTGTTTAGAAACAAAAAAAAAAAGATTTATAATCAGAAAAGATAATTCAAGTTTAAATGAAGAATCAGATAATTCAGATATATAAAAGATTAATAAGGTAGAACAAGAATTTAGAGATGAATCAGAAATATAAATTAACAGGATAAGAAGACAAAAAACTTACAAAAATTACAAAAAACTAGAATGTAGTAAACACTAGAAATTACTATTTTAGACCTACACTTCCAGATATTCAATATGAAGAAAGAAAACAATTTAAAACAAGTAGTTATAATGGTAATTTTTTTTATGAATGGAAAACAGACAGAAAATCAAAACATGAAATATTAAATACATTGCGAGAAATGGGAATGGCTAAAACAACATATAAAATCTTAAGATTAACAGAGATTAATACTGCTACAGCATTAATAGTAGGGCTTTCAAGACAATTAAAAAATTGGTGGGATAATTTGTTGACATTAGAAGGAAAACAACAAATATTAAATTATACAATATTAGTAGAAGTAGAAAGAACAAATCCAGATGGAACAAAAACATTTGTAGCAGAACAACAATTAGATGCCGTAGATCAATTAATAGTTACAATTTCAATTCATTTCATAAGAAACCTTAGCTAGTTCAAAGATTATGTTAAGTAATCTACGATGCCCTACTTTGTTAGATTCCAGATGGTATAAGAATGTATTCCTCACTCAAGTTTTAAAACGAACTTATGCTAATTCTCCTTTTTGGAAAGAAAAATTAAAATAGGATTACCTACCTAATTTTTACAAAGAATAATATCTAAATTAAAAACAGAAGTAGGAAATGATTATATAGATCAATACAATATCTTTTGGTCAATTATTTGCATTTATTAAAAAAGAAGGATTAGAATTGTGTACAAAATTTAAAATTCAAAATAAATATAGTAGCGAAAAACAGGAAGTTGGTAACTTTTGTGAAGCCTTTGGTATTAAAGGGATTAAAGAGCATTCAACTCAAAATAGAAAGTTAGCAAAATAGAAAAGACATTGAAAATTTAAGAAACATAAAAATTATGATAATAATCAATATTATAAAAGATATAAAAAGAAGAAATGTAGAAGTAATAATAATAATAATAATAACAATAATAATTCAAAAACTTGTTGGAAATGTGGTCATTTTGGTCACAAAGCTAATTAATGTAAAATGAAGAAAAAAATAAATGAAATATTTCATGAAGAAGAATTAAAAAATAAAATGATAGCTTTATTAATCGAAAATAGTGATATAGATGACGAAAATATTAATGATGATATTAATACAGATTCTAGTTCAGAAAGTGTAGAAAAATGCAAATGTATCAATGTAATTTCAAAAAATAATAAAGAAGTATTATTTGAAATGATAGAAAAAATAGATGATAAAGAATGTAGAAAGGAATATTTGAAAAAATTAAGAGATTTAATAGTAGAAGAAGAACAACCTAAAAAATTTGAAGAACCATTTAGTATTACAAAATTATTAGATAAATATCCAAATGAAGGATTATTAGGTATTAGAAAACCAGATGAAGTAAAATAAGATATTAAAATTTTAAAAGAACAAGTTAAGAAATTACAAAAAGACATAATAGAATTAAAAACAAAAGATTTAGAACTAGACACAAAAATAAGTTTAATAAAAAATGGGATTACCCCAGACATTTCTGCAAAAGGTAAAGAAGTTATGGATGATATTCAAGACTTAAGTTCCATTCAAATAAATAATGAAGAAGTCTCAGATAAAATGTATATTCATATGATAAATAGAATAGAATATCAAAAATGGTATTGTTTTGTTACAGTAGCAATAAATGACTTTCAAAATTACAGTTCATGCTATGATAGATAGTGGTACTGATGCACATTGTATTAAAACAGGTATAATTTCTACAAAATATTGCCAGAAAACTAATGAAAGTTTATTAGCAGCAAATTTAAGTAAATAAATTCTTAACCATGTCAATTTACATGGTTAAGACTTATGAGAAAAGGTAAAAAATGGTATATGGCTTTGAAAATTGACATGGTTAAGACTTATGATAGGGTAAAGTTGGGGTTTTTAGAGTAGGTGATGGGAAAGATGGATTTTGCTTGAGGTTTTATTGCCTTGGTTATGTAGTGTATTAGTACGGTGACAATGGCTATTAATATTAATGGTGAGTAGGTGGTTTCATTCAGCCATCCAGAGAAATTTGACAAGGTGATCCTATTTCTCAATACTTGTTTCTGATTATTTTGGAAGCATTATCCAATGCTATTAAGCAAGCTTGTGTGAGAGGGGATTATAAGGGAATGAGGGTCAGTCGGAATGGTCCACTCATAACTCATTTGTTTTTTGCTTATGACTCTTTGTTGTTTTGTGAGGCAGAGGTGTGGCAGGTGCAGCAATTGCATGCTATTCTCCAAGTATATTGTCTGAATTCTGGCCAGCTTATTAATGTGGATAAGCCCTCCTTATTTTTTGGCCAAAATGTGAGTGGTGATCGAGATACTAGATTTGTCAAGTGTTGGAGGGGTGCAAGAACAACATAATGCTAGATATTTGGGATTGCCTATGCGGATTGGAAGATCTGAGAGGGAGGTCTTTCATTTTGTGGTTGAAAAGGTTAGGCATCGGATACAAAGTTGGAAGAATAGGTTCCTTAGTCTGGCGAGCAAAGAAGTTCTTCTCAAAGCGGTTGTGAATGCACTTCCAATGTACGTTATGGGTTGTTTTAAGCTGCCTGTGGGGGTGTGTAAGGAAATTTGCAGGCTTTGCCCAATTTTTTGTGAGGGGCGAAGGATGGTGGAGGGCAGAAAATACATTGGAAATCTTGGACTGAGATGACAAAAGCAAAGGGTGAAGGGGGAATGGGGTTTCATGATACTCTGCTAGCTAAGCAACTTTGGCACGTCATTACCAAACCGCAACTATTAATGAGCCAGATGCTGAAGGCCAAATATTTTCCTACAGATGAAGTGCAAAGGCAATGCTTCATGCTTGTGAAAGTGGATGGGTGCAAAGTGGGTCCTTAAGCTTGAGGCACGGTTTAAAGTAGGGGATGGCAGCTCGATTCGCATATGGGACTTGCCTTGGATCCTTAGGATATAGGGGTTTACACCAAAAAGATGTACGTCTAATGTCTACCCAGGAATGTGGGTGAATGAGTTATTTCGGGCTGGTGGGAGTGCTTGGAATCAGGATTGGGTTTTCACTCTATTTGAGCCGCTTGTGACAGATGAGATTTTAAGGATGTCGTTGGCAGTACCAGGTACAACGGATAAGCTTATATGGTATTTTTCTCCACATGAGGACTATACTGTCAAGTCTGGGTAGAGTCAGTTGCGGAAGAGCCGCCAAGCTGTAAATCAAGATCTTGGGTCCAATTCTGCCATGTCTAAGTTGCAACGTATGTGGCATACTACTTGGTGATTACAGAGTAAGGGGAAATTGCGTCATTTTGTCTGGTGGTGCTGGAATGACATATTGCCACTTCAGAGGCGGTTGTTAGATCGGAAGATGAATGTGGATCTTATTTGTGTTGTGTGCGGCCTAGCGGTGGAAGATTTGGAGCATCTTTTTTTCCATTGTTCTAGGGTTTAGCTTGTTTGGCGGCTGGCTCCAACTCATTGGGATTATTTGGCTCAGGGGGGGTGTCACTTTTAAGGACTGGTGGTATTTTCTTTGTGAACATTCGCGTGTTGCGTTTTGGAAGAGCAGTTCAAATTACAGTCTATATAATGTGGGTGATCTTGAAACGGAGGAATGCGTGGGTGTTTAAAGGTCAATGGTGGGAGGAGGTGAAAGTGGTGAATAGGGCATTACAAGAATGGGAGGAAGCTCGCCACGTATATATGGATGTTATGTCTGTGAGATGTTGATTTGTGGATGAACATCGCAGTGAATCTTGGGGTAGGTTTTCTTTTCCCTGTAATTATGGTTTAGCTAATGGTTTGGCTATCTCTTAGGTTTGCGGGGTGCTATTTTGTGAGATTTTGTCTCGCTGTGAGTAGTTTAGTTTGTCTTAGCCTCTGAGTGGGCTAAGGAGAGTCTGAGATTCGGACATTGCTCGTATGAGTTAACTAGTGCAATTAATATACTTCTTGACATTTTGGCAAAAAAAAAAACGATTTTATAAAAACAAGGATTTTCAATCGGGTCATGTATTTAATTTTTGGGTTATAACAAAAATGGATAAAATTTCCCTAAAGCACAAATCCTTTGTACTACTACTACACCTCCGGCCTCCACATCCATCTTCATTGACTCCAAGCTCCGCCCAATCCCCATTTCCTACTGGCCTCCATCTTCACGTTTTGCTTGATGGCAACATGCTCAATCAGGAACTCTCAAATGGATTGCGAGTTTGAAACTTGTTAGGCCTTTCTCTGAAATACTAAGAGAGCCAGCAATTTCTAGCCCATATCAATTCATGTGGCTGCTGACCATGTGAACCCATTTCCCTTTGGCATGAAACTGAAAGTGAACCCTAGAGAAAGATCGAAAAAGTAGTTTCAATTTCACTGAAATAGGAGGTATAAGGCAATGGCGACCAACATTTTTCCTTTGTCATGATACCCTCTGCTTGTTTGGTAAAATGTCCGAGAGAGTTCCTGGTTGGTAGTTAACCAAGAATGAGAGTAACTAAGTTAACAAAAGGGAATTTGATTTCGATTTTCACTTGCTTAGCTCTATATTTTTACTACCATCTTGTGGTTTTCATTTCTATAATGGTCCTCTGAAGTTTTTGCCTGGGAATCTAGTATACGATAACTCTACTTCATTTAATGATACGAAATGTGCATGGAATTGGATGATCGCCAATATTTTAGTTCTAGTGTCTATGCAATGTCAAGGGTTGAAAGTCAAAGAGGGTGTTCGTTTGGTAGTAGGAATGATGTTTAAGATGCTAGCCCTACTGACTATAATGCAAATTCCATACTAAAGGGAGTTGTTCAATATTAAGATCTCTATGTTACCCCTTTTGGGAATAAAGCTGTAAATACTTTGCTACTACCTTAGAAGATCTTAGTATCCAAGTAAGTTACTTTTTCTTCTTTTATACAGCTTGTCAAAGATATGCTTCTACAACATATATTTGGAAAAATCACATGCTACCCATTGTTTTCTCTATTTTGTAGATAGTAGGATTTCTTAGTGATACATTTACCTTGCAATATTGAATTAATACATTATTTGGGTGCTAATTATAGATTTAATGCATCTTATGAATGGTTGGGGTGTGTAGCTCTCATGGATTTGTTATTTATGGGTCTAACTGGGTAGCTGACTCACACTAGAATATTACTTGGTGGCTGCTTTGTGGATGGTGACCAAGATACTCTACCTGAGCAATTAGTAGATTAGTTGATGATGTAATATTTGTTTTAGTATTTGTTTTGCTGTGGAAACTAATGACAAAAAATTTAGAAAATGAGGTAGTAGTTGATAAGTAAACTCAATTACAACATTATCAGTGCATCTTCAAATTAATCTTTTACTTCATTTCAGTTTTCGTTTGTCATTTTTTAAAGTCCTCAATAGCCTCAATAGCCTCTTGCTAAATATCATGGATAGAATAGTGGTTTAACAAACCTTTAAGTGATTGTTTCTTTTCCTTTTATGTTAAAGATGATTGAAGTTAGCAAACTTTTGCCTCATTGGCACTAGTACTAGGCGTTGCCATACCTATTTCATATGTATGATCTCTTTATTCCTCTTTTTTAGGTCTGAGATTGATAGCCATCAGGCAGTAGAGAAAGCTCCACCAATGCGAAGAGCACCTAGTTTTAGTGGTCCTTTTACGTTACTGAATTGAGCTTCAACAAATAGTTTATCGAATTAAGTCATTAAGGGGTAGGAATTTACTTACCGCAATTGGATGCAATTAATTGCCCATTGTCTAGGGAAATAAGATACATGAATTTCAGTTTGCAATTTTATCTTTATTTATAGTTATCTTTGTTTTGACATTTTTAATCTTTTTCTTGAAATAGATTCGTGCAATTCAAAATTTGATTATATATTCTCTTCAAGGGCATAAAGAATTTTACCCTAAGGTACACTTGAATTACACAGTTGATTTCAACTTAATTGTTTGTGGTAATTTGTGTTCTATTTGATCATAATACATAATTTGGTATTTCTTAAGTTTTCATTGTCTTGACTACTCAAAATTCTTATTTGATTTTTTTATTATTTTAATTATAGTACATGGATTTCCACTTGCCTCGAAATGAAGATGAGAGTGAAGCAACAAAGAAACAAAAAGTAATTGTTGCAAATCGTATTATCACCATAGCTACCTTGGCCATTTGGTGGCATGAAAAGCATATAGTGAAGGTAGCTAAACTTGACTTTAAAATGGCACGAGAAATATACCTAAGGTGACTTTATTATGGGAGTGATAGAGTTTGTAAGGATCAACTTTGACTCACTAAGTATTTTTTTACGATTTTATGTACTAACCTAAGATAGCAAGGATGGTTGAGAGATTCAATACACATAACTGTTGAAGAATCAGTTGCTATGTTTCTTTATGGCTTGCTTATAATTTGAAGAACCGAGAAGTTATTTTTGATTTTATAAGATTAGGCGAGACAATTAGTCGGTACTTCAACATAGTCTTATGTGCAATTTTAAGAATAGGAAAATAATATGTTATCCAATCAAACACAGAAATGGAAGGGTTCGAGGATGAAAAGTGGGATTAGTTTTAGGTAAGTATTGTTTTTTTTTTTTTTCTGATTAGTCAATAATATCAATTTATAAGTTTAACTACTTATTATGTGTTGTTTTGTGGTAGAATTGTCTTGGAGCATTAGATGGAACTCATATTAAAGTAAGTGTTCTACTCAGTGACCAAGGAAGATATAGAAATAGGAAGAGTGAGATATCAACAGATAGTAAAATATTTTGGTTGTATGCTCTCGTGACTTAAAGTTTACTTATGTACTGGGATGGGAAGAATCTGCAACAAATAGTAAAATATTATGTGATACATTAGTTAGACAAGATCTATTGATTGTTCCTAAGGGGATGATTCAATTATACTATTTTCACTTTTTTCCTTTCCTTTTTATTATTTTCAAGTGTCTTGAAATATAAGAGAAAAAAAACCATTGTGTTTAATTTTGTAGAAAAATACCTTGTGGACAAGAGTTATACAAATGGCCACAGTTTTTAGCTCCTTATAAAGGAGTTCAATGCCATCCAAATGAATGGTCGACTAAGGGCAATAACCCGCAAACTTCAAAGGAGTTAGTCAACCTTCGACACTCAGTAGTCAGAAATGTAATTGAAAAAGGTTTTGATTTATTGAAAAAGCGATGGGGGATTTTAGGAAGTGAATTGTTTTTTTTTTATATCAAAACATATGTGGATATCATTAATGCTTTCGTCATCCTTCATAATCTTATTCAAGTAGAAGAACCTAATAATCATTGCATGAAGTTGATGCTAATCTTCTTGTGCAACATAATGAAGATGATGATAATGTTAATGATGATGAGAAGAAGAAGAGAATTAACTAAACACACAAAGTGGTGTGCATGTTAAACAGTCTAATCGAATTACTATTGTGCAATCTACTAATGATTCGACAAGGTTTACGGATGCATTAGCACAAGCAATGTTTGTTGATTATCAAAATAGGCGTAGTAGATATGAATTTATGTAATATTGAACCAAATTGCTGGATTTAGTCTGAATTTATTATTATATCCTATTGCCTATCTTTATGGATTTTAGCATTTGACTTTAGATAGGATCTTATGTAATTATTAAATACTTTTTGTTTTCAGTAAAAAAAAAAAAAGTTCTATTGGTTTTTTGTATCTTTTTCATTTTTGCCAACTTTATTTTTGATCCAAGCATGTATCTATATAGGTGATTGGATCTTGTTAATGTTTCATTATCTTGTTATGGTCCTTAGGATTGGGTATTGTAGAGTTGTTTTTTCAGCTTTTACGTTGCCATTGTACATATGTTTACGCTTTCTCAATCACTTCATTAAAAGTTCTAAATGCACTTGTTTGCCATCACTTGTTATATAACTGAATTTTATAGATGAAACACAATGTTTTATAGCTGAATATGTGGGGTATTCTACATTGTATTTAGAAAATAACATGCTGTCAATGCCTTTAATTGGCACACGTCTTTTCCGTTTTGCCTGCTTCCCTAATTTCATTATCTTTTCCTAGATGTATCTAATGCAGATCTTTTCTTAATATGTGGGGTATTTTACATTGTATTTAGAAGATATCGCATTGCCAATGGCTTTAATTGAATTTGTAAGTTAGTTCATTATCTTGTTTGGAAACATCCTGGCACATTGAATTTTGCGAAATAAGTTTTGAGTATTTGAATAGGAGAACGAGATTTATAGTATTTGAGTACGTAATGTACACGACCATGCTTAGAGCAGAAATTAACATTTTTTCCATTTTTTTTGGGTTTAACATTAGTTGTAAAGGGATTTTTTTTTTCATTTTCATTCTTCTTATTTTATGAGCTTTAATATTCAAAAAAAAAATATTTATGTTTTCGCATGCCATCCCAATGAATGGAATTGTTATTATTGTTCACACAGGAGCAGGGCTCTGAAAGTGGATGCTGGAGATCTGTTTGTAAAAACGGATGCAGGGCACGGTTTTCGCATGTCTGCTTTATTCTACTTTCTTCTCTTATTTTTATTATTCTTCTTCATCTAGTCCTTAATTTTATTATGTGACCAATCTCGTTTCCTCTTATCAACTTCATAGTGGTCTCTATCAACATTATATTGCATATTCGTCATACATTTCTACAACACGAGTTGATGAGCCAATTTTGCAAGATGCGACCTTGAGATAGACTTGTTGGGAAGGCGCCTAGCAAGGTTAAAGGTGAAAAATGACCAACTAGATTTCCAAAAAACGGAAAAGAAGTGTGCTCGACAGACTTGTTAGTTCTTGACATATAATTGACATATGCTCGATATAGATTGACATGTGCTCTATATAATATTCTACATAGTACTCAACATGTGCTTGACATGGTACTCAACATGTAAACAAATAGATCGCTAGCACCACTTTCAGAGCCCTGTCCCATGTGAACAATAATAACAATTCCATTAATTGGGATGGCATGCGAAAACAAAAATACTTTTTTTGAATATTAAAGCTCATAAAATAGGAAGAATGAAAATGAAAAAAAAATTCCTTTTACTACTAATGTTAAACCCAAAAAAAAAAAGCTGGCAAAAATGTTAATTTCTGCTCCAAGCATGACTGTCTACATTACGTACTGAAATACTATAAATCTCGTTCTCCTATTCAAATACTCAAAAATTGTTTCATAAAATTAAATGTGCCAGGATAGTTTCAAACAAAGATAAGGAACTAACTTACAAACCCAATTAAAGGCATTGACAGCATGGTATCTTCTAAATATAATGTAGAATACCCCACATATTAAGAAAATATCTACATTAGATACATGCAGAAAAAGATAATGAAATCAAGGAAGCATGCGAAACGAAAAAGACATGTGCCAATTAAAGACATTAGCAGCACAGTATCTTCTAAATACAATGTAGAATACCCCACATATTAAGAAAATATCTGCATTAGATAAATCAGGGAAGCAAGCAAAATGGAAAAGACGTGTGCTCGACATAGAATTGACGTGCTTGACAAATTTGTTGATGCTCAACATAGAATTGACATGTGCTCTACATAATATTTTACATAGTACTTGACATGTGCTTGACATGGTGCTCTTCATGTGTTCAACAAAACTCTACCTTATCGTATTTCTCCCAGGTTCTGTAGAAAATATTTATATTTACTGCAGAATCAAACTTCTTTTTAGAGTTGAAGCAAAAAGTGTCATAAAATTTATTGGAGGAGATGGGTCTTTGGTTATTGTAGACTCATTAAAACCACTATAGATTGGTGAAATGAAATGTTTGAATTGATGAAGAATGAAAAAAAATGTGTAAGAAAATTCAAACAGCAACGGTGAAGTGAAACGATGAAGAAGAAGAGGTTATTTAGGTTTTTTCACATAGTCAAACCGCGTTGATTTGCTATTTTAGTAAGAAAGTTTTAGCTTGTGCTATTCTTCAACTATGCCAATGAAAAAGTGCTATTTTTGCAAATTTCCCCATAAATTCCAACATGCTAATTCTAATTATTAGGGTTGACCCATCAGCTATGCAACATATGTTGAGCCCAAAAAAATAGGGATTTTAATTCTCACTTTGTCATTTCCCTTTCCTTGTCCAAAAAATATGCTAATACTGGCATACATTTTTCTGCCAGTGAGACTGAAGATTATCAAGAATCAAAGTTTCCTCATTAAATTCAAGCATCTAATATTTTTCTGCCAGTAAAAATGAAAGTTATCAAGAATCAAATTTTCCTCAATAAATTCAAGCATCAAGGAAGAACATAAATTTAGTTGGCTAATTGTATATGTTATTTGTTTATAGATAAAATTATTGTTATGGGTGAAAAAATTTCCAGTGCTTGGTTAAAATTTCGTTCTTTTGTTTTACTTCCTCCGTTAAATATATATATATATATATATATATATATATATATACTATTTTTTAAAAAAAATAAAATTATAAAGTATAATACATTTAATATATAATTAAGTGTACAATTTTTTTATCTTTACTTTTTTATTTTAATTATATATTATCACTATTAATAAGAGTAATACAAAAAATTTACACAAATTTTTTTTTTTTTTTTGGGTATAGAGGGAGTATTCATTTGCAGAATTTCGTTGGCTAGTCCCATTAATATCCATACACTCATATACATTATAAAAATTAATGACCAATGATACGTTGAAACCTTTGCACCCATCTGAGATACTGGGGCGTTAATCCAACTAGCTTAAGAAATGTTGCAAGCCCCCTTTCTTTCTCTGAGTCACGAAAAAAAAAGGGAAATTTACAAATATAACACCTTTCATCGTTGACTTTACAAAAATAACACCCTCCTTTTTTTGTTCTCTGTTATAGCACTTCTACGACGAAAAAGACTACAACACCCTCTGGCAGAAACATAACACTTCACTCCATCTTCTTTTTCTTTTTTCTCAAAACCCATTTGATCGATTCAACAAAATTTGTTCTCACACCCTATTATTTGCACACCTCATTGTTCGTACACCTTAGTGGACTATCATCTCCAAGTAAGAAGGCCGCAATCGTAGAGAAGAAATCACATAAATTTGATGTTAGTTGAAATTTGCAGTAGTTGAACTGGGTTTGTGAATTTAAAGGAGCGAATGGTCGAGCTCTAGGTCAAGTTTTAGGTCGAGCACAAGGTTAGGTCAATGTTGCTAGGTCAACTTTTAGGTCGAGTATTAAATTTGGTCGAGTTTTAGGTCGAATAAGTCAAATTTAGGTCGAGCTCGACCTAATGCTCCACCAAATTTAGGTCGAGTGAATTTTTATTTTTTTTTTATTTTTTTTTTTAAAAAAAAAATTTCACTCGACCTAAATTTGGTCGAGCATTAGGTTGAGCTCGACCTAGTATTAGGTCGAGTGAATTTTTTTATTAAAAAAAATTTTAAAAAAATAAAAATTCACTTGACCTAAATTTGGTCAAGCATTAGATCGAGCATTAGGTCGAGTTCGACCTAAATTTGACCTATTCGACCTAAAAGTTGACCTAGCAACATTGACCTAACATTGTGCTCGACCTAATGCTTGACCAAATTTAGGTCGAGTGAATTTTTATTTTTTTTAATTTTTTTTTTAAAAAAAATTCACTCGATCTAAATTTGGTCGAGCATTAGGTTGAGCTCGACCTAGTATTAGGTCGAGTGATTTTTTTTATGAAAAAAATTAAAAAAATAAAAATTCACTCGACCTAAATTTGGTCAAGCATTAGGTCGAGCTCGACCTAAATTTGACCTATTCGACCTAAAACTCGACCAAATTTAGTGCTCAACCTAAAAGTTGACCTAGCAACATTGACCTAACCTTGTGCTCGACCTAAAACTTGACCTTGAGCTCGACCATTCGCTCATTTAAATTCACAAACCCAGTTCAACTACTACAAATTTCAACTAACATCAAATTTATGCGATTTCTTCTCTACGATTGCGGTCTTCTTACTTGAAGATGATAGTCCAATAAGGTGTACGAACAATGAGGTGTGCAAAACAACAAGGTGTGAGAACAAATTTTGTTGAATCGATCAAATGGGTTTTGAGAAAAAAGAAGAAGAAGATAGAGTGAAGTGTTGTGTTTCTGCCAGAGGGTGTTGTAGTCTTTTTCGTAGAAGTGCTATAACGAAGAACAAAAAGGAGA
The DNA here is from genome assembly GCA_020080225.1 of Gynochthodes officinalis. Lineage (NCBI taxonomy): Eukaryota > Viridiplantae > Streptophyta > Magnoliopsida > Gentianales > Rubiaceae > Gynochthodes > Gynochthodes officinalis. The sequence continues at coordinate 6,879,878 of CM034622.1, forward strand.
GTATTATTTTTGTAAAGTTAACGGTTAAAGGTGTTATATTTGTAAATTTCCCAAAAAAAAAAATGATGTGCAAGTAGAACTTTGGTGCCCCCTATCAGATATTAGCTCGAAAGTCTCTAACTTTATAAATGTAACAAACCTTTCCCCTTCTCTGAGTCAAGAAAAAAACAATCCTGAAAAGATTTTATTAGAAGTGTTGGGTTCAAGTTAAATTTTTAAGATAAGCTTTTATCCTTAATTTAAAATTTCTCGTTCATGACACCACATAATCAAAATGCTATGAATAATTATAAGTTTAAAATATGTTTGCTGCTATGGAATTTTAATTAAATTATTATATTTTGAAAAGTAATTTTAAAATATGTTAAAAATGTAATTTTGTAAAATTTGAAAACAGTTTTTAACACTTTTATGAATTTTAATTTGCTTTAAAAGCTTTTATATTTTTCTTTATTTTAATATAAAAATTGTTATTAATTATTTAAATTTTACTTTGAATTGTAATAATAGTTAAAATGTAAAACTAATCAATTTCTTTTTGGGGTCATGGATGGAGATTTATTTTCTAATTATACTGTCATATAAATTATGTTAATTACTGACACACCCATATGTATATTTTAAAAAATAAATAATTATGCATTATTATAAATTAAAAGGTAATGTTGAATATAAATATTTAATAACTCCTATTTCTTTATTTTATATTCTTATTTTCTTTTTTTTTTTATGAGAAATAATTTTATAATTTTATTTTATATCATAAACTAATAAACTGAAAAAATAACAAAAATATAATATCAATACTTATTTTTAGAATTTTTAAAAACTAAATAATAAAATTCATAATTTTGTTGCCATATTACTATTTTATCATCTTTAAATTTGTAAAACTTATTTTTAAATTTTTTATTATACCTTTAGTATTAATCTACCACTACTGTCTATTTAAATAATTAAATAATTATTTTTATTATTTATACATCTCTACAAACTTTTAAAAAATAATTATTTATTTAAATCTTTTACATTTTTATTTTAATTATTAGAATTTAATATAATAGTAATACAATTAAAAATTAATTTGATTATCATGATTTGATGTAATAGTTTTAAAATTAAGAATGATATTTATGAGACTAGATATAAATTATTTGAATGAAAATTAAAAAATAAACATAATAAAATATTACAACATTTAAACTTTATATCTATTTTGATAAAATATTAAATTATTAAATTATGTAAAAAATTGTCTAAATTATGTTCAAATTTTATTTATTAATAATTATTATTAACATTTTTATAACACTATTTAAACAACAAAAAACTCGAAAAAATTTATTTTGTTAACACTCAAGTTTTATTTTGTAATTAAAACAAACTTTAAAGGGTTAAATGTAATTCAAATATTATAGTTTAAAGAGTAATTTAAAATTTTCCAACAAATTAACCATTAACTTTGTTAAAAATCAATAGTAAATGCTAGCCAAGTAACGATACGGGTTAAATATTACAAATTTATCAAATTTAAGGAGATATTGATAATTTTTCTAAATTTCAAACTTTTATTGGTAATTTCTACATACCACAAGAATAAAATAAGTAATTCAACCTTATAAGTATTAATCAGTTTGTTATTAAACCAAACCTGCAGGTAGGATATAATTTACCCTAGTAAGGAAAGGAGAAAAAATACTAGTAAGTCAACGACTGCTATCTCTCCATCTACCATTCCTGTTTGCGACTCCGCTGCATCGTCAGCGTCAGCGTCTATGCGAAAGGTAGGGGAGGGAAATGAAATGCTTCTTCAGCTGCCTGCATCTAAATCGACGTCGTCTGTCTCTCCATCGATCACCCCTGTTTCTACCTCTGCTTCAGCATCAGCATCTTCCATCTGTATTTCTTGACCAACGTCTGTATCGGGGCTTTGCTTCTGAGGTTCATCAGAAGTAGACCCACCCGCCGCTGTTGATGTATCATCTGTATCGAGGGGCACTGCTGATGCTTCAAGATTGGCTTTGGATCCCACAGCATCAATCTCGCTTCCCAACGCAGCAACCTAGTGGAAGAGTACAGAAAACCCGAGTTCATTGCATCACTAATAATTTGACAAGGAAATGCGAAACACAAACATTATTAGAATGAATAGCACGAAAGCACAAATCCATTCAATCTTTCTTTTCAAACCCGTGATAATAAAACTGACTGCATTAATATCAAAAGTTGAAAAATCTAAAATACTAAATTCTTGTCAATCATTGAAATTTGAAAACCAAAACATACTCGTTTTGCCCAATAGTTTCTTCTTTAATCCATTTCCTAATTATATAAATATACTAACTTCACTTCCAAAAATAAAATCTAGTTTTAAAATTTTTTTATCCCAAAAGAATAATTCATTTTTTATGTGAAATTTTTGTATTATAATATATAATTCAAATTAAAAAATCAAAATAAAGATATAAAAGTTATATTTAATATTACATTAAATGTGTTATACATTATAATTTCAAAAATTGTACGAAATCAAAACAGAGCTATTTTTATAAGATGGGGAGAGAGAGTATAAGGAAATGGACTAAAACATAGAAAAAAAAATTAATCTTATTAATAATGTATGTGGTTTTTATATTATCTTTATTAATAATAACTATTTATGATTTACAATGCAAAATTATATATCTTAACAAAGCATTAAGTGCATTCTAGCTTCTAACTAAAAAAAAAAATTGTTACAAACTAAAAGTGAATTTTTTTTTTCCAAAATAGAAGCATATAATATTATGAATAATAATATATTTAATGAAAAATCATAAAAAAAATTGTTTAGTGACTTCGACATGGCATATGCCATTAAACAACAGTCCTATAAAAATCTACCCATGTTCTTCTATATATATGTCAGGTTAGTCGAATCCATTATAATTTTTTATTGTAAATATTATTACTCATAATATTACACTTGCATATTTACTTTTTAATTATGAGATATACATAATCATTACTTATAAAGGGTATTATACAAATTTCATTCAAAGCAAGACTTTTTTTTTTGGAAATAAAGAAAAAGATGAAACCTGAGTTTTTTTTTTTTTTTTAAAACAATTAGATATGCTACAACTAAATTTGACCAACTTCATCAAACACAAGGTATAAGGTACAAACCCAACGGACCAGTTCCTGCACTAGGTTATCATTTTAAAAAATACGCATAAAATCACAGAAAGAGTCCTCAAATAGAAAAGTTCAAACAATATACTACAGAACCAATTTCCTACCCTCTTTTTTGGTAAAAATTCATTGAAACTGAAGATTTAGTTAAATTCTCATACTTTTAATGAACTAGCAGTAGCAATATCTGCACTGCAGATGTGTTTATCTACGCAGTAATAATCTTCAATTACTACAAATTCATGCAAACTATTCTGATATTAAAAAGTAAGCTTTCACAGGTTTGAGGAATAAAATGACAACAAAACTGTTAATCCAAGTGAAAGACTAATTCAACAATTATCAATTGAAGACAATAGAGGTAACAAATCATTAAAAACACTCAACGCTTCTCATCCTCTAAAGCAATTTTTTTATTCATTACGAGTATAATTGCAAGCATTACAACCAAAAATATAATTGATTAGGTATCAGCATCAGTGGTGAAAATCAAAAATAGAGGATTTACTTAAACTTTATAGCAGTATAAAACATAAAGACCACAGCTTCAATTCTCAACTTCAGAAAATAAGGCAAGTTACAATCATATTCTCACCTGATTTTCTTCTGCTGGGCCGGTGCTTTTCATTCCTTCCTTTTTGGCTCGCTTGGATCTGTCAACAGGTTTGGCTTGATATTTGGATCTCACATCAGGGGGTAGAAGTTCCAAGGGCACCACCCCCTCAATTCCATGTTCAGTAAACTGCATATAAAGTCTTACAGAAATTAGTAACATGCATTTAAGACCCAAGACCTACAAGTAATTTACAATTTTTACTAATTTCTGTTGAACTTTATATGCAGATTAGGTAAGCTGCAAATACCCTAGAAAATCCCTCCAAGTCCTGCCGAGCTGAGAACCGTAGACCTTTCCAACAGTAAACCTGAACCAAAAAATCATAAATTAATGTGAACCAATTTCAAAATAATAATATCCTTGATTTACCCAGAGATGCATTCTTCATAAAAGTATGTACAGGACTTATTTTCATGGGGAGCAGGAGGAACTGTGTGCAAAGTCATTAAAATCATGGAAGGTTCACATGGACCATCTGCTAACAAATCATGCTAGTAAATCTATGTGACAATAAAAGTCAATGTACACTTTTGTGATAAAAGAGATGAAAGGACTATTGGGTTTTCTGCTCCACAAATGGACAAGAAAATTAACAACTGTTCATGACCTCTACAATCATTTGCACGATGTTATGCAAATGATGCTCAGAAAAAAGTTAAAAAATAGCAACAAGAACCGCCAACTAATGCCACAATATCATAATGAAACCAAATAATAAGGAAATAAAAGGAGAATCGAAACACACCCTATTGTTCTTGTGATGATACTCTGCTTCTATTCCAGCCGACACATCCATCTACAATTTCAGAAACAGGTCACTCTAATTTAGATGATTTGAGAAAGGAAAAATAAAACTGTTAAGACAATATGGAACAAAGACAAGGGAAACACAAAACTAAGCTAAATTTTCTACTAGAGTATTATACAGATAGCAGTGTTGGGAGATGCTCACATCCTCAGCCAGGGGTTTCCAGTATTCAGTGATGGCAGGAGTTCGCACTCGTTGTGGATCAGTCAAAGCATTCTGTATAATGACAAAGGGTTAGTACAGTATTACCCAGTTGAACTATACATTTGAGAACTCTCAGCATTTGCTTGGGTTAAGCAGAATAACTAATCTATATTTGGTATGACATTCAGAGATTATATAGCTTTCCAGATTCTCACAAAAATACAAACCACAGAGCACATCGAGCCTGAAAATTCAGCACCTTATGGTTTTAAATTTAGCCTGACATATGAATAAGAAGTTATGGTGCTGATTCAGATTTTAAATTTTGGGAATTCAAAGTTGACCTCCAAAATTTTTTTTTCCCAAATGTTCTTATTTTTCTCATCTTTCTGAGAGAAAGGAGCAAACATATAAATCAGGAAAAGAATCTTCTAGGGACACATCAGACAAAATAATTCGCTTGACAAACATTTACAAGTCCCATTTGAACATAACTCATGGTTTCACTTTCACCCTCCATATCCATTACATAAAACCAGATGCTTTTTTTTCCCTCTCTCTCTTACTAGGTAAGATTATAATTTAATTCATAAATGAGTAATCCCCAAATAGATGGAATATAAAATTAAAGTTAAGAGAGAAAATCTAGACGAGTACTCAGAGTTTATTGCGCGAAAAACTTAATTACCAAAAAAAAAATGCCAAAGTAATATAGTTTCAATTTATATTCACTTGGTGAGGTTTTCCCCTACCACCAACAATTTTTCCTTGCTTTCTCTAACGAGATGAACTCCAACCCCACTAATACTTTAACATCCTTTTTCTGACTTCATGCTAATGGCATATTTCCCCCTTGCACAGACTCTTCTCTCTTCATGTTTCTAGTTTGAACCAAAAGGATGAGGATAGAAGGTTTTCTGATTTCTCACTCCAATCACAAACAAAGCCCCAAGCTGCAGTCCATGAAGTGGTCATCATCACAACCAATTCCCAATCCCCCATACAACAATTCAAATATTTCAAATCATTCAAATACGCTCTAATCATACAACTAGTCTGGTGCAGTTGGGAAGAATGTGCTAACTCCAAGAAAACATGTAAAACAAAATCAAGTGATTTAAAGCCCATGAATGTTTCTCTAAGCGCTAAAAGATCTCCTATTCGTCTCATTCTAGATTACAACTGAAGACCACCAATGCTGCAGAGTCCTAACCTTTTCTGATTCCTTGCAATTACCATGGGTTCTCCAGCAGAAAATAACATCTAAAACCGCATGAGCCAATGACATCCAAACACACTAAACACCAATCCCAGAATTCTTGAGCAAGTATATAATGCAAATTATAAGTCTCTTTTCCTGCCCCTTTACACATAAAACACCAATGAATGCAGATCTTGTTTGTCTTTTGGATGCCTCAAGCTTTACAAAGTGCATCACAAGTGAGAAAACATGAAAAGAAAGAAACGAAAGTACCCTTTTCTGCAGCTTGTTAACCCTGCAACCTAGTAGTATATTACCAAAAAAAAAAGTAATTACAATGAGATTTTTGTTTTCTTTTTACTGTTTCACCTACGTGAATCCTATCCCCCCACACACACTAATTGAAGCTGTAAAGTCAGTTGATTAGATTTTGCAATGGCTCTAACTCCAAAAATCTTGAAGAGATGATCTTCTAAATGGGATATTCCGTGTTGCACCATTAATAGTTATCTCGGCAACACATCCCATTGCTATTTATTTATCAGTACTCATATTGTATAGAGTGGGCAAAACTCAACTTTTAAAGTGAATCCCCACACACCATACGTGATAAGACAACATGTAGCTATCATACAAGTGGCAGTTAACATAACTGAACCTCAAAGAACAGAATCAAAAAAGCATCAGTGGCTCATCATCTTCCTCCATCCAAATTTACAATAAATATCAGTCAGTCCAAGCCACCTCTCCAACTTAGATCCACATTTTTAAAGTTAAAGTTAAAGTTAGTATGAGATTATCAGTCAACTAACCAAATTTTACAAGCAAATGAACTTCAAACTATTGCATAGATTAACTGTATAGTATGGTATAATTTCTGTTGTCACAGAAGTCAATAAGCAATTGGTTACCAGTTCAATTGTTGGGTTGTGAGTCAAAGTGAGGTGGCTGAATTGTATTTGGGAGTAGAAGAGGGCATAATGGTAAGAGTAATGGAAATAAATGATGGATTAAGGCTGGTCTTAGAGAGTCATGCTGGTATGGAGGACTTAGTAGATGGCCGTAGAGTGAGAAAGACCAGCAGCCATGAGTTTAGATACTAAATTTCAGTTCTTACTGATGGAGGCGATGGGGACGAGAGTCTCTGTTTCAACAGTTCTCACAGTTCACAATACCGTCCCCATAGAAACAAGAAGATTTAGAGCTGAAGATATCATTAAGTAGTTTCACAAACATTTGCAGCAAACTAGATCTTGTTGTAAATAACACTTCCAAGTAGTTCGAAAAGAAGAGGCCATAAACAGGTATAATTTTGAATGTTAAATTGCCACACCTTGAAAATAATCAAATCCCATAACTATATGTTTGCACTAATTACAGAACTTTATAGGTTACATGAAGATTAAAAAGCAAACCAGAAATCAAAAATTAATTTACTGTCAAACAAAGAGCAAAATTGCTGAATTTAAACTTGCAAACCAACTTGGGAGAGAATGAGTTTTGAGTTGCGTTTTGATGAAATTATATTAGTACTATGAATATCATGCTCAACTCATACATTTAAATGGAAATGGCAATAACTGGCACATCATTTGCAAACTTGAATCACAATTATCCTTTCACTTGATATCACTATTATGAATTAAGATAATCTTCAGCATATTATAGTGTTTTTGAAATCATCACAACCAATTAGTACATGCACTCAAGTTGGTGTTTAAGAATATATTACAGAATCTTGTCTCAGTACCAAAGTAGTCAAATGAAATCAGGAAGCTAACAAACTACAAATGAATGTGCGTAGTTTCTCTAAAAAATTAAAGAAGTTAGTGTTTACAACTTAAAAATTTACAAAAGAGATAGGAGTGAAAAACAGACCGGATTCTGATCCGCCCATTTCCACAATTGAGAAAGTTCTTTGTTTCCTAATCTCCACCGTGGACGACTGCCATAATTATCAAACAGAAAGAAAAGTTAAAAGAAGCTAGAAGTTGACTAAGCAAAGAACAACTATCTTTACAATTGTTCAAGGTATATATTTAACAAGATATCTAAATTTTAGGTGCTACGATTAACTTCCAGTTCGCCAGATTAACACTTTCTTTATCTGCATTAGAAACTGAATTATGCATTTTTAACATGCAATATGTAATATAAGGTAAACCTTGCAAATCAACCATTTACCGTTTCCTTGGACCATCTTGTGCTGGTTTCTTTTCAAAAGGCTGCTTCTCAAATGGCGGGCAGCCATCACGTTTCCACCATACCTTGATAAGTGGATAAAAATAAAACAGAGCCATGCAAACACCAGAATAAATATTAAGAGACCGAGATAACAAGTATTGGCAAAAACCAATGACATGCAACATAGAAGTATGAAGCTGCAGGAGGAACTATAAATGCTCACCCAGTTCCTTTCACGTTCTAATATATGCTCAATACTTTTGAGAAATTCTTTCCCTATAGGAGGAGTCAATTTGAGAAGCCTTTTAACTCTTTCTTCACAATTTTTCATCTCTTCTTTCTACAAAAATAACTAAAATATGGTTAATCTCATTTCAAGGAAAACTATGCAAAATGAAATATTCAAAGCATCTAATAACAACAAAAGCAGAAATAACACACAAGAGAGCCTGAAAGCAAACTCCTTTGCCACTAAATAATGAATGATGCTCTAATTGTTCACCTAATCCTTAGAAGGGTCAACATTTCCTTTGTTCTAAACTACTTTAAGGCATGATCCTCAAGGTGCGAAAAGATAAAAACTCTTGAGGCATCAGAAGTGGGAATTGCAACTATTACACAATGAGTACTCCAAAGAGAAATTCCACATTTCTTATCATAACTAGACATTGCAAAGCAAGTTCTAAGTACAGGAACTCTACGTATAATGTCGTCAAAATTTATGTCAAAAGTCCCCTCCACAATTCATTTGATTTTAAGTACAGGAAATTAAACCAAAAAAAAAAAAATCATACTTTCAAGATATCCTGCAGAGGACAGCTTTAGGAAACAAAGAACTAAAGTAGCCTATGACTCAGAGGTATCTATTTTCATGGCCATAGAAATTGGACAACAAAGGGCTTCCACTTTAGATTCTAAAGAGAAGTTCTGAAGACAAAATGATAAGCAAAAAGGGATGTAAAGTAAGAGTACCAAGTTAAAAAGAAGAAAAAGAACACAAATGCATGAATTCAACCTAGATATGTTCTCATGAATAACACTATACTATGATTGCATAAGAACAACATCACATACCATCGTTTCAGAGGGCAAGTCTTTATCATTTTTTCCTGGTGCCTGTAAGATAAATAGGAAAACATAATCTCTTAATCTTACTGCAGAAATCAAAGGAAAGGAAAGAACAATTCCGTTTGTAGGAATTTATATATAATTTCGTAAAATAATTACTTTCTGTGCCTTAAGTATTCTTTGAAAATAGATGAATAGATTTAAGACAAATTGCAAAAGAAAAAAGTGGAGAATTTTCTAAACTGACTTATAACTCATAAATTTCTGGTATTTATTAGAGTATGCCCGTGTAAACATAAACTTGAGAGCAAATAAAAATGACTCCCAAAATTATAAACGAAAACTTGCATGATATAAAAGAAGAAAGCCAATTGTATTCTGGCAATCTGAACCATTTATCAAAAAAATGCTGTAGATCCTCCAAAAAATGTCACCAAATGAGAAAGTTAGTAATGGAACAAGAATCCAAAGGCCACAAACGTGGAGGGAACAAAACCCAACTCCAGGGATTAAGGGAAAAAACAGAGAACTGTCTCTGAATTTTGTTCCAAAATAATAAAATCAATAAGCTACAAATGTTCCGTCCTATGCACCAATATATAGGAGACTCCTAGCCTTTTTAATTTCCTATTCTAAATACAATTGTAATTTAGAAACTACTTAAAGACTAAAAACTTCTAAAAAAAAACTTGCATAACTATACAATTTCCTATTTTTATTTTCCTTTGACCATATCCTGTCCTGCATCAATTCTTCCAGGGTGGAGACAAAACTTGTCCCCAAGTTTGACTTGAGCTTTCCTCGATCAAAAGGAAATCCAGCCAAATCCTTCCACTTTCTTGGTCTCTTCTCCAAGCAAACAAATAAGCAAACTTCATGTCCCAAATCAATTGCTTAATGAAGTAACTGCAATATCTTGTTGAAGATGCTACAGTGCTTTTAAAGAGAGTCTTATGGACTTCCAAAATCAATGTATTTAGCTCTCCTGTCCAAGTCTTGAAGAAAATCTTCAGCTAGAAAATTTGAAACAATCTCCATACTTGTGTCAAAATTGGATGATCACCTTTTGAAATATTATGAATTTTTCTTCTTCATCAACATTTAAAGACACGAAGTAGAACACTGTTCTACCAGAACATCATCATCATTGTCATCGGGATAAGCATCAAAGATTAGTAGGGTGTTCCAATCAATATTATTCTTCTCCCATGAATCAACCATCTTACCCACCTAAGAATATTTCCTCTCACAAATAACCTTCTGGTATATCTATAAAAACATTACTATAAATTTGAATATTATCATGTACTCCCAAGGTCTCTTAGTTCGTGAGATCTTCAATCTCATCCTTAACACAACCTTCAAAGCTAGTGTAAAGGGTCTAGTGCACCTTCCAGCATCCCTCTTTACTCTTCCGCATGGTGAGTACGCTCCAGATTCTGCACCTGTTGCATAAGTTGCTCAACTACCCATCATAGTTATCTATTTGGTCTTGTTGCAGGCTCAGGTTCCGCCTAAAGTTGTGTTGTGAACTCGGCTCTGACTTTCCGACCTTCGACTCAAAAATGCGGCTCGACTTCCCGACCTTCGACTCAAAGATGCAAACTCAACTCAAAGATGCAAACTCGAGTCAAAGTTCCAGACTGGCTCAAAGATGCGAACTTGGAGCCAAAGATGTGAACTCTGCAGCCAAAGATGCGAACTTGGCCCCAACTTCCCATCCAATTCAATGGAGCGAAGGTCCAAGTTCAAAAGTGCATTTGATCCAAGTCAAAGAATAATTTTGGTCCTGAACATGGTCCAAATTCCAGCCAACAATTATTCACGTAGTCAAGTGTTGAAGACTTCAAATTCAGTGGTCAAGCATCTATTTTGAGGCATAGAAGGACAAAAAGTCATAGCTAAAAATTCAGCCAAAGAAGAATTTAATGAAGTCTTGGAAGCCAACTCAAGATGCATGAACCTACTCATTCCAACACTTGGTCAACGTACCATTCCAATGTGCCTTTTATTTAGCCAATAAATCATCTAGAATGGTGCATAATTAATATGTTAAAATGCAGAATTTTTATTAGTCTAGTCTAGAAGTTAGAAAGTCAAATTATTATTTATTCTAGACTAGGATATTTAGGATTTATTTTTAAGACTTTTTGTAGCCTATAAATAGGCATCTTTGTACTACTTTGAAACAAGCTTGAGTAATTGAAATTGTGAGTTTTATCTCATCTTTGGGTTCTTTGAGAACTTAGAACTTATCAAGTTTTCTTCGAAAACTTGTGCCGTTCAACGAACTTATCAAGTTGTGGCATTCTACGAACTTATCAATTTGTGGCGTTCGATCTATACTTATCAACCAATTTTGGTGTAGTTGGTTGTGGCGTTTTTATACCAAAGTTCCTATCTCTTTATAGATAGCGGGTCGCTGTTTACACCTATCCAAACTAGTATCCCTTAGACATATCTTGGGCAACTTTTTAAGTGTTTCTCAATCCTTTGGATTGGAATCACATCAGGTTGGCTCTTACGTGTGATCGCAACCTAAGGCTCTGATACCAAAATTGATAGAACAAGAATCCAAAGGCTACAAACGTGGAAGGAACAAAACCCAACTCTAGGGTTTATGGAAAAAAACAGAGAACCATCTGAATTTTATTCCACAATAACAAAACCAACAATAACCTACATATGTTCTTTCCTATATACCATTTATAGGAGAGCCCTAGCCTTTTCAATTTCCTATTCTAAATACAATTGTAACTTGGAAACTACTAAAAGACTAAAAACTTCTAAAACGACTAAAACTTTCCTAACTATACAAATTCCTCTTTTTATTTTCTGTTGACCGTATTCTGTCCTGCATCAGTAACCCTGACTTTCCTTTTCCTTTCCCCTAAGCCATTCATACTCCCTCTCTATCACAAAGCTTGCATCCTTCATTATTCCCTGCTGGATTCTTATTTCCTGGACCTATCTGAGGGCCAAATTCATCCTTGAACCTAGATTCATTGTGAACACCAAATGCACAAGCCAAGCAACTGAAGCAATCTTCTATCTCTTAGGGTCATAATATGAACCTTAACTAATTTAGGCTATAAAAGTGTGTTACTTTTAGTCAGCCAAAAGGGAACCAGTATGGTGCTTGTGAATGAGTGGTCGCAACTAAAAGACAACTTCAAGATACACATTTGTAGCATCTCACTTGTCAAAATAAAATGGTAAAATCAGCAGCATTAACAACAAGAAGTGAGCAGTAAAACTCTAAGACATTAATTGATTACATTGGATGTAGTTATCATCCTCTCTATCTCTTATTTATAATGTTTAGAATTCTTTTCCATTCTTGAGGTGTTACTCCTAACAAAAGCTTAGTCCCTATCTATTCTTCTGTCCCTTTTGTAGAACCCTTCCCCCTAATTTCACCCATTTCTTCCTCTATCACTAGGCTCTTAAACTCAAGCTGACTCACAATTTCTTCACAGGATAGCATTGCATCCCCAACCAGCATATAACTATTTAACATTATATAAATACTCTTTCCCTCACTTCATTTTCCACCACTCAATCTTCATAAATACAGTATTGTTAATATTATAAATACTATTGCTTTGTTCAAGGCCATGATTGTTGGCAAATTTTAAATAGCTTAATTCTAGGATCTGATAACTTGATTTTAGAGTGTATATTGATTCTATACTTGTTTATATATCGATAAAATGAGTGAGCATAAAACAAGATGTTATTCTTCAAAGCTGATTAAATGAAATCTCACAAACCATCACGCTCCTTCAGATATTCAGGTACTATAATTGACATATTCAACAAAGAACTCAAGGAAATCTAAAATTAGAAGTTCACATCAATTTCATCAACATTTGACTAGGAAGTAGGAACTGATCAAGAATAGAGGATTGTTATGAAGCAAGGACTTATCAAATAAGAATCTTTATGAAGTGTTATTATAGTTGTAATTTTAGTTATCTGACTTTTGGGTCTTAAAAGGTATTTTAGTCTTTTACTTCTTCAACAGGAATTTACAGCAATCATGTGTTTCTTGAGTCATAAGTATTTTAATGTCTGATTTAGAAGGGAGTTGCATTAGAAAAGAGAATCAAGTCCTAAATCTTTGATTTGAGAAAATTTTATGGTCATAGATGCCTATGTAATTCCACATAATCTTTATACGAGGTTTGGCAATAACTAATTCAGTGTTTAGTTGCTTGCTTGTTTATCTTTTCTTAAATAATTTCCCCTAATTCTATGATATTTTTCCTCTTTGAGTGTCTACTGATTACTCTTCACAGCAATCCCTCAAGATTATAAGACCCCTCAAGTCTTCAACTAGCTTGTGTTCCTAGACTTGATCTACATCAAAGAGTCCTCTCAACACCAACTAGCAAACAGCATCTGAGAGAGCCTTATAGGATCAATAATGAGAAAGATACAACCATTAGAAGAAATCTCCTCCTAAACCAAGTGGCTAAGAGTAAGTGGAGAAGCAAGATCTTGAAAGATTCTCATCTCTTTCATTTCAGTGGCCCAACCATCTTGCTTCCAAAAACTGCAACAATTGTCTGAAATCATAACTGTGATAACCCAGTACCACATTAGAAAATTAGGAGAATAGTGAAATGTACAAAAGACCTAGACTAGTGAATTACTAATAACTTAGCTTATATATTTGGGGCTAGTGAGTACAAAGTCCAAAAGTTATTGGCCAGGCCATGGCCTGGGGTTTTACAGTTGGTATCAAAGGTAACTTGGTCTAGGAACTAAGTGCTATGCAATAGCCACCTCCAAAGTTCTATTGCAAGGGAGATTAGGCCAAGTGGTGATGGATTGGGCCCTGAGATGATGCCAAGGCCCTAAAGCAGGATGAATGTGTTGCCTCAATCCCACAATAGGGAGTTACGAGAACAATGAAGGATATAAGACATTGGCCAGTGGACTCGGCTTATGCATTTTGGGATAGAGAGGACGAAATCCGAAAGTTATTAGGCTAGACTTGCAATTCGGGAAAGTTAGGAGAATAGTTAAGTATATAAGACATTGGCCAGTGGACTACTTATCTTAAGCATTTCAGGATAGTGAGGACAAAATTCAAAAGTTATTAGGCTAGAGTTGAAATTTCTAATCCCAGCACCTTCCCAACCCTGACAAAGAACAGTCTCCAATCTACGTCTTGACATCACCACAGAGGATAACCATACAGGAATCTCACACCATTTTTTTGAGGAGCTCTTTCACCTGGGAATTCTCCCCATAAAGTACCTTTAGTTGGTAAGAGAAGGTGTACTGTCAAAAAAACACAACATTCCAAAACTTTGAAAGTACTACCTACTGAGGAATCTGTGTTACTGCAAGTCAATACTATTAGATCCATTACTTACCACTCTAATGTTATGCCCATCACTACAATTACCATTTTCACTTGACAATAAAAGATGTAAAAAAAGGGTTCTTGCTACTGTTTGGGTTCAAACCAAGGCACCAATGAAGCCAGCTAATTACTTCAATTTAACTAGATTATAATTTAACTGTATGAGTTCAAACCATGGCCTGCCCATAAGGCATAACTATATACCTAAAACTTGTAAAGCAGAAATGAAAGAAGTACAAAGGACCTCGAACACATAAACTAAAGCATAACAAAGAAAGACAATCTTAAATTGGTAGAAAGGCAAAAATCCTTCCTTTAACACAGTGACACAAAAATACCTTTACCTTCAAATAATCAAACAAAATGAGGCTTTGAACCAAAATGTGACGTCGAAAATTAGGATCCTTTAGCTGAGACAAAAATCCATTAATAAGCCACCAAACTTTAAAGGAAAAAGATTCCAACTATAAATAAATTTCAAATATCCTTACTTCTAGACCCATAAGTTTAGTACTGTGAGATACTTTATGCTGAAGGTTGCAGCCTCATCCCCAAGGTTAACAGCATTGCCTTCATCATCACTCAAAGGTTGTGCCTCAAAAGTACTTAACACAATCTGGAAGTCAAATTTTAGACAAAAGTTTACAACTGAATTAACATCAATCTGTTGCACAGATAATACCTCACAAAAATGACAAAATTGAATAGAATTGAAAAGTGCCACCCAAAAAAAATTTTTAAAAAAATTGCACAGAAGAAGGTATACCATTAAGCTAGAAATAAATTTATGCCACTTGGAAGGAACAAGAGACACTGAAGCTGGATTGGAGAAGTATTCCTGAAAGCAACGTAAAATTTCTGCAATTGAGTCAATAAAACCAGAAAACAGATACAGGCCGACAAAACTTTAAAAAAAAAAAAAAAAAACAGATTTGAGAGATATGAAAGCTAACAAATACTCCACACATCTATACTTTCAACAAGCCAGTATAACACAACATAAGGGATAGCAATATAAAATATTAAGCCATTGAATGACCATGTTGTGAGCTTTAAAAAATAATTTGAACAGAAGTACTATCTATCTGAAAGAGTTCACAAATAAGATAACTAGTCCAGAATTAATATGTGGAGCACCAACCTGGAGTTTCAACTATTTCAAAACAAAAGCATAATATATGAAGGAAAACCTGGGACTCCACAATCAACATCATCACAAGGCGGAAGAGGCCAGGAAACAGATATTGAGATTGATTTAATTAGCTTACTCTGTCCCATTTTTTGTACCATACACCAATAATTTAATAACGTAGGCAACATTAACAAGTTTTACTGCTGCATGATTGCCAAAATCAAACACAACCAACTGCATTGTTTTCACTAAAGTTGAAAAATGACACATCCAAAACTTTTGATAACATAGTCCATAAGCAGTAACCAAAATTTTTATCATCTCTCAATAGCATTGTACAACTATGAAAGTTGACTTCCATTCTTTCCTCTTCTTGTTATCAAACTCAAAACTGAATTATGAGAAGCAAATAGAAGAAAAGCTAACAAATCTTTCGACCCTTAGGACTCGTTTGATTTGCAGCATATGTGAACATGATTTTTGAGAATTTAATTTTGATAAAATTGAATACTTTATCTGTGTTTAGATAAAATAAAAATATAAACAAGAAAGTTAATGTGTTTCACAGTTTCGTTACGTTAATGAACCCTAAAATATATTCTAAATATGACTAATTTGGCATGTACATTTATCATTATATTATTCTTCTTATCCCCTGTCACATCATAAAGCAAACCTTTTTTTGTCTTTTAATCAAAATATAAGTTACCATTTCTTAATTTTATCAATTATAACATATAATAGTATTTAAACTCAAAAAAAAACAAAAAGATACTAATTTTATAATAATTCTAGGTACCAAACATGCCTTTATAACTAATGAAAAATCCATTTATTAATATTACCACAAGAAGTGTAAGCACTCAGAAGCAATTAAAGTTAACAGATTTAATTTCATCCACATCCTTTGAAGTTTGATAAAGTTACAAAATGAACGCTTTTGTATGGGAAACTGTAACTTGGGATTTACAAAAGGAACAAAAAAGAACAGGGCGGCTGCCCCTTTCTCTCAACATTTTTACTGTGTGTGTGGGCGATTTAGCGTGCGAAAAGGGTGCCATTTTTTTTTTTTTTTGCCCTTTTCTTTAGGGATTTTCTCCCTCGTTGTTAGGGCTTCTCTCCCTTCTTATGACGGTTTTGTCCTTCCCTAGTGGAGGTGAGTGTTACTCGCTTGGGAGCTGGACATAGGCAGTATCCCGTTAGGCATGGGAAAGAGACCAACTGACAAGTTTCTGCAGCGGCAATTTCGAGATGCTCAAGGCATGGCTGACAAGCTGGGTTTTTTTTATTAGGTTTTTAAATAGGATTGCTATTCGTGTCACGGTTACTGTGCACTAGCTGAAAATAGCAATCTTTTGTTTTCTATCGCACTTTCTTTTGTGGTGCCAACCCTCTGTCGATCACTACCACACAAAGCAATTAGCTTTTTTTAGGCTATCTTATGTAAATATTTGCCAATGCAATAATATATAGTATCGTTTTGTGAAAAAAAAACAAAAAAGAGTATGGGAAACTGTAAATATCCCCCTTAACTAAAAGTCAACTACTGAAAAGAAAAGACTAGAATACCAATCAATTTATCGAACTAAAAATAATAAGAAAGAAAATGCTAGTAAAAGAAAAATAAATAAATGATATTCAATCATAAATATTATATGAATATTACAGCTTTAAATAACTGAAATTATACACTTTTTTTTCTTAAATCCGAATTTATTTTATTTTTTGCTATTTTTCTTGTTTATCAATTTTTAAACCCTCAAACTCAAATTTAAACACAAAAAATACATCTATTTACTTAATCATAAATACCGAATATTTTGCATTATTTTTTTATAATAAAAGTTACATGTGTAGATTTATATAAAATAATTATTAAAAAAGACTAAGGGTAAATTTGTCTACAAATATAACTTTCTTGACCAGTAAGGTTCATTCTGTAATTTTACCAAATATCGAGAGACTAAACAAGTTTGACAAATCAAGGGAGGTATTTGTAATTTTCTCAAACAAAGTTCTCTTTGTAGTTTTATCGAACATCAAAGGAAGTGAATGAAATTAACTCAAATAAATAAAAATTAAAATTAAAAGAATATATAAAAGTTAAAAAAATCTAAATATAAAGAAGATATGAAAAAAAACTGTTCCAGTAACAAAGATACAAATAGACTTCTATTTTTGCATTCAAAGGGAAAAAAAAGGTAAAAAAACCCAAAGATTATGTTAATAATGTAGTAACAAAACTGAAGCCAAACAAAAAAGAATGTACTCCATTTAGGCTAAAATCAAACCACATTTCAAAAATCTAATGAAAAAAATATAAATAATTACATAATTTTTAATTTTAATAAATTATGAATTTAGACAAAAAAATTCCGAAATTATGGGAGGGGGAACCTAATACTCCTCCGTCCTGAAAAAGTTCACTTTGGGTTGAATACAATTTTTTTTTTTGGTTATTAAGTATAACACATTTAATGCATCATCAAATATATAATTTTATATTTTTATCTTTACTTTTTAATTATGGCCATACATAATCATGATTAGGTAAGGTACAATAGAAACTTGATTTTAAAATAGACTCTTTTTTTGGACAGAAAAATATTTTGAAAGTGATTGCTAGGAAAGGAATAATACTTAAAATAGAACACCACAAGAGTATCAATTAAAAGATGAGATAACTATAAGAGTCAAAAGAGAAAGAATAGATTAGACAAGATTAAAGGTTATAAATACATTTATTTAGAATAAAATCCTACAGAAATTAATCAAAATAATAGCTTATAGTAAGGATTCAGAATCCCGGAGTATTGCACTTATTTTACCTTTTTTCAAGATTCTGATTACTTTCCTAGAAGGTTTAGATTGAAACAAGCACATGAATTTAATAATTATGAAAGAGGTTGCTTTCTAAAGCGAAACAAACACTAAAATTTAAAAATAAAGAAACAGTTTCCTTTCTAACTATAGATTTCCTACTAACCAAACAAGCCCTTAGTGTAATTCTTTTTTCTTTTTTTCATTTTCAAAGAGAAGTGATGTTGAGTTTTCTTCCATTCCCAATCAGAAGGATTACAGAACAGTCCAGGTGTATAAACAAAGAAGAGTTTATCTTTGACATGTCCCACGTCCCAAATCATGCACATTAGATATGGTGACAAAGATCAACTGAAGTTTCCAGTTACACACATCCTTTCAAGAGGAATGGATGTACCCTTGTCATTTTTTATCTATAAATTGTTGGCCAAATCAATTTTATTATTGGCGGCCTCCAAAATTCTAGATTGCACCCATTTTTGCCATCAAGTTTGTCTACAAAAGAAATAAATAAGCAGCACCCTATCAAAGTAACAAACGCAATTTTGTTGCATGAGAATTGGCATTTCAGGTTCAAATTATATATTACCACAAAATATCTCTGTCTCAAGCTTCTATACATATTCTCTTCATCTCTCTCCCAAAATACACAGCTCCATGCACTTTCATGAGACTCGCGACTCAAGTATTTCAACCTTTTATTGGTCAATTTTTAGTTGTTTATAACAAGACCAAAGAAGAGCATATTGGCCATCTTCAACAAATAATGAGGGTTCTACGTTGGGAGAAGCTATACGTCAATCTATAGAAGTGTAGTTCTATGTCTTCAAGTGTGGTATTCTTGAGTTTTATTGTTTTTGGCAAGGACATAGAAGCTGATCCAGACAAGATAAAGGTAATTGTAGAGTGACCAACTCCTACCACAAAACCCAAACACCATACATCCACACCTTCGCTACTCCTCAATACCCTAACCATAGAATTTGATCCGAAAATCCTCCCAAACTTGTCATCCCCATCATGCATGATTAAGTAAATGGTGGGTACAGCTGGACCTGTACTTGTATACGCAACATCTGCTGCATCAAAACACATACTAAATGGTGTTACTGGTCAGGTTACAATGAGCTTAAGGACAGCAGATTCATTCACTTTAGTACTACCATGGCACCAATAACAAACTACATGAAGAAGGAAGGATTTCAATGGACTAAAACTACAAGTAACACTTTTGAAGAGGTAAAGAAGAATATGATAGAAGCTCCAGTGCTTAGGTTACCTGATTTTTCCAAGGTATTTGAAGTGGCTTGTGATGCTTCTCATGTTGGAATCGGTGGTGTTCTCAGCTAGGGAAGGCATCCTATAGCCCTATTTAGTGAAAATTTGAATGTGGCTAAACAAAGGTATTCGACCTATGACAAGAAATTCTATGCAGTAATTCAATCTATCCATCATTGGCATCATTATCTTGTGTACAAGGAATTTGTGGTGTATTCAAATAATGACACTCTCAAGTATATCAATTCCCAAAAGAGATTGAGTCATTGTCATGGCAAATGGGTTTCTTTCTTACAACAATATACTTTTGTGATCAAACACAAAGCTACAAATGAAAATAAGGTGGCTGATGCATTTAGTTGAATACATTGAATTCTTACATCTATGGCTATTCATGGTTAAGGAGGTATTAAAGAGGATGAAGACAAGTAAAGCATTGGGGCCAGATGGGATCCCTAGTGAAGTGTGGAGATGCTCAGGATGTAGCAATACATTAGTTGACTAACCTTTTAATAGGATTTTCCAAACAAATAAGATGCCCGAGGGATGGAGGGAGAGTATGCTTGTGCCTATCTATAAGAATAAGGGGGATATCCAATTGTGCCAACTATAGGGGTGTTAAGCTTATGAACCATACAATAAAACTGTGAGAGAGTTATTGAACATCGCTTGAGAATAGAGACTAAGGTCTCCATAAATCAATTTGATTTACACCGGAAGATCCACCACGGAGGCTATTTTCTTGATACGATAGCTGATGAAGAGATATCGAGAAAAAGAAGGATCTACATATGATATTTGTTGATCTTGAAGGCGTATGATATGGTCCCAAGAAAGGCTCTATGGTGGGTATTTGAGAAGAAGAAAGTCCTCAAAGTATGTAGAGGTTATCAAGGATATGTATGATGGTGTTACTACGCGTGAAGGCTTGTAATGGAAGATCAAGCCATTTTCCAATCACAGTAGGCTTACACCAAGGATCCGCTCTGAGCCCTTACCTTTTTGTCCTAGTTATGGATGAGTTGACAAAGGATATCCAAGATGAGGTGCCATGGTGTATGTTATTCGCAGATGATATTGTGCTTATTGATGAGACCAAGGCAAGGGTAGAAGCTAAATTAGAAATATGGAGAAGCACGTTAGAGCCAAAAGGATTGATGTTAAGTCGAAAAAAGACTGAATACATGAAGTGCGAATTCAACACAGCAAGACGTGAGGATGAAGATTCCGTGAGTATGCTCGGACAGGAGGTACCCAAGAAAGATGTTTTTACATATCTAGGATCAATACTGCAAAACGGGGGAGAGATTGATGAAGATGTAAACCATAGAATCAGAGCAGGTTGGATGAAATGGCGAAGTACAACAAGGTTTTTGTGTGACCGCAAAATCCAATTAGGTTAAAAGGGAAATTTTATAGAATTTATAAGACCGGCGATGCTATATGGAGCCGAATGTTGGCCAGCAAAGAGACAACATGAGCATAAGTTGGGAGTAACAGAAATGAGGATGTTACAGTGGATGTGTGGTAAGACAATGATGGATAAGATAAGTAACGAAGATATTCGACGAAGAATTGGAGTAGCACCATTGGCAGAAAAGATGAGAGAACATAGATTGAGATGGAATGGGCATATTCTTCAGCGACCTATAGATGCGCCGATAAAAACAAAAGTTTGTTATAAGGAGCATGATGGGAAGAAAGGGAGAGGTCGGCCGAAATTTACGTAGGGAAAAGTAGTAAAACAAGATTTAGTGGAGTGGGAAATAAATCGGCGACTGGTTTGTAGTAGAACAGAGTGGAGGAAAGCTATTAGCGTGGTGGAAGAACAAAACTATAATGGTCCTGACTGCCCTTTATAGTTTTAGCATTTGTATTATTTTCTTTATCTTATGAATTTATGTTCTTGGGTTCATCGACCGCCAACCCCAACTAATTTGGGATAAAGGTGATGATGATGATGATGAGTAGTCAAGGAGTACTCCAATAAATTGGCTAGGAATTTCCTGAATTCAGTCTTTTAGTATGAGTCTTTCCTTGTTAAGTTTCAGTTTTGGAAAGTTGAGTCTAATTAGGTAAGGAATTTCTTAAAGTCTAGCTAAGAGGCTGAATCCTTTATGAATTAGATGCAATTGAGAAACCCTAATCTAAGTTATTTTTAGTTTTGTAGTCTATAAATAATGTAACTCTTCAAGAGGAAGAGATAAAGTTGAGTTAAAAATTCCTGCAAACAATTTGTCTTCTTCACACGTTGTGTGATACAACTCTGCCTTAAGTGTGATGTCTAAAGGCTCTTGGGTGTGATGCTGAAGAGTCTAGAAGTGATTCCTAGAGATTATTTCTCTTTTCCTACAATTTATTTACTGATTTCAGTTTTCTTTAAAAAAATTAAAAAAATAAATTAAAAAAACCTTAATTTTCTGCCCTCCTAAAGTCTAGAAGAGTTAATAAGATCCGTTCAATTTGAACCCACACTTATGTTGCATCATAAAAACCAAGGAATCCTAGGCTTTAAGACAATACCAAGGAATCATAAAAACTTCACTTTTTTAGAAGTATTTCCTGTAGTTATTTCCATTTTCTGCTCGATAATTTCTCTCTAATAGTTATCAAAAAGGGTCAGAAGCAAATCCATGGACATATCAAGCTATGGTTCAATGTTACATTCACATGTACCAACACAAGAGGCAAGGAAGGACTTGTCAGCATTACACACACAGGAAACAAGAGTCTTGTTAATGATAGAATGAGCTAGCAGTAATTAGTTTACTTTCAATTAACTCTGTTTACAAAATTTTATAAAGCAAATACTTCACAAC
This sequence comes from Gynochthodes officinalis, assembly GCA_020080225.1. NCBI lineage: Eukaryota > Viridiplantae > Streptophyta > Magnoliopsida > Gentianales > Rubiaceae > Gynochthodes > Gynochthodes officinalis. The sequence goes on from CM034622.1 coordinate 6,902,499, forward strand.
AAAGCACACACATTTACAGTGGCTGAGACTCAATCTGTGGCCTGTGATGACTTAAACAACTATCAACAGTTACTTCAGGACATCACATATACTTCTTTTTCTTTTCTTATCTTGTTTTTCTGGATAGGGTAAAAGCTACAATATTAATAGGAATATAACAAGTAGTTGACATCTGAATCAAATGGTAAGAACAGAGAGAAACTCCCTCCAGTTTTCAACAGTATGCTGTTTCCACCATTAAATATAAATATATAAATATATATATATATATATATATAGTATGAATTATGTACTCTCTTAGGTTCCAGACAGAACTTTCAACTCCCTCAAAGACCCTGCTGTTTCTCAATCACAGAACCATCATTGGTGATAGGGATGTGACCTTTCAGATTTTGCCTGCCTCTTTCTATTCCCCCTCCTCCAACATGAGGGTAATTCTTCTACTGACATTCACAAACTTAATATTGAAAATTGATAAATTAATGTCCAACACTTGAGGGCATATTACCCATCTAAGCAGGTTTCTTGAGATTGGAAAACTACATTCACAACACAATGTGAGTAAAATCAGGTCAAATAAACTTAAGATCTAGTAACTGTTGTTTAAACAATATGCAATCACATGCAGATCAACTTCAGACATTCACAAAATATTCTGCCAAAAATTAATTCAATTGAAAAAATTCATTCCAGATGGTACTGATGCAACCCAGGCCTGATCAGGCTCTGTTTGATAGTTTGATTCAACACTTAAACTTAATTGAATAAGTACTTAATAAATTACGTGTTTGACAACTGAAAGTTAAAAGTCTTTATGGATTAAGTGATTAAAAATAAGTGCTAAATCAATTCTTAATGGATTAAGTGTGTCTGAAAGGTTAGTAGAAATATCAGCTTAAAACTAAGTGACAAGTCTTACACTTATCACCGAACTAAATTGCCCACTGTCCATAGCTTTTTTTTTTCTTTTTTCTTTTTTCTTTTTCTCTCTTTCCTCATTTTCTTTATTTCATGATTTTAATATTCTTAATTTTTTATTTACTCAAATTTTGTAAATAAATTTTATAATCCCATAAATATATAAAAAGATGCTTATATGACCTCTTTAATTTTCTTAAATTTTATTTATTCATATTTTGGTGCTTTGATTTGGTAGTAACAATTTTTTTTGAAAAAATGATGATAAAATTATTTTTTTCATTTAATCACTCCTTAAAACATTTGCACAATGATTACATATTTTATTACTGATGACACAAAAAAAGGGAAAAAAAAACACACACACACATTACAAAATTACACCTTTTACTACTTGCTAAATTTAGAGTAAAATAATAAATTTTTGCATCATTATAATTTCATATGTCCACTTTCAAATGTGATTGTCAGTTTCAGTAAATATGTTCATATTCATTTTCCAGATTTTACACTAATTTCAGATTTCATATCAATTTTTATCAAACAAAGTAACTCAATATGTTCATATTTCATGTTTCAAACTTCAGCCTTTAGATTTCAGTTTTCATATTTTGGTTCTATCAAACAAAGCTTTAGTTTTGCAACATACTAAATTGGATTTTATTGTAATCAAGGCGAAACTGAGACATTCAATTCCAAAGCCACCAATACACCATAGTTTTGGAAGGCATAAAGATACAATTGGACTGATGGCAAAGAACCTCCAACTAAAATACTAAAATACAAAGCCAAAGTTCATATAGACATGGATAATAAGAAAAGATTATTTGCATATAAATACTAGTAACACCAAGATTCAATCAAAGAGTATATGACTTACAGACCTGTAAACTCCAAAGAGTTTTATAGAAGCTCATATCAATAGAAATACCTGAATACATTAATAGAAGCATATTAAGGAAATCAAAATACAAATCAGAGAATCCCTGTGGTATTTATACAACGAATCAAAAATTTTAGAAGCATACCATCAGGGGCTTCTTTCTCATAGTTTGTCTCATTTGATGTATTAAAAACACCTTTTATGTTAACAGCTGTATCAAAAACCAAGAAATCATCAGGAAACATGCAAAGTTAAACCAAACAACCAAAAACGCAACCATCAGGAAGTGGAGGAGGAAATACCAGAACGTTCCGATAATGGGAAAAAATGAGCAAGAAACATAATAATTCGTCCACAGAAGACCACGTCATTTGCCTGGAAAATTATGTATAAAAAAAGGAAAAACTTGTGAAGTCTATTAAAAGTATGATCCAAAGTAAATCTCCTGTTTTTTCCATCGAAGTCAGCAAAGCTAAAGTTTAGCCACTAAGCATGAGAGCTGCAAATTGTTGTTGTAACATTCAATACAGACATTTCATGAGAAGAACCAGAAGCATACTTTTGAACGCAAAATGTGTCAGTGAAGAACACATTCCTATTATATGTCTAAAAACTTTTTCCAAACACTATGATCAATAGTTATTTAAAAATGTGAACACAAACTTATAGTCACTTGCAAAACTTTATCCATAAAATGTAAACCCAGGAATTACAAAATTCACAACCTAAAAAAAGTGTCAAAGGAGTCCTTAGCAGTCTGTACCTTCGACAGGCGACGAAGAAGTTGATTGCATGTTCTCAACATGACAAGCTTTCCTCGGGCAAACAATTCTGGCTTCAAGTTTCAACAATTAAGAAAGATTGTGTCAAAGTATGGACAAAATACATTTCCAGGAACATGTTTGTAGATTTACCAGAGTTGCATTTTCACAATTAATTTTAGCATTTAGATGCATTTTGTGATCTATTATTCAGCAGGAACATGGCTCATTTTGTTTCCAGGCTTCTGCCATGTGTTGGTGCTAATACATAGGAAAGAATATCCTGAGGAAGACCAGGCTATACTACATTCGAAAAAAGAATGATAATGAGGATGCATAGTAGAGCCAAGCTCGCATCAATCATATTGCAAGTACCAAAAATGACATCAATTATGATTACACATGCTATTCAATTGTTTATTTCACTTTTATACAAAAATTTCCCAGATAATTTAATCAGCTAATTAGCTCAAAAGACTTCCCGATTAGCAACCTTATCTTTCCATTGTACTCATACATGCACATAGTGAGGCTTTGACATTTTGCAATCACCAATGAAATCATAAGGCATTTGATGTTCATCTTATGTGATTTGTGTGATATACAATTTGTTCGACACAACTGTGTTTCATCTAGAAATATTATGATTTAAGTTCATTTTTCATGTAGAAAAGGCTCAAAACTTCATCGGACACAATTAAGTTAGAACCACATTTTAAATAACTATTGTAAAGTGGTCTATGTTAACCCAACAACCACCAATATGTGGTTGCTACATATAAAAAAGTTATTATCATTATTATGTTATGACCACTTGCATTAATATAAGCTAATCTTTGGGATGAAATAACACTTACAGAGATCCAATAGCTTCCCTATCTTGTATGATGTCTAGCTGATTCTGGAATTAGGGAAGAGAAGCCTCACTACTTTAAAAGTTTTAGCCCCATAGCTCCAACAGGTAAGAACCACCAAAAGTTGGCACAGAGGCCTTCAAAGGCTTTCTAAATTATTGTGGTTAACAGTTATAGACAATACTACTTGGAAGAGACAGCATTGAACCTTAAAATTCACAACAGATCACTATGACAATGATCAATATTCACATGTTACCCATTCTACAAAATCTGACAGAACACGTAAGCAATTTAAACTTGTATCACCGAGGAAACTCCCCAACCAAAAACATGCAATTATAGTCATAATTAAACTCCCAACATGACTTCAGAATGCTGAAAATCTTAAATCATCAATCAGTCCTCAGTTTCAGCAAATAAACCCAAGAGCTATAGATAGGGTAGATTATTAAGTAGAGGAATGGCACAGCAATCAAGAAACTACGTAATCTCATAATTGCCACTAGAAAATCATCAAATTTCTTTAACAGGGGGAAAGAAAACCAGAAAACACATATTTACCAGACTGGATCCATTAGTTCCAAGAGTACGAGAGAGAAAATTGGTATACTTGGTTCTCCATCAATGTCTTGCCTCCCACTTTTTTTGTTTAAACAAGTTTACATGCTTAACATGTTTGACAACTTCACAAATGTTAAACATCTTTATACATGTTTAAATGTTGAATATTTTAGTGTAGCCTGTCTCAGATCCAAATAAAAGAGAAAGGTTGCATTAAGTCAACAACGGGTGAAAAATAATGTCACATCTAATCATATAGATCATATTTTAAATTATGTAAAGATTGGGAAGCTTCTTGCTTTATAGAGCACATCGAAGACCCAACCATGGTGTCCTAACAAAGAACGCTACATCTCCATGAGGGCTCGGTGTAGTACAAAATATGCAAGAATCCTCATACACTAATGGGAGAGAGAATAAAGAAAAGTTTAGGAAGAATAAGACTGTTAGAATTGGTAGCTGAAATATAGGAACTTTGACAAGTAAAGTTATAAAGGTGATAGATACTAGGAAGAAAAGACAAATAAATATTATGTCTCCAAAAAAACAAAATTGGTTGGTGAGAAAGTCAAGGTTTTTAATACATCAGGTTATAAGCTTTGATACCCTGGAAAAATTAGAACAAGAAATGGGATGGGTATTACTGTGGATTCATTATTCATAGAGTAAGTGGCAGGAGTAATTAAAAAGGGGGACAGAGTTATAGCTCTTGAAATTATTGTGAAAATGAACCTATAAAAAAAGTTGGTGTATACGATGAAAGGACAGCATGATGCATAGAAGCTTCAACATGTGCAGGGTCCAAGGAAGGGTCAGGCTATTGAGTTTTGATGCGTGCAACCTACCTTATATTTCTATAAGAGGCTATTTCAGAGACTCAAGCTTGTGACATCACAGTCACATGGCGACAACTTTTACCACCGCAGCAACACTCCCCTTCTCAAATAGAAGGATTAGGTGAAACTATTAAAATTAAAATTTGGGAAGACTTTGAAACTTTAATCTAGACAATCTCAAAAAATTGAAAAAAAGGATTCATAGGTAGAGATTTAAAAGGGACATAAGGAGTATGATAGAGTTCATGAGGGTTATTGTTTTGGGTTGCCAAATGATTAAGGTAAAACTATTGTGAAATTATTGTGAAAAATGAACCTATAAATATAGTTGGTGTAAACGCACCACAAATAGGATTAGTTGGTGAAACTAATGAAGGTAAAACTATTGTGAAACTATTGTGGCAGGAGTAATTAAAAAGGGGGATAGAGTTATAGCTCTTGAAATTATTGTGAAAAATGAACCTATAACTATAGTTGGTGTATACGCACCACAAATAGGATTAGATGAAAGGACAGCACAATGCATAGAAGCTCCAGCATGTGCAAGGTCCAAGGGTCAGGCTATTGAGTTTTGATGTATGCAACCTTACCTTATATTTCTATAAGAGGCTATTTCCAAGACTCGAACTTGTGACATCACAGTCACATGGCAACAACTTTTACCACTGTGCCAACATTCCCCTTCTCAAATAGAAGGATTAGGTGAAACTATTAAAATTAAATTTTGGGAAGACTTTGAAACTTTAGTCTTGACAATCTCAAAAAATTAAAAAAAAGTATTCATAGGTGGAGATTTAAAAGGGAAATGAGTATGATAGAGTTCATGAGGGTTATTGTTTTGGGTTGCCGAATGATGAAGGTAAAACTATTTTAGGGCCTGTATGGTTGGCCTTTCAAAACGCGTTTAGTGCTTTCCAATACACTTTTTCGATTTCCAATACATCTCTTATCTCACAACCACTACCTTGAAAAATGCAAAAACACGTTTTGAGATGATGTCCATACAGGGCTTTAGATTTTGTAGTAGTTTATGATTGAGTCATAGGTAATACTTTTTTAGAAAAGAAAGAGGAACACTTGATTACAATTAAATGTAGTTTCAATAAATCAGAAATTGATTATTTTCTAACCAGAATCATTGACAGAAAATTATATAAATATTGTAAGGTAATACCGAGAAAAAGTCTCACTACTCAACATAGGTTAATAATTTTTTATTTAAGATTTGATAACAAAAAATTTAAAAACAAGATACTCAATACACATAGGATTAAGCAGTAGACTTAAAAATAAGAACCAAAGAAATATTTTAGTAAAAACCTTAAGAAAAAAAACAATAACTAGAATGTAGACAAGAAAGCATAGAGCTCACGGGAAAATGTAACTGATTAAATAAAAGCAATTGGGAAAAGAGTATTGGGAGAGTCAAAAGGCCATACAAGGAATAAAAAATCATGGCAGTGGACTTAAGAAATTCAAGAAAAAAAAAGTGAGAGCACAAAGAGCAAATTACAAAACTTTATATGTTTATAGAAATTAAGAAAATATTAAAAGATACTCCTCCGTCTCAAAAAAGAGTCTACTTTGTTTAAGGTGCAACTTTTATTAGTTATTAGGTACAACTCATTTAATACACCAATAAATGTATAATTATATTTCTATCCTTACTTTTTAATTTTGAGTATACATAATTATTATTAGTAAGGACATTTTAGTAATTTGGTTTAAAAGTAGACTCTTTTTTTGGGACAAGAAAATTTTTTGACAGTGGATTCTTTTTGGGACGGAGGGAGTATAAGATTGCAAAAATGAGTTGAAAAAAGTAATAAATTATGCAAAAATGAAAGCTTTTGAAGATTTTCACAAAGATTAAATACTAAGGAGAAATATATATGTACATATACATATATGTAAACTGAAAATATTTTGGTTAATGACAAACTAATAAAAATCGATCAAAAGAATACTTTTATAACCTATTTAATGAAGTCAATGGGATGAAATCACTTCTAAGCTTTCATTGTCTTTATGAGCCTGAATTTTACATATTATCACAAAATTCAACCTTTAGAGGTAAAAAAAGTAATATAAGCAATGAAAAATGGTAAAACGGTGAATTGAGGCATGAAAGTGTTTTGGAAAAGTTGATTTCACATGGCTCATGAATCTATTTAATTTAATGATAAAAACTAAGAAAATGTCTAATCAATTGATAAAAAATGTATTGGTACCTTTATATAAGAATAAAGGAGATATACAAAATTGTGCAAATTATACGAATATTAAATTAATGAGTCAAACTATGAAATTGTGGGAAAGAGTAATAAAAGAGATTGAGAAATAAGACTAGAGTGTTAAAAAATCAATTTAGTTTCATGCCAAGGATGTCTACAATGGAAGCCATACATCTAATAAGAAGATTATGTAAGCATTATAGGAAGAGAAAACAAGATCTATATATGGCATTTATTAATCTTAAAACAGCACATGATAGGGTTAATTGAGATATAAAATGGCAGGTTTTACAAAAGAGAGGGGAAAAAGTAGCTTATTTAAAACTTATAAAAGATACATATAAAGACGTATCATGTGTAAGAACCCCAATAGGGATCTCATGTGAACTCCCGAATATTATAGGTTTACATTAGAGATCCTCTTTGAACCATATCTTTTTATTGTAATAATATACGCAAACAATAATCTTTGAAAAGACGATATAGTTTTGATTCATGAAAAGAGAGGAGTGTAAACCAAGTTAGAAGATTAGAAGGAGGCATTCGAATCGAATGGTTTGAAAGTAAATAAAGGTAAAACTGAATACATAGTGTCACTCTAGTAAGCATAGAAGAAGCAATAGGGTAAGTGTGAAAAATGATAGGCATGAATGAGATATATCTAAAAGCTTTAAATATTTACGATCTATCCTCCAAAAAAATGGAGAAATTGATAAAGATATTACACCTAGAATTCAAGCAAGTTAGAACAAATGGAGAATTACACCCTCTATACCTTGTAATTGTAAAATATCATCGAATTGAAAGGAAATTTTATAAACCATAAGACCAACAATGCTTTATGGATCCAAATGTTGTGACACCAACTACGAACTCATGAGGGTGGTAGAAATATTGAGATAGATGTGTGGTCACACTAGACTAGAAAAAATAAGTAACAAATGCATTAGAAAAAAAGTAGGAGTAACCCCAATAGATGAGAAAATGAAAAACACACTTAAGGCAATATGGCCATGTACATAGCAGATCGTTAGATGCATCAATATGGCATGTAGAAAATAGAGAATTATTAACCCAAATTAAAAGGGGAAGAAAAAGACCAAAAAAGACTAGGAAAAAAATATTAAAAAAAGATATGAATTATCTAAAATTACATAAACATATGTGTTTCAATAGAGCACGATGACAAGATATGATCTATGCAATTGACCCCACATAATGGGATAAAAGCCTAGTTGTTGTTATTACTAGAAACTCAATATATGCCCAAAAGAAGAGTTCACCAAGTCCCAAGGCATGAATGGATTGATTATCTTCCCCTAGCTTGATTCACCCTTTGAACCAAGGAATCAAGCTAAAGCCTTGGCCCAAACAGACTCAAAACCACTCCTGATTTCTTTCTCTGTTTTTTTTTAACTTCCAATATAAGTGTTATAGTGATGAGATTGGGATGTGGGCCTCTTTTTCCCTTTTGATGACCAGGAGCCAAGAAAGCATGCTTTCTCATCTACCACCATCAGTGGGAAAGTAAACGATCTCTGCTGCTCATAATCCCCAGAGCAAATACTTTAAGAACCCTTTGAAGCCTCTACTGATCTCCTACAGTAAATCTTTAGGTCCTAAAAAAGGTTGAATAACTTTTGCATTTATTTTAATTATATAATGTCAAGAGCAATATGACTGAAAAGAAAGGTATACAGGGTACAACATTTGAGGCATTCATTATCTACTCCTATCTGACTCCTCCTCCATGATGTCAAATGCATGTACAAATTTAAGATACTTAGAGGATGCTCATCTAAGTCCATTTAGTATATCAGAATCCTCAAACCATTTACAACCCACATGAATGAGGCACTTAGTCAACATTGCCAGAAACTACTAAAAGCAACATTAAGAACAATGCAAGTGCATAAGTTGCAAAGATTCAGATAAGAAAAAGGCTAGCAACCCACAAGAAAACAAAATATTGAAAGCAATGCAATTCACCATTCGAGAGCCAGTAATTGCAAAACAAGTGATCAACACAGAATTAACAAGGAAGAAGGTGATTCCAAAGTTATTTGGCCATCTTAACGAATTTCAAACAGCCAAATACTATCCAGTCTCAACCAATCATTTACATTGTTTCACCATACATGGCACTCAGTTTGTAAGGTCTTGAACATAGAAAAGATACATAACCATTAACTTGGATAACACATTAACCATTTGGCAGATACAGAGTCTGCAGTCCAGTATGGGCTTGTGCGTGAATGATTCCTTCAAAAATTAAAAATGTAGGACCAAGCATCCAATGCATGAACACATGGAACTATCCATCCATTAACCAACCAAATATGATACAACTCTGATTTTTTGCGTGCAAGTGTATGTCATATACATGCTATCAACACTAAAATAGTCTTAAAATCCCAATACCATACAAGTGGCCATGAAATGCAAACAGCATCAAAGTGCAAACTTAACCTAACAAAGACAACAAAAGAAACAGTGCAGAATGAAGATTAGACATTACTTCACTAGAACAACACGTAAATAAACAAAATTAATAATCTGAATATAATGCCAAAATAAAGAAATACTTCATGCCTTCCCTAATATTTCTTGTTTGCTCTCTATATAGCCAAAGATGTCTTCACAATTTCTCATAGTAGACATTTCAGTCAAATCTTCCAATAGCTGAAAATCATGCCACCTTCAATGTGCTCTTTCTCACAAAGATAGAGGACGATATCTGTTAAAAATTGGAACAAACATTCAGAATGGTTCAAAAGCAGTACAAATAGATGCACCGAGACAAGAAAGAGATAAACCTCATAATCAAAGTTCAGGAAAAAAACACACTTACAATACATACACAGCTCAATAATACTTAGCTACAGGAGCAACACTAACCAAGAAGACGAGGAATATCTCCTTGACTATTTTCACCATCAGCAATTAACTGTCCATGCTGCATAACCTTTTCTCCTGACTTAACTGTCGCAGACTATAGAGTACAATGAGATATTAATGTCCTCAAACTTAAAAAGAAAAATCATGTATGAGATGAGAAGGAGCAGTTGCAATGTTTTGGCGGGTCAAGATGGCTCATAAACAGAACTTTTCAAGCCTTAAAATCAAAATGTATTACAAAAACTCATATGACTATTTCAACTAACAAATTACTTAAAAATAAAACATTTTTGTGACCTAAACATCAACTTTGTTCTTCAAGTGCAATTAAAGGATTTTCGAGGAAACTATCCTTCAAATTATTCAATTCTTGAAATAAGTGCTTTACAGAAATAGTTCTGACATGTGCTCTTTCGTACTGAGTCGTAGAATTTTGCTTCAAAATTGACCCCAAAATTTCAGAAGCCCTTAGATGAGTTTATAAAGCGTTGATATGAAGATCTTGATTGCTAAACAATAAACCATAGAGAAGCTCTATAATTATTTAAATTTAATTATGCATATGAAAGAAATATTAATTCAAGAAGTAAAATACCACTAGTTCCTGCAGTAGCGCTCAAGATGTTTTCAGCAACTGATTTTCATCTTGAACTAACTTTGTTTGCTTCTGAAGTGGACAAAAATAAAAGAAAGCTAAATTCAATATGCCGCAGAGAATTTTTTTGAAGTATAACATAATATAATATTTGACTTTTAAAGAACATGTCTCATCAAGTGTTTATCTAATCCCTATCTTACTCCACATATTTCTAATTTCAACAGGCTAAGTCCTGAAAACAGACATTTAAAACTCTTCCCAATAGCAAACATAAAACTCCAGAAGCATCTTGCACAGGAAGATGGAAACTTTATACGCTAGTACTGATACAGAAAAGAAAAGAAAACTTCAATAATGGCAATCCATGAAGAAAGCATACATACTATTCCAAACATATTTGTCTAAACCAGAGAGTGATATTTTAAGAATTCAACGTAATAATTCACACATACATACTCTCTTCTACAGGCACCATCTCATTCCCACAAGCTTTATTCAGCTATTTAGCAAATAGGAAAATGAAAAGTTACAGTTTCTTTTTTTTTTTTTTGGCAACAAATAGAAAAAATGAGACCAACATCACCTGAGGTTTTATAGCTTCTTGAACTGTTTGAAGGGCGAATTCTGCCGGTGGGCCTGGGTGGACTATAGCTTTTCTGAATAAATCCTGAAAAACACCAAAAGAAATTGAAAGCTTCATTCAAAACGAAGAATTTTTGAAGGATAAAAAGCATATTAATTGGAAAATGAAAACTGCGAAATATGATCCCGTATTTTTCCTGACAAAGCCAGAGCAGAAAATACGGGAAAAACAAATTTACCATGTCGTAGACGTAGAATTGACCGGGAAGTTTCAATCAGAAAGTATTCGCAACCAACTCCCGCCGAAAAACACCATGACTGGTATTTAGCATCCTGAGCAATTAGAGGGGATTGAGGGTGACGAGTTTAGAGTAAGATTGAGCTAATTACATCCACTACCTCTCGAGATTTCATTAATTACTTTCTGACTCCAATAGTTAGTTGCGAGAAGTATCAACACCTCCAATCAATTATCCATTTTTTTTTTTTCAAAAGGTCAATAGTTATGGGAAAATTTACAAATATAACACCTGACCAGACTTTACAAAATAACACCCTCCTTTTTTTGCTCTCTGCTATAAAGACTTCACAAAAAGACTACAACACCCTCGCAGACTTCACTCCATCTTCTTCTTCTTTGTTCAAAACCCATTTGATGAATTCAACAAAATTTGTTCTCACACCCCGTTGTTTGCATTAATTTCATCGTCAGACACCTTATCGACTATCATCGCCACAAAAAGCGCCGCAATCGTAGAGAAGAAATCACATAAATTTGATGTTAGTTGAAATTTGCGTAGTTGAACCGCCGGGCCAAAAGGTTTAAGCGAATGGTCGCAGCGCCGTAGCTTTAGGTCGAAAGCAAGGTTAGTCAATATTGCAAGTAGTCAACTTTTTAGGAGACTAAATTTGGTCGAAGTTTTAGGTCGATATGTCAAATTTAGGTCGAAGCTCGACCTAATACTCGACTACTATTGGTCGAAAGTTAAATTTTTTAAAAAAGAAAAAATTGATTTTTTAAAAACAAGTTTTAGGTTAAGTTCACTTTAACGTCAATACCTAATACTCCTAAACAAGTTTTAGGTTAAATTAATTTTTTTAAAAAAAAAAATTTGGTCGAGCATAAGTCGGCATGAGTCGAGCTTGACTTTAAAACTTGTTTTTTAAAAAAAATCAAATTTTTCTTTTTTTAAAAACAAGTTTTAGGGTCAAGTTCGACTACATTATCAAAATTTTTTTTTCAAAAATTTTTTTTTTTTAAAAAATTTAAGTCGAGTATTAGTCGAGCATTAGGTCGAGCCAACCCTAAAACTTGTTTTTTAAAAAAATCAATTTTTTCCTTTTTTTAAATTTAACTCAACCTTATAAGAGTCGAGTTTTAGGTCGAGTATTAGGTCTAGCTCGACCTAAATTTGACATGTTCGACCTAAAACTCACCAAATTTAGTACTGACCTAGAATTGACCTCAGAGCTCGACCATTCGCTTTTTAAATTCACAAACCTACCAAATACTATAAAAGTGCAAATTTCAACTTTGTAATTTCTTATGCAATTTCTTCTACGACATTGCGCTGCTTGAAGATGATTAAAGTATGCTAATGAACAAAGGAGGTGTGCAAACAACTGGGTGTAAGAATAAGTTTTGATGAATCAATGAAATGGGTTGAGAAAAAAGAAGAAGCATGAGGGTATCATTGTGTCTTTTACAAAATCGTGTTATAACCATAAAGAAAAAAGGAGGGTGTTATTTTTGTAAAGTTTCAACAAAGGTATTATTTTGTAAATTTCCCATAGTTATATTACATACAAACAAGTTCTCGATTACATCTATTGTTCCTAAAAAAGACTCTTTTAGCTCTAGATTTAGCTAAGACTAACGGATCATTAGTCACACCTCCTCTTAATTCCACAAAATGAAAAACACTCCTAAAATCTAATTGCAAAACTAGAGTTTTTTCCACAAAAATTGATAAAAAAAGAATTTAAATAAATATTTATGTTAATTTTTATGGAAGTCGATATCACGGATTACTTGAGTTATTTCAAATATTGATTCAAAAAAATTAAATAAATATTGATTTTTTTTCATTTTCTATGGAAGTGACATTGAAGTCGGTTTTTCAATAACCGATTTCTTACAATTATTTTTAATTAACATTTATTTTGATTAAAATTAAGTAATTAGTTATTGAACCATATTTTATTTTAACAAATTCAAAAGAATGTTATCTAGAGCTAAATTCTTCATAATCAATATTTTGCATATCCACTTCAATTTAGTATTATTGTTTAAAAGTTTTGATTAAAACTACTAGCTAATTAGTTTTTGTACCATATATTAGTACTTTTTTTAAAATAATATAAATTTGAACAATAATTTTGCAATAATTTATTATGTATTATTACGAGTTTTTCCAAAAAATTATATAAAAATATAAATTAAATTTAACATATTATTGAAAAATTATTTTATTTTTAAAGAAATCGATTTTGAGATATCGACTTTAAAATCGATATTAGGGATATCAACTTTAAAAATTGCTATTTCAGATCACCACTTTGAAGTCGAAATCTTAGATATCGACTTGCACAATTTATGAAAAGAAAACTTAGCCCTAAACCTCTAAACTCTAAACCCTAAAAACTTAACTTTCAACCTCAACCCTAGACCTTCAACCCTAAACCCTAAAACCTAATCCTTAAACCTAAAAACCCTAACCCAAAACCCAAAACCTACCGCCTCCTCCTCCACTAGTATTTAAGTCTTCTACCGGATCATCAGCTCTGCTTTCCCTTATAGCACATCATTCGCTTCAATCTCATCTTCACAATCTCTCTTGGTTCACAACTAGTTTTTGGTAGTTCTTCTCCTTCCTTTACATCCGCAGCAGAAATAATGATAAAGTAAACACAAAAGACAGATGGTCGAGGATTCCACAAGTTATCCATGAAGTTTTTTCCATTGATAATTCCTGTGGTACACCGGAGGTTTTTCCAAAAGTGAAGAATGGAGTTTTCGAAAAACCGTCTTTCGCCAAGTCGTGGAAAGCTTGTGATGGCTCTCGTAATTTAAAGTGGGGCTCATAGCCTCATAGGCTCTAGTGTTTCACTCTTTCCCATACTTGTACGATTTACTATATGATATGATGTGAAGAATCTTTGCATGGAAAAGCAAAACTAGTCAAAATAGGTAAAAGTATATGGATAAGTAGAGTTAATTTGCATAATATTGTTTTTAATAAAAATGAAATAAATATTGATTTTTTTACTTCAAGTCGATATCCATGATAGCAATCGCACTATTTTATGAACGACTCCCAAATTATCAATATTTATTTTTTTAAATAAACAATATTCAAAAATTTCACTCTTATTAGTACAGTATGATTTTATTTATATTTTTGGAAATGCATAAGAGAATGTTAAATTTAAAATAATATAATTATATCTGTTTATTTCGTAAAAAGACATATAAAATTTTCGATATGCTTTTATAATTTTGTTGTTTAATAATATTAGGGATCCCACCTTAGACCATTACAAAGGGCATATTTAGGAAATCAACTTCTTAGGTAATTTAGATTAGATTACCTCTCAAGTCGTAATATGTATTTTTTCTATAACATTTGGAATGAGTGAGAGATTTCACTTAATTAATAAAGTTATAGAAAAAATTTCAAGTTTCAAAAAGTGACAAAAAGGAAAAAATTAATCAAGTCCCACAGTGAGGTCTGCCTAATATTCCTACGTGGTCGCCGCGGGTTGGGGTCAGGTTGTCATTCGCCTCAAAGGCGCTTAGGTCAAAATGAATTGATTCATCCATACGTGATTGTGGACGGCGACGCCTTCGACGCCGCTCATAGACCAAATTGTAATGAGACATTTGAGATGACGTATCTAGCGCTTGCAATAAAAGGTCCATCTTAGGTGTCTCTTCATATGGCTCATCGGCCGATGAAGAAACATACTAGCGCCAAAATCCGATCATCCTCATCAACATTGCGACGGAGAAGTAGACGGACATTCGGACATAGATGGACGACCGTAATGATGGTCGCCGGATGTAGATTTGACGAGCGCACGTAGGATGCGCATGATGGTTGAAATTCACCTTGAAAACTTGCACGTGGCATCCGTGATCTGCGATTGTTGAAATTCACCTTGAAAACTTGCTCGTGGCATCCGCAGCGCGATCCTCCCCAACCATTGTTATAGCACGCTTGGACACGCCATATACATTTCCCAATCGAGATCCGTATCTACCTCGATATTGGTGAAATCGCTGGCCAAATCATTCACTTGCTCCAAACATTCACCCCGCATATAAAAAGTGCTTAGCCAAACATTTTCTATACATCGCGAATATGAACACTTTAAAAGTTATATACATATCCAATACGAGACAATCGTGCGGTTGGGCGATACCGTCCGATCGATGCGCTGGATTATCTATAAGATTCCGAGTAATCAATACCGATCATATATTTTGAGAAATAATGCATAGGACCGCGAAGTTCGCTACCACAATCCGGCCCATTCGGTACTTCCACGATTAACGTAAGTCGCATGTGACATCGATTCACTCCTTCCCGCCCGACGATCCACTCGATGCAACCTCATATCCGTGTCACGGCCGGAAGGATCTTCCGAATATAACCAAACCGCCGCATAACTCACGGTAAATGTAGTTCAACTACATCAAAGTTTAGTAGAGGCACCCGCACACCAAATAGCACGGCCAAATAAGCGATTCGTAACTCATACAGCCGTCACCATCTTGATACTTGCGATAAACTGTGAAAGAAAGAAGGTTAACAATCATCGTTGTTTGAACTAAACTTAGTTGTAATGAACCAATAGTTTCAAACAAGAATTATTTATCTACTTACGCCCTCCCTACCATATAGTCCAAATCCAATCCCGATACATACGCAACACATGGCATCCGACATTTCCAAAACTCGCATCCGTGTTCCATCTGCAATGAATCAATATACGAGCATATAGAGGATCAGACACAATTTAAAATAAATCAAATATGCCATGGCAAAAATTAAACCGGTAAACACGTACACGCATGCTTTTGGTCTTAAAGGCATGCCGGGGTAGCCATATCGATGAGGGTCTCTGACATTTCGATGTTGGGGTCTTATTCGCGGTAATCTCTCCCAGGCCCACACCTGCAATAAGCCCATGGGTCCACATATGCCGGCCGTATCTCCCATTGCCGTCCGACATAACGCCCTATATAATGATGCTAGTACGGCGCTACCCCAACTATACCCCGATGCCGTCCCTATATCCCTCAGTAGAGGTAGGTACATCAATTTGACCTTCGTACCTGATTTATCCCCCATGACCGACCCTATCATTTGCATGATCCGCATCCGCATCTCGTACCATCCGCTCATATAGGTTTCATCTAGTAGAGGACGTGCGAATATGCATTGCGATACTTCTCAATTTCAACCGATCTCGTCGAAATGGTCAGGCCGATGTAACCCAACAACTCATAACATATAGTCCGCCACTTCTCAATCGTATGATTCGGATCTTCCCAATCACCGGTTCTCCTTTGATCCAGTAAACCCCATAGTGCCTCGACATCTTGTAACGCCACGGTGGCTTCACCAATCGAATGGAATGTGTGGGTCTCCCGCCGCCATCTCTCCACCAATGCCGTGATCAATGCCCACCAACTTGTATACATCCCGCCATGTATACACCATAAAGGCTCACTGTAAAATAAATCAACTACCCTAATATCGAGTAGCCCAACTTTCCACATGTCCACATCCGCCTGCATACACTTTCAACGGCTCCATTTCGATCGCCCCAAACGAGCCCGATCGATGATCGTTTGAAGCGTGAGAACATCCCGCCGCATGGGCGCAGAGATACATCGGCGAATGTGGATGAAGTGCCCGCAAATTTCATAACTCAACATATGATTCACAATTTTACTACATTATTTGCAAAATCCATCGACGATTGCAAATAGAACATGCAAAAGTTTCGTCGTAAGTACTTTTGGCATATGTTAAAAACAACTACATTAACACACAACGCCTTGCCACATCCATTCAAACACCCCAAAGAATTAATAATATCAATGGACACATATTGAGATTGCGTAATTCACATGTGAAAACAAACTATGAGTCCATTTTGTATCTTTGCATAAACAGACACAACATCAAACACAATACGTTCCAAAGGATAAAATTTAACACCGAATGACTAAAATAAAAATAATTGATATACTAAATTCACAAAATAGTTTTTATAACATATCAAGATTCATGGGTTCATAGCTGCCTCTATTTCTAAACCTCTTCATGTTAGGGCATACCTTCTATTATGCCCAAGTACTCCACATGCCTTACACCTCCGATTTTGTGCTTGATCCATTTCATTCCTTATACGTGGATCTTGGGCCTTGGACGGCCATTGAGTCTTGCCGATTGGCGACTGGATGAAAAGGTGTGGCCAATAGTTCTCGTGGCATGGGGTAGAAATAGTTTGAATAGGTTTGCACTATTTTCTCCACTTTATATACACCATCCACGAGTACCAAAGCGACTGGCCCCATTTGAGCGCAAACCTTGTGCGTGGAGCACTAATCTTGTAAATTTCAAACTTTCCACACGTGCATGATCGATTGTTAAGGTGTACCGTATGCGCGCTTCCTCCTTTGTCACTATGAACCCCGCCGTGACTTGGTATGCCTTCTTCCTCACAAAGGCCATCACCGTGATATTTGGACTTGTGCTCGCTCAAGAACTTTTTGCACGCTTGTCGCCACGAATTCTAATCAAGAACATGTTTGTGGCCTTCATGCGGCGAGTCAAAGTATTTAACCAATCGGAAAAGTCGACGATGCAAGTCGTTATTGGTAATTTCCTAGCACCTTTCAAAACTCCATTGAACTATTCGGAATTGTTCGTTGTCATTATGCCATATCGGAAACCACCATCATAGCGTAGTGCTTATTTCTCGAGTGGAATATCCATCAACCATTTATGGGCGCCTTCATCCAATGACCGCATGGATTCCATTATCCGAGCAAATTTACGTTGTTGCGTGAGCAAACAATACATCAATTCACCAAAGCATTATTCTTGAATCGACTAAAGTTAGCTTTAACATGCCGCAGTAAAACGTGGTGAACTATTGGTAGTTGTAATGCAGAGTTGTTCTCAACGGCTTGCAAAATTCCCGAACTCGATCCAAATCAAACAAATTCTCTGACCACGAATCACGTGACGAGATAAATGATACAAAAATCGTGACCAATTTGCTAAACTTTCTCACAACAATTGCAAAAGCTAAAGGAAAATATGGCCACCGTGATCAAGACTCACCGCAATAAGGATCTTTTCCTTGTATTTCCGTATTGAAAAGTGCCATCAATACTAATTACGGACGAAGTGTTGAAAACCATCAATACAAGGCCTAAATGCCCAAAACACCGAACCAAATATGTTGTAATCTCCAATACTATCTTCCGTGTGTCGCCATTCAACAACGGTGCGCATTAGAAGATCAAGGCGGCAAGTAAGAACTTCGTAATATGGTGTACGACGCCTCCCAATTACCATATACCAGCTTCAATGGCTTTCCTTCTCCCCAACCATGCCTTCTTGTATGAAATGTTAACTCTAAATGAGCGCACATCTTCAACTATGTCGAGGACCTTGTATGAAGCATTTTCCTTAATATTGTTCCGAGCCATTCGCCAACCATCCTATAATCTAAATTCTGGTCCTCTAGTCAGATCTCTGGAAGCATGTGTGTTTCAAATTTATCTTTGTGATCTCCCAAAATGTATGTTTCTTTCTCAACGCTGCTCGAACTCTTCCATAAACAATTCTTGTCCGCATAATAAAGACATCGACAAACTACCTAGTAGGAGTACTTTCATATACTTTGAAGTACTCAGTACATGAATGGACCAACATTTAATCGCATGTTGCACCCTTCTTTGGTATGGAAAACCATTCCATCCTCTAGTTCAAGTTCGATCATCAACCCAAACGGACGGCGATAGTCATCTGACCGGTCGATCATAGAAATCTTTGGATCACCGATGTCCATGTAGAAGGGAATATCATTGCCAACGGTATCCAAGTGGGAAACATCAATCGGATGCGAAGTCTCTCCTTCCCGATGGCCACCACCCTCGCCTCTTCTCCTCTTCACTATCTTCCAATGACTCAACCCCGCCTATCCATACATGCAGGGATCATAGGAATGCTTACATCTTGGCATGTGGTCCCGTGTGAACGTGATCGCTTGGGCAATTGGCTAGGGCTTAGGCAGCTCTTCAAGAAAGCTGCACAACTTGGCCCCTAATTATAATTACCCCCGCTTGTACCCTCATTAAATTGGCCACAACTTGGGCGTTCATTGTAATTGCCCCCAAATGGTCTAACATTAAAGATAGCATGACTTGGACCTTCTTCCAAATTGGCCCTACTTGGACCCTCGCCAAAGGGGCCACGACTAGGATCCCCGGGGACAAAATAAGGTTGTGAAAAAGGCGCATCATTCGATATGAAAGCAGCATAAATAAACCATTAATCACTAAGAAGCCCTTCTCCCTCTCTACTTTGTAAAAGTTGTGTGAATGACCCAACATTTGTTTGGGGAACCACTGACATATTGTCCTTAGAACAAATGGGATCTGGGCCCGATTCGTAACTTATGTACAATTCAACCGCATTAAGACTCCGACATGTGGTTGGAATGCACAACATCTCCCTCACCGTATCATTATCATCCACTGGGACTGGTATGTATGTTATTGAATTACCAGTGCTGCTAAGAGGATAACGGCACATTAATTTCATCCTAACTTGGCTTCCATCCAATCCAGTAACCTGATGCAATTTTCTCAAAAGTTCAGACATGCTAATATTTTGATCAACAAAGAATAAACCATTTCGCAAATTATCAGATTCTGAGCCGCTCAACCACTAACTATTTCTCCATCTCAAGATAACACAAGCCTCACTCGATCCTTGCCCATTTCTATATTGTATATGGCATCAATAATAACATAAAACTTACATTAATATAGGGCTCAAAGTTATTGAAGTAATGGGCATAGAAAAATTTATGGAATTACTCCCACGACAAAAAAATTAACCAACTAAAATTTTGACATCCATTCAAAACCAAACATTCTCCCAACAAAGACAAAGCCTTATATTCATCAAATCCAACCACAATCCTTTAATCATTATCAACAACACCTCTATTCACAACTTATCATTCCATCAATACCAAACTCATTGACTAAAATGACACATGAATCCAAAACAAGACAAAACAATCCAAAACAATCTAACTCAATCCAAGTCATCACCTCACAAAAATAACCAACTAACATTTCACATCCATTCATAACCAAATATTTTTCCAACAACATGAACCATTATATTCATCAAATCCAACCACAATCCTTTCATTGTCATCATGAACACCACTATTTGGAACTTATTATTCCAATAAGAGCAAACTCATTGAATCAAATAAAATTCCAAAAAAATCCAAAACGATCCAAATCACAACCCAACAATAGTAACCAACTAACATTTTCACATCCATTCATAACCAAACATTTTCCCAACAACATTAAGCATTATATTCGTCAAATCCAACCACAATCATTTATTCATTACCATGAACACCCCTATTTACAACTTATCCTTCCAATAACAGCAAACTCATTGGCCAAAATCCAAAACAATCCAAAACGGTCTAAAACAATCCAAAACGATCCAAGACAATCCAAAATGATCCAAATCACAACCCAACAAGAGTAACCAACTAACATTTTCACATCTATTCATAACCAAACATTTTCTCAAAGAACATAAAGCATTATATTCACAAATCCAACCACAATCCTTTCATTATCATCATCAACACCACTATTTGGAACTAATTATTCCAATAAGAGCAAACTCATTGAATAAAATTCCAAATCAATCCAAATAAAGCCAAATCACGCCTAGACAAAAGTAAACAACGAACCATTTTGCTGGTTTGTACGTCCAAACAACATTCACAATTATATTCAACAAATCTAATATAAATTCTTTGTTTGGCATCATCAAAGCAGATTATTCACAACGATTATTCCAATAATAGCAAATTCAATAAAATCACCCAAATCACCACCTCACATAAGTAAACAACTAATATTTTTCCATACATTCATAACCTAATATTTTCCCAACAACATAAAGCATTATATTCATCAAATCCACCACCATTCTTTAACTTACAAAGATTAACTCCACTATTCAACACTTACTATTTCAATAATCGGCAATTCGGAATGAAATTAATAATCAATCCCAATCATTCCAAATAAAAATCACCATACTTTATTCACAACGAAATTTCCAACATCAATTCAAATAATTCTATCAATAATTAACAACTTTTGAAACAAAATTAACGCCAAATCACAATCATAATATATAAATTGTTTACCGTCGTTTACATTTCGAATTTCTAAAATGTTCTTCGCTTAACTTATTTTCCTTTTCACTACAAATAAAGTTTTTATCAATATATGATAACTAATTAATAGATTTTAAGTCATAAAATTGAACATACAAATTTGACATAAAAGTAAACATACAAATTAAACATAAAATTTAGCATAAAAATATAATTTAACTTACAAATGTAATATACAATTTGAAATATAAAAAAATTGAACATAAAATTGAACATATAAAATAACATACAAATTTAACAAACAAATTAAACATAAAATTGAACATACAAATTGAACATAAAATTAAACATACAAATTAAACACACAAATTAAACATAAAATTTAACATAAAAATATAATTTAACTTACAAATGTAACATAAAATTTAAAATATAAAAAACAATTGAACATAAAATTTCACATATAAAATAACATACAAATTTAACAAACAATTTAAACGTAAAATTGAACATACAAATTTAACATAAAATTAAACATACAAATTAAACATATAAAATCTAATTTAACTTACAAATGTAACATTAAATTTAAAATATAAAAACAATTGAACATAAAATTTAACATATAAAATAACATACAAATTTAACAAACAAATTAAACATACAAATTGAACATACAAATTGAACATCCAAATTTAACATAAAATTAAACATTAAATTTAACATACAAATTTAACATACAAATTTTACATACAAATTTAACATATAAAATAAATTTTAACATATAACATATAAAATAACATACAAATGTAATACAAAATTTAACATATAAAGGCACATACAAATTTAACATCAAATTTTAACATATAAAACAACATAATAATTTAACATAATAATTTAATATCAAATTTAACATAGAAATTGTAAAAATAAATGGTAATTCACCTTCAAACTAAAAAAATGGGGTAAGAACTTGGGTGTTATGTATTTTTTTTTTCGTTGAGGCTCCAAGGAGGAGGGCACAAACGAGTGGCAAGGGGGAGGTGCAGGGGTTGGATTTGGGGTGGGGAGGAGGAGGAGGTAGATCTAGGAAAACAAAGAAAAAAATTGAGTGTAAGAGGAAGTCCAGCGGAAATAGGAAGAAAAGAAAGAAGAAGAAGAAGAGGAAGGAGGAAGAAAAGAAGGAAGAAAAGAAAGGAGAAAGCGAGGCTGGGAATTGTATTGAAGTCGGTTTTTCAAAACCGACTTCAAGACAAAAGTAAAAAAATCAATATTTATTTAATTTTTTTAATCAATATTTAGGAAATAACTTGATATCACGAATATCGATTTTAAAGTCATTATTCCGAATAGTGACTTTGAATTCGGTATCCGAAATATCGACTTCAGTTCAATTGAAAAAAAAAAAATCCCTTCACCCTTTTGTCCCGTTTTTCTCTTCTTTCCAGTCCATTTCAATCAATTTCCTTTGCGCCCTTTGTCTTTCATCTCCCAGCCGCCGACCATCTCTTCTCCACCCTGCTGCCACTGTCCTCCTCCCTCTCTTCCCCACCCTTCTGCCCTATTTCCAACCCCAATTCCCTCTCCCAACCAACTCCACCCCACGATCGCCCCTTCACCCCATTCTCGCCTCCCCTTCTTGCACTTCTCCCTTCACCCAAAAAAAAAAAAAGCTTTAATTTTTTTCTATAACACCCTCCTTTGTCAGGCCCCATTTCTTCTATACAAAAAAACAAAAAGATTTTTTTGTATAACCACCCTTGTTGCCCTCCCCAATTAGAGTGTAGAATTTTTTTGTTTTCAAAGGTGATTTAATTTTTAATTCATGAAATTTTAAATTTGTTAATAATTGTGGTATTATATAATTGGTATCGATAAAATTTTTATTTTGCAAATAAAAGGGAAATACGTTGAAGGAAGAAAACTTATATTTTCGAGGAGAAAAAACCAAAAGAAGCTAAGGTAAATAATTTATATATTTTGATTTATAAATTGACTTTATTTTAATTTGAAAATACGTTATAAATACTATATTATTGATGTAATTTGAATTAATTTTGGATATTTCTGTGAATAAAGTATGCTAATTGGATTGATTGCTAATTTCATTCATTAAGTTTGATATTATTGAAATAATAAACGTGAATAGTGATGTTGATGATGATTAATAATAATTGTGGTTAGATTTGATGAACATAATTGTAAATGTTTTTTGAAAATAACTTGTTTATAAATGTATAGGGAAATGTTAGTTTTTTACTTAAATACATTTTTAATATTAATTTAATTATTTTTGTTATTAGAAAGATTGATTCCATGACCTTTGAAATTCCCATTACTTTAATAATTTTGATGTCGATATTAATGTCTATTTTATGTTATTATTGATGTTATCCACAATATAGAAATTGGGAAGAATCAAGTGAGGCTTGTGTTATACTAGGATAGAGAAATAATTAGTGGTCCAAACGGCTCCCAATACAGTAATAGTCCAAAACGGTTTATTATTGTTGATCATAATATTCGTTTGCCTGAACTTTTGGGAATTTTGCATCGGGTGACTGGAATGGATAGAAGTCAAGTTAGGATAAAGCTAATGTGCCGTTATCCTATTAACATTGCTGGTAATTCAATCACATACATACCTGTTCCAGTGGATGATGATGCTACTGAGGAGATGTTGTGCATTCCAACGACATGTCCTTCTCTTAATGCGGTTGAACTACACATAAGTCACAAATCCATTTCAGATTACTTTTGTCATGAGAACAATATGTCTTTTGTTCCTCAAACAAGTGTAGGTCATTTACACAACTTCTACATAGTAAAGAGGGAGAGAGGCTTCTTAATGATCAGTGGTTTTCTTATGGTGCTTTAATATCGAATGATGTGTCTTTGCAACAACCTATGGTAGTATCGGACCTTAGGCTTGTCAATGAGGGTCCAAGTCGTGATCTTTTAATAAGGGACCAAGTCGTGGCAATTTTAATAAATGTCCAAGTTGTGGCCCTTTTAATGAGGGACTAAGTGGTGGCAATTATAATGAAAAGCCAAGTCGTGGCCCTTTTAATGAGAGACCAAGTGATGGCAATTGTAATGAAGGGCCAAGTTGTGCAACCCTATATGAGGAACTTCCTACTCCCGAGCCATTGGCTAAGCAAGAAATAGGTTGACACTTGGGAGCTTATGTCAAGATGTAAGCATTCTTGGTGATCCCATAGATTATTGGATGGACAATGGTGGTGGATCATCCGATGATAGTGTAAAGGAGGAGGACGTGGATGGTGGCCAACATGACGGAGAGACTTCAATCCACCAGCTTGATGTTACTATGTATAACGCGTCGATATTCCCTTTTATTCGCATTGGTGATGCAAAGTTTTCTATGATAGATAAGTTCGATGACTATAAACGACTGCTTGGGTTAATGATCGAATTTCAAATTTAGTGGTTAGAATGGTGTTTGACTAAAGTAGGGGTGCAACATGCGCTTAAATGTTAGTCCATTTGTGCATGTACTTCAAAGTGCATGAAAGTACTCCTACTAGTTGGTTTGTCCGATGTCTTTATTATACATAAGAATTGTCTATGAAGTTTGAGCGGTTGAGAAAGAAACATAACTTTTGAGAGATTACAAAATGTACCTTAAACACACATGCTTCCTTAAGATACCTGTAAGACCACCCGAATTCGGATCATGGGATGGTTAGATGGATGGTTCAAACAATATTAAGGAAAATGCCTTATACAAGGTCCTCAATATATTTGAAGATGTACGCACTTTTGGGTAAATATATCATACAAGAAGTTGGGAGTCGTCATATACCATATTACCCAAGTTCTTACTTGCCTTTAAATCTTGTAATCCCAACATAATTGTTGAATGGCGTCACACCGAAGATAGTATTAGAGATTACAATATCTTTAATTTTGTATTATGAGCATTTAGGCTTTGTATTGATGGTTTTCAACATAATCGTCCCGTAATAAGTATCGATAGAATGTTTTAATACGGGAAATACAAGGAAAAAATCCTTATTGCGGTCGATACTGATGCAGTTGGGCATATTTTTCCCCTGGCTTGTGCCATTATTGACAATGAAATTTAGCTAATTGGTTTTGATTTTTGTATAACTTGTCTCGTCATGTGATTTGTTGCCGACAAGGCATTTGTTTGATTTCTGATTAAGCGAGGGGAATATTGCAAGTCATTGAGAACAACCCAGCATTACAACTACCAATGATTCATTACAGGTATTGCGTGTGCCATGTCAAAACTAATTTTAGTGGGCGATTAAAAAATAATGCTTCACGGAATTGTTGCATCGCGCTGCTTGTTCACATCAGCAGCAAAAATTTGCTTAAATAATAGAAAAAATCTGAGAATTTGATGAAGATACCCATAAATGGTTGATGGATATCCCTATCGAGAAATGAGCATTGTGTTTTGATGGTGGGGTCCGATATGGCATAATGACAACAAATCACTCCAAATTATTCAATGGGGTGTTGAAAGGTACTAGGAAGTTGCCCATTACAGCTTGTGTACGTGCGACCTTTTATCGACTAGTTAAATATTTTGATTTACATCGCATCGAAGCCCATAAACATGTTATTGATCAAAATCCATGGTCGCAAACGTGCTCAAAAGTTCTTCAAATGAGCACAAGTTTAAATATCACTGTGTCACGGCCTTTGTGTGGGAAGAAGGATTATATCAAGTCACCACAAGGGTACATGGTGACAAAAGGGGCAATGTCTATAACGTACATCTTAACAATCAGATTCGCACTTGTGGCAAGTTTGAAATTTACAAGATTCTTTGATCCCATGTGCAAAAGGTAGAAACATATTCAAACCATTTTTATCCCATACCTCACGAGGACTATTGGCCCTCGCACATTTTCTATCCGTGACCAATAGTACGAGGGCCAATGATCGCCGGGCAATTCAAGATCTACTCGTATAAGGAATGAAATGAATCGAGCACAACAATAGAAGTACAAGGCTTGTGGAGCAATTGGACATAATAAGAAATCATGCACTAACATGGAGAGACTTAGAGATAGGCGGCCATGCATCCGTGAAGGCCAAACATGGAGAGATATATGGATAGTAGTATTGTAGTATTGTATGCTATTGTTTTATGTAATATAACATTGTATGATTGGTTGTAATATTTGTATCTTGCACGTTGTTTATTTGTTTATGTAATATTTGATATCATGTGCCAACAACTTGTGTGATTATTGAATGGTGATTTTTCATGTGCAAAAGGGACCGAACGTTTGTTTTCGCTAGTACTTTATGCAATCGTAATTGAATTTGAAAAAATATGGTAAAATTGTATTTAATATATTTAGATTATGGAATTAGAAGAAATTTCATCAAGGTTCGCAAATTTAACTCCGTGTCCATGATAACCGATGTACCGACATTATAGTCAAGTCATCAATCGAATTCATTTAGGACGACCCCGAAATTGAGTCATTGAAAGTGCATAGGTCGGATGTCGAATTTTGGAAAGTTACTCCACTCGACATTAGAGTTCAAGATATACTTTTCCGAGTGGGCTTTTATGATATATACATGGCGGGATGTATGCATGTAGATCATTCCTTAATCATCTGACTGTTGAGAGATGGCAAATGTAAGATGCACACTTTTCACTTTCCAATCAATGAAACCACCGTGACATTACAAGATGTTGCGGTAATTTGGGGATTACCAATGACGGAGATGCGGTAATTGGTCCAAATCCAAGTCATATGGTTAAGGAATGACAGAATTTATGCCATGAGCTATTGGGTTACATGCCAACCTCCGTACATTTTGATGAAGATCAATTGAAATTGAGGGTATCTCCATGCATTTGTAGGCGCGCCTCTACTTCTCGAGGCCACAAATGATGAGGTTTTACAGATGCCGATGTAGGATGATGCAAATTGTAGGTTCTATTATGGGGAAAAGTCAAGTACAAAATCAAATTAATATACCTACTTTTACTAAGGGATGTAAATAACCGCATCGAGGTATAATTGGGGTTGCGCTATTCTAGCATCATTTTATAGGGTACCATGTTGGGCATCGATGAGAGATACGATCGCATATGTAGCCCAATGAGTTTATTGCAGGTGTGGGCCCGGGAGAAACTATCGAGAATCACCACAACACCATAATGTGAGAAAAGAACCTATATTGGGCTACCCTAAAGATGCCTATTGGGCCTCAAGCATGCATGTGCTTTTCCCCCTTTCTTTTCAATAGTATTTGGTTCTTTCTAAAGTGTGTCTCATTTTCTATATTATCATTCCCGCATCATTGCATGTAGAATACGAGTTTGAGTTTTGTAGATGTCGGTTGTCATGTGCTACATATATATCGTAATCGCTTGGACTATATGTTTGATGATGATGTAAGTAATACATAATTAATGTTTTTAATTTTTGCATGCATTAAAACTGAGTTTAGTTCAAACACTAATGATTGTTAACTTTCTTAATTTCATAGTATATCCGACAACCGTATGTAGCGGAAGATTTGCACCAATTGCCGATTATTGTTTACAAGACCATGATATTTGGTGTGCCACCATGCCTCTTCTCAACTTTGATGTTGTTGAACCGCATTTACCGAGCGAGTTATGCGGCGCTTTGGCTATATTCAGACTATTCCTACTATTGTTGACACGGATTTGAGGTTGCATAGACTTGATCTACGGGTAGAGAGGTATAAATTGGATAACACGCATACATCTTACGTTAATGGGTGGAACAGTGAAGGGAGAGAATTGTGAATGGATTGCCTTCAAGTGGTGCCATGCAAGATTTTTCGTAATATATGATTTGGTATCGTCGGATTACTCGAAATCGATAGGTAATTCCGCGCATCATCCTACTCACGGTCTTCGCCCAATTCATCGATTGTCAAGTATTGGGTATGTATATGATTTTAAAATTATCCAATTTTTAGCATAATATTCAAATTTTTAGTGTTAGCATTTTTTATTTGTAGGGTGAATGTTGAGAGCAAGTGTATGATTTGACACACAATGCTTTCACCAATTTAGATATAGATCCGAGAGCAATTATGTCAAACGTACATAACATTTCTTCTCATGCATTGATGATGTTGGGGAGAGTCGCTTGATGCGTGGCTTTGAATACCAAGGTGAATTTCAACAATAGCATGGTCGACCATCTACGCCCGGTCATCCACTATATCCAAACGCCCATCTATATCCGTCGCCCATCTATATCCGATCGCCCATCTACTGGTCGTTAATCTACGTCAAGGCCCATCTACTGGTCGCCCATTTATTTCCGACGTCGTAATGTTGAGGATGATGATCGATATTTCATCTTGGTATATTTCTTCATCGATTCGGTGAGCTATATCGAGACACTTGAGATTGAACATTCATCGTAGTTAAACACTAATACGTTATCTCAAATGCCTCCATATAATTTGGTATATGAGCGTCAAAGGTGTCCTATCCACAATCATGTATGGATCAATCCATTCTTTCTTATCCGCACTACCTGAGACGCAAAACCAATCCAATGAAGACCCACACTTCAACCCCAACCCCTTAGGCGACTGCCACGTAGGAATATTAAACAGCCTCGCTCTGGAACTTGATTTTTTTCTTGTAACTTATTCAAATTTAGAACTTTTTTTTCTATTCAACTTTTTTTCCTACAACGTTCGCACATTTAATTTTTTATTCAATTATCGAAGTCGATTTCCTAAATATGGTGATTCAGATTAGATTATCTCCTACTATCTTATGCTTGTAGCATGACCGCTTTAGTACCTTAAAATTGTAACATAACATTGTTTTAGTAACATAGTATTATAAAAAGGAATTATATTTTTACAACAAAGTTAATAATAACTATACAATAATGAGAGAAAAAAATTGTTATTGAAGGGATTACATTTTTCACATAAATAGCATCCTTAAAAATTAAAGAAAACTTAATTAGTTAGCTAGCTTTATTAGGTCTGATTCTATTACTACCAAAATTAAAAGAGATATTAATAATAAATAATAACAATGCAATGGAAGATTTCAAATTTCTACTATAGCACTTGCAACAATATGATCCAAGTTAGTTGGAACTTATGTTTCCATAATATGACTAATTAAATGCAATCATATATAATTCGATCAATATTCGTATATACATCTTTTAAAGTATCCTTCAACCCTAACCCTAAATAATATTAACGAACAAAATTGTAAAAGCATGTATGAAAAATTACCATGTCTTATTATGAAACAAAAATATATAATTATATTTTTGAATTAAAATTTTCTTATGCATATCCAAATATATAAATTAAAATCACTGTTATTATACACAACAAATTAATACAAAATTATTGTTCAAAATTTCATTATTTTGATTTTTTTAAAAAAAATAGTCTTAAATCAATAACTTCTAAAAAAAAACATTAAAGACGATATTCTGAATATCGACTTTAAAGTCGATATCCAACATACCAAATTCAAAGGTGATATTCTGGTTATCAACTTCTAAGTCGATATCTTGGATATCAACTTTAGTAAAATCAGAATACCCCTAGAGTTGTCAATATTTATTTAATTATTTAAAAAATAAGCAATATTCTGCAAAATAACTCTGCAAAACTAACCATATTAACAAAAAAAAAATATTATGATTTTGGGGAAAGTTTTGTTTTTTGAAAGTGATTATGGAAAATAGACTTTGAATTCGATTATGGCATAATCAACTTCAGGTTGATTATGCCAAAATCGACTTCAATAGTTTTTTTTTTTAAAAATTCAACCTTAATTTTTTATATTTGAGTACTTTATTTTTTAATAAATCACAAAACTAATTAAATTTTGAATTATTTTTATAGTAAATTTTTATATATTGATATTTCATACTAATTTATTGAAGGGAAAAAAAGTGTACATGTTTCAATTTCTAACCAGAATGGATGCCTTAAATTATTTTGGTATATTATTGTATGTATTGAATGAATACAGAAAAATTGACGAAATTAAGTTTTGGGGGCAATTCTTTGATTGCTAAAAGAAGTAGTTTGAAAATAGACTTTAGAGTCGATTTTTCAAACCTAATTCTGTTCTAAAATTATTAAACTATAACTAATTGAATTTCTAAACAAGCTTACATGTCTCAATTTTTAAGCAAAATGGATTTTTATTTTTGTTGTTCAATAAATTTTTGTACCATATTTTTTTTATGTTCGAGTACTTTATTTGTTAATAAATTTAGGAAATAATTAAATTTTGAACATTATTTTTGTTGTAAATTTGGAAATAACTAGAAAGCTATTATAATATTGAACATTTCACAAAAAGAATCAAGTTCCACAACGAGGTTGTCTAATATTTCTATGTGGTTGTCTTCTAAGGGGTTGAGTTGTGGGTTTACATGGGTTTGGCTTTAGAACCCATGTGACTTTGATGAGGTTAGATAAAATGGAATGGATTGATCAATATGTGGTCATTGATGAGGACGCTAACGGCGCTCATAAACCAAATCATATGTAGAAACTAAGATGATATGCTAGTGTCAAATCGCGATGAATGCTTAATCTCGTGTGTCTTCTCCTATAGCTCACCGAATCACGAGGAAATAAACCAAGATTAAATATTTGATCAACATCATCTTCTATATGGTGACCAAATGTGGATGACTGATCCTTTAATTGTTGAAATCCACTTTGGTTTTGAAAATTTGAATGTATCATCTGATTCGTGACTCTCCCCAACAATCATCCATGCACGAGAATAAATGTCACGAACATTGGCAATAACCCTCGGATTTATCTCTCAATTATTGAAAGCATTGTGGGTCAAATCATACACTTACTCTCAACATTCACTGCAAATAAAAATAATAACAATTAAAACGTTGAATACACCGTTAAATATTGAAAAATAAAAATATCATATATATACTCAAATTTCGATAATCGATGACGGACACCCTAGGTGGGGCGTTTTGGGATTACCTATTAGAATACGAGTAATTTGGCGATACCAAACCATGTACTCTAAATAATATTGCATAGCTCCACTTGCAAGAAATCAGGCACAATGCTATCCTTCCACCTATTCCACCCATCAATATAGTGTGCATGCTAAGATATCTAATTAAATCCCTTCCCGCTCGCCGATCAATCTTATGCAACCTCAAATCCGTGTCAACGGCAACAAGAATAGCCCGATGATAGCTGAATTACTACATAACTCGCCTGTAAATGCAGTTCAACTACATCAAAGTTTATAAGTGGTATTCTTGCACACCAAACATTTTGTCTATGTAAGCAATAATCCGACAATCGATATAAATTTTCTTCCAAATACAATACCAAATAAACTATAACATAATAAAAGTTAAATTTAATTAGCACGTCAATGAAGCTTAATTTTTAAAAAGAAAAATTTAATAATGTTGTATTGCTTACATCATCTTCCATCATATAATTCAAACGATCTCGGTACATGTGCAACTCATGTGCATTGACATTGGTAAAACTCAATCCCGTGTGCCCACCTACAACAAATTGGGCATTTCAATATAGGATATGAGATACAATGATAAAAATATATATATGCCATGCATAAAGTAGAAAAACACACATGCAAGTTCGAGACCCGTTGAGCATGCCCGAGAAAACTAAGATGGACTGGGACCGCACATGACGATCGTCGCGCCTAATTTTTAGTAATCTCTCCCATGCCCACAACTACGAATGCATAGTGGGCCACATATATCGCCATATCCGCCTGCCGCTTGACATAGTGCCCTTTATAGAAAGGCTAAAACAACACTACTCTAACTATATCTTGATGCAGATCTACATCTATCAATAGAAACAAGTATATTAGTTTGATTTTAGTACTAGACTTGTCACTCATAAGAGAACCTAAAATCTGCGAGATTCGCACTGCATGCTATAATACCTCTTTATCAATGGTCTCGAATAGCAAAGGTTGAAACCCTATATGCATTGAGATACTCTTCAACTTTGTCGATCCTCATCAAAAGCTCTAGAAGCTAGCATATAACTTAACAACTCGACATATATTTTACCAATCATCTATTGTATAATCGAGATCTAGACCAATCACTACATCTTCGTCATCGTAAACCCCATAATATCGCCATATTTTGTAATGTCATAGTTGCTTCACCCACTAAGAGGTGGAATGTGTGAGTCTCCGATGCCATCTCTCTAGTAGTGCCGTGATCGATTGGTGATCTATATTCATAAACTCCGTCATATATATGTCATAAAATCCCACATGAAGAAAGATGTTCTGACCTAATATCGAGTGGGGTAACTCTTCAAAACTCGGCATCCAACATGTGCATTCTCAACGGGAGAATATCCTGGTTTCCCAAATGGTTTTCGAGCAATGCAAAGATCAGAACGCCAATAAACCCGACCACCGCGGTCTCGGAGATAAATGTGGCAACCTGTATGCTATATTGTCTCCCTCTATAACTTAAACATAAAATAATATATTATCAATTTCTACCAACATAATATTAATGCAAGCCTTTTTATGTACAATAAATTTGCATAACGTAATAGTGAACAAAGGCATTGACACTATTGATGACCGAATAATTTAGGTTAGAAACCATACAAGTGCACAATCACTAGAACAAGAGTTCATTCAAGCATATTACATTTCAAATTGAAATCAAATATTGCATAAAACCCTAAACAAGCAACATAAATGTTAATAGAATACATCATGGGTTCATGGTTGCCCTATCTCTAAGTGTCTTCATATTTGGGTATGATTTCCTATTATGTCCATTCGCTCCACATGCCTTGCACTTCTGCCTTTGTGTTCGATCAATTTCATTCCTTATACAAGTAGATTTTGGACGATTGTGTCGATCATTGACACGGTCTCTATTGGCCACGGATGAAAAGGTGCAGATGGCCAATAGTCCTTGTGAAGCATGGGGTAAAAATGTGAAGAATATGTTTCTACCATCTTCTCGCATTGTATAATCTATCAACAAGGGCCAAAGTTACCATTTCCCATTTGAGCACAAACCTTCAATGCATGCAAACTAGGAATTTTGTAAATTTCAAACTTTTCACATGTGCAAGTATGGTTGTTCAGATGCACTGTATGCACGTTGCCTCCTTTGTCACCTTGTACTTCGTTGGTTACTTGATATAATCATTCTTCCCGTACAAAAGCTATGACATATTGATACTTAGATTTGTGCTCATTTTTAAGATACTTTTCAAGCACATTTGGTGGCCATGGATCTCCATCAGCAACATGCTTGCGTGTTTCGGTTTGGTGTGCATTGTTTTACCATTCGATAAAAAGTCACGCACACAAGCTGTGATTGGTAACTTCCTAGCACATTTTAACACACTATTGAATGATTCCGAACGATTAGTGGTCATTATACTATAATGAACCCCACCATCGTAGCAAAGTGCCCATTTATTTGGAGGAATGTCCAGCAACCATTTATAGGCTTTTTCATCAAGTTCTCTAATTGATTCTATAATTTGGGCAAATTTTCGCCGTTTGTGTGAACAAGCAGTGCGGTACATCAACTCTGTCAAAGCATTGTTTTTTAAGTGAGTACTGAAATTCGCTTTGACATGACGCACGCAATATCTGTGGTAAACCATTGGTGGTTGTAACTCACAGTTGTTCTGCATTGCTTGCAATATTTTCTTTGCTCGATCAGAAATCAAACAAATTTCTTAGTGGCCACAAATTACATGGCATGATAAATTACGCAAAAACCAGGACCAATTTGCCAGGCTTTCCTCATCAACAATGGCAAAGGTCAAGGGAAGAATATGCCCAGTTGCATCGGCACCGACCGCAATAAGAATTTTTTCCTTGTATTTTCCGTATTGAAATGTTCCGTTAATACTGATCACAGGATGACAATGCTGAAAACCATCAATACAAGGTTTAAATGCCCAAAACACAGAATAAAACATATTAAAAATCTCCAATACTATTCGCAGTGTGCCTTCACTCCACAATTGTGCTTGAATTACAAGATTATAGTGGAAGTAAGAACTTTGGCAATACAGTGTACAACGACTCCCAATCATCATACACTAAATCAATGGCTTTCTTTCTTCCTAATCAGACATTCTTGTATGATATGTTCACTCCAAGAGAGCGTACATTTTCAATTATATTGAGGACCTTGTAGGAAGCATTTTTTTAAGTATTGTTTCGAACCATTCGACCAACCATTCCATAATCTTAATTTGGGTAGTTCTTTGGTTGTATCTCAGGGAAGCACATGTGTTTTAGGTGCATCTTTGTGACTTCAAAAATCGATGTTGCTTTTTCAGCTTTGCTTGAACCCTTCATAAATAATTTTTATTCGCATAATAAAGACATTGGACAAACCAACTGGTAGGAGTACTTTCATACACTTTGAAATATCTATGTGCACAAATAGACTAAAATTTAATTGCATGTTGCACCCTTTCTTTGGTCCGAAAAACCATTCCAACCTCTAACTTTGAAGTCCGATCATCAACCCAAACTGGTCATCGATAATTATCGAACTTGTTTATCATAGAAAGCTTTTCATCACCAATATCCGAATAAATTAGAATGTTGGCCACTACGTTATCCATAGTAGGTTCGATAGTTGGGTTCAAAGTCTCTCCTTCCTCTTGATCACCGCCCAAATCTTTGATACGAATCTTAAACCAAAGAATAAGAATTCAAACATATATCAAAGTGTTGGTCCTAGTATCGTCCTCTAGGTTGAACTAGCTCTTCCTTTAGCAAGACACCAACTCCAAGATTAAAGAAGGACCTTGCTTTTGTCCACTTGACACTCGAAGGAATTATCCAAACTCAAATTGAACTATCCTTGGAACCAACCGGCACACTCAGATTGTTGAGGGAAAGAAACTCAAAAAAATTGCTTAAACATGAACCTAAGAGGCTATCCTCAAAGACTCAAAGCAAGTTCTAAACTAGAACTCAAAGAAAAGCTTAAAAGCTCTCAAGTTTGTATTGAATCAAGTCTTACTTTTCTTGAGGCTGATTGGCCTCTATTTATAGTTTACAATGTGTAAGAATTAAGAAAGCCATTCCCTAGTTGGATTAGCTTTTTAGAAAACTAACTAAAGAAATAATTACTAA
The DNA here is from genome assembly GCA_020080225.1 of Gynochthodes officinalis. Lineage (NCBI taxonomy): Eukaryota > Viridiplantae > Streptophyta > Magnoliopsida > Gentianales > Rubiaceae > Gynochthodes > Gynochthodes officinalis. The sequence goes on from CM034622.1 coordinate 6,938,279, forward strand.
AAGAAATACTTTGGAAAAGTATTCTAATCTAAGAAAAGGAAATAGAACAAAATAGTTGCCTAAAACTAAAACTAATCCAAGGCTGATTTGGATTTGTGTGCTAGCCAAACTTGTGTGGCCTTCAAGCCTTGTGCTTTCCAATCTTGAATTGAATTGGGAAGCTTCTTTAAATCTTCTAGCTCTAAATTTGGAAACTTCTCTAAATATCATGGATATGGTTTTGGAAGCTTCTAATTTCATTCATGAAGAAGAAATAATATTGCCTAAAGCTGAATCCAAGTGTGGGTTGGATTAGAGAAGTGAATGGCGGCTGAACTTGTTTTGCTTCTTGCCAAATTAGAACCTTCCAAATTCGAACTTGGATTGTGATGAGAAGTGGCCTATGGATCTTGATTACACAAGTGAAAATCAGCCACACTTAATCCTTCATTCTTGATTCTTCATGGATGACTAGAATAACAAATGATGTCTTGGCTTTTGGATCAAGGTGTGGATGTCTCTTTGTAGGTGAATTCTCAACTAAACATCCAACTTGTGCTCTTAGATTTGTCTCTCTTGAATTTGGTTGAGTTGTCCTGGCAAGATTGTTGATTGTTCCATCATTGGCTCTTAGATTTTCATCAATCTTGCTCTTTATCACTATCATCAAATGATCCACCACCATTGTCTACCAAATCCTTTATGAAATCACTGCGATGACACACATTCTGACTTGTGCTTGCAAGTGGTAAGCTATTCATTTTTGCCCACTTTGCTCGAAAATATGAAATTCCTCATTTAAAGTTGCACCACTTGGTCCCTTATTATAATTGACACCACTTGGACTCCTGTGGATAAATAAAGGTTCTGGTACAACCCTTGCTTGTGGCAAACACACATCATTCGATATGAATGCAACATAAGAAAACCATTGATCATTAAGAATACCATCTTCACTTCTATTGTGTAACAATTGTGTGAATGATCCAATATTTGTTTAAGGAACGAATGACATATTGACTTCAAAAGGAAAGTAATCAAGAACGGATTCTTGACTTATGTACGGCTCAACGACATTAAGAGCAAGAAATATGGTTGGAATGCACAACATCTCCCTCAACATAGTATCATCTTCCACTGAACGTGTATGTAAGTGATTGAATGAAGTATGATGCTAACAGGATAGCGACATCAAATTTATCCTAAATTGACTTGCATCAAATCCAGTTTTTTTATGCAAAATATCCAAAAGTTCCATCAACCTAAGTCTATGATCCATGATAATAAACCGCTTTGGACTAATATTGTATTGGAACCCGCTTGTGCCACTAATTATTTCTTTATCCCAATTTAACACAAGTCTCACACAATCCTTTCCCATACCCCTATTGTACATGATATCAATAATAATCAAATTATCAATTTTTGGCAATGAAATTATTAAGTAATAATTTGAAAACATAAAATTTTAGGATTTTCAAGTTAGTATACAATATAGTAAAAATGAAACGGACACCCAATTTTCAGCCATTAAAATAGTAAAATCACGTCCTAAACCTTATTTTGATGTATTCGACCACACACAGCACAAACATTTTGGTGCTCATTTTTGTAACCACTTGATGTGAACTCAACATTTAAATTATATTTCATCAAATTCAACCATAATTTTTTCAACATAATAGTCAACACCATTATTAACAGGACATTATCCCAACAACCATAAAATATTTCCGTCAACATTTTTATTCATTGCTAATCATTCCAACACAACAATCATACAGTATTCCCAACAAAATCATTTTCACAACAAATCAATTTAACAATTATATAATCTTCACAATGTATTACAAAATGAAAATCTGAACCATGGATAATTTGTAATAGCAAAATAATTTACCTTTGCCTTCTGCTTTTATTTTTTTCCCTTTGACTGTATCATGAAAATTTTATTAACAAATAAAAATTATTGTAAATGGATTACAAAATTAATTTACCCTCATTGCGCAAAAATATTAACGGTTTTTTTTCACTACACTACATAAAAAAAACGTAACCATTGCAAAATTTTTGTGGGTCAGACATGTTTTCGAGAGGAGTAAAGAGGAGACATGGATTGTGTAGGACGACTGATGTAAAATAAATAATTAAGGGTTGAAAGAATTCAATGCATGGCAGCAATATGGGAAATATTCTTGGGCAGTAGAGTCTAGACAGGTGTAATTACTGGTAATTTCAAATCCTGAAGAATGAGGCAGGCAAGCCTTCCCCTTTTCCGCTGAGTAACAATTTTAATTACTAATACCTCAAAGTCGTCATTTGTTTTATAAAATTTCTATCTCATTTCTTTTACCTTTCTTAAGGTTATTTAGTAACGAAACCTAGGTCAACTGGATGAGAGTAACAAAATACCAAGTTGCATCCTAGTGTACATTACATTTTAAAATTTCAATTAGAATTGTAGTTAAATTTCTTGGTAACCACTTGATTTTAATTAAACATTAAAAATTATATTTCATCAAATCTAACCATACTTTTTAAAATCATGGTCAACCATTATTCACACCACATTATTTCAATAATCATTTTATATTTGCAACACAATCATTATTATCAAATAATCATTCCAATATTCATACTGTATTCACAACAAAATCATTATTCTCAACAAATCATTCCAAAAATTGTATAATATTCACAAAGTATTACAAAATGAAAATATTATCCTTGCATAATTTATAATACAAAAAATAATTAACCTTTACCTCCTTCTTTTATTTATTTATTTATTTTTAGTTTTTTCATTTTCCTGCAAAATGAAAATTTTATCACGATATATCATAATGTAATATCACAATTTATTCAAAAATAAAAATATTATACATAGAATACAAAATTAATTTACTCTTGTTTCCAAAAAAATTATAGTTTTTTTCACACTACACTACAATGAAGAAAAAATTGGAATTGTCAAGGGAGAAAAAATTGGAACTACCGATAGGAAAAATTAGGGTTGAAAACAAATTTTTGGTTACGAGGGAAAGGTGAGAAGGGAGGGGGTGTGGGAGGTTGAGGGCGGGAAGGGAGGGAGGGGGTGTAGGTGTGGGGGGGCGTCGGAGGGTAGCTAGCGAGGGTGTAGGGGTGGACAAGGAGGCTGGACAGATCTAGGGTGAACAATTTTTTTTTGTACACTCCTGAAGTTGACAATCCCACAACTTGAAGTTGACAATGCCATTATGGGGATTGTCGACTTTAGCATTCCTAAAACTCCTTTTAAAATTGTAATATTTCTTTATTTTTATTAAAATTATAAATATTTATGGAAAAAATTCTCCATTATCTATTATCTATTGTTCTATTATTAACTTGATGATAGAAGCACCAATATTGGCCCTATTCATCCTTTGTCTCTCCATCTACCGCGTGCCATACACATGTTTTTTTTCCCTTCACGCCATCTAAAATGACATCATTTTTGGACGGCAACCCCAAAAACGAGGTCATTTTGCATTCCTTATTGTCTCCTGCATGTTGTCATTCCGCAGTTCTTTTGTGACAATGGGTTTTCTTGCGTTGTTCTTGTTGGTTCGCCAACCTGAAAGAAACAAAATTGATAATCGAATTTCAGGGTTTAGGCCCAGGCTTTGTGTGTTGATTAGCTGCCTACTGCCATCTAACACCATGAATAATCATCTATTTTGTAATCTAATAATTGCAAAAATTGAACCAGACTCATATCTTTGTTCATAATCTCTTTTCTAAACCTAACAAAACCAAAACCGAAACATCAAAAAAAGGGGTCACCACCTGCAATGGAGAGATAGAAGAGGAAAAATTGAAAAAGAGAGTAACCTACAGAAAGCAGAGACAGTATAGCAGAAACCCTAGAAGAAGAGTTCTAAGAGATGGAAAGAAGCCGAAAATATCATCGTTTTGAGGGTAAAGGTAAAACACAGGCAGAGAACAACATTGTTTTATGCCTTGTAACTGCAAAGAAACAAGAGGCTAGGTGAAACACTATTGTATTTCATTTCCACCCCTACTTAAAAAAACGATGTCGTTTTTATCTTGCTTTCTTTCAGTAAAGCACAATGAATTTCTAAAATGCTGTCATTTTCTACACCAACTCCATGCTATTGAAAACACACTTTAAAAATGACGATGTTTTCATCAATTTATTGTTTGTCACTGTTGAGTGATACGTTGGCTATTTTCTAACTCCTAATGGATTTTCCCTTTCTTGACTATTACAGAAATAGTCATTTTTCTGTTGAACAGCTAGGTAAAGCATTGTCTAATATTCTTCCTATTTTAATTTTATTTTTCTTTGTTGCTCATGTGAATTTGTTTCCTACACAAGTAAAGTCTTTGAGGAGAAAAAATGGACATAATTCAGCAACTAAATTTGTTAAAATTGGAAAGCTTGAAGAGGTAAAATTTGTTCCTATTTTTGTAATTTTTCATGGTTTTCTTTATTAATTGTTGCATGTATACTGTTGTTTGCTGTGTGAACCCAATACAATCTATAAGTTCTCTAGAAAGAATCAGAAAGTCCTTGAGAAATAGTCACCAAAGTCTACTGAGTTGCGGCCTTTGGTTTCGTTTGTTTGGAAGGGAACTAATTTGTCTATTCAGTCAATCCTCAAAAGTAACATTCAAAAGTAATTTGTAAGAGAGTGTTAAGAACCTTTGGCTATTTGAATTATACATTGAATTATTTGTTGCACTAAGAAGTTTCTTAAAGCCTGAAATTGGGACTTATCACATTTTATTGCTTTCCACTAAAAACTGTTGGATATTGAGAATGGATGTTGGTTAAATGTTATATTTGATATGTCATGGCTGACTCTTATGTAGAGATTTCTAATCAATCATCTCACCTTTCTTCTTTGTTCATCTTTCTTTTAAAGCACATTTATTGTGTTTTTTCTTCTTTATGTTATTGATTCCAAATTTATTTCCAGCGTTAGTTTCTACCAGTTCTTAACTTCAATTCTCTACCATTTGTTGCCCTGTTTGGTAAGCATAATTTATTCTCTTCTTTTGTCCTTTTTGTATTTAAGAAACATTGTTAGATGAATACTGTTGGCTGGTTTTTCTTTAGCTTTAGAAACTTTGTTATTCATTCTTCTTGCTTCCTTGAGTTATTCATGTCTTTTGTTCTCTTTCAAGGAGAATATAGTAAACTGGAATATCTAATTAGTCATATTATGTAGCAAAATTGATGTAGATTGAGAAGGCATAAACCATAAGGAGAAAAATTGATGATATATGTCTTCTCTTCGAGATGTATGTTTTGGAATATTTAAAAATGTGAAGTTGTCTAATTGTTGTGTTAAGTGACACAGAGAATCAATGATTTACATGATGTGCCAGTATGCGAGTGGATTTGAAAGGCATGTGCATTTCTGTCATGTGCGTTTAAGTCCTTGAAAGGCCTGAGCAACACCTACTTCGTTAACTATTCAACATTTGGCTAGTTATCTTTCTTCATGAATGGTAGGGTTTATTGCCTAATTCGGGTGTGCTGTGTTCTAGATTTTAGAGTTTATGTGTCAAAGCCATGGATTAAACTTAAAGAAATTCATACGGACCGACCTAATAAGTGAATTTGACAAATTGATTGGGTTATATTGGGTTTTGAGGCTGCTTCCCATCCCTCTACATCAATGGTGGGAAATGATTATTCATTCAATAAGTTAAAATGTAAAAGTATCCTCCTGCTGTACAATCTTGGAGCATCAACATATTGATACATCCTTGCATTAACATTAACATCAATTAAATAGTTGAATGAGTGTAAGTAGCGTGCTTAGGCCATTATCAATGCAACTTTCAAAGTACAGAAGTGATATATATAGTAGCCCACGGCATCTACCTTGCCCCTTCATATAACTAAATTGCATGTTTTAAGATTTATGTTATACCTAGAGAGTCAAAATTTTGCACTAATTTGTGTCTGCCTCGCATAAAGCATTGTACCTCCTTGGAGAAACCTAAAAGTTGATTTGCAAATTAATCTGCTTCAGCTCAAATTAATTTCTCAGCAATCCATGAAATAGTTTGTATTGTTCTTTTTAATGTTTCTTGATTTGAGTTGATATCAAGAAAGAATAGTTTGTACTGTTCTTTTGCTTAACTACTTGGTTTATTTGCAACATGACTTGATGCTTTAAACTACAAGCTTAGTTACAATTTTGAAGTAATTCTAATCCTTATTTAGTATGGAAGGCTAGTCGTAGAAAGCTAACAAATAATTCAGTTGATCCGATGTTAGTTCATCTAGCTAATTCTCAAATTTGCTTAAATAGTAGCCGATGAGATGTGTTGAATTTTCACCTTTCATAGATGCACTCTAAACTGCTCCATGCACTCTAAATTGCATAACCATATATCTACGTAATCACTTGCATTATGTTTGATTATTTGCATTAAAGTTAACTTTCTATTAAATAATTTAATGAATATGAGATACTCCGAATCTTAGAGTCAAAGATCAAACCTCGAGGCGAGCAAAACTCCGAATCTTAGAGTCAAAGATCAAACATTAGATGTGAGCAAGTTCAACCTTGGAGCCAAAGGCCTGGACCTTCTAACGATCGCAACAAATGACCTCCACTCAACCTTGGAACTCTATGTCCATAAGCCAACAATAGTAATACATTGAAATCACACTATGTGAATGGGACCCGTGAGCCCTGTGTCATGAGGTGGGAACTTAGCAAAGTATTGCTTATCCATAAGCACATAACTACAGCCTACGATTGTGGAACTTACATTATAACATACAATCAACAGTTACAACCATGATCCACATATCCATCCACAACATCAAATCCCACCAATAGCGGGATAAGGTAAATAAAACCAGAAAGGATAGCCAGGTAAGGGGGATTATTCTCTAACGACTACATAATTACTACACTCGGACAAAAAGACTAACGGAGGCATCGGAGAACTTACCCCGAAGAACCACTCCGGACTTTGTTTGCAGGAACATTTACCATCACATATACAGAAAGTCTAGATCGTGACAAACTAGTCGGATCATTGTTAGGTTGCGGATTTTGCCTTCATCAAGTGGCGCTGTCTATGGAAAATTAAACTTCTTGATTTCTGAAAGCGTATTCACCATCTTTATTTTGATTCTGACTCATATTGAAATGGTAGATACCAGATCTGGTGATCGGAGAGCTGCCGAAGGGACTAGCTGGAAGGCGCACGACGTAGTCATTTGGGACTAAGGGCGAATGATCCGTTATGCTTGGATGGAATTCTTGAACACTCGAAACATCATTCTAATCATGAAGGTGGACACTCTCAGCATACGACTCCAAATCAAGACAAGTCATTGGAACGAAAACAAAAAGAAGCTGACGAAAGGGCTTTTGCAGAGTTACATCATGTGCAGTTTGAAGAATTCTGTAGAGCTCAGCATCACTCATGCCTCTCCGGGGGTGAACCAAAACATAGGAATTGTGAGAAAGGCAAACGGAAAAGAAATGATGACAAGAAGCGAAGCCACCGCTTTCTCATGCCGATAACAACTACGAGAATGAACATTCTAGGGTTAAGCCAAATCGATGTGAACTTGGCTCCAACTTCCCGACATTCGACTCAAAGATGTGAACTCGGAGTTAAAGTTGCGAAGTCGGCTCAAAGATGTGAATTTGAAGCCAAAGACATGAGCTTATTGACCAAAGATACGAACTCTACGGCCAAAGGTGCGAACTTGGCCCTAACTTCACATCCAATTCAATGGGTTGATGGTCCAAGTTCAAGAGTGCATTTGATCCAAGTCAAAGATCAATTTTGGTCCAAAATTGGTCCAAATTCTAGCCTATCAATTATTAAGGTAGTCAAGTGTTGAAGATTTCAAATTCAATGATCAATCATCTATTTTGAGGCATTGGAGGATGAAGAGTCATGGCTAAAGATTTAGCCAAAAGAAGAATTTAATGAAGTTTTGGAAGTTAGCTTAAGATGCATGAATCTACTCATTCCAACACTTGGTCAACGTACCATTACAATGTGCCTTTTATTTAGTCAATAAATAATCTAGAATGGTGCATAATTAATATATTAAAATACATAATTTTGTTAGTCTTGTCAAGGTCTAGTCTAGAGTTAGTAAGTCAAAATTAATATTTATTTTTCTAGTTTCTAGGCAAAGATATTTTGGATTTTTAAAGACTTTTGTAGCCTATAAATAGGCATCTTTGAACTATTTTGAAACAAGCTATGAGTAATTTTTATTGTGAGTTTATCTCATCTTTGGGTTCTTTGAGAAATCTAGAACTTATCATGTTTTCTTTGGAAACTTGTGGCGTTAATGAACTTATCAAGTTGTGGCGTTCAATGAACTTATCAACTTGTGGCATTAGAACTAAATTTATCAACCAATTTTGGTGTAGCTGGTTGTGGTGTTTTTATATGAAGGTTCCTATCTCTTTAGAGATAGTGGGTTGCAGCTTACACCAATCAAAACTAGTATCCCTTATACATATCTTGGGCAACTTTCCAAGTGTTCCTATCCCTTTCGGATTTGGAATCACATTATTTGCATCGTGAGCCATCTCTAAGGAGTTTCATATCCTTTGTTTTCCTTTTTATTTGATCCTTTCTTATTCTTGACTTTCTTGAAAATCAAGATTCACATTTTTGTTAGCGTTTGTCACAAGTTGGACAAGGTTCCTAGCTGGGTTTTGCTTTTGTAATTCAAAATTCACATTTTTGTTAGCGAGTTTTGTCACAAGTTGGACAAGGTTCCTAGCAATGAGTTTGGAATTTAAGGAGTCACTTTCTCATCTCCACTTCTTTTTAACTTTATTCTTTTCGAAAAAAATGTGAAAAAATGTGGTGAACAAAAAAAGAAGAAAAGTAGTGGCCAAATATTATTAAAAAAAAGAAGAAGAGGAGAAGTGGCACAACAAAAATTCATCTCTTGAAGTTGTGATTCCTTTAAGATCTAATATTTTTTCTCTTGTGATCCAGTTGCCAAAAGATTCATCTATAAAGTTCTTCTCAATCAACCTTGGATAAAATTTCCATTGTTCATCTAGTTCACTACTCTTCTTATCTTTATCTATCTTTCAAGCTGTGATTTTTTCTTTTTCCTTGGTATATTCAATTTCACAACTTAAAAGAACACAAAAATTGTTTGATAAGTTTTAGTCGTGAAAGTCACACTCTAACTTGATAATTGTTCAAGTAAGTTCAATAAGAACCTTAAGAGGGGTAACGAGTGCAAACCTCATTTGTGAGAAACTTGAGTGTGAGTGGAGTGATTATTATTTGTGAGGATTTTCTTGCAGGATTTCCAAAATGTCTCACCATTCCAATGAGGAGGATCATCAACAAAACTTACAAATCAAACCTTGATGGGAGAAATGAGGAGATTGTTACGACATGAGATTGAACCCTTGCATGAAAGAATTGATCAATTGAGGCGGAATCTCAAATGGTTTGTTCACACACCACCGACACCCAAAGAAGGCGTAGAACACAAAAGGTGGAAGATGAAGAGTTTGATGAAGATGATGAGAAGTTACCAGTTCTGGAGAATTGTTGGTCATGAGGCGAATCCTTAACATGCAAGTCAAGGATGATGACGAGGCACAAAGGGAGAACCTTTCCACACAAGATGTAGGTTAATGAAAGAGTATGTAGTGTTATAATTGATGGTGGAAACTGCACTAACGTGGCTAGTGTCTCTATGGTTGAAAAGTTAGGATTTCCTACAATAAAGCACCCAAAGCCATACAAGCTCCAATGGCTTAGTGATTGTGGAGAAGTTCACGTTTCTGAGCAAGTAAAGGTGCCATTTCGCATTGGGAAATATGAAGATGAGGTGATTTGTGATGTGGTTCCTATGTAAGCAAGCCATTTGTTGTTGGGAAGACCATGGCAATATGATAAACGTGTTAGCCATGATGGTTTTACTAACAAATGCTCTTTTTTGTTCATAATCAAAGAAAAGTAACTTTTGTACGTATGACTCCTAGTCAAATCTATGAGATCAAGTGAGGTTACAAGAAGATGCAAAAAAAGAAAGTGAGCAAAAGAAAAAGAGTGAGAAAAAAGAAAATCAAGATAGTTTGAGTGAAAAGAAAAAGAGCAAAAAGGAGAAAAAAGAAGTACTTATCTTGACTGAAAAGAAGAATATTTTTGTGTATTTGAAAAAAAGTGAAATTAGGAGTGCTCTAAATTCTCAATCATTTTTGTGCTTATTTTGTATAAGGAAGCTCATTGACCACTAATGACTTGGCTGTGAATTACCGAGTGGCATTGTTTCTATTTTGCAGGAATTTGAAGATGTGTTTCCCAAAAAGCTCCAAAAAGATTACCACCACTTCATGGTATTGAGCATCAAATTGATTTTGTTCCGGGAACATCAATTCCAAACAAGCCTGCCTATAGAACAATTCCCGAAGAAACCAAAGAGCTTCAAAGACAAGTTGAAGACTTGTTGGATAAAGGATGGTTTTGGGAAAGCATGAGTCCATGTTCTCTACCAGTTCTGTTGGTGCCAAAGAAAGATGAATCGTGGAGGATGTGTATAGACTGTCGTACTATAAACAACATAACAATGAAATATCGCCATCCTATCCTTGATTAGATGATTTGCTTGATGAGTTATATGGAGCAATTATCTTTTCCAAAATTGATTTGAAAAATGGTTACCATCAAATTAGAATGAAAAAAGGTAATGAATGGAAAACTGCTTTTAAAACAAAAAATGGTTTGAATGAATGGTTAGTGATGCCTTGTGGCCTAACTAACGCTCCTAGCACTTTCATGCACTTAATAAATCATGTTTTGCATTAATTCCTTGGCAAGTTTGTGGTTGTCTATTTTGATGATATCTTAGTATATTCAAGAAGTTTGAATGACCATCTTGAATATCTAACATGTGTATTAAGTGTGCTCAGGAAGGAGAAATTTTATGCCAATTTGAAGAAGTGTACGATTTGCACTAATGAGGCTAATTTTCTTGGTTACATTGTGAGTGTCAATGGTATTTTAGTTGACATGGAAAAGGTGAAAGCAATTCAAGAATGGCCAACTCCCAAAAGTGTTAGTGAAGTGCTAAGTTTTCATGATCTCACAAGCTTTTATAGGAGATTTGTCAAGAATTTTAGCACTTTGCTGCACCTTTGATCGAGGTCATCAAGAAGAATGTGGGATTCAAATGGGATGATGACGTGCTATTTTCTCTCGTAGCGCACGTAGTCGTGTCAAGTAGTAAATTAAGATATCATCTAACAGAGAATTTTTAAAAGACTATTGAAATACTCAATATGTTGTTTGTTTAGACACCAAAATCAAGTTTTGAACTAAAATTACTAATCAAATAAAAAAACTGAATTCTATCAATGTAAAACTAGGATTCTTATTCTCAATTTTGATCATTTATTAAGATTGATTAACCAATAAGGTCTATGTTAACTCTAGTCCATTTTGAAGGGATCTTAAGAACCACGGATCTTCTTCTCTCGATAGTACTTACGATTAATTGATAATTAATTAACACTAAGTTTGGCTCTCACCAACCTAATGTCTTTTAACTCCAATTTGAATACACAACCTTTTAATCAATATTAACCACTTAACTGTCTCTCAACTAATTAAGCTATTAACAGTTATTGCCTAATCCTACGTAACCTATCTCTCAATCAAGTTCTATAGTGTTGATTCAATTTTAGGGTGATCAAACCTAAAATGACATTAACACAACAATAACCAATGAATCAAAGCTAACAACCTACATTAATCACAATAAGCACATGGTCACATTAGAATAAGAACCTAAAAAGGATTTAGCCACTCATATTAAAAATAAAAGACAAAGATAAAGAAATGAAGAAAACAAATCCAAACATCATAAATAATAAGAAAACTTAACAATTAACCTTCCTTTCAATCGAAAATCCGGTTTAACCATTCATGATAACACACATGGCTATTGGAATTTTTCTAAGAGAATTTCTAAAAATCAAGAAAGAAAAGAATGTGAGTTTCAAGTCTCCAGAGAGAGAGGGGCGGCTGCTTTTGTTCTTTTTCTTCCAGGGTTTTCCTTTTTGTATCCAAGCCTTGCCAAAGTCCAAAAGTGGTTGGACTTTTTTCTTGTTCACACTTCTCCTCCAAGTCAAACTCCTCCTTCCTTCTTTGTTTTCTTTTGTTTTTTGTCTTCTTTTGTTGCCTCAAGACTCGCACCCGTAGGAAGTCTCCCCCAAATTGTCCAAGTTAACTTCTAATGCCAAGACTTGGTATTTTCTCTCTCTTTGCTTCTTCAATGTGGTTTTTCTTCTTTTCTTTTGTCAATTTTTCCTCCAAGTCAATATTTTCCATTCCTACAACAAAAACATAAAAAAAACATCATATAATGTTCCTTAAAATCACAATAATGATGAGAAAATATTAACAATAAAAATGACATTTTAACCCCTATCAAATTCCCATACCTAAATCATGCTTGTCCTCAAGCATACATTAACTCAACATCTTCCGCTCATTTCTTTCCCTTTTTCAACCCATTTGCAAATAATCCAAAGTTATCACACATTAGAAATCAAGGGTGGAATGACAAGTTAAAGAACAAATCCTCATAGCCCTTTTTCTTCACAAAACATAAACATCTCATTAATCCCAACAATTTTATCGAAATCAAATGCACAAAATTTGATCACCTCTCACAGTTGCACTCTAATCACTCAAAGTGTTTAGGGTTCATTTAGCACTCAAATAAAATATAACATGTCATTACCATAAGCTTGCTTATATATCACATCTCCACCACTAACAAGTATGAATCCATGCAAAAATCAAAGGGACTTAAACAGGTTGTAACGGGGCTTAGGTAAAGGTAGATAAACAAAGGAAAAATTTAGGCTACACAACTCAAGATATGTAGGAACTTTCTTACAAGATTCAAAAGCAATACAAGTACACCTTAGAACCACTTTCTTTTCAAGATCGATATCCCTTTTTTTCTCTTTTTTTTTCTTTTTTTTTTCACACTTAGTTGGACCATTTTGTATACATAGAGAACATTTAATATGTCCAAACTTTTTGAGGAATACATTTTCCTTTTTTATTTAAAGAAAACAGTGGTTCTTTCATTTGGAAACAACAATTTTATCATGCATTTCATTCCCACATACTCTTGACAAAATGGTTTAACGATGGTAAACAAAAACAACAGTTTCAGGCTAATGATGTGGTGTTAAAAACAAAGAAAAGTCAAGGCTCAAACTGGTCAACTAAGGGTACATGTATAGACGGTAAGCTTTTTAGAAAGTTTAAACGGTTCATCCTAAATTCTCTTATCATCTCAAAGCATGAATTTACACTGTGATCTTGACATGCATAACAAAGCAAGTTCTAGAATAAACATGGCCTATTTGACATCACTCAACAAAGAAAAATGTGAGCAAGGAAAAGAAAATACTTTTGTCTCAAATACTCACACAAGCTTCATTGTATCAAATATTGCACATCCTTATTCAATTCAATCATCCAAATCAACGAGATGCTTAAACAAAATTTTGAAAACAAAGGCAAATCACACTTGCTCCTTTTCATGCTTTCCAACTCAACCCCTAATGCACGCTAACTAAGGGGTATTCGAAACAAGTGTCAAGGAGTTAGAAACTTCAAGAAAGACATTCAAATAGTTAAGCATGATTCGCAAAAATTTTAACACCATAACAGCACAAGAACAAGAACAGGCCTCCCCCACACCTAAACCATACATTGTCCCCAATGGATGAAGAATAGGTATAGAAATGTAACACAAAGCTTCTAGCCAATATCCAACAAAATTCACAAAATAGAGCGAGAGAAAGAACTCCCTATATTTTGTCAAAACTTGCTAGAGTTTGTTGGGTCACCATTTGAAATCTCCCCAAATATGCTTCTGTGGTCGAATCGTGTGGGTGAATGAAAATTCTGCACAACGCTTTAAACAATCTCAAAAAGAGGATAAGATTTCGTCTGTTGTTGTTTTTGTGAAGAAGAAGAACAAGAAGAATTTTCTTTTTATGTTTTGAGGAGGAGGAAGGAAGAAGGAGAAAGGAAAGGCGGTACTAGACATAAGAAAGGGAAAAAAACAGAGTAGACACGTCCTAGGGTTAAAATAGATCAGAATATATATATATATATATATATATATATATATATATACATTAATTTTTTTAAATATATATATATATATATATATATATATACATTAATTTTTTTTAATATAGAGAAAGCTATGCCATGTCATGAGTATTCAAGTTGTGGCCGTAAGATTTCTGGACAGAAAATATCCTTACGAACTATGCCATGTCATGACATTCCATGCTATGGTTGTGAAGTTTCTGGAAACCTTCTACTAAACCATGTTGTGGCATGAGTTTTCATGCTATGGTTGATAATTCTTTGGAAGCCGTCTGCTAAGCCATGCTGTGGCATGACTTTTCATGCTACGGTTGACAACTTTCTATTTCTGCAACATGATTTTTTTGCCATTAGACCTGCAACATGGAAAAATCATTATGTCAACTCTTTCCTTTTTTTTTTTGAAGGAAAATTAACAACTATTGGAAATACAAATAAAAATGGAAAAACTTGGTTGAGCCCCCAAGAAGTGCTCTTTTAGGTTTATTAGCTTAGACTATCATATTCTTCAAGGAGTTGAATCAATTAAGAAGGTCGATTGGCGAGAATTGTCCAATACGCCTCCATGGTAAACTTTCAATCTTAGACCATTCACTTTGAACTTTTCTCCTTGAGTGTTGCAAACTTCGACAGCTCCATAGGGATATACATGGCTCACTATAAATGGTCCCGACCATCTACTTTTTAGTTTCCCTGGGAATAGTCTAAGTCTGGAGTTGAATAGCAACACTTGGTCTCCTTGAAACTCTTAATCTTTACCTTGGCATCATGCCATCTCTTCGTACGTTCTTTATAAATTTTGGAGTTTTCATATGCCATCTCTCTTATTGTCTCCAATTCACTCAACTGTAGAAGTCTTTTTTCAGCAGATTTCTTGCAGTCATAATTTAATACCTTGATTGCCCAGTAAGCCTTATGCTTGATTTCTACAGGAAGAGGGCATGCTTTTCCATAAACCAACCTATATGAAGACATTCCAATAGGTGTTTTAAATGTTGTTCGGTATGCCCATAAAACATCATCCAACTTTCTTGCCCAATCTTTTCTTGATTTGCTCACTTTTCTTTCAAGTATCTTCTTTAATTCTCTGTTGCTTACTTCCACTTGTCCACCTGTTTGAGGATGGTATAGAGTGGCGATCTTGTGTTTTACCCCATAATGAGCTAGCAATGCTTCCATATTCTTGTTACAAAAATGCGTTCCTCTATCACTTATGATAGCTCAAGGCATCCCAAACCTAGCAAAGAGTCTTTTCAAGAATTTGCAAACTACTCTTGCATCATTTATGGCACATGCTTGAGCTTCAACCCATTTGGATACATAATCCACACAGACAAGTATATACTTGTTTCCGTCGAAACAGAAATGGCCCTATGAAATCTATGCCCACTCAAATATTTCGACCTTTAGAATTCAGTTGTAGCATTTCATCCTTTTTTGAAATGTTGCTACTTCTTTGACATGCGTCATCGAGTACAAATTTTCTAGCATCATGGAAGAGTGTAGGCCAATAGAACCTGTTTCAAGAACCTTAGAAACAGTTCTTGTAGACCAAAATGACCACCATTGACCATCCCATGGCGGTGTTGAAGAATTGAATTGGTTTCTTCTTCTCCTACACATCTTCTTATCATTCCATCTCTCGCATAGCTTCCACATACGGATCATCCCAACAATAAGATTTAGAGTCATATATGAGCTTCTTCCTTTGTTAACTATTGAATTCTTCAGAAACTTTCCACCTAAGACAAAATTAGCAATGTCCGCAAACCATGGCACATTTAAACTTTGAATTTCCAACAACATCTTGTCCTAAATAGCTCATGGATTGGTTCTTGATTTCATTTTCTTCTTCTTGCTCTAACTGCAATTTTGAGAGATGATCAGCTACCAAGTTCTCTAATTCTTTTTTGGCTCTGGTCTCAATGTCAAACTCTTGGACGAGGGGTATCCATCTTATCAGCCTTGGCTTTGAGTCCCTCTTGTTTAAGAGATACTTGAGTGCTGTATGATCTGTATATACAATAACTTTAGAACCAAGAACATAAGATCTAAATTTATCAAAAGCAAAAATTATCGCTAGCATCTCCTTCTCGGTTGTGGCATAGTTACGCTGCATCATTCAGAGTTCGGCTTGCATAATGGATGACATGAAGTTTATTCTCCCTTCTTTGGCCAAGTACACGGCTCCTATTGCATGATCACTTGCATCACACATCAATTCGAATGGGAGGTTCCAATTAGGTGATACAACTATAGGAGCTGATATCAAGGCTTCTTTCAACCTGTCAAAGGCCAATTTACAAGCATTAGTAAAATCAAAAGGAGAATCCTTTTCAAGTAACTTACAAAGCGGTTTAGAAATTTTTGAAAAGTCCTTGATGAACTGTCGATAAAATCCTGCATGTCCTAGAAAATTACAAACTCCTTTAACATTGATAGGATATTGAAGCTTTTTAATGGTTTCTACTTTAGCTTTGTCCACTTCAATTCCTTGTGTTGATATTCTATGGCCAAGTACAATTCCTTCTTCCACCATAAAATGGCACTTTTCCCAATTCAACACTAAATTTGTCTTTTCACACCGTGTAAGAACTTGCTCCAAGTTGTCCAAACATTCTTCAAAAGAGCTTCCATAGACTGAAAAATCATCTATGAACACATCCATGATTTCTTCTACCAAATCTGAGAATATGGCCATCATGCATCTCTGGAAGGTTGCTGGAGCATTACATAATCCAAATGGCATCCTTCTATAAGCAAATGTGCCATAGGGACATGTGAATGTCGTCTTCTCTTGATCCTTTGGATCAATTGCTTTTTGATTGTAACACAATAGCCATCTAAGAAACAATAGAAAGCATGCCCTGCTATCCTCTCCAACATTTGATCAGTGAATGGTAGTGGAAAATGATCTTTCCTTTGTATCAGAATTTAACTTTCTATAATCAATGCATACCCTCCATCCAATCACCTCTTGTTGGAATCTACTTACCTTCTTCATTTTCACAATGGTCATGCCTCCTTTCTTTGGAACACAATCGATAGGACTTACCCATGAACTATCTAAAATTGGGTAAATAATTCCAGCATCTAATAGGATAACCACCTCTTTCTTTACCACTTCTTGCATGTTTGGATTGAGCCTTCTTTGCCTTTTAATGGTTGGCTTGTATCCTTCTTCCATCAAAATCTTGTGCATGCAATAAGATGGATTTATTCCTTTTATATCAGAAATTCGCCAACCAATTGCTCTTATTCTCCTTTTAAGCATTCTTACAAGAAAGTCTTCTTGGTCTTGGGTAAGTTTAGAAGATATGATCATAGGTAAAGTTTGATTCTCTCCAAGAAAAGTATACCTCAAGTGTTGAGGTAGAGGTTTCAAGTTTACATTTGGTGGTTTTATGATTGATGGTGGTGTAGGTTCAGTATTTGGTAATTGGATTTGAGAAAAATTTGTATGGTGGTTAAAGTATTCTTCATCTTGGAAAGATTGTTCCTGCATACACTCCTCAATATTCTCCAATTCATCACAATTTGCCAACCCCTTGGACTTCATCACACATTCATTCACCAAATCAACTCTCAAACATAAATCAGTCGGAAAGATGTTTCATACTTTGATAGATGTTGAACTTACAACTCTCCTCTCCTACTCTTAATGTCAACGCATCATCATAAACATCAATAATTGCTCGTAGTGTAGAGGAATGGTATGCCAAGGATCAATGGAACATCTTCATCTTCTTCAAAATCAAGAATAACAAAATCTACTGGAAAGATGAATTTTCCAACCCTTACAAGCACATCTTCTACTATGCATTCTCATCCCTTTATTGTCCTGTCCGATTGTAATCGAATGTTTGTTGGTTTTGCTTCTTTGAGATCCGGTTTCTGTAAACTCACAAAGGCATAAGGTTAATAGAAGCACTGAATCACATAAAGATTTTTGAAATTTTAAATTTCAACAGAACATGGAATAGTAAGACTCTCTGGTTGCTTTATTTTCAAAGGAAGTTTATTAGAAATGATTGCACTGCACTCCTTTGTAAGTGTGACTGTCTCAAATTCTTGCAAATTTTTTTGTTGGAAATCAACTCCTTTAAGAACTTTACATATTTTGGCATTTGGTCTAGACATTCCACAAAAGGCATATTGATGTGGAGAGTCTTAAATCTTTCCAAAAATTTCGCAAATTGCTGATCATGCTCCTTTTTTTTCAACCTTTGTGGATATGGTACTGGAGGATCATATGGTTTAAGTGGTGGTGCATTTGCCGTAACTGTGTTCTCCACCTTCTTCTTATTCTTTATATTTTTCAACCCATTCACTTTCTTGCTCTTTCTCCCCGTCCTTCTTTTTTTCTTCATAGTCTATTGTTGCTTTAGGGGTTTGGATCTCTGTACCCCTCCTCAAGGGGATAGCTTTTACATGCTCTTTAGGATTCCTTCCAGTATTGCTTGGTAATGCACTTTGATTTCTTGTTGATAAGGTATCTGCTAATTGCCCCATTTGCACTTCAAGATTATGAATAGAAGAGGAATGGTTTCGAATCATTTGTTCCATCCTCTTTTGAGCTTCATCTTGTTGACCCATCTTTGCTGTCATAACATCCATGAATTTATCCATTTTGCTTTCGATCAAAACTGCCTTTTTCTTGTTGAAACTGATGTTGGGGTGGTTGAAACTGATGCTGGGGAGGTTGTTGTGCATTTTGAACTCCAAATCCTGGTGGTGCATGTGGTCGCCACTGGTTATTCCCTTGATTTCCCCAAGAGAGATTGGGGTGGTTTCTCCAACTTGGATTGTAGGTATTACCATAGACTTGGTTTTGAGGTGCCTTGAAGTTCCCCATATAATTGACATTTTCTGTAGACATTCCTTGCATCATTCTACACTCTATTGTAGGATGGCCCTCTTAACATAATTCACAAGAGGATGATAATGAGGATACTACATTAACGTTTACTTTGTCCATCCTTTTTGTGAGAGCATCAAGTTTTGCATTCAACATGGTAAAATTGTCCACTTCCATTACTCTCCTGCCTTCTTTGAAATGGTCCTCATTAGACCACAAACTTTGCGTATTGGCCATCTCCTCAAAGAGATCTAAAGCATCTTCGGTGTTTTTGACATGATTGTACCTCCAATGCCGTGCATCATTATTGGCTCTAACCGCATGATTGACTCCTTTATAGAATGATTACACTAAATCCCTTGTAGGAATCAATTGAGGTGGGCATTGTTTCTCAAGGTCTTTGAATCTTTCCCAATACTCAAAGAATGTTTCATCATCTCTTTGAAAGAAAGAGTTAATCTCATTCCTAATCCTCATCACCTTTGCAGTGGTAAGTATTTATTAAAGAAAGTCAGATAGAGCTCTTGCCAAGTGTTGATGGAGTTGGGTGGTAAGCTTGTAAACCATCTCTTTGCTCTTTCCATAAGAGAAAATGGAAAGAGGATCAATCGATTGCATCGATCAGACTCCATTCATCTTAAAAGTAGAGCAATACTCCAAAAATCGTGACATATGACCAAATGGATCTTCATGTGGCAAGCCGTGAAATGATGAATTCTGAATTATCTCAGATCATTGCCGCTTAATTTCAAGTTATTAGTCAGAACCGCCAGACTTACAATTGGTGTTTGGTCACCTTGCACATTAGGACTCACAAAATCTCGCATTGTTCTTTAGCCCCTAGGAGGTTCCTCTCTTTCATTGTCCCTTCCATTCATGTTGCTTTTTTGCTTTTTCTTCTAACGAACTGTCTTTTCTAGCTAAAAATCAAGTGGTATCAACGAAAATCCTTGTTTGCATGCACTCCGTGTGATGTGCATACACTAAAAAAAAAATTCCTGCAATACCACAATTAAAAACAGAATTAAAAAAACATCTAAATCAAGCAACACAAATTTTCTTAACAATATCAATTTTATCAAAATTCCCAAAGAATAAATAAGAAAAACTTGACGTGCTATTTTCTACAAGCGCGTAGTCGTGTCAAGTAGTAAATTAAGATATCGTCCCACGAGAATTTTAAAACTAACTATTGAAATACTCAATATGTTGTTTGTTTAGACACCAAATCAAGTTTTGAACAAAAATTACTAATCAAATAAAAACTGAATTTCACAATGTAAAAACTAGAGATTCTTATTCTCAATTTTGACCATTTATTAAGATGGATTAACCAACAAGGTCTATGTTAACTCTAATCCATTTTGGAAGGATCTTAAGAACCAGATATTCCTCTCGGATAGTATCTACGATTAATTAATGATTAATTAACACTAAGTTTGACGGCTCACCAACCTAATGTCTTTTAACTCCAATTTGAATGCACAACCTTTTAATCAATATTAACCACTTAACTGCCTCTCAACTAATTAAGCTATTAACAAAGTTATTGCTTAATCCTACAGAACCTATCTCTCAATCAAGTTCTATAGTGTTGATTCAATTTTAGGGTGATCAAACCTAAAATGACATTAAGCACAACAATAACCAATGAATCAAAGCTAACAACCCACATTAATCACAATAAGCACATGGTCACATTGGAATAAGAATCCTAAAAAGGATTTAGCCACTCATATTAAAAATAAAAGACAAAGATAAAGAAATGAAGAAAACAAATCCAAACATCATAAATAATAAGAAAAGTTAACAATTAATCCTTCCCTTTAATCGTAAAATCTGGTTTAACCATTCATGATAACACACATGGTCGTTGGAATTTTTCTACGAGATTTTCTAAGAACTCAAGAAAGAAAAGAATGTGAGTCTCCAAGTCTCCACACAGAGGGGCGGCCGCTTTTGTTCTTTTCTTCCGTGGTTTTCCTTTTCAGATCCAAGCCTTGCCAAAGTCCAAAAGTGGTTGGACTTTTTCTTGTTCACAATTCTACTCCAAGTCAAACTCCTTCTTCCTTCTTTATTTTCTTTGTTTTTGTCTTTTGTTGCCTCAAGACTCTCACCCGTAGTAAGTCTCCCCAAATTGTCCAAGTCAACTCCTAATACCAAGACTTGGTATTTTCTCTCTTTGCTTCTTCAATGTGGCCTTCTTTTCTTTTGTCAATTTCTCCTCCAAGTCAATATTCCATTCCTACAACAAAAACATAAAAACATGATATAATGTTCCTTAAAATCACAATAATAATGAGAAAATATTAACAATAAAAATGACATTTTAACCCCTATTAGATGAAGAACAAGAGTAAGCTTTTCAAAAGCTTAAATTTCATTTAACTAATGCTCATTTGCTTTCTTTACCTAATTTTGACAAAACATTTAAAATTGAATGCGATGCTTGTATTGGGATATGGCTATCTTGATGCAAGAAGGAAGACATAGCATACTTTAGCGAAAGCACTAAGTGGGGCAACTCTCAACTATCCTACCTATGACAAAGAGATGTACTACTTATGGGCTAAAGAGTTCGTGATCCACACTAATCATGAATCATTGAAGTTTTTGAAAGGCCAACATAAGCTCAACAAAAGGCACGCAAGATGGATGGAGTTCATGGAGACCTTTCTATATGTCATTCGATAAAAGAAAGGTAAGGAAAATATTGCAATCGATGCACTCTCTAGGAGGTATGCCTTGCTTTTTCTCTTGAATCTAAGATATGTGGTTTTGAACAAATTAAAGAGTTGTATCATGATGATTTTGATTTTGGTCAAGTGTTCCAAGCATGTGAAAAGGGTTTTTGAGAAATTTTTAAGCATGAAGGGTTTTTGTTTAAGGAATCCAAGCTTTGCATTCCTAACTCTTCTTTGCGTGAATTGTTAATTAGGAAATGCACTGAGGGCCTTATGGGACACTTTGGTATAGCTAAGACTTTGTCAATTTTGCAAGAGTATTTCTTTTGGTCAAAAATGAAAAGTAATGCTGTGAAAATTTGTGAAGAATGCATCATTTGCAAAAAGGCAAAATCAAAAGTCCAACCTCATGGCTTCTACACACCTTTGCCAATTCTAAAGGAGCTATGGGTTGATCTTTCAATGGATTTTGTTTTGGGTTTGCCGAGAACTAAGCATGGAAAAGATTCAATTTTTGTGGTTGTTGATAGGTTTTCAAAAATGGCTAATTTCATTACATGCAACAAAACGAGTGATGCATCACACATAGCTGATTTATTCTTTAAAGAAATTGTTCATTTGCATGGCATGCCAAGAACCGTTGTATCTGATCGAGACACCAAATTTTTGAGTTATTTTTGGAAAACTTTGTAGGGAAAATTGGGAACAAAACTCTTGTTTTCTACTACTTGTCATCCTCAAACCAATGGCCAAACTGAAGTTGTTAATCATACATTATCTACTTTATTGAGGTCGATCATTGGTAAAAAATTAAAACTTGGGATGTTTGTTTACCTCATGTTGAATTTGCATACAATAGGAATGTGTATTCTTCCACTAAATTTTCTCCTTTTAAAATTGTTTATAGTTTTAATCCATTATCTCCAATGGATCTAACACCTTTTCTTGTGAGTGGGAGATTGAATTTAGACGACAAAAGAAGGCTAAATTTGTGGAGCAAATCCATGAGAAGGCAAGACTTAACATCGAGGAGAAGACGCGAAGATACGAACAACAAGCTAACAAGGGTCGCCATAAGCTCATTTTTGAACCAGAGATTGGGTTTGGCTACATTTAAGGAAAGAAAAGTTTCCAACACAAAGAAAATCTAAGTTGCAACCAAGAGGAGATAGGCCTTTTCAAGTTTTAGAACGCATCCATGACAATGCCTACGGACTTGATTTCGAGTAAGTATGATGTTCATAATGTCTTCAATGATTACGATTTAAGTCTCTATCATGCAGTGGTGAAGATTTGAGAACAAATCCTTCTCAAAAGGGGAATGATGTGAACTCGGCCCAACTTCTCGACATTCGGCTCAAAGATGTGAACTTGGAGCCAAAGACGTGAACTTAGCGACCAAAGATGTGAACTCTATGGCCAAAGGTGTGAACTTTCTTTGCCAGAGATGTGAATTCGGCCCCAACTTCACATCCAATTCAATGGAGCGATGGTCCAAATTCAAGAGTGCATTTGATCCAAGTCAAAGATCAATTTTGGTCTTAAAATTGGTCCAAATTCTAGCCTATCAATTATTAAGGTAGTCAAGTGTTGAAGACTTCAAATTCAATGATCAATCATTTATTTTGAGGCATTAGAGGACGAAGAGTCATGGCTGAAAATTCAGTCAAAAGAAAATTTTAATGAAGTCTTGGAAGCTAGCTCAAGATGCATGAATCTAGTCATTCCAACACTTGATCAACGTACCATTCCAATGTACCTTTTATTTAGTCAATAAATCATCTAGAATGGTGCGTAATTAATATATTAAAATACAGAATTTTATTAGTCTTGTCAAAGTCTAGTCTAGAAGTTAGTAAGTCAAAATTAATATTTATTTTTCTTGTTTCTAGACAAAGATATTTAGGATTTTTTAAAGACTTTTGTAGCCTATATGAGGGGGACATTGACCCCCTAAATTTCATATCACGATTTAAATAAGTGATGAATTTCAAAAATGCTCCGATAGAGGTTATGTGTGAAGCGTTCCCCATCTACCGAGTGGGAACGCAGTGTGGATTGATGGCTTGTCCCAGAATGCATTTCTTCATTCAGAAGGTTAGTGCAACTTTTTCATACTTGTTTCTTTCAGAGGAAGAAATTCCACAAGACTGCCGCAAATCTAATGAATCTCAAACAAAAGAAGGATGAATCCCTTAAGTCATATGTGGAGAGATTTCAACGATGAGAGCTTGCAAATAGCTAATAGAATAGATCAATTGATAATCTTATCCTTCATGAATGGTTTGAACCCAGAACCATTCTATACAAAATTGGCTCAGGACACCTCAATTAATACTCAAACGCTTTGGCAGATGGTGAAAAACTACACAAAGAGGGAAGAAACCAATCGAAAGAAGAGGGAAAATGAGAAACACGGGAAAAAGCATCAGGATGATGCTAAAGGAAAAAATCCCCCAAAAAGTGTCTTTTGACAGTCAATTATAAATGGTTGGTTGGAGCCTGAGTCCACGAAAAAAGCTTAACACCACTAACCAAGAGTCGCACTGAGATCTTAGCCATACATAAAGATCTCCTTTGACCTCCTGTCCTGTTAATCGCAGTGTCACATAAAAGATCTTGGCACATCTGGTGCGCTTTCCACAACAATCACGGGCATGACATCGAAGATTGTAAAGACCTCAAGAAGGAGATCGAGGATTGTATCCATAATGGAATGCTAGGTCAATATGTTTAAGATGGCATTTAGGCCCAACCCCACCGATGTCAAGGGGGGGTGGTTACCATATCGAAAAGATGGGATCATCCCATGATCACCATATTAGTCGATCAAAACAATCCTTCACAACAGCTTAGCACCTCACTCTACCCAATGACAATCGTAATGTCACCAATGTTATTCACAGCATATTTGAAGGCTATCCAGAAAGTCAATCACAATCGGCAATCAAGGCCAATGCGAAGAGGATTTCTCCTCAAGAGCCAGTTAGTAAACGTTTTAAACCTTTTGAAATTATTTCCTTTTCAGAGAAAGATGCGGTTCCTACCATTAGCCCGCATAATGATGCTCTAGTCATTAAAGCCATAGTCACAAATAAAGAAGTGCATCGAGTCTATGTTGACAATCGAGTCCTCGTATATAGATTGTTTTCGCAAGTTGGAGATCGACTTTGCGGCTCAAGCCATCAAGTATGTCGTTGATGACATTTGCCCATGAAGTTGTTCATCCAGTGAGGATAATCACGTTCGCGATCAATGGGGACTACCCTTGGGATAAGACCATCATGATGGATTTTTACGTCGTGGATGCTCTATCCCCTTTAATGCAATCATTGGAAGATCTTGGATGAATAAGGCTAAGGCAATGTGATTACCTTATCATCCGTCATGAAGTTCTCCTACGAACATAGCGTAGCTTCAATTGAGGGACCAATACACAGCAAGAGAGTGCATGTGTATTGTTATTAAGGGCAAAAATAATTTGACAAAAGATGTACATGCTATCCAAGTTGCAGATATACTTCAAACCGACCTCTAGGTAACACCTTGGGAAGTATGAGCAAAGGTGCTAAGTCTCCCTAAAGGTCCCGAAAACTCCCAAGCTACACCTCAAGACTCTAAGGTGTGGAAGTATCTCTCAAAGGTCTCGGGAACTCCAAGGTCACACCTCAAGAACCCCGATGCAGTACACAAAGGAATACCCGATCAAATCTCGAGAGATCACCGTGAGGTACAAGAGGTTGAAGTGGATGACAACCATCCCGACAGACAGTCAAAGTGGGTTCTATGCTGCCGCAAAGTGATTAAGGACCATATTATTCTTCTCATATGCAACTATAAAGAGGTTTTCACTGAGTCCTCAAGACATGCTAGGAATTTCACCATCTTTGGCGACGATAAATATTGATCCTAGGGTGAAACCTGCTCAACAGAAGAAAAGATCACTTGCCCAAGTAAATGCAAGGTCAATGAAGAGGTGAAGAAATTACACTAGTTTGATATCACAAAAGCTATTTTACCCAACTTGGCTATCTAACCTGTGTTGGTTAAGAAACCTGATGACAGCTGGCAAATGTACATAGATTACATCAATCTCAATGAATACCGCCCAAAAGATCATACCCTTTACCAAGAATCGATCAAAAGGTTGAAGCCATTTTTGGATATGAGGTTCTTATTGATGGAAATATGAGGGCCAAGACAACTCCACATAAAGAACCAAATTCATACCCGAGAGAACATGCCGACGTGAAGGAGAGAATTCACCTACAAAGAGATGTCTACAATTTGATCCATTACAAGACATTGGAGGGCCTATGACTAGGTTAAGAACCAAGAGAATGCAAGCTTTAACAACTCTTCTAATTAAATTAATTGAAGCTCAAGCTTATGGCAAAGAAGGAAGAACGATTTAACCTAGTTCACAAAGTTCACCATATGTCATTCTACTTAGTATTGTGAATGATGGACCAAGTGTTTCTAGTCTTGCTTCATGAATGATGTTCATTATGGCAATCCAATTCAAGAGTAGAAAGTTCTAGCTCACCAAACACAAGTGACCGCGTCTCTTTGATTCTTTCCACACTTGGATTTTAGTTTAGGAAGTATTTTCTTTTCTTAGAATAGGAATCTTTTAGTAATTTGTTTTCTAAAAGTATTTTAGTTTCCTAAGAGGCAAGGAATTCTAATCCTTCTATAGGATGGTATTTCCCTTGGCCACACAATGTCAAAAATTATAAAGGCCATCGGTCGCATGAAGCAAGGACAGACTTTGTTCAATACAAATTTGAGAGCTTTTTGCTTTTCTTTTAGTTCTAATTCGAACTAGTTTTGAGTCTTTAAGGATAGTCTCTTAGGTTCAATTTAAGCTATCTTGTTGAGTTTCTTTCTCTCAACAATTTGAGCATGCTTCTTGGTTCCAATGGACAACCCTATCACGACCAAGTGTTGGGGTTAAGCCTTCGAGTGTCAAGTTGACAAAAGCAAAGTCCTTCTTCGCAATTTGGAGTTGGTGTCTTGCTCAAAGAAAAAGCAATTTAACCTAGAGGACGATACTAGGATCTACACTGTATTTGTTGCGAATTCAAGACTTTAGTAGAAGATTCATATCAGTTTGCTATCAGAGCTGCCTTTGGGTTGCTCTTTTTTTTTTGTTGTTCATATCTTTTCGTGTTTTATTCTCTTTGTTTCCAACTTACTGCTTTTGTGTGTTGTGAGTCTTGTTCTGTCCCTGATTTCTTCACAATTCGCTATCTTCGTGCTTAAAAAAAAAAAGAAAATCGCTGATCAATTGTTTAAAACTACTGTCATGAATTCTGCTTCAGTTTCGCCGCCTATCTTTGTGTTTAAAACATTTTATTATGAGCTTCATCATTCAACATGAATATTGGTTGAAAAAAAGACTTGACTTATTTATTGTTGCAAGTAAAATGGTGTTGCAAATTGTGAACCCGACGGTTGAAAATTTGGAAACTTGTTGTGAAAGAAATTCTCAAAAAAGCCGAAAACCTGACTGGAATTGGATTTAATCCAGAATTACAAATTGTTTATTTGGCCTGAGTTCGGTCGATCAATTGCAATTTCATATTCACGAAGTATAATCATTCACGATCACATGGAGAACTTCATTGAATATTATTGTTTTCGGTCATTAAACTCTATTTCCTTAATTATAAAAATTTAGTCATAAACTCCTTGTTGTTCAAGTTCTTTGCTATCTTTGTTTTTGACCTCTTAATTATTTCTTCTTGCTTTAATTTGAATCGTTGCCTATTCTTTGTGACTCTTGAAGCTTATTCGAGTTCGAACTATTAAAAAGTAATTGAGTGTGAGTAAGCCTATTTAACAATCCTATCACTATAAAAAGAGATATCACCTTATCTTGATTAGAGATTCATACATTGGAAAATTGGTTAGAGGAAGTGAGGTAGGTTATTGTTTATTGCTAATATTGTTTGAGCAGATGGCTACAAACCCAAAAGAACAAGAAAAGACATGAAGGAATACCTTAAGGGCTTAGCTTCGCTCTAGAATTAGTCCATAGGAGAATTGATCAAATGAAAATCACAATGGCTCAAGTTGCATCTCAGAAAGGAAGCATCCAATTAAGCGACCAAGGCCGAGGAGCATCAAGAAGTTACTCAAACAAACCCTAGGGAGAAAGATAAATCCAAAAAGGATGAAACAAGTAGCTCATCCGAGGAAAAATCCAAGACTTCAAGTTCGATTAGGATCATTATTCTACAAAAGTAAAAGAAAATCCAAGAAGGATAATAATCTTGCTAGTATTAAGTTGCAAATTCTAGAATTTGAAGGAAAGAATGATTCGAAGCATACATAGAATGGGAGGAGAAAGTTGAAATTTTTTTGATATCCATGAATTTTCTAAAAAAGAAAGTTAAGTTGGTGGTGGTAAAGCTTTACGGACATGCATTTACTTGGTGGCTAAGAACTTGTCGCCAAAGAGAAAAGAAGTTCAAGCAGCCAATTTCATCTTGGATTTCATTAAAAAGATCATGAGAAAGAACATACCTCAACACAAAAGAGAGTTGTTGTAAAAGCTTCAAAGCTTGACTCAAGGGAGCAAAAGTATAGACAACTACTACAAGGAGATGGATCTTGCCATGTTATGCGCTAATGTAGAAGAAGATGAAGAAACTACAATGGCAAGGTTCATGAATGGACTTAATAGGAACATTGCTCATCTTGTTGAGTTGCATCATTATAACAACTTTAAGCGGCTATTACAAATGGTGAAAAGGTTGAGAAGCAACTTAAGAAGGTACTACAAAATTTGAGAAGCTCAAATCCGAACAATGAGTGGCGCAACAACAACAATAACCACGAGTTGGTGGGTTTAATTCTTTAAGTTCCAAAAGTACTCAATGGAAAGGAGGTTCAAAGATCTAATCCAGAATGGGAGGAAGTTTGTACCACAAACTTCTTCAAAGGTGAGTAACCCTAAAACCTCATCTAGTTCAAATAATACTAACACCGGTTCTTCTATCCAATGTTTTAGGTGTTTAGGTCGAGGACATGTGGCTTCTCAATGCCCAAACTCTCGAACCATGACTATCTTAGATGATGGAACCTATAAAAGTGAGAGTAAGGAGGAGTTAAGTAATCAAGATAAAGACCTAGCCACAATCTATGAATAGTGGAGGCATGAAGAGGATCAACCGATTGGAGATTGTTTGGTTACAATAAGAGCTTTGAGTGCTCAACTTGAGGAGGACCCGATGATCAAAAGACAAATATTTTCCATTCTAAGTGTTTAATTAAGGATCAAATTTGTATGTTAATTATTGATGGAGGATCGTGTACTAACCTAGCGTTTTCTTTTCTTGTAGATAATTGAAGCTTAAATGCTCATTGCATCCAAAACCATACAAATTACAATAGATGAACCAAAGTGGATCACTCCGGGTCACAAAGCAAACCTTGGTAAGTTTCGACTTGGAAATTATATCGACCAAGTTCTTTGTGATGTTGTTCCTATACTGTGCTACTCACCTCTTTTAGGACGACCTTGGGAATATGATTGTAATGCAAGTCATTCGGGAGGACTAATAAGTATCACCTCATCAAGAATGGAAAGGCCCTCACACTAACACCTTTGCCACATTCGGAAATCAGATTTTTTCAAAGAACAACAAAGGTTGAAGCAAATGGAGTGAATAAGAGAACAAAAGAAGGTTGAAGAAGGTCCAAACCTTATCAAACCGTGAGTAAAAGTTCCCTTCAATTTCTAAAGATAAGGTTTTGGTTCTCATGAGTGAAACCGAAAATACACACCTATCACTGAAAATTTTAAAGGTAGCTTCTATGCTTGCATGAAGGATGTTGATCGAGCTTTAAATGCAAGTAAAGAATTTGTACTAATTATCTTTCAAGAAGCATTATTTACTAATGATGAGCTACCAAGTGACTTGCCCTCACAAGTCAAAGTTATTTTGTAGGAATTTGAAGATGTTTTTTCGTAAGATCTTCCTCAAGGACTTCCACTTTTAAGGAATTGAGCATCAAATTGACTTTATTCTTGGCACAAGAATTCCCAACCGACTCAGCCTACCAAGCCAACCTCAAGAGACCAAAGAGCTTGAGGCGAGTCAAGGAATTGCTAGATAAAGGTCATGTACAAGAGAGTCTTAGTCCATGTGCGTTCCACCATCCTTGTTCCAAAGAAGGAAGGTACATGGAGAATGTGTACTAATTGTAGAGTGCTAATAAAATTACAATTAAGTATAGGCATCCAATACCTCGCCTTGATGACATGTTTGAGGAGTTGCATGGTTCTAAAAATTATACTAAAATTGACTTTAAGAGTGGATATCATCAAATACGTATTAAAGATGGAGATGAATGGAAATCGCTTTAAAACTAAGTTTGGCTTGTATGAATGGTCATCATGCCTTTTGGATTAACTAATACACCTAGCACATTCATGCGCCTAATGAATCATGTTCTTAGGCGGTTCATCGGAAAATTTGTAGTTGTTTATTTTGATGACATCCTCATTTATAGCAAGAACTTGAAGAGCATGTGAAGCATATTAGATCTGTCCAAGTGTCTTGCGTGAAAACCAGTTATTTGCTAATATCAAGAAGTGTACTTCTTGTTCCGTGAAAAGAGATTATGTGTGCCAAATTGTTCACTTAGGGAACTATTAGTTCGAGAATCACACTCAGGGGGTCTCATGGGACATTTTGGTGTTTTGAAAACATATGAGATTTTAATTGAGCATTTCTATGGGCTTAATATGAAAAGAAATGTAGAAAAGTTGTGTAGTTCATGCATTCAATGTCGTATGCTAAATCTACTTCTAACCCTCAAGGTTTATATACCCAGTTACCTGTTCCTTCTATTCCCTGGATTGACATTTCTATGGGTTTCATATTAGGGTTACCAAGGTCACAAAGGGGTAAGGATTTGATGAGAATCAAATATTCATGAACTTAGATATGTGTTTTTCATGCTTTTTCATAGATTTCACTAAGATATGCCATGTTTATTAGAGAAATCACATTATATTTGTGATTCTCATCTTTTATTTGTTTTGTAGGAAAAAGGGGATAAAAATCACTCATCTTCCGGAGTTCATAACGTTTGATACAAATGTCCAAATGAGATTATTAAAGATGATATGGAAAGATGAGAAAGAGAGCTAAAACTTTCATGAAGAACGTTTTCTCAAATTCTGTAAGCAAAGGGACCAAAACTGGACAAAAGCAGAACAAGGCATGAACCAAAGAAGAGGAAAAAGGGAAAAAAACATCAGCCATCTTCCGGAGTTCATAACTCTTGATGCAGACGTCCAAATGAGATGAATCAAGATGATATGGAAAGATGAGAAAGAGAGGAAACTTTCATGAAGAAATTTTTTTCAAATTCTGGACGGAAAGGGACCAAAACTGGACAAAATCAGAACAACGCACGAAAAAAAGAGAGGTTGGACAGAAAGTTGAGATCGCCACAGTTGTCGGAGACCGCAATGGTTAACCTCCGCCTGCAAACTTCAATTTTTCATTTTGAGTCCCACAAGTTTTTGAAGCTTCACAATTGCACCCCAACATCCCTACTTGTATAAATACCCTATTTTCTGAGAAAGGGATAGAAGAGAATAGGAGAGTAGATGGTTAGGGTTAGGTTTTGATTTTTACATATTTTCCCCAAACTTAAGGATTTTCATTTGGGGCTAGGGTTTGGCTCTTTTGCCTCTTGAAGCCTTCAATCTTTGGAGTTGTTTTGGCTTGCTAAGTGTTGGAATTTGTTGGATTTACCAATCTTTTGATTAAGGGAAGTATTTCTTACAAATTTCTTATGCTTTCAATGGTGAAATCTTCTTGTGATTGTTGGTTGCTTGAAGCCATGAGACGCTAACTTGTCTTGGGTGATTCTTGGTGTTTGATGTATGGGTTAGGTTTATTTTGATTCCTTGTGGGTTGTATAGTGATGGGCTTGCATTAATTGAAGTTTTCCTAATTGTATTTAATGAATTGACATGCATTGAATTGTGGCCACATTTAGTGTGTGTTCTTGGTGTTCGTGTGTGTTTTAGAATATACATGAACTTAGACCAAACGTAGGAAGAACTACCTAGCATTCTCTAGATTTAGGTGTTTGAGACAAGAAACAACTACCATATGAGCTTAATTGTGCACTAAAATTGTGTGGAAGCCATAGGTTTTAGTGTGCACAAGGTAGAAGTGAGACCGAAAGGAGATCTTCTATTATTTAATTCCATTGAGACCGAAAGGAGATGTGGAGTGAAAATTAGGTGGCTTTCTTGGATTAAATACTTAAACTAGGGAATGTGAAGTAGTTAGCTAAAACATCTAGGGCTAGAATTGTGCATTAGAGTTGTGTGGAAGCCATAGGCACTAATGTGCTCTAGGTGGGGATGAGACCAAAGGAGATTCCTCATTCTATAATTTCAATGAGACCGAAAGGAGATTTGGAGTGAACGGACGTAGCCACTTAGTTAAGATGCCCTACACTCTGGTTGCCCTTAGGAGTCAAAGTAACCGAACCCTTGCATTGAACCCAAGGATCACCCTTTTTCCTCATTTGTGTATTTCTCTTTGGTTAAGTGAATTCTTCAACTTAATATTTAGATTTTAATATTCTCTTTATGTGCATACTTTTATTCATGCTTCTTAACTAAAACAAAAATCACTCTTTACATCACTATTTAGCAAATAATTAATCGCACTTGAATTTGTGTTTGTCCCTTCCTGTGGAAAATGATCCTATGCTTTACTACAATTGATTAAGTGAGGTTTAGGTGTATATTTGTGTGAGTTTGATCTTTATTTTGACGCACTTTTGGACACACCAATTCCGCTCACAGATTCCATTTTTGTAGTCGTGATGATTTTCTAAGATGGCTTATTTTATACCTTGCAGAAATCGGATGATGCGAAACATGTAGCTGAATTATTCTTTGAAGAAGTCATTCACTCCATGAGGTTCCACGAGCCATTGTTTCCACGATGTCAAATTCTTGAGTCAATTTTGGAAAATTTTGTGGGAAAGTTGGGCATGAAGTTGTTATTTTCAACTACAGGACATTACAAACCGATGGCTAGATTGAGGTAACAAATCGTACTCTTGGTACCCTATTGTGCATTGATCAAAAGGAATCTTAAAGATTGGGAAGCGTGCATTTCAATTGCTGAATTTGCTTATAATAGAATTGTCCATTTTACTACGAGTTATTCCCGTTTGAAATTGTTTATGGATTTAATCCATTAACCCTCTTGACTTAGTGCCATTGCCAAGTAATGAGAAAGTAAATCTTGATGGTGTAGCAAATGCTAAGTTTGTTCAAGACTTGCATGAGAAGGTATGCCTTCAAATCCACAAGAAGAATGACTATTATGCTCAAGTTGCCAATAGAGAGCGAAAGCAAGTACGCTTTCAACCCGGGGTTTGGGTGTGGATTCACATGAGCAAAGAAAGGTTTCCAACTCAACAAAGAACTAAGCTTCATCCTTGAGGAGATGGTCCTTTCCAAATTGTTGCATGCGTGGGCGAGAATGCTTACAAGCTCGACCTTCTATGTGATTATGGACTTAGTGCCACGTTTAATGTTTACTCCTTTCCTTGTTTGAGTTGGATGACGACTTTATGGACTCGAGGGCCAGTCCTTTCAAAGAAGGAAGGACTGATGGAAATATGAGGACCGAGACACCCACAACATGAAGAACCAAATTCCTACACGAGAGAACAAGCTGGACGTGAAGGAGAGAATTCACTTACAAAGAGACGCCCATAATTTGATCTATTGCAAGACATTGGAGGGCCTATGACTATGTCAAGAACCATGAGAATGCAAGTTGCCTTAACAACTCTTCTAATTGAATTAATTAAAGCTCAAGCTACGGTAGCAAGGAAGACCGATGAACCTAGTTCACAAAGTTCATCATATGTCATTCTACTTAGTATTGTGAACGATGGACCAATGTTTCTAGTCTTGCTCCATGAATGCAGTTCATTATGGCAATCCAATTCAAGAGTGGAAAGCTCCACTCGCCGAACACAATTGACCGCCTTTTTAATCCTTTTCGCATTTGGATTTGAGTTTAGGAAGTATCCTTTTTCTTAGAATAAGAGTCTTTTAGTAATTTGTTTCCTAAAAGTATTTTAGTTTTCTAAGAGGCAAGGAATTCTAATCCTTATAGAGGATGGTATTTCCCTTGGCACAATGTCAAAATTATAAAGAGGCCATCTACTGCATGAAGCAGGGCAGACTTTGATCAATACAAACTTGAGAGCTTTTTGCTTTCTTTTAGTTCTAATTTGGAACTAGTTTTGAGTATTTAAGGATAGTCTCTTAGGTTCAATTTAAGCTATCTTGTTGAGTCTCTTTCCTCAACAATTTGAGAGTGCTTCTTGGTTCCAAGGATAGCCCTATCACGACCAAGTGTTGGGGTTAAGCCTTGGTGTCAAATTGACAAAAGCAAGGTCCTTTTTCATAACTTGGAGTTAGTGTCTTGCTCAAAGAAAGAACTATTTTATTCTAGAGGATGATACTAGGACCTACACTTTGGTATTTGTAGCAAATTCAAACTTTAGTAAAAGATTCGTATAATTTATGTTCCTTGACGCTTACAAAGGCTACCATCAAATCCTAATGGCTGAAGAAGATGCCAAAAAAACTGCATTCATCACAGAAATGGGAGTTTTCTACACCAAGATGCCCTTTAGATCAAAGAATGCAGGAGCAACTTATCAATGTCTTGTTAATCGTGTATTTTCCAATCAAATAGGTAGAAACTTGGAAGTATATATAGATGACATGGTGATTAAATCACGAAAAAGTGCAAGTTCACCTAGGATCCAGGAAACCTTACACCATGTTAAAAGTAGGATGTATCAACCCTTAGAAGTGCAATCGTTGAGGTAGGATTAGGAAAATTCTTGGGTTTCATGGTTTCCAAAAGGAATTGAAGCC
The DNA here is from genome assembly GCA_020080225.1 of Gynochthodes officinalis. NCBI lineage: Eukaryota > Viridiplantae > Streptophyta > Magnoliopsida > Gentianales > Rubiaceae > Gynochthodes > Gynochthodes officinalis. Next base: position 6,972,918 of record CM034622.1, read on the forward strand.
AATCTAGATAAAATAAAAGCCATCATAGAGATAGCACCTCCTGACTCTAAAGGAGGTTCTAAACTAATAGGTTCACTAGCACTTGAACCGATTCCTGCCTCATCCAGATCAAATCTTCCTTCTTTCAAACTCTAAGGGAAGCTAAGAACTTTAAATAGCATGAGGATTGCTAGAAAGCATTTGAAGAATCAAGAGGCACCTAGCAAGCTTACCGGCTTTCGTAGTGCCTCTACCCAGAGAGGTCTTGTATCTATACTTGGCATCCTCGGATAACGCTGTTAGTGCAGTACTCATTCGTAATGTTGATAGCGGGCAAAGACCAGTCTACTACGCTACCGTGTGCTCCAAGGAGTCGAGGCGAGGTATCTTTCGATAGAGAATATAGTCCTAGCTCTAGTTTATGCCGCTCGAAGATTGAGACCTTACTTTCAAGCTCATCCAATAAGTGTTCTCACGATTGGCAATCAAATGTATACTTTTCAAACCGAAGCTTTGGGCCATTGGTGAAAGGGCCATCAAGTTGGGGAGTATGATATCTAATATCAACCTAGATAGCTATAAAAACACAAGCCATCGCAGATTTCACCTTGAGATGTCTACCTCAAGAACCCCAAAAGTTAACCCCTCACAGTCACCCAAAAACACAAAGAAAGAAATGGGTGACCCAAAGGTCTAGGTTTTGTATGTAGATGGGGCCTCAAACAAGGATGGCAGCAGAGCAGGTTATTGCTCAGAGTCCCGAAGGTCACATACACCTTGCGCTTTGATTTTAAGGCAACCAACAACGAAGTGTACAAAACCTTAATTACAGGACTAAAGTTGGCTCAAAATATGAAAACAAGAGAGGTGTGCATATACGGTGACTCTCAGTTGTTAATCAGTACAAAGGCTCCTACGAGGCTAAGAAACCTCAAATGAGAAAGTATCTCGATAAGGTACGCCGCCCCAGTCACTCTTTTTATAGTTTCATAATTGTCCAAATTCCCAAATCCAATAACAGAAGGGCTGATGCCATAAGCAAGTTGGCATCTTGACATTCTATCATTGAATAAAACAATCCTCGTGAGATTTTTCTTTGTAGAAGTACTAAAAAAGTTCATGATGGTTATCGAGGAGACGAGAGATACTGGATGACTCCTACATGGAGATACATATAGAATGGGAACTTTGGATGACAAAATGAGGCAAGAAGATTGAAGTCAAGCCTAAAGGCACCTCACTATGCTATACAAGACGGAATCCTTTACAAGTGATCCTACTTACAACCTTTGCTTAGGTGTTTTGAGCCTCAATAGCGAATTACATATTCCAGAGGTGCACCTGATCCTATGGAAGCCACATAGGGCCCCCGTGTGCTAGCAAAGAAGATTATCCGATAATGATACTACTAGGCAATGATGTTCAATGATGTTGACGATTTCATGCACAAATGCGTCAAATGCACTTCACGCTCCTATAGTAAGGCGATCTTAGATGGAAATGATTAACATTGAGTTCGTGGCCTTTCACACAATGGGGAATTGATATCCTCAGCCTTTCTTGAAGCCTTAGGATGCTTGAAGCTCTTAATAGTCACTATTGACTATTTCACCAAGTGGGTAGAGGTGAACCTATGGCTTTTATAACTGGGAAAACATTTTGAAGTTTGTATGGAGCAAGATAGTTTGATTTGGTATTTCTTACATGATCATTTCAAATAACGGAAGCAGTGATGTGAACTTGGCTCTAACTTCCGACATTTTGCTTGTAAATGTGAACTTGGAGTCAAAGTTGCGAACTCAACTCACGGATGTGAACTTCGAGTCAAAAAGATGTGAACTCGAACAAAGGGAACTCGCCCAACTACACATCCAATTCAATGGAGCGACGGTCCAAATTCAAGAGTGCATTTGATCCAAATCAAAAATTAATTTTGGTCCTAAAATTGGTCCAAATTCCAACATATCATTATTCAAATAGTCAAGTGTTGAAGACTTCAAATTCAAGGTCAATCATCTATTTTGAGGCATTGGAGGAAGAAAAGTCATACTTGAAAATTGAGTCAAAGGAAGTAATTAATGAAGTCTTGGAAGCTAACTCAAGATGTATGAATCTACTAATTCCAACATTGGTCAACGTACCATTCCAATATGCCTTTAATTTAGCCAATAAATCATCTAGAATGGTGCGTAATTAATGTATTAAAATGCAGAATTTTATTAGTCTTGTCAAAGTCTAGTCTAGGAATTAGTAAGTCAAAATTAATGTTTATTTCTTCTAGACTAAGATATTTAGGATTTTGTTTAAGGCTTATTGTAGCCTATAAATAGGCATCTTTTGTATTGTTTTGAAGAAGCTTTGAAGAATGAAATTGTGAGTTTTATCTCATTTTGGGTTCTTTGAGAACTTAGAACTTATCAAGTTTCTTCAAAACTTGTGGCATTCGAACTAAACTTATCAACCAAATTTGGTGTAGTTGGTTGTGGCATTTTATACCAAAGTTCTTATCTCTTTATAGATAGCGGGTCGTTTACACTATCCATCTAGCATCCCTTAGAAATATCTTGGGCAAATTTTTATGTTCCCAATCCTTCGGATTGGATTCACATCATTTGGTATCAGAGCCATTTCTAAGGGTTGCATATCCTTTGTTTTCCTGTCACAGGTTGGGCAAGGATCCTAGCAGTGAGTTTGGAATTTAACAAGTCACATTCTCATCTCCACTTCTCTTTTCACTTTATTCATTACAAAAAAAGAAGAAGAAAGAAGTCTTGGCGAATATTAAAAAAAAGAAAAAAAGAAGTGGATACACAAATTTCTTTTCTTGAAGTTGTGATTCCTTTAAGATCTAACATTCTTTTCTCTTGTGATCCAAGTTGCCAAAAGTTTCATCAACAAAGTTCTTCTCAATCAACATTGGATAAAATTCCATTATTCATCTAGTTCATTATCTCATTATCTTTGTTTATCTTTCAAGTTGTCATATCCTCTTATCCTTGGTATATTCAATTTCACAACTTAAAAGAACACAAAAATTATTTGATAAGTTTTAGTTGTGAAACTCACACTCTCACTTGATAATTGCTTGAGTTCAATAAGAACCTTAAGAGAGGTAAGTGTAAACCTCATTTGTGAGAAAATTTGAGTGTGAGCGGAGTGATTATTATTTGTGAGGATTTTCTTGCAGAATTTCCAAAATGTCTCACCATTCCAATGAAGAGGATCATTAACAAAAATTACAAATCAAAGCATTGATGGGAGAAATGAGGAGATTGTTACGACAAGAGATTGAACCCTTGCATGAAAGAATTCATCAATTGGAGGCGGAATCTCAAATGGCTCATTCACACACCTCTAACAACATCCAAAGAAGGTGTAAAATACAAAGGGTGGAAGATGAAGAATTTGATGAAGGTGATGAGAAGTTACCAGTTCATGGTTAATTGTTGGTTATGAGACAAATCCTTAATATGCAAGTCAAGGATGAAGATAAAGCACAAAGAGAGAATCATTGCAACATGCTACGTTAAAGGAATGGTATGTAGTGTTATAATTGATGGTAGAAGTTGTACTAATGTGGCTAGTGTTTCTATGATTGAAAGTTAAGGTTACCGACAACAAAGCACTGAAGCCATACAAGCTTCAATGGCTTAGTGCTTGTGGAGAAGTTCACATTTCCAAGCAAGTAAAGGTGCCATTTCGCATTGGTGATTTGTGATGTGGTTCCTATCCTAGCAAGCCATTTGTTGTTGAGGAGGCCTTGGCAGTATGATAGACGTGTTAGTCACAATGGTTTTACTAACAAGTACTCTTTTGTTCATAATAAAAAAAATGTAACTTTTGTGCCTATGACTCAGTCAAATCTATGAAGATCAAGAGAGGTTACAAGAAGATGCAAAAATAAAGTGAGCAAAAGAAAGAGGTGAGAAAAAGAGAATGAAGAGAGTTTGAGTGAAAAGAAAGAGTGGAGTGAAAAATAGAATGAAAAGAAAAAAGAAATAAGAGAAAAGCACTTTTCTTGAGTGAAAACGAAGAAAATTTTTGTGTATTTGCAAAAAAATTGAGATAAGCCTTCTCTAAATTCTCAATCTCTTTTTGTGCTTATTTTGTATAAGGAAGCTCATTTGACCACTAATGACTTGGTCGGTAAATTATCGAGCGACATCGCTTCTATTTTGTAGGAATTTGAAGATATGTTTCCCAAAAAGTTCCAAAGGATTACCACCACTTCGTGGTATTGAGCATCAAATTGATTTTGTTCCGGAACATCAATTTCAAACAAGCCTGCCTATAGAACAAGTTCCAAAGAAACCAAAGTGCTTTACAGACAAGTTAAAGACTTGTTGGATAAAGGATGGGTTCGAGAAAGCATGAGTCCATGTGCTGTGCCAGTTCTGTTGGTGCCAAAGAAAGATGGGTAATGGAGGATGTGCATAGACTGTCATGCTGTGAACAACATAATGGTAAAGTATCGCCATCCTATTCCTCGATTAGATGATTTGCTTGATGAGTTATATGGAGTAATTATCTTTTTCCAAAATTGATTTGAAAAGTGGTTACCATCAAATTAGAAAGAAAAAGGGTGATGAATGGAAAATCACTTTTAAAACAAAACATGGTTTGTATGAATGGTTCGTGATGCCTTTTGGCTTAACGAATGCTCCAAGCACTTTCATCCGTTTAATGAATCATGTTTTGCGTGAGTTCCTTGGCAAGTTTGTGGTTGTCTATTTTGATGATATTTTAGTGTATTCAAGAAGTTTGTATCACCAACTTGAACATCTAATGTGTGTATTAAGTGTGCTCAGGAAGAATAAACTTTATGCCATTTTGAAGAAGTGTACTTTTTGCACTAATGAGGTTAATTTTCTTGGTTACATTAAGTGCCAATAGTATTTTAGTTGACATGGAAAAGGTGAAAGCAATTCAAGAATAGCCAACTTCTAAAAGTGTTAGTGAAGTGCCAAATTTTCATGGTCTCGCAATCTTTTATTGGAGATTTGTCAAAACTTTAGCACTTTAGCTGCACTATTAACCAAGGTCATCAAGAAGAATGTGGGGTTCAAATGGGATGAAGAGCAAGAGCAAGCTTTTCAAAAGCTTAAATTTCATTTAAGTAATGCTCCTTTGCTTTCTTTACCTAATTTTGACAAAACATTTGAAGTTGAATGTGATGCTTCGTATTAGAATAGTATTGTCATGATGCAAGAAGGAAGACCCGTGGCATACTTTAGCGAGAAGCTAAGTGGGGCAACTCTCAACTATCCTACCTATGACAAAGAGTTGTACACCTTGGTCCGAGCTTTGAAGACATGGAAGCACTACTTATGGGCTAAAGAGTTAGTGATCCACACCGATCATGAATCATTGAGGTTTCAAAAGCCAATATAAGCTCAACAAAAGACATGCAAGATGAATGGAGTACATTGAGACCTTTCTATATGTCATTCGATATAAGAAAGGTAAAGAGAATGTTGCACCGATACCCTCTCTAGGAGGTATGCCTTGCTTTCTTTTCTTGAATCTAAGATACTTGGCTTTGAACAAATTAAAGAGTTGTATCATGATGATTTTGATTTTGGTCAACTGTTCCAAGCATGTAAAAAGGGTTCTTTTGAGAAAATTTTTAAGCATGAAGGGTTTTTGTTTAAGAATCCAAGCTTTGCATTCCTAACTCTTCTTTTTGTGAATTGTTAGTTACGAAGGCACATGGTAGGGCCTTATGGGACACTTTGATATTGCTAAGACTTTGACAATTTTACAATAGCATTTCGTTTGGCCAAAAATGAAAAATAATGTTGTAAAATTTTGTGAAATTGCATCATTTGGAAAAAGAAAATCAAAGGTCCAACCTCATGGCTTATAGACACCTTTGCCAATTCCAAAAAAGCCATGGGTTGATCTTTCAATGGATTTTGTTTTGGGTTTGCCAAAAAACTAAGCATGGAAAAGATTCAATTTTTGTGGTTGTTGTCAGGTCTTCAAAAATGGCTCATTTCATTGCATGTAACAAAACGAATGATGTATCACACATTGTTGATTTATTCTTTAAAGAAAGTGTTCATTTGCATGGCATGCCAAGAACCATTGTATCCGATCGACACACAAAATTTTTGAGTTATTTTTGGAAAACTTTGTAGGGAAAATTGGGAACAAAAGTCTTGTTTTCTACTACTTGTCATCTTTAGACCGACGGCCAAATTGAAGTTGCTAATTGTACTTTATTTACTTTGTTGATGTCGATCATTGGTAAGAACATTAAGATTTGGGATGTTTGTTTACCTCATGTTGAATTTGTATCCAATAGGAATGTGCATTGCTACTAAATTTTCTTCTTTTGAGATTGTTTATGGTTTTAATCCATTATCTCCAATGGATCTACCACCTTTGCCTATGAGTGAGAGATTGAACTTAGATGGCAAAAAGGGCTGAATTTGTGAAGAAAATCCTTGAGAAGCAGGACTTAGCATTGAGAAGAAGACACGAAGATATGAACAACAAGCTAACAAGGGGTGTCATAAGCTCATCTTTGAACTGAAGATGGGTTTGGTTGCATTTGAGGAAATAAAGGTTCCCAACACAAAGAAAATCTAAGTTGCAACCAAGAGTGCATCCGTGATGTACCTCTGCACTTGATTTCTTGAGTGAGCACGACGTTCATAATGTCTTCAATGTTTCGATTTAAGTCTCTATCATGCAAGAATCAAGATTTGAGGACAAATCCTTCTCAAGAGGAGGGAATGATGTGAACTCGGCTCTAACTTCCGACATTCGACTCGAAGTTGTGAACTTGGAGTCAAAGTTATAGACTCAACTCAAAGATGTGAACTCGAGTCAAAGATGTGAACTCAAAGGACCAAAGGTGTGAACTCTATGGCAAGTGATGCGAGCTCGGCCCCAACTTCACATCTAATTTAATGGAGCGATGGTCCAAGTTCAAGAGTGCATTTGATCTAGATCAAAGATCAATTTTGGTCCTAAAATTGGTCCAAATTCTAGCATATCATCATTCAAATAGTCAAGTGTTAAGGACTTGAAATTCAAGGTCAATCATCTATTTTGAGGCATTGGAGGACGAAAAGTCATGGCTGAAAATTCAGTCAAAGGAAGTAATTAATGAAGTTTTGGAAGTTAGCTAAAGATGCATGAATCTACTCATTCCAACACTGGTTAACGTATCATTCAAAAGATGTTTTATTTAGCCAATAAATCATCTAGAATGGTGCATAATTAATGTATTAAAATGTAGAATTTTATTAGTCTTGTCAAAGTCTAGTCTAGAAGTTAGAAAGTCAAAATTAATATTTATTTCTTCTAGACTAGGATATTTAGGATTTTTTTAAGACTATTTGTAGCTTATAAATAGGCATCTTTTGTACTGCTTTGAGGAAGCTTTGAAGAATGAAATTGTGAGTTTTATCTCATTCTAAGGGTGGGGACTTTGCTTCCAAGATCCCAAACATCCTAAAAGATAGGGACTTTCGTCTCAAAGGTCCCAAACATTAGGACCTCTGACTCAAAGATCTCCAACAATCTACGGGATCTAGGGTCCTTCAAAGGTCCCAAGGACAACTTCAATGCTTTATTAAATAAATAAAATGCAGTAGAAAACACTTATACTTTTCCTTTCCCTATTCTCTTCTCATTTTCATACTTAGTCCTCTCTTGAAGTATTTATTAAATGTTGCTTTACCCCTTGTACGCAGCAGACAAATGACCTTATTGGGCCATGAGCTCCAATTCTTCCATCATCACATCCACGAGATCTTTATCTAAAGGTGTCACTTTCTGCACTGGCCTCTCTTTTAGATGGGTTTCCATTTTAGTGATTTTGAGCTCCAAGTCTTGCATTCAAAATCAGAACTCAAAGATTTGTTGCTTATATGGCTTCAAAGACATCGTGGAGACCCTAGACCTCTACGCGTTCTCTTATTAACCTTAATGAAGGTGAAATTGCAACCCAATCATAATCGACTTGATTATCACAACTCAAGATTCTTATAGTATTCAATAATGGATGTTCCCGCAAAACAGATCCCAAAGTGATTCTCCAGTGAAAACTCCGATGCTCAAGTTAGTATTTTCACGGAGTTCGTAATTTTTAGTTATTAGAGCTTGTCACATATTTGGTTGTACTTTCCGCTTTATTTACCTTCTACCATCATTAGTGGGATTTGCTATCACGGATAGGTACATGGATTACGGTGTAACCACCGATTGCACGCCCCGCAATTATAGGTTGTAGTTACGTGCTTATGGATAGATATCATTCCGCTGAGTTCCCACTTCATGACCTAGGGCTCAAGGATCCCATTCACTTAGAGTGATTTCAGTATTATCTTTACTAATCCGCAGACGCAGTAGTTCTATAGTCAAGTGGAGGTACCATTGTAGGTATCGTAAAGTTCGGACCTTGACTCTAAGGTCTAGAACTTTGCATATCTCTCAAGTCGGATCTTTGGCTTAGAGATCCGACTCGTTTGGCGACTATGTGGGTTGAATAACCCATACACATCATAAGCCTCCCAAACCTTAGCATGACATTGTCGGGCCGAGGTCTCATAAAGGGTTGGCGCTTACGGAGAGAGAAAATGAGTGGGTAACTATGTTTATGTCGCTTATAACTAATTGTGAGTTGTGAGATCAATTATTATCTGCTTTTTCACGGGTATAACATTAAATGTCGTGAGGTCTAAAGAGATTTGTTGTGGTGATACACTAAGCTCTAGTGGGTTGTATAAAGGTGTAACTTTTCTTCTAGGTTTTCTGTCTCATCGATTTCATCGCTATTGCTATCCAAAAGCTCGAGCTTTCTTGTTTTGGTGAAGAGTTTGCACAGTTTGTAGGTGTTCGTGGGCAATAGCCAATACATCCTTTTGCTACTGTTCTAAAAAAGTAAGTATGACTTCTTCTTACTCTTTGTCATCCGAGTCTTTTTTGGGAGGAAAGACGATGTCTTTGACTAAGGAATGCAATAATGCCTCCGAATCACCACACAGAGTGGTTGAGTCCGCAGGCCTAGGATAACTAGAGGAAGAGGGTTTTAGTCGATCTAGTTCAAAGGAAGAAGGGCACATGTCGAGGCCCAAAGTTCCTAATTACAGAACTGGAATAACTAGTTGCTCCCCCTTGGTGATGTATCCTTCGGCTTTACTCCTATTCTTGAGGGCTTGTCGGTTTTAAAGTGACGTGAAAGAACTTAAAGAAAGGTACCATATTGGTAAGGAGTATGGAGTGAGAGCCCCTGCAAAGGAGGGTAGGTGTGTAATCCACCCGTTGGTTATATTGTTGTGTATGAAGAATATCTTAAGTTGGGTATTAGTTTCCCTATTTGTCAACTTCTGGTTGACCTTTTGAATTATTATGACGTAGAGTTGGCCCAGTTGGCACCCAAGTCAGTGAGATTTATAATTGGTTTTGAAGTTTTCTGCTGAAAAGGCAAAATGAAAAATTTTGTTGATCTTTTTAGATATTTTTTCTGCATGAAAAAATCTGCAAACTCTTTGGGTTATTTTACATTTTTCCCAAGATAAAAGAGTAAGACAGTGAGGCCTTTCACTCATCATGAGTGGAAAAGAAGGTTCTTTTTCATTAAATCTGAGATTTGTGGGTTAAAAATGGGGTGGTTTTATAGAGAGAGAACCAATGCGTATCCAAATCGAAAAGAAAACCTCGTGACTGCATACATAGAGCTCTGATGGGAGAGGATTTGCAACTATACTAGAAGATTGGTTAAGTATAAGTTGAGTCTCGCGTGGCCGATATATGATCTTTAATTGTGTAGTTTGTCCGAGTTGATGAGGGTAGGGATTTTGTGTGAAATTCATAAAATTTGTTTATGATACAATGAGTAATCTTGTTCATGTTTGATTTTGTAGTGAATTTGGGCTTAGTTAAGGTGGAGCCTATGGTAGCGACTCACTGAAGTCAAGATGCTCTGTGATCGTGAAAGTTGAGGTGGGAGAGCCTTCTAAAAGGAAGGTTGATGATGATATGGTGGAGATTGCCTCTATCAAAGAAGAAGAGGGTCAATGTACCACCAAAGAAGAAGAAGTCCAAAGCAAAAGTTGAGGATGCGCCTCCGAGATCGCGATGTTGTTTTCAAACCCATAGAGGAGGAGGCAATTAAGGTTTAGGGTTTGCCAAATTATCGTGAGAAGGTGCCGAGATGCCACTAGCGGAATTGAATGACAATCTTGACATGTTGTTCTATGGGTAACAATTCCCAATTGACTCATTTGTTTTTTTAAGTATCATAGTGTAAATGTTTTAGGGTGTAGGCATTTGTCTCTTGGGATGAATACTTCCTTAGGGTCAGAGGTGATGTGATTCCAACTGAAGGATTTGGAAACACTTAGAAAGTTGCCCAAGATATGTCTAAGGGATACGAGTTTGGGTAAACCGTGACTGCTATCTATAAAGAGATAAGAACCTTGGTATAATAACGCCACAACCACTTATACCAAAATTGGTTGATAAGTTTAGATCGAACACCACAAGTTGATAAGTTCGAGAACACCACAACTTGATAAGTTTGTTGAACACCACAAGTTTTCAAGAAAACTTGATAAGTTCCAAGTTCTCAAAGAACTCAAAGATGAGATAAAACTTACAATTTCAATTATTCAAGCTTGTTTTCAAAGTAGTACAAAGATGCCTATTTATAGGCTAAAATAAGTCTTAAAAAGTAAATAAATAAATCCTAAATATCTTAGTCTAGAAGAAATAAATATTAATTTGACTTTCTAACTTTAGACTAGACTAATAAAAATTTTGCATTTTCATATATTAATTACGCACCATTCTAGATAATTTATTGGCTAAATAAAAGGCACATTGGAATGGTACATTGACCAAGTGTTGGAATGAGTAGGTTCATGCATCTTGAGTTGGCTTCAAGACTTCATTAAATTCTTCTTTGACTGAATTTTCAGCCATGACTTTTGTCCTTCTATGCCTCAAAATAGATGCTTGACCATTGAATTTGAAGTCTTCAATACTTGACTACGTGAATAATTGTTGGTTGGAATTTGGACCATCTTTAGGGCCAAAATTAATTTTTGACTTGGATCAAATGCACTCTTGAACTTGGACTTTCGCTCCATTGAATTGGATGGGAAGTTGGGGCCAAGTTCACATCTTTGACTTTGAGTTCGCATATTTGAGTCGAAGGTTGGGAACATCGCATCTTTGAGTCGAAGGTCGGGAAGTCGAGTCGAGTTCACATCAGAGTCTCGCTTGGGATAAAAATGATCAACTTAAGGAGGCCGAGAGGGCCTTTATTGAAGCAAGGAAGAAATTGGAGAAGGAAATAGCAGATATGGTTGAAGGAAGGAAATGGAGGGCAAAGTGTTATCCTTCAACAATAGCTACAGAAAAGAAAGATGAGGTGCAACGGTGCACCAAAGATAGCATAGGAGGATTTTGCCAAGTTGTTGGTGAAAAGGTGTTTCACATGCAAGACTTTGAAGTTTGTTGTAAACTTTTGTAGGCACCTTTGAAAGGTCGAAGACATGAGGTAGCCATTGATATTCAGAGAAGACACCTTTGGCCAAGTTAGAGGAGCTACCTAGTTATGACCTAAAGTTGAAGCCAGCTACCTGTGCATGTATGGACACTTTGGAAGAAGGGTTTGATAGCTCCTTTGCTTCGCTAAAGCATATTGCTTCTCTCGTGAGAGAAATCGGTGTGTGCAAAAGTGCGTCAAAATATAGCTTAAACTCAAACAAATTTACACCTAAACCTCACTTAATCAATTGTAGTAAAGCATAGGATCATTTTCCACAGGAAGTGGGACAAAACATGATTTAAGTGCGACTAATTATTTAATAAAGAGTGATGTATAGAGTGATTTTTAAACAAGAAGTATGAATAAAAGTATGCACATAAAAGAGAATGCTAAAATCTAAATGTTAAGTTGAAGAACTCAACTTAAACAAAGAGAAACACACAAATGAGGAAGGAGGGTGATCCTTGGGTTAAATGTAAGTCGCTATTTTGACTCCTAAGGGCAACCGAGTGTAGGGCATCTTAACTAAGTGGCTATATCCATTCACTCCAATCTCCTCTCCTTTCGGTCTCATCAAATTATAGAATGAGGAATCTCCTTTCGGTCTCATCCCACCTAGAGCACATTAGCGCCTATGGCTTCCACACAACTCTAATGCACAATTCTAGCCCTAGATGTTTTAGCCAACTACTTCACATTCCCTAGTTCAAGTGTTTAATCTAAGAAAGCCACCTATTTTTCACTCCACATCTCCTTTCGGTCTCAATGGAATTAAAGAATAGAAAATCTCCTTTCGGTCTCACTTCTACCTTGTGCACACTAAAACCTATGGGTTCCACACAATTTTAGTTCACAATTAAGCTCATATGGTGGTTGTTTTTGTCTCAAACACCTAAATCTAGAGAATGCTGTAGCTTTTCCTACTTTTGGTCCAAATTCATGTAAATTCTAAAACACACACGAACACCAAGAACACACACTAAATGTGGCCACAATTCAATGTATGTCAATTCATTAAATACAAGTAGGAAAACTTCAATTAATGCAAGCCCATCACTCTACAACCCACAAGGAATCAAAATAAACCTAATCCATACATCACACACCAAGAATCACCCAAGATAATTTAGCCTCTCATGGCTTCAAACAACCAACAATCACAAGTAAATTTAACCATTAAAAGCATAGGAAATTTGTAAGAAAAACTTCCCTTAATCAAAAGATTGGTGAATCCAACAAATTCCAACACTTAGCAAGCCAAATCAACTCCAAAGATGGAAGTGTTCAAGAGCCAAAAGAGCCTAAACCCTAGCCGCTTGGAAAAATCCCCTTAAGCTTGGGGAAAATGTGCAAAAAATCAAAAACTAACCCTAACCATCTACTCTATGTTGTTTTCTGCAGAAAATGGGGTATTTATACAAATAGGGACGTTGGGGAACAATTGTGAAGCTTCCAAAACATTAGGGACCGTAAATACAAATTTCAAGTTTTGGATGAATAGTAGACGCGGCCAACAGTTGCTGCACCATCGCGTCGCACGTGCGATCGCAGCTGCGTCGTTGCAGACCATCGCGGTCTACTGTTCACAGGGAACCACCGCTCATGTCGTTTTGACGCCATGCATGTCAAAAGTTTCACAACCCATTTTTGGTTCAAGGTTGTTCTGATTTTGTCCAGTTTGGTCCATTTTCTTCCAAAATTTGGGAAAACTTTGTTCATGAAAGTTTTTTCTATTTCTCATATTTCCATAGCATCTTGAATCATCTCATTTGGACATCTGCATCAAAAGTTATGAACTCGAAGATGGCTGATTTTTGCCCTTTTTCCTCTTCTTTGGTTCATGCCTTGTTCGCTTTTGTCAGTTTTGGTCCTTTTTGCTTACGAAATTTGAGAAAACGTTCTTCATGAAAGTTTTAGCTCTTTCTCATCTTTCCATAGCATATTTAATCACCTCATTTGACATTTTCATCAAACGTTATGAATTTCGGAAAAGGAGTGATTTTTATCCCCTTTTTCCTACAAAACAAACAAAGATGAGAATCACAAATATAATGTGATTTCTCTAATAAACATGGCATATCTCAATGAAATCTATGCAAAAGCATGAAAAAAACATATATAAGTTTATGAATATTTGATTCTCATCATTCTCGCAGCTCCCATGACCCTAGAAGAACTAAGTGCCTGTAGTGAATGAAGATCTAGACTCCTGGTTGCAAATGCACTTTAATTGACCAAGCCAAGGCTAGAATCTCACACAGGCGTGAAACCCAAAATGAGGCTTGCTTTTAGGCTTACTCTATTTGTTTTTCTCCTCGGATTTGTTATTGGATTGTAAAAATGATTGGTGATGGATTTGGATGGTCAAAGTACTAATTTTTCAATTTTCATTTTATTATTATTATGTCAAGAATTGTTATTACCAACAAAAGCTTTTGTTGGCAACTTGTATGATAAAGTTAAGGCTTTTGAAGCTGCACATACAGAGCTTCAAGAAACTATCTCTCATTTAAGAGAGGAGAATAAGGATCTCCAAAATCACTTGACGTGCTTGGAGTATCGAAATCACTGCCTAAATGAAAACATAGTGCAACAAAGAAAAGATGTCGAGGAATTCACCATATGCATAAAATGAAAGAAATAAAAGAAAATTGCTAAACTTTCACCGGGATTGAGGGTCTTACTCTGAGTTTAAGGGTAGAGATGAAACAATCCGCACCTTAACCAATGAGGTTGACAAGGAACGCTAAGAGGCGTAAAGTCTCCAAGATGCGTTGAAACCGTACAAAGCAGATCCGGAGTTGCAATTGGAATTTAGGACTTGGAGGTCCCAGATTGCCGAGATGGTGACCCGCTTAAGAGGTGCAGGTTTGAAAGTAGGATCTTCGATAGAGATCCCGTGGATATAATGATGGAAGAATTGAAACTTATGGCCCAACAAGGTCAAGTCGATACGGTGAGTGTACAAGAGTAAAGAAACAATTTTTAATAAATACCTGCAAGAGAGGACTAAGTATGAAGGTGAGAAGAGAAAAGGCAAAAAAAAAGTTTAAGTGTTTTTGTTCATATGTTATTATGTAAAAAATAACTAAAGTTGTCCTTGAAACTTTAGAACCGATGTTCAAGACCTTTGATGCTAAGTTCCCACCCTTGAGGATGTTTGGGAATTTTGAGGTGAAGTTCCCACCCTTGAAGATGTTTGGGAACCTTGTAAAAATATTTTGTTCTATTTATTATTATTACAGCTCTTTTTTCTCACCCCATAGGATGTTTGGTTTTAACATCCATGTGGATGTTTGTATCTCCTCACCCACATGAGATGTTATGGAGTTCACAACTAAACTCAAATGAATCGAGATTGCACGTGAATTCCTCGATTTAAAACTTAGCAAAACAGCTTTTGCCACCTTGAACCGAGTTTAGGGAATTCATAAGTTCACTACTCGATTTAAAAGAGTGAAGTGACATTTTATTCAGAATAAAGATAATTAAACATAATAACGCTTTAGATTGCTAAAGTGCCAAACTTGAGGCAAGAAACTTCCTCCATTGTGGCTAGCCAAGAGCTTCCTAACCTTTATGCATCACCGACTTTGTAAGGCTCTTCCTAGTTGGCCTTTAAATTGCCAAGTTTCGAGTTCACTTGCCTTATTTTTTGCGTAAAACTAGATTTCGCTAATTCATTGAACTTCACCCGCTCATTGTAGTATTTTGCCATATCTTGCTTATATCGAGCTTCTTTGAGGCTAAATCCTACATTTCTCTAACAAGTCAAAGTTGAGCTCGATAACTTTTCATTAGCTTCAACATTAAATGCCACGACTCGAGGACTTGGAACCCTTATTTTTGCTAGGATCACGCCTTCACCCATATGTGAGGTTATAAAGAGTCTCATCTATTGCTATTTGAGCCGTGGAAAGTAAGCCTACAATACATTTGGGAAATTTTCCACGAATCCCTTTTACTTTATCCAACTAAGTTTTCACCCTTGTAAGATGGTATGGTTGGTGACCTTCACTTGACCGCTGGTTTGTAGGTGTGCAACAAAAGTGAAGTTCTGCTTGATCTATTGCCTTCGCACCAAGATCGAAAGGGTTGTCCGCAAATTGCTTCCCATTATATGATATGATCACATGAGGATACCAAATCGCAAACAATCTTACTCCACACAAACTTCGTAACATTCTTTCTAGATATCATAGCCATGGTTCGCTTCTATCCACTTGGTGAAATAGTCGAAATCGACTAATAAGAACTTCAAGCATCCAGAGCCTTAGGAAAAGGTTTGAGAATATCAATTCCCATTACGTGAAAGGTCATGAGTTTTGGATGCTAATCATTTCCATATGAGGTGTTCTACTGTGAGCGCGTGAAGTTGGCACTTGACACATTTGTGTAAGTCGCTTGCATATTTGAACATAGTTGGCCACCATACCCCATCGGATGATCTTTTGCCAAGATGCACGCCTTATGTGGCTTTGCAAGATCCAAGGTGCGCTTCTTGAGTATGTAATTCGCTTAATGAAGCCCAATACACCTAAGCAGAGGTTGTAAATACCCTCGATTATAAATGATGCCATCTTGTATGGCATAGCGAGGTGCCTTTAGCTTCATCCTTCTAGCTTCATTTTTGTCGTCTGCAATTTCCCATTCTGTATATACCTCTATATAGGAGTCATCCAGCTTATCTCCCGTCTCTATGGCCATTATAGCCTTTTCTTCGATACTTCTACAAGGGAGTATCTCTACCAAGATTTTTTGTTCAGATGAGAGAAGGCGAAGATGCCAACTCACTAAGGGCCTTTTGCTCTTGGATTTGGGAATTTGTGTAATCTTTAAGCTATCGAAAGAATGACCAAGACCGTGTACCTTATCAAGATATTTTCGCATTTGAGGTTCCATAGCCTCGTAGGAGTCTTGTACCTAGTTGACAACGATCTGAGAGTCACTGTAAGCGCACATCTCTCTTGCTTTCATCTGTTGGGCTAACTTTAACCCTGTAATTAAGGCTTCGTACTCGACTTCATTGTTGGTGGCCTTAAAATCAAAGTGCAGGGTGTATGTGACCTCTACTCCTTCAGGACTCCTTAGCAATAGTTCTGCACCACTGCCATCCACGTTCGAGATTCCATCAACATATAATACCCAGGCCTTCGGGTGGTCTACCTCTTTCTCTGTGATTTTTGGCACCTGCGAAGGGTTGGTTTCTTGAGTTTCTGAGGTGTGCATCTCAACTATGAAGTCTGCTAAGGCTTGTGCTTTTATGGCTGTCCGGGACTGATGTTGGATGTCGTGTTCCCCTAACTCGATAGCCCACTTCGCCAACCGGCCAGAAGCTTCTGGTTTGAACAATATCTTCTTGATAGGTTGATCAGTGAGAACACATATAGGTTGAGCTTGAAAGTAGGGTCTCAATCTTTGAGCCACCTGGACCAAAGCTAAAACTATCTTCTCGATTGGAAGATATCTTGTTTCCGCCCCCTGAAGCATGCGACTAACATAATAGATAGGACTTTGTATGTTGTGCACATCTCGGATAAGAACCCTAACACTAGTATATGAAAAAGCCAAATATAGATATAGTATATCTTCTCGTATAGGTACTGTGAGAGTCAAGTGCTTGCTATGTGCTTTTTCAATTCCTTGAATGGTTTTTAACAATCTTCACCCATTTAAAGTTCTTAGCCTCCCGCAAAGTCTAAAAGAAAGGAAGGCTTCTATCAAAGCGTGATAGGAACCTATTCAATGCGTTAATGAACTCATAGCTTCTGTACTTTTAGAGTTCAAAAGCCATCTCTAAAATGACTTTTATCTTGTCGATTGGTTTCAATTCCATTTTTAAAGACCATGAAACCCAGAACTTTGTGATCCTACCGAATGTGTACTTCTTGGGGTTTAGACGCATTCCCACTTTCATCATAGTTTGTAGGGTTTCTTCTAGATATCTAGGTACACTCTTTTTTTCTCGGATTTAATCACCATATCGCCCAAGTATACATCCAAGTTTCTACCAATTTGACTAGAAAACACTTGATTGACTAGGCACCGTAAGTTGCCCTTGCATTCTTCGCACTAAAAGGCATTTTAGGGTAATAGAAAACCCCATCTATGTGATGAAGGCTGTTTTTTCAGCATTTTCTTCATCCATTAGAATATGGTAGCCTTATAGGCATCAAGGAACATGAGAACCTCGTATCTTGAAATAGTTTCAACCTTTTGATCGATCACTGGTAGAGGATAACATCTTTTGGATAGTATTTGTTGAGATCGGTGTAGTCGATGCACATTCTCTAGCTATCATCCGCTTCTTGAATAGCACAGGTTAGATAGCCAAGTTGGATAAAATACCTATTTGATTATATTAGATTGGAGTAGTTTTTTCACCTCCTTGTTGACAACAGTGTTCTTATCCGATGCTAGGGATATCTTTTCTCATTGTAATGGTTTTACCCTAAGATCAATGTTAAGCTTGTGCATCATGAGGAATGGTGAAATTCCAAGATGTCTTCTGACTCCAGTGAAAATCTTTTACATTTGCGGAGGAGATGGATAATGTGATTTCTAATCTAGAGGTAATGTAGATCCCACATTGACTATCTGTCAGATGGTAGTTGTTTAAGATGATCTTATGTACTTTATCCGTAATCTTATGGACTTGAGTCAAGGTGGTCTCCGCTGGCGCCATGGAGTCTTTGAGGTGCAACCCCAAAGGCATTTAGAATTGACATCTTGGGACCTTTGATGCGCCAATGTGACGCTTACGAGAATTTACGGAGGAAACATCTACATCTTTGCTTACACTTCCCGAAGCATTAACTTGGGATCGCTTTGTGGCATCTTTGTGGTTTGGATGGCATGTACCGCTTTTGTCAAAGTGTTTTTGTCCTTAATGGCAATACGCATGCACTATCTTGCCGTATTGATCCCCGAATGGAGGCCACCCATATTCTGGGAACTTCATGACTAAATGGTAAGGCGACCAAATTGCCTTAACCTTATTTATCCAGATCTCGCAATTATTGCGCTGAAAGGATAGAGCGTCCAAAATGTAGAAATATGTCATGATAGTCTTGTCTTTGGGGTAGTCCCCAATAGTAACTCGAGTGTGAGTATCCCCACCGGATGAATAACTTCATGGGCAAATGTTACTTACGGCATGTTTAAGGGTTTTAAGCTCAAGTTGATCCTCAACTTGCGAAAGCACTCTATATACAGGACGTCAATCGCACTCGCATCATCCACATAAATTCGATGCACTTCTTTATTTGCGATTATGGCTTTAATGACCAGGCATCAATATACGAACTAATGGTAGGAACCACATCCTTTTACAAAAAGAAATAATTTCTAAATGTTTGAAGCGTTTATTGACTAGCTTTTGGGAAATCCTCCTAGTGTTGGCTTTGATTGCCAACTATGATTGTCCTTCCGATAACCCCAAATATGGAGTGAATAATGCCGCAATGTTGCGATTGTCGTTAGGTAGAGGTTGAGATGCTGATTGTTGTGAGGATTGTTTGGTGCGGCTAGTATGGTTGATTTCTAAAGTGATCCCATTTCATGGTAATTAGTTTGGTGTGCGGAATGGGCACGACCTCATTGTCTTCCTTCTCCTCCTCCGGGATGGTAACCACTTTCCCGGCCTCCAGATTAGGGTTGGGTTCCCAAATGCCACCGTTGGACGTCGCCTCAAAGATTCAATTGTCGATGCAACTTCTATCCCTTTTGTGGTCTTTACAATCTTGAGTGTCGTGCCCATGATTATTATGGAAAGAGCACCAAAGATGCCGAGATCTTTATGTGATGTCACGTTAATGTGACTAGGGTCGGAGAAGATCTTTGTGGATGGCTAGGATCTCTAAACGACTTTTAGTCGGTGGTATTAAGCTTTTCTCCCGAATCCATGGTTCTTTTGGCCTCTGTTGTAATTCACCATAAAGTCACTGGGGATTTTTTCCTTTAGCGTCGTCACGATGCTTTTTCTTATGTCTCTCATTTTCCCTTTTCTTTTGATTGGCTTATTCCTTTTGTGTAGCTTTTCATCATTTGCCAAAGCATTTGGGTATCAACTAAGGTGTCCTGTGCCAATTTTGTATAGAATGGTCCCTAGTTTAGACCATTTATGAAGGCCGAGATTATCAATTGATTTGTTCTATCGGCTACTTGCAAGCTTTCGTTGTTGAACCTTTCCACATATGATTTAAGGGACTCATCTTCCCTTGTTTGAGGTTTATTAGATATGCAATCTTGTGGAATTTCTTTCTTTGAAAAAGAGGTATGAAAAAGTTGCGCCAATTGCATGAATGAAGAAATATTGTTACGGGAAGGCCATCAATCTACACCGTGCTTTCCTACTCAAATAAATGGGGAAGGCTTTGCACATAACCTCTATCTGAGTATTCTTGAAGTTCATCGTGTACTTAAATTGTGATAGAAAATCTAGGGGTTAGTATCCTCATAAGAAGGATTTCATCTAGCATCTTAAATCCAATTGGAGTTGGATATTGCATAATATTTGGTGTGAATAGTGGGGAGCGTCTCCTTCGTCATCTAATCCCAACAAGCAATATATGTCATCTGACTGATTGCTAATCAAGCAAATCATCATGTCGAGGCCACTTAGGGTGATGTTTTGGCTTACCTTAGAACGCTGCTCGTAATTGTTATCGCATGAGAAGTATGGGCTTCACTCTTGTCCTCATTCTTATTCTCATGCTCTTCTCACGATTGCCGTGTTAGGGTTCATCCTCGAAAGACATGAATAATGCCTAGCTTTGCAATTTTTCAAATCGCACATGGTGTAACTCCACAAAAGTCTTTTCATCGTCTTTTGTTGTTTTCACGCCGGTGATTTGTTTGGATTTGGAGGTGCATGTTGAGAGTGTCTGCCTTCACAATCGTAGTGGTATTCAATGTTCGGAATTCCACATAAGCGCAGAAGATCATCTGCCCTAGGTCTCAAACGACTATGCTGTGCTCATTCTCGGCTCGTTCCTTCGGCGGCTCTCTTGCCTCCAGATTGTTGGATTATGCCCTAAAGACCAATCATATGATGATACTTTAGGCAAATATTGTATCATAATGTTTATAATTAACAGCAATGATTATTATGTTTATTTCTATATCTGCGTTTTATGAAATAAATATAATAGTAATGTTCTAAGAATTTAATTATTCTAAAAATTATCCCCAGTCGAGTATTATCATAAAATGGGACAATGATAATGCATTAAGACTAGTATGTGTAGTGACTGATGAAATTGTTCATGATATGAGATATCAAGTCAACACATGGGTACATGTTAGAGAACAATGTACTGGATTGACTTGCCATGAGAAATATTACATGGATTATTATATGAAGTGTCATAAATATTTCTCATAGTGATGATGGTGTAAATAATCCTTAGACTTGAGATCCTCAGAGATCTCAACATGAGGAGTTGCATGTTTTGATACTACCAAACATTATTCGAAAAGCGGTGAACAATAAAAGCAGAATTGGATATGTAATAAATCATGCGAGGGGATGTTGAGTGATCAAGATAGGATTTGCCCTCCTATATAATGGGAGTGATATCTTAGGGCCCTTTGATTGAGTAAGACCATAAAATGCATGGTGTGTTCAAATGAGTCGATATGTGATATCGGGCTCATTTGTATAGATGTGTCTACTCGAATCAAGAAATGCAAAGATTGAACTATACGAGTATGACACGCTCCATGGCTCGTGTTCAATCATGATATCTAGGGCAAAGGGATTTAATTACACGGTAATATATATCACAAGAAAAGTAATGCCGAATTACTAATATTCTCATGACTTGGTAGTATTGATGTGTTGCTAGACACCGCTCATTACTTTTTGCGTAAAATATATTTTATGTCAATGCCAACGTTATGAGAACCTATTGGGTCACACACTTAGATCGTATCCAAAAGAAGTGCAAAATTCATGTGATAAAATTTTGGTTAATTTAAGAATCCTATTCATGTGATAAAATATATCTATCGGGTTTTGTTTAAACAGTCTTGGATTTAAGGCCAAAAGATTTTGTTCTATTAATATTAATAAATCCAAAATGAGTGTTAGATTTATTAATTGAATAATAATCAAAATGGATTTTATTATTGAAGATGAAAAGGATTTTATTATTGGAAAATGAAAGGCAACCTTTCATTGGAAAATGAAAAGCGATCATTTATTTGAAAATGAAAAGGCAACCATGTGCAGCATATGGCAATTCAATTTCCGGAATATGAAATGTGAAAAGCTGTTCACATGGATGAGTAATTGAATGAAAATGAAGAAACCGATGGACACTTTCACTTTGAAAGACTTCTATTTAAGCTTTCTTTGTTGAAGAAAAACAAGAGCTATTCTTGGTGCGAAATTTTATTCATTATTCTTCTCTCGCTCAATATAGACATCACTCCTTATTTGAGAAATAAGAATCAAAAAAGAATTTATAAGAAGAGATTGAAAGAAAACAAATTCTTGAGTTGAGAACTTGAGGAATACCGAGTAACAAAATCCTAGCTAGCACTATAAGATTTTGTTACTTCTTTCTCTAGTTCATTGTTTGACAATTAACTTGAGGCTTGGAGACGATCGTGTGGATTCCATAGAGTCAAGGCTAGATTGGTTTTTCTTGTGATTCGACAATCAACAATCTCCAAGAATCAACAAGGCTACACTTCTAAGGTAACAATCTTCACTACCAATTTGATTTCACTGTATGGATCTTTGGAGGGAACCAAAAAATTTTAATTTCCACGCAAACTCTGATTTGGTTTCCCTCTAAGGTATTAGAGCCACTACGAAGGCTCAAATTGGTTTTAAGTGAGAAGCATGCTTGTTTGATTAAACTGTTTATGAACTAGCATGTGAAATTTGGATCTTATGAATATGTTCATTAAATCGATTTTAATGAAACATATATGATATGTTTATGTCTATTAAATCATTTAGGTATGCATTAAAGTGTTATTGCTGGATATGAATAATATGGTATATACATGTGATATATATATGAATATGCGTGGAAGAAGCAAAGTTCACTTTTCCGAATTTTAATGTTGAGCTTGGGTTTCTCAATTTCCTTGAATTTTGGTTTTGATAAAATTTATTAAAATTAAAAATAATATATTTTGAATCATACTTAGTCCAAATATGTATATGATACATAATATTGGCTTGGATTTTTCCTAGAAAATTTGATAAACTTGGTTATGTGCTTTGTGCTATTTTCTTAGACAAAATCCTAGTTTGGGTTGTTGCAATTTTTGGGAGGCCATTTCGGTTTCAATTTTAATTTGAGGCTGTAATTAATATGTTATATATATATTTGTGATATATATAATATTAAGTTTAAATTATAAATGTGTTATATAATAATTCCAATTAAAAGTTTACCAAAACTTTGGATTTCTGAAAATTTTGAATGGTTCAAATTTCTGAATTTCTGTTTGGCTGAATTGCATATTATTGGATCTAGTTTGTGACTGGTCAAGATCTAATATATATGATATATTAATTTGAGGCCTAAAATATTTGATATATTATTCACAAAATTTTCAATGATTATGTTTAGCCGAAAATGGATATATATGATATATCAAGTTGAGACCGAAAGTTAATTTTTGCCAATTTTGGTACTCATTTTATTTTAATTAATTTGTGTTGAACCTTAAACATGTGTATGTTGAGCATATTGAGCCAAAAATATATTTGTGAAATATATTGGTTTCGAAATTTTGACGTTATGAACGAAAAATTATTTTGGCTATATACATGTGTTGGGGTTTTAGGGTTTGACCAAAAATATGTATATGATATAATTTCACAAATTAATTATGATCAAAGGTTGGCTGAATGGAATATGTGATATTTCATGTTGTGGCTGGAAAAAATATATAAGATATATTTTTCACAAATTTCTCATAATCAAAGTGTGGCCATAAAAGGAAGACGTATAACGTGTTTCATTCTTGACCAAATTGAACATAGCTTTGGAATTTTATGATGGCTGAAATTTGGTATGTGTATCATGTTAAGGCCAGAAATATATGAGATATATTTTCATAAATTTCTAATAAGCTAGTATAGCCGAAATTTGCATATTAAACCCAAACCTTCCATGCATAATATATTATTCAAAACCCTATTATTTGATTTAAAGTTAATTGTTCATTATGAATGACAATTGTATATGATATGCAATTATGTGATATTTGAGCACGGTGCATAGTTATAGCCCTTGGCCCAATGTGATTGAAAATGGTTTTGTAATGGTTGTAACTAAATATGACCGCATGTTATGTCTTGCTAAATTTCTAGTTGTACATTCTTTTCTCATCTAACTCCCTCGAATGTAAATCGAGGTTTCTCAAAGATGTAATAGTTAGATTAGAGATAGGATTAGTCTAGAAATCAAGGAGTTTGTAACCATATGAAGACCACCAAAGGAGGCACTTGGAGAAGATGCTAATAATTGGTTGACCTTTTGGTTCTCTCATTGGCTTGAGAGAATCAACTTAGTTTGGGCTATAACTATGTTACGTTTATTTTCTTGTTCATGTATGAGATGCATGTTATGTGTGTTATTAGTTAAATATATGATGAGATCATGTATGTAATAATTAGTTAGAAAATTATGCGATTAATTGACTAATAATTACAATAACCAATTCAAACAAAATGGTGAGATTTTAAACAAATCCTCAAACCAAATATTAAGTCTAACATGCCTTCCAATGCCTAGCACTTGTCAAGGCTTGATTGATCATGTGTAGGCTTGCCAAAGCAAGGTGCTATGATCCATCTTAGTGAGACGCAATAGGATAATAGTAATATCGATCAAGTAACCATTGGGTTAGACTTAATCGGGTAGCCTCAATAGGATTGAGACTTAGAGGCATAGAGTTGGGCTCTTTATTAGATAAGTTAGAACAAAGAGTTGTTCACCCAACTATCCAAGAGTTGTATAAGATACAATTGACAGTGTTGTTTGCCTAAATAGCTAAGTTTTGGGTGATTAGCCAAAACTAACTCAAAATTAGGTCAAATATGGATCTTGGCCCACTAGAAAGTTAATTAAATTAAACTTTCCAAATTAATATTGAGGGTTATTAATTTGAACAAAATAGTGGGTAACATTTAATAAAAGACCATATTAAATGTTTACGTTCATGATACTTATTTTGCTTATTTCTACTAATAACATGGCAAATAACATAACAACACGTTATCATCGTGAGTCCTTGAGAAGGACAAGATAAATGGGACAAACTTTACCGGATGGGTAAAGGAACTTGAGGATAGTCCTCAAGTAAAAGAAAAAGTGATATGTCCTAGAGGAACCTTACTTAAGGAACCTAAAGAAAGGAACTCTTTCCATTGTGGTAAGACAACATTGGAAGAGAAAAATATAAAGTTTACGAGGATCTTAAAAAGGATTAAAGTAGATAATTTTAATCCGATTTATCTCTCGGCATTGTCATTTGGGCCATATAAATAAAAATTACATTTCCAAACTCCATAAATTTGGATTATTGGACTCATTTGATTTTGAATCATATGAGAATTGTGAATCATGTATATTGGGCAAGATGACTAAATCCCTTTTTCAAAACATAGTGAAGGGCAAGTGATTTATTGGAACTAATACATACCGATGTATGTGAATCGTTAAATACACAAGTTAGAGGTGGTTTTAAATACTTCATTACATTTATCGATGACTGTAGAGAGATCTATGTGTATCTTATGAGACACAAGTCAAAATCATTTGAAAAGTTCAAAGAATTCAAGAATAAAGTACAAAACCAACTTAAGGGTATTAAAATATTTCGATATGATCGAGGAGGTGAATACTTAAGCCAAGAGTTCAATGACTATCTAAAGGAGTGTGGAATAATCTCACAACTTACTCTGGAGCACAACAATGGAATGGTGTGTCCGAGAGGAGAAATCAAACTTTGTTAGACATGGTTCGGTCCATGATGAGTCATGCAAATCTTCCAAATTCTTTTGAGGACATGCTTTACTTACAGTCAATTTTACACTAAATCGAGTTCCATCTAAATCGGTTCAAAAGACACTATATGAGATATGGACTAGGAAGCGACCTAGTATGTATTTTATGAAGATTTGGGGATGTGAGGCTTACATCAAATGTCAAGTCTCAAAAACTTAGACCCAAATCTAATAAATGTAATTTTGTGGATATCCTAAAGAAACAAAAGGATACTATTTCTATTATCCCAATGAGAACAAAGTGTTTGTTGTTTTGATGGTGTTTTTCTAGAATAGAAATTTATTTCTAGAAAAACTAGTGAGACAAATAGAACTTGAAGAAATTCGAGAACCACAAAATATTACCGAACTTGATGAGATGGAAATTGAGCAAACACCACAAAAGGTTGTAGAACAAGTTGTTCAAGAGACACAAGCCTCGCGTAGGTCTACTAGGATTCATCGTGAGCCACGAGACATGGATTTCTTGTGGTGAACATGGTGACATCTTGCTAATAGATCAAGATGAACCTACAACCTATCAAGAAGCTATATCGGGGCGATTCTAAGAAATGGCTTGAAGCCATGAGATTTGATATGGAATCCATGTGTACAAACCAAGTATGGACTTTGGTTGATCCACCGAAAGAGTAAAACCCATAGGGTGCAAATGGGTCTTCAAAAGAAGGTGACATGGATGGTGAAGTACATACCTTTAAGGGACGATTGATTGCAAAAGGTTTTAAATAAGTTCATGGTATAGACTATGATGAGATTTTTCACCGATGCAATTCTTAAATCCATCAGATCTTGCTTATGATAGCTGCATTTCATGATTATGAAATGCAAATGGATGTCAAAACTACTTTCCTTAATGGAAATCTTCTCGAGGATGTGTACATGACACAACGAGGGTTTTGTCGATCCGAAATGCTTTGGAAAGGTTTGTAAGCTACAACAATCCATTTATGAGTTGAAACAAGCTTCTCAAAGTTGGAATCTTGTCGATGATGCAAT
This sequence comes from Gynochthodes officinalis, assembly GCA_020080225.1. Taxonomy (NCBI): domain Eukaryota; kingdom Viridiplantae; phylum Streptophyta; class Magnoliopsida; order Gentianales; family Rubiaceae; genus Gynochthodes; species Gynochthodes officinalis. The sequence continues at coordinate 6,999,440 of CM034622.1, forward strand.
CAAAGAGTTTGGTTTCATCAAGAATGAAGATGAACCTTATGTCTACAAGAAGGTTAGTGGGAGCACTATTTTCTTCCTAGTATTGTATGTAGATGACATACTACTTATTGGGAATGACATTCCTTCTTTCTGATTTGTAAAGAACTGGGTGGGAATTTATTTCTCAATGAAAAACTTAGGTGAGGCAACCTATATATTAGGTATCAAAGTCTATAGAGATAGATCAAAGAGATTGATTGGCCTAAGCCAAATTACATACATAGATAAAGTGCTAAAGCGATTTAGCATGCAAGAATCTAAGAAAGGATTCTTACCTATGGGGTATGGAATTACTCTCTTGAAGGAACATTGTCCTTCGACAAGAAGAGAGACAATGCATGACTAAGATTCCATATGCATCGCCTATTGGATCTATCATATATGCCATGCTATGTACTCGTCCGATATCTCATATGTTTTGAGCTTAACGAGTAGATATCAAGTAGATCTCGGTGAACGCCATCGGATCATCGTTAAAATATCCTTAAGTACTTGAGAAGGACTAGGATACATTCTTGATATCAAGTGAGGCAAAGCTCAATGTAATTGGTTACCGACGCCAACTTCCAAACCGATAATGATGACTATCGATTGAAATCGGGTAATGTTTTGCCTAAATGGAGTCTTTGTAAATTGGAAGAGTTCAATATTGCTGCTTATGACACAAGAAAGAGGTTGTTTGGATCAAAAGGTTCAGAATCGAACTTAGGTTGTACCTAGCATTGACGGTCCAATTCGGCTCTATTGTGAGGACAAATGAGCCATTGCAGCTAGGAAACCCAGATCTCACCAACGATTCAAACATATACTTTGGCACCTCCTTTTATCAGTGAGATAATTGAGAGAGGGAATGTGAAAATGTGAAAATGTGAAAATATGCAAAGTACCAACTGATGATAATATAACTGACCCACTGACAAAGCCTCTGGCGCAGCAGAAGCTTGATCGTCATACTAGATCATTAGGCATTAGAGAGATGTCTGATTGGTCTTAGTTCAAGTGGGATTTTGTTGGATTATGCCCTGAAGACCAATCATATGATGATACTTTAGGCATATATTGTATCATAATGTTTATAATTAATGGCAATGATTATTATGTTTATTTCTATATCTGCGTTTTATGAAATAAAGATAATAGTAATGTTCCAAGAATTTAATTATTCTAAAAATTATCCCTAGTTGAGTATTATCATAAAATGGGAAAATGATAATGCATTAAGACTAGTATGTGTAGTGATTGATGAAATTGTTCATGATATGAGATATCAAGTCAACACATGGGCACATGTTAGAGAATAATGTACTGGATAGACCCGCCATGAGAAATATTACATGGATTATTATATGAAGTGTCATAAATATTTCTCATAGTGATGATAGTGTAAATAATCCTTAGACTTGAGATCCTCAGAGATCCCAACATGAGGAGTTGCATGTTTTGATACTACCAAATGTTACCCGTAACAGGGTGAACTATAAAAGTAGTAATTGGATATGTAATAAATCATGCAAGGGGATGTTGAGTGATCAAGATAGGATTTGCCCCTCTATATAATGGGAGTGATATCTTAGGCCTCTTGATTGAGTAAGACCATAAAATGCATGGTCGTGTTCAAATGAGTCGATATGTGATGTCGCTCATTTATATAGATGTGTCTACTCGGGAATCAAGAAATGCAAAGATTAAAATATACGAGTATGACACGTTTCATGGCTCGTGTTCAATCATGATATCTAGGGCAAAGGGATTTAATTACACGTAATATATATCACAAAAAAGTAATGTCGAATTACTAATATTCTCATGATTTGGGTAGTATTGATGTGTTGCTAGACACTGCTCATTACTTTTGGCATAAAATATATTTTATGTCAATGCCAACGTTATGAGAACCTATTGGGTCACACACTTAGATCGTATCCAAAGAAGTGCAAAATTCATGTGATGAAATTTTGGTTAATTTAAGAATCCTATTGAGAATAGGAATCTATCGGGTTTTGTTTTAAAACGGTCTTGGATTTAAGGCCTCATCTTGGTTTCCACCACCCACGCCGAGGTCCCAAGCTTAGCTGCGCTTTAGAGGTTTCACGATTGCGATCAAGATCAAGATCTTCATTTACTATACAAGAATTGAGTTTCTCCGAGTTATAGGTAATCATGAGAGGCCAAATGCTCCAACAATGTGAAGGAGCCATCAAACCCCTTCACAATGTCGATGTACGCTTCATTAGCCTTTGTCTATGCTTCTGGTCAAAACCAGAGCTCTTCCACCTTCAAAGAAAGATGCTTCGCTCGATCTCCAAAGTCGCTTCATGCTTCCCAACCCGATGAAGTTGTAATCCGTAACTAGTAATGATCCGATCCAATTGTCATGATCAGAGTGATCTTTCGGGTGTTTAATAATGGATGTTTCTTCAAACAGATCTCGAGTGGTTCTCCTGGATAAACTCTCTGATGCTCAAGTTAGTACTTTCGCCAGGGTATATTATTTTCTCAATAGTCAGATAATGCCCCCTTACCTGATTGTCTCTAGGGTTTATATATATCCTTTTCCCTCATTTAGGGGAATTTGTTTGTTACAACCAATGCATATCATTTTCCATGATTTAGGGAGAATTATCCTCTTACATGATTTGTGCCCCTAATTGCCACATATTGTTGTGTACGTCCCATAATTATAAGCTGCGGTTACGTGCTTATGGATAAGCACAACTCTATTGAGTTCCCACTTCCTGGCCTGAGGCTCAAAGGTCCCATTCACTTAGTGTACTTTTAGTGTACTGCCAATTTATAAACACAGAGTTCTAAAGTTAAGTGGAAGTCTTGCCGTTACAGGTAGCGCGAAGGTTCTGGCTTTGGCTCTAAGGTCCGGAACTTCATTTGTCTCCGAGGTTTGATCTTTGGACTCCAAGATCCGAAACTCTGGTCCTCAACTAGTAACTCAACTTAATCTATACACATCAAAACTTGTTTAGCAGCTTTAGAAAAATTTACCGCAAACTTGCCAAAGTCTTGCGTGTGAAAAATCTTTTTCACCAGTAGCTTGGCGAATTCCCCTTGATTAATGCTTGTGCACCTATGTACATCCTGCAACTGTTGATGGAGAGAAGACACCTCCCCCTCTAGTTTCTCCCTTGCCTCTATCATCACAGACATTTCTCCCTCTAATTTTTTCTTGATTCAACCATCACGGGTGCTTTTTCCTCCCACTTCTTCTTTGCCTCAATGAAAACCTTTTCACCTCCTTTAGTTCAAGAACTCATTTGAGAGTTGAGATCTCCTCACCGATCGCTCATCATGAGTACAAATTCAGCCTATGAAGCCATAGCCTACACCAACCACACATTGTGATACTTCTTAAAAACAAATTCTTCAATAAAATAATATAGGAGGCCACAGTTTTACCTTGGAACAGAGTACAAGAAGTTGTTATTCAAATCCACTGGAGACATCCTTGCTAACCTATTCGATAGTTCTCCAAGCCCTCAAACTTGATTACTTCCCTTCACGTGTTTAGAGAAGTACACTATTGTCCGAGAGACAGCATTTTCTCGCCTCTAACTCACTTGGTTTCTTCTTTTGGCAGTTTTACCCTCTTCTTCTTGATCGAGATTCAATCTTGCTATATCATCGCCTTCCTTTTGAAGGCTCCCATTTCAACCTTCCCAGTAACAAGAACTTCTTCAAGATTAGAACGAGTCTCTTTGCGGACTCCACCTTGATTGAACGCCAAACCGTACCCGCAATACAAAATATACACAAAATCAATAGATGCAACAAAAACATAAATTCACTATTCTATATGAGAACCCTACCCTTTGTGATGTGAACTCTCCAACTTCTTGACATTCGACTCAAAGATGTGAACTCGGAGCCAAAGTTGTGAACTATGCGGCCAGAGATGCAAACTCGGTCACAACTTCCCATCCAATTCAATGGAGCGACGGTCCAAGTTCAAGAGTGCATTTGATCCAAGTCAAAAATGAATTTTGGTCCTAAAGTTGGTCCAAATTCTAGTCCTTCAATTATTAAAATAGTAAAATGTTGAAGACTTCAAATTCAATGGTCAATAATCCATTTTGAGGCATTGGAGGACGAAGAGTCATGGCTAAAAATTCAATCAAAAGAATAATTTAATGAAGTCTTGGAAACTAGCTCAAAACTAGCTCAAGATGCATGAATCTACTCATTCCAACACTTGGTCAATGTACCATTCCAATGTGCCTTTTATTTAGCCAACAAATCATCTAGAATGGTGCATAATTAATATAATAAAATGAAGAATTTTATTAGTCTTGTCAAAGCCTAGTTAGAAGTTAGAAATTCAAAATTAATATTTATTTCTTCCATACTAGGATATTTAGGATTTTTTTAAAGACTTATTGTAGCCTATAAATAGGCATCTTATGTACTGTTTTGAAACAAGCTTGAGTAAATGAAATTGTGAGTTTATCTCATCTTTGGGTTCTTTGAGAACTTAGAACTTATCAAGTTTTCTTCGGAAACTTGTAGCGTTCAATGAACTTATCAACTTATGGTGTTCAACAAAACTTATAAACCAATTTTGGTGTAGTTGGTTATGGCATTTTTATACTAAGTTTCCTATCTGTTTATAGATAGCGGGTCGCTGTTTACACCAATCCATCTAGCATTCCTTAGACATATCTTGGGCAACTTTTCTAAGTGTTCCCAGTCATTCGGATTGGAGTCACGTCATTTGGTATTAGAGCCATTTCTAAGGGTTGCATATCCTTTGTTTTCCTTTTTGATTTTATCCTTTCTTATTCTTGACTTTCTTGAAAATCAAGATTCGCATTTTTGTTAACGGGTTTTGTCACAGTTGGACAAGGTTCCTAGCAAAGGGTTACGATTTTATAATTCAATATTCACATTTTTGTTAGCGTGTTTTGCCACAGTTGGCAAGATTCCTAGCAATGGGAGAAGTCACCTTCATCTCCACTTCTTTTTACTTTATTCATTGAAAGAAAAATGTGAAAAAGAAGAAAAGACGCCAACCAAAAAAAAAAAGAAAGAAGAAGAAGAAGAAGTGGATACAAAAATTTCATTTCTTGAAATTGTGATTCCTTTGAAATTTAATATTCTTTCTCTTGTGATCCAGGTTGTCAAAAGATTCATCAAGAAAGTTCTTCTCAATCAACCTTGGATAAAATTTCTATTGTTCATCTAGTTCATTGTACTTTTCATCTGTCTTTCAAGTTGTCATATCCTCTTATTCCTTGACATATTCAATTTCACAACTTAAAAGAACACAAAAATTGTTTGATAAGTTTTAGTTGTGAAAGTCACACTCTAACTTGATAATTGTTCAAGTGAGTTCAATAAGAACCTTAAGAGGGATAACGAGTGTACACCTCATTTGTGAGAAAATTTGAGTGTGAGTGGCGTGAATATTATTTGTGAGGATTTTTCTTGCAATTTTGTAATGTCTCACCATTCCAATGAGAAGGATCATAAACAAAACTTACAAATCGAAACCTTGATGGGAGAAATGAGAAGATTATTATGACATGAGATTGAACCCTTGCATGAAAGAATTGATCAATTGGAAGCGAAATTTCAAATGACTCGTTCACACACCTCCAACAACATCCAAAGAAGGCGTAAAATACAAAGGGTGGAAGATGAAGAGTTTGATGAAGTTAATGATAAGTTTGATAGGGAATTTTTTGGGTGCACTAGAAGACCAACTTGGAGGAGGCAAATGAAGAGAACAACCTTAGCGCCATCAAGATGAAAATGCCTCATTTTCAAGGAAGATCTGATCTAGAGTTCGATATTGAATGGAAGAAAAAGATGAAATTTGTGTTTGATTGTCACCACTACTATGATCTCAAAAAGGTAAAACTCGCTGTCACTAAGTTTTCCGATTATGCATTAAGATGGTGGGATCAACTTGTGATAAGTAGGAGAAGAAATGGTGAAAGTCACATGGAGACTTGGGAAGAAATGAACGCAATCATGAGAAAGAGATTTGTACCTACAACAAAGCACTCAAAGCCATACAAACCTTAATGGCGAGTGCTTGTGGAGAAGTTTGCATTTCCAAGCATGTAAGGTGCCATTTTGCATTGGGAAATATGAAGATGAGGCGATTTGTGATGTGGTTCCTAAGCAAGCAAGCCATTTGTTGTTAGGAGGGTTGTGGCAGATGATAGAAGAGTTAGTCACAATGGTTTTACTAACAAGTACTCTTTTGTTCATAATAAAAATGTAACTTTTGTACCTATAACTCCTAGTCAAATTTATGAAGATCAAGTGAGGTTACAAGAAGATGCAAAAAAAAAAAAAAAGTGAGCAAAAGAAAGAGAGTGAGAAAAAAGAGAATGAAGAGATTTTGATTGAAAAAGAGTGAAAAGAAAAAGTAAAAAGAGAGAAAAATCACTTATCTTGAGTGAAAAGAAGAAAAATTTTGTGTATTTGCAAAAAAAAAAGGTGAAATCAAGAGTGCTCTAAATTCTCAGTCACTTTTGTGCTTATTTTGTATTAGGAAGCTCATTTGACCACTAATGATTTGGCCAGAGAATTACCGAGCAGCATTGTTTCTATTTTGCAAGAATTTGAAGATATATTTCTCGAAGAAGTTCCAAAAGGATTACCATAACTTCATGGTATCGAACATCAAATTGACTTTGTTCTGGGAGCATCAATTCCAAACAAGTCTACCTATAGAATGAGTCCCGAAGAAATCAAAGAGCTTTAAAGACAAGTTGAAGACTTGTTGGACAAAGGATGGGTTCGGGAAAGCATGAGCCCATGTGCTATACCGGTTTTGTTGGTGCCGAAGAAAGATGGATCGTGGAGGATGTGTATAAACTATCGTGCTTGGACAACATAATGGTAAAATATCGCCATCCTATACCTCAATTAGATGATTTGCTTGATGAGTTATATAGAGCAATTATCTTTTCCAAAATTGATTTGAAAAGTGGTTGCCATCAAATTAGAATGAAAAAAGGTGATGAATGGAAAATTGCTTTTAAAACAAAACGTGGTTTGAATGGTTAGTGATGCCTTTTGGCCTAACTAACACTTCTAGCACTTTCATGCGCTTTAATGAATCATGTCTTGCGTGAATTCATTGGGAAGTTTGTGGTTGTTTATTTTGATGATATCTTAGTATATTCAAGAAGTTTGGATGACCATCTTGAACTATCTAACGTGTGTTTTAAGTGTGCTCGGGAAGGAGAAACTTTATGCTAATTTGAAGAAGTGTACCTTATGCACTAATGAGGTAAATTTTCACGAGTACATTGTTAGTGCCAATGTTATTTCAGTTAACATGGAAACGGTGAATGCACTTCCAGAATGGCCAACTACCAGAAAGTGATAGTGAAGTGTTAGTTTTAATGGTCTCACAAGCTTTTAAAGGAGATTCGTCAAGAACTTTAGCACTTTGGCTACACCTTTGACTGAGGTCATCAAGAAGAATGTGTGGTTCAAATGGGAAAAGAACAAAAGCAAGCTTTTGAAAGCTTAAATTTCATTTAACTAATGCTCATTTGCTTTCTTTATCTAATTTTGACAAAACATTTAAAGTTGAATGTGATGCTTGGTATTGGGATAGCGCTATCTTGATGCAAGAAGGAAGACACGTGGCATACTTTAGCGAGAAGCTAGATGGGAAACTCTCAACTATCCTACCTATGACAAAGAGTTGTACGCCTTGGTCCGAGCTTTGAAGACATGGTAGCACTACTTATAGGCTAAAGAGTTTGTGATCAACACCGATCATGAATCATTGAAGTTTTTGAAAGGCCAACATAAGCTCAACAAAAGGCATGCAAGATGGATGGAGTTCATTGAGACATTTCCATATGTCATTCGATATAAGAAAGGTAACGAGAATGTTGTAGCGATGCACTCTCTAGGAGGTATGCCTTGCTTTCTTCTCTTGAATCTAAGATACTTGACTTTGAACAAATTAAAGAGTTGTATCATGATGATTTTGATTTTGGTCAAATGTTCCAAGCATGTGAAAGGGATTCTTTTGAGAATTTTTTAAGCATGAAGTATTTTTGTTTAAGTAATCCAAGTTTTGCATTCCTAACTCTTCTTTGCCTGAATTGTTAGTTAGGGAAACGCATAGTGGGGGCCTTATGGGACACTTTGGTATAACTAAGACTTTGACAATTTTACAAGCGCATTTCTTTTGGCCAAAAATGAAATGTAATGTTGTAAATATTTGTGAAAATTGCATCATTTACAAAAGGCAAAATCAAAGGTACAACATCAGGCTCATACACGCCTTTACCAATTCCAAAAGAGCCATGGGTTGATCTTCCAATGGATTTTGTTTTAGGTTTACCAAAGCTAAACATGGAAAAATTCAATTTTTGTAGTTGTTGATAGGTTTTCAAAAGCGGCTCATTTCATTGCATGCAACAAAGCGAATGATGCATCACACATTGCTAGTTTATTCTTTAAAGAAACTGTTCATTTGCATGGCATGCCAAGAACCATTGTATTTGTTGACACCAAATTTTTTGTTATTTTCTAAAAACTTTGTGGGGAAAATTGGGAACAAAACTCTTGTTTCTACTACTTGTCATCCTCGGATCGATGGCCAAACCAAGTTGTTAATCGTAGTTTATCTACTTTATTGAGGTTGGTCATTGGTAAGAACATTAAGACATGGGATGTTTGTTTACCTCATGTTGAATTTGCATACAACAGAATGTGTATTCTTCGACTAAATTTTCTCCTTTTGAGATTGTTTATGGTTTTAATCCATTATCTCCTATGGATCTAACACCTTTGCTGTGAGTGAGAGATTGAATTTAGATGGCAAAAGAAGGCTGAATTTGTGAAGCAAATCCATGAAAAGGCAAGACTTAACATCGAGGAGAAGATTCAAAATATAAACAACAAGCAAATAGGCGTCATAAGCTCATTTTGAACCAGAAATTGGGTTTGGTTGCATTTGAGTAAAAAAGGTTTCAAAGACAAAGAAAATCTAAGTTGCAACCAAGAGGAGATGGGCCTTTACAAGTTTTAGAGTGCATCCATGACAAAGCTTAGACTTGATCTACCGAGTGAGTACAACGTTCACAATGTCTTCAATGTTTCGATTTAAGTCTTTATCATGCAGTGCTAAAGATTTGAGGACAAATCCTTCTCAAGAGGAGGGAATGATGTGAACTCGGCTCTAACTTCTTGACATTCGATTCAAAGATGTGAACTCGAGTCAAAGTTGTGAACTCAGAGCAGAGATGCAAACTCGGTCACAACTTTCCATCCAATTCAATAGAGTGATACCAAGTTCAAGAGTCCATTTGATCCAAGTCAAAGATAAATTTTGGTCCTAAAGTTGGTCCAAATTCCAATCCCTCAATTATTAAAATAGTCAAATGTTGAAGACTTCAAATTCAATGGTCAATCATCCATTTTGAGGCATTGGAGGATGAAGAGTCATGGCTGAAAATTCAGTCAAAAGAAGAATTTAATGAATCCTTGGAAGCTAGCTCAAGATGCATAAATCTACTCATTCCAACACTTGGTCAATGTACCATTCCAATGTGCCTTTTATTTATCCAATAAATCATCTAGAATGGTGCATAATTAATATAATAAAATGAAAAATTTTATTAGTCTTGTCAAAGTCTAGTCTAGAAGTCGAAATTCAAAATTAATATTTATTTATTCTAGACTAGGATATTTAGGATTTTTTAAAGACTTATTGTAACCTATAAATAGGCATCTTATGTCTTGTTTTGAAACAAGCTTGAGTAAATGAAATTGTGAGTTTTATGTCATCTTTGGGTTCTTTAAGAACTTAGAACTTATCATGTTTTGTTCGAAACTTGTGACGTTCAACTAACTTATCAAGTTGTGGCGTTTAACGAACTTATCAACTTGTGGTGTTTAAGCAATACTTATCAACCAATTTTGGTTTAGTTGGTTGTGGCGTTTTTATACCAAAGTTCTTATCTCTTTATAGATAGCGGCTCATTGTTTACACCAAACCATCTAGCATCCCTAAGACATATTTTTGGCAACTTTCCTAAGTGTTCCCCTTTCGGATCGGAATCACATAATTTTGCCTCATTTTTTTGGTAGACTACAAGAACAGAGATCCACTATCACCACGCGAGCTCAATCCATATTCAACCAAATCTTCCTCAATATAACTGCCAATTTTCTCCTTTTGGAGCTCTATGAATGCACGGCCCCGAGGGTTCTGCTTCTTCACCTTTTAAAAAAGAACCTCTTCTTCCACTCATAGTGGACTGAAGGCCTCACAGCCTTGCTTTTGGATCTCGAAAAAAATGCAAAATATCCCACAGAATTTGCATATTTTTTCATATAGAAAAAAAATATCTAAACAGATCCATAGAACTTTTTATTTTGCTTTCAAAGACAAAACCTCAAAACCTCAAAACCAACAATAGTCCTCGCTAACTCCATAATAATTTAAAATATCAACCACAAGTTGAAAAATGGGAAATCCTTTTCCCGTTTCAGATGCTTCTCATAAATAGTAGTATACCCCATTGGAAGGTTACATGCCCTACTCTCATTGCCAAAGAACCCTCGCCCTATACTCCTTAGGAATATGGTACCTTTTCCTGAGTTCTCTCATGTTAGCCTCTACAAAGACCAATGATAAAGTTTCAGATGGGGGTAAACTTTGAAGGATACTGATGAAATCCTAAGGACCGAGACATCCAAGACAACCGAGGCAACTCACAATACCCAAATAGACAAGTTGGACAAGAAGCTGCCAAAGCTTCAATTACAAGACGTCCACATTATGATCCATTACAACGCATTGGATGGCCTATGACTAGGTCAAGAAATAAAAAATGCAAGCTATTTTAGCAACACTTATAAGTGAATTAATGGAAGCTCAAGCAACAAGGTAGGTGACCGATTCTCAGTCACCAAATGTCACTCTACTTAGTATTGTAAATGATGGATCACATGTTTCTATTACTTGATCATGATCAACAATTAGAAGTTTCCAAATCCATAGCCAAGATAAATTGAAGAAGCTTCCAAATCTGAATGAGGAAGCTAAGGAAGTAGCCGAACAATGAATAACACAAGACTACTACAAGCATTCCTTGGATTAGTTTTAGGCAATGTTGTTTATTTCCTTTTCTTAGATTATGAGACTTTTAGTAATTATTTCTTTTAAGTAATTTTAGTTTCCTGAAGGCAAGGAGTTCTAATCCTTATAGAGGATAGATTTAGTCTCCTTAAACCGGCCATTGTACTCTATAAATAAGGCATTCACCTCTGAAATCACACAACTTTTATCAATACAAACTTGAGAGCTTTTGGCTTTTCTTTGAGTTCTAATTTTGAACTTGTTTTGAGTCTTTGAGGATAGTCTCTTAGGGTCATGTTTAAGCTATCTTGTTGAGTCTCTTTTCCTCAACAATTTGAGCGTGCTTCTTGGTTCCAAGGAAATAGTCCAACTCACAGCGGGTTTTGGATTGATTATTCAGTGTCAAGTAGACAAAAGTAAGGTCCTTCTTCAATCTTGGACTTGGTGTCTTGCTAAAGAAAAACTAGTTCAACCTGGAGGATGATATTATGACCTGCACTCACGGTATTTGTTCGAATTTTATTCTTTAAGGTTAGAATTCGTATCAATTTGGTATCGTAGTCCTTTGGGTTGCTCCTTTGAGTTTTTCATATCTTTTGTATTATTTATTTTCTTTCCAACTTACCGCTCTTGTATCTTTGTAAGTATTTTTCTTTGTCTATTTTTCTTCATTCATTCTGCTATATCCGTGTTCAAAAACAAAAACAAAAGTTGCTGTGTTGAATTGTTAAACTTCAATCGCAAATTCTACTCCAGTTTCTGACGATTTCTGTCTAGTTTTCGTCGCCTCTTTCTTGTGTAAAAACCTGGTTCTATGCTCTATCTTGCTTTGTGAATATTGATTGATAAAATGACCTTGGTTTAGCAAGTGTTGCTTCCGAGATTTTTTGTTAAATTGCACAACCGCAATCGAAAAATTTCTGAATTGTTAAGTGCAAACATTATCTCAAAAACCCGACTTTTGTCTAAGATTATATGCTCTAGTTTCGCACGATTTTGAGTTTATTTTCTTCGTGAATATTTTTTGATCAAGAAGACCTCGTCTTGTTGAATCTTGTTGCCTAAAGTGAGATATAAGTTGAGAACCTAAACCTGGAAATCTTTGAAAGATATTTTCACAAAAAACCCGTTTTTGCCTCCTAGTTTAATACTTCAAGTTCTGTCCCATTTTGTGTCATACCTATTTTTGTAAGTACTAATTGATTAAGAAGACTTTGAATTCATGAATTTTCTATCAAATTATGCTGCAAAACTGTGAAATCTGTTGCTGAAAATCAGAAAAACGCATCCAGTTCTGTCCAGATTTTTGTAGAATTTTTTTGCACATCATATGATCCAGTTTCTGACCAGCTTTGTATCCTAACTGTTCATGTGATTTTTTCTTGATTAAAAGCTTTGGTTTGTTGATTTTTTATTTCCAAGATTGTGTTACAAGTTGTGGAATTGGCTGCTGGAATTTTTTAGAAACTTGTTGCCAAAACCAAAGACAAATACTGTTTGGACTTGGAATTGATCAAGAACTGTGACTGCTATGAAGTCTGAGTTCGGTCTAGCCTATTTAGCAAGATACAATCATATTCACCAAGTTTTACTTCATCACGAGCACATAAAGAACCACTTTGCATAATTCTTTTCATTGAAAAACTTGTTTTCCCTTATTTGCAAAAATTCACCTTTACTTGTTTTCTTGAACTTCTCATTTTTCTTGTTTTCTTGACCTCTAAATTTTTTTGTCTTGCTTACTTTAAATTTGATTTTCTATTCTTTGTGACTCTTGAAGCTTGTTTGGGTTAGAACTTTTAGAAAAGTGAATTGAGTATGAGTGAACTTACTCAACAACCCCATCATATATAAAAGAGAGTTCAACCTTACATTAGTGAGAGATTCATACATTGGGCAATTGGTTAGAGGGAAGTGAGGTAGGAAATTTTATTACTAACATTACTTGTGCAGAGATGGCCGAAAATCCAAAAGAACAAGAAAAAGACATGAAGTAATATCTTAAGGGTTTAGCTTCGGCTATAGAATTAGTTCATAGAAGAATTGATCAAATGGAAATCGACATGGCTCAAGTTTCATCCAATTCGGAAGTAGCCAAGGCTGAGGAGCCTCAAGAAATTACTCAAACAAACCCTAGAGAGAAAAAAAGAAGTCCAAAAAGGATGAAATGAGTAGCTCATCCGGAAGAAGAATCCAAGGCTTCAAGTTCGGATGATGATCATTATTCTACAAGGAGTAAAAGGAAATCCACGAAGGATGATAATCTTGCTAGCATTAAGTTGCAAATTCTAGAATTTGAAGGGAAGAATGATCCGAAGCATACATGGAATGGGAGGAAAAGTTGATAAAATTTTTGATATCCATGAATTTTGAAAGAAAGAATGTTGAGTTGGTGTAGTTGAGTTCTCTAGACATGCATCTACTTGGTGGCGAAGGATTTGTCACCAAAGAGAGGAGAAGTTCAAACAGCCGATTTCATCTTGGACTTCATTGAAAAGATCATGAGAACTAAGTATGTTCCCCTCATAACAAAAGAGAGTTGTTACAAAAGCTTCAAAGCTTAACTCAGAGGAACAAAAGTGTAGATGATTACTACAAGAAGATGGATCTAACCATGCTACGTGTTAATATAGAAGAAGATGAAGAATCTGCAATGGCAAGGTTCTTGAATGGGCTTAATAAGAATATTGCCCATCTAGTTGAGTTGCATCACTACAACAACTTTGAGCAGCTACTACAAATGGCTGAAAATGTTGAGAAGCAACTTAAAAAGGTGCCACAAAATTTGAGGAGCTCAAACCCGAACAATGAGTGGCGTAACAACAATAATAACCGCCAAGGTGGTAGGTTTAATTCTTCAAGTTCGGGAGTGCTCCATGGAGAGGAGGTTCGGTTTCCAACCCAACAAATGGAAAGAAATTTGCACCGCAAAATTCTTCAAAGGTAAATAGTCCTAAGCCCTCATCTAGCTTAAATAATACTAACACTAGCTCTTCTATCCAATGTTTTAGGTTCTTAGGCCAAGGACATATAGCTTCTCAACGCCCAAACTCATGAACCACGACCATCTTAGATGATAGAACCTATCAAAGTGGGAGTGAAGAGGAGTTAAGTAATCAAGATGAAGACATAGCCACATTTATAAAAAGGAACAACCAAATGGTGATTGTTTGGTTACAATAAGGGCTTTGAGTGCTCAACCCGAGCAGGACACCTAGGATCAAAGGACAAATATTTTCCATTCTAAATGTCTTATCAAGGATCAAATTTGCATGTTAATTATTGATGGAGAATTTGTACTAACCTAGCTTCTACTTATCTTGTAGATAAATTAAAGCTTAAATGTTCATCGCATCCGAAGCCATACAAGCTCCAATGGATGAACCAAAGTGGATCACTCCGTGTTACAAAGCAAACCTTGGTAAATTTTTGAATTGGAAATTATACTAACCAAGTCTTTTGTGATGTTGTTTATATGCAGGCTACTCAGCTTCTCTCGGGACGACCTTCGGAGTATGATTGTCTTGCTAATCTTTCTGGGAGGACTAACAAGTATCACCTCAACAAGGATAGAAAAGCCCTCACACTAGCACCATTGCCACCTTCAGAAATTAGTAAATTTCAGCAAAAACAATGGGTGAAGCAAATGGAGTGGAAAAGAGAGCAAAAGAAGATTGAAGAAAGTCAGAAATCTACTCAACCCATGAGTAAACAATTTCTTTCAACTTCTAAAGGTAATGCTTCGGTTCTCATAAGTGAAACCGAAGCTATACAACCATCAATTGAAGATTTTAAAGGTAGCTTTTATGCTTGCATGAGGATGTTGATAGAGCTTTAAATGCAAGTGATGATTTTGTGCTAATTATTTTTCAAGAATCCTTATGTACTAATGAAAAGCTACCAAGTGACTTGCCTTCGCAAGTCAAAGTTGTTTTGTAGGAATATGAAGATGTGTTCCCAGAAGATCTCCCTAAAGAACTGCCACCTTTAAGGGGAATTGAGCATTAAATTGACTTCATTCTTGGCGCAATAATTCCCAACCGGCCACCCTACCGAGGCAACCTAAAGAGACCAAAGAGCTCCAATGACAAGTTGAGAAATTACTAGATAAAGGTCATGTACGAGAGAGTCTTAGTTTATGCGCAGTTCTAGTCATCCTTGTTCCAAAGATGGAAGGTACGTGGAGAATGTGTACTAATTATAGAGCTGTTAATAAGATTACAATTAAGTATAGACATCCAATACCTCGCCTTGATGACATATTTGAGGAGTTGCATGGTTCTAAAATTTATACTAAAATTGACCTTAAGAGTGGATATCATCAAATCCTCATTAAAGATGTAGATGAATGGAAAACTGCTTTTAAGACTAAGTTTGGCTTGGATGAATGGTTAGTCATGCCTTTTGGATTAACTAATCTGACTAGCATATTCTTGTGACTCATGAATCATGTACTTAGGCAGTTTATAGGAAAATTTGTTGTTGTGTATTTTGATGACATTCTCATTTATAGCAAGAATTTGGAAGAGCATGTTAAGTATATTAAATTTGTTCTAAGTGTCTTGCGTGAAAGTCGGTTGTTTGCTAATATCAAGAAGTGTACCTTTTGTGTGGAAAGTGCTGTATTTCTCGAATTTGTTATTAATTCCAAAAGTATATAGGTTGATCAAGCAAAGTCGAGGTTATAACCTCTTGGCCGAGACTTACAACCGTGCATGAGGTAAGATCTTTCCATGGTCTTGCTTCATTCTATAGGAGGTTTGCTAAAGATTTTTCTTCAAAGGCTACCCCTCTTAATGATCTTGTCAAGAAAAATGTTCCATTTGTGTGGGGGTGAACGTCAAGAGCAAGCATTTACTCAATTGAAGAAAGATCTTACGACTGAACCTGTTTTAGCTTTGCCTAATTTTAACAAAACCTTTGAGCTTGAATGTCATGCTTCAGGTACAGGCATTGGCACAGTCTTGAAACAAGAGGGCTAACTATTAGCTTATTTCTCTAAAAAATTGAATGGTGCTGCTCTCAATTTCCCAACTTACGACAACGAGCTTTATGCAGTCAATCGTGCCTTAGAGACATGGCAGCATTACTTGCAGTCCAAGGAATTTGTCATTCACACTAATCATGAGTCTCTAAAGTACTTGCATGGGCAGGGTAAGTTGAATAAGAGACACGCCAAGTGGAGTTCCTTTCTCGAAACATTTCCCTATGTTATCAAGTATAAGAAAGGTAAGAAAAATGTTGTTGCAGATGCACTTTCACGAAAATCTGTTCTCTTACGCTCTTTAGATACTAAACTTTTGGGATTTGAGTACATTAAAGATCTTTATCCTAATGATCATGATTTTTCTAGTATTTATGCAGCAACTAAACAAGGAGCCTTTAACAAATTTTATAGGCACAATGGATTCTTGTTACTGAAAAACAATTGTGTGCCAAACTGCTCACTTAGGGAGTTACTAGTTAGAGAATCACACTCAGGGGTCTCATGGGTCATTTTGATGTTTTAAAACATATGAGATTTTAATTGAACACTTTCACTAGCCAACATGAAAAGAAATGTAGAAAGGCCTGTAGATCATGCATTCAATGTCGTATGGCTAAATCTACTTCTAACCCTCTAGGTTTATATACCCTTTACCTGTTCCTCTATGCCTGGACTAACATTTCTATGGATTTTATCTTAGGGTTCCCAAGGTCACAAAGGGTAAGGATTCCATTTTGTGGTCGTTGAAAGATTTTCTAAAATAGCTCACTTTATACCTTGCAGAAATCGAATGATGCAAAACATATAGTGACTTATTCTTTGAAGAAGTCATTTGGCTACATGGGGTTCCCGAACCATAGTTTCCAATCACGATGTCAAATTCTTGAGTTACTTTTGGAAAACTCTGTGGGAAAGTTGGGTACAAAATTATTATTCTCCATCGGTGGACATCCACAAACCGATTGTGACAGAGATAACAAATTGTACACTCGGTACTTTATTGCGTGCATTGATTAAAAGGAATCTTAAAGATTGGGAAGCATGCATACTAATTGCCGAATTTGCTTATAATAGAATTGTCCATTCTACCACCGGTTATTCCCCATTTGAGGTTGTCTATGGTTTTAATCCATTAACCTCTCTTGACTTAGTGCCATTGCTAAGTAATGAGCAAGTGAATCTTGATGGTGCGGTAAAAGCAAAGTTTGTTCAAAACTTGCATAAAGAGGTACGCCTTCAAATCCTCAAAAAAACGAACATTATGCTCAAGTTGCCAATAGAGGAGAAAGCAAGTGATCTTTTAACCCGAGCATTGGGTGTGGATTCACATGCAAAAGAAAAGTTTCCGGCTCAACGGCGAACTAAGCTTCATCCTCAAGGAGATGGTCCTTTCTAAGTTGTGCACGTGTGGGTGAGAATGTTTATAAGCTTGACCTTTTAGGTGAATATAGAGTTAGTGCTACATTTAATGTCTCGACCTTTCATTGTTTGAGTTGGATGACAAGTTTATGGACTCGAGGATGAGTCCTTTCAAAGAAGGAAAGGCTGATGAAATCCTAAGGGCCAAGAAATCCAAGGCAGTGAGACAACTCCACAATACCCAACTAGACAAGTTGGACAAAAAGCTACCAAAGCTTCAATTACAAGGCGTCCACATCATGATCCATTACAATGTATTGGAGGGCCTATGACTAGGTCAAGAAATAAGAAAATGCAAGCTACTTTAGCAACACTTATAAGTGAATTAATGGAAGCTCAAGCAAAGAAAGGTGACCGATTCTCAGTCACCAAATGTCACCCTACTTAGTATTGTAAATAATGGATCACATGTTTCTATTACTTGATCATAATCAACAATTAGAAGTTTCCAAATCCATAGCCAAGATGAATTGAAGAAGCTTCCAAATATGAATGAGGAAGCTAAGGAAGCAGCCGAACACAAGACTACTCCAAACAGTCATTGGATTAGTTTTAGGTAATGTTGTTTATTTCCTTTTCTTAGATTATGAGACTTTTAGTAATTATTTCTTTTAAGTAATTTTAGTTTCCTAAAGGCAAGGAGTTCTAATCCTTTTAGAGAATAGATTTAGTCTCCTTAAACGGCCATTGTACTCTATAAATAAGACATTCACCTCCGAAATCACATAACTTTTTCAATACAACCTTGAGAGCTTTTGGCTTTTCTTTGAGTTCTAATTTTAGAACTTGATTTGAGTCTTTGAGACTCTTTCCCTCAACAATTTGAGCATGCTTATTAGTTCCAAGGAAATAGTCCAACTCACAACTGGGTTTTGGATTGATCCATCAGGTGTCAAGTAGACAAAAGTAAGTCTTGCTAAAGAAAGAGCTAGTTCAACCTAGAAGACGATACTATGACCTACACTCTGGTATTTGTTCTAATTTTATTATTTAAGTTTAGAATTCATATCAATACCCCACCACAAGTGGGGTTATAAAATCCTCTATTTCCTTTGAAGAGGAACTTTCTGCCTCAGACACACCGCCATTTTCCTCCGAACTAGACACAACTAAAACCCTCTTTTCCCTCGTTACCCTCTTTCTACTAGACTCGACATATCAAAATCAAAACTTTTCCCTTGGTTGGCAGACTCAGAGGTATTACCCTCTTCCCCAGCTAGGGATACTGTCTTTCCTTCCCAACGGAAGACCAGAAAACATGGAATAAGAAAAAGTCATACTTACTTTTTGATTGGTAGCAAAAGGAAGCATGGCTAATTACCACAAACACTCCGAAACCCATTGCAACCTTCTCACCGGAATGAAAAAGCTCAACTTTTGAATAGCAAAAGGCGTGAAAGTGAGTGATAGGAAAACCTAGAACTGAAAAGTTACCACCTTTATACCACCCTCTAAAGCTTCCGTGTGCAACCCAACAAAATCTTTTTGGGTCCCACAATATTTAAAGTTGTACCTTCCAAAAGGCAGATAATAATTGCTCTCATAACTCATGATAAGTTTTAACTGGTGACAACCATGGTTACACATCATATCACTATTGGTTCTCTCTCCGACATCCTAAATGCCTACTCTTGATAAAACCTTAGCCTGGCATTATCACGCTAAGGTCAGGGGGCTTATGATGTGCCTGGGTTCATCTGCGAGTTGTCGGTCAATGACGAGTTCGGATCTTGGAGCCAAAGATTGGACCTCGAGAGGCTAGGGAAGTTCGAATCTTAGAGTCAAAGATTAGACCTTAGATGTGAACAAAGTTTTGAACCTAGGAGCCAAAGGCCTAGACATTTGCAACAACTGCAACAACATGACCTCTACTTGACCTCGGAACCCTGCGTCCATAAGCCAACAATGGTGATATACTGAAATCACACTAAGTGAATGGGACCCTTGAGCCCTGTGTCACAAGGTGAGAACTCAAGCCAGTATTGCTTATCCATAATCACATAACTCTGACCTACGATTATAGAACGTACATTGCGACATGCAATCAACAGTTACAACCGTAATACATGTATCCATCCACAATATCAAACCCCACCAATAGCGGGATAAGGTAAATAAAACAAAAATGACAACCAGGTAAGGGGGATTATTCTCTAATGACTAAATATTACTACATTCGGACAAAAATACTGACCGAGGCATCAGAGAACTTACCCCGGAGAACCACACTGGGCTTTGTTTTGCAAGAACATTTACCGTCACATATACAGAAAGTCTTAGATCATGATAAACTAGTCGGATCATTGTCGGGTTGCAAATTTCACCTTCATCACATGACTTCTTTGCTGCCAAACTTTTTCACTTTGTAAAAAGGTGGCTTCTTTACAGTGTGATCTCTTCCTCCGATTTGATTAGTCTCCAAGTTTAGTATTTCTATACTAGGACTCAATCTTCCTAGAATGTCATGCATTGTAGTGATAACCTGATAAAAAAGTGGAAGTTAATCCATGAGATAAAAAAGTGGCAACCTAATAAAAGCCTATGATCAACAATGTGGTTTGAGATCATATGGCTTTCTTTTAAGTTTACACATAACAGAAAATTTGAAAGGCTATCACTTAGCTACAATTTAGATGAAGCTTTGATTAATCAATGTCAAGGATGCCTCGAAAACGTCACAATGTCCACTCTCCAATTTAAGTCTTGAATGAATAAAGCTTCTCTTACATACCCTTTGAATTAAGCTTTCACTTGATTCAATATCATAAGCCTCCTTTCCAGTTATGAGGTCCAATAGAAATATCCCAAAGTTGTAGACATCAATTGTGTCACACATTCTGCTTATTTGGTTATGTTAAACATTATACAAGTAATGATAGAGTGACCATTGAAACCATTGAAATATCAAATTCTTCATTATCAGCTTAGATGTTGAAATGAGAAAAAATAGTGTGAACCATATAAAAGTATAGCTAAGCATTTTTTCTTTGCAGGAGTTCTTTACGGGAAGCTTAGGAAGTGTGCCTGGAATGTGTTATTTGTAATAATAGTTAATCATTGATTTAGTTTAAATAGGTTGCTCTTCTTACAAACTTTATGGTTTTTTACTAGTCGCAACAAATTTACAGGGTTGTGTGCTATTACAACGAGCAATAAAAGCATCGTCGTGCTGTTTGCTATAATCAGTTTTCCTTATTCTCTCTTCTGCTGTACCTAATATTTGGCAATGAATTGGTTGGTCTATTTGTGATGTGACTATGTGAAAAATGATTGTGTTTAATTTTTTCCCCTAAAATGTTAATCTGTACTTTAGTTTGTAGAGGGTTATGAACAAATTTAATCACAATCCTAATTAGGCTAATAACTTTATGCCTTAAATGCATTGTTATATCCTTGCTTCTTAGAAAACAATATTTGTTTCCAATAGATCTTTATATGATTTACTCTTAAATGCTGGTTGGTTTTTGTTCATTTTATGTGAATTTATTTATTTTATTTTTTATTTTGTACATTGTAAATTAGATAGACCATAAAGTTTTACAACATGCTTTTTCTAAGGAGGCTAAGAGGCAAAAAAGCTTAGAGCAATGTAGAAAAGCTTATGTTGAAAAAAAACTAACCATGCCTCAAGATGTGAGGGGAAAAAATTACAGTGAAAGGGGGAGGGTTGTAGGGAAAATTTAAAACAAAGGCTAGGTGCCTTTTCTATTTTTTCCAATAGTTCCAATACATTGGAAAAAGCAGATAGGCCATGCCATTCATATGTGACCAAAATTCCATTTGGTCTTGTGGAAACTAGAATATGATTTACGCATGACGGTAAAATGGAATACTTAGTGATACCTTTACTTCCTTGCATTCTTGAGTGAGAGCAATAACCATGATTGTTTAAACAATTCTAGCATCCATTCTCATTTTCATTCCAAAGGTATGGATTACGATGATATTTAGGTTGATATGTTACTTACACAAGTTGATGCTTGAAGAGTGCACATAGAAATTGCCAATGAGACAAAAATCATAGTATTTTTGCTTAGGTTGACTATACAAATACCTAACATTCTCGGTGTTATTGCTCTAGCGGTGGCACATGATCATAGCTAGTTAGCGTCCATAACTTTGTACAAAACCTTCAAACCAAGATATTTAGATAATTTCCTTTTCACTTATATCTTGTTAATCTTCTGAGAAAGCTTTTCCTTCTACTTTGTTTACTTTCCATGGCACACTTTTGGGAAATAATCCTAATGTAAATAGAGAAAAATAAAACTGATAGTTATAAGATGGTGTATCGTGGGAAAAAATGATTGAGCATAGGAGAGTTGATTGAATGTTAGTGCTCCTGTAATCGATCCACTTTAGCTACCACAAAGAGAAAGCAACCATGTTACATCAATCAAACAGCTACTACTAAGTCTTTGCTTGTCTTTTTACCTTTTGAAATGGACATATCATTTTCCACTGCCCCACAAAACCCTTGTAGATTGCATTGAGACAGAAATTTTTTTGGAATATGTGTCTGCTTCTTTAGAATGTCAATCCCAGCAAAATAGTTTATACATCATGCAATCAGCTAATCATAACGGTATAGACTTTAACGATATTATTGTTTTGTCTATAGCAGATTAAGTCCTCACCCTTATATATTTATAAAGTATTGTTAATGTTGTTTAGGTCGATATCAAATCCTTGATTCCTTTGAGGTAGATGGTAGAAGTGTAGATTATGAAAATACCCTATATTTTTGAATCTTTCATCAAAAACTTGTCTTTTTAGACGTATTCGGCATGTTCTGCTGAATGCTAGCTTTAAAAATTCAGGTACTTGTCAATTAAGTTCTCTCTTAGTTCTTTCTTTAGTAAACTTTTCTATATATATGTGCTGTAAATTTCCTTTTATTTTAAACTCAAGAAAGCGTCCTCTAAATAGGGAATCTCGATAGAAAAAACTTAGCACATCTGTGCTAGAATAAATTCCCAAAAAAAAACTATGGATTTTCCTCATGTTCCAAACTTTATACATTGTAAAGCAAAAGGTTTCACTTAGAACCGCCAAGTTTTTGCTACTTAGGTGGACAAGTATCTCTTGTCATTTCTTCATTGTCATATTCACTTCAAAGATTATTTGGTCATGATGAAGAAGTTGTCCCACTTGAGGAAAAATGTTCTTACATATAATAACAATTTTGCATTCACTTCGTTGGGTGCAAAGTGTGATAAGGAACTCACAAAGAATAAATATGGCATGTATAATTTTTGTATACAGGGTCAGGCTTATAATTTTTTAATGGTCTTGTTCCAAATGAAGAACGATTCTCTGGAATTCAATTTTATTTGTATGATCTTAATGAAGAAATTTCAAAGAGACTTGAATTATCTAATAAGTTTTGTGATAATCCCTACTATCAATTGTTTAAGGATCTTCATCATGTTTTAAGCCTTGAGAACTATAGAATTGTTTTGCATTCCCATCTATAGATTTACCATCTAGCTCCTATGTAGCAGCTATCTTTTCTAAGTTTGAAAATAATGGTAATGATAGATCCTCTCATATCCATGTCTACACACATTCAAACACAAGCCATAGAATTAAGTATTATTATGGCTGTTATGATCCCCTTCAATATCCTCTTGTTTTTCTTTGTCGTGAATGTGGTCGGCATAATGGAATAATAAAAGTGGGTGACAAATCAAAAAGAAAAAACTTGTACGAATTCTCTACCAAAGTATAAAATTCGAAACAAATACCAGAGTGTATGTCCTAGTATCGTCCTTTAGGTAGAACTAGTTCTTTGTTTAGCAAGACACCAACTCCAAGTTTGAAGAAGGACCTTGCTTTCGTCTACTTGACACCCGAAAGATCAATCCAAAACCCGGTTGTGAGTTAGACTGTTTTCTTGGAACCAAGAAGCACGCTCAAATTGTTGAGGGAAAGAGACTCAACAAGATAGCTTAAACATGAACCTAAGAGGCTATCCTCAAAGACTCAAAGCAAGTTACAAATTAGAACTCAAAGAAAAGCTAAAAGCTCTTGAGTTTGTATTGATAAAAGTTGTGTTTTCTTTGTGTGGCCAATGGCCTTATTTATAGATCCAACCAAGGAGATTTCCATTCTCTAGAAGGATTAGAACTCCTTGCCCTTTTAGAAACTAACTACCTAAAGAAATAATTATTAAAAGAACTACTATTCTAAGAAAAGAAATAAAACAATAAGTTGCCTAAAACTAATCCAAGTGTGGGCTGAATTTTGTTTCCACTTCTTGTGTTCGCCAAATGACTTTTGTTTCTCCATTCGAATTGGATTTGGAAGCTTCTTTAATCATCATGGAAATGGATTTTCGATCATGAAGAAGAAATAATACAATATTGCCTAAAGCTAAATCCAAGTGTGGTTTGGATTAGAGAAATGAATGGTGATTGAAGTTACTTGTATCTCTTGCGAATTAGAACCTTCCAAATTAACTTGGATTGTGATGAGAAGTGGCCTAATGATCTTGATTACACTTGTGAAAATCAGCCACGCTCAATCCTGCATTCTTGATCTTTCATTGATGAAACTAAGTAGAATGACACATGATTCACTAGGATCGGAAGTCTTTCTTGTTTTCCTTGTTGCCTTGACTTGAGCTACAATTAATTCAATGACAAGAGATGTTAAGGCAGCTTGCATTCTCTTAATTCGTGACCTAGTCATAGGCCCTCCAATGCCTTGTATTGGATCAATATGTGGATGTCTCTTGGTAGGTGAATTCTCAACTAAACATCCATCTTGTACTCTTAGATTTCTCTCTCGAATTTGGTTGAGTTGTCTTGTTTGGATGATTGATTGTTTCAACCTTGGCTCTCATATTTTCATGGACTTCTTTCTTTAAAAGGACTACCCTCGAATCCATAAACTCGTCATCCAACTCAAACAAAGAAATATCAAAGACATTAAATGTAGCACTACCACCATAATCACTTGGAAGGACAAGTTGGTATGCATATTCACCCATATTTGTAATAATTTGGAAAGGACCATCTCCTTGAGGATGAAGCTTAGTTCTTCGTTGAACACGTAAGTGTTTTCTTCCTCTATTGACAACTTGAGCATAATGTTCATTCTTCTTGAGGATTTGGAGGCATACCTTGAATGCAAGTCTTGAACAAACTTAGCCTTTGCTATATCATCAAGATTTATTTGCTCATTGCTTGGCAATGGCACTAAGTCAAGAGGGGTTAGTGGATTAAAATCATAAATATTCTCAAATAGGAATAACCACAATAATTAACACCCTTAAAAATAATTAACACAATTTATTTGGATGTACACATATTATTTGGGAATATTTAGTAGTAAATAACGCCACTTGAAACATATTTAGCATAAATTCTTTACTTGCATTTAAAGTTCTATTAACATCCCTCTTGCCAGCATAGAAACTACTTTTAAAATTTTCAAGTGATGGCTGTATACTTTCGATTTCATTCATGGGAACTGAAGCCTTACCTTTAGAAATTGAAGGATTTTGTTTACTCACGGTTTGAGCAGAATTTGGCCTTCTTCAACCTTCTTTTGTTCTTTTTTCCACTCCATGTGCTTCACCCTTTGTTGTTGTTGTTGATATAACTTAACCTTATTAAGATTAAGTAGCAAACATTTTTTTTCTAGAATTGTTTTAACAATTCCTTTCCATTTGTATCCATTCCAAATTGAAATTAAAAAATTTCAATTTCAATTTAAGTAGAAAACTCTTTTTGTTTCTCTGTTCATACGTATTTCATACATTCTATTCGAGATATGGAGTTGGGTAAAATTTCATGTGATTGATAAATAGAATATAAATTCCATCGTTGCTAGATCATTTATATAAAATTGGGTGAAGAATTAACTAATAGTGGGATTTTTGATAAATGGGAAATTGAAAATGCTCGGGGCAAAATGGGGAATGTCTATAATACCTGGATTGAATCAAATACGATTTGAAGGATTTTGTAGGTTTATTGATTAGGGTTTGACAGAAGAACTTTCTAAGTTTCCAAAAATCAAAGATACAGATCAAGAAATCGAATTTCAATTATTCGTAGAGATATGCCAACTAGTAGAGCCGTTGAAAAAGGAAAGGGATACTGTGTATGAATTACTCATGTATTATTCGGAATTATATGTATTCGCGGGATTAATTTGGAAAACCGGTAGGGATCTGCAAGAACAAATAATTTTTATTGGAAACATTCCTGTAATGAATTCCTTAGGAACTTTTATAGTAAATGGAATATATAGAATTTTGATCAATCAAATATTGCAAAGTCCCGATATTTATTACCAGTCAGAATTGGACCATAATAGAATTTTGTTGTATACCAGTACTATAATATCAGATTGGGGAGGAAGATCAGAATTAGAGATTGATACAAAAGCAAGGATCTGGGCTCGTGTAAGTAGGAAACAAAAAAATCTATTCTAGTTTTATCATCAGCTATGGGTTCGAATCTAAGAGAAATTCTAGAGAATGTTTGATATCTCGAAATTTTTTTGTCTTTTCTGAACAATAGAAGAGAAAAAAAATTGGGTCAAAAGAAAATGCCATTTTAGAGTTTTATGAACAATTTGCTTGTGTAGGTGGGTATCCGGTATTTTCTGAATCCTTATGTAAGGAATTACAAAAAAAATTCCTTCAACAAAGATGTGAATTAGGAAGAATTGGTCGACGTAATATGAACCGAAGGCTAAACCTTGATATACCCCGGAATAATACATTTTTGTTACCACGAGATATATTGGAAGCTGCGGATTATTTGATTGGCCTGAAATTTGGAATGGGCACAGTTGACGATATGAATCATTTGAAAAATAAACGTATTCGTTCTATAGTAGATCTTTTACAAGATCAATTTGGGTTGGCTCTGCTTCGTTTAGAAAATGCAGTTTGCGGAATTCTATGTGGAGCAATTCGACATAAATTAATACCGACGGCTCAAAATTTTGTAATTTCAACTCCATTAACAATTACTTTTGACTCTTTTTTCAGTTTACACCCACTATCTCAAGTTTTGGATCGAACCAATCCGTTGACACAAATAGTTCATGGGAGAAAGTTGAGTTATTTGGGCCTTGGAGGACTAACAGGTCGAACTGCTAGTTTTTGGATATGAGATATCCATTCCAGTCACTATGGGCATATTTGTCCAATTGACACATCTGAAAGAATCAATGTTGGACTTATTGGATCCTTATCAATTCATGAGAAGATCAACCATTGGGGATCTCTAGAAAGCTCGTTTTATCAAATTGCTGAGAGATTTATAGGGGGACGAGTCATTTTTTTATCACCGGGTAAAGATGAATACTTTACTATAGCGGCGGGAAATTCTTTGGCTTTGAATGGGGATCTTTGGGAAGAGCAGGTTGTTCCAGCTCGATACTGTCAAGACTTTTTGACTATTGCGTGGGAAAAGGTTCATCTTAGAAGTATTTTTCCCTTCCAATATTTTTCTATTAGAGCTTCCCTCATTCCTTTTATTGAACATAATGATGTGAATCAAGCTTTAATGAGTTAGAATATGCAACGTCAAGCAGTTCCACTTTCTATGTCCAGAAATGCATTGTTGGAACTAGGTTGGAATGACAAGCGACTCTAGATTCATGGGCTCTTTATATAATGAACGCAGGAAGGGTTGTTTTTATCGATACGGACAAGATCGTTTTATCAAGTAATAGAGGTACTCTAAGCATTCTATTAGGTCGGTATCAATGTTTGAACAAAAATACTTGTATGCATCAAAACCTTAGGCTCATGGGGTAAATGCATTAAAAGGGGCAAATTTTAGTTAATGATCTTGCTACGGTTGGTGGAGAACTTTCTTTGGGAAATGCGTATTAGTAGCTTATATGCCGTGGGAAGGCTGCAATTATGAAGATGCAGTACACATTAGTGAACCTTTGGTATATGAAGATATTTATACTTCATTTCACATACGAAAATATGAAATTCGGACCCATGTCACAAACCAAGGTCCCGAAAGGGTCACTAATGAAATCCCCATTTAGAAGCCCATTTACTACGAAATTTAGACAAAAATGGAATTGTGATCTTTGGGATCTTGGGTAGAGATGGGTGATATTTTAGTAGGTAAATTAACACCCTGTGGTGAAAGAGTCGTCGTATGCCCTGAAGATAGATTGTTCTGAGCTATCCTTGGCATTTAGGTATTTATGTCAAAAGAAGTGTCTAAAACTATCTATAGGCGATAGGGGTCAAAGTTATTGATGTGAGATGGATCCATAAGAAGGGAGTTCTAGTTATAATCCGAAATGATTCATGTGTATATTTCACGAAGCGTGAAATTAAAGTCGCGATAAAGTAGCTGGAAGACACAGAAATAAGGGTATTATTTCCAAAATTTTGCCTAAACAAGATATGCCTTATTTGAAAGATGGAAGATCTGTTGATATGGTCTTGAACCCACTAGGCGTACCTTCAAGGATGAATGTAGGACAGATATTTGAATGTTCACTTGGGTTAGCCGAAAGCCTGCTAGGTAGGCATTATCGAATAGCGTCCTTTGATGAGAGATATGAACAAGAAGCTTCGAGAAAAGCGGTGTTTTCTAAATTATATCAAGCTAGTAAGCAAGCAATGAATCATTGGGTATTTGAAGCTGAATATCTGGAAAAAGCAGAATATTTGATGGAAGGACGGGAATCCTTTTGAACAACCCGTTCTAATAGGACAGCCTTATATTTTAAAATTAATTCATCAAGTTGATGATATGTGATCTCGAAAACCCCAAGATACCAAGAACTCCAAGATCACATATCGAAGAGTCCGAGATGCCAAAGACTCAGGTCACACCTTGGAGATCCCAAGATACCAAGAACTCCGAAATCACACGTCAAAGACCCTGAGATGCCAAAGGCTCAAAGGTCACATCTCGGAGACCCCAAAATACTAGGAACTCCGAGTCACACCTCAGAGACCCTAAGATGCCAAGGACGTAGAGGCCACACCTTATAACTCCCAAGAGGTCAGTTGACACAAAGGGCCCATGAAGATTACTGACGAAGTGCAAGAAGTCATAATAGATGACAGCCATCTGACGGGGCAGTCAAATGGGGAGGAGGGCCACACTGCAGGGCACCGTCAAAGATTGCATTATTCATCTTCTTCACCAATACAAAGAAGTTTTTGCCTGGGGCCTGACAAACATGTCAAGAATCTCGCCATCTCTAATAATGCCCACTCAACACCGATCCTGAGGTGATTATACAAATACCCAAGTCCCGGAATAAATGGGTTGGCCCTAAGTAGTGGCATCATCAACTTTTCTTATCTTGACAAGAAGGTTTTAGTAGAAATACTTCCTTGTAGAAGCACTAAAGAAAAAGTCACAATGACTATTGAAGAAGCGAGAGATTCTTGGATGACTCTCATACGGCGCCCTTTACAAATGGTCTTACCTCAAACCCTTGCTCATATGTGTCGACTTTAGCAAAAGTGTGTCAAGTGCCGACTTCATGCTCCTATAATTAGCGACCTCAAATGGAGTTGATTAATATCCAAAATTCACGGCATTTCACACAGTGGCGAATTGATATCGGGGACTTTTTCCTACATCACCGGATGTTTGAAGTTCTTAATAGTTGCTATCGACTACTTTATCAAGTGAGTAGAAGCCAAACCTCTAGCATTATCACTAGAAGAAAGCGTCCACGAATTTGTGTGGAACAAAATCGTCTATAGATTCAATATCCCTCACATGATTATTTGGACAACGGAAATAGTTTGCAAACAATTTTTCAGCTCTGGTGTAAAGAACTCAAATTAAACAAAGTTTCACTTCCATTGTGCATCCTCAAGCCAATGGCTAAGTCGAAATCACTAATCACACTATACTACAAGGACTCAAGACTTGGTTGGATAAAACCAAAGGGGATTGGATAGAAAACCTCCCAAATGTCTTGTGGATTTATCGCACCACACCTCAAATGGCAATGGAAGAAACCCTTTATAGCTTCACATATGACACAGAGGCTGTCATTCCAGTGGAGATTGGAGTTCCCAGTCTCAGGGTTGTAACCTTTAATGCTGGAGTTAACGAAGCAGAGGTCTAGTTGAACCTAGACTCATGGGAAGAGCACCCAAATCCACCTTCTGTGAAAGAAGCTAGAAGTTAATTAGGAAGGCCCTATAGGGTCATTGATGCATCAAGGCTTGGGAGTCATTGCTTGGCCACAATGAAAGAGAACTTATTGCCTCTATTCTAGTATGTCAGTAATTTAAAATGCTTTTATATTTGAAATACTAATTAATGAATCAAATCTCATTCTTATATATATGCTTTTTATAAATCGAGAATGGAGATCTCGAATTGAACAACTAAAATCCCAAACATCCTACGAGGTGGGGATCTCGGATTGAACGACTAAAATCCCAAACACTCTTTATTTATATATCTACTCTTTTTAAATTGGATACGGGGATAATGACTACCACGAACTCGGTTCAACGTTGGTGAAACCATGATATGAATCCAACAAGCATTGAAGAGACTTCGAACCCGAAGTATGATGACAATAGCAAGGTCTCCAGAACAAGCTCGGATCCACTCCAAGGTCTTGGTGGACCAATGACAAGGGCTAGAACAAAGAAAATAAAGGAAGCCTTGAATGGACTCATCCAAACGGCCCAAAAGGATGGGGAGAAGACCAAGATTTGACAAGACCATGATTATTAATGTACTAAGTATAATTGGGTCTTGTTAATTAGACTTTGGAGCCAAATTCCAAGTTGTAACCATAATGGGTTTGGCTTGACTATTATTTTTCTTAGAACCCCTTAGGAACATTGGGCTTAGTCTTAGTTATATGGTAATTTGAGTCATGTAGCCCAAATAGTTATGTAGCCCAATTGGCCCTAGAGAAACCCTAGCTTGAGCAACCTAATTTGTGAAACCTAGCTTGTATCTTTATAGTGGCACGTCGACCATTCTTGAGGCAGATTTTGATGAATGAAAATTTGGTTCTTGACATTACAAGCTTGAGAGAATTGCTCTCTAGTTTACGTAATTACTTGCAAATTACACAAACTCGGAATTTGTGTGTTTGTTGTTCTTGATTTCCTAGATTTGTTCCTAGGAAATTGGATTCCATCCATCAATTGATTCCAAGGTTTTTAAGTACAGGTTATCTAGGGGTTGAGGAGCTATTCCACCTTCAAGGAACATACCATCTCCTAGGTAAGATTACAGTAGGGTAGTTCCAAGGTGAGGAACTTGTATAGTGAGTTTTAGGGACAAGTAATCCAAGGGTTCACGCCAAACCACCTTGCTAAATTTTAAATCAAAGACCTCGATTCAACCGAGCTTATTTGTGAACTCCATAACATCCCATGTGGGTAAGGGGATATGAACATCCATAAGGATGACAAAATGGAACATCCACGGTGAGAAAAAATTAACATTTATCAAATCCCAAACACCCTAAGGGGTGGGGATCTCGAATTACTCATTGTTATTAATTTAAGCATAGTACACATATATATAAGGAGTTTACTCCTTTATTCTATTGTTCTCTTAACTAACCCTATTTGGAAGACACATACCAAATAGGGGAACTAAAAGCCTAGTTAAACAAGACCTCGGCTGACATTGTCATCTTTGAGTGCAGAAACTGATATATAAGATCTCGGTTAGAGCTAAGAGAATTGATAACTCGGCAATATAATTGGGATCTTGGACATATGCGAGACCTTTGCACGACTTTGAACTCGACAAACCAAAAGTCGGACCAAGTGCATAAATCGAACAAAAGGTTCGGATCTCGGGCCAATGGTCTTTATGTTTTTATGTTACCTCGGACCAGTCGGATATCATACAAAAGGTCGAATCTTGGCCAATGGTCTTTATGTTTTTATGTTCGAAGTATTAGTTAATAAATAACATCCTACAAGGTGAAATCCCAAACATCCTCGGGGTGAGGATCAAAATATAAACATCTTACGGTGAAATCTCAAACATCTTGAGTGGAGATCAAAATATGAACCTCCTCTGGTGAAATCCCAAACATCCTTAGGGACGGGGATCTTAGATTTACTTATTTTCGAAATGCTCGATTAATGAAATCCCAAAACATCCCAAGGGTTGGGGATCTTCCTATCTTATGAACTCCCAAACATCCTAAAGGGTGGGATTCTTGGATTATTTATTTTACTAGAATGATCAATGGATAAAATCCCAAATGTCCTAAAGTGCCTTTTGCCCTCTTGAGCCAAGAGTTCTAACTCTCCTAGCCTTGTCTCAGCAGGACTTCTATCTGAGCACCATGTTTAAGCCCACATCATTAAGGCGAGTCTCCATCTTTTCCATCTTTGATCTCTAAGTTTTGCATTCAAATTGCGGTTCAAATGTTTGTTTCTTATAAGGCCTAAGTGCATTTTGAAGACCTCATATTTCTTGGCGTTCTGAGTCCAATTAGTGATCATGGTCTTGATATGACTACGATCCAAATGTCTCAGACGGGTAGCTTGATCTTGGAGATCTTTATTTTCATCTCCTTAGCTCATTGGGATAAAGCGCAAAGAGCCCAAAGTTTTGTGTGTGGAAGATCTTCTTCACTAGCAAGCGTTGCAAACTCTACTCGGTTGATAATTCTAAGTCTCTGGACCTTGGCCTCCCTCTCCTTCAGTTGGTGAATGAAAGCGGGCTCTCTCTCCAAATTCCTCCTCCCACATAGAGATGTAACCTCGGCACCTTAGTCGAGCAACTTGACCTCATGCCTAGAGGCATCAAGACTTTTGCACTTGTGGCACTATCAAAGCCAAATCATTATTAAGGCATGCCATTGACATCTCGGCCAATCTCCTCTAATGGTTCTTCATGCCCGGACTGTTACTATGAGGGACTTTTATTCTCTTTCCTTAGCCGAGATCCCATTGGCCATTCTCTTCTCAACCTTTTTTTCTTGAAGGATCCACCGCCACTACCTTTTAGTAGAAGCATTCTCATCATGACTAGACCTCGTCTTGACATTGCCATACCAAGGTCTAGGGGCTTATGATGAGTATGGAATTTACACAATCGATGTGTATGGGACCCAACTCCTAAGTTCCTATCTTGGATCGAAGATCGAGGCTACATCCTAATGAGATGACGAGACCTTGGAGTCAAAGGTGCTGGATACCAAAATGATGAGACGAGATCTCGGAATGGAAGTCCGGACTTTTGCAACATGCAAAGTCCGACCTCTCGACATACGAAGTTCGGACCTCTGCAATTAGTAGGGATAGAGGCACGGACTTTGGCGTACGCTCTACATCTATACCTTAGTGGAGACATATTGAAATCACACTAAGTGTACAAAACCTCAGCGTCCCAAACCACAAGGTGGGAACTTGGCAAAGTCGTACTTATCCATAAGTGCATAATAATATGTTATAATCATGGAAGAGGATATATAAGTGGAACTCAGCAAAGTCATGCTTATCCACAAGTGCGTAACTACTGCTATAATTGTGGATGGATATTGTGACGTGCAATCAGCGATTGCAACATAATCCACATGTTAATGCACGACTAGTAAATCCCATCATTGATGGGATAAGGTATATAAAACTTGGGAAGATAACTAGGTAAGGGGGAGATTATAAAAACCGGAAAAACTATACTTTAACAAAAATTCTAATTTAGGTATCCGAGAATTTGTCGAGAATCATTTCAGATCTATTTTGCAAGAATAATCGAGAACAAGAATATAAAGAACCTCATTGCACCATCTTGTCGGATGCAAATCGGGTTGCAAATTTGGCCTTCATCAAATCCTAACCTTGGTAGAGCTCCCATATTAATCAACGAGCGGGAGGGCGAATGAAGAAAGATGACGAGGCGATGTTTGAATCTGATCATTTAGGGATAATATATTAAAATGTCCTAAACTTAGACGCTTATAAGCTGTTTTGACTCGATCTTTCAATTGTAACAACACGACACAACTTTAAAAATGTAATAGTAATGTCCTCCTACCGGGAAAAAGAAAAAGCCTTCCCTAAAGACAAAAAGGACAAAAATCAATATAGTTTAATTTTTTAATTAACTTTTTAAAAGAAAAATTTAATAAAATTATGTAAAACTTTGTTCAAAATTTTAATACAAAAATAAAAAAATTATTATATGATATTTTGTTTTGAATCTCAATTTTTATAGATACTTTATTTTTAACCTAATTTTTTTATCATTTTGTCTCTAAATTTTATTAAATTTTCATTTTTAAATTTTATTTTTAGTTTAAAAATTTATTATATAGTGTAAATAAGTTTATTGAATTTCATCTTTAAATTTTATCTTTTTGTATTTTTAAAAATTTATTTTAAAATTTTAGATTATATATTTTATATCGGAGGATTTTTTTATTTTTTGATAGAATATTATTATTACATACTTTAAAGTTCGATTATCGTATTATTACAATTAAAAGATCAGTCTAAACGGTTTTAAGTTCGGAAGATTTTAACATGTTATCCCATCATTTTATCCCAACCATGTTGGGTGGCCGCAACCCAAAGGTTCATGGGATCTTTATAACGGTCTCGTTGCTGAACTCTCTCCTTGTTACCTCCTCGAGTCAGCCTGTGAATGCCCCAAGAGGCTATGAGATATTTTTCCTTCAACAATCCCATCTCTTCGACCTCCATTCCCTCCATTGATTATTACTTTAAAAATTTTCCAAAACCCTTCCCAACGTGTATGCTTTCAAAACTCCTCCTCTTCAAGTCTTGCTCTAGTTCTAACCTCATTTATGACCGTCCAACTCCTAATTACTCCGGGGTCAAACTTGAAGAAATCGTTGATGAAAAGATCAAAAGCTCAGACTCGATTCTTGGGTTTCTTCTCGCATTAATGGCATCAGCAGAGCCAGAGTTCAGTCCAGCATACGTTCCGGTCTCGTTTCTGTCAATGGCCACATCATTACCAAGGTTGGCTTGTTGGTTCATTTGTTTAATCTAATTTCATTAGGAGTATAAGCCAGTTAAGTGTTTGATGAAATTCCCAAACCAAAAGAAGTGACCAAAAAAAAAAAAAAAAAAAAAGAAAAAGAAGAAAAACAGATGTTGTAATTTGTAGGTTTATTGGTAGAATAATTATTTATTTGTTTCTTTATAGGTTTCTCACATGGTGAGAGGTGGGGATAAGGTTAACTGTACTATAGCCGAGTTGCAGCCATTGAGAGCTGAGCCAGAAGATATACCGTTGGATATTATTTATGAAGATGACCATGTACTTGTAGTCAACAAGCCTGCTAATATGGTGATGTTTCAAGTCAATTAATAGTTATTTCTTTAACATTTTGTGACAACGTTAACGAGAACTTCTTTAATCGAGTTAGAGAGTTGTTAATGTTACCATACTTGAGGAATTTAAACAATTAACTTAGTGCATTACGTGGCAGAGTTGGTTCCTTGTGGATTTGCTAATGATATGATTTTTGTATTGTTTCAAATCTTTGAACATATTCTATTCTTCTTGATTACTTCGATTCATTTCAAATTAACGGTGATTGTTTCTGATTGTGAATTATTCCTTTCTTTTCTGGGTAAATGAATTATCATCTAGGAAGGAGGAGGACATGTTGTACAACTTAAAACTTGAGTTATCTATGGATTTTGTGTAGATTTGACTGACATGGGATATATATAGTGTTTAAATGATGGTTTTTTGTGGGTTTTAGTAGTTTTTACTGATGAGAACTTCAGCATGTTGTAAAAAATACAGGTGGTTCATCCTGCACCTGGAAATGCTTCTGGAACTCTTGTAAATGGCATCCTTCATCATTGCAGTCTTCCCATGCTTTCACTACCACTATCACTTCAAGAAGTACTTTCTGAGGCTGAGGATGATTCTAATGATGAGCTGGTGGCCTTTCCCAAAGGCCCAAATTATAATGGAGGAACCTCTTTGGATTCATGTGAGGCATCTGTTCGTCCAGGAATTGTGCATAGGCTAGACAAAGGTACTAGTGGGTTACTGGTTGTTGCAAAGGTAATCCTAGTAAAAATGTGATCTTGGTTATTGATTAGGACTTATGTTTTATGGATTCGGGTTTCTAACTCTAAGTATTCGTCACTCTTTGCAGGATGAGCATTCTCACTCTCACCTGGCAGAACAATTTAAGCAGCACACCATCAAAAGAGTCTACATAAGTCTTACTAGTGGAGTTCCATCGCCTGTTTCAGGACGTGTTGACATCCCAGTTGGCCGTGATTTAAAAAATCGAATTCGTATGGCTGCTATACCTCAATCTAATAATAGTGGAAAGACTCGTTATGCTGCTAGTAGGTGATATAAGGTCTTCCTTGCTTTTCTTTGTTTATGAGATTTCAGCATTAGTTTCTTACCTGGTGACCTGATAATACCGTCACTAATATGTGGATGCAAGAATATCTTGATGTTGGTGAAAAGGTAAATGGTTACTCTAAATGGATGCAGTATATTAAGCATAAAAATACCATCTATATTTTGGGACCTCAGTTATGTAGCTGTTGAACTTGCATTTGTATTTTTATTTTTGTATGAAGTATCCTTATAGATCAACTGTCAATCTCCTTGTAAAAACTTATTGCCTATTACTAGATCATGAATGCTTCTACCATTGCATAAGATTTCAGAAAACTGCTAAAATGTGTCATTCTGGTCTATCGTTTTATGGTTTTGACAAGTGTCCTTTCCTATATTGGTTACTAATGTGCATAATATAGATGTACGTTTCCTAGTTATCTTAATTTTCTTAAGCTATTGCCCTTTAGGGTTTCATGTTTGTTACTGTGTATGTAATCTACTTTTGGTGCATTTCTTCACTGTTTCTTTCCACGGCCATTGCCAAATTCGTGTTGTAAAATCATTTCTACTTCCCAGAAGCCATAAGGCAGGCAGAAGTGAACAGAAACCCACAATTTCCTCAAAAAGATTTTCATATAATATTGACTAAGTGCAAGGAACATGGTGATGGCTGTAGTTCATGGAGCTTTTAAGTTTAAATAGATCCCAAGCCGATCTTGACTCCCAGTTGATAGTATGAAATATAACCTCTTGTAACAAGTCAAGACTTTATGATGAATCTGAGCAATGGTTGCTAAACAGATAGTGTGGTATAACTTTGCTTCTAGCAGGCTTTTAATTGAAACACTCACCACCCTCAAGAGAGGCAAGAGAAAGTACAAAGAGGCTGCTTGTCAGTTACACTTTTGTGTTTATTAACTAACAGTTGAGTTGAGCTCATATATTTCCCCAATTCTTTTAGGCTGTTGTTATTCTATTTACTCTTTTTCCTATCAGGTATAGAGTAATTGAAACACTTGCTGGTGGTGGTTCTGCACTGGTTGAATGGAGACTAGAAACTGGGCGCACCCATCAGGTAATCTAGTCTCTTGAAAGTAGATACTATTTATTGCAGATGGAATGTGGATTTCTCAAGGCATAATCCTTAGCAGAAAACCATCATTACCTCAAATAATCCTTAGGCACCTCTTTGACATCTTTCATTGAGGCAAAATTTGCTTTCCATTTGTAAATAGTCACGGTCGAACATTAAACGGGTTAAGAAAATGAAAATTTTGTTGGAGCAAAACCTCTAAAATGATGATACTTCTTAGTTCTCTCTCTCTCTCTCTCTCTCTCTCTCTTCCAACAGTACATATGGCCATTCGGTCTTTTCCAATAATGGCTTCTGGAACATATAGAAATTGAATCTTGGTGTATATGTTTCTGGATCAATGGAGGTAGGATTATTGCATGTTTTTTCTTGGTGGACATTTGCTAGATTATGTACTTATGGATGTTCAGGTGGAACAAGATTTCTGTGTTGAGTCTGTGATGCTTTGCAGCTTTTTGCATGATTTAAGTATTTACTTAAGCTTCTTCTTACTTAGTTTCACTATTTCCTTTTTCTGGCAAAAAAAAAAAAATCTCTTTTGCATACATAAATCACAGATAAGGGTACATGCAAAGTACCTCGGAGTTCCACTGTTGGGAGATGAACTTTATGGTGGAACCAAGGGCATGGCCCTCTCATTGATTCTTCAGGACCCCAACTTGCTTTCAGGAGAAACTTCAGCAACTAATTTCTAGACTGGAAAGACCTTGCCTCCATGCTCTATCTCTGGGGTAATAAACATATCTCATGCCTGTTCCTTTGAGTTTTACAACAAAGTACTTGGGTATTCACTTAATACTTTTTATTCTTTTCTTTTTCCATTTTCCATTTTCTTTCTGGTGTATTCTTTTAGATTTATACACCCATACACTCTGGAGAACATGAATTTTTCCCAAATGCCGCCTTCAGATTTTGCCGAAATTTTAAGCCAGCTGCGTGACATTAGCTCTGAGAAGGTTAGATAATAAGCAAATAGGAGGGCTTTCTTGACTTGTTACACTACTTTTAATTTTTATTAAACTGCTTTTAATTTTTGTTAAACTCAAACTAAATCTGTACAAAATATATCCAATTTAAAACCAATTTTTCGATGATAAATAGCAGTTTTCACATCTGAAATCCTGAAAGTGGTAGGTGGCTTTCAAGTAGATTCATCCACATATTGGAAGTGCAGGATCTAATAGTGACTTCATGCCTGGGGATTGTACTGTTGTAAAGCAAATTCTTCTCACCAAACCTTATCTAGGAACTGTTTCTTATTATACATCATATTATGTGGTCATCTATTTGAGAAGCTGCTTAACATTGATCCTTTGTAACAAATTCGTGTTGGTAGTCTTCAAGATAATTTTTTTGGCCATCCGAAAACAAAAAGATAGGGTTAACTAAATGTACCTCTGAAATATTTTTACATACACTTTACTCAAAAAGTAGGATATGATTTTAAAGAACTATGGATTACCGTTATAATTTGTGGATGGATATATCCCTAACAAACTAAATACTTTTGTTTGTTTTCAATATTTTTCAAAAAAAAAAAATCTCAATTTGGCAAATCAAATTCCTTTTGCATGGTAATTATTTGGAATTTTTCAAATTCTGCATTTGATGTTTCCAGCTATTAAGTAATATTACCTCACGATGTGCAGTGTCCGTTTTATGTCCATTGATAGATGGATCGATAGGGCTGTTCAAATTAATTGATCCGATTTGAACCCAAGTTGATCTAATTTGATCCGAATTTTTGGATCGTAATATGAAATCGATTTGAATATTTTAGATCGAATCAGATTCGATCCGTTTGATCTCTTTTTTTCAAGAAGTAAAAATATAAATTTAATCTCCAAGGTATACACAATTATAAAGTGTAAAAGAGGGTTTACTAGTGGAGGTATTTTCTGAGTTGTCATCGAGGGAGAAGAGGACTAGAGAGTGATACGGACCTAGATGTTGTAGGAATTTTGTTGAGGTTCAAAAGCACCTAAAAATTCAAGCCTAAACCCTCGTGCTTGGAGGCGGAGAATGACTTTTGGTGCATAAGAGCTTTAGGAAGAACAAGTGGGCTTATTGGGTGGTTTTGGAGGTGGAGGTTGGTAGTGGTAGCAGTAAAAGAGGTGGAAGGCTTAGAGGAGAGAAGGAGAAGAGGGACTTTAGGGTGGTAGCGACTGAGAAGAAAGAGGAGGTGGAGGGTCGACGGGGAGGAAGGATTTGAAGAGGATTGGTTGAGGGTAGTTAACTGCTCGCAGAGGCATGAGGGACAAAAACTAGTAAATTGCTCCTTTGGGTGGCGGTCACAACTAAAAGTGGATGGTGACTGCAAAGGTAGGGTGGTGGGCAGCGGGCGGCGACAAGAAAAGGGAGGACAGTGGGAGGCAGGCGATGGTAGAGAAAGGAAGAAAGTTAGTAGGCGGCAAACAAAAAAAATAGGGTTTTAAAATAGAAACCGAATTCTTTAATTTAGATAAGATCAAATCGCTTTCGATCCGATTTGATTTAAAATATTTTTAAAATTAAATCAATCTGATTCATTGTGACTCAAACCAATCTGATTCAGTAGATCGACCCTATCCGGGTATGAGTTTGGAGTTCAAAATGGTTAGCCCCTACTGCACAGGTATAGTTATTGAGTGAGTCTTTTATCTTGACTCTTGAGCCAATGTCATTTTGGACTGGGCTTGGTCCCCTTAGATCCTAAGATCGATCCAGGCATCATTTTTTACTGCCTTTCCGAGGTTGGATGATTAAGCTAAGAGTTCACTTTGGTTTAGCCCGTTAATGCTTACTATAATTAGTTATTTTGGTTTTCTACTAGCAGCTTTAACTATAACCTCAGCTCTATTTATTGGTTTGAGCAAAATATGACTTATTTAAAATTAATATTTGAAATGAGCAATTCATAAACATAAAATGAAATCCTTATGTGATGTTTTGTTTATTCTTTAATTATTTATTATTTCAATTGTGAATCACGGTCATTGAGATTCGTATTAATTCGTTTTATTATTTAGGTTTAGATATTCCTTTTTTTCTTTCATACAAATTGAAATGATTGTATCAGATTTGATTAGTACTATGGATTGAGAAAATTGTGTCAAAGTGGAGACAATAAAATATTTAAAGAACAAATTATAAAGCATAGCACAAAAATCCCATTATTTAATTGAAGTTGCATGCTAAATTAACTACTCCTCCATATCAAAAAAGTGTTCACTTTAGATTTGGTATAATTTTTTTAAATTGTAGTACAACACATTTAATACACAATTAAATGTATAATTTTATATTTTTATCCTTAATTTTAAATTGGGTTTTACATTATTATACTTAGTACGGATAGTACAAACTCCAAAAGTGGGTTCTTTTTTGAGACAATTTTTTTAAAAAAACTGTTTTTTGAGACAGATAGGTAAAAATGTTGAGGTGTACCAAACTGGTAATAAAAGTACATAATTAAACCAACCATGTTTTCATTAAAAGCTTTCTCTCCAATTTTTGGAATATAACTTGTTTTAGTTTTTTCCCCTTTTCCTCTCAATTTGGTCACCTTGTAGTGGTGATATTTAGACCCCGTGATAGGAATAGTTTTAGACACTGCATTTTAAGATTTGTTTTCGAAGAAGTTTAGTTCAGGATTAACTAGGAGTATAAAGTATGCTTGTGCAACCGGTCATCCAAACTGGTCAACAGACCGGGCTGGTCCGTAATTGGTTAACCGGTTTGGTCTAATTGAAAATTGGTTAATTTGTACCAATTAACCATTCGGTTCTCAGTTTAAGATTTTGTATTTCTAATTTAACCGATTAACCGATACTGTTCACGTATTGATTAACTGGTTAAACCAGTTGACTGATTTAATCGGTTTAAATTGTAAATTCAATAGGTTTAACTAGTTTAAATCATAAATTGGAGTTGGAGTTGGAGTAGACTCGTTAAATATACTTGCCCATGGCTTTTTGCTCAATCTGTGTATAGCCTCTGTTATGATTTGCACAACCACAAATAAATTCTAATAACACAAATTTCAAATTAAGATCCAAAAAAATTCAAAAGGATTTCACATAAACCTAAGCATAAGGTGGAAGTTTGTTGATGACGACAGGAACAAAAACTAGGTTAGGTAGGGTTAACCACTTGGCTAAACTACTGAATCAAAGTAAAGATGTTGCAAGCATCCTGACTCCTGAGGCTGACTCCTGGAGGTTGTAAGTATAGCATCCTGACTCCTGGAGGTTGTTGCTATAGCGGAGTTGGTTGTGTCACCAAGGGGAGTTGGAGTTGAACCACCACCGGCGGTGGCAGTGGTTGAGCTTGCAGCTAAGCTTGTGATTGTGGTGGTGGATGTTGCTACTATTGTGGGTTCATGATAAATTGCATTTATTTT
Organism: Gynochthodes officinalis; assembly: GCA_020080225.1. Taxonomy (NCBI): domain Eukaryota; kingdom Viridiplantae; phylum Streptophyta; class Magnoliopsida; order Gentianales; family Rubiaceae; genus Gynochthodes; species Gynochthodes officinalis. Next base: position 7,040,741 of record CM034622.1, read on the forward strand.
GAAATTCTAAATTCAAGCATAAAAGTAGCAAAGATTTGTGGGTTTTTGAGGGTCCTAACAATAAAAATATATATATGTTTTAAAAAGGATTAAATTGGGTTAGATTTGTACAAGTACAAAACATTAGCAGTAGTCGGAATGTTTGCAAATGGATAGAAATGAGTAGATGATGGCGAAAAAGGGCAGACTTTGAAGAATTACACAAAGGGTTTATGGTGAGGAGGAAAAAGAGATAAGATTTTTAGTAATTACAAATTGGACTTTTGATTATTTTTGGGCCTGTACACATTTTGGGCTGGATCTAATTAATGATTATAAATTGGACCTTTTTATTTTTGAGATATAGAAAATTTGGGCCTTTGATTCCAATCGATACCAATTGTAACCGAAACTAGTTAAGCTGGTCACCAATCGGCCTAGTTCTGATTTTATATATTTTATGTGTAAAAATCGATTAATCGGACTAGTTTTAACCAGTTGACCCGTTAATTAGTCAATCCATAGCTCTAGTACTATAAAGCTTATTATTTGTTGATCTTGATTGGTTTTCTATAAAATTCAAGGATTTATTTATAGAAGATTGAATTATGGCAAATGGATTACCGTAATGATAGCACATACTACGGTGCTATTCACTACAAAGATTACAGATAATTAGATTCTAGACAATAACCATAATATTACTTGCAAGCAGGATTTTGTTCAAAGCTTACAGTCAGTATTCATAGTCGTGATATCAACAAGCTTCTTTGGCTCATTCAATCTTTGGTAGTCATTTGCAGCCATATTCTCTAAAAGATCTTAAGCCTTTTCAAGGTGCTTTCTTCATAAATGTTCTAGATGTAGCATCAATTGTTGATTTATTTCTGCATTAAAACCATTGTAGAAATTTGAACTTGACCACAAATAAAAAGGAAAAGCCTTAATGGATTTGCGCATTAGTTACACTAGTCTGTTTAAATATATAAAAATTTCTACAATATTTGCAATGGGTGCATTAGTAGCATGAGTTCCATCATAACTATAAGTTTTGAAAGTTTTGAACTCCTTGTTGAATTTTTCTTTTGCGAACTTGAATTTGCTTGATTCTTGGCTTTTCGTTTGCTTTATTGCCCTAATGATGATTCTCAATTTCAAAATCAAAAATTGCAAGAAGGTTTGATATTAAACAAATATAAATGCCCAATAATAGCATTAAAATACTTGATATAAATCTAGCAAGTGTAATCAAGGCAAAGTATTTTCCCATTGTTCATTTATTGCTAGCGGAAGAGAGGAAGCGGGGTCTTGGCTTTGGAAGGGGTCCTTTGGGGTAAGGAGGCTAATTTGAGAAGAGGAGGTTATGAGACACAGATAATGTTTTGGCGAGGCTGGATAGTAGCCAGTAACTCCTCAACATGTTTATTCACTGGGCAACATATTTTAAATAGCAATGGGATGGGCGGTTGGCGAGCAACGACTGAATGTAATGTCTTTCGAGAGCAACGACACCACATGTGGGCAGCCACTTGGAAACTCAAGGTCACTGGTAAGGTTAAACATTTTTATATGGCGTTGTCATAATATCTTGCCGATAAATGCTAAGGTGAGTTTGAGAAAGATGCATTGGAGTTAATATGGCGGTGTAATCAAGAGGATGAAACTATGGAACATATTATGTTTAATTGCTCGAGCTAGAACCATTTGGAAGTAGCTCGGTGGGTTGGGCTAAGCTTGGGCGTGACGAAAGCGTTTGGGAGTGGTGGCAAGATTTGTGCTTTAGGCAAAGAGAGGTTTTTGGAAGGATAAAGCACAATTCTGACTTATATTTTGTGGTGATCTAGAAGGCTCACAATCGGTAGGTATTTGAGAGAATGGATGTGTGAGAAGGAAGTTGTGGAGTTGGTAAGGCGGCGTGGTTAGAGTTTCAGAAACAAGTCAGGTTAGCTAGGATCATGATGGAGATCGTGGTGACTAGGGGATGAATGGTGGCACAAGACATTGATGTAGTCGATTTTACGATCCTATTTTGATGAATGTTGTCTATATTTTGTTTATAAATTTTGGTTGTCCTGTATTTTGTGGGTTAGAGGATGGTATGTGAGGTATTGACATGTGGTCATGTAGTCTTAGCGGATATAGTGTTAAAAGAGTCCAATTTTGAGGGACATTGCTTGTAAAGGCTAATTTTTAAGAGTTAATGCAATTACTGATTTCTGGTAAAAAAAAAAGAATAATAAATTTGATTTGTTAATGTAAAATCTTCTAAAATGTGTATTACCCTATCTTTATCTATAACATATAAATTTGATTTGGGTTGTCCATTGTATACAAGTAGAAAATGGAGGAGTTTATTTTAAAGAAAAGGTAGAAATGGTTCGAAATGTAGGAAAGGTAGGTGACAGAAAACACATCCATCAAAATCAGAACATCAGTTTGATGACTTTTATGTCATAGATACTTATATTGGGGGTTCTTTGAGTAATGTGATGCTATCTGCTGGATTTGCTGCGAGCACATCATTGCTATAGACTCCTCCTTTAGATACCATCGGAATATCAATACAAGTCCTATTGTCACTAGTTCATTGTGCAATGATATATCCAGATAGTACTCGGCCATTTGTTATTCCAGTTCATTTTTCTAGTCATTCTAGTGCTTTTGACATGACCCATAATATAGTAGAAACTATTAGTTTAAATATGACAATATCAAATGACAATGATTTGAATGTCTAGTGAGCCTGTTTTTGGGGATCAAGTTATGCATGTTGACCAAGATGTACCCTTGGCACGGCATAAATCCAAAAGAATAATTAAAACTATTATTTGTGGTACACATGGATGGTTGATAATGCATTGACAATTTAATATATTTTTACTTTGTTCAATAGATGTTTGTCAATAGTTTATGTCATATATTAGTTAAGTATTATATATATCTCTTTGAATTCATAAATTGCATGCTTATCAAATTTAGTTTTAATAATTTAATCTTATCAAAGAATATCCAAGATGAGGTGTCATGGTGTATGCTATTTGCAAATGATATTGTGCTTATTGATGAGATCAAGGTGGGGTAGGCGCTAAATTAGAATTATGAGAGGCACATTGGAGTTAAAAGGATTTACATTAAATTGAAGTAAGACCAAATACATGAAGTGTGAGTTCGACACGGCAAGACGAGGATACGAAAATTCCATGAGTATGCATGATAGGAGATACCTAGGAAAGATGCTTTTAGATATCCGGGATCAATCGCAATAAAAGGGAGAGATTGATGAAGATGTAATCCATAGAATTAGAGCAGATTGGATTAAATGGCGCAGTGCATCATGGTTTTTGTGTGACTGCAAAATCCCACTTAGGTTAAAAGGAAAATTTTATAGAACAGTGATAAGACCAGCAATACTATACGGAGTTGAATGTTGGCCAGCACAAAGGCAACATGAGCATAAGTTAGGAGTAGCGGAAATAAGATGTTAAGGTGGATGTGTGGTAAGATAAGGATGGATAAGATAAGAAATGAGGATATTTGACGAAAAGTTGGAGTAGCACTAATGGAAGAAAAGATGAGAGAACATAGATTAAGATAGTTTTGGCATATTCTTCGAAGACCCCTAGATGCTTCGGTAAGAACATAAATTTGTTATAAAGAGCATGACAAGAAGAAAGGGAGAGGTCGGCCGAACCTTACATGAAGAAAAGTAGTAAAACAAGATTTAGGGAAGTGAGAAATAGATTGGCGTCTGATTTGTTATAAGGCAGTGAAGGAAAGTTATTAGCGTGGTGGAAGAGCAAAATTCTTTTGTTCTCTTTGCCCTTTCTAGTCCTAACCATTTTCCCTTTATTTTTGTTATATTTTCTTTTTATTATTTAATTATTTAATTATTTTGGGCAACATCGACCCCAACTAATTTGGGATAAAGGTGATGATGTTGTTGTTGTTGAATTAATCTTATCAACTAATATCTATTACTTGAAAAAATAACTTTGAACCACATGAACTTTTTAAACATTGTTTACACTTTAGAATACAATGAAAAAGAAAATTAATATAATGGTAATTATTTAAACTTAAACATGTCTTCCGTTACAATATAGATCAAACAAAGTCCACAAGTACAAACTCCAAATAGCCTTGATTGAATACAATCTAACAACATTTGTATGACTAATAATTTCATCCTATATGGTATGCAAACTGAGAAAATATTAATTCTATGCTTATTTGATCTTTATGTTGCAGGAAATGTTTCATAATATGGTCTCAAATAAAAAAATTGTTTCTTTGCTGGAAATTTCAACCCCCATAACAAATTTCATAAAAATAATAAATTGTCTTCAAGGTAGGCTACGCAGGATATAGACGAAGGGAGAAAATTTTAAATACCTTCAAGTACTATGCAACCTGTTTATGCAACCTATTTATGCAACCTATTTTCACTATAAATATTCTTATCATTTTTTTTGTCACTATAAATATTCTTATCATTTTTTTTGTCTAAAGCAATTTATCATTATTAATGCCTTTCGACAAGGATTTTAAATAGTTGACATATACTTGACTACATGATTAGAGACTATCTATTATTATACAAGAGAGGACAAACGTTAACTCTTTGATTAGATTTTTTCCAAATTACAGGTTATCCTGTAATACAAGTGTAATTTTGCTTTAATTAATATTTTTCTCTAAGACTTTTTTTTTTCAATATTGTCATGAGTTTTAATTTTCTTTAAAAGGTTTTACATTACTTTTTTTATTTTAAAATGAAATTTATTATGATTTATTTAAATTTTACTTTCAAATGAAATTTATGGTTAAAATGTAAATATATATATATATATTTATTTATTTATTTGACCCAATTTTTCTATAAGTTGTATGTTTTATTTACCTGAATATTATCCTCAATTACAAGTTATTAAACCTTTAGTTTAGATGTAATCTTCTAAAAATCTTTAGTCATTATTTATAAATGTCTCCTCAATGTATATGTAATTTTGTAGAATTTTATGACCATTCAATTTGCTTTAGAACTCTTATTGTCTTTCTTAAATTACATTTAGATTTATTTTTTATTATTTAAAATTTATAGTAAAATGCAATGGTTAGAATCTAAAAGTAATTATGTTTTTTATCATCTATTCTAGAATGTGGTTTTGATTTTCATTCTATAACAATGTACAAATTTTGTGACTCACATATACTTTCATGTTGTTTTATTAAATTCTTGTTATACAATTTCTACTTATTTAAAGTTTATTATGAACATATAATTTAATTTTTCATAATTTATCCATTGCTAAATTTGTTTCAATTTAAAAAAATACTCTACAGAGGTAGTTTAAAATTTTTTTATGTAAAATTATTTAAAAGTTTATCCATACTTTATATCCATATAATTATTTAAAAGTTTTATTTTGTGAGACCTTTCGCATTTCTTATAATTTTCATAAACATTCAAATAATTACCATTATAAAAATGTAATTTAATTTAATTTATTTATACCAAAGTATTTGAACATTTTTTTATGTAAAATGTACATTAGTTTCACATTTTATGAATGCGAATGCATTCCAGAAATGTAAAATCTGACTATATTTCACATTCTTAAAATGCTAAATGCATACTCTAGGAAACCTACCAAAAGCCAGCATCCATCCGGCCATTTTTTCAAATTGGACCAAATATAGAATTTTCGCAAGAAAACTATTGGTCTCCCTTATTGACTAAGAACTATACCAATCCCCACATGAGATTCATCACATCCAACAGTGAAAGCTTTCTTAGAATATATCAATGTAAGCACAGGGGCTTGAGTCACAGTCTTTTTGATGTTCACAAAAGCTTTATCTATAGCTCTAGTCTCAATAAATGTACTCCTTCTAAACACTCAATGATAGGGCTCATAATGGAATTAGGTTAAAGATAAACCTTCGATAAAATGATGCTAAAACATCGAAACTTCAAATTTCAGATATATTCATGAGTTCTAGTCATTCATCAATAGCTTAATCTTATTTGGATCAAGCTTTAATCCATCAGCAAAAAAAATATTAAACTATCACAAAGGAAAGAACACTTCTTCATATTCACATAAAGCTTTCACATTGAAGTACCTCCATAACCTTTCGATGATGCACCATATGTTCCTTTTTAGTATGACTAAATATTAAGATGTCATCAAAGTAAACAACAACAGATGATCCAATGGAAAGTGTGACTACCTAAGTCATCACTCGCATGAAAGTATTAGGGGCATTGGAAATACCTAATGGCATGACAAGCCATTCAACCAATCCATCTAGAGTTTTAAATGTTATTTTTCATTCATCACCATTGTAGTCTAATTTGATAATAGAGACTGTTTATCTTTGAAAACACAAGTGCACCAACCAACGAGTCTAGTATACCTTTCAATTTTGGAATTGGAAAGTGATACTTCACTATGATCTTATTGATTGCATGGTTGTCCACACACATTCTCCATAAACCATCCTTTTTGGTGTAAGCAATACTGGTATAGCACATGGACTCTTATTTTCTCTCACCAATCCCTTATGCAATAGTACCTCTACTTGTCTCTACATTTCAACTCACTGTAAAGGTGGCATTCGATAATTTGCTTGATTTGGCAATGCAGCTCTAGGTACCAAATCAATGGCATTTTGAAGGCTATACATTGGTGGCAATTCCTTTCACAAATTACCACTAAGTCATTAAATTCAGCTAGAAGTTCATGAATTTGTTTGTGGGTATGACAGCTGATTTTTAGTCTCATTTGCTGTGGTTAACAACATCAAATAGATTTTCCCAATTTCTTCAAGTTCATTATCAAATTGTTCAGTTGACACTACTAAGTTCACTCTTTTCTTTTTTGTAATTTCCCTTTTCTCCTCTTGCATCGGATGTAGAGTCAATTCTTTCCATCTTTGTGAAAACTACAAGTATATGGAGTTGTAGAATGCATCATATCTCTCCCATACAACGAAGAATGACCCAACAATATATGACATACATCCATTGGAACAACATCATACCAAACATCTGCATTGCAACACCGAGAAGTACAGGAACTTCACTGCCTTTCTTTAACCAAACTTTAAAAGGTTGAGGATGAATTTTAGTTGAAGTTGAAATGCATTTTAGTTGGAATTTTCAACCTTTTCACAACTTCTTGTGACACTATTTTTCACTGCTTTCGTTATTATTAATCATATTGTAAACTTTTTCTCCATAATTGACCCTATTGCAAAGGATGTTGTGGCACCTCTAATCTTTTGATTCTACAACTTTATGTGCTATCATAATTTTATGAACAACCAAATTCTCACCCTTAGCAAGTAGTAAATCGATTTCTGTTTATCATCATCATAGTCGTCATATATAGAATCACCTTAATAACCTTCTTGTTCTTCCACTTCTTCTTACTCCTCAAAAGCTTGTACAAATTAACTTGCCTTCTAGGACAATTTGAATAATTATATCCAAGTTCCCTGCAAGAGAAACAAGTGGAACCACCAACACTTCCAAATTGATGATATTTTGTGCATGAATAGAACTAAATGACCTTGAATATTCCTTTTAGTATTCTTTGTGGCTACTCTTTGTAAGGCTCCCACCTTTTCATTTCTTTGAAAACTAGTATTGCCGAATCTCAAACGTAAGTTGATGATCATACCTCGCTAGTTTATAACACAACAAGGTGCAAAACAAATGACATGCTCCACAGCTTACAAGGCTTATTCGTACACATAATACTAATTCAAATATGAAATTAAAAAAAAAAAACTCCTAATCAAAATTTAAAGAGGTTGGACCTCTCATGTGTAGGAAATCAAATACAGCATGCAGTGGAAATTTAAAATTTTTTATTTCCTCCAAAGATCCTTACGAACTGATATCAAGCCAGTACTGAAAGATTTTACTTTATCGGTAGCGGTAGAATTTTCTTGCGAAGATTGTTGATCGTCGAACTACCAACAAAACTAGCACAGCCTTGCCTCTATGGTATCCACACAATCATCTCCAATTCTCAAATTAATTGTCACACAATTAACCAAAGAAAAAAGCAGCAAAAATTCGTGAGTGTTAGCAACAGAATTTCTGCTTTCGGTTTTTCATTATTCAAACTTCTCAAGCTTCTGTTTTCTCCTTGTTTCTTTGACAAGGAAGCAGCTGCTATTTTTCTATAAAGAATACCTGAAGTGCTTCTTGTGTTCTTGAAAAGACGGCTATTGTTTCTTCACAAGAAAGTGCTGAAAAGGATTTTCTGAACATGACAACAAGGATCGGTTTTGGGGTTTTCTTTTGCTCCAAAATTTTTCTTCTTCAAGAAAAACTAATTTTTGGCCTTTTGATGTAGCAAGAAGAACATGATTTTGTTGCTCACGTTAGGGTTGTGTAGCTACTGAAACTATAAGTTCAAATATATATAGAAATAGATTAGGGTAAAACTTCTTCTAAAGAGTTTTACTTGAACTACAAGTTCTAATCTATTTTGGAACTTTCTAAATTTCAGTGACTGCCAAAAAAAAAATCCCATTCTATTTTGGATTTCTAATTTCAGTTTTCATATGAAGTAATAAATCCAAAACTGTTTCAAATTTATTAACACAAAACCCAAATGATCTAGTCACAAATCCAAATGCCGTCTTAAACCGGAAAACCTTCTAGAGTCCTATTCACAATAGGATTCTTAAATTAACCAAAAATTCATCACATAATCTTTTGGATACGATTTAAGTGTATGACCCAATAGGTTCTTATGACATTGGCAATGAAATAAAATCTATTTATGTCATAAGCATTGAGCGGTGTCTAGCAACACATCAATGCTACCCAAGTTATAAGAATGTTAGTAATTCGAAATTTTTTTGTGATAGATGTTACCACGTAATTCAATCATTTTTTCCTAGATATCTTGATTGAACACGAGTCATGAAGCGTGTCACACTTTCATATTTAAATCTTTGCATTTCTTGATCCCCAAGTAGACACATCTAAGCAAATGAGTTCGATACACATATTGACTTATTTGATCACGACCATGCATTTTATGGTCTTACTTGATCAGGGGGCCCAAAGATATCACTCCCATTACTTAGAAGGGGCAAATCCTATCTTGATCATTCAATGTCTCACTACATGATTTATTGCATATCCAATTGCTACTTTTATAGTTCATCTTTTTACAGGTAACGTTTAGTAGCATCAAAGCATACAACTCCTCATGTTAAGATCTCTGATGATCTCAAGTCTAAGGATCACTTACGCCATCATCACTGTGAGATATGCTTATGACACTTCATGTAATAACCCATGTAGCATTTCTCATAACGAGTCGATCCAGTACATAGTTCTATAACATGTACCTATGTGTTGATTTGATATCTCATATCATGACATATTTCATCAGTCAATACACATACGAGTCTTAATGCATTATCATTGTCCCATTAATGATAACAATTGACTAGGGATAATTTTAAAATAATTAAATTCTTGGGCTATGGAATAAAACATAATAATAACAAATTGTCATAAATTAAAAGTATAATGATACAATGTATGCTAATACAATCATCACATGATTGGTCCTTAGGGTATAATCTAACAAACTCCCACTTGAACTAAGACCAATTAGTCATCTCTCTAATGCCTAATGATCTAGTATGACGATCATGTCGCTGCTAGGTTAGAGGCTTCGTTAGTGGGTCAGCGATGTTATCATTAGTTGGTGCTTTACATATCTTGACATCTCCTCTCTCAATGATCTATCGGATGAGATGCAAGCACTGAAGTATATGTTTCGATCGTTGATGAGATTTGGGTTCCCTAGCATGCACAATAGCTTCATTGTTGTCACAATAGAGTTCAATTGGATCGGCAATGCTAGGTACAACTCCAATTTCGATTATGAATTTTTGATCCAAACGGCCTCTTTTGCTGCGGCGGAAATAGCATTATAATTAACCTCTATTGTAGAATCGGCTACTATTGCCTGCTTAGAACTTTTCCAGCTTACAACACCACCATTTAGGCAAAACACATAACTTGAGTGCGATCGATAATCATCCTTGTCGGTTTGGAAGCTTGAATGGATGTAACCAATTACATTGAGCACTTCCTGACCTCCATATATCAAGAATGTATCCTTAGTTCTTCTCAAGTACTTGAGAATATTTTTGACAGCAATCCAGTGACGTTCACCTGGATCTACTTGATATCTGCTCGTCATGCTCAAAGCGTACGAGACATTGGGATGAGTACATAACATGGCATAAATGATAGATCCAATAACTGATGCATATGGAATCTTACTCATGCATTGTCTCTCTTCTTGTGTCGAAGGACAATGTTCATTTGAGAAACTTATTCCATGTCCCATAAGTAAGAACCCTTTCTTAGATTCTTGCATGCTAAACCATTTTAGCACTTTAGCTATGTATGTACTTTGACTTAGGCCAATCAATTTCCTTGATCTATCTCTATAGATCTTGACACCTAATATATAGGTTGTCTTACCTAAGTCTTTCATTGAAAAACAACTTCCTAACCAGGTCTTTACGGATTGTAAAGAAGGAATGTCATTCCCAATAAGTAGTATGCCATCTACAAACAATACCAGGAAGACAAGTGCTCCCACTAACCTTCTTGTAGACACAAGGTTCATCTTTGTTCTTGATGAAACCAAACTATTGATTGCATCATCAAATCGGAGATTCTAACTTTGAGAAGCTTGTTTCAACCCATAAATAGATCATTGTAGCTTACAAACCTTTCCAGCATTTTCTAGATCGACAAAGCCTTCAGGTTGTGTCATGTACACATTCTCAAGAAGATTTCCATTAAGGAAAGCAATTTTGACGTCTATTTACCGGGTTTCATAATCATGGAATGTAGCTATTGCAAGCAAGATTCTGATGGATTAATGCATAGCAACTAGTGAAAAGGTTTTATCATAGTCTATACCATAAACTTATTTGAAACCTTTAGCAACCAATTGTCCCTTAAATGTATGTTCTTCACCGTCCATGTCAGTCTTCCTTTTGAAGACCCATTTGCACCTTATGGGTTTTACCCATTCATGTGGATCAACCAAAGTCCATACTTGGTTTGTATACATGGATTCCATCTTAGATCCCATGGCTTCAAACTATTTCTCAGAGTCTGGCCCCGATATAGCTTCTTGATAGATCGTAGGCTCATCTTGATCGATTATTAAGACGTCACCGATTTGAGTCACCAAAAATCCATATCTCTACGGCTTGCAATGAATCTTAGTAGACCTACGCGGGGATTGTGTCTCTCGAGTAGGTACTTGTTCCACAACGGCTTGTGGTGTTTGCTCAATTTCCATCCTATCAAGTTCAGTGCTATTTTGTGGTTCTTGAATTTCTTCAAGTTCCATTTGTTTTACATTGGATTTTTTGGAAATAAATTTCTTTTCTAGAAAAACACTAGTCTGAGCAACAAACACTTTGTTCTCATTGGGATTATAGAAATAGTATCTTTTTGTTTCTTTAGGATACCCCACAAAAATTACATTTATCAGATTTGGGTCCAAGTTTATCTGAGACTTGACGTTTGACATAAGCCTCACATCCCCAAACCTTCATAAATGACATACTAGGACGCTTCCCAGTCCATATCTCGTATGGTGCCTTTTCAATTGATTTAGATAGAGCTCGGTTTAGTGTGAAAGCAGCTGTTAGTAAAGCACGTCCTCAAAAGGAATTTGGAAGATTTGCACGACTCATCATGGATCAAACCATGTCTAACAAAGTTCGATTTCTCCTCTTAGATACACCATTCCATTGTGGTGTTCCAAGAGGAGTGAGTTGTTAGACTATCCCACATACCTTCAAATAGTCATCAAACTATTGGCTTAAGTATTCACCTCCTTGATCAAAATGAAATACTTTAATAGTCTTGCTAAGTTGGTTTTGTACTTCATTCTTGAACTTTTTGAACTTTTCAAATGATTCCGACTTGTGTCTCATAAGATACACATAGCCATATCTACTTTAGTCGTTAGTAAATATAATGAAGTATTGAAAACCACCTGTAACTTGTGCATTTAATGGTCCACATACATCATATGTATTAGTTCTAATAAATTACTTGTCCTTTCACTAGGTATAGGTGGGTCAGGATCCACATTCCATTCAATGGCGGGTAATTTAGATGTTATAAGGGACAAGGTATCGAGTTGAACTAAATCACATGATGATCCCAAGTAAGGTAATGATCTCCCAAAACTATTTGGGATTGAAACCAAATCACATGACCATACGGCATGAGTAGATCTCTTTGTGTTGAACTTTACAGAAATTCTTCTATCTCAACATACATTTCTGCCCAGAAATTTGTAACTCTTTGGGCCAAATAGCACAGTATCTCCAGCGGGGCATCATCCTTAATAGCTGTAGCCTTGCCATTTCTACAATTGCTAACACCCTTGCACAAGAGAAAGATTTTGAACCTAAAGCACCTCTTGTTAACATTTTCTTGTGTAAATGCTATCAACTAACTCGTCGTACTGTATTTTATGTGCAACTATTATGGTAGCATTACAGACTGAAGGTCCACATTTGAATGACTCATTCTCAACATCAAATTTACTACCCGAATAGAAACTGAGTGCGAATGGATGTTCTTAAGCCATACCAATGACCCAATTTATTCTAGTGGCATAGTTAGTTTAGTAAAAATTAGCATAGTTATTGTGTAAACCAACTAAGTAGTCATGAAAGCAATTTAATGATATTTGATTTAAAATAAACAAAGGCCCTAGGAGAGATAGACGGCAAATGATTACGACAATGGAGCATCATACCCACAGCTAATTTAAATCCAAAACAGATCTATCGTGACATGCCAAAGGAAATTTTGTTTTACCTCTTCAAATATAGAAATTCAGTATCTACCACATAAAACCCAACTCAAGTAACACATTGACAAGTTTAAGTGCTCACAAAATAATATAGTTCTTTATTCAATGATAAACAAAGCGTTGCCATTAACATTGTTGAGCAACAACAATCATACAATGATATTCATTATATGTTTTGTGCTACTAAAGAGGCATAACTCAAACATAATAGTAAAACTAGAAATTTTTGCAACAGTATATATAGATATGTCATGCACAAATTCACCAACGTAATTGTGGATATCACTGCCAAACTAAACATGGCATCACTTACCTCAAAGTAGTATACTATTAATCCAATCTTCTGAAATTTGTTGCCCTCACCAAACTATCGCACTACAAACTAATTTACGTAATTCGGTTGGCCTATCAATATAAATGACCTTATATCAAAATTAAAAACCTGCAAGATTAACCAAAAGCAAGATAAACAAAATTTATAAAGTATTATGATTTTATTTTAGACTCATATAATTGTTTTGTATATTTTTCTTATTTGAGAATCATATATGCATTTTTATTTTTATTTTGCAATGTTTATGGGGAGTACAACTATAGGGAAAATTATTCCCTTTGTACTTATAGCAACTATATGCATATAAAAAAAATAAAATAGTGGTATAATTACATGAATCAGATTGGGAGGGTGAATGATGGGAATTCAGGAGCTATTCAACCTACTCACCAAGCATTCGATCCGCCATGACATATTATGGGGCCTGATGACGACAGTTAGGCCTAAAGGATGTCAAGAAACCTTAAAAAGTTTAATCCACGACGTCCAAACCCATCAAGCATGCAGCCTAAAATGTGAATAGTACCCGTGAACAATCGTGAATAGTTTTGATGAATAGTGCCGTGAACAATGACGAATAGGGTTTTCTTGTTTTTATTTCCTTTTCATTTGTAAGGCTGCCCTTTAATTAATTAAAGGAAACCAGCCTCCCCTCTTAGAAGTAGATTAGGGTTAGGATTTTAGTTGTTACCTTTTAACACATTTTTGTATTTTATAAATATAGGCCATTCGGCTAACACCTCAATAGACAAGTTGAGAATTATTTTGTGACATTACGTCCTTAAGAGTTTGAGTGAATAAATCTCTTTGTTCTTTCAAAGAACAATAGGCTTATCAAACTTGATCAGTTTGTTGCACCTTTGAGTCTTATCAATCTAGTAGAACCTTAGATTGTGGCGACACTTCATCCATCAGTCTCAATTTTGCCATTCTAGTAATTTCGCAAGTTAAGTTTTAGGTCCTGTTCGCATGTTGTGTATTGCTGGCTCTTTATAGCCGTGAGGTGCACATAAGTTTGGTGTCAGAGCTCTAGATAATTTCAAAATTTTGTTCATAATTATGTTTATATACTGAAAATTCTGTTTATAGTTTCCTAGTAGCCGATAATCAATTTTCTTGTGGTAGTCAAATTAGTTGTTTAACCCTTGTCTTTGAGACTCGGTTAAACATTTTCTTGTTGCACACTTTTTGTAGAGATAATTTAGTTCTTTTTATTCTGTATAAAATATATATATAGCTACTGTTTTTCTTGTTAATTCCTTGAAAAATCCGAACTTGCCTTTCTTTCATACTTCTTGAAAAATCCAAAAGTTTGCCTATTTTTTTGTCCCTCCTCATGTGATATTTTTGCTGTAAAATTTTTTTTTCTAGTGAAAAAAAATTAAAAAAAAGAGAAGAAAAATCCAAAAAAAAAAAGAGAGGAAAAAAAGAGAAAGATCAAACCGAAGAAAGAAAGAAAGAAAGAAGAAGAGGAGAAGAACAATTCCTGAGTCTTGAATTCCTGTTTCTTGATTCTTGATCTTTAAATTCTTATTTCTTGAATTCTTGAATCCTTTGTTTCTTGGATTATTTGTCGCTAAAATTGCATCAAGAATTGTGACCAAAATTTTGTTGTTCTGAATTCTTAATTGTCAGCCATACTGCTTTTGTTATTTTTGTCTAGAATTCTTGTTGATTGGCTGTTGAAAACTGTTATGCATTCTTGGGTTCTTGTCTCTTGAATCCTTGTTGAAAATTGCTTGAGTTGCTTCAAGAATTATGACAAAATTCTGCACATTTGACAACTGAAATTCTAGACTTTTGTGGCTGAAATTTTTTACTGAAATTTGATTCCTCTTGGCAGAAATTCTTGACTAGAAATTCTGCACTTTGGTCAAGCTTGGAAAAAAATCTTGACAATAAAATTCTGCACTTGCTTGGGTAAAAAGTTCTTGACTGAAAATTGATTCTTCTTGGCCAAAATTTTTTATGGAAAATTTCTTCAGTTTTGGTAACCCAACTTGGCCAAAATTCTGCCTTCTTTTGGCAATTTCTTTTAGCCAAAATTTTGTACCCTTTTTGGCAGTTTCTTTTGGCCAAAATTTTGCATTTTTTTGGCAATTCTTGTGACTGAAATTTCGTTCGTTGTGGCTATTTATCTTGACCGAAAATCTACAGTTTGTAGTAATCTATCTTGACTGAAATTTTTACACAAAAAGGGCTGCAAGAATTGTTTCCTAATTTGATTTTACTTGCAAGACTTGATTCCTATTTGTATTTGTTATCCTCTTAGAATTACCTTCCTTTAGTAATCTTTTCGGTTTGTTTTCTTTTTGATTCCATATTTGCTTTTTTTTTAGGTTCCATATTTACTTTCCTTTAGATTCTATATTCAGATTTATCTAGTTTCCTATTTTATAGTTTTCTTATTCAAGTCCACTTTGTAGTTGGATTTATTTAGTTTAGTTTCCATATTTGCATTCAATTCCATCTTTGTTTTCAGATTTTCTAATTTGTTAACCTTCCTTGGGTCTTAGTTCCTAAGTTCATACATTTTTATTTGAGCTATCCTTGGCTAAAATTCCTAAAGGTTTGATAAAGTGTGTTGTTCTAAGTAAGAACTTAGAGAGAGAATGTTGAGTGAGGGGTGAGACATTAAAAAAAAATAACCAAGAGCACACTCATATATACCCTTACTACAAATCTTCCCATATTATTGTTTTTGCTTTTGTTTGCACTAACCTTTCTATAGGAAAAATGTCAAAAGAAGGCATAGCTCCAATCGCCCAAAAGACTCTCATAGATTGGGCAGAACACATGAGCCGAAGATATTCCAATATGGGTGACTAACTTGAGGATTTGCAATTAAGGCTTCAATCCAACGATGATAAAATGGAACAATTGGCCAATAGTATCAAATCCATCACTGACTTATTGTCAAAAAAGTTGAGATCTAGAAAGAAAAGTCTCTCAAGTTCTAACAGTTGTAAAGAGTCCAATGGGGCTTCAACTTCCCATAGGGGTTGAAACAAAGTTGATACAATTGACAAAATTTTGGAAAGTATAAAAATGGAAAATTTGGGAAGTATAAAAGTGGAATTTCCAGCCTTCCAAGGTAGAGGAGAAGCACTTCCTACTTTGAAGTCTATGCATTTAATGGTAAGTGATGAAGAGTCTTCA
This sequence comes from Gynochthodes officinalis, assembly GCA_020080225.1. NCBI lineage: Eukaryota > Viridiplantae > Streptophyta > Magnoliopsida > Gentianales > Rubiaceae > Gynochthodes > Gynochthodes officinalis. The sequence continues at coordinate 7,057,118 of CM034622.1, forward strand.
AATGGAGAAGAAGCATTAGTGATAGTAAGATCACTTAGTGCTCAAGCCATGGGAAATGATGAGCAAAGGGAGAACATTTGCCATGAACAAGTTTATAAAGATCAACTTCAGATTAGCAATGAAAAGAAAAAGGTTGAGGAGGAAGAAGAGCATGATGTTTCAAATAGGGCAAATCCAATAAGTGGGGGTTTTCAAGACCAAGAGCCCGAACCGGTTGATAATGTTTTGACTGTTCGAGCCATAGATATGCACACCAAAGATGACAATTTTCCACACCTTGACTTTGTGCTTGGAGAAAGACAATTTTAATACACTCTAGTAGAAATTTGGAGCCTTCAAAGATTTGCAGTAAAACACTATTACAAGAGTGGCTCAAGAAGAGCTAAAAAGAAAAGACATCGTTTTCCTTGGTCAAACTATTCATTTCACTCCCTAAGGTGGTCAAAGTATATTGATTTCATCCCAAGGGTGGGTGTTATTGAAGATTCGAGGACAAATCCTTTCAAGAAGAGGGGGAATGATGCGAATCCAGGAGCTGTTCAACTTACTCGCTAAGCATTCGATCCACTGTGACATATTACAGGACCCGATAACAAGAGTTAGGTCTAAACGACTTCAAAAAACCTTAAATGGTTTAATCCAAGATATCTAAGTCCATCAAGCATGCAGCCCAAAACCTGAATAGTACCTGTGAGCAGTCATGAATAGTCATGAACAGTACCATGAATAGTTTGATGAACAGTAACGAGTACGGTTTTCTTGTTTTTATTTCCTTTTTATTTGTAAGGCTGCCATTTAATTAATTAAAGGAAACCAACCGCCCTTCTTTAGAAGTAGATTAGGGTTAGGATTTTAGTTGTTGCCTTTTAACACATTTGTGTACTTTATAAATATAGGCCATTCGGCCAACACCTCAATAGACAAGTTGAGAATTATATTGTGACATTACGTCCTTGAGAGTTTGAGTGAATCAATCTCTTCGTTCTTTCAAAGAACAACAGGCTTATCAAATTTGACCAGTTTGTGGCACCTTTGAGTCTTATCAATCTAGTAGAACCCTCGGTTGTGGAGACACTTCATCCATCAGTCTCAATTCTACTGATTCTCGTGATTTTGCAAGTTAACTCTTGGGTCCTGTTCGCTTGTTGTGCATTGCTGGCTTTTTATAGCCATGAGGTGCACATCAGTGAAGGGGCAAACATCCACCACTAGTAGAGTTTAATAAAGACTTACCAATAAAATAACACTTTAGAACCAAGCTCTTAAATGAACAAATAAGAATTATATAACATTCACTAGGACCTAAGCTAATAAGTTCAACCCAAAGGAAAAAAAACCAGTCCAACGTGTTAATTAAATGCTTTTAATTTAGGCTACGCCATGGAGAAAGAGCACAATATATATACAAATTATGACCACATAGTTAATTATGTTGTCCAATTAAAATAAAAAAAAATTAAAGCATCATTTCCTCATTATTTTCAATATTCCATCAATAAACCTAACAAAATGAATGTGCAAAAACTTCAAATCCTTGACTTTTAATCTTAAATTTATATCCAAACAAAGTGAAGGCTAGCTACCAAAAAATCATCAATTTCTAATAATAATTATTTAAAACTTCCAAGTTCCAACTTATGCGCCTACAACTCTAATTTTCTTAAACCAAAATAATAATAATAAGGAAGTGGGATTATAATTATATGTTTCATTTAAAATTCTTTGTGCTATTGTAGATTTATTATTCCAAAACTATTTTAATCAAATACCTGGTTTGCCAACAGATAGGTTCTAGGAAGAAGTTTTAAAGAACTACTGTTGAAGAGAACTGTAGATTGCAATTCAATACTAGATTAGGATGGCCTGGTTTTAATAAATCTATATTAGTTTTAGTATATTTATTTGAAATAAATAATTATGTCTCATGGAACATAATGGATCTGTACCACAGGGAAACAGATTAGAGATTTAAATTTGGTAATTTGTTATAGCTTCTTTCTTTTGCTATTGTTCTAAATCCTCTATTGGATCTACATTTTCTACATCATCCTCATCTAATTTGTTTCTTAAAGAAGAAATGAATATAGAAGATATTAGTCAATCTATTGACAACTAGAAAATCCCTAAACATCCTACAAAAGAAATTATCATGATAACAAATGGAATTTAACCTCTAATTACACTATCAAAAGAGTAGAACAAACCAAAGCTCTCAATCTAGAATATGAACAAATTGAACTATTATCTAAAAAGACTATTGACAAGCATAGACAAAAATATAATTATCTTTACCTTGGATTAGTACAAGTAGCCGCCAAACCTCGTACAAGAGAAGAATTAGATACATCTCTTCTATTCTTTTAAGAGACTGTAGATTTTTAAACTTTGATGATTCTCTCCAAGGTATGGCTGAAACAAGCCTATGTAGAGGACCATTTTATTTTGACTGTTTTTTAGACTTTACTATTTTTTTGCATGATAGCAATATTTTAGATACATTAATATTAAATGTTAAACAAGCTAATTATAAAAGAAAAAGTGGTTCCTTTCCAGTAGCAATTCTATATAGGATTCAGTAAAGAACTATGAACTCAGCCTTTAATATAGGAGCCTTAAAACTGCTTAAAAAGGGAGAAAGTATATTGTTTCAAATAGATTTAGCTAGATCCAAGATGTATGTACCTAGACCCATTTCCTAGAACCAAGTATCCTTGCTAGAATAGTGGTTATTGCCAGATGTAGTGCTGGCAGCTCCAACACAAAATGCTAGCGTCTCAAGTATTAGGCAATACTACTCAGGAGGTATTCAAATCAAGTTCGAAAGTTCTCATAGTCATAGATATTCTAATCCTATATCTTCAAGACAAACTTTCTCTCCTAGACACTCTACATCTGGGACGTCCACTCAACTCCATGGGATTGAAAATACTACCGGTATACCTCAACCTAGGTACATTGTGAAAATAGAATTGAAGTCCTCTAAAAATGATAGTCTTCTTAGATCTCCAACTTACTCCATTATGAGGAATACTCTTGAAGAACATCTTGGAGAACTTTGGTTTCTTAGTTCAGAGTTCTAGATCAGTAAGGGAATTCTCAAACAAGATTTCTATGCAGATTACAATTAGCACAAAAGAGACTGATTCTTCTCCAAATACAAGGGACATGCAAGAAAAGAGGTTCAAGACATTTATTACTCTACTTTGTCCAGTTTAAATGAATACATTACATTCTTCAAATGGTTCCAACATTATGCTATTGATAACAATCTTTATTATCATTTTTTGGAAGAAAGAGAGATCTATGTCACTAAAACTTGGCAGGTCATTGATAGAAATCCAATAAACTTAGAACTACCACTAGCAAGCTCATTTACCTCCAACTACAAATCTGTTGAAATCAAAACCGTTCCCTTCAAGCATAAGGATGCAAAATCAATTGCTTTTGTAAATGCTTGAGATATTCAAAGTATTTATGAACAAAATAATTATACCAACAAATATTTACAAGCTCTGGGAGAATTTCTCCTTACAAAGCCAACCCCTATTACTTCATTGTCATCTACTTCATTCCCTACTAAACCTCTTTGTAAACTCCATGAAATACCCACCAAATTACATAAACATATTCAAAATAAACCTCTCTTTGAATTAGAGCAAAGAATTGCAAAAATAGAATAAACTTTTACAACCACAAAATCTAAAAAAAATCAAATGAACCAGCCTCAGCTTTAGTAAACCAATCCATGTGTGTTCTTGAAAAATGAGAAAGTTCATAAATAGAAGAACATTCTAAACAAGACTCTCAAGTAGCGGCATTTTCCAAATTAAGACACTAGGCATCTATTGGCAAGAACCAGTTATCTAGTTAGAAAAGATCTCAGAAACTTTATTATCCAAAGGCGAGTCATCCAAACATCATACTGGAAGAAAAAACAAATGCAATACAAAATAGCTACAATGCCAACAACATCTATGAGTGGAATGTAGATGGCCAATTTGAATACAGATAATCAATTCAGTTGGTGTGGTCTGTCTTTAGGTCCATTTACAGGACAGGGCCATAAAAGACTATATGAGATCCTAACAACGTCATGGCATGCTCAATTATCACTTAACCTAGCTATGTTAGGCTCTTTAACCATTGTTGTAGCTCACCATATGTATTCTATACTCGCTTATCCATATCTATTTTTTGGAAATTATTTTCGCCCTTCCTATATTCAACAAATGACTATGGTAGCTACAGCTTATCGAACATCTCATGCCTATACTGATCCCTTAATAGCACAAATCCTTGTTGCAAGTTTCACATGTCAACTTAAAGGATGGTGGGACAAATACCTTACAAAAACTGAAAAATAGAATATAATTCAAGCTGTTAAAGTAGACGAGCAAGGAGAACCAATTCTTTAAGATAGGGATCCAATATCCGATGCTATCTCTACTTTAATATTTACAATTGCAAAAAAATTTATTGGGGATCGAGGGATTTTTATAGATACGTCAACTGAATTATTCAATAATCTAAAATGAAAAAATTTATCTAATTTTAGGTGGTACAAGGATACATTCTTCACCTGAATCTATGCTAGGCCTGATGAGAATCAAGCTTATTGGAAAGAAAAGTTTTTAGATGGCCTACCCAAATCTTTCAGAGATATGGTTAGAGATGAACTGAGAACCCAACATAATAGTGTTGTTCCATATTAGCATATTACCTACAAGCATCTTACAAGCCACGTTCAATAAGGAAACCTAAAAATCTATCGACAAGATAAAATACGCCGACAAATTGCCAAGGACATGGTTTAGTGAAGGCTCAACCTTGGATCATTCTGCAAACAGTTTGGATTACCCAACTGCCACCCAACTCACAAAGAAAACCTTATAAAACCACTCACATGAAATCCAAGTATTTAACCTATTCATCCTACAAAAAACTTGTATATCATAAAACACCTTCCTCCTCAACAAAACCAAAATCTCAAACTTCTCCCAAACTAGCACTACCAAACATAATTTGCCACAACTGCCATAAATTGAACCATATAGCTAAGCATTACAAATTGAAGAAAAGAATCCAGGCACTGGAGCTTGATGAAAATATTCTTAAGAAAATTTCTAATCTCCTCAATGACTATAGTGATGAAGAATCAGGTTATAGTGGAGATCAAATCAACCAGTTGGAAGATGAAGATATAAACAGTATCTACTTGGCCATGAATAAAGAAGCTGATCCAACTATCAATGTTCTTACTAAAGAACAAGACTTCTCCTGGGGCTCATTGACAATCCAAACTAGAAAAAACATTATCTTAGCCAATTCAAAAAGACTCTCTAGGACTAGCCTTCATCATCCTCATTTAAAGATAACCACCCTACCAATCACCGTACCGCTCGTAATACCTACAACCTTACAGATATACTAAACCATTTCCCAACCAACACAATACAACTAGTAACCATACAAAACCTACAAACTAAAATAGCCCAACTTAAAGCTAAAATCATAGTCATTAAAGTTAGACGAGATGTTGAACACCTTTTACTTCAAGGATTACTAGATTAAAAACATGACTCTAACAAAGATGCCAACACTGAACTTTTGGATACTATTCACCAACTGGTCCCTTTCCCCAATGATGAGCAACCTACTACTATATCATCAACAGTCACATATCGAAGGTATGATGTCCAAGTCAAATTAGTAATCAAAAATAATTTTGTTCTAGATACAATTATCTTATGGGATACTGGTGTAGCCTTAAGTTGTATTCAAGAAGGTTTTATCCCCTCTAAATTCTTTGAAAAAACCAACGAGGCACTTCGTTTTGCAAATGGCACCAAACTCCACATCTCCTACAAGTTTACTGATGTTGAGATCCAATTCTCATCATCCATGGTGAAGCTCTCATTCCATCTAGCAAAGACTCTTACCTATCCAATTATTCTTGATTCAGATTTCATAAGTCAATTAGGGCCTTATGAGCATATGGAGGATGGATTTGTTCCCTAGAAGTTTGGCCCTAATGTTCTCTTTCCTTTTGTTACAAAGCCAATACATAGAGAACTCAACCAATTGACAAACAAGGCAACCTGGATCAATTTTCTCAAGGAAGAAATAAAATATAGACGGATTGAAGACTAGCTCAAACACTCAATTATTCAAAACCATATTAACTAATTACAACAACGGATTGAACAAGAAGTCTGTGCAGAAGTTCCTACGGCCTTTTAGAAAAGAAAGCAACATAGAGTTTATCTTCCTTATGAAAAGGATTTTGATGAAAAAAATATCCCAACAAAAGCAATGCCTATTCAGATGAAGAGGAACAATTGAAACATTGTCAAAAAGAAATCTAAAATCTCCTCCAAAAAGGCATTATTAGTAAAAGTCAATCGCCTTGGAACTACCCTACTTTTTATGTCAACAAAAGTTCTAAAATTGAAAGGGCAGTTTCACGATTGGTTATCAATTCCAAGGCCTTGAATACTGCCTTGAAACAAATTCATTATCCAATTCCAAATAAGAAGGATCTCCTTCAAAGATTACATGCTGCAAAGGTCTTATCCAAGTTTGACATAAAATCAAGATTCTAGCAAATTCAAATTCACCCATCAGATAAATATAAGAATGCATTCACAATTCCCTTTGGTCATTATGAATGGAATGTGATGCTTTTTGGCTGAAGAATACTCCATCAAAGTTCCAGAGGATAATGAACAAAAATTTTAATCCCTACTCAATCTTCATTATCGTCGATATTGATGACGTCTTCATATTCTCAAACAATATTGAACAACACATCAAGCATCTCAACACATTTCTCTAGGTAGTAAAAGTCAATGGTCTGGTTGTGTCCAAGAAAAAGGTCAATTTCTTCCAAACCAAAATTCAATTTTTAGGCCATTATATTTATCAAGGTACAATCACCGAGTTTTTTTCCCTATTTAATACTATTTTAAAAAAATTCAAAACTAATAGAAGGATTAGGGTTTTAGTGCCACAAATAGGATGTTCGCATTCCAAAAATGTGAACATAAGCCAAAGTTCGCATTCCTAGAATGTGAACTTGGCTTAAAAAATTTTTCCGTTGAGTTCGCATTCAGAATATGCGAACCAGCACAATTGTTTTTTAAAATTTTGATATGAGTCCGCATGTCAGACTTTTGAACTCAAATTTAGGTTTTTTGCAATTTTGTACTGAGTTCACATATGCTACATGCGAACTTAGTACAAATTTCCTAAGTTCACATGCAGCACTTGCGAATTCAATGAGAACTTAAATTTTTTTTTGTTATTTATTGAAAAATATATTTTTTTTACTTTTTATTGTAATATAAAATTTGATTCGTAATTATAATATAGAAACTCTAAATTTTAATTAGAAATTTATTTGTAAATGTAAATGTTATGGGTTGTAGTGAAGACATAAATGAATATTTTTAGGTCAAAAGAATAAATACTAAAATTTTAATTAAAATCATATTGATTTACATATTAGTATGCATAATTATAAAAATAAATTGAGTAGTATAAATGATATAAAAAAGCCACTTTATCGATTGTTTATAAGCATTATACCCTAAACCATACACCACTTGCATTATTTATTGGGAAATAAAATTTTTTACTTTTTATTGTAATATAAAATTTGATTCATCATTATAATATAAAAAATCTAACTTTTAATTAGGAATTTAATTGTAAATGTAAATGTTATGAGTTGTAGTGAAAATATAACTGAATATTTTTAGGTCAAAAGAATAACTAATAAAATTTTAATTAAAATCATATTGAATCACATATCAGTATGCAAAATTATAAAAATAAATTGAGTAGTATAAATGATATAGAAAAGCATACTGATATAAATGATATCAGTATGCGACTTTATCAATTATTTATAAGCATTATACCCTAAACCATACACCACTTGTGTTAAATTCTAAACATTTAAAATACTAAATCTTAATAAGTTATATTGTAGTATCCTTATTCTTAACATTTCAAACTTTAAACCTACTTAACATTTTAAACTCTAAAACCTTAAATTGTTTTAAACTTATTCTAAATGCTTAAAATCTCGAACCTTAATTTGTATGAGTTCACATAGTTGACTTTGGTAATTTATTTATCTCGAAAAAAAAGTATTCAGTTCGCATGCACACATCCAAAGGCATTAAAGATTTTTAAAATCCTGAATTGGAGTGATTGATCATACATAGGTAATATTTATAGTCAAATTAATGTGAAAAAAATGAAAATTTATTTTTTATTTTGATAATTAATAGTGCTAATGTTAGTTTTTATGAGAATTAAATTAAATTTCTTATTGTAAATTTTGCATAGTTTGAATTATTAAACCTAAATTTTTCATGACTTGAAATTTTTGTAATAATTTGATGCAAATATTTTGATACAAAAAATTAGTACTAAATACAATTGAAAAATGTTAGTAGTTGTTGAAATAATATTACTAATATAAAAAAAAATTAGAAGTTTAGCTAACTATTATTTATGACCTACAAGTTTTCCATGAATTCCACATCTAGTAGGTATAATTGTATGTCGTGATCTACGTAGCCCTATATTTACATCCGGACAATCACTAGAAAAATGTGGATGCATGTCATCACATTGGATTTCTTCATCAATGTCTTCATCGTCAGATTGAGTGTGCTCTTCCTGACCTTCATCTACCTACAGATTGGTGGTTAGAATAGGACTGTGGAAGTCTAACAAAGGAGTTGAGCTAGTAGATGGTTGCAAGCCTATCTGATAAAGACCAATCCTCAAAGAAGATTATGGCTGAGACAACATTGGTGTAGACACACCAGAGTGTGACGGTCTTTCCACGGAAATATGTGCATCAATATGGGGTGGCTCCCAATTTTGTTATGAAGAATAGCATTGGCGCCTCCCATGTCCTCTTTGAACATTGCGTGGCTGCCTATTCATTGTTCGAATGCCAATATTTTGTTGTGGGGCCACAGTTAGGAAGTGTGAAGGTCGATGCTGTAAATAGTGTGATTCTTGAGCATAACGCATAAAGCTATTGACAAAATCCCATATCTCAACAAAATGAATAGTGTTGTGAGCCTCCCAATGTGCCATGTGGTCCAAAGATATGAAGTATATACAAGATGCCACATCCATCTAAATGTATAACAAAGTGTAATGGCATTAATCCTCAACCCTAAATAATAATGCAATATCAATTTAAGAAATTAGTATAAGACAACCACACCAAATATTCTGAAGTCGAACGGATGGCTTCATATCCCTTTGGAAATGAAGTATGGCTAGGATTTGAAATATACATTACCATTCAACGCTAATACCACGTGATGTACTCGGTGATGGGTGGACTAGATCATCTATTACATCACCATCCTTGATCAAATTATGGCTACTCGCCTACAAATGTACATATATCTAATGTGTAGATGACTTGTCGATATTAGACCTATCGTGGCGGTTCATCATGTGTAAATCATCGAATCTATCTATTTGGCATAGGAATGGGTTGATGCAATCCAAACTGTTGCATTACCCTATCAGGCATATGTGCCTTGACAATACTCCAACAGATGATATACGCTACCACACGCCATACAGCATGACCAATCTTACAATACTGAGTAAGTGTAGCGAGAATATCCTCAGAATAAGGCTGCCATATAAACTGTAAATTATACAAATAGATTATGAATGTCGAAAAAATTATTGTAAATGACAAATTAATATAACGAAAACATGTTACCCGTTATAACTAGTAATAATGCATGCATGTCAATTGGTCATGATACACCAGAAGGACGTGGGTGGGAACTCTGGATATGTCGAACGGGACATTCTATCTACAATAACAGGGCAATTCTTTTAGAAAAGAAAAGTATTATTGTTACAAATAATTGTAAAAATTTAGTAACATTATTACCTCACCAGATACGTGTGTCTAAAGTTGTCGATGGGAACGCGTCAACTTGGCCACATGGTAGGTATCATCTCCTATGTCCACAGCTAGATAGAGACAAAATCATACAAATCAACCATGATACTAGCGCAAAAATAAATTAATGTATTTATGAACATTATTCTAATCTGTAATAACACCAACAGTCTAGCAATCTCTAGGGCTATGGGTGATGTCGCCTCACATAAATTTCTATACAAACTGGCAAGAACTGCACTACCCTAACTGTACAGTCGTTTAACCTCCAAATCCTCGAGTATAGGTAAATACATCAAGGGCATCAAACAATAGCATGATGTATATGTGGGCATGTTGTATGCAAACCTCTTTGGTAGCATCATCTACAAGGGGATCATCTAGTGCAAAAGCTAGAAATCCTAGTCTAATACGATCTTCGTTAATCACAACAGTAGGTGCAATGAAACCCAATAATGTCTCAAACATATTTACCCATTCAGCTATAGGCTGCTAACAATTCATGCCAATCACAGCATCCTTATTTACACGCAACCCCACAACACCTCGACGTCTTGTAAAGTGATAGTGGCTTCACCGATGGGAAAATGGAATGTGTGTGTCTCAGAACACCAACGCTCGACGAGTGCGGTAATGATTGTGTGATCAAGATGAATGTGCCCACACTGTATGATGCCCTCAAAACTAGCTAGACGTATGTATTGGGCAACACGGTTTGGAATAGGCATATGCTACCAAAATTGTCCATCACATCGTCTAATCTACAATTGACTGTCTGGTACACATCCACTAAACAAAGCTGCTATTCTATGGCCATCACATAAGAATAAGAGGTCATCTATGAGTGGCCTTGGATGTAAATCTCGCATCGGGGTATCCAAAATTAATCACATTTGCATATGACATACAAGTGTACGAACGACAAGCGTACAAAGTTTACACCGACCATGAACATTTACAATATCATCAAGATTATTGGAAACAATATGAAGTCTGAATTAAAGGTAGAAATTAATATTGCCACTAAAATAAAGACTTAAACATTCATAATTAAGGAAAAAATTTGACAGAATTTTCCCTACATGGAGACTAAACCCCTGTCACAGAAAACAATAATAACCACAACATGACAACAATAACCACAACAAAAGAAGTTGTCCATATATACACTGATATCCGAAATTTACATTGTCACAAGGCATTCAAACCACAAGAAAATTACTTCAATGTATATACAATTACACAGATTATTTCAATAAACCACATTATCAACTAAGTTTGGGACAATTCATGAAAAATTATCTTAATATACTACAATATCAACTAAGTCAAGGTATAATTCATCACAAACATTAAAACAGTTACAATACATATCAAATCAAACTAAAAATTGTGAATTGGGCCAATTGTGCCTATTGTGCTATTGTGACTGACTTGATGGAAATTTCTACATCTACGAAGTTCATCTGGTGGCTTTTCGTCAATCTAATTGGGTATTTGGCTAGCGTGAATCCGACCACGTCATTGACACACTAATTAGCTATAATCCGATTGGAGTCTCCAGTTGACACTCGTCCAATATTCGGGATGTGGTATGGGTGATAACTTTCCCAAATACTGGGCTATAAACATCTCTACAGTGTATACTTTGTGGACGAGATTGTATGGATCATCCCTTCTGAATTTGCAAATAGCTAGTGCATGCGAACAAGTAATCTGTACATTTGCCACTTCCCACATGTACAAACATGCTTGTAATATTTAATAGTTTGACTATGACTCTCACTACCATCTACATGGCTTTTTGTGTGACTTTGAACACTCTACCAGCATAATCAAATTCCATCACTTTGTGCCTTTATGCAACAAGGTCATCATGCCTAAACTTTGCCTATATTTCATTTAGCAAATCAAATCTACAATGATGAGCTTGCTAATTTCTATCCCTAAATATTTTCATTGTCCTATGGAATGTAGCATCAACACATGCCTTACTGGGAAAATGTATCGCCCCGTAAGACATTATTGTAACTTTCTGAAATATTAGTGGTCAAAGTGCCCCATCTGTAATTTTTATCACACACAGGCACCACTATTTTTTGTCAATTCCCAACCCTCAGTGCTCAAGGCCTTCAGTCCAGCTCAAATATTTTTAATTTACACTTTTGCTAAGCATCAATTGACCAATATAAGCTCCTCAATTTTCGTCCCTTGAAACCTGTTTCTCTTTTCTTTGAAAATTCAGCTTTATTTGTTTTCTTGTTCTAAGAACCTTGTTCTCGTTTCTTCTTTCTTTCTTGACCTCTAAATTTTCTCTAGCTTAATTTCAATTTAATTACCTATTCTTTGAGATTCTTGAAGCTTGTTTGGGTTAAAACTTTTAGAAAACTGAATCGAGTGTGAATGAACCTGCTCAACAATCCATCACTACGAAAAGAGAGTTCAACCTTACATTGGTGAGAGATTCATACATTGGGCAATAGCTTAGAGGGTAGTGAGGTAGAAATTTTTTTTATTACTAACATACTTGTGCAGAGATGGCTGCAAATACAAAAGAACAAGAAAAAGACATGAAGGAATACTTTAAGGGTTTAGCTTCGGCTCTAGAATTAATCCATAAGAGAATTGACCAAATAGAAATCACCATGGCTCAAATTGTATCCAATTCGAAGCGGCGGCCAAGGAGCCTCAAGAAGTTACTCAAACAAACCCTAGGGAGAAAAAGAAGAAGTCCAAAAAGGATGAAACGAATAGCTCATCCGAGGAAGAAGAATCCGAAGTTTCAAGTTCGAATGATGATCATTATTCTACAAGGAGTATAAGAAAATCCACGAAGGATGATAATCTTGCTAGCATCAAGTTGCAAATTCCAGAATTTGAAGGCAAGAATGATCCAGAAACATACATAGAATGGGAGGAAAAAGTTGATAAATTTGTTAATATCCACGAATTTTCTGAAAGAAAGAAAGTTAAGTTGGCTATAGTTGAGTTTTCTAGACATGCATCTACTTGGTGGCGAAGAACTTGTCGCCAAAGAGAGGAGAAGTTTAAGAAGCCAATTTCATCTTGGACTTCATTGAAAAAGATCATGAGAAAGAAGTGTGTTCCCCCTCATCACAAAAGAGAGTTGTTGCAAAAGCTTCAAAGCTTAACTCAAGGGAACAAAAGTGTAGATGATTACTATAAGGAGATAGATCTAGCCATGCTACATTCTAATATAGAAAAAGTTGAAAAATCTACAATGGCAAGGTTCATGAATGGGCTTAATAAGAATATTGCTCATCTAGTTGAGTTGCATCACTATAGCAACTTTGAGCAGCTACTACAAATGGCTGAAAAGCTTGAAAGGCAACTTAAAAAGGTGCCACAAAATTTGAGAAGCTCAAACCCGAACAATGAATGTCATAACAACAATAATAATTGCCAAGGTGGTAGGTTTAATTCTTCAAGTTCTGGGAGTGCTCCATGGAGAGGAGGTTTGACTTCCAATCCAACAAATGGGAAGAAATTTGCATTGCAAAATTCTTCAAAGATAATTAGTCCTAAGCCCTCTTCTAGCTCAAATGATACTAATACTAATTCTTCTATCCAATGTTTTAGGTGTTTAGACTGAGGACATATAGCTTCTCAATGCCCAAACTCATGAACCATGACCATCTTAGATGATGGAACCTATCAAAGTGAGAGTGAAGAGGAGTTAAGTAATCAAGATGAAGACATAGCCACAATTTATGAAAAGGAACAACCGAAAGGTGATTGTTTGGTTACAATAAGGGCTTTGAGTGCTCAATTCGAGGAGGACATCGAGGATCAAAGGAAAAATATTTTCCATTCTAAATGTTTTATCAAGGATCAAATTTGCATGTTAATTATTGATGGAGGATCTTGTAGATAAATTGAAGCTCAAATGTTCATTGCATCCATGTTACAAAGCAAACCTTGGTAAATTTTTGAATTGGAAGTTATACTGATCAAGTTCTTTGTGATGTTGTTCCTATGTAGGCTACTCACATTCTCTTGGAATGACCTTGGGAGTATGATTGTAATGCAAATCACTCCGAGAGGACTAATAAGTATCACCTCAACAAGGATGAAAAATCCCTCACACTAACGCTATTGACACATTTGAAAATCAGTAAATTTCAACAACAACAAAGGGTGAAGCAAATGGAGTGGATAAGAGAACAAAAGAAGATTGAAGAAGGTCCGAAATCTGCTCAAACCATGAGTAAACGATTTCCTTCAACTTCAAAAGGTAAGGCTTTGGTTCTCATGAGTGAAACCGAAGAATACAGCCATTAATTGAAGATTTTAAAGGTAGCTTCTATACTTGCATGAGGGATATACAGCCATTAGAGCTTTAAATGCAAGTAAAGATTTTGTGCTAATTATTGTTCAAGAATCATTATCTACTAATGAAGAGCTACCGAGTGACTTACCTTCGCAAGTCAAATGTTTTGCAGAAATATGAAGATGTTTTTCTAGAAGATCTCCCTAAAGAACTACCACCTTTAAGGGAATTGAGCATCAAATTGACTTCCTTCCTGGTGCAGTAATTCCCAACTGGCTAGCCTACCGAGCCAATCCTGAAGAGACCAAAGAGCTCTAATGGCAAGTTGAGGAATTGCTAGATAAAAGTCATGTATGAGAGAGTCTTAGTCCATGCACCGTTCCAGTCATCCTTGTTCCAAAGAAAGAAGGTACGTGGAGAATGTGTACTGATTGTAGAGCTGTTAATAAGATTACAATTAAGTATAGACATCCAATACCTCACCTTGATGACATGTTTGAGGAGTTGCATAGTTCTAAAATTTATACTAAAATTGACCTTAAGAGTGGATATCATCAAATACGCATTAAAGATGGAGTTGAATGGAAAACTGCTTTTAAAACTAAGTTTGGCTTGTATGAATGGTTAGTCATGCCTTTTGGATTAACTAATGCACCTAGCACATTCATGCGACACATGAATCATGTACTTAGGCAGTTTATAGGAAAATTTGTTGTTGTGTATTTTGATGACATTCTCATTTATAGCAATAACTTGGAAGAGTATGTTAAGCATATTAAATTTGTTTTAAGTGTCTTGCGTGAAAATTGGTTGTTTGCTAATATCAAGAAGTGTACCTTTTTGTGTGGAAAGTGTTGTATTTTTTGGATTTTTTGTTAATTCCAAAGGTATATAGGTTGATCAAGCAAAAGTCGAGGCTATAACCTCTTGGCCAAGACCTACAATCATGCATGAGGTAAGATCTTTCCATGGTCTTGCTTCATTCTATAGGAGGTTTGTTAAACATTTTTCTTCAAAGGCTGCCCCTCTTAATGATCTTGTTAAGAAAAATGTTCCATTCATGTGGGGTGAACATCAAAAGCAAGCATTTAATCAATTGAAGAAAGATCTTACGATTGCACCTATTTTAGCTTTACTTGATTTTAACAAAACCTTTGAGCTTGAATGTGATGCTTCAGATATAGGTATTGGCGCAATCTTGAACCAAGAGGGCCGACCCTTAGCTTATTTTTCTGAAAAATTAAATGGGGTTGTTCTCAATTATCCAATTTACGACAAAGAGCTTTATGCAGTCATTCGTGCCTTAGAGAGATGGCAGCATTACTTGCTATCCAAGGAATTTTTCATTCACACTAACTATGAGTCTCTAATGTACCTGCATAGCTAAGGTAAGTTGAACAAAAGACATGCCAAGTGGAGTTCATTTCTCGAAACATTTCCCTATGTTATCAAGTATAAAAAAGGTAAGGAGAATGTTGTCGCAGATGCACTTTCATGAAGGTTTGTTCTGTTAAGCTCTTTAGATACTAAAATTTTGGGATTTCAGTACATTAAAGATATTTATTCTCCTGATCTTGATTTTTATAGTAGTTATGCAACTATTGAACAAGGAGCCTTTAACAAATTTTATAGGCACAATGGGTTCTTGTTCCGTGAAAAGAGATTATGTGTGCCAAATTGTTCACTTCGAGTACTAGTTAGAGAATCACACTCTGGGGGTCTCATGGGTCATTTTGGTGTTTTAAAAACATATGATATTTTAATTGAGCATTTCTATTGGCCTAACATGAAAAGAAAGGTAGAAAAACTGTGCAGTTCATGCATTCAATGTCGTATAGCTAAATCTACTTCTAACCTTCAGGGTTTATATACCCTTTTACCTGTTCCTTCTATTCCCTAGATTGATATTTCTATGGATTTCATTTTAGGGCTGCCAAGGTCACAAATGTTGGATTATGCCCTAAGAACCAATCATATGGTGATAGTATATGCATATGTATCATAATGTTCATAATTAATGGCACTAATTATGTTTATCTTATATCTGCATTTTATGAAATAAACATAATAATGTCCCAAGAATTTTAATTATTCTAAAATTATCCCTAGTTGAGTATTATCATTAAATGGGACAATGATAATGCATTAAGACTAGTATGTGTAGTGACTGATGAAATGGTTCATGATATGAGATATCAAGTCAACACATAGGTAAATGTTAGAAAACTATGTACTGGATCGACCCGCCATGAGAAATACTACATGGATTATTATATAAAGTGTCATAATATTTCTCATAGTGAAGATGGTGTAAATAATCCATAGACTTGAGATATTCAGAGATCCCAACATGAGGAGTTACATCTTTTGACACTACCAAATGTTACTCGAAAAAGGGTGAACTATAAAAGTAGTAATTGGATATGTAATACATCATGTAGTGGAATGTTAAGTGATCAAGAAAGGATTTTCCCCTCCTATATAATGGGAGTGATATCTTTGGGCCCCTTGGTTGACTAAGACCATAAAATGCATGACCAAACTCAAATGAGTTGATATGTGATATCGGCCTCATTTGCTTAGATATGTCTACTTGGGAATCAATAAATGAAAAGATTGAACTATACAAGCATGACACGCTCCATGGCTCGTGTTCAATCATGATATCTAGGGCAAAGGGATTTAATTACATGATAATACCTATCACAAGAAATGTAATGACAAATTACTAATATTCTCATGGCTTGGGTAGTATTGATGTGTTGCTAGACACCGCTCATTACTTTTGGCATAAAATATCTTTTAGGTCAATGCCAACGTTAAGAGAACCTATTGGGTCACACACTTAGATCGTATCCAAAAGAAGTACAAAATTCATTTGATGAAATTTTGGTTAATTTAAGAATCCTATTGAGCATAGGAATCTATCAGGTTTTGTTTTAAAACGGTTTTGGATTTGAGGCCAAAAGATTTTGGTTCTATTAATATTAATCAATCCAAAATGAGTTTTAGATTTATTAATTAAATAATAATCAAAATGGATATTGGAAAATGAAAAGGCAGCCATGAATGTATATGTAATACATTGTAACTCATTTTATGAAAATGAAAAGGTAGCCATTTATTGGAAAATGAAAAGACAACCATGTGTAAAATATTGCATTTCAATTTTTGGAATATAAAATGTGAAAAGGCAGCTGTTCACATGGATGAGCAAATGAAGAAAACCTATAGGACACTTTCATTTTGAAAGTCTACTATTTAAGCTTTCTTTGTTGAAGAAAAATTGAGCTATTCTTTAGTTCATGAATTATTATTCTTTAGTCTTTTCTTATTCAATAAAACTGCCAATCCTTATTTGAGAAGTAAGAACAAAAACAAATTTTAAGTTGAGAGCTTGAAAAAAAAAATCCTTAAGTTGAGAACTTGAGGAAATACCCGAGTAACAAAATCTTAGCTAGCACTAAAAGATTTTTGTTACTTCTTTCTTTAGTTAATTGTTTGACAATTAAATTGAGGTTTGGAGATGATCGTGTGGATACCATAGAGGCAAGGCTAGATTGGTTTTGCTTGTGATTCAACATTCGACAATTTACGATCTTCTACCGCTACTAGAAAAAGGTATGAATTCCACCTACCGGTTTAACTTCACTTCGTATGGATCCTTGGAGGAAACCAACAAAATTTTAAAATTTCCATTACATTCTTTGATTTGGTTTCCTACAGTGGTATTAGAGCCACTTATAAAGGCTCAAATTAGTTTTATATGGAAGCATGCTTGATTGATTAAAATTGTTTATGAACTTGTATGCTGAAAATTTGATTTATGTGAAAGTGTTCACTTAATCTGAATTTTAATTAAACATATATGATATGTTTATGTCTATTAAATCAGTGTAGGGTATGATTTAAAGTGTTATTGCTGGATATGAATAAAATGAGATATATATATGTGTGTGTGTGTGTGTGTGTGTGTGATATATGTATGAATAAGCATGGAAGAACAAAGTTTCAGCTTTTCTGGAATTTTAAGGCTTAATTTCGGGTTTGTCATTTTGCCATCTATTTTCGATTTTGGTAAAAATTATTAAAATTGAAAACAATATATTTTGAATCATATTGAGTCCAAATATGTATATGATACATAATATTGGCTTCGGATTTTTCCTAGAAAATTTGATAAACATCAGTTATGTGCTTTGTGCTATTTTCGGTTGGACAGAAAATCCTAGTTTTGGTTGTTGCAATTTTGGGTGGCCATTTCGGTTTCAATTTTAATTTGAGGCTAAAATTAATATGTCAGATATATATTTGTGATATATATAATATTAAGGCCAAATTATAAATATGATATATAATAATTCCAATAAAAGCTTACCAAAACTTTGAAAGGGTTTGGATTTCTGAAAATTTTGAACGGTTCAAATTTTTGAATTTCTGTTTGGCTGAATTGCATATTATTGGAACTAGTTTGTGACTGGTCAAGATCTAATATATATGATATATTAAGTTGAGGCCTAAAATATTTGATATATTATTCACAAAATTTTCAATGATTATGTATAGCAGAAATTTGCATATTAAACCCAAAACTTCCATGCATAATATATTATTCAAAACCCTAATATTTGATTTAAAGTTAATTGTTATTAATTAATTAGATTAATGTATTTAATTGTTCATTATGAATGACAATCATAGATGAAATGCACATTTTGTGATATTTGAGCATGGTGCATAGTTATAGCCTTAGCCCAATGTGATTGGAAATGGTTTGGTAATGGTTGTGACTAAATATGACTTGCGTGTCATGCCTTGCTAAATTTCTGATTGTACATTCTTTTCTCATCTAACTCCTCGAATGTAACTTGAGGTTTCTCAAAAGATGTAATAGTTACATCGAGAAAGGATTAGACTAGAAATCATGAAGTAAAGGAGTTATCAACCATACTAGAACAACCAAGGAGGCACTTGGAGAAGAAACGGTTACCCTTAGGTTGACCTTTTTGATTCTCTCATTGGCTTGAGAAAATCAACTTAGTTTGGGCTATAACTATGTCACGATTTATTTTTCATGTTCATGTATGAGATGCATGATTGTGTATGGTTATTGGTTAAGTGTATGATGAGATCATGTGTGTAATAATTAGTTAGAAAATTATGTGATAATTGGACTAATAATTACAATAACCAAATCAAACAAAATAGTGAGATATTAACAAATCCCTCAAACCAAATATTAAGTCTGAGATGCCTTCCAATGCCTAGCACTCGTCAAGGCTTCGATTGATCATGTGTAGGCCTGCCAAAACAAGGTGCTATGATCCATCTTAGTGAGACGCAATAGGATAATAGTAATATTCGACTGCTAACCATTGGGTTAGACTTAACTAGGTGAACTCAATAGGATTGAGACCTAGAGGCATAGAGTTGGGCTTTAGCTTATTAGATAAGCTAGAATAAAGAGTTATTCACCTAACTATCCAAGAGTTATATGGGATATAATTGACAAATGTTGTCTACCTAAATAGCCGAGTTTTGGGAGATTAGCCAAAGCTAACTCAAAATTAGGTGAAATATGGATCTTGGCCCATTAGAAAGATATTAGATTAATCTTTCCGAATTAATATTGAGGGTTATTAATTTGAATAAAATAGTGAGAGTAACATTTAATAAAAGTCCATATTAAATGTTCGCATTCATGATACTTATTTTGCATATTTCTGTTGTAGATAATCATGGCAAATAACACTAACAATAACACGTTATCACTACGATCTGTCCTTGAGAAGGACAAGTTAAATGGGACAAATTTCCTAGATTAGTACAGGAACTTGAGGATAGTCCTCAAGCATGAGAAAAAGATATGTACTAGAAAGACCCTTACCTCAAGAACCAGAGGATGGCGCTACAAAAAGCTGAAAGAGATGCTTATAGGAAGCATCAAAATGACGCTCTAGATGTTGCTGGCCTCATGATTGCTACCATGAACCCTGAGCTTCAGAAGCAACATGAGAAGATGGAGGCGTATGATATGATTCAACACCTTAAGCAACTATATGAGGAGTAAGCTCGTCAAGAGATATTTGATATCTCTAAGGCGTTATTCCAGTGCAGAATGGCAGAGGGAGCTCCTATTGGAGCTCATGTACTCAAAATGATTGGGTACATAGAAAGCCTTGAAAGATTAGGTTTTCCATTAGGTCGAGAGTTGGCCACTGACGTTATCTTGCAATCATTGCCAGATAGCTATGGTCAATTCATTCTTAATTACAATATGAATGAAATTGACAAAACTTTACAGTTACTAGGCATGTTGAGAACTGCCGAAGCTAACATGAAGAAGTCTAAGTCCAATAGTGTCCTTATGATTAATAAGGGAAATAAGAAGGGTAAGACCATGGCAAAAGGAAAGGGCAAGAAAGTCAAGTCCAAGTTCTTTGCAACTGCACTGAAACCTAAAAGAAAGGTTGCCAAGGAAGGAAAATATTTCCAATGCGGTGAGATCGGACATTGGAAGAGAAACTGCAAGGCTTACCTGGAAGAACTTAAGAAGAAGAGGAATGAAAATTCCACTTCAGGTATTCATGTTATAGAAATTAATTTATCTACTTCTTCTTCATGGGTATTAGATACTAGATGTGGTTCTCACATTTGTGTGAATGTGTAGGAATTGAGAAGAAGTAGAACTTTGGCTAAAGACGAAGTCGACCTACGAGTGGGGAATGGAGCAAGGGTTGCTACATTAGCTATAGGGACTTATGTCTTGAATCTGCCCTCAGGGCTTGTTTTAGAACTGAATAATTGCTATTATGTTCCTTTCATTATGAAGAATCTTATTTCGATTTCTTGTTTAGACGAGAGTGGATTTACATTTATAATAAAAAAAACAAATGTTGTTCTTTTTATTTAAATGATATCTTCTATGGAAGTGCACAAATGGTTAGTCGCCTTTATGTTCTAAATCTTGACATGCCTATCTATAACGTAAATACTAAAAGGATTAAATTAGATAATTTTAATCCGACTTATCTCTAGCATTGTCGTCTGGGCCATATAAATGAAAATCGCATTTCCAAACTCCATAAAGATGGACTTTGAATCATATGAGAAATGTGAATCATGTTTATTAGGCAAGATGACCAAAGCCCCTTCACAAAACATAGTGAAAGGGCAAGCAATGTATTGGAATTAATACATACTGATGTATGTGGACCATTCAATACACAAGCTAGAGGTGGTTTTCAATACTTCATTACATTTACTGATGACTGCAATAGATATGGCTATGTGTATCTTATGAGACACAAGTCGGAATCATTTGAAAAATTCAAAGAATTCAAGAATGAAGTACAAAACCAACTTGATAAGAGTATTAAAATACTTCGATATGATCGAGGAGGTGAATACTTAAGCCAAGAGTTCAATGACTATCTAAAGAAGTGTGGGATAGTCTCACAACTTACTCCTCTTGGAACACCACAAAGGAATGGTGTGTTTGAGAGGAGAAATTGAACTTTGTTTGACATGGTTCGGTCCATGATGAGTCATGCAGATCTTCCAAAATCCTTCTAGGGACATGCTTTACTTACAGCTATTTTCACACTAAACCGAGTTCCATCAAAATCAATACATAAGACACCATATGAGATATGGACAGGGAAGCATCCTAATATGTCTTTTATGAAGATTTGGGGATGTAAGGCTTATGTCAAACGTCAAGTCTTCGAAAAATTTGGACCCAAATCTGATAAATGTAATTTTGTGGGGTATCCTAAAGAAACAAAAGGATATTATTTCTATTATCCCAATGAGAACAAAGTGTTTGTTGCTCGAATTGGTGTTTTTCTAGAAAATGAATTTATTTCTAGAAAAACTAGTGACAGACAAATAGAACTTGAAGAAATTCGAGAACCACAAAATATTACTGAACTTGATGAGATGGAAATTGAGCAAACACCACAATAGGTTGTGGAACAAGTTGTTCAAGAGACACAAGCCCTGCGTAGGTCTACTAGGATTCATCGTGAGCCACAGAGATATGGATTTCTTGTGACTAAAAATGGTGACATCTTGCTAATAGATCAAGATGAACCTACGACCTATCAAGAAGCTCTATTGGGGCCAGACTCTGCGAAATGGCTTGAAGCCATGAGATCTGAGATGGAATCCATGTATACAAACCAAGTATGGACTTTGGTTGATCCACTTAAAGGAGTAAAACCCATAGGGTGCAAATGGGTTTTTCAAAAGAAGACTGACGTGGATGGTGAAGTACATACCTTTAAGGGAACGATTGGTTGCAAAAGGTTTTAAACAAGTTCATGGTATAGACTATGATGAGACTTTTTCACCAGTCGCAATGCTTAAATCCATCAGGATTTTACTTGCGATAGCTACATTCCATGATTATGAAATCTGGCAAATGGATGTCAAAACTGCTTTCCTTAATGGAAATCATCTCAAGGATGTGTACATGACACAACCTGAGGGTTTTGTCGATTTGAAAAATGCTGGAAAGGTTTGTAAGCTAGAATTATCCATTTATGGGTTGAAACAAGCTTATCGAAGTTTGAATCTTCAGTTCGATGATACAATCAAAGAGTTTGGTTTCATCAAGAATGAAGATGAACCTTGTGTCTACAAGAAGGTTAGTGGGAGCACTGTTGTCTTCCTAGTATTGTATGTAGATGACATACTACTTATTGGGAATGACATTCCTTCTTCTGATCTGTAAAGAAATGGTGAAGTATTTTTTCAATGAAAGACTTAGGTAAGGCAACCTATATATTAGGTATCAAAATCTATAGAGATAGATCAAAGAGATTGATTGGCCTAAGCCAAAGTAAATACATAGATAAAGTGCTAAAGCAGTTTAGCATGCAAGAATCTAAGAAAGAATTCTTACCTATGGGGCATGGAATTACTCTCTCGAAGGAACATTGTCCTTTGACACAAGAAGAGAGACAACGCATGAGTAGGATTCCATATGCATCCGCTATTGGATCTATCATGTACGCCATGCTATGTACTCGTCCCGATGTTTCATATGCTTTGAGCTTAACGAGTAGATATCAAGTAGATCCCAGTGAACGTCACTGGATCGCTGTTAAAAATATCCTTAAGTACTTGAAAAGGACTAAGAATACATTCTTGATATATGGAGGTGAGGAAGAGCTCAATGTAACTAGTTACACTAACGCAAGTTTCCAAAGCGGCAAGGATGAATACCATGATCGGGTTATGTGTTTTGCTTAAATGGTGGTGCTGTGAGCTGGAAAAGTTCAAAGCAGGCAATAGTAGCAGACTCTACAACAAAGGCCGAGTATATTGCTGCTTCTGATGCAACAAAAGAGGTAGTTTGGATCAAGAAGTTCATTACAGAACTTGGGGTTGTATCTGGCATTACCAATCCAATTGTGCTCTATTGTGATAATAATGAAGCCATTGTGCAGGCTAAGGAACCCAGATCTCACCAACGATCCAAACATATACTTTGATGCTTCCATTTTATTCGAGAGATAATTGAGAGAGAGGATGTGAAAATATACAAAGTACCAACTAATGATAATATAGTTGACCCACTGACAAAGCCTCTAGCGCAACAGAAGCATGATCGTCATTCTAGACCATTAGGCATTAGAGAGATGTCTGATTGGTCTTAGTTCAAGTGGGAGTTTGTTGGATTATGCCCTAAGAACCAATCATATGATGATGGTATATGCATATATTGTATCATAATGTTCATAATTAATGGCACTAATTATTATGTTTATCTTATATCTGCGTTTTATGAAATAAACATAATAATGTCCCAAGAATTTTAATTATTCTAAAATTATCCCTAGTCGAGTATTATCATTAAATGGAACAATGATAATGCATTAACACTAGTATGTGTAGTGACTGATGAAATGGTTCATGATATGAGATATCAAGTCAACACATAGGTATATGTTAGAGAACTATATCTTTGGATCGACCCGCCATGAGAAATACTACATGGATTATTATATATTTCTCATAGTGATGATGGTCTAAATAATCCTTAGACTTGAGATATTCAGAGATCTCAACATGAGGAGTTACATGTTTTGATACTACTAAACATTACCCGAAAAAGGGTGAACTATAAAAGTAGTAATTGGATATGTAATAAATCATGTAGTGGGATGTTGAGTGATCAAGAAAGGATTTGCCCCTCCTATATACTGGGAGTGATATCTTTGGGCCCCTTGGTTGAGTAAGACCATAAAATGCATGGCCATGATCAAATGAGTCGATATGTGATATCGGACTCATTTGCTTAGATATGTCTACTCGGGAATCCAGAAATGCAAAGATTGAACTATACAAGCATGACATGCTCCATGGCTTGTGTTCAATCATGATATCTAGGGCAAAGGGATTTAATTACACGGTAATACCTATCACAAGAAATGTAATGACGAATTACTAATATTCTCATGGCTTGGGTAGTATTAATGTGTTGCTAGACACCGCTCATTACTTTTGGCATAAAATATATTTTATGTTAATACCAATGTTATGAGAACCTAGTGGGTCGCACACTTATATCATATCCAAAAGAAGTGCAAAATTAATGTGATGAAATTTTGGTTAATTTAAGAATTCTATTGAGAATAGGAATCTATCGGGTTTTGTTTTAAAACGGTTTTGGATTTAAGGCCAAAAGATTTTGGTTCTATTAATATTAATAAATCCAAAATGAGTTTTAGATTTATTAATTAAATAACAATCAAAATGGATATTGGAAAATGAAAAGGCAGCCATGAATGTATATGTAATACATTGTAACTCATTTTTATGAAAATGAAAAGGCAACCATTTATTGGAAAATGAAAAGACAATCATGTGTAACATATTGCAATTCAATTTCTGGAATATGAAATTTGAAAAGGCAGCTTTTCACATGGATGAGCAAATGAAGAAAACCGATGGGACACTTTCATTTTGAAAGTCTTCTGTTTAAGCTTTCTTTGTTGGAGAAAAATTGAGCTATTCTTTAGTTCATGAATTATTATTCTTTAGTCTTTTCTTATTCAATAAAACTGCCAATCCTTATTTGAGAAATAAGAACAAAAACAAATTTTAAGTTGAGAGTTTGAAAGAAAAACAATCCTTAAGTTGATAACTTGAGGGAATACCCGAGTAACAAAATCTTAGCTAGCACTAAAAGATTTTTGTTACTTCTTTAGTTAATTTTTTGACAATTAACTTGAGGTTTGGAGATGATCGTATGGATACCATAGAGGCAAGACTAGATTGGTTTTGCTTGTGATTCGACATTCGACAATCTACGATCTTCTACCGCTACTAGAAAAAGGTATGAATTCCACCTACCGGTTTGACTTCACTTCGTATGGATCCTTGGAGGAAACCAACAAAATTTTAAAACTTCCGCTGCATTCTTTGATTTGGTTTCCTACAACAAAGGGGTAAGGATTCCATTTTTGTCGTTGTAGATAGATTTTCTAAGATGGCTCATTTTATACCTTGCAGGAAATCAGATGATGCAAAACGTGTAGTTGATTTATTCTTTGAAGAAGTCATTAGGCTTCATGGGGTTCCACGAACCATTGTTTCCGATCGTGATGTCAAATTCTTGAGCTACTTTTGGAAAACACTGTGAGGAAAGTTGGGCACAAAATTATTATTCTTCACCACTAGACATCCACAAACCGGAGTAGGCGACAGGTAACAAATAATACTCTTGGTACTTTATTGCGTGCATTAATAAAAAGAATCTTAAAGATTGGGAAGCATGCATACCAATATCTGAATTTGCTTATAATAGAACTATCCATTCTACTCCGGTTATTCCGTTTGATGTTGTTTGTGGTTTTAATCCACTAACCTATTGACTTAGTGCCATTACGGGCAATGAGCATGTAAATCTTGATGGCGCGGCAAAAGCTATATTTGTTCAAGACTTGCATGAGAAAATGCGCCTTCAAATCCTTAAGAAGAACGAACATTATGCTCAAGTTGCTAATAGAAAGAAAGCAAGTAATCTTTCAACCCGAGGATTGGATGTCGATACACGTGCAAAGAAAGGTTTCCAACTCAACGAAGAACTAAGCTTCATCCTCGAGAAGATGGTCCTTTCCAAGTTATTGCTCGTGTGGATGACAATGCAAACAAACTCGACCTTCTAGGTGAATATGGAGTTAATACTACATTTAATATATTTGACCTTAAATTTTTTGAGTTCGATGATGAGTTTATGAACTCGAAGCGAGTCCTTTCAAAAAAGGAAGGACTGATGGAAACCTAAGGGCCGAGACAACTACACAAGCCAAAACAACTCCACAACATGAAGCTGCCAAAACTTCATCTACAAGGTGTCCACCATTTGATCCATTACAAGGCATTGGAGGTTCTATGACTAGATCAAGAACTAAGAGAATGCAAGCTACCTTAGAAACTCTTATAACCGAATTTCAAGCTAATAAAACAATGAAGAATGAGGCAATGAAGGCCGGCTCTCAATATGTCACTATGATCACTATGATTAGTATTGTAAATGATGAGCTAAGTATTTCTAATGTTTCTTCATGATCAATAGGATAGCCAAGGTGATTAGAGAAGCTTCTAAATCCATAGCTATGATGATTAGAGAAGCTTCCAAATCCAATTCAAAAGTGGAAAGCTCCATTTGGTCAACACAAGCAATATTCGGCCAACTTAAGACAAATCCAATCCACACCTGGATTATAGTTTAGGAAGTATTTCCTTTTCTTAGAATAGTAGTTCTTTTTAGTAATTGTTTCTTTAGGTAGTTAGTTTCCTATAAGGCAAGAAGTTCTAATCCTTCTAGAGAACGGATTTCTCCTTGGCCAAACCTTGTTAACATCTATAAATAAAGCCATTGGCCACACAAAGAGGACACAACTTTTATCAATACAAACTTGTGAGCTTTTAGCTTTTCTTTGAGTTCTAATTTCAGAACTTTCTTCGAGTCTTTGAAAATAGCCTCTTAGGTTCATGTTTAAGCTATTTTGTTGAGTCTCTTTCCCTCAACAATTTGAGCGTGCTTTTGGTTCCAAGGAAAAAATCCAATTCACAGCCAAGTCTTGAATTGATCCTTCGGGTGTCAAGTGGACAAAAGTATGGTCATTCTTCAATCTTGGAGTTGGCGTCTTGCTAAAGAAAGAACTAGTTCAACCTAGAGGACGATGCTAGGACCTACACTTTGGTATTTGTTTTGAATTTTATACTT
This sequence comes from Gynochthodes officinalis, assembly GCA_020080225.1. NCBI lineage: Eukaryota > Viridiplantae > Streptophyta > Magnoliopsida > Gentianales > Rubiaceae > Gynochthodes > Gynochthodes officinalis. The sequence continues at coordinate 7,084,610 of CM034622.1, forward strand.
TGGTAGAGAATTCGTATCACAGTTTCTAAACTGTGTGGATGAAAATTTGGTAGTGGGGAATGGAATTTTTAAATGTAAGTGTAATGATCAAACAAAGTACATAAAAATTTGGAAAACATACAATTAATGTTGGGTTAGTGTAAAAAGGTTTTTTTTTTTTTTTGTGAAAAGGGGATATTTTCTAATACTTTTTTGCATCACAATATAGTATGTAGTTGTTCCTTTTGAAAAGGGGAAAAAATACTAGTTGTAATCTAATAGAAAAAGTGCATGGGAATTTTTTTAAATTATCCACGAAAAAATAGATTAGTACATTGAGAAATTCGAGGTACACTTGATTAATGATGAAGGCCATATCCGCAACCTGACTAGGATCCGATAAGATGGTTCTGATCTGAAATACTTCATCTTCTTGGATGATAAATGTTTATGCAAAATAGATCTCGGAATGGTTTTTCGGGGGAAATTCTCTAATGTCTAAGTCAGTACTTAGTAGGTATATCGTATTTTTTAGTTGTCAAAGAGAGTCCCCATACCTAGTTGTTTCTTGGGCTTATATACCTTCTCCCCCTATTTATGGGATTCGTTATCACATTTTAGCACGTTGGCTCAGCTATAATTGCTAATTGTACCTTTGTTATATTGCTTCGTCATCATAGCATATTGTTATGCACTTATGGATAAGCATGACCTCATGAGTTCCCACCTAGTAACACGAGGCCTCGTGCCATAGTTTGAGGTCCCATACACTTTGTGTGATTTGATGTGCTTTTATTCTCGCTTTTATACTTAGACTTAGAGTTCAAGGTCCAGCTAGAGAGCATGCCATTAAAGCTCAGGCCCTTGGCCTTCATGTGTTGCTGAGGTTCGGACCATATATTGTTGAAATCTAGACCTCAGACAAGATAAGGTCCCGTCTCGTGTACTGCTGAGATCTAGTCTTTGGTTAAAGATTTGATTTGAGATCGGAGGTTGGTCCCATATACATCATAAGACCCCCAGACTTTGGTGTGGCAATGTCAAGCCGAGGTCTTGTCATGCCTAGGATTTCTAGGTTTTTGGAAATATAAATAGGTGTGATAATTTGAATTGCCACTTTTGTTATTTGTCAGTGCTTATGGTATCTTGTGTAATCAAATAACACTCATCTTTTAAGACTACGGCATTTAATGCAGTGGGGCCCTAGAAGATTTGGTTGAGACGTGTACGAAAACTCTAGGATTCCATATAAAAAGTTCACGTGTCTTGCTTCTAGGTTTTTCATTGTGTGTTGTCACTTTCTTTGCCTTTTTCTATGCACAAACTTTGCAGCTCTTCCCTGTGAAAAGATGTCCTTTTTCAACAAATGTCCAGTAAAGCAATCTCTACCCCCATTGAGCCAAGAGATCTACAGGAAAAAAAAGTAAGTATGTCTTCTTCTCAGTCTGTCTTTTGGATCTTCCAGATGGGAGGAGAAAACTGCATCCCTGGCCGGTGAGAAGGGTAGTTCTTTTGGCTCGTCCAGCCAAGGGAATTTTTCTGATTATGATGTTGGTGAGTCTAGTAGCAAAAGGGTAAATAGGAGGAAGCGAATATTTGTGATGTCTAGTTCTGAAGAGGGGGGGTAGTGTGCCCAAGGATAAGCTTGTTTCATTTAGGGTTGTGAGTTCATCGTCAGAGGAGTAGGAGGAATTTGTTACTCATAGATAGTGGCATATTCTCAAGAATTTAAGCCTCTTGCCAAGGCCCTTTCTATGGGTTTTGGAGAAGCCGATGTTAGAAAACTTAGAAGGAGATTCCATATTTCTAAAGAATATGAGGCTAGGTCTGCAAGTTAAGTGGAGGGCATGTCGCCCCCCTGTAGGGTATCTGGCGGTGTATGAAGAACATTTGAAGACAGGGATAAGGTTTTTTGTATGTCAACTTGTCATTGACATTCTAAAGTACTATACACAGCCTTGGCTCAGCTGGCCCCCAACTTGGCGAGGACTATTATTGGATTTGAGATGTCATGCCTAGAGAGGAAGATAGAGAGTTCCATGGATCTGGTTAGATATTTTTATTGTATAAAGAGGTCTACGAACTCAATAAGATATTTTGCCTATTTTTTCAAAGATCCAAGAGTACGGCTGTGAAGCTTTTGACCCACCATGAGTGGAAAAGAAGATTTTTCTTTATAAAATCTGAAGTTTGTGGGCTGAATACGGAGTGATTCTACAAATATGCGAATGATACGTTTCCAAATTACAAGAAATAGAACCCTCCAAGCCGTCACTGTAGGAAATCAAATATGACACGTGACGAAAATTTAAAATTTTTTTATTTCCTTTAAGGATTCTTACGAAATGATTTCAAATCGGTCGTGAAGAATTTTACCTTTACCGGTAGCGGTTGAACTTTCTTGTGAAGACTTTTGTTTGTTGAATTACAACAACACTCAACAGAGCCTTGGCTCTACAATATCCACATGATCATCTCTAAGTTCTAGGTTAATTTTCACACAATCAACCCAAGAAAAGAAGCAGCAAAATCTGAATTTGCTAGACAATAATTCTGCTTTCGGTTTTTCAGGTTTGAATCTTCTCAAAGCTTCAGTTTTTCTTGTTTCTTCAACACAGAAGAAGCGGCTAATTTTCTTCCAAAGAAAAGCTGAAAAGCTCCTTGTGTTCTTGCAAATTTGACTGCTATTTCTTCACAAGAAAAGCCCGAAAAGAATTTTGGTAAAACAAGAAACAATGGTTCGGTTTTTGGGGTTTTGCTTTGTTGCAGAATTTTTCTTCTCCAAGAAAAATTAGTTTTCGGCTTGTTGCAGCAAAAGGAACATGTGTTTTTGTTACTCAAGTCTAGGTTATGGTTTTTGTGTTGTGGCTGCTAAAAATTATAAGTCCAAATATATAAGAATAGATTGTAGCATTAATGTAAAATTACTTTTAAAGAATTTTACTCAAACTACAGGTTCTATTTTATTTTGGAACTTTCCAAATTTTGATAGTTGCCAAAACAAGACTTCCATTCATATTTTGCTTTCTAATTTTCGGCTCTCACATGAAGTAATAAATATAAAACTGTTTGGAATTTATTAACAAAAAACCAAAACCATTTAGAATCCAAAACCGAATACCGTTTTAAACTAGAAACCTTATAGAGTCTTATTCACAATAGTATTCTTAAATTAACCAAAATTCATCACATGAATTTTACACTTCTTTTTGATACGATCTAAGTGTGTGACCCAATAGGTTCTTATAACGTTGGCAATAACATAAAATTCATTTTATGCCATATGATACAAATTCTAAACTCAAAGTATAAAATTCGAAACAAATACCAGAGTGTAGGTCCTAGTATCGTCCTCTAGGTTGAACTAGTTCCTTTTTTAGTAAGACACCAACTCGAAGATTAAAGAAGGACCTTGCTTTTGTTTACTTGACACCAGAAGGATCAATCCAAAACCTGGTTGTGAGTTGAATTGTTTCCTTGTAACCAAAAAGCACACTCAAATTGTTGAAGGAAAGAGACTCAACAAGATAGCTTAAACATGAACCTAAGAGGCTATCCTCAAAGACTCAAAGCAAGTTTTGAAATTAGAACTCAAAGAAAAGCTAAAAACTCTCAAGTTTGTATTGATAAAAGTTGTGTGATTTCAGGAGGCTGAATGGCTTATTTATAAAGTACAATGGTTGGTTTAAGGAGACTAAATCTATCCTCTAAAAGGATTAGAACTCCTTGCCTTTAGGAAACTAAAATTACTGGAAATAAATAATTACTAAAAGTCTCCTAATCTAAGAAGAGCAAAAAAACAACATTGCCTAAAACTAATCCAAGGACTGTTTGGAGTAGTCTTGTTTTTGGCTGCTTCCTTAGCTTCCTCATTCAGATTTGGAAGCTTCTTCAATTCATCTTGGCTATGGATTTAGAAACTTCTAATTGTTGATCATGATCAAGTAATATAAACATGTGATCCATCATTTACAATACTAAGTAGAGTGACATTCACTACAAGAAAACCCCCCTTTAGTGACAACTGGAATTTCATCACTGAAAGGCTGCTTTTTGTCACCAAAAGCCCCACGGAGACCTTTAGTGACGAAAAAAAGTTTCGTCACTCGGTCGTCAGTAATGGTCCATCGCTAAAGGGTATCACGTGACGGAAAAAAATTGTCACTAAAGGGGTGCTTTTAGTGACGAAATGAAGAGGTGACGAAAATTAATGACCAAAAAAAGTCGTCACCAAAAGGGGAAAAATGTTGTCCCTAAAAGATAAAATTCGTCACTAATTTGTGTGAAGTTAATGACGAAAATTAGTGATGAAATATGGTCGTCATTGAAAGTACAGTTGGGCAGATGGCAGTGTGATGATTTTTGGTGACGAGAAAAAAATTCGTTAATAAAATATGGCTTGATTAACACCTTTAGTGACAAGCTAGTGACGACTAGTTTTTCGTCACAAAATCCTCTGTTTTTTTTTTGTCATTGGTGACAAAAAAAGTTTGTCACAAAAGGTTTGTTGAATATGCAATTTGTGAGGAAAAAGTTTGTGACGCTATTCATTGGTGACGAAATTTTGTCGTCACTAGAAGTTTGTTGTTAGATGGAATTAGTGATGGCAAAAATTTGTCACTAAATAAGGTCAATAGTGACAAATTTTAACCAACGTTATAATGTGGTTTGTTTTAGTATCATATCACCAATATCATAGTATTGATTGTCACATCATTTATTCTTATAATACATACATCATCGAAGTTGGAAAAGTACTGAACGCAATCATACTAAGCATTGAACATTCAAAAAATATCTAAAAAGGGCACAAAACTTCAACTTGTTCAATGCTAGAGACAACATTTTAATATCCCACTACATAAGAAATAAAAGTCGAATGGCCGAATTGTAGCATGAGAATAAAATATTATCCAAACACAATACACCCACAAAATAGTAGTGTACACATAATTCCCTTGACATTCTAAACGGAAAGAGACAGAAGGAATTAGACTTTGACAGCACCAACCAATGGGCCATTTGTAATGCCTTCAATCTATGAATGCTTGGCTATGTGGTGGTGGATGCATCACTATGACAAGAAAAGTAAAAAACAATGAATGTTTAAAAATCCATCCAATCTTTTCGCACAAATGACTAACTATAGAAATAACAACACCCCATAACTTGAACTCATGTCATAATGTAATTACAGAATTTTCCACCAATCAAAGAAAACTAATTTGACCATGCAATGTATCACGTGACATAATACAAAACCACAAACAGCAAATTTTACTCGTAACCCAACCCTATTAACTAGATATCATTATGTTACATGATGCTTATTTCTAAGAGAAATTTAGAAATGTGCCACGCATCGATAATAATGATATGCAACCTTTGAGTGTACAAGTAAGATCGTACTAAGGGACTAACATGCTGCGATAACGAAGCTCATCTTTATAATACTCGCATATATACATAAAAAGCAACACCCCATAATTATATATCATGACATAATCCAATTTCATTAGTAAATGACAATAATCATACTACATTCTCCACCAATCAAAGACAAATAAAATGACCACGAAATGTATTGCATAACATAATACACCACGACCAATCAAATATAATTTTCATAAACCAACCTTGTTAACTAGTCACCCGTATGTTACATAATGTTCATATCTCATAGAAAGATAGAAATGTCCCATGCGTTGATGATAATGATATGAAATGAACATATGGGCATGCAACAATCCTTATTAGAACATCATATGTTCGTGATAACCTAGCTCGTCTTCATAAAACAATGATATATATAGAAGCATCAACATCCCATAATTATATCTCATTACATAATACAATTCCACCAATTAACGATAATAATCATACTAAAATTCCAAAAATTGAAAAAAAAAAGAAACTGACCACCAAATGTATCTCGTGACATAATATAAACCACCAATCGCATATATAAATCATGAACCAACCCATACATCTAAGCACCAATATGCTACATAATGTTCATATCTTAGGTACAAAGTTGAAATGTCACACGTATTGCTAATATTGATATGAAATCTATGAGTAGACATGCAACAATTCCTTAAGGGAACATGTTCTTCGCAATAATTAATCTCATCATCATAAGACACTTATATGTATAGAAATAGCAACATCCTATAATTATATCTCACGGCATAATACAATTCCAAGCTATTAACGATAATAATCATATTACAATTCCACCAACCAAAAATAACATAATTGACCAACAAACCATAATCCATTAACATAACACAATACCACCAATCGCATATGCTAAGCAAAAGAACCAACCCATACATCTACGCACCAATATGTTACATAATGTTCATATCTCAAGTGGATGCTAGAAATGTCCCACACATTGCTAATATTGATATGAAATGTATGAGTATACATGCAACAATCCCTTAAGGGAACATGTTTTCACGATAACCAATCTCATCATCATAAGCCACTTATATCTACAGAAATAGCAACATCCTATAATTATATCTCATGATATAATACAATTCCAAGTAATTAACGATAATAATCATATTACAATTCCACCAACAAAAGATAACAAAACTGACCAACAAACCATAATCTAGTGACATAACACAATACCACCAATCGCATATGCCAAGCAAAAGAACCAACCCACACATCTACGCACCAATATGTTACATAATGGCGGAACCTGAGTGGATGCTAGAAATGTCTCACCCATTGCTAATATTGATATGAAATGTATAAGTGTGCATGCAACAATCTCTTAAGGGAACATGTTTTCACGATAACCAATCTCATCATCATAATGATATAAAACCTATAAAATGTGCACTTACCTGTTTTGATGATTGTTGACTAGCCAGATGAGTTAATTCTGCCATTAAAAATTGCATTTGCTCTTTCAATGCACTCATTTCAGCTTCTACTTTTGCAATCATGGCTGCATTTTGTTCAACAATCTAAAAACATATTAATTAAAAATATGCAAGAAGAAGGCAAGAATTCATACCACATTTTCAATCCGGCAATTTAAAAACATAATAATAAAATTGAAAAGAAAGGAAAAAGCAGTTGTTTTTACAATTGTCTTAGTTTCTAATTCAATAAGAGTCCAAATCAAGACCAATGTAAAATTATATCTGTTTGTAACACATACCATCGATAGAAATACTTGACATCTCCCACGGCTTAGAATATAGTTCAACTTCACAAGAAGAATACTTACATATATGCTTTGGTCGAATTAACCCATGCAGGCAGTGATTCAGTCCAATTGTTTCTCCTAAGATATCTGAAATTGAATAACATCATTATATGAAATTCAATAACATCATGATAGTCAACTTTGCCCATAAAATTAAAGTAATTTTCTATCAACACTTCTTATCTTATTCAGAACTCACGGGAAAAAAAATGAAGGAAAAGTCGCCTTGCAACATGAAGATATAGATAGTAACAATAGCTACATCCAAGATATCACACTCCTTCCGTTAAGATACCTTGAACGACCATCAAAGAAAACAAACAGCACACCTTACAGCACAAAAGTAATGTTCAGCCCATTCCAAGCAATGTCTATGTGACTAATCATGTACCTAGATCCACTCAAAATATTAATTAAACCCAAAGGAGCTGCTCCAGGAGTATCTCTCAAATTTTGGCTACTTAATTATTCTATATTCTTTTCTAAATATAGTTATTAGAAGTGCAATCAGAAACACAAGAAACCTACACACTAAAACGATCATCCACATGGTTCCGAAAACAAACAAACACGCTACCAGCACAAATGCACAAGCACACAGAAACATACACATGAAGCAAACAATTCCCGATGATATTGCTCAAGGTACTTATTTGATCAATCAATAAAACCACAAATTCCAACCTCAGTAGAATGGAAAACTAAAATTCTACATGAAACCACCATCCAACAAAAATCATAAGCTGTACTTCTGCAATCATATGGAGGGAAAAAACAGATGATGATAAGAAATTGACAGTTGTAGTACCCAAATTTCAAAAATAACTAAATAAGTATTTCTATATACAATCATCAAATAGAGTGGAATATTCAGAAATATTTTTCAGTGGAACAAAGATTTCACATCATAGGAGACTAATGAACATTTACACTAAGGTTAGTTCACTAACTGTACACGTACATGAGGCAAGTCCACTAATAGTCCGTAACAATTTAAAGCAGAATCAAAAGCTATCGATGAAAGAACCCTTCAATTTATCAAAATAGAGAACAAAAATAAAAAACAACAACAAAAAAGGACGAAGAGTTGTGCAGTCCAATCAAATCTAGCTGCATAGACCTTCTTCATAGTCATGCACCGGCCATTTTTGACAGATTTATGGAGCACAAGAAAAATGAGTACTCTATTAAACAGGTGACTTCTGTTATAGAAATATATTCTTCACATACCGAGTACTCGGTACTAAAATTCATGTTGCATCTAAAAGATCCTGCATTTGGACAGCATATTTTAGCTTTGTCTGTCAAGAGATGTAAAGCTAGGAAAGTGGTCAAGTTTTGCTTCCAAAAAAATGTTGTCAATGAGAAGAATAAGGGAGAAAACAGAGCAAAATTCTAAAAGAAAGAAAAAAACACGTATGCTCTAGGTCTTCCACCATTGTACTTTAACATCAAATTCGAGAATCGTGGCAAACAAATGGCGTCAAGCTGCGGCTGAGGATTCTCCTATGGGCAACGGACGGACGACCGAGTCGAGATTTAGCCGACCTGAAGGATGCCGTTCGAATGGGCAGGAGGAGCTGAAGCTGCGGGCAACCTTTCGGAGACAAGGTGAAGCTAAGTCGACAAGCGCTGAGCTCAGACGAGCTGCGGATGAAGTGACTACTGAGGTGAATGAGCGCACACTAAGGACTGGAAGCTGGAATTGACAATGCGGCGGAACATGATGTCCAAAACTCGCCTTGCTCATACTTTCTATTCTTTCTCCAATGCCTTCTTCTTGCCTCAAGTGGAACGTCTCTTGTGCATAGCATCTCTTGAAATACACATGTTGGCAGCTGCAGCGGAGGTACTCCCTTGCTTCTGTAAATCTGACGGTGGCCGCTCCTCTCTCACCTCATTAGTACCTCATAAATCAAAAAGAAAGAAATAGAAATCAAAAGAGATAAGAAGGTGGAGGAAGTGGGTTTTGGATAGGGAGGCGGGTGGTGATGGAGTGATGGTGGTGGAGGGAGATGGAAGAGTGGAGGAGGTTTTGGAAATGCTGGCTGAAAGGGTTTTGGAAATGGGAAAGTTGAAAATGAAAAGCAAGAAAAATTAGTCAAATGTTTTGACACGGATTCATTTTCCCTCCCACACAAATTCATTTTCCCACATGTTGTTTTTGTAAGCATTCAAATTTTCTAAATAATTATTAATTATTAAAAAAGTTTTACTTTTTTTAATCCGTAATCAATTTGTCACTATGTTGGTTTAATAAAATTCTGATTTGAATTTTATTTTAAATTTTAAAATTAATTCTTATATTAAATGGCTAAAGTCAAATTATTTCTTTAAAATAATTATATTATAGAATTTAGTCCTAGCTATATATATATATATATCTATATATATATATATATATATATATATATATACGTACTCCCTTTGGGGAAATTTACAAAAATAGCATAGTTGACCGTTGACTTTACAAAAATACCACCCTCCTTTTTTTTGTGTTATAACACTTCCAGCCCAAAAAAGTCTACAATACCCCTCTGTTGTATTATAGAACTTGCGGGAAACCAACGATTGAGAACTGTTCTTCTCCAATACCCAGAATCGCAATAGACCGCAACAGAACCGCTCCATAGCTTCTTCAAAATTGTCGTGTTAACCCATTCCAAACATTTAGAAAGGTACACACAAAGGGAGGACGATCATCTTCCATCGTTAAGAGAACAGCCGCGACGGAGAAGAAGAAAGAAGCACATCATAACGAGGTCAGTACCATTTGTCGATAAATTTATTATTTTATTCTTCATATGTAGTGTGTGTTGATATTGTATGTACGCATCTGAAATGGGTTGACTGAATTTCGTCGAGAAATTGGTCGGGCGGTGGTCGATGATAAGTCCAGCCCTAGATCGAGCATTACTCGACCTCTTAAAAAGTCGAGTTTTAAGTCGATTCTTTAGTCGAGTCAATGGCTCGCCAATGGTCCAGTCTTTAATTTTTTTAGCAATTTCTATGTTTGGTCGAGCTATTAGTCGAGTAAAGGGTCGAGCCAATTTATTAAATTTATGTTTTTAAAACTTTATATTTTTGGTCGAGCTATTAGTCGAGTAAATGGTCGAGCCAGTTTATTAAATTTATGTTTTCAAAACTTTATGTTTTTTGTCTAGCTATTAGTCGAGTAAAGGGTCGAGTCACCCATTCCATTCATCTACTTCGAATCTTCATCAAAATACATATCACCCGTTGCAATGGCAAGCACAAAAGGAGGACCATCATCTTCGAGCAAGAAAGTGCAGGCTCACGAGGTCAGTCAAAATTTCAAGACAAATTGTCATTTTAATCTTACAAATTCGTACAGTGCTATTGAATGTTTGAATTTGTCGAGCAAATTATCAAGCATGAATCAAGCATGTTCCTTGTATTTTCTTTCATGTATTACAAGAGAAATGGGAGATTGTAGCTCCACATATGCATGAAAGAATGAATGCTGTTGCCCCCGAAATAGCGTCGACAGCAGAGAGATGCCAACAATACACTGGCCGCTTAGAACATGGCGTCAAACATTTGAATAAGGGCATCAAACATTTGAATAAGGGCGTCAAACGTGTTCAGAAGCTGACGGCCAAATTTGATGCTCGTGTTGAGAAGCTGAAGGCCAAAATTCAGCATTTAGAACAGGCCATAGGAAATGTTTCTGAAAATGTAGGAACTACTTCTGAAGAGGACGAATGTAGCGCAGTTGAAGACAATTGACAAAAAACTAATGTCAATTTGTATTTGTCTTCACTTTTATTTTAAGGAACATTTTAAGAATTGTCATTTTTTCTTTTGTTTGTGGAACATTTTGTTGTTAGTCAAGATAACTTATCATTGGTAGATACAGAAAGCAAGAAGACTTTTTATTTGGTCAAGTTTCTAGTCAGAGTAAATAGCCGTGCAGGTAACAGGAACTCTGATAATTTCATAATTCTGCTTTAATAAATTATGGTCGAGTTTAGTGTTGATCAAGAGGTCGAGTTGGTAATCGAGTAAGTAGTCGAGTAGGAAACAGAAACTTTGATACTTTTGCTTCAATAAATTATGGTCGAGTTTAAGGTCGATCAGGAGGTCGAGTTTTTTATTTGGTCGAGTAAGTAGTCGAGTAGGAAACAGAAACTTTGATACTTTTGCTTCAATAAATTATGGTCGATTTTAAGGTCGAGCACATGGTCGAGCTAGAGAGAGAAAAAAAAGTCACAAATTAAAAAATATTGAAAAGGCTTGTGTCTTCTGCTGGACACTTTCTGTAGAACTGACAGAGTACTCGACTCTAATATTGACTAAATACTTTACCTAACTACGTGCGCAACCTGCTGCTCGACTGGATGCTGGACCTCGTGCTTGACCACTTCCTTTGTACGATTCACAAACCCAGTTCAAAAAGGTAATAAATCAAACTAACCTACAATATAATTCGATTTCAAACTAACCTGCAATATAAATCAAACTAACCTGCAATATGATGAGTAGTTTTGAACTGAGCAATCGACCAAACAATCTTTACAACGTTGAAGTGAAGAGTGGGGAAGAACAGATGTGCTAGAGTCTGTGCTCTATAATAGAAGAGAGGGGTGTTGTAGTCTTTTTTTGGATGGAAGTGTTATAACACAAAAGAAAAAAGGGAGAGTGGTATTTTTGTAAAGTCAACGGTCAACTATGTTATTTTTGTAAATTTCCCCTCCCTCTGTCAAAAAAGAAAAAGAATTTAGTTTCAAAACAAATTTTTGTCCCAAAAAGGAGTCTACTTTCAAAAGTCAAAATTGATTTTTCAACAAAATTTTCAAAATACCCTTAATGAGATAGAATATATTAAAGTGTGTATTTATATACAATAAAGAATATACTTATTTTAATTGTTATTATTAACTAAAGAAACCAATTACTACTAATGAATCCTGTATTTTAATACTAAAGAGAATGTGTGATTAAAGTGCAATTATATGGACAAACAAAATGTTATGGTGTTTTAGTACAATTATTAGAAATAAAAGCGATAATATAAGTAGGCTAAATTTAGCTTAAGGAAAAATATGCTTAGTCCAATCAACATGTCTTAACCAATGAACTCTAATCATAACTAATTGATAGTTTATCTTAAAAAAGAGTCTACGCTTAAATTAAAATAATGTAGGCAAATTCATATATATTAGGGTGTTTTAATGCAATTATTAAAAATTAATAGCCATAAATTTAAGAAATTAAGTTTGGCCCAATGGATAAATTACATTATTCAATCATGATCCTTAGCCCAACAAGTCTAATAATTATATAAGTTGTGGCCAATCAATTTAGGCCAAAATGTTTTATTTAATCTATCCCTAATTATATGACCCAATACATATTTTGTTATTAAAATTTATAATATTTAATTTCATTACATACCAAAACAAATATTTTATATATATTTATTTAATAATATTATGCACTAAAACTTTATATATAGAGATATGAAATAAAAGATTATAACTATTAGGGTGTCCTAATAAAATTATCAGAAATTAAGAGCAATAATATAAGTAAGCTAAGTTTAGCTTAAGGAAAAATATGCTTAGTCTAATCAACATGTCTTGGCCAAGGAACTCCAATCATAATTAATTGATAGTGTATCTAAAAAAACACTTTATGTTTGAATTAAAATAATGTAGGCAAATTCATGTATATTAGGGTGTTTTAGTGCAATTATTAAAAATTAAGAGCCATAAATTTAAAAAGTTAAGTTTGGCCCAATAGATAAATTACATAACCCAATCATGATTCTTAGCCCAATAAGTCCAATCATTATATAAGTTGTGGCCAATCAATTTAGGCCAAAATATTTTATTTAATCCATCCCCAATTATATGGCCCAATACATATTTTGTTATTAAAAATTGTTATATTTAATTTCATTACACACCAAAACAAATATTTTATATATCCTTATTTAATAATATTATACACTAAAACTTTATATATAGAGATATGAATTAAAAGATTAAAACTATTAAGGTGTCCTAGGAAAATTATTAGAAATTAAGAGCAATAATATAAGTAAGCTAAGTTTAGCTTAAAGAAGAATATGCTTAGTCCAATCTACACGTCTTAGCCAAGGAACTCCAATCATAATTAATTGATAGTGTATCTGAAAAAGACTCCATGTTAGAATGTAGGCAAATTCATATATGTTAGGGTGTTTTAGTGCAATTATTAAAATTAAGAGTCATAAATTTAAAAAGTTAAGTTTGGTCCAAAGGATAAATTACATAACCCAATCATGATCTTTAGCCCAACAAATCCAATCATTATACAAGTCCAATCATTATAGTATGAATCTTTTATATATCAATATTTAATAATATTATACATTAAAACTTTATATATAGAGATATGAATTAAAAGATTATAAATATTAGGGTGTCATAGTATAATTATTAGAAATTAAGGGCAATAATAAAAGGCATCCATTTTAGTGACGACAGAAATTTCGTCACTAAAAGCCATCCAAATTGGTGACGACCATAACTTTATCACCAATGTCTGAACTTTAAGCTTTTAGTGGCGAGAGTGTTTTTTTGTCATCAATGTTTCGTCACTAATTGAGGCATATTGGCGGGAAACTTTCTACCAAACTCTTTAGTGAGGAAATGGTGACGAGTATTAGTCACTCGTCACTAAAGATTGTGAGATGGTGAAAATTCAGTTACGACTCGAGTTCTTGTCACTAAATGTGTCATTTGGTGACGGAATTTTTTTCCGTCATGGTCGATTTCGTCACTAAATGGGGGTTTTTCTTGTAGTGATTTGGTGACTGAGAATCAGCCACCTTTCTTGCTGCTTGAGCTTCCATTAATTCACTTATAAGAGTTGCTAAAGTAGCTTGCATTCTCTTATTTCTTGACCTAGTCATAGGCTCTCCAATGCCTTCTAATGGATCATAATGTGGATGTCTTGTAATTGAAGCGTGGCAACTTCTTGTCCAACTTGTCTAGTTGGGTATTGTGGAGTTGTCTTGGCTTCTTGGATGTCTCGATCCTTAGGATTTCATTATTAAAAGCATTGAACGATGTCTAATAACATATTAAAGCTACCCAAGTTATAAGAATGTTAGTAATTCGACATTACTTTATTGTGATACATGTTACCATATAATTAAATCATTTTTCCCTAGATCTCTTGATTGAACATGAGCTATGGAGCGTGTCACACTTGCATAGTTCAATATTTGCGTTTCTTGATTCCCATGTAAACACATCTAAGCAAATGAGCTCGATATCACATATCAACTAATTTGAGCACGGCCATGCATTTTATGGTTTCACTTGATCAAGAGGCCCAAAGATATCACTCTCATTACTTAGGAGGGGCAAACCCTATTTTTGATCATTCAACATATCACTACATGATTTATTGCACATCCAATTGTTACTTTTACAGTTCACCTTTTTACGGGTAACGTTTAGTAGCATCAAAACATATAACTCCACATATTGAGATCTTTGATGATCTTAAGTCTAAGGATCACTTACACCATCATCATTATGCGATATGCTTATGACACTTCATGTAATAACCCACGTAGCATTTCTCATGGTGAGTTGATCCAGTACATAGTTCTCTAACATGTACCTATGTGTTGACATGATATCTCATATCATGACACATTTCATCAGTCACTACACATACTAGTCTTAATGATAATACTTGACTAGGGATAATTATAGAATAATTAAATTCTTGGGACATTATTATATTTATTCACAAAGCGTAGATATAGAAATAAACATAATAATCATTGTCATTAATTATAAACATTATGATACAATATATGCCTAAACTATCATCACATGATTGGTCCTTAGGGTATAATCCAACAAACTCTCACTTGAACTAAGACCAATCAGTCATTTTTCTAATGCTTAATGATCTAGTGTGACGTTTATGCCTCTACTGCGTTAGAGGCTTCGTCAGTGGGTCAGTGATTTTATCATTAGTTGGTACTTTGCATATCTTCACATTTTCTATGTCAATGATCTCTTGGATGAGATGGAACTGCCAAAGTATATGTTTGGATTTTTGGTGAGATCTAGGTTCCTTAGCTTGCACAATGGCTCAATTGTTGTCACAATAGAGCTCAATTGGATTGGTGATGCTAGATACAATCCCAATTTTGGTTATGAACTTTTTAATCCAATGGACTTCTTTTGTTGCGTCGGAAGTAGCAATAGACTCAGCCTCTATTGTAGAATTAGCTACTATTGCTTTCTTTGAACTTTCCAAGCTAACAGCACCACCATTTAGACAAAACAAATAACCTAACTACGATTGGAAGTCATCCTTGTCGATTAGGAAGTTTGCATTGATGTATCGAATTACATTGAGCTCGTCCTCACTTCCATACATCAAGAATGCATCCTTAGTGCTTCTCAAGTACTTAAGGATATTTTTGATAGCGATCCAGTGACGCTCACTGGGATCTACTTGATATCTACTCGTCATGCTCAAAGTGTACGAGACATTAGGATGAGCACATAGCATGGTATATCTAATGGATCCAATAACTGACGCATATGGAACTTTACTCATGCATTGTCTCTCTTTTTGTGTCGAAAAACACTGTTTCTTCGAGAGAGAAATTCCATACCCCATAGGCAAGAACCCTTTCTTAGATTCTTGCATGCTAAACTGCTTTAGCACTTTATTTATGTATGTACTTTGACTTAGGCCAATTAATCTATTGGATCTATCTCTATAGATGTTGACACCTAATATATAGGTTGCTTCACCTATGCCTTTCATTGAAAAACAACTTCTTAACCAGGTCTTTACGGATTGTAAAGAAGGGATATCATTTCCAATAAATAGTATGTCATCCACATGCAATACCAGGAAGACAACAGTGCTCCCACTAACCTTCTTGTAGACACATGGTTCGGCTTCGTTCTTGATGAAACCAAACTCTTTGATTGCATAATCAAATCGAAGATTCCACATTTGAGAAGCTTGGTTCAACCCATAAATGGTTTGTTGTAGCTTACAAATCTTTCTAACATTTTCTGGATCGACAAAGCCCTTAGGTTGTGTCATGTACACATTCTCAAGAAGATTTCCATTAAGGAAAGTAGTTTTGACATCCATTTGCCAGATTTCATAATCATAGAATGCAGCTATTGCAAGTAAGATCCTAATGGATTTAAGTGTAGCAAACTAGCGAAAAGGTTTCGTTATAGTCTATACCATGAACATAGTTCATGTACTTGCTTGAAACCTTTAGCGACCCATCGTCCCTTAAAAGTGTGTACTTCACCGTCCATGTCGATCTCTTTTTGAAGACCCATTTGCAGCCTAGGGGTTTTACCTCTTCAAGTGGATCAACCAAAGTCCATACTTGGTTTGTATACAAGGATTCCATCTCAGATCGCATGGCTTCAAGCCATTTCTCAGAGTCTGGCCCCGAGATAGCTTTTTGATAGGTTGTACGCTCATCTAGATCAATTATCAAGACCTCATCGCTTTGAGTCACTAGAAATCCATATCTTTGTGGCTCACAATGAATCTTAGTAAACCTACGCTGGGCTTGTGTCTCTTGAGCAAGTACTTGTTCCCCAACGGCTTGTGGTGTTTGCTCTATTTCCATCTTATCAAGTTCAGCGCTGTTTTGTGGTTCTTAAACTTTTTCAAGTTCCATTTTTTATCCACTGGATTTTCTGGAAATGAATTCATCTTCTAGAAAAATACCAATCCGAGCAACAAACACTTTGTTCTCATAGGGATTATAGAAACAGTATCCTTTTTTGTCCCTTTAGGAAACCCCACAAAATTGCATTTATCATATTTGAGTACAAGTTTATCGAAGAATTGACATTTGACATAAGCCTCTGTTGGATTATGCCCTAAGGACCAATTATATGATGATGGTTTAGGCCTGTATTGTATCATAATGTTTATAATGAATGGCAATGATTATTATGTTTATTCTTATATCTGCGTTTTATAAAATAAATATAATAATGTCCCAAGAATTTAATTGTTCTAGAATTATCTCTAGTCGAATATTATCATTAAATGGGATAATGATAATGTATTAAGACTAGTATGTGTTGTAACTGATGAAATAGTTCATGATATGAGATATCAAGTCAACACATAGGTACATGTTGGAGAACAATGTACTGGATTGACCCGCCATGAGAAATATCACATGGATTATTATGTGAAGTGTCATAAATATTTCTCATAGTGATGATGGTGTAAATAATCCTTAGACTTGAGTCTTCAGAGATTCCAACATAAGGAGTTGCATGTTTTGATACTACCAAACGTTACCCGTAACAAGGTGAACTATAAAAGCAGTAATTGGATATGCAATGAATAATGTAGTGGGATGTTGAATGATCAAGATAGGGTTTGCCTCTCCTATATAATGGGAGTCATATCTTAGGGCCCCTTGATTGAGTGAGACCATAAAATGCATGGCCGTGCTCAAATGAGTTGATATGTGATATCGGGCTCATTTGTATATATGTGTTTACTCGGGAATCAAGAAACGCAAAGATTGAACTATGCGAGCATGACACGCTCCATGGCACGTGTTCAATCAAGATATCTAGGGCAAAGGGATTTAATTACACGATAACTTCTATCACAAGAAAAAGTAATGTTGAATTACTAATATTCTCTTAACTTGGATAGTAATGATGTGTTGCTAGACACCGCTCATTACTTTTGGCATAAAATGTATTTTATGTCAATGCCAACATTATTAGAACCTATTGGCTGACACACTTAAATTGTATCCAAAAGAAGTGCAAAAATTCATGCGATGAATTTTGGTTAATTTAAGAATCCTATTGAGAGTAGGAATCTATCGGGTTTTTGTTTTAAAGCGGTTTTAGATTTAAGTCTAAAATATTTTGGTTCTGTTGTTTTAATAAATCCAAAGTGGTTTTAGATTTATTAATTAATAAATAAAAGGGAGGAAGAGTGTTGGTCCAATGCATGTGCAACACATGGCAAGGAAACAATGTTGGTCCAATGCATGTACAAAACATGGCATGCAAAGGAAAGAGTGTTAGTCCAATGCATGATCAACACATGGCAAGAAAAGAGTGTTGGTCCAATGTATGTACAACACATGGCTTTGTTTTCTGCAAAAGGGAAGAGTGTTGGTCCAATGCATGTGCAACACATGGCAATTTATTTTATCAAAGAAAAATGGCACCTTGTGTTGGCCAAATTTTTGGCTTGAAGAAAATTCTGCACTTTGATTTTGGTTTTGCTTTCTTGCTTGTCAGACGAATTTTTTTTCCTTCTTGAGAGCCAAGTGTTTGGTCTTTTTCTTAGCCTTCTTCTATCCAAAACAGCCACCACATATTTTTTGTTAGAGTAACAAAACAAAAGAAAACAGTCCTAAGTTGAGAACACGAGGAAGAACCCAAAGAACAAAGTTCTTGGCTAGCACCAATGAATTTTGTTAATCTCCTTTTGGTTAATTGTTTGAAAATTAACTTAAAGACTTGGAGGCGATTGTGTGGATACCATAGAGGCAAGGATCTTTTGGTTTTTTTCTAGTAATTCAACAAGGAAAAACTTCACAAGGAGGTTCCACCGGTTTGAAGATAAACTTTCTTGACAACCAATTTGATTTCACTTCGTTTGGATCTTTGGA
This sequence comes from Gynochthodes officinalis, assembly GCA_020080225.1. Lineage (NCBI taxonomy): Eukaryota > Viridiplantae > Streptophyta > Magnoliopsida > Gentianales > Rubiaceae > Gynochthodes > Gynochthodes officinalis. Next base: position 7,103,503 of record CM034622.1, read on the forward strand.
GGAAACCAATTCTTCAAAAATTTCCGCTGCAAACTCTGATTTGGTTTCCTACAGCTTCACATCCCCAAACCTTCATGAAAGGCATACTAGGACGCTACCTAGTCCATCTCTCGTATGGTGTCATTTGAACTGATTTGGATGGAACTCAGTTAAGTGTGAAACCGGTTGTGAGTAAAGCATGTAACTAGAAGGAATCACTACAAGAAAAATGACCTTTAGTGACCAGTTGATTTTGGTAACTGAAAGAGCAATTGTCGTCACTAAAAGTTTTTAGTGACGACAAATGGGGTGGTCACCCACTTGTCATTAATGCTCCGGCACTAAAGGTATTTACTGACCACCTGGAAAAATGTCATCACTAAAAGGCCAATTCAGTGACCACATGTGAAATGGTCACCAAATAGCGATGACATATATTTTGGTCACTGCATGTTAGAGAACTATGTACTGGATCGACCCGCCGTGAGAAAAACTACATGGATTATTATATAAAGTGTCATAATATTTCTCATAGTGATGATGGTGTAAATGATCCTTAGACTTGAGATATTCAGAGATCCCAACATGAGGAGTTACATGTTTTGATACTACTAAACGTTACCCGTAAAATGGTGAACTATAAAAGTAGTAATTGGATATGTAATAAATCATGTAGTGGGATGTTGAGTGATCAAGAAAGGATTTGCCCCTCCTATATAATGGGAGTGATATCTTCGGGCCCCTTGGTTGAGTAAGACCATAAAATGCATGGCCATGCTCAAATGAGTCGATATGTGATATCGGACTCATTTGCTTAGATATGTCTACTCAGGAATCAAGAAATTCAAAGATTGAACTATACGAGCATGACACGCTCCATGGCTCGTGTTCAATCATGATATCTAGGGCAAAGGGATTTAATTACACAGTATTACCTCTCACAAGAAATGTAATGACGAATTACTAATATTCTCATGACTTGGGTAGTATTGATGTGTTGCTAGACACCGCTCATTAATTTTGGCATAAAATATATTTTATGCCAATGCCAACGTTATGAGAACCTATTGGGTCACACACTTAGATCGTATCCAAAAGAAGTGCAAAATTCATGTGATGAAATTTTGGTTAAATTAAGAATCCTATTGAAAATAGGAATCTATGGGGTTTTGTTTTAAAATGGTTTTGGATTTAAGGCCAAAAGATTTTGGTTCTATTAATATTAATAAATCCAAAATGTGTTTTAGATTTATTAATTAAATAATAATCAAAATGGATATTGGAAAATGAAAAGGCAGCCATGAATGTATATATAATACATTGTAACTCATTTTATGAAAATGAAAGGTAGCCATTTATTGGAAAATGAAAAGACAACCATGTGTAACATATTGCAATTCAATTTCTGGAATATGAAATGTAAAAAGGCAGCTGTTCACATGGATGAGCAAATGAAGAAAACCGATGGGACACTTTCATTTTGAAAGTCTTCTATTGAAGCTTTCTTTGTTAAAGAAAAATTGAGCTATTCTTTAGTTCATGAATTATTATTCTTTAGTCTTTTCTTATTCAATAAAACCACCAATCCTTATTTGAGAAATAAGAAAAAAACAAATTTTAAGTTGAGAGCTTGAAAGAAAACCAATCCTTGAGCTGAGAACTTGAGAGAATACCCGAGTAACAAAATCTTAGCTAGCACTAAAAGATTTTGTTATTTCTTTCTTTAGTTAATTGTTTGACAATTAACTTGAGACTTGGAGATGATCATGTGGATACCATAGAGGCAAGGCTAGATTGGTTTTGCTTGTGATTCTACATTCGACATACGATCTTCTACCGCTACAAGAAAAGGTATGAATTCCACCTACCGGTTTGACTTCGCTTCGTATGGATCCTTGGACGAACCAACAAAATTTTAAAATTTCCACTGCGTTCTTTGATTTGGTTTCATATAGTGGTATCAGAGCCACTTACAAAGGCTCAAATTGGTTTTATATGGAAGCATGCTTGATTGATTGAAATTGTTTATGAACTTGTATGCTGAAAATTTGATTATGTGAAAATGTTCACTTAATTTGAATTTGAATTAAACATATATGATATTTTTATATCTATTAAATCAGTTTAGGGTATGCTTTAAAGTGTTATTTCTGGATATGAATAATATGAGACACACACACACACACACACACACACACACACACACACACACACACACATATATATATATGTGATATATATGAATAAGCATGGAAGAACAAAGTTTCAGCTTTTCTGGAATTTTAAGGCTTAATTTCGGGTTTGTCATTTTGCCATCTATTTTCAGTTTTGATAAAATTTATTAAAATTGAAAACAATGTATTTTGAACCATATTGAGTCCAAATATGTATATGATGCATAATATTGGCTTCAAATTTTTCCTAGAAAATTTGATAAACTTTGGTCATGTGCTTTGTGCTATTTTTGGTTGGACAGAAAATCCTAGTTTTGGTTGTTGCAATTTTGGGAGGCCATTTCGGTTTCAATTTTAATTTGAGGCTGAAATTAATATGTTAGATATATATTTGTGATATATATAATATTAAGGCCAAATTATAAATGTGATATATAATAATTCCAATTTAAAATCTTACCAAAACTTTGGAAGGTTTGGATTTCTGAAAATTTTGAATGGTTCAAATTTCTGAATTTCTGTTTGGCTGAATTGCATATGATTGGAAATAGTTTGTGACTGGTCAAGATCTAATATATATGATATATTAAGTTGAGACCTAAAATATTTGATATATTATTCACAAAATTTTCAATGATTATGTATAGCCAAAATTTGCATATTAAACCCGAAACTTCCATGCATAATATATTATTCAAAACCTTAATATTTGATTTAAAGTTAATTTTTATTAATTAATTAGATTAATGTATTTAATTTTTCATTATGAATGACAATCATAGATGAAATGCACATTATGTGATATTTGAGCATGGTGCATAGTTATGGCCCTTAGCCCAATGTGATTGGAAATGGTTGTAACTAAATATGACTTGCGTGTCATGCCTTGCTAAATTTCTGGTTGTACATTCTTTTCTCATCTAACTCCTCTCGAATGTAACTTGAGGTTTCTCAAAAGTTGTAATGGTTATATCTAAGAAAGGATTAGACTAGAAATCATGAAGTAAAGGAGTTATCAACCATACTAGAACAACCAAGGAAGCACTTGGAGAAGAAACAGTTACCCTTAGGTTGACCTTTTTGATTCTCTCATTGGCTTGAGAGAATCAACTTAGTTTGGGCTATAACTATGTCACGATTTATTTTTCATGTTCATGTAGGAGATGCATGATTGTGTAAGGTTATTGGTTAAGTATATGATGAGATCATGTGTGTAATAATTAGTTAGAAAATTATGTGATAATTGGACTAATAATTACAATAACCAAATCAAACAAAATAGTGAGATATTAACAAATCCCTCAAACCAAATATTAAGTCTAAGATGCCTTCCAATGCCTAGCACTCGTCAAGGCTTCGATTGATCATATGTAGGCTTGCCAAAGCAAGGTGCTATGATCCATCTTAGTGAGACGCGACAGGATAATAGTAATATCCGACTACTAACCATTAGGTTAGACTTAACTAGGTGAACTCAATAGGATTGAGACCTAGAGGCATAGAATTGGGCTTTAGCTTATTAGATAAGCTAGAACAAAGAGTTATTCACCAACTATCCAAGAGTTATATGGGATATAATTGACAAATGTTGTCTACCTACATAGTCGAGTTTTGGGTGATTAGCCAAAGCTAACTCAAAATCAGGTGAAATATGGATCTTGGCCCACTAGAAAGATATTAGATTAATCTTTCCAAATTAATATTGAGTGCTATTAATTTAAATAAAATAGTGGGAGTAACATTTAATAAAAGTCCATATTAAATGTTCGCATTCATGATACTTATTTTGCGTATTTCCATTGTAGAAAAACATGGCAAATAACACTAACAATAACATGTTATCACTGCGATCTGTCCTTCAGCAAGATAAGTTAAATGGGACAAATTTCCTAGATTGGTATAGGAACTTGAGGATAGTCCTCAAGCATGAGAAAAAGATATATGTCCTAGAAGGACCTTACCTCAGGAACCAGAGGATGGCGCTATAAGAGGTGAAAGAGATGCTTATAGGAAGCATCAAAATGATGCTCTAGACGTTGCTTGCCTCATGCTTGCTACCATGAACCCTGAGCTTCAGAAGCAACATGAGAACATGGAAGCGTATGATATGATTCAACACCTTAAGCAAATATATGAGGAGCAAGCTCGTCAAGAGAGATTTGATATCTCTAAGGCATTATTCCAGTGCAGAATGACAGAGGGAGCTCCTATTGGAGCTCATGTACTCAAAATGATTAGGTACATAAAAAGCCTTGAAAGATTAGGTTTTTGATGAGAATCAAATATTCATAAACTTAACTATGTGTTTTTCATGCTTTTGCACAGGTTTCATTGAGATATGCTATGTTTATAAGAGAAATCACAGTATACTTGTTGATTCTCATCTTTTGCTCTTTTTGTAGGAAAAAAAGGAGAAAAAAAATCAGCCATCTTCCGAAATTCATAACTCTTGATGCAAATGTCCAAATGAGATGATTGAAGATGCTATGGAAATCTAAAAAAGAGAGCAAAAACTTTCATGAAGAAAGTTTTCTCAAATTCCGGAAGCAAAGGGACCAAAACTGGACAAAAGCAGAACAAGGCACGAACCAAAGAAGAAGGTGGACAGAAATTCTGGACCGCCGTGGCGGTCACCACACCTCCGCGGCGGTGTGCCTGCAACTGCAAAAGAAGAAAGGGGCAGAATTTCTGGACCGCCGTGGCGGTTAGTTTACAGCTGCAAAATGTGGAGTTTGCAATTCGAGTCCCGCATGTTTTCTGAAGCTTCACAATTGTTCCCCAATTTCCCTACTTGTGTAAATACCCCATTTTGTGTAGAAAAAGGAGAATTAGAGAGTTAGGGGTGATTTTTAGATTTTTTCCATATTTTCCCAAACTCAAAAATGGGAACTCTTTAGGGGTCTAGGGTTTGGCTCTTATGGCTGAGAAAACTTCAATCTTTAGAGCTAACCTTGCTTGTTAAGTGTAGGAATTGGTTGGAATCACCGTTCTTTTGATTAAGGGGAGTATTTCTTTCAATTCCTTGTGCTCTCAATGGTTGTATCTCCTTGTGGTTGTTGTTTGCTTGAAGCCATGAGTGGCTAAATTGTCTTGGGTGATTCTTGGTGCTTGATGTAAGGGTTAGGTTTATTTTGATTCCTTGTGGGTTGTAGAGTGATGGGCTTGCATTAATTAAAGTCTTCCTACTTGTATTAAATGAATGAAATGCATTGAATGTGGCCACATTTAGTGTGTGTTCTTGGTGTTTGTGTGTGTTTTAGGACATGCTTGAATTTAGGCCAAAAGTAGGAAGAACTACCTAGCATTCACTAAAATTTAGGTGTTTGAGACAAGAAATAACCACTACATGAGCTTAATTCTGCATTAAAATTGTGTGGAAGCCATAGGCGCTAATGTGCATTAGGTGGGGATGAGACCGAAAGGAGATTCCCCATTCTACAATTCCGATGAGACCGAAAAGGAGATTCGGAGCAAATGAATGTAGTCACTTAGTTATTTTGCCCTAAACTTGGTTGCCCTCGGGAGTCGAAGTAGCCTACTCTCGCATTGAGCCCAAGGATCACCCTCCTTCCTCAATTGTGTGTCTCTCCTCGTTTTAGTTGAGTTGTTTAACTTAGCATTTAGATTCTAGTATTCCCAATTATTTGCATACTTTTCTTGATATGAATCCAACAAGCATTGAAGAGACTTCGAACCCGAAGCATGATGTCAATAGCAATGTCTCCAGAACAAGCTCGGATCCACTTGACAAGGGCTAGAACAAAGAAAATGAAGGAAGCCTTGAATGGACTCATCCAAACGGCCCAAAAGGGTGGAGAGAAGACCAAGATTGACAAGACCATGTTTATTAATGCACTAAGTGTAATTTGGGTCTTGTTAATTAGATTTTGGAGCCAAATTCCAAGTTGTAACCATAATGGGTATGGCTTGACTATTATTTTTCTTAGAACCCCTTAGGAACATTGGGCTTAGTCTTAATTATATGGTAATTTGAGTCATGTAGCCCAAAGAGCTATGTAGCCCATTTGGCCCTAAAGAAACCCTAGCTTGAGCAACCCTAATTTGTGAACCCTAGCTTGTATCTTTATAGTGGCCGTCGGCCATTCTAGAGGGCAGATTTTGATGAAATGAAAATTTGGTTCTTGACATTACAAGCTTGAGAGAATTGCTCTCTAGTTTCTGTAATTACTTGCAAATTACACAAATTTGGAATTTGTGTGTTTGTTGTTCTTGATTTCCTAGATTTGTTCCCTAGGAAATTCGGATTCCATCCTTCAATTGATTCCAAGGTTTCTTGATACGGGTTATCAAGGGGTTGAGGACCTATTCCATCTTCAAGGAACATACCAACTCCAAGGGAAGAATTTTCAGTTAGGTAGATCCAAGGAATTTCACGATTGGTATCAGAGCGATCTTGGTTCCCAAGCTGTTCATATATTTTCTTTACCGTACAAAAAAAATCATCATCATTGGTATGTTCTTTATCTCCTCAATCTTCTTGTTGTTTTGAATATCATCATCATTGGTATGCTCTTTATATCCTCAATCTTTTGTTGTTGAATATCATCATCATTGGTATGTTCTTGTATTGATGAAGCAAATTCTGTTTTTGTATTGATGTGTTGGTTTCGGCTTGCTTCCAAAATATTAGACAAAACCGTACCTTTGCTTTCTTGATGAATCCATACCTTGCGGCTGAAATTGTTGTTTATGCCTTGCTGAAATAAAAAAAAAAAATTGCTGTGCTGATCCAATTGTTGTTTATGCCTTGATAAGATTAAAAAAAAAGGTGATTAAAAAAAAAAAAAAAAAAGGAGAGAATCGGACAGTAAGTAGTTGTGGCAAAAATCAAGTTCTTTGTTGGAACTTGAGCAGAAAATTTGAGGCGGACAGTAGGTGGTCTTAGCGTCATTTTTTGACCCCCAAAGCCCCAACGGACGGCCTTTGGCCGTCTGCTTGTAGATCTCTCCGAGAGCTTCGATTTGAGTACTTACGGAGCAAAATCCGATATCGGAGTAGAAAGTTATGATCTTTTGAAGTTACCATGCCAAACTAAGAAAAATTTCTGATTTCGGAAAAACAGATTTGCCTTTCCGATTGTACTTTGGATTGTTTGCAGTTTGTGATTAGCCTTCTATTTATCCATATACAACCTTTCCACCACATTTTGAACCCAGAAATATCCTTGACCAATTCCAGAATTTGGAAGGGCTGAAACCGACCACCAATATACAAGCTGCTTTGTCCAAATTTCTTGTTCTTCAAGTGCTTGAGTTCTTCAAGTGTCTTGAATTGTGATCCAAAAATTCTGAAATTTTGTGTGTCTCACTGATTTTTCGTGTAGATTCTGATTTTACATTCAGTTTGTTCGAATTCCTTACCAAAGAAATTCGAATTCTAGTGTTTTTGGTACTGTTTTCATTGATTCTTTTCTGATCCGAAAATTCTTCAATTGTGGTCCGAAAATTCTGAAAATTTGTGTGTTCCACTGAAAATTTGTGTGTTCCACTGATTTTTCGTGTAGATTCTGATCTTGCATTCAGTTTGTTCGAATTCCTTACCAAAAAAAATTCGAATTCTTGTGTTTTTGGTACTGTTTTCATTGAATTCCTTAGATTCATTCTAATCTCATTTTCCACTTGCATTACCTTGTTGTAAATTCCTTTGTGTAATATTGAGTTGTGGTCCGGAAATTCTGAACTTTTGTGTGTCTCACTGATTTTTCTGTACATTCTGATTTTGCATTCAGTTTGTCCAAATTCCTTACCAAAAAAAAATTGAATTCTTGTATTTTTTAGTGCTTTTCATTGATTCCTTGAATTCATTCTTCCTTGCCAAAAATTTTCGAATTCTTGTGATTTTTGGTACTGTTTTCTTTGGTTCCTTAGTGGTGATTCTAACCTCATTGTCCAGCTGCATTAACTTGTTGAAAATTCCTTTGTGTAACATTGTTTGAGTAAGAATAGAAACGGAAGAGCAAATTGAGTGGTGTGAATCCGTCCCTTCACTTATATAAGCCGAGAGTACTCAAACTCAAACACTTGGTGAGTGAATTTGGGGAATTGGGAAGAGAAGTGAGGACTTATAAACTGTTTTATTTCCTTTGCTAGCCTTTGCAGCTATAATGGAGAGACAACCACCACCACCACCGGGTTCTAAAGAATCCTATGAGGAAATGTTAGCAAAATTTTACACTTTGGTTTGTGTTTGCAACAGAAGTCAAGGAGCTCAAAGTGAGAGAGCCGAATCCTCTCGATCTACAAAGACCACATATGGCCATGATAATGATGATGAAGCCTTGAGGCATTTCAGGAAGTCAATACCGTACTCTAGAATTGATTCCAATTTAGGATGTATCAAAATGAAAATTCCTCAATTTTTTGGTAAGCAACATGCTGAAGCTTTCTTTGAATGGTCTGATAAAATTGAAAGTATTTTTACAGTGCACAACTATTCGGAGGAAAAGAAGGTCAAGCTAGCTGTGGTTGAAATTGCGGGATACGCCCGTAACTGGTGGAGTAAAATTCAGGCCGAAAGGAGGCTAGATGAAGAGGGGCCTGTTCGTACGTGGGGTGAATAGAAGAAGCTCATGAAAAAAAGGTTTGTTCCACAACAATAGTATAGAGAGATGTTCAACAAATCGCAAAACGTCACGCAAGGAAATAGGGCGTGGAGGATTATTACCAGAGTTGGAGACTACGATGCTTGAGTCAACATTCAAGAAAAAGTGAAGCTACCATGGCTCGATTTCTAGGAGGACTAAGGAGGATATTGCCCACATTGTTGAGATGCAGGAGTATGAAGATCTCAATGAAATGTATCACAAGGCAATGAAAGTGAGAGGCGACTTAAGGAGAGGGTGTCAGAACCTTTTCAACCCCACAGACTTCAAATTCGGACACCTTGAAGTCTACATGGCCTAAGAAAGATTTAAGTACCGACTTCAAAAGGCCGCAACTCCTAGTACCTCAAACACTACTCCAACCGTGGTTCCAAACACTCAAATCAAGTGAAGTGAGAAAACCAGCGGGGAGGTTACATGCTTCAAGTGCCAAGGCAAGGGACATTATGCACGCAGAGTGTCCTAATGCTCGAATTATGGTTGTCGAGGTGATGGCACAATCGAAGTGAGAGTGAACATGAAAGTGACTATGAAGATATGCCACCACTTGTAGAAAATGGGAATCTGATGAAGATGTTTTTGGCCCTGATGAAGGACCATCTTTGGTGACTATGCGATCTTTAAATGTTCAGATTAAAGAGGAGAACAATGTTCAACGCCAGAATATCTTCCACGCTAAATGCACCATCAATGAGAAGGTATGTATACTTGTTATTGACAGTGGTAGTTGTACTAACATTGCTTCGACTTTGCTTGTAGATAAACTAAAATTGCCCACACTTCGGCATTCACATCCATACACGTTGCAATGGTTCAATGAGAGTGGAGAAGTGAAAGTCACAAAACAAGTCTTGGTAAATTTTGATCAACAAATACAAAGATGAAGTTTTGTGTGATGTGGCTCCTATGCAAGCTGGTCACCTATTGCTTGGTAGACCTTGGCAATTTGACAGGGATGCTTCCCACAGTGGACGAAGTAATAGGTACACTTTCTTTGTTAATGGTAGAAAAACTACTTTACTGCCTTTGTCGCCTACTCAAGTTTATGAATCTCAATTACATTTAAAGGGCGAATTTAGGCAAATGATGAAATTGAATTCTACACTACCCGTGAGAAAAGAAGGAAATTCTAAGCCTAAGCAATATGAGTTAAATGAAGTAGAACACATTGAGAGAAAGAGAGTGACTCAAGTAAATAAGAAACAACCAAATTTTTATGCAAACGTCCGACATGTTGATACTTCTCTGCATACTAATCGTGTTTTGTTTCTTCCTAAGTGTTGTGAATCTAATGTTTTACTTAGTGCTGACTTGCCATCCAACCTACCGGTTGAGATTTCTAATATATTGCAGGGATTCCGAGATGTATTTCCTGACGAGCTACCAGCCGGATTGCAGCCCAAAAGAGGAATTAAACATCCAATTGATTTCATACCGGGCACAAACATACCAAACAAGCGCAAGGCTGACTTTGTCCAAAAGTTACATGAGCAGGTTCGGTTGAATATTGAGAAGAGGAATGAATCTAATGCTCGAAATGCAAACAAGGGTCGAAAGAAAGTCACTTTTGAACCAGGAGATTGGGTGAGGGTTCATATGCTCAAGGAAAGGTTTCCACTACAAAGATCGACAAAATTGCATCCACGTGGAGATGGACCTTTCCAAGTTGTCGTAAAAATCAATGACAATGCTTACAAGATTGACCTTCCAGGTAAGTACAATGTAAGTACTACCTTCAACGTTGCTGAGTTGTCTCCTTTTGACATTGCAGATTATGATGATCTGGATTCGAGGACGAATCCTTTCGAAGAAGGGGGGACTGATATGAATCCAACAAGCATTGAAGAGACTTCGAACCCGAAGCATGATGTCAATAGCAATGTCTCCAGAACAAGCTCGGATCCACTTGACAAGGGCTAGAACAAAGAAAATGAAGGAAGCCTTGAATGGACTCATCCAAACGGCCCAAAAGGGTGGAGAGAAGACCAAGATTGACAAGACCATGTTTATTAATGCAATAAGTGTAATTTGGGTCTTGTTAATTAGATTTTGGAGCCAAATTCCAAGTTGTAACCATAATGGGTATGGCTTGACTATTATTTTTCTTAGAACCCCTTAGGAACATTGGGCTTAGTCTTAATTATATGGTAATTTGAGTCATGTAGCCCAAAGAGCTATGTAGCCCATTTGGCCCTAAAGAAACCCTAGCTTGAGCAACCCTAATTTGTGAACCCTAGCTTGTATCTTTATAGTGGCCGTCGGCCATTCTAGAGGGCAGATTTTGATGAAATGAAAATTTGGTTCTTGACATTACAAGCTTGAGAGAATTGCTCTCTAGTTTCTGTAATTACTTGCAAATTACACAAATTTGGAATTTGTGTGTTTGTTGTTCTTGATTTCCTAGATTTGTTCCCTAGGAAATTCGGATTCCATCCTTCAATTGATTCCAAGGTTTCTTGATACGGGTTATCAAGGGGTTGAGGACCTATTCCATCTTCAAGGAACATACCAACTCCAAGGGAAGAATTTTCAGTTGGGTAGATCCAAGGGAATTTCACGCCATTTCTTCATGCTTCTTAGTTAAATATCACTCTTTATGTCATTGCATTAGGTAACATAGATAGCAAATAGTTAATTGCACTTAAATTCTTGTTTTGTCCCCTTCCCTATGGAAAATGATCCCTAAACTTTATTACAATTGATTAAGTGAGGTTCAGGTGTAAATTTGTGTGAGTTTGAGCCATATTTTGACACACTTTTGCACACACCAAATTGCTCACCAGTTTTCCATTAGGCCGAGAGTTGGCCACTGACGTTATCTTGCAATCATTGCTAGATAGCTATGGTCAATTCATTCTTAATTACAATATGAATGAAATTGACAAAACTTTGCCACAATTACTAGACATGTTGAGAACTACCGAAGCTAACATGAAGAAGTCTAAGCCCAATAGTGTCCTTATGATTAATAAGGGAAATAAGAAGGGTAAGACCAAGGCAAAAGGAAAGGGCAAGAAAGTCAAGTCCAAGTCCGTTGCAACTGCACTGAAACCTAAAAGAAAGGTTGCCAAGGAAGAAAAATGTTTCCAATGCGGTGAAACCGGACATTGGAAGAGAAACTGCAAGGTTTACCTGGAAGAACTTAAGAAGAAGAGGAATGAAAATTCCACTTCAGGTATTCATGTTATAGAAATTAATTTATCTACTTCTTCTTCATGGGTATTAGATACTAGATGTGGTTCTCACATTTGTGTGAATGTGTAGGAATTGAGAAGAAGTAGAACTTTGTGATGAAATCCAAAGGGCCAAGACAACTACAACTCCACATGAAACCGACCACGAAGCTAGGCATCCACACTTAGATTCTTTGCAAGGGATTGGTGGTCCTATTACAAGGTCAAGGACTAAGAGAATGCAAGCTGCCTCAATCTCTTTCATAAATGAACCCATGGAATCCGAAACTAAGGTAGCAAGGAAGACTTCTGAACTTAGCTCATCATTTGTCATTCTAGTCATCCATGAAAAATCAAGAATGAAGGATCAAGTGTGGTTGATTTTCAATTGTGTAATTAAGATCCTTAGACCACTTCTCATCACAATCCAAGTTCGAATTTGGAAGGTTGGCAATTCTAGTTCAACACTTGTCATTTTACTTAGTATTGTAAATGATGAGCCAAGTGTTGTTCATTCTTCATGATCAAGTTAAAGAAGCTTCCAAATTGGAGTAAAGAAGCTCCAAATTCGGCCAAGGCCATGGTGATTAAAAGAATTACCAAATCCACAAAGCTGAATAGGAAATTTTGCTCAAGTAGAATTCAGCCAACACACTTGGATTAGTTTTAGGCAACTACTTGTTGTTTTATTTCCTTTTCTTATATTAATTGTTTCTTTTAAGTAATAGTTTCTTTAGTTAGTTTCCTAAAAAGCTAATCCAACTAGGGAATGGCTTTCTTAATTCTTACAACTTGTAAACTATAAATAGAGGCATTCAGCCACAATGAAGGAGAAAGAATTTTGACAATACAAACTTGAGAGCTTTGTAGCTTTTCTTTGAGTTCTAGTTTAGAACTTGCTTTGAGTCTTTGAAGATAGCCTCTTAGGTTCATGTTTAAGCTATCTTGTTGAGTTTCTTTCCCTCAACAATTTGAGTGTGCTTCTTGGTTTCAAGGATAGTCAAAGTTCACATCTTGGGTCTTTGATAATTCCTTCGGTTGTCAAGTGGACAAAAGTAAGGTCCTTCTTCACAAGTTGGAGTTGGTGTCTTGCTAAAGGAAGACTTAGTTAGCCTAGAGGATGATACTAGGACCAACACTCTGATATAGGTTCGGTTTCTTATCCTTTGGTGTAAGAATTCGTATCAATTTGGTATCAGAGCTGCCTTTGGGTTGCTCCTTGAAGTTGTTCATATCCTTTGTGTTTTTGTTCTCTGTTTTTCTTTGTTATTCCGCATCTTTGTTTCGTATATCTGAGTCTTCTTTCTGTCCATAATCTCTTCGTGATTTTCCCTTTTAAATCTGTGTTGAAAACCAAAAAAAAAAAAAAAAGAAAGGGTCCAGACAATTGTGAAAGTCAGTCCCGTTGAAAGAGTACCTTAAGGGTGTATCTTCAGCTCTAGAATTAGTTCATAGAAGAATGGATCAAATACAAAGCACAATGGCTCAAGTTGCATCCAATTCAGAGGCAGCTAAGGCCGAAGAGTCTCAAGAAGTTACTCAAACAAACCTTAGGAAGAAAAAGAAGAAGTCAACGAAGGATGATACAAGTAGCTCATCCGAAGAGGAGGAATCCGAAGCTTCGAGCTCGGATGATGACCATTTTTCAACAAGAAGTAAAAGGAGATCCAAGAAGGATGATAATCTTGCTAGTATTAAATTACAAATTCCAGAATTTGAAGGCAAGAATGATCCAGAAGCATACATGGAATGGGAAGAAAAAGTTGATAAAATTTTTGATATCCATGAATTTTCGGAAAGAAAGAAAGTTAAGTTGGCTGTAGTTGAGTTTTCTAGACATGCATCTACTTGGTGGCGAAGAACTTGTCGCCAAAGAGATGAGAAGATAAAGCGGCCGATTTCAACTTGGAAAGCCTTGAAAAAGGTTATGAGAAAGAGATATGTTCCCCCGCACCACAAAAGAGAGTTACTACAAAAGCTTCAAAGCTTGACTCAAGGGAACAAGAGTGTAGATGAGTACTACAAAGAGATGGATCTAGCCATGCTACGTGCTAATATAGAAGAAGATGAAGAATCTACAATGGCAAGGTTCATGAATGGACTTAATAGGAATATTGCTCATCTAGTTGAGTTGCACCACTATAATAATTTTGAGCAGCTATTACAAATGGCTGAGAAGGTTGAAAAGCAACTCAAGAAGGTGCCACAAAATGTAAGGAGCTCCAACACGAGCAATGATTGGCGAAACAACAACAATAATCGCCAAGGTGGAAGGTTTAATTCTTAAAGTTCTGGAAGCACTCAATGAAGAGGAGGTTCGGCTCCTAATCCAACCAATGCAAAGAAGTTCGCACCACAAAATGTTCCAAAGGTAAGTAATTCTAAACCCACTTCTAGTTCCAACAATACTAACACTAGTTCCTCTATTCAATGTTTTAAGTGTTTAGGCCGAGGACATATAGCATCTCAATGCCCAAACTCACGAAACATGACCATCCTAGATGATGGAACCTATCAAAGTGAGAGTGAAGAGGAGTTAAGTATTCCAGATGAAGACATGGCCACAAGTCATGCTAATGAACAGTGGGGGTATGAAATGGATCCACCGAATGGAGATTGTTTGGTGACAATACGAGCTTTGAGTGCCCAACCTGAAGAAGACACCGAGGATCAAAGGGCCAATATTTTCCATTCTAAGTGTCTTATTAAAGATCAAATTTGCATGTTAATTATTGATGGAGGATCTTGTACTAATCTTGCTTTTACTTATCTTGTAGATAAATTGAAGCTCAAATGTTCCTTGCATCCAAAGCCATACAAATTGCAATGGATGAATCAAAGGTTATCACTCCGAGTCACAAAGCAAACTTTGGTAAGTTTTTCAATTGGAAATTTTACTGACAAAGTTCTCTGTGATGTTATTCCCATGCAGGCTGCTCATCTACTATTAGGACGACCTTGGGAATATGATAGTCATGCAAATCATTCCAGGAGAACTAATAAGTACCACCTCAATAAGGATGGAAAAGCCCTTATACTAGCACCATTGCCACCCTCGGAGATTAGTAAGTTTTAGCAACAACAAAGGGTGAAGCACATGGAGTGGATAAAACAAAAGAAGGTTGAAGATGGTCAAAATTCTACTCAACTCGGGAGTACACAACTTTCTTCAACTTCTAAAGATAAGACTTCAGTTCTCATGAATGAAACCGAAGGAGCACAGCCATCAATTGAAAATTTTAAAGGTAATTTCTATGCTTGCATGAGAGATGTTGATAGAGCCTTA
Organism: Gynochthodes officinalis; assembly: GCA_020080225.1. Taxonomy (NCBI): domain Eukaryota; kingdom Viridiplantae; phylum Streptophyta; class Magnoliopsida; order Gentianales; family Rubiaceae; genus Gynochthodes; species Gynochthodes officinalis. The sequence goes on from CM034622.1 coordinate 7,118,737, forward strand.
AAAGCAAGTAAGGATTTCGTGCTAATTATTTTTCAAGAAACATTATTTTCTAATGATGAGCTACCAAGTGACTTGCCTTTGCAAGTCAAAGCTATTTTGCAGGAATACGAAGATGTCTTTCCAGAAGATCTCCCTAAAGGACTACCACCTTTAAGGGGAATTGAGCATCAAATTGACTTCGTTCCTGGAGCCGTAATTCCCAACCGACCAGCCTACCGAGCCAACCCTGAAGAGACCAAAGAGCCCAAATGGCAAGTTGAGGAATTGCTAGATAAAGGTCATGAACAAGAAAGTCTTAGTCCATGCGCCGTTCCAGTCAACCTTGTTCCAAAGAAGGAAGGTACGTGGAGAATATGTACAGTTATGTATAGACATCCAATACCTCGCTTTGATGACATTTTGAAGAGTTGCATGGTCTAAAATTTGTACTAAAATTGACCTTACGAGTAGATATCATCAAGTATGCATTAACAATGGAGATGAAAAGAAAAATGCTTTTAAAAATAAGTTTGAATTGTATGAATGGTTAGTCAAGCCTTTTGGATTAACTAATGCACGTAGCATATTCATGCAACTTATGAATCATGTATTTAGGCAGTTTATAAGAAAATTTGTTGTGTATTTTGATGACATTTTCATTTACAGCAAGAGCTTAGAAGAGCATGTGAAGCATATTAAATTTTTTCTAAGTGTCTTGTGTGAAATTAGGATGATTGGTTTTAAACTACTAACCCCTCTTGACTTAGTGCCATTGCCTAGCAATGAGCAAATGAATCTTAATGGTGCAGCAAAGGCTAAGTTTGTTCAAGACTCGCATGAGAAAGTACACCTTTACATCCTCAAAAAGAATAAACATTATGCTCAAGTTGCCAATAGAGGGAGAAAGCCGATGGGACTAAGCTTCATCCTCGAGGAGATGGTCCTTTCCAAGTTATTGCTCGCATGGGCGAGAATGCATACCAACTTGTCCTTCCAAATGATTATGGAGGTAATGCTGCATTTAATGTTTATGATCTTTCTTTATTTGAAATAGATGACAAGTTTATGGACTCGAGGGCGAGTCCTTTCAAAGAAGGAACGACTGATGAAATCCTAAGGGCCAAGACAACTACAACTCCACATGAATCCGACCACGAAGCTAGGCATCCACACTTAGATTCTTTGCAAAGGATTGGTGGTCCTATTACAAGGTCAAGGACTAAGAGAATGCAAGCTGCCTCAATCTCTTTCATAAATGAACCCATGGAATCCGAAACTAAGGTAGCAAGGAAGACTTCTGAACTTAGCTCGTCATTTGTCATTCTAGTCATCCATGAAAAATCAAGAATGAAGGATCAAGTGTGGTTGATTTTCACTTGTGTAATTAAGATCCTTAGACCACTTCTCATCACAATCCAAGTTCGAATTTGGAAGGTTGGCAATTCTAGTTCAACACTTATCATTTTACTTAGTATTGTAAATGATGAGCCAAGTGTTGTTCATTCTTCATGATCAATTTAAAGAAGCTTCCAAATTGGAGTAAAGAAGCTCCAAATTAGGCCAAGGCCATGGTGATTAAAAGAATTACCAAATCCACAAAGCTGAATAGGAAATTCTGCTCAAGTAGAATTCAGCCAACACACTTGGATTAGTTTTAGGAAACTACTTGTTGTTTTATTTCCTTTTCTTATATTAATTGTTTCTTTTAAGTAATAGTTTCTTTAGTTAGTGATATGAATCCAACAAGCATTGAAGAGACTTCGATCCCGAAGCATAATGTCAATAGCAATGTCTCCAGAACAAGCTCGGATCCACTTGACAAGGGCTAGAACAAAGAAAATGAAGGAAGCCTTGAATGGACTCATCCAAACGGCCCAAAAGGATGGAGAGAAGACCAAGATTGACAAGACCATGTTTATTAATGCACTAAGTGTAATTGGGTCTTGTTAATTAGACTTTGGAGCCAAATTCCAAGTTGTAACCATAATGGGTTTGGCTTGATTATTATTTTTCTTAGAACCTTAAGATCATTGGGGTTAGTTTTAATTATATGGTAATTAGAGTCATGTAGCCCAAGAATCATGTAACCCTTAGAGCCCATTTGGAAACCCTAGCTTGTGAAACCCTAATTTGTGAAACCCTAGCTTGTACTCCATAAGGAGCCGTCGGCCATCTTGAGGGGGCAGATTTTGATGAATGAAAATTTGGTTCTTGACATTACAAGCTTGAGAGAATTGCTCTCTAGTTTCTGTAATTACTTGCAAATTACACAAATTCGGAATTTGTGTGTTTGTTGTTCTTGATTTCCTAGATTTGTTCCCTAGGAAATTCGGATTCCATCCATCCATTGATTCCAAGGTTTCTTGATACGGGTTATCAAGGGGTTGAGGACCTATTCCATCTTCAAGGAACATACCAACTCCAAGGGAAGAATTTTCAGTTGGGTAGATCCAAGGAATTTCACGCCGATTGGTATCGAGCTGTCTTGGTTCCCAAGCTGTTCATATCTTTTCTTTTACCGTACAAAAAAAAAAATCATCATCATTGGTATGTTCTTTATCTCCTCAATCTTCTTGTTGTTTTGAATATCATCATCATTGGTATGCTCTTTATATCCTCAATCTTTTTGTTGTACTGAATATCATCATCATTGGTATGTTCTTGTATTGATGAAGCAAATTCTGTTTTTGTATTGATGTGTTGGTTTCGGCTTGCTTCCAAATATTAGACAAAACCGTACCTTTGCTTTCTTGATGAATCCATACCTTGCGGCTGAAATTGTTGTTTATGCCTTGCTGAAATAAAAAAAAAAAAATTGCTGTGCTGATCCAATTGTTGTTTATGCCTTGATAAGATTAAAAAAAAAAGGAGATTAAAAAAAAAAAAAAAAGGAGAGAATCGGACAGTAAGTAGTTGTGGCAAGAATCAAGTTCTTTGTTGGAACTTGAGCAGAAAATTTGAGGCGGACAGTAGGTGGTCTTAGCGTTATTTTTTGAGAGCTTGTAGATCTCTCTGAGAGCTTCGATTTGAGTACTTACGGAGCAAAATCCGATATCGGAGTAGAAAGTTATGACCTTTTGAAGTTACCATGCCAAACTAGGAAAATTTCTGATTTCGGAAAAACAGATTTGCCTTTTCCGATTGTACTTTGGATTGTTTGCAGTTTGTGATTAGCCTTCTATTTATCCATATACAACCTTTCCACCACATTTTGAACCCAGAAACATTCTTGACCAATTCTAGCATTTGGAAGGGCTGAAACCGACCACCAATATACAAGCTGCTTTGTCCAAATTTCTTGTTCTTCAAGTGTCTTGAATTGTGATCTGAAAATTCTTGAAGTGTGATCCGAAAATTCTGAAATTTTGTGTGTCTCACTGATTTTTCGTGTAGATTCTGATTTTGCATTCAGTTTGTCCGAATTCCTTACCAAAAAAAATCGAATTCTTGTATTTTTGGTACTGTTTTCATTGAATTCCTTAGATTCATTCTAATCTCATTGTCCACTTGCATTACCTTGTTGTAAATTCCTTTGTGTAATATTGAGTTGTGGTCCGGAAATTCTGAACTTTTGTGTGTCTCATGGATTTTTTGTGTAGATTCTGATTTTGCATTCAGTTTGTCCAAATTCCTTACCAAAAAAAAAATTTGAATTCTTGTATTTTTGGTACTGTTTTCATTGATTCCTTGAATTCATTCTTCCTTGCCAAAAATTTTCGAATTCTTGTGATTTTTGGTACTGTTTTCTTTGGTTCCTTAGTGGTGATTCTAACCTCATTGTCCAGCTGCATTAACTTGTTGTAAATTCCTTTGTGTAACATTGTTTGAGTAAGAATAGAAACGGAAGAGCAAATTGAGTGGTGTGAATCCGTCCCTTCACTTATATAAGCCGAGAGTACTCAAACTCAAACACTTGGTGAGTGAATTTGGGGGAATTGGGAAGGGAAGTGAGGACTTACAAACTGTTTTATTTCCTTTGCTAACCTTTACAGCTATAATGGAGAGGCAACCACCACCACCACCGGGTTCTAAGGAATCCTATGAGGATATGTTAGCAAAATTTTACACTTTGGTTTCAGATTTGCAACAGGACATCAAGGAGCTCAAAACTGAGAGAGCCGAATCCTCTCGATCTACAAAGACCACATATGGCCATGACAATGATGATGAAGCCTTCGAGGCATTTCAGGGAAGTCAATACCGTACTCCTAGAATTGATTCTAATTTAGGATGTATCAAAATGAAAATTCCTCAATTCTTTGGTAAGCAAGATCCTGAAGCTTTCTTTGAATGGTCTGGTAAGATTGAAAGTATTTTTACAGTGCACAACTATTCGGAGGAAAAGAAGGTCAAGCTAGCTGTGGTTGAATTTGCTGGATATGCCCGTAATTGGTGGACTAAAATTCAGGCCGAAAGGAGGCGTGATGAAGAAGGGCCTGTTCGTACTTGGGATGAATTGAAGAAGCTCATGAAAAAACGGTTTGTTCCACACCAATACTACAGGGAGATGTTCAACAAATTACAAAAGATCACCCAAGGAAATAGGACTGTGGAGGATTATTACCAAGAGTTGGAGACTACGATGCTTCGAGTCAACATTCAAGAAGACAGTGAAGCTACCATGGCTCGATTTCTAGGAGGACTAAGGAGAGATATTGCCCAAATTGTTGAGATGCAGGAGTATGAAGATCTCAATGAGATGTATCACAAGGCAATGAAAGCTGAGAGGCAGCTTAAGGAGAGGGGTGTCCGAACCTTTTCAACCCCACAGACTTCAAGTTCAGACACTTTGAAGTCTACATGGCCTAAGAAGGATTTAAGTACCGACTTCAAAAAGGCCGCAACTCCTAGTACCTCGAACACTACTCCAACCGTGGTTCCAAACACTCAGAAATCAAGTGAAGTGAGAAAACCAGCCAGGGAGGTTACGTGCTTCAAGTGCCAAGGCAAGGGACATTATGCACGAGAGTGTCCTAATGCTCGAATTATGGTTGTCAGAGGTGATGGCACGATCGAAAGTGAGAGTGAACATGAAAGTGACTATGAAGATATGCCACCACTTGTACAAAATGGAGAGTCGGATGAAGATGTTTTTGGCCCTGATGAAGGACCATCTTTGGTGACTATGCGATCTTTAAATGTTCAGATTAAAGAGGAGAACAATGTTCAACGCCAGAATATCTTCCACACTAAATGCACCATCAATGAGAAGGTATGTATACTTGTTATTGATAGTGGTAGTTGTACTAACATTGCTTCGACTTTGCTTGTAGATAAACTAAAATTGCCCACACTTCGGCATCCACATCCATACACGTTGCAATGGTTCAATGAGAGTGGAGAAGTGAAAGTCACAAAACAAGTCTTGGTAAATTTTTGATCAACAAATACAAAGATGAAGTTTTGTGTGATGTGGCTCTCATGCAATTTGGTCACCTATTGCTTGGTAGACCTTGGCAATTTGTGAGGATGCTTCCACAAAGATGGGCCAAGTAATAGGTACACTTTCTTTGTTAATGGTAGAAAAACTACCTTACTACCTTTGTCGCCTACTCAAGTTTCTGAATCTCAATTACATTTAAAGGGCGAATTTCAGCAAATGATGAAATTGAATTCTGCACTACCCGTGAGAAAAGAAGGAAAATTTGAAAATTCTAAGCCTAAGCAATATGAGTTAAATGAAGTAGAACACATTGAGAGAAAGAGAGTGACTCAAGTAAATAAGAAACAACCAAATTTTTATGCAAATGTGCGACGTGTTGATAATTGACTTGCCATCCAACCTACCGGTTGAGATTTCTAACATATTGCAGGAATTCCAAGATGTATTTCCTGACGAGTTGCCCGCCGGATTACCACCCAAAAGAGGAATTGAACATCAAATTGACTTCATATCGGGCACAAACATACCAAATAGACCAGCATATCGGTCCAATCCTGAAGAGACCAAAGAACTACAACGGCAAGTTGAAGATCTTTTAGTTCGTGGTCAACTTAATTTAGATGGCAAGCGCAAGGCTGACTTTGTCCAGAAGTTACCTGAGCAGGTTCGGTTGAATATTGAGAAGAGGAATGAATCCTATGCTCGAAATGCCAACAGGGGTCGAAAGAAATTCACTTTTGATCCAGGAGATTGGGTGTGGATTCATATGCGCAAGGAAAGGTTTCCAGTACAAAGATCAACAAAATTGCATCCACGTGGAGATGGACCTTTCCAAGTTGTCGCAAAAATCAACTATGACAATGCTTACAAGATTGACCTTCCAGGTAAGTACAATGTAAGTACTACCTTCAACGTTGCTGAGTTGTCTCCTTTTGACATTGCAGATTATGATGATCTGGATTCGAGGACGAATCCTTTCGAAGAAGGGGGGACTGATATGAATCCAACAAGCATTGAAGAGACTTCGATCCCGAAGCATAATGTCAATAGCAATGTCTCCAGAACAAGCTCGGATCCACTTGACAAGGGCTAGAACAAAGAAAATGAAGGAAGCCTTGAATGGACTCATCCAAACGGCCCAAAAGGATGGAGAGAAGACCAAGATTGACAAGACCATGTTTATTAATGCACTAAGTGTAATTGGGTCTTGTTAATTAGACTTTGGAGCCAAATTCCAAGTTGTAACCATAATGGGTTTGGCTTGATTATTATTTTTCTTAGAACCTTAAGATCATTGGGGTTAGTTTTAATTATATGGTAATTAGAGTCATGTAGCCCAAGAATCATGTAACCCTTAGAGCCCATTTGGAAACCCTAGCTTGTGAAACCCTAATTTGTGAAACCCTAGCTTGTACTCCATAAGGAGCCGTCGGCCATCTTGAGGGGGCAGATTTTGATGAATGAAAATTTGGTTCTTGACATTACAAGCTTGAGAGAATTGCTCTCTAGTTTCTGTAATTACTTGCAAATTACACAAATTCGGAATTTGTGTGTTTATTGTTCTTGATTTCCAAGATTTGTTCCCTAGGAAATTCGGATTCCATCCATCCATTGATTCCAAGGTTTCTTGATACGGGTTATCAAGGGGTTGAGGACCTATTCCATCTTCAAGGAACATACCAACTCCAAGGGAAGAATTTTCAGTTGGGTAGATCCAAGGGAATTTCACGCCAGTTAGTTTCCTAAAAAGCTAATCCAACTAGGGAATGGCTTTCTTAATTCTTACAACTTGTAAACTATAAATAGAGGCATTCAGCCACAATGAAGGAGAAAGAATTTTGACAATACAAACTTGAGAGCTTTGTAGCTTTTCTTTGAGTTCTAGTTTAGAACTTGCTTTGAGTCTTTGAGGATAGCCTCTTAGGTTCATGTTTAAGCTATCTTGTTGAGTTTCTTTCCCTCAGCAATTTGAGTGTGCTTCTTGGTTTCAAGGATAGTCAAAGTTCACATCTTGGGTCTTTGATAATTCCTTCGGTTGTCAAGTGGACAAAAGTAAGGTCCTTCTTCACAAGTTGGAGTTGGTGTCTTGCTAAAGAAAGACTTAGTTAGCCTAGAGGACGATACTAGGACCAACACTCTGATATAGGTTCGATTTCTTATCCTTTGGTGTAAGAATTTGTATCACTTTGGCTAAAGACGAAGTCGACCTACAAGTGGGGAATGGAGCAAGGGTTGCTGCATTAGCTATAGGGACTTATGTCTTGAATCTGCCCTCAGGGCTTGTTTTAGAATTGAATAATTGCTAATATGTGCCTTCCATTACGAAGAATCTTATTTCGATTTCTTGTTTAGACGAGAGTGGATTTACATTTATACTAAAAAACAAATGTTGATCGTTTTATTTAAATGATATCTTCTATGGAAGTGCACAAATGATTAGTGGCCATTATGTTCTAAATCTGGACATGCCTATCTATAACGTAAATACTAAAAGGATTAAATTAGATAATTTTAATCTATCTTATCTCTAGCATTGTCGTCTGGGCCATATAAATGAAAATCGCATTTCCAAACTCCATAAAGATAGACTTTTGGACTCATTCGATTTTGAATCATATGAGAAATGTGAATCATGTTTATTAGGCAAGATGACCAAAGCCCCCTTCACAAAACATAGTGAAAGGGCAAGCAATGTATTGGAATTAATATATACAGATGTATGTGGACCATTCAATACATAAGCTAAAGGTGGTTTTCAATACTTCATTACATTTACTGACGACTGCAGTAGATACAGCTATGTGTATATTATGAAACAAAAGTCAGAATCATTTGAAAAATTCAAAGAATTCAAGAATGAAGTACAAAACCAACTTGGTAAGAGTATTAAAATACTTCGATTTGATCAAGGAGGTGAATACTTAAGCCAAGAGTTCAATGACTATCTAAAGGAGTGTGGGATAGTCTGACAACTTACTCCTCCTAGACCACCACAATGGAATGGTGTGTCTGAGAGGAGAAATCAAACTTTGTTAGACATGGTTCGGTCCATGATGAGTCTTGCAGATCTTCCAAAATCCTTCTGGGGACATGCTTTACTTACAGCTATTTTCACACTAAACCGAGTTCCATCTAAATCAGTTCAAAAAACACCATATGAGATATGGACTGGGAAGCGTCCTAATATGTCTTTTATGAAGATTTAGGGATGTGAGGCTTATGTCAAACGTAAGGATACTATTTCTATTATCCCAATGAGAACAAAGTGTTTGCTGCTCAGACTGGTGTTTTTCAAGAAAAGGAATTTATTTCTAGAAAAACTAGTAGAGACAAATAGAACTTGAAGAAATTCGAGAACCACAAAATATTACAGAACTTGATGAGATGGAAATTGAGCAAACACCACAAAAGGTTGTGGAACAAGTTGTTCAGGAGACACAAGCCCCGTGTAGGTCTACTAGGATTCATCGTGAGCCACAGAGATATGGATTTCTTGTGACTAAAAATAGTGAATCTTGCTAATAGATCAAGATGAACCTACGACTTATCAAGAAGCAATGTCGGGGCCAGACTCTGAGAAATGGCTTGAAGCCATGAGATCTAAGATGGAATCCATGTATAAAAACCAAGTATGAACTTTGGTTGATCCACCTGAAGGAGTAAAACCATAGGGTGCAAATGGGTCTTCAAAAAGAAAACTGACGTGGATGGTGAAGTACATACCTTTAAGGGAGTATTGGTTGCAAAAGGTTTTAAACAAGTTCATGGTATAGACTATGATGAGACTTTTTCACCAGTCACAATGCTTAAATCCATCAGGATCTTGCTTGCGATAGCTACATTCCATGATTATGAAATATAGCAAATGAATGTCAAAACTGCTTTCCTTGATGGAAATCTTCTTAAGGATGTGTACATGATGCAACCTGAGGATTTTGTCGATTCGAAAAATGCTGGAAAGGTTTGTAAGCTACAACATTCCATTTATGGGTTGAAACAAGCTTCTCGAAGTTGGAATCTTCAGTTCGATGATGCAATCAAAGAGTTTGGTTTCATCAAGAATGAAGATGAACCTTCTGTCTACAAGAAGGTTAGTGGAAGCACTGTTGTCTTCCTAGTATTGTATGTAGATGACATACTACTTATTGGAAATGACATTCCTTCTTTACAGTTTAAAGAAATGGCTGGGAAGTTGTTTTTCAATGAAAGACTTAGGTGAGGCAACCTATATATTAGGTATCAAAATCTATAGAGATAGATCAAAGAAATTGATTGGTCTAAGCCAAAGTACATACATAGATAAAGTGCTAAAGCGGTTTAGCATGCAACAATCTAATAAAGGATTCTTACCTATAGGGCATGGAATTACTCTCTCGAAGGAGCAATGTCCTTCGACACAAGAAGAGAGACAATGCATGAGTAGGATTCCATATGCATCAGCTATTGGATCTATCATGTACGCCATGCTATGTACTCGTCCCGATGTCTCATATGCTTTGAGCTTAACGAGTAGATATCAAGTAGATCCCGGTGAACGTCACTGGATCGCTATTAAAAATATCCTTAAGTATTTGGAAAGGACTAAGGATACATTCTTGATACATAGAGGTGAGGAAGAGCTCAACGTAACTGGTTACACTGACGCAAGCTTCCAAATTGACAAGGATGACTACTGATCGCAATCGGGTTATGTGTTTTGCTTAAATGATGGTGCTGTGAGCTGGAAGAGTTCAAAGCAGGCAACAGTAGCCGACTCTACAATAGAGGCCGAGTATATTGCTGCTTCTGATGCAGCAAAAGAGGCCGTTTGGATCAAGAAGTTTAGTACAGAATTTGAGGTTGTACCTAGCATTGCCAATCCAATTGTGCTCTATTGTGACAATAATGGAGCCATTGCGCGAGCTAAGGAACCCAGATCTCACCAACGATCCAAACATATACTTCGACGCTTTTATCTTATCCGAGAGATAATTGAGAGAGAGGATGTGAAAATATACAAACTACCAACTGATGATAATATAGCTGACCCATCGACAAAGCCTCTGGCGTAGTAGAAGCATGATCGTCATACTAGATCATTGGGCATTAGAGAGATGTCTAATTGGTCTTGGTTCAAGTGGGAGTTTGTTGGATTATGCCCTAAGAACCAATCATATGATGATGGTATATGCATATATTGTATCATAATGTTCATAATTAATGGCACTAATTATTATGTTTATCTTATATCTGCGTTTTATGAATTGAACATAATAATGTCCCAATAATTTAATCATTCTAAAATTATCACTAATCGAGTATTATCATTAAATGGAACAATGATAATGCATTAAGACTATTATGTGTAGTGACTAATGAAATGGTCCATGATATGAGATATCAAGTCAACACATAGGTATATGTTAGAGAACTATGTACTGGATCGACCCGCCATGAGAAATACTACATGGATTATTATATAAAGTGTCATAATATTTCTCATAGTGATGATGGTGTAAATAATCCTTACACTTGAGATATTCAGAGATCCCAACATGAGGAGTTACATGTTTTGATACTACTAAACGTTACCCATAAAAGGGTGAACTATAAAAGTAGTAATTGGATATGTAATAAATCATGTAGTGGGATGTTGAGTGATCAAGAAAGGATTTGCCCCTCCTATTTAATGGGAGTGATATCTTTGGGCTCCTTGGTTGAGTAAGACCATAAAATGCATGGCCATGCTCAAATGAGTCATTAAGTGATATCGAACTCATTTGCTTAGATATGTCTACTCGGGAATCAAGAAATGCAAAGATTGAACTATACGAGCATGACACGCTCCATGGCTTGTGTTCAATCATGATATCTATGGCAAAGGGATTTAATTAAACGGTAATACCTATCACAAGAAATGTAAGGATGAATTACTAATATTCTCATGACTTGGGTAGTATTGATTTGTTGCTGGACACCGCTCATTACTTTTGGCATAAAATATATTTTATGTCAATGCCAATGTTATGAAAACCTATTGGGTCACACACTTAGATCATATCCAAAAGAAGTGCAAAATTCATGTGATGAAATTTTGGTTAATTTAAGAATCCTATTGAGAATAGGAATCTATCGGGTTTTGTTTTAAAATGGTTTTGGATTTAGGGCCAAAATATTTTGGTTCTATTAATATTAATAAATCCAAAATGAGTTTTAGATTTATTAATTAAATAATAATCAAAATGGATATTAGAAAATGAAAAGGCAGCTATAACTCATTTTATGAAAATGAAAAGGTAGCCATTTATTGTAAAATGAAAAGACAATCATGTGTAAGCTATTGCAATTCAACTTTTGGAATATGAAATGTGAAAAGGCAGCTATTCACATGAATGAGCAAATGAAGAAAACCGATGGGACACTTTCATTTTAAAAGTCTTCTATTTAAGCTTTCTTTGTAGAAGAAAAATTGAGCTATTTTTTAGTTCATGAATTATTTTTCTTTAGTCTTTTCTTATTCAATAAAACCGCCAATCCTTATTTGAGAAATAAGAACAAAACAAATTTTAAGTTGAGAGTTTGAAAAAAAAACCAATCCTTGAGTTGAGAACTTGAGGGAATACCCAAGTAACAAAATCTTAGCTGGCACTAAAAGATTTTGTTATTTCTTTCTTTAGTTAATTGTTTGACAATTAACTTGAGACTTGGTGACAATCGTGTGAATACCATAGAGGCAAGGCTAGACTGGTTTTGCTTGTGATTCGACATTCGCCATACGATCTTTTACCGCTACAAGAAAAGGTATGAATTCCACCTACCGGTTTGACTTCGCTTCGTATGGATCCTTGGAGGAAACTAACAAAATTTTAAAATTTCTGATGAGTTCTTTGATTTGGTTTCCTACAAATATTATGTTAATAATTTAGTCATTAACAAATTACTTATGTTTTGGTATAAGTTTTATGTTGAATTCTGTAGAAATAAGAGTATTATTAATCAATAGTATCATCTAATACTAGAAAAGTGTTACCTCATAATCGCTGAACTATTTTGAAAACTGTGAAATGTTAATTTCTAATAAGAGGGGACCTAATTGAAAAGATTGATAAACTAGAGGGTTAATTCATAATTTACCATACATACCTAGGACTAAATTTGAAATTCTTAAAAATGGAATGTCTATTTTGCAGGACCTAATTGAAAGTGATTGAAAGTATTTAGGGTCTTAATATAATTTTGGATAAAGGACTTTACAGGCCACTAAATTCTTACCAATACTTAGTACATATCTATATATATTTCATTACATCTTAAATAACGTAGGTACTCCATGTGTATATATATACATATATAAAACTAGTTGGAATAACAAGATAATATATTAGTATACAATATAGTTATAACTCAATTGGTGAGAAATTTTCGTGCTTTTTTTTAAAAAGCAGCAAGCTATGTGGTTATCATCATTGTATAATAATTATACAAGTAATATCTATTCCTATATTTCTGAAAGGATCAATCATATATTTATATGTAAGTAACATAAAACACAAAGTTACACTTCATATTTATAAATTTGCCCCTATAATTTTGATGAATTCTATTAATTCATCTTCTTATAAGAATTGGTAGTTTTAATGAATATGAAAGAGACCAAAAAATGGTTGGGTGAAAAATTTGGGTGGTATTATTGGTACTTGTTTCGAATAATTTGTTTCAAACCAGATGACTTCTATTAATTCTGGAGTGAATGTATAATTTCAATTGAATATGTTTATTAAATTTCATTATGAACATTTTTACGTAATTTCAAATTTACATTTATTACTTCAAATTTTTAATACAAATTTTTTTTTTCACTCATGTACAAACAATTATGACTATAATTGAATTAATAGTTTAATTATGGTTCAAAATGTATACTTTCAAAAGTAGAAATGTAACTTATTGTAGTGATAATATTTGACAAAATTTGAAAAGTTTAAGAAAGAAAGTTAGAAAAAAAAAACAAAACAAAAGCGGGAACCGAAAAATTTTCCATGGGTAGGAGAGGAGTCTATAAAATGCTATCGTTTTGGAGCATTTTAGTACCCACAACGCTTTGCAAAATTCAGCTCCCCCTCACTTTACTCTTTTTGGTCTTCAGCTCCAACACTTGGCCAAATTTCAACTTCACCAAACCTCACTTCATCATGGGTCTTCCGCTCCTTCAACCTCGGTTTACAGAGAACTTTCATCCGATTCCCACCCCTTGGCCGCCGATTCAGTAAGGTTCCGAGCACCCCAAACCCACCTCACCTCTATCCTACTTGATCTACAGTCTGGGCCCCCTCCAATGCCAAGAGTATTACATCTTCTTCCTTGCTCTCAAGCTTATTGCTTGATCCCTTAAACCCGAAAAGGTTCTCCCTCTTTCTCTCTGGTATGAGTAGTCCCCAAATCTCTCATTTCTTTTGTTTACTTTCCATGTCTTTCTTGTGCGAATTGAGTGTTTTTCGAGTTATGTCCCCTCTTTTTTTTACCTTACACCCAAAATTCCAACTCACTTTCTTTTTCTTTCTTTTTTTTTTCATTTTAGTGTTTTTTTTTTTACTTTAAGGCTCAACAATTTATAGATTGTGGGTTATGAGGTTGGTGAATATGGAAGTATGAATTTCATTTACATTCATATGGGTTCGGTTTTTTGTATTTATTAGTAAAGCTATGATCTTTTAGAGATAGTGGTTTATGAGATTGACAAATATGGAAGTCTTAGGATGATTGTCTTCATAGTGCTTGATATTTATGAGATTGACATTAAAAAGTTTGATCTTCAAGAGTATTGGTTTATGCTCTTGGTAAATATGGAAGTCTTATGAGGCTTCTCTTCATATTGTGTTGCATTTATCAGATTGGCATTAAAGGTTTGATCCTTAAAAGTATTTGGGTTGTGAGCTCGGTAAATTTGGAAGGCTTATGATACTTGACTTCAAATTGTTTTGTATTTATTAGATTGCATTCAAGGTTCCTATTTTAGATTATTTGGTGTATGAGGTTAGTAATCATGGAAGTCTTATGATGCTTGTCATGTTCTTGGTTCGTGTATTTTGGATAAGCAAAAGAACATTGTACAGAACACTACATTCAATTGGATGCGCCAATTCAAATAGTTACAGTATTCTTTTGAATCTCTGTTATTAACTGTTGTCATTGATTTTTTCTCTAGGTGCAACTCTTGGTTCTCAATATAATTGGCTAATGAAGAAATTTTGTTGCATTTCTTGAACTTTTCCCTTAATTAGTTTGATTGTCACCTTTCTGTAATTTCATGTTGGATGTGTAGGTCATTTGATGAAATTTTTTAAGAGGACTGTGTGTGTAATAGAAAGTACCGTAGGTTGGACAAAATCCTTATATATTGTTGTGCATTATGGTTAGTTTATTTATTGGACAATGAACACAAGGGTTGATTTTTTTATTTTGTAGAAATAAGATGTTCATTCATTATCTCTAAAATAAAATGGAACTTAAGAAGTTCCTTTTATTTTATTTTATATTACACTTGCTATTATATATGTTGGGTAATATTAAGCCCATGATATGAGTTTTTTGTGGTATAATTTAGAAGGTTTAAGATTTCATTCGCTCAAAACTCTGCTTGATTTTGTTCGATATGTTTATTATAACTGTAGCTGAGTAGATTGAGTGTTTATAGCCAAAAGAAAATCAGATAAATTCATTTTAAGCAAATCAATTAAGAATTGCAAATCAAACCAAATTAAATACTTCAATTTGTATGTGTATATGTTATATTTACTCTTCCATCTTGGGCAGCGTTGACAATGCAGAATTCAATATCGTCGCCTTCATTAGATTCTAGTAGTTCTTCAATCACATCTGAATGTCACCACCATATGGTTGCATTTTGCTACACCTCCAAGAGTCAAAGCAACCCTGGACGTCGGTTTTTGAGGTATCGTTTGTGGAAGGTATGTGATTATAGAATTTGCAACATAAACAGATAGAATTAATAGAGTAATTTCATATGCTTAATAATTGTTTTCCCATTTATACGTAGACGGATGATTGCGGGTACTTTGTGTGGTTGTACCGGCAGAGCACTAATCATGAGAGGACATATGTATTGACGGTATTGGGAGAAAAAGATTCTCGGAAATGTGAAGTGGAAGAGTTGGAGGGGAAATTGAAGAAAGTACGAATTAAGAAGAAATTCATGAAAGCGGAGTTGGTTGAGATGACAAACAAAGTTGTCATGTTAGAAAAGGAGAATTGCATATTGAAGAAGAAGGTAGCAAATATAGGAATGTGCAAACATCAATATGTCCCAATTGTAGTTTTATGTTTTGTGTTGATTATGCTTATGTTACTAGGGAAGTTAATCGAGTTTGTTTGGAGGAGTGAAGTGTTGCCTTTGCCACAATAACTTATGTTAGGAAGGTAGAAATTATGTATTAGTAAAGATATAGGTAATTTAGTAAGCACCCTTTCATATATTTTAGGGTCTGATATTTTACATAATTGCCCAAACTCCAAATGAGAATAACAAAGCTCAAGGTTCCACATTTCAGAATACAATTCATCTGTCATGAAAATAGAACCCAAGCTGAACAAAAAAGTTAATCAGCCATCATAATACAGCTCCAAATTCCAAATTTCAGAAATAAAAGTAAAGAAAAGTTCAAAACACAGCTCCAACGTCAAATTTCAGCATGTTTTAATATTGAAAACATAAGGAAGTACTAACTCCAAGAACCCATTTTGCCAAAATGTTAAATTGAACAATGGAAAAGTCCAAAACACTAGAATCAAACTGATGAAAATGAAGACGTACCAAGTCAGCAACCCCTAACTCTTTTAGGGTCTATAGAAGGGTCTAGCTGTGCGGTACAGATGGGATTTTCTTATTCATTACAACTATTAATTGTACTTAATAAGATATCTTCTTATAATAAGTCAAAATTTTTGGGACAAAGTTGTAAATATTAGGGTGTCCTCACAAATTGGTGAAAATTAATTTTTTAAAATTATAAAGAACATGGTGCCGTACTATAATGAATAATCATTAAATGTCATACAAAAAACATGTTTCACCTAATAAAATTGCTTAGTCCATGAACCAAATCATTCTTTCACCATAATTTAACTCAATTTCTTAATTATTATTTTGCCAAATCCGTAGTCATTACAACTTCGGTATTTAGTGATGACAT
This sequence comes from Gynochthodes officinalis, assembly GCA_020080225.1. NCBI lineage: Eukaryota > Viridiplantae > Streptophyta > Magnoliopsida > Gentianales > Rubiaceae > Gynochthodes > Gynochthodes officinalis. The sequence goes on from CM034622.1 coordinate 7,135,288, forward strand.
TTTCTCGTCACCAAACCATTCTACCCTTATAATTCATAAAATATACATAGTATTTTCTGCATTAGTGATAACAAATTACCATCACTAATCTTCTAACATTTGGTGATGATAATTTTTCGTCACTAACTATTCAATAATTCTGCATCAATTTGGTGAAGACAATTCCTCGTCACCAAACTATCTTGTGCTTATCGTTGGTGACGAGATCAAATGTCGTCACTAATTGTAGTGTTTTTCCTGGTCCTTTTTGGCGCCACCACATTCAGTGATGACATTTTCCATTTGGTCACTAATTACGTTATGACGACTTTGATTTAGTGACGACTCACTCAGTGGTCACCAAAGAGGCCATTTAGTGACCAAATAGATTGTTGTCACCAACATTTTGGTCACTAAAGGCCATTTTTCTTGTAGTGAATTCAGAAGATCTACATGACTCATCATGGGCCGAACCATGTCTAACAAAGTTTGATTTCTCTTCTCGGATACACCATTCCACTATGGTGTTTCAAGAGGAGTGAGTTGTGAGACTATCTCACACTTCTTCAGATAGTCATCGAACTCTTGGCTTAAGTATTCACCTCCTCGATCAGATCGAAGTACTTTCATACTCTTGCCAAGTTGGTTTTGACTTCATTCTTGAACTCTTTGAACTTTTCAAATAATTCTGACTTGTGTCTCATAAGATACATATAGCCATATCTATTGCAGTCATCAATAAATGAAATGAAGTATTGAAAACGACCTCTAGCTTGTGTATTTAATGGGCCACATACATTAGTATGTATTAGTTTCAATAAATTACTTGCCTTTGTACTATGTTTTGTGAAAGGGGCTTTAGTCATCCTACCTAATAAACATGATTCACATGTCTCATACGATTCAAAATCGAATGAGTCCAAAATTTCATCTTTATGGAGTCTGGAAATGCAACTTTCGTTTATATGGCTTAGATGACAATGCTAGAGATAAGTCGAAAGTCGGATTAAATTTATCTAATTTAATCCTTTTGGTATTTATGTTATAGAAAGGCATGTCAAAATCTAGGACATAAAGTCATTGAACTATTTGTACACTACCATAAACGATTTCATTTAAATAAAAAGAGCAACAATTGTCCTTTATTATAAATGAATATCTAATCTTGTATAAACAAGAAATAGATATAATATTCTTAGTAATGGAAGGCACATAATAACAATTATCTAGTTCTACAATAAGCCCTGAAGGCAAATTCAAGACATAAGTCCTTACAACTAATGCAGCAACCCTTGCTCCATTTCCACTAGTAGGTCGACTTTGCCTTTAGCTAAAGTCCTAGTTTTCAGTTCATTCACATTCATAAATGTGTGAACCACATCCAGTATCAAACACCCATGATGAAGAAGTAGATAAATTAAATTTTATAACATGAACACTTGAAGTGGAATTTTTCTTCCCCTTCTTAAGATCCTCCAAGTGAACTTTAAAGTTTCTCTTCCAATGTCCGGTCTCACTATAATGGAAGCAGTTCCCTTCCTTAGTTACCTTTCTTTTAGGTTCCTTAGGTAAGGGTTCTTCTAGGACATATCACTTTTTCTCTTGCTTGAGGACTATCCTCAAGCTCCTGTACCAATCCAGGAAGTTTGTCCCATTTAACTTGCCCTTCAAAGACAGATAGCAATAATAGTATACTAGTATTAGTGCTTAATGCCATGGTTATCTACAACAAAAATATGCAAAATAGTATAATAAATGTAAACATTTAATATGAAATTTTATTAAATGTTACTCCTACTATTTTATTTAAATTAATAACTCTCGATATTAATTTGGAAAGTTTAATATAATTAACTTTCTAGTGGGCCAAGATCCATATTTGACCTAGTTTTGAGTTAACTTTGGCTAATCACCCAAAACTCAGCTATTTAGGTAGACAACACTTGTCAATTATAACTCATACAACTTTTGGATAGTTGGGTAAACAGCTCTTTGTTCTAGCTTATCTAATAAGCCAAGGCCTAACTCTATGCCTCTAGGTCTCAATCCTATTGAGTCTACCTAGTTAAGTCAAATCCAATGATTAGCAATCGAATATTACTATTATCCTATCGCGTCTCACTAAGATTGACCACAACACCTTGCTTTGGCAAACCTACACATAGTCAATCAAACCCTTGATGAGTGCTAGGCATTGGAAGGCATCTTAGACTGAACATTTGTTTGAGGGATTTGTTAACTTCTCACCATTTTATTTAAATTGGTTATTGTAATTAGTAATTCAATTCATCACATAATTTGCTTAACTAATCATTACAATCATGATCACATCATGCATTTAACCAATATACATAAATTGCATGAATATTATACATTAACAATAAAGTAAACGTGACATAGTTATAGCCCAAACTAAAAGTTCTCTCAAGCCAATAAGAGAACTATAAGGTCAATCTAAGGGTATCGGCATCTTTTCCAAGTTCCTCCTTGGTTCTTCTTTTATGGTTATCAACTCCTTGCCTCCTTGCTTCCTAGTATAGTCCTATCTCTAATTAACTATTATATCTTTTAGAGAAATCTCGAGTTATATTCGAGGGGAGTTAGATGAGAAAAGAATTTACAACTAGAAAATAGAGCAAGGCATGACACACGGGTCATATTTAAAACCAATACAAAAATCTATCCAATCACATTGGGCTTAGGGCTATAACTATGCACCATGCTCAAAATTGCTAGTGAAGAAGATCTTTCACACACAAGACTTTGGGCACTTTGCGGTAAATTTGTTTGAGGCAGTCAAGGAGATAGGATGGCATGAAGCGCCCATTGAGAAGCAAGAGAAGTTCCCAACTTTGAGGTTGGAAGAGCTGCCCGGCTATGATCCCAAGGCCATGGCGAGGGCCGATAGGGCCTATGTTGATGCTGTGAATGGATTTGATGGTTCCTTCACATTATTGCAACATGTGGCATCTTAGAGCTCTCCTATGACCTTGGAGGAGCTTGATGCTTGTGCAGTTTATGAAAATCCAAATCTCCAAACTCCAAAAGGTGAAACTTCGGGAGGCCAACAAGGGGCGAAGACCTCGTCTCGGGGAAGAGAGGCCCAGAAAATGGCTAGCTCTTAGGCCTTTTTGTTTTTATTGCTTTTTGTTTTTATTGTTTTTTTTTGTAAGGACAATTCTTTAGGTTAATGAAGTTCTAATTTTTCTTCAATTTCTACTATATTAGGTTTGTCTATTATCTTTAAGGGCTATTTTTAATATGTTGCATGAAAAGTTAGGATGCTCGAAGCTGCACATACTGAGTTTTGAAAAACTGTACTTAGATTAGGGAATGAAAATAAAGATCTCAAGGATCAAGTTGCCCGTCTTGAGCAGTTGAACTATAGTCTTAATGAAGAGAAGGTAAAATAGCAATGGGCAATTGGGGATTTGATTGTTAAGAAGAGATTAGTTAGGGTAGGAGTTGAAAAGAATAAGGAGAGGATTGCTACACTATCTGCCGAAATTGAAGATATTTCTTCTGAAATAAAAGGCAGAGATTTAGTAATCCATACCATGACTACCGAGTTGGATAGTAAGCATCGAGAGATTCAAGGTCTTCAAGGTGTGCCTGGGCCTTATAAGAAGTATATATTCGAGTTGCAATTTGAATGCAAGACCTAAAGATCAAAGATTGAAAGATGGAGGCTCGCCTAAAGGAGGTGGGTCCGAAGACGGTGCCTACAGACAAAGATCCTGTTGAAGTGAGGCTAGAAAAGTTGGAAATCTTGGCCCAACAAGGTCAGAAAGACACTACTGTGTACAAGAGAAAAGAGGTAATGTTTAACATGTACCTTCAGGATAGGATTAAGTATGAGGAGGAAAAAAGAAAAGGAAAAGGCAAATTGTAAACTCCTCCTGTAAGTAATATGTTTATTTAAATAAAGCAATTGGCCCAAGATCCTCACCCTTTGGGTGTTTGGGATTTTATTCATGGGATATTCTGACGAAATAAGTAATCCAAGATCCCCACCCCTTAAGATGTTTGGGATGTAATTTGATAAGTATTTAAACTTTTTTCTCACCTCGTAGGATGTTCCATTTTATCACCCTCATGGATGTTCACATTCTCTTCACCCACTTGAAATGTTATACAGTTCGCAGTTAAACTCAGCTGAACCAAGGTTACACGTGATTTTCTCAATTTATGATTTAGCAATGCGGTTTCACCAACGTTAAACTGAGTTTAGGGTAGTTATCATTCCCCTACTTGATTTAAAAAGAATTAATATAAGAGCGATTTTTATTCATCAAGCAAAACTTTAAGCATAAAAACGTTTTAAATTGCTGATATGCCAGACATGGGGTAATAAGTTCCTCTCCATTGTAGCCAAGCGATATCTTTCGGATTTTGACGCATCTATTACCCTATAGGGACCTTCCCAATTGGCTTCTTGCTTTCCAAGTTTTTGAGCTCAGCTTGCTTTATTTTTGCGTAAGACCAAATCTCCTAGGGCAAGTTCATTGATTTTGACCCGTTCATTGTAATATTTAACCATAGCCTGTTTGTATTGTGCTTTCTTTACCGAGGCTAGATCTCGGCATTTTTCCAATAAATCTAGGTTCAACTGAACCGCTTCTTCATTAGCCTGAACGTTGAAGGCTACAACTTTGGGACTTGGAATTCCAATCTCTGCCAGAATCACTGCTTCTGAGCTATATGTCAGGTTATAAGGGGTTTCATCCTTTGCTGACCGAGGTGTGGTGAGATAAGCCCACAGGACGTTTGGGAGGTTTTTCACCCAATCCCCTTCTGCTTTATGCAGCTGAGTCTTGAGTCATTGTAGTATCATGTGATTTGTGACTTCGACTTGGTTGTTAGCTTGTGGATATGCGCAATGGAAATGAATTTTTGTTTGATCTTAAGTTCTTTGCACCAGGAATGGAAAGGATCATCTGCAATCTGTTTCCCATTGTCTGAAATAATCACATTAGGGATACCAAATCTGCAGACAATTTTGCTCCATAGAAACTTTAGGATGTTTTTTCGGTGATAGTAGCCAAAGGTTTAGCTTTTACCCATTTAGTGAAGTAGTCAATGGCGACTATTAGGAATTTCAAATGCCCTAGTGCTTCGGGAAAAGGCCCCAAAATATCAATCCCCCATTGCGTGAAAGGCCACGAACTTTCGATATTGATCAACTTCATTTGGGGTTTTTTAACTATGGGAGCATGAAGCTGGCATTTGACACATTTTTGTATGAAGTCATAAGCGTTTTTAAACATGGTCAACCAGTAATAACCCCAATGAATGATTTTCTTAGCAAGCATATGGGGCATTACATGGCTTCCACAAGATTCAAGGTGCACTTCATGAAGTACATAATATGCCTGCTGAGACCCAATGCATCTGAGTAACGGTTGGAGATACGATCATTTGTAAAAGATGCCATCTTATATTACGTAGTGGGTTGCCTTTAACTTCCATTTTCGTGGCTCATTCTTGTCATCTGGCTATTCTTCGCTGTGTAAATATCTCTATATGGGTCTCTCTAGTTATCGCCTGTTTCTTCAATGGTCATCGAACCTTTTCTTCGGTGCTCCTTCAAGGAAGCACTTTTACTAGAACCTTCGTGTTAACATGAGAAAAAGCAGATGATGCCAACTTGCTTAGGTCATCGGCTCTTTTGTTTTTACTAAATTGACGTACCTTGTTATGATATTTCTTCATTTAGGACTCCTTAGCTTCATAGGAACCTCGTACCTGATTGACGACTATTTGGGACTCGTTGTATGCGTGCACCTCTCTCGGTTTTATTCTTTGAGCCAACTTTAGCCCTATGATCAAGGTTTCATACTTGGCCTCACTGTTGGTTGCTTTGAAGTCAAAGCGTAAGGCATACGTAATCTCTGAGCCCTCTGGACTTTGTAGCAATAGGCCCGTTCCATTGCCATCTTCGTTCGAAGCGCCATTTATGTACAAAGTTTAGGCCTTTGAGCCCTTAGTTTCCTTTCCTGTTGACTCGGGCAATGGTGGAAAGTGGACATTCGAGGTCTCTGTGGTAGGCATCTCATCTCAACTATAAAATCTGCTAGTACTTGAGCCTTTCTCATTGTTCAAGATCGATAATGTATATCATGCTCCCCCAACTTTATGGCCTATTTTTCCAACCTCTTAGAAGCCACTGGTTTGGAAAGTATCTGCTTAATGGGTTGATCTATAAAAACACATGCGGGATGTACTTGGAAGTAAGGTCGCAACCTCTAGACGGCATGACTTAAAGCTAGGATTAACTTCTCCGTTAGAAGATACTGCATTTGGGCTCCTTGGAGGGCACGACTAACGTAGTACACTAGGCTTTGCACATTGTTCACATCTCGGATGAGCACTGCACTAATGGCATTTGTTGAGGTCGCTAAGTATAAATACAAGACTTTCCCAGGTGTAAGTACCGTGAATGCTGGCAAACTTGCCATATGTCTCTTTAACTCCTCAAAAGCTTTCGGGCAATCCTAGTTCCACTTAAAGTTTTTGGCTTCCCTTAATGTCTAGAAGAATGGGAGATGCCGATCTGCTGAACAAGAATCTATTCAAAGCCACTAATGATCTGATCAACTTCTGAACTTTCTTTAAGGTTTGGGGAGACGCCATCTTAGTAATGGCCTTTATTTTGTCTAGGTTGGTTTCAATTCTTTTTTTCAGAAACCATGAACCTCAAAAATTTACTAGATCCTACCCCAAAAGTACACTTTTTGGGGTTCAGACCCATTCCAACCTTCAACATGGTTTGTAAAGTCTCTTCCAAATCTCTGGGTGCACTTTCACTTTTCTTTGACTTTATTACCATATCGTCCACATACACTTTCAAGTTCCTACTGATCTGGTTGGAAAATACTTGGTTGACTAGGATTTGATAGGTTGTCCCTGCGTTTTTCAACCCAAATGGCATCTTTTTATAGTAGAAAATTCCCATCTCTGTAATGAAAGCCTTTTTCTCGGCATCTTCTTCAACCATTAGGATTTTGTGATAACCTTTATAGTTGTCGAATAACTTCAATCTTCTAGTCAATCACTAGCAAAGGATAACAATCTTTTGGACAGTATTTATTAAGGTTAGTATAATTAATGCACATTTGCCAGTTGTCATCGGGTTTCCTAACCAGTACTGGATTAAATAATCAAGTTGGGTAGAATATCTCTTTGATGATGTCAGACTAGAGCAATTTTTTCACCTTTTCATTGACCACCATATTTCTATCCAGGGCCAACGATATTTTCCTTTGTTGAATAGGTTTCACCCTTGGATCGATGTTCAACTTGTACGTCATCAAAGATGGCGAGATCCCCAGTATATCCTCGAGGCTCCATGCGAAGACTTCTTTGTATTGGTGGAGGATATGAATAATGCGATTTTAAATTGCAATCGGCAACGTAGCTCCCACCTTAACCGTCCTATCAGGATGGTTGTCATCTACTACAATTTCTTGTACTTCATCAATGATCTCTTGCAATTAAACCGAGCCTTTTTTCTTGCCGGCATCTTTGGAGCCACGAGGTGTGATCTCCGAGCTCTTGGTATCTTGGGGTTTCCAAAATGAGACCCCAGAATTTCTAAGAATGTCCTGAGGTGTAACCTCAGGATTTCTAACTTCTCTGGGGTCTCGAGGTTATTTTTAGAGGGGACTATTACACCTTTTCCTTCATTTATTTTTCTCTGAGGTGCCACCTTAGGGTCAAGTTGTAGCATCTCTGGGGTCTATATGGCATGTACACCTTTCATCAAAGTATTTCTGCCTTTGATGACGATATGCATGCATTCCTTTGCCATAAATTAATCTCCTCAAAATGATGCCACTCTATGCTCCATAGGGAATTTCATGACCAAATGGTAAGGTGACCAAATGCCTTAGTTTTGTTCATCCATGATCTTCCAATAATTGTATTGAAAGGAGATGGACATCCACGACATAAAAATCTGTCATTATGGTTTTGTCCTGGGGATAATCCCCTATTGTAACTATGAGTGTAATTATACCCACTGTATGAACAACTTTGTCAGCAAATGTCACTAAAGGCATACTGTACGATTTTGATTCCGCGAAGTTGATTCCTAGCTTGTGAAAACAATCAATATATAGGACAGCAACAACGGTGTCATCATCAACATTAACCCGGTGAACTTTTGTATTAGCAACAATAGCTTTGATCACCAAGGCATCATTGTGTGGACTGATGGTAGGGACTGCATCATCTTCTTAAAAAGAAATGGCCTCAGAGGGTTTGAAGCATTTGTGGACTGGCTGTTGAGGAGGAATTACCCTAGCATTGACTTTAATCGCAGACTACAATTGACCTTCCGGATAACCACCAAATATGGTGTGGATGACGCTAGTAACATTGTGGTTGTCATGAGGTGGATATTGGGATGTCAGCTGTTATGGAGGATTGCTCTGGTAGTGTTGGTATGGTTGCTTCATAGAGGGGTCCAATCTAGGTTGGTAGTCCATATGATGTGAGGGTGGAGTTCGTCCACCTTGCCTTCCACCCCGGGCTCCTGAGTGGTGGCCACCTCTTTGGCCTCAAGACCGAGGTTAGACTCCATCAAAGTGAGAGTGCTATCTTTGGACATACTAACGACACATCCCATTACGAATGCAATCTTTGTAGAAAACCAAGTTCAGCACGTAGTGGAATTTAAAATTTTTTGGTTTCCTTCAAGGATCTATACGAAGTGAAATCAAACCGAAATTTAGAACTTGTACCTTGTTATTATCGGTAGAACTGGAAGAGTTGTTTCACAAAGATCGTTGATTGTCGAATCATGAGCAAAAATAGTCCAGCCTGGGCTCTATGGTATCCACACAATCGATCCAAGCCTCTAGTTAATTGTCACACAATCAACTAGAAAAGGAGCAAGCAAAATTCTGAACTGCTAGCTTCAAAATTCTGCTTTCGGATTCTCACGGATTTAAACTCTCTAGCTTCGAATTTTTCCTTCTTGTTTTCTTTGAAAGAATTGCTAAAGAATTTTCTTCTTCAGCAAGAAAGAAATTAGGGTTTTCTGGTTTTTTTTTGAAAAGAATGGCTGTTGTTTCTCCAAAAGAAAAGCCAAAGAAATTCTTTTCTTCAACGAGAACAAGGTATGGTTTTTTGGTTCTTTCAAGTGGGTGGATATTCTTCAAGAAGATTGTGGCTTTGTTTTTCACAAAAACTGGCAGCTGTTTTTTCTTTTAAAAACCAGCCGTTTTTTGGTTTTTATCAAGAAGATTGTGGCTTTGTTTTTCACAAAAATTGGCAGCTATTTTTCTTCTAAAAACTAGCCGAGGGATTTCTTGAGTTTCATGTTAAAAGGTGTGCAGCCGAAAGTCGCAACAAATATATATATAGATAGATAGTAGTATTAAAGTAAAACTTCTTCTAAGAGTTTTACTTGAACTACCAAATTCTAATCTATTTGGGATTGGTTACAAAAACAAGAATCTCATTTGAATTTGGCTTTTTAATTTCGGGTTTTTCATAAATTAATAAATCCAAAATTGTTTAGGATTTATTAACACAAAACCAAAACCATTTAGTCTCAAATCCAAACAACGTCTTAAACTGGAAAACCTTATATAGTCCTATTCACAATAGAATGCTTGTGATTAATAAAAATTTATCATATGAATTTTACACTCCTTTTGGATACAATCTTAGTGTGTAACCCAATAGATTCTCATAACGTTGGCCATGACATAAAATATATTTTATGCCATAAGCAGTGAGCGGTGTCTAGCAACACATCAAAGCTACCCAAGTTATGAGAATGTTAATAACTAGACATTACTTATCATGTGATAGATGTTACTATGCAATTCAATCCTTTCGCCCTAGATATCTTGATTGAACACGAGCCATGGAATGTGTCACACTCGCATAGTTCAATCTTTGCATTCCTTGATTCTTGAGTAGACTCATCTAAGCAAATGAACCTGATACCACATACCGACTTAATTGAGCACGTCCATTCATTTTATGGTCTCACTCAATCAAGGGGTCCAAAAATATCACTCCCATTATATAAGAGGGGTACATCCTATATCGATCACTCAACATCCCACTACATAATGCATTGCATATCCAATTGCTACATTTATAGTTCACCCTATTACAAGTAACGTTTGGCAGTATTAAAATATGCAACTTCTCATGTTGGGATCTCTGATGACCTCAAGTGTAAGGATCATTTACATCATCATCACTATGAGATATGCTTATGACACTTTATATAATAGGGTAAAAGACAATGGAGGCCACTAAACTTTTGAGATCATATACTTTTGGCCACTCATCTAACAAAATTGGACGAATAGCCATTCAATTCGTAAATTTGGTAACTCGTGGTCATTCCGTTACTTTCAGCCGTTAAAACCAAACAAAAGTCAATTTTTCAGGGGCAAAATGATCATTTTCATTTGGTTTTAACGACTAAAAATAACGGAATGACCATGGGTTGTCAAATTTACGAGTTGAATGGCTATTCGTGCAATTTTGTTAGATTAGTGGCCAAAAGTATACGATCTTAAAAGTTTAGTGGCCTCCAATGTTTTTTACCCTATATAATAATCCCTGTAGCATTTCTCATGGTGGGTCGATCCAGTACATAGTTCTTTAACATGTATCATGTGTTGACTTGATATCTTATATCATGGCATATTTCATCAGTCACTATACATACGAGTCTTAATGCATTATCATTGTCCCATTTAATGATAATAATTGACTAGGGATAATTTTAGAATAATTAAATTCTTAAGACATTACTATATTTATTCATAAAACGCAAATATAGAATAACCATAACAATACCAAATAGCCATAAATTAAAAGTGTTATGATACAATATATGCCTAAACCATCATCACATAATTGGTCCTTAGGGCATAATCCAACAAACTCCCACTTGAACTAAGACCAACAAGTTATATCTCCAATGCCTAATGATCTAGTGTGACAATCATGTCTCTACTGCGTCAGAGGCTTTGTCAGTGAGTCAGCGATGTTATCATCAGTCAGTACCTTGCATATCTTCACATCCCCTCTCTCAATAATCTCTCAAATGAGATGGAAGTGCCGTAGTATATGTTTGGATCGTTGGTGGGATATGGGTTCCTTAGCTTGCACAATGGCTTCATTATTGTCACAATAGAGCTCAATTGGATCGACAATGCTAGGTACAACCCCAAGTTTAGTTATGAACTTTTTGATCTAAACGCTCCTTTTTGCTGTGTCGGAAGTAGCAATATACTCAACCTCTATCGTAAAATCGGCTAATGTTGCCTTCTTTGAACTTTTCAAGCTAACAGCACCACCATTTAGGCAAAAAACATAACCTGATTACAATTGGACGTCATCCTTGTCGGTTTGGAAGCTTGCATCGGTGTAACCAATTACATTGAGCTCTTCCTCACCTCCATACATCAAGAGTATATTCTTAGTCCTTCTCAAGTACTTAAGGATATTTTTTACGACAATCCAGTGATGCTCACCGGAATCTACTTGATATCTGCTCGTCATGCTCAAAGTGTATGAGACATCGGGACGGGCACATAACATGACATACATGATAATTCCAATAGCTAATGCATGTGGAATCTTATTCATATGTTGTCTCTCTTCTTGTTTCGAAGGACAATGTTCCTTCAAGTGACTAATTCCATGTTCCATAGGCAAGAACCCTTTCTTAGATTCTTGCATGCTATATCGTTTGAGCACTTTATCTATGTATGTACTTTGACTTAGGCCAATCAATTTCCTTGACCTATCTTTATAGATCTTGACACCTAAGTCTTTCATTGAAAAACAGCTTCCTAACCAAGTCTTTACAGATTGTAAAGAAGGAATGCCATTCCCAATAAGTAGTATGTCATCTACATACAATACTAGGAAGACAACAGTCCTCCCACTAACTTTCTTGTAGACACAAGGTTCATCTTCATTTTTGAGAAAACCAAACTGTTTGATTGCATTATCAAATCATAGATTCCAACTTCTAGAAGCTTTCTTCAACCTATAAATGGATAATTGTAGCTTCTTGATAGGTCGTAGGCTCATCTTGATCCATTAGCAAGACTTCACTGTTTTGAGTCATCAGAAATCCATATCTCTGAGGCTCACGATCCATCCTAGTTGACTTATTTGGGGTTTGTGTCTCTTGAGCAGGTACTTGATCCATACCCACTTGTGGTGTTTGCTTAGTTTCCATCTCATCAAGTTTAGCGATATTTTGTGATTCTCATACTTCTTCAAGTTTTATTTGTCACCCATTGGATTTTCTAGAAATAAACTTCTTATCTAGAAAGGCACCAGTCTGAGCAACAAATATTTTGTTCTCATTGGGATTATAGAAGTAGTATCCTTTTGTTTCTTTAGGATCAACATCAACATCAATATCAATATCACCTTTATGCCAAACTAGTTGGGGTTGGCGATCAATGAACCCAAAGAAAAAAAGTGAGAAGAAGAAATAGTTATAAAATGAAATAGAAGAATAAAGGTAAAAGGGCTTGGATTAGAAATGGCAGTCGGGAACATAAGAATTTTACTCTTCCACCACACTAATAGCTTTCCTCCATTCCGTCCTAAGACAAACTATATGCCAATATATTTCCCACTTCCCGAAATCTTATTTTATTACTTTCCCCCACGAAATTTTTGGCTAACCTCTCCCTTTCTTCCTCTCATGCTCTTTATAACACACTTCTGTTCTTACCGAAACATCTAGGGGTCTTCGAAGAATATGCCCAAACCATCTCAATCTATGTTCTCTCATCTTTTCTTCCACCAGTACTACTCCAACTTTTCGTCAAATATCCTCATTTCTTATCTTATCCATCCTTGTCTTACCACACATCCACCTTAATATTCTCATTTCTGTTACTCCAAACTTATGCTCATGTTGCCTTTTGCTGGCCAACATTTTACTTAAATATAGCATTCTTTGGTCTTATTCTTTGTTCTATATAATTTTCCTTTTAACCTAAGTGGGATTTGTGGTCACATGAGAACCCTAATGCACTGGGCCATTTCATCCAACTTGCTCTGATTCTATGGCTTACATCTTCATCAATCTCTCCCCCTTGTTGCAGTATTGTTCCCAAATATCTAAAAGCATCTTTCCCGGGTAGCTCCTGTGTGAGCATACTCATGACATCTTCGTCTACTCATCTTGTCATGTCGTACTCATACTTCATGTATTCGGTCTTATTTCGACTTAAAGTAAATCCTTTTAACTCCAACGTGCTTCTCTATAATTCTAATTTTGCTTCTACCCCCGCCCTAGTCTCATCAATAAGCATGATATTATTTGCAAATAGCATACACCACAACACCTCATCTTGGATATTAATTGTTAACTCATCCATAACTAAGGCAAAAAGATAAGGGCTTAAAGTAGAGCTTTGGTTTAAGCCCATTGTGATTGGAAAATAGTTTGATTTTCCATTACAAGCCGTCACGCATGTAGTAACACCATTGTACATATCCTTTATTGCCTTTGCATACTTTGAAGGTACTTTTTTCTTCTCAAGTACCCACCATAGAACCTTTCTTGGAACCTTATCATACGCATTCTCAAGATCAATAAATACCTTATATAGGTCCTTCTTCTTTTCTAGATATCTCTCCATCAATTGTCGTATCAAGAAAATAGCATCTATGGTAGATCAGCCCGACATAAATCCAAATTGATTTTTAGAAACCTTGGTCTTTATTCTCAAACGATGCTCAATAATTCTCTCCCACAACTTCATTGTATGGCTCATAAGCTTAATGCCCTTATAGTTGGAACAATTTTGTATATCCCCCTTATTTTTGTATATAGGCACAAGCATACTCTCCCTCTCTCCATCAAGCATCTTATTTGTTTCTTTAAGATACCCCACAAAATTACACTTATCATATTTGGATCCAAATTTGTCAGAGACTTGATGTTTGATGTAACCTATCATCCCCATATCTTTATAAACAACATACTAGGATGTTTCCCAATCCATATCTCATATACTGTTTTTTGAACTGATTTAGATGGAACACAGTTTAGTGTAAAAGTTGTTGTAAGTAAAGCATGTCTCCAGAAGGAATTTGGAGTATCTGCTTGACTCATCATGGACCAAACCATATCTAACAAAGTTCGATTTCTCCTTTTGGATACACCATTCCATTGTGGTGTTCCAAAAGGAGTGAGTTGTCAGACTATCCCACACTCCTTTTCATAGCCATCGAATTCCTGGCTTAACTATTCACCTCCTCAATCAGATCGAAGTGCTTTGATACTCTTGCCAAGTTAGTTTTGTACTTCATTCTTGAACTCTCTAAACTTTTCAAATGATTGAAACTTGTGTCTTATAAGATACACATAGCCGTATCTACTATAGATATAAGTAAATGTGATGAATTATTGAAAACTACCTCTAACTTGTGTATTTAATGGTCCACATACATCAGTATGTATTAGCTCCAATAAATCACTTGCCCTTTCATTATGTTTTGTGAAAGGGGCTTCAGTCATCTTACCTAATAAACATGATTCACATGTCTCATATGATTTAAAATCAAATGAGTCCAAAAGTCCATCTTTACTGAGTTTGGAAATGTGATTCTCGTTAATATGGCCCAGACAACAATGCCAGAGATAAGTTGGATTAAAATTGTCTAATTTAATCCTTTTGGTATTTATGTTATAGATAGGCGTGTCAAGATTTAGAACATAAAGTTCATGAACTAGTTGTGCACTACCATAAAAGATTTCAGTTAAATAAAAGGAGCAACCATTGTCTTTTATTATAAATGAATATCCAATATTGTCTAAACAAGAAAGGGAAACAATATTTTTAGTAATAGAAGGCACGCAATAACAATTATCTGGTTCTAAAACAAGCCTTGAAGGCAAATTCAAGACATAAGTCCCTATAGCTAATGTAGCAACCCTTGCTCTATTTCCCACTTGTAGGTCAACTTTGTCTTTGGCTAAAATCCTACTTCTTTTCGGTTCAAGCACATTTACACAAATATGTGAACCACATTCGGTATCTAATACCCATGATGAGGAAGTAGATAGATTAACTTCCATAACATGAATACCTAAAATGGAAGTTTCATTTTCCTTCCTCTGTTTCTTAAGATCCTCCAGGTAAACTTTATAGTTTCTCTTACAATGTCCGATCTCACCACAATAGAAGCAGTTCCCTTCCTTAGTTACCTTTCCTTTAGGTTCATAAGGTAAGAATTTCTCTAGGACATACAATTTTTTCTCTTGCTTGAGAACTATCGTCAAATTCCTGTACCTATCTAGGAAGTTTGTCCCATTCAACTTGTCCTTCTCAAGGACATCACAATGATAATGTGTTAGTGTTAGTGTTTGCAGCCATGGTTATCTACAACAGAAATATGCAAAATAAGTGTCATGAATGCAAACATTTAATATGGAATTTTATCAAATGTTACTCCCACTATTTTGCGCAAATTAATAACCCAAAATTAATTTGGAAAGACTAATCTAATATCTTTCTAGTGGTCCAAGATCCATATTTGACCTAATTTTGAGTTTGCTTTGGCTAATCATACAAAACTTGGCTATTTAGGTAGACAATACTTGCCAATTGTATCCTATACAATTCTTGGATAGTTGGGTGAACAACTCTTGTTCTAGCTTTACCTAATAAGCCAAAGCCCAACTCTATACCTCTAGGTCTCAATTTTTTTGAGTCTACCTAGTTAAATCAAACCCAATGATTAGCAGTTGGATATTACTATTATCCTATCGTGTCTCACTAAGATTGACCATGGCACATTGCTTTAGCAAACCGACACATGATCAATCAAAACCTTGATGAGAGGTTTGTTAAATTCTCACCATTTTATTTGAATTGGTTATGGTAATTATTAGTTGAATTAATCACATAATTTACTAAACAATTATTACAATCATGATCTCATCATGCATTTAACCAAGAAACATATATTGCATGCATCTCATACAATAACAATAAAATAAATGTGATATAGTTATAGCCCAAATTACATTGGTTCTCTCAAGCCAATGAGAGAACCATAAGGTCAGCCTAAGGATAACAACATCTTCTCCAAGTTCCTCCTTGGTTGTTCTTGTATGGTTACAAACTCCTTGCCTCATTGATTCCTAGTCTAATCCTATCTATAATCTAACTATTCATCTTTAGAGAAACCTCGAGTTATATTCGAGGGGAGTTAGATGAGAAAAGAATTTACAACTAGAAAGTAGAGTAAGGCATGACTTGCAGGTCATATTTAGTAAAAAAACCAATACAAAACATATCCAATCACATTGGGCTAAGGGCTATAACTGTGCACCATGCTCAAACATCACATAATGTGCATGTCACATATAATTGTCATTCAAATTTAACATTTAAATTTATTAATCTAATTAATTTATGACAATTATTATTAAATCAATATTAGTGTTTCCAATTATCCTATGCATGAAAAAGTCGTGGTCTCAAGCAGGGGTTCAAGGGGGCAGCACCCTCTGTGGGGGTTTGGGCCAGAGCCCCCAACGATTAGCAAGCGGGGGTCAAGGGGGCGGTGCCCCATACGCAGCTGATGTATTTACCATCCCTTGATCAAGAGGAATTTGTAAAAAATATATTGTATATATTTTTCAGCCTCAACTTGATATATAATATATATCCAATTTCAGCCAAAACAAAATCCAAGCACTTGTAAAATTCGGCCATACCTTTATCATTAGGAATTTGTAAATAATATATCTCATATATTATTTTCAGCCAAAACATGATATATATATATATATATATATGCTTTTCAGCCAAACATAAAAACCTAACTCGTGTAAATTTCTAAAATTTTATTTCGGTTTCAACATTAAAATTTCCAGAAAAAATATATTTCACAAGTATTTTGGCCTTCAATGTGAATTAGCACATACATGTTTCGACCTAACATACAAAATTAAAATTAAAATTAAAAACCAAATTGGCCAAAATTGGCCAAAATTGCAAAAACCCGAAGCTTAGTAAATGCCATAAATCCGAAACAAGACATCTCATGTTTTTTAGGATTTAATACTTCATGATTCGGAACAATTATATATCACATATATAATTTTTCCTCAATATGATTCAACACAGGTGTAGGAAACCAAATCAAAGAAAACATCGGAAATTTTAAAATTTTGTTGGTTTCCTCCAAGGATCCATACGAAGCGAAGTCAAACCGGTAGGTGGAATTCATACCTTTTCTTGTAACGGTAGAAGATCGTATGTTGAATGTCGAATCACAAGCAAAACCGGTCTAGCCTTGCCTCTATGATATCTACGCGATCGTCTCCAAGTCTCAAGTTAATTGTCAAACAATTAACTAAAGAAAGAAAAAACAAAATCTTTTAGTGCTAGCTAAGATTTTGTTACTTGGGTATTCCCTCAAGTTCTCAACTCAAGGATTGGTTTTTTTTTTCAAGCTCTCAACTTAAAATTTGATTTGTTCTTATTTCTCAAATAAGGATTGGCGGTTTTATTGAATAAGAAAAGACTAAAGAATAATAATTCATAAACTAAAGAATAGCTCAATTTTTCTCCAACAAAGAAAGCTTAAATAGAAGACTTGCAAAATGAAAGTGTCCCATCGGTTTTCTTCATTTTCTCTTCCATGTGAACAGCTGCCTTTTCACATTTCATATTCTCGAAATTGAATTGCAATATGTTACACATGGTTGTCTTTTCATTTTCCAATAAATGGCTGCCTTTTCATTTTCATAAAATGAGTTACAATGTATTACATATACATTCATGGCTGCCTTTTCATTTTCCAATATCCATTTTGATTATTATTTAATTAATAAATCTAAAACTCGTTTTGGATTTATTAATATTAATAGAACCAAAATCTTTTGACCTTAAATCCAAACCGTTTTAAAACAAAACCCGATAGATTCCTATTCTCAATAGGATTATTAAATTAACCAAAATTTCATCACATGAATTTTGCACTTCTTTTGGATACGATCTAAGTGTGCAACCCAATAGGTTCTCAAAACATTGGCATTAGCATAAAATATATTTTATACCAAAAGTTATGAGCAGTGTCTAGCAACACATCAATACTACACAAGTCATGAGAATATTAGTAATTTGTCATTACATTTCTTGTGATAGGTATTACCATATAATTAAATCCCTTTGCCCTAGACATCATGATTGAACACGAGCCATGGAGCGTGTCATGCTCGTATAGTTCAATCTTTGCATTTCTTGATTCCCGAGTAGACATATCTAAGCAAATGAGTCCGATATCACAATTGACTCATTTAAGCATGGCCATGCATTTTATAGTCTTACTCTACCAAGAGGCCCAAAGATATCACTCCCATTATATAAGAGGGGCAAATCATTTCTTGATCACTCAACATCCCACTACATGATTTATTACATATCCAATCACTACTTTTATAGTTCACCCTTTTACGGGTAACGTTTAGTAGTATCAAAACATGTAACTCCTCATGTTGGGATCTCTTAATATCTCAAGTCTAAGGATTATTTACACCATCATCACTATGAAAAATATTATGACACTTTGTATAATAATCCATGTAGTATTTTTCATGGCGGGTCGATCCAGTACATAGTTCTCTAACATATACCTATGTGGATCCAGTACATAGTTCTCTAACATATACCTATGTGTTGACTTGATATCTCATATCATGAACCATTTCATCAATCACTACACATACTAGTCTTAATGCATTATCATTGTCCCATTTAATGATAATTCTCGACTAGGGATAATTTTAGAATAATAAAATTTTTGGGAAATTATTATGTTTATTTCATAAAACGTAGATATAAGATAAACATAATAATTAGTGCCAGTAATTATGAACATTATGATACAATATATGCATATAGCATCATCATATCATTGGTTCTTAGGGTATAATCCAACAAACTCTCACTTGAATTAAGACCAATCAGACATCTCTCTAATGCCTAATGATCTAGTATGACGATCATGCTTCTGTTGCGCCAGAGGCTTTGTCAGTGGGTTAGCTATATTATCATCAGTTGGTATTTTGCATATTTTCACATCCTCTCTCTCAATTATCTCTCAGATAAGATGGAAGCGTCGAAGTATATGTTTGGATCATTGGTGAGATCTGGGTTCCTTAGCCTGCGCAATGGCTCAATTATTGTCAAAATAGAGCACAATGGGATTGGCAGTGCTAAGTACAACCATGAACTTCTTGATTCAAACTACCTCTTTTGCTGCATCAGAAGTAGTAATATACTCTGCCTCTGTTGTAGAGTTGGCTACTATTGCCTGCTTTGAACACTTCCAGCTCACAACACCACCATTTAAGCAAAACACATAACTCGACTGCGATCGATAGTCATCCTTGTCAGTTTGGAAGCTTGCATCAGTGTAACCAGCTACATTGAGCTCTTCCTCACCTCTATATATCAAGAATGTATCCTTAGTCCTTTTCAAGTACTTAAGGATATTTTTAACAACAATCTAGTGACGTTCACTGGGATCTCCTTGATATCTACTCGATAAGCTCAAAGCATATGAGACATCAGGACGAGTACATAGCATGGTGTACATGATAGATCCAATAGTTGATGCATATGGAATCCTACTCAGGCATTGTCTCCTTTCTTGTGTCGAATGACAATGTTCCTTCGAGAGATTAATTCCATGCCCCATAGGTAAGAATCCTTTATTAGATTCTTGCATGCTAAACTGCTTTAGCACTTTATCTATGTATGTACTTTGGCTTAGGCCAACCAATCTCTTTGATCTATCTCTATAGATTTTGATACCTAATATATAGGTTGCCTCACCTAAATCTTTCATTGAAAAACAACTTCCTAGCCATTTCTTTATAGACTGTAAAGAAGGAATGTCATTTCCAATAAGTAGTATGTCATCTACATACAATACTAGGAAGACAACAGTGCTCCCACCAACCTTCTTGTAGACACAAGGTTCATCTTCATTCTTAATGAAACCAAACTCTTTGATTGCATCATCAAACCAAAGATTCTAACTTCGAGAAGCTTGTTTCAACCCATAAATGGATCGTTGTAGCTTACAAACCTTTCCAGCATTTTTCAGATAAAACCCTCAAGTTGTGTCATGTACATATCCTCGAGAAGATTTCCATTAAGGAAAGCAGTTTTGACATCCATTTGCTAGATTTCATAATCATGGAATGCAACTATCGCAAGCAAGATCCTGATGGATTTTAGCATTGCGATTGGTGAAAAAGTCTCGTCATAGTCTATACTATGGACTTGTTTAAAACCTTTTGCAACCAATCGTCCCTTAAAGGTATGTACTTCACCATCCATGTTAGTCTTCTTTTTGAAGACCCATTTGCACCCTATGGTTTTTACTCCTTCAAGTGGATCAACCAAAGTCCATACTTGGTTTGTATACATGGATTCCATCTCAGATCTCATGGCTTTAAGCCATTTCTTAGAGTTTGGCCCCGATATAGCTTCTTGATAGGTCGTAGGTTCATCTTGATCTATTAGCAAGATGTCACCATTTTTAGTCACAATAAATCCATATCTCTGTGGCTCGCGATAAATCCTAGTAGACCTACGCAAGGCTTGTGTCTCTTGAACAACTTGTTCCACAACCTTTTGTGGTGTTTGCTCAATTTCCATCTCATCAAGTTCAGTAATATTTTGTGGTTCTCAAATTTCTTCAAGTTCTATTTGTCTCCCACTAGTTTTTCTAGAAATAAATTCCTTTTCTAGAAAAACACCAGTCCGAGCAACAAACACTTTGTTCTCATTGGGATAATAGAAATAGTATCCTTTTGTTTCTTTAGAATACCCCACAAAATTACTTTTATAAAATTTGGGTCCAAGTTTTTCAGAAACTTGACGTTTGACGTAAGCCTCACATCCCCAAATCTTCATAAACGAT
Organism: Gynochthodes officinalis; assembly: GCA_020080225.1. NCBI lineage: Eukaryota > Viridiplantae > Streptophyta > Magnoliopsida > Gentianales > Rubiaceae > Gynochthodes > Gynochthodes officinalis. The sequence goes on from CM034622.1 coordinate 7,156,228, forward strand.
ATATTAGGATGCTTCCCAGTCCATATCTCATTTGGTGTCTTTTGACCTGATTTAAATAGAACTCGGTTTAGTGTGAAAATAGCTGTAAGTAAAGTATGTCCCCAAAAGGATTTTGGAAGATCTGCATGACTCATCATGGACCGAACCATGTCTAACAAAGGTCTATTTCTCCTCTCAGACACATCATTCCATTGTGGTGTTCCAAGAAGAGTAAGTTGTGAGACTATCCCACACTCCTTTAAATAGTCATTGAACTCTTGGCTTAAGTATTCACCTCCTCGATTAGATCGAAGTATTTTAATACTCTTACTAAGTTGGTTTTGTACTTCATTCTTGAAATCTTTGAATTTTTCAAATGATTCCGACTTGTGTCTCATAAGATACACATAGCCGTATCTACTGTAGTCATCAGTAAATGTAATGAAGTATTGAAAACCACCTCCAGCTTGTGTATTGAATGGTCCACATACATCAGTAAGTATTAATTCCAATACATTGCTTTCCCTTTCACTATGTTTTGTGAAGAGGGCTTTGGTCATCTTTCCTAATAAACATGATTCACATTTCTCACATGATTCAAAATCGAATGAGTCCAAAAGTCCATCTTTATGGAGTTTGGAAATGTAATTTTCATTTATATGGCCCAGACTACAATGCCAGAGATAAGTCGGATTAAAATTATCTAATTTAATCCTTTTAGTATTTACATTATAGATTAGCATGTCAAGATTTAGAACATAAAGGCCACCAACCATTTGTGCACTTCCAAAGAAGATATCATTTAAATAAAAGGAACAACATTTGTTTTTTTATTATAAATGTAAATCCACTCTCATCTAAACAAGAAATTGAAATAAGATTCTTTGTAATGGAAGGCACATAATAGCAATTATTCAGTTCTAAAACAAGCCCTGAGGATAGATTCAAGACATAAGTCCCTACAGCTAATGCAGTAAATCTTGCTCCATTCCCCACTCGTAGCTCGACTTCGCCTTTAGCCAAAGTTCTATTCTTCTCAGTTCCTGCACATTCACACAAATGTGAGAACCATATCCGGTATCTAATACCCATGAAGAAGAAGTAGATAAATTAATTTTTATAACATGAATACCTGAAGTGGAATTTTCATTCCTCTTCTTCTTAAGTTCTTCTAGGTAAACCTTGTAGTTTCTCTTCCAATGTCCAATCTCACCGCATTGGAAACATTTTCCTTCCTTGGCAAACTTTCTTTTAGGTTTCAGTGCAATTGCAAAGGACTTGGACTTGACTTTCTTGCCCTTTCCTTTTGCCTTGGTCTTACCCTTCTTATTTCCCTTATTAATCATAAGGACACTATTGGGCTTAGACTTCTTCATGTTAGCTTCGACAGTTCTCAACATGCCTAGTAACTATGGCAAAGTTTTGTCAATTTCATTCATATTGTAATTAAGCATGAATTGACCATAACTATTTGGCAATGATTGCAAGATAACGTCAGTGCCCAACTCTCGGCCTAATGGAAAACCTAATCTTTCAAGGCTTTCTATGTGCCCAATCATTTTGAGTACATGAGCTCCAATAGGAGCTCCCTCTGCCATTCTGCACTGGAATAACGCCTTAGAGATATCAAATCTCTCTTGACGAGTTTGCTCTTCATATAGTTGCTTAAGGTGTTGAATCGTATCATTCGCCTCTATATTCTCATGTTGCTTCTGAAGCTCAGGGTTCATGGTAGCAAGCATGAGGCAAGCAACATCTAGAGCATCATTTTGATGCTTCATATAAGCATCTCTTTCAGCTCCTGTAGAGTTATCCTCTGGTTCCTGAGGTAAGGGTCCTTCTAGGACATATATCTTTTTCTCATGCTTGAGGACTATCCTCAAGTTCCTGTACCAATCTAGGAAATTTGTCCCATTTACTTGTCCTTCTCAAGGACAAATCACAGTGATAACGTGTTATTGTTAGTGTTATTTGCCATGGTTATTTACAACAGAAATATGCAAAATAAGTATCATGAATGTGAACATTTAATATGGACTTTTATTAAATGTTACTCCCACTATTTTATTCAAATTAATAACCCTCAATATTAATTTGGAAAGATTAATCTAATATCTTTCTAGTGGGCCAAGATCCATATTTCACCTAATTTTGAGTTAGCTTTGGCTAATCGTCCAAAACTTGGCTATTTAGGTAGACAACATTTGTCAATTATATCCTATATAACTCTTGGATAGTTGGGTGAATAACTCTTTGTTCTAGCTTATTGAATAAGCTAAAGCCCAACTCTATGCCTCTATGTCTCAATCCTATTGAGTTCACCTAGTTAAGTATAACCCAATGGTTAGCAGTCGGATATTACTATTATCCTGTTGCATCTCACCAAGATGGATCATAGCACCTTGCTTTGGCAAGCCTACACATGATCAATCGAAGCCTTGACGAGTGCTAGGCATTGGAAGGCATCTTAGACTTAATATTTGGTTTGAGGGATTTGTTAATATCTCACTATTTTGTTTGATTTGGTTATTGTAATTATTATTCCAATTATCACATAATTTTCTAACTAATTATTACACACATGATCTCATCATACACTTAACTAATAACCATACACAATCATGCATCTCATACATGAACATGAAAAATAAATCGTGACATAGTTATAGCCCAAACTAAGTTGATTTTCTCAAGCCAATGAGAGAATCAAAAAGGTCAACCTAAGGGTAACCATTTCTTCTCCAAGTGCCTCCTTGGTTGTTCTAGTATGGTTGATAACTCCTTTACTTCATGATTTCTAGTCTAATCCTTTCTTAGATATAACTATTACATCTTTTGAGAAACCTCAAGTTACATTCGAGGGGAGTTAGATGAGAAAAGAATGTACAACCAAAAATTTAGCAAGGCATGACACGCAGGTCATATTTAGTTACAACCATTACCAAACCATTTCCAATCACATTGGGCTAAGGGCTATAACTATGCACCATACTCAAATATCACAAAATGTGCATTTCATCTATGATTGTCATTCATAATGAACAATTAAATACATTAATCTAATTAATTAATAACAATTAACTTTAAATCAAACATTACGGTTTTGAATAATATATTATGCATGGAAGTTTCGGGTTTAACATGCAAATTTCGGCTATACATAATCATTGAAAATTTTGTGAATAATATATCAAATATTTTAGGCCTCAACTTAATATATCATATATGTTAGATCTTGACCAGTCACAAACTAGTTCCAATAATAAGCAATTCATTAAGCAAATTCAGAAATTTGAACCATTCAAAAATTTCAGAAATCCAAACCTTTCAAAGTTTTGGTAAGCTTTTATTGGAATTATTATATATCACATTTATAATTTGGCCTTAATATTATATATATCACATATATATGTGACATATATTTGGTTTTTTAGCCTCAAGTTCTCAACTCAAGGATTGGTTTTTATTTCAAGCTCTCAACTTAAAATTTGTTTTGTTCTTATTTCTCAAATAAGGATTGGCGGTTTTATTAAATAAGAAAAGACTAAAGAATAATAATTCATGAACTAAAGAATAGCTCAATTTTTCTCCACCAAAGAAAGCTTAAATAAAAGACTTTCAAAATGAAAGTGTCCCATCAGTTTTCTTCATTTTCTCATCCATGTGAATAGCTGCCTTTCCACATTTCATATTCCAGAAATTGAATTGCAATATGGTACACATGGTTGTCTTTTTATTTTCCAATAAATGGCTGCCTTTTCATTTTTATAAAATGAGTTACAATGTATTACATATACATTCATGGCTGCCTTTTCATTTTCCAATATCCATTTTGATTATTATTTAATTAATAAATCTAAAACTCATTTTGGATTTATTAATATTAATAGAACCAAAATCTTTTGGCCTTAAATCCAAAACTGTTTTAAAACAAAACCCGATAGATTCCTATTCTCAATAGGATTCTTAAATTAACCAAAATTTCATCACATGAATTTTGCACTTCTTTTGGATACGATCTAAGTGTGCAACCCAATAGGTTCTCATAATGTTGGCATTGGCATAAAATATATTTTATGCCAAAAGTAATGAGCGGTGTCTAGCAACGCATCAATACTACCTAAGTCTTGAGAATATTAGTAATTCGTCATTACATTTCTTGTGATAGGTATTACCATGTAATTAAATCCCTTTGCCCTAGGTATCATGATTGAACACGAGCCATGGAGCGTGTCATGCTCGTATAGTTCAATCTTTGCATTTCTTGATTCCCAAGTAGACATATCTAAGCAAATGAGTTCGATATCACATATCGACTCATTTGAGCATGGTCATGCATTTTATGGTCTTACTCAACCAAGGGGCTCAAAAATATCACTCCCATTATATAGGAGGGGCAAATCCTTTCTTGATCACTCAACATCCTACTACATGATTTATTACATATCTAATTACTACTTTTATAGTTCACCCTTTTATGGGTAACGTTTAGAAATTGTGAAAGGATAAGAAAGAAAAAAGTAGGAAGAACTAGACCATTTGGACTATTAGAATTAGTAGTTGGAATAGTGGAACATTGATAGGTAAATTTGTAGAGGTGTTCAATACAATGAGGAGGAGAAGCATAAAGATTATGTTCCTTCAAGAAACAAAATGGGTAGGTGAGAAAGCAAAAATTTTAGATATTTCAAAATATAAATTTTGGTATTATAGAAAGGATAGAATTAGAAATGGTGTAGGTATTATTGTGGATTCAATATTCATAGAGCAAGTAATAGGAGTAGTTAGAAAAGAAAGATAGAATTACAACTCTTAATACTCCCTTTGTCCCAAAAAAAGAATCCAATTTCAAAACTTTTTCTTGTCCCAAAAAAAGAGTCCACTTTTAAACTAATTTCCTAAAATATCCTTACTAATAATAATTGTGTATACTCACAATTAAAAAGTAAGGATAAAAATGTAAAATCATACATTTAATTAATGCATTAAGTGTGTTGTACCTAATAACTAATAAAAAGTTATATCTAAACCAAAGTGAACTCTTTTTTTGGGATGGAGGCAGTCCTATTATGGAAAATGAAACAATAAATATCATTAGTTATATGGATCTCAAATAAGTTTAAATGAGTTTATTAAATTAAATTTTAGAAAAACTTAGAAGCCTTAATCCAAGCAATCCCACCAAATAAAAAATAAAAAAAATCATAAGTGGTGATTTAAATTGGCATGTGGGTAGGGCAATGAGGAGTATGATAAGGTGCATTGGGGTTATGGTTATTAGTTGTGAAACAATGAAGGTAAAATCATTTTAGATTTTACAATAACTTATGATATGGTCAGAGACAATACCTTTTTTAAAAAGAGAGATGAACACTTAATTACATTTAAGAGTGGTTCTAATAAGTCACAAATTGTTTATTTCTTAATCAGAAATAGTGATAGAAAATAATATAAAAATTATAAGATAGTACCTGGAGAAAGTCTCACTATTTAACATAGATTAATAGTTTTTTATATACGATTTGATAATAAAAGTTTTAAAAATAAGTTGTCCAACATCCCTAGGATTAAGTGGTCGAATTTAAAGAGTAATAACAAAAGAGATTTTTATAAAAAAAAAAAACAAAACAAAAACCCCCTTATTAAACATTATCAATTAGAATGTAGAAGAGGAAATAGAGAATGTATAGGAAAAGATAACTAATCAAATGAAAACAGTTGGGAAAAGAGTATTGCAAGAGTCAAAAGGCCATATATATAATAAAAAATTATGGTGGTGGAATCAAGAAATTCAATAAAAAGTGAAATAGAAAGAATAAGTTATAAAACTTTATATGCTTGTAGAAATGATGAAAGTATTGAAAGATACAAGATTGCTAAGAATGAGGTGAAAAAAGTAATAAATGAGGCAGCAACAAATCTTTCAAAATTTTTTGTAAAAGATTAGAATCATTAGATATGAAAGAATGAGAAAAAGATATATATAACATAGCAAAACTTAGGGAAAAGAAAATAAGAGATTTAACATAAGTTAAATGTTTAAAAGATGAAACTGAAAATATTTTAATTGATGATAAACCAATAAAAGATTACTGGGAGTAATATTTTTATAAATTATTTAATGAAGTCATAATAGGTGATTTAAAACAATTTCAACTAAATGGAAATTACATATTATCGCAAAATTCAACCTTTGGAAGTAGAAAATGCATTATAAATAATGAAAAATGGTAAGGTGGTAAGTCCTGGCAAAATTCCAATTAATGCATGGAAGTGTCTTGAAAAAGTTAGTATCACATGACTCACAAATCAATTTAATTTAATTGTGAAAACTAAGAACATACTTAATCAATAGAGGAAAGGTGTATTAGTATCTTTATATAAGAATAAGGAGATATTCGAAATTGTGCAAATTATAGGGGAATTAATGAGTCAAATTATGAATTTGTGAGAACAAGTAATAGAAAGAAAATTGAGAAATTAGACTAGTGTATTAGAAAATCAATTTGACTTTATGCTGGGAAGATCTATAATGGAATATGTACATCTAAAACGAAAACTATGTAAACATTATAGAAAAAAGAAAAGAAGATTTACATATAGTATTTATTGATCTTAAAAAGGCAAAAGATAGAGTTAATCATAATGTAATGTGGTGGGTATTGGAAAAGAGAGGAGTTAGAGTAGGTTATATAGAACTAATAAAAGATATGTATAAAGACATAATGACATGTGTAAGGACATCAGTAGGGATATTAGATGAATTTCTTAATTCTATATGTTGACATCAAAAATCTTCTTTGAGTTTATATCATTTTTTTAATAATATATAAATATATGTAGATAATAATTCATGAATTTATATTATTTGCAAATGATATTTTTTTTTGATTAATGAGACAAAAGAATGAGTGAAGCCAAGTTAGAAGTTTAGAGGGAGACATTAGAGTCAAAATGTTTTAAAATAAGTAGATATAAAACTGAATGCATAGAGTGTTAATTTAATAATCATAGGAGAAGCAATAAGGTAAGTGTAAAAATTTGTGCGCTTGAATTAGAAATATTTAAAAGTTTTAAATATTTAAGATCTATAATCTAAGAAAATAAAGGAATTGATAAAAGTGTTATACATAGTAGTCAGACATGATAGAATACAAGGAGAAGTGTATTTTCTATATTTTGTGATCGTAAAGTACCATTATTAGAAAATTTTATACAAAGTATTATACTTAGTATTCAGGCATGATAGAATACATGGAGAAGTGTATCTTATAATTGAAAGGAGAAATTTTATAAAACAACCATTAGACTAACGATGCTTATGGATCAAAATGTTGAAGCACTAGCAATGGTACTTTATAAAATTTTGTATGCTTGCAATTCACCGAACAAGTTTTTGGAAATAGAAGACAACCGCAGAAAGAAAAGCTTAGCGCAAATAAGAAACAAAAGTCAGCTACAATTCGGGAAAGACAAAAAGAAGAAACTGAGCTACAAAGGAATTTGGAAACAAAGGAGGAGAAAGGAAAAGACTTCTTTAGCTGGGTTGCAATTTGGAAATAACATACGGCTGGTGTTGCAAATTTTACACGCAAGTGCACGTGATCGTTAACAAGTAATATAGAGTGAATATAATTTATCGTTCCCACAGAGACTAATGAATTATTAAATACCGAAATTAAAATAGTTCTAACTTTATTTGAAGAAAAAAAATATATTTTTAAGCTAAATTAAAAGTAATTTTAAAACTTAATTAAAACTAAAATTAAAAACTAAACAAAACAAGTTAATGGATTAAGTTGACGAAAGATCTAGGGTTTTCGATTTCACCTTAACTAATCCATCCTAATATTAATCTTTTTCTATAATCTAATTTAATTTCCTGGTTGATAGTCGAGATTCCCTAATTTATTTACTAGTCCCTCCCGAGATCTAATAAAAATCCCCCTAATTGCTAATTCATCATATTCCTATGTGAATTACAACAATTATGAAAGTCATTAATTTCTATGGATTCTCATGTAGCGACTACACAAACCATGCAGATATATTGCTATCCTACATGCAATTCATGGCATTTATCTCAATGAACTTGACACATAACTCCCCTTCCAGTTCGTTATGATTAACAAATTATCTAATTAGTGATCAAGTAATTAGAAGCATTAAGCACAAAGATAAATACTCAACCATAGAAAATTAAATCAAATTATATTAATAGAAAAATATTAAGACTTCATAGTTAGGCTACATCGAAACCCTAGAAAAAGAATTTAGTTCATATTAATATAAAAGAATATCACCAAAAATTCAAACATGATTGAAAAGAAAAAAATAAAGATAAAATCCAAACAAATGCCGTAGATGATTGGTACTTAAAAATAATACTTAGCCAAAAATTTCATGACAAAATACAAAACTTAAATTACTAAAATTGCTAAATAAAACTAAAAAACTAAAACAATAAAAGAAAGCTAAAATTGATAACTAAAATAAACTAAAGAAAACAAGAAGAAGACAAAAAAATAGCATAAAATATGTGAGGAAGAAATTGCTCTGCTTTGTTTGCTTCACCCAGAAACTTCTAGAGGAAAGAAAAAATTTCACGCTTGCTTTTGCAAGTCAAGCTTGGTCTGTTTCTATTTGCTAAACTCTGCAACCAACAAGAACAAAACAACGAAGAAAGATCAAGAAAACAACAAAGGATGGCTGAAAATTTCTTCGTGAAAAACGAGGAAAGTGCTACTCCTAACTAATGAAAGAAAGAAACAAGACAAAGCAAGAAGAATGGGTTTTTTTGTTGTTCTCGGTTGTCTTCTTTATATAGAGCCAAAGGTTGGTTGTTTTTTCTAAATCTTGCAAACCCGATTCCTTCTTTGCTTTGCTCTTTGTCTTCAACTTTAACTTGGTCTCTTTTGTTTCCAAATTCCAACCATATGTTGTTTCCAAATTAGTTTACTGACTTAAGTCTCCTTCTTTTTCTTTCTTTGTTTTCCTTTTTTCTTTCTTTGTTTGCTTCCTTTTTCTTTGTTACCAAATTTCAGTGAGCTCTCTATCTTCTGCTGAAGTTCTTCTTTCCTTTTAGCTTGGTTTCTTCTTTTGTTTGTTGTAGTTGCTCTGTTCTTTCCTTGTTGTTTCTTTCCTTTGTTGACCGAACTTTGTTACTAAATATCAGCTTGGTTTCCTCGTCCTCATTTAAAATCAGTTTTGCTCATCTTCCATGCATCTTCTAGAAGTTTTCCTTCTTTGTTCTCCACTTTGTTTCTTTTTTGTTTTTCCAGCAGCTTCGAGTCTTCTATTTCCCATTTGTTGTGTTGCTGCTCGATTGTGTCTTCAGCTGAAGCAAATCAAGTGAATGCTCTCTTATCTTTTCCTTTGCTACTTCTTTATTTGTTTGTATGTTTGCTTTTCATCCGAAGACTTTCATGCTTCCTTCACAAGCCACATTTGAACCTTATACAAACATTAAAGAAAAAATTCAGTTCCTAGAACACAAGTTTGGTAGAATAGAAGCACACACATAATTCATCCAATTTATTCCACATTTTAGTTAAAATAGAATCATTTTAATTACTAAAATGCAAAGGAATTAACCTAATAAATATGCATTTTTTTTCATTCTATCAGCTGGGATTTGGAAACAAGAAGAAAGAAGAAACCGATTACAATTTGAAGACAAAAAGCAAAACAAAGAAGGATTCGGGTTTGCAAAATTTAGGAAGAACAGCCGACCTTCTCTTCTCTAAACAACACAGCCGAGGGAAAGAGAGGGCACTTCATTCTTTTCTTTTTTTTCTTTAGCTGTAGTCTAGATTTAGCAGAATTTTCTTTTCTTTTTCTTTCTGTTTTTTGTTTTGTTAGAGATAGAGCAGCACCTTTCTTTTCCTTTGTTTTTCTTTTCGTTCATTAGTTTAGGAGTAGCAGCAAGCACATTCATTCTGTTTTCTTTCTTTTCTTCCTTTCGTTTAGATTTAGCAGCCGTTCCTATCTCAGTTTTGTTCAGAAACTTCCGTCGTTCTCTTGTTCTCTTCCTGGACTTCACGTCTAGTCCTTTCTTGTTTGTTCTAGTTAGTTTAGTAAAGTTTAGCAATTACAGCCGCCAACTTGGACTTGGGTGCAGAGTTGGAAGTAAAAGCTGACTCTTTTTCCTTTGGAAGCTCATGGGTGCAATAACACAGCAGAATTCTGTTTTGACTTCATGCCTTACGGGTTTTGTTTTGTTTCTTTCTTTTTCTTGTTTTCTTTAGTTTAGTTTAGTTTAGCAAATTTACTTCTCTTTTCTTGTTTTGCTTTAGTTTATTTTAGCAAGTTTAGTAGTTTTATTTCTTGTGTTTTGTTATAAACTTCTAGTTGTGTTTTATTTTCAAGTATTAAGTATTTTATAGTTTTTATATTTATTAAATATTGTTTACTTTAATTTTCAGAATCTATTTTAATTTTAATTATGTCCATTTTTATTTTTGTTGTTAGTTTAAATTTTATTATGTTCTAATTTTTTTGTTTGAGATTAGATGGATCTTAATCATGAATAATTAATTCTTAAGACTTGTTCATGCAACCTATATTTCAATTATGAGTTTAATATCATGTTCTTAATGCTTTTAGATGATTGATCACCACCCAATTGATTTTTGATGCTTGTTTGATACCGTGTGGAGATGACATGCATGTGCTCATGTGATATTAAACCATGAATTCAATTTAGATGGTAATAATCTAGGTTGTTCATGTGGTTTCGGTAGTAGAACTAAGTCGTGGCCACTTAGATTGAATCCAAGAATTTCCATACTTCCTAATGCATTTAGAAATCTAAATTCACTTAGACCAAGTGTGAGTTGATTTTAATCTAAATAGGGTTATTAGACCGATGTCAGCTATTAATTTACATTAGTGAAATTTCACCATCATAATTTGAAATTTAATTTAATTGCATGACAAGTCAAGAGAGTTAATTAGAATTGATTAAGTGAAATCGAGGTCTCTAACATCTTAATTAATTTGGTAAATTTTTAGTATTTGTCATTGTTATAAAATTTTCATTCTTTATTAGTTTGTTTAAATCAATACAACAATTTGATTGGTTAGCTTGTTCTTGAATTAATCAAGTTGGTAAGCAATGGCATAAATTTGTTTCAATGGGAACGATACTCTACTTACTACTTTATTACTTGCTGATATTGTACGCTTGCAATTCACCGAACAAGTTTTTACAATATCAACAAGTAATAAAGTAGTGATAAATATCCTTCCACAGTTGAAACAAATTTAAGCAATTGCTTACCAACTTGATTAATTCAAGAACAAGCTAACCAATCAAATTGTTCTATTGATTTAAACAAACTAATAAAGAATGAAAATTTTATAACAATAACAAATACTAAAAATTTACCAAATTAATTAAGATGTTAGAGACCTCGATTTCACTTAATCAATCCTAATTAACTCTCTTGACTTGTCATGCAATTAAATTAAATTCCAAATTATGATGGTGAAATTTCACTAAGGTAAATTAATAGCCGATTGCTAATAACCCTATTCAAATCAACTCACACTTGGTCTAAGTGAATTTAGATTTCTAAATGCATTTGGAACTATGGAAATTCTCGGATTCAATCTAAGTGGCCACGACTTAGTTCTACTACCGAAACCACATGAACAACCTAGATTATTACCATCTAAATTGAATTCATGGTTTAATATCACATGAGCACATGCATGTCATCTCCACACGGCATCAAAAATCAATTGGGTGGTGATCAATCACCTAAAAGCATTAAGAACATGATATTAAACTCATAATTGAAATATAGGTTGTATGAACAAGTCTTAAGAATTAATTATTCATGATTCAGATCCATCTAATCTGTAACCAAAAAATTAGAACATATAAAATTTAAACTAACAACAATAATAAAAATAGACATAATTAAAATTAAAATAAATTATGAAAATTAAAGTAAACAATATTTAATAAATATAAAAACTATAAAATACTTAATACTTGAAAATAAAACACAACTAGAAGTTTAAAACAAAACACAAGAAATAAAACTACTAAACTTGCTAAAATAAACTAAAGCAAAACAAGAGAAGAAAACTAAAATTGCTAAACTAAACTAAACTAAAGAAAACAAGAAAAAGAAAGAAACAAAACAAAACCCGTAAGGCATGAAGTCAAAACAGAATTCTGCTGTGTTCTTGCACCCTTGAGCTTCCAAAGGAAAAAGAGTCACTTTACTTCAACTCGCACCCAAGTCCAAGTTGGTCAGAATTGCTAAACTTTACTAAACTAACTAGAACAAACAAGAAAGGACTGGACGTGAAGTCCAGGAAGAGAACAAGAGAACGATGGAAGTTTCTGAAGAAAATCGAGACAGGAACGGCTGCCAAATCTAAACTAAAGGAAGAAAAGAAAGAAAAAAGAATGGATGTGCTTGCTGCTACTCCTAAACTAATGAACAAAAAGAAAAACAAAGGAAAAGAAAGGTGCTGCTCTATCTCTAACAAAACAAAAAATAGAAAGAAAAAGAAAAGAAAATTCTGCTAAATCTAAACTAAAGCTAAAGAAAAAGAAGAAAAGAATGAAGTGCCCTCTCTTCCTACTTTGTTTAGATAGAGAAGAGAAGGTCATTGTTCTTCCTAAATCCAAACCCGATCCTTCTTTTGTTTTTGTCTTCAAATTGTGATCGGTTTCTTCTTTCTTCTTGTTTCCAAATCCCAGCCGTATGTTATTTCCAAATTGCAACCCAGCTGAAGAAGTCTCTTCCTTTTTCCTCCTTTGTTTCCAAATTCCATTGCAGCTCGGTTTCTTCTTTTTGTCTTTCCCGAATTGTAGCTGACTTTTGTTTCTTATTTGCGCTAACCTTTTCCTTTTGCGATTGTCTTCTATTTCCAAATTGCTGCTGTTTCTTTCTTTTGTTCTTCTCTGATGCAGTTTTCTTTTCAAATTGCGATTGGCTTGTATTTCCTTTTTGTATTTGTCTTGTAGTATCCTTGTAGCTCAAGTCGCCTTTTTGTCTTCCCAGTGTCCGGCTCCTTCCTTTTTGGTTTGTGTTGAGCGCGGCTCTTAATTGTTGTTCAGCTTTTCTTTTCTTCTTTTCTGGCCTGACTTGTATTCTCTTAGTTGCAGCTAAAGGAGTCTTCTTGTTGTGTAGTTTCTTGAGCTAATCTTTCTTGTCCCGTAGCTTCTTCTTTTCCTTTTTGCTTTGGCTTTTGATAATAAAGTAGGCCCAAGATAATTAGTTAGTCCTTTGATCCTCAAATTAGAAGAAAATTCATGATTGTACTCAAAAGTTCTAAAAATATTAGAAAACTCGGTAATCATAAAATCAAAGAAAATTTTGGCCAAAATATGTAAAAACAAATCAAAACACAAGCCAATTTCTAACTAAGATTAATAAGAAAACCCTATATAAAATAGGGTTATCACAATGAATATGAATAGAAAATGAGATTGGCAAAAATGAGAATGTTAAGATGGATGTGTAGATATATTAGACTAAATAGAATAAGTAGTGAATATATTAGAAAAAAACGTAAGAGTAGACCCAATAGATGAGAAAATGAGGAAAACACATTTAAAGTGGGTTGGATATATACGTATGAGACTCTTAGATGCTTAAATATGGCGTATAGAGACTAGAAAATTATTAATTTAAATTAAAAGGTGAATGGAAAGATCTAAAAAGATTTGGAATAAAATGATATGAATTATCTAAATTTGAATGAGAAATATGTGCTTTAGTAAAAAGCGATGACAAGATATGATCCATATCGCTAATCTCACATAAGAGTATAAAGGCTTAGTTATTATTGTGCCATTGATTTTCATGAATGATTGGACATTTAATATTAGAATCATAATATCTCTACTCTAGAAATAGATAAAGATAATTGATAGCTTTTAATTGTCAATTATTTTTCATTTTAGTGGTTTGGTAGAGTAGAAATATTGATATATTTATTCTATTCTAGTAACTATGAATAGAAATCAGAAGTGAAAAGTAGACAATTGCCCTATTATTTACATGAACTAATAACTAAATTGACCAAATTATTAAAAAGATTGACACTACTCTAGTCATTTTTTAGGATTTTTTTAAAATAACTTTTACTTCAGTTCCCTTTGATCTAGTCTTTAAAATGCAATAATTTACTTTAGTTATTTTTTTAATTTTTTTTTTGTTTATTTATTTTTAGCCTACATATTTGTATGTAGTTTTAATTATTTACTTTTAATTTTTTCAATTTAAATATTATTTTCTCAGAGTAATAACATTTTCGTTGGATTGATTCTATCATTAATGGAATTCACAAACGTATACTTGTGTTCATATCATTTGGAATTAAGTTAATTATTATTTGATTATTTGTAATATTTATATTAAATTTTTATATCCTATTTCACTACATTATGAATATTCTTTTTTCTGATGTTTCTCACTGAAGGTCACGTTGTTTTGGGTCTTTGCCTAGTTGGGTCGTTACTGGAGATTGAGTCTTGCACATTTCGGCTTGAGAGCTTTTCAGTTTTGCTTGATTTTTTTGGGTTGAAATGTAATTGACCCGTTACATCTAACCAAGTTCAACGTTTGTTACAATTGCCTATCTTCTCATTTCTTGCATAATATCCATTTTATAGTTTCGAAAGTATCGTGTTTGTGCTTGGAAAAGGGACATGTGCCTTGGAACCTATGATTTTGCCATTATTAATATCTTGTTACTTGTTACATGCACTTTTCCGCATTATCAGTGTTGTTTTATTTACCTAACTTTGGCAGTTATGCTTTTGTAACACATCTTTCCACAGAGGGTGAGGGATTTGCTTATGCGTAGAACGAAGTTGATGTTTGTACTTGATGTTTTTATTTATCTGATGATGTGTGGGTTGTCGAAAATTAGGGTCTTGACCTCGGATATAGGAATCTCATTGATAGAATCTTGATTCCACATTTTAACTCTTTTTGTTCAAACGAAGTCTTGGTTTGCCACAAGCATATCAAGGCTTAGGGAGCTTTATCATGAGTATGGGATCTTGAATTAGTAATATTTGACGGCCCATGAGGAGTTTGTGTTGGCATGAGTAAAAAAGTTTGTTTCAGAGTTTGAATTTATTAGTTGCTCCTAATTTGTAGGTCTCATTTCCACTATTTTAAATTTTAATTATAATTAAAAGTATATCGCAACCTCTGACAAGTAGAATTATACGTTATTTGCTAAAGCCTTCAACCATCTTAAAACACATTATTGACTTGAGCATTGAAAAGTATGTACCTCAAAATTAATTTTAGAATATGTCTTGCGATAAGATATGAGAAAAAAAAAAAAAACCAGATTTTAGTATTCCTGATAATCGAGTAATTGATCATAATTTTGTCAATAACTGTTAACTTTTATAAACATGCTAAATTACATTTTTAATGATTAAAAATTAGAAGTGTAGAGTGTCAAGCTTTGACAATGAAAATGCTAAATCTAAAGTTTAAAGGCTAAAAATACGATTATTCCTCTTCTGAATTGCCAGCATTTCGAATCCTGATATAACGGGATCGCAGAAAGCCATTGATGACGGTACAAGCAAGACTTTGGAGAGATAATGTTGTTCCCTTTGAAATGGTCAAAAACATATATTTTACAGTATGACAGGTTTTACGCGCAAGCACAACCATTGCCCACCATCGGCTGTGCATTACTCCCGCTCTTGTAACTAACAAATAAAACCGCCAAACTATCAACCTTACAATTACCATTTTCTTTCCTTTACCCGATAACCGCCTCCTGTATCTAAAAATCTCTTCTTACCGCAGAAATATTTTTGTTTCCTCAGAAACAATTCTAGGGAAACCCGCTGGTTCATCATACCCAGCATTTGTTCTACCCACGGTAATGATTCTTTTTCTTTTTCTTTTTTCTTTTCACATTTCTGCTCTTTTGCTTTGATTTAGTAAAATGTGCATATTGCAATTGGTACTTGGAGCAAGATTTGTTGAACGTAGAGATGCATTTATTTATGGGTTTCGTTGCTTGAAGGTTCAAGATTTGTTGTGTTTATTTGTTTGTTGGGGGCATTATTTCAATCTCTGTGTGTACACAGCAGGAAGAATTGATGTGGACTTCTTAGCGCTGATCTGGGAAGAATTGTTGTGAACTTCTTAGCTGAATTGATTTTTTTTTTTTTTAATAATCGTCAATGATGCTTAAAATTATGTTGATAGACTCATTAAACCGGGATTTGATTGCTGAAGTTTGTTATAATTTCCAATTTTTCAAAAATAGGGAGGAATTTTTCACTCTATTGAAAATTTGGATAACCAATATCTTATTTTTGACATATAATGAAGAGGCATTCATTAGTCATTGTAAATAAATATTGGACATCTCAATCATATATGTGACATATAATAGATAAGATAAGTGTCCGTTAGGAGGCAATCTATCTAAAGTTAGACTAAATAGAATAAGTAGTGAATATATTAGAAAAAAAACGTAAGTAGACCCAATAGATGAGAAAATGAGGAAAACACATTTAAAGTGGGTTGGATATATACGTATGAGACTCTTAGATGCTTAAATATGGCGTATAGAGACTAGAAAATTATTAATTTAAATTAAAAGGTGAATGGAAAGATCTAAAAAGATTTGGAATAAAATGATATGAATTATCTAAATTTGAATGAGAAATATGTGCTTTAGTAAAAAGCGATGACAAGATATGATCCATATCGCTAATCTCACATAAGAGTATAAAGGCTTAGTTATTATTGTGCCATTGATTTTCATGAATGATTGGACATTTAATATTAGAATCATAATATCTCTACTCTAGAAATAGATAAAGATAATTGATAGCTTTTAATTGTCAATTATTTTTCATTTTAGTGGTTTGGTAGAGTAGAAATATTGATATATTTATTCTATTCTAGTAACTATGAATAGAAATCAGAAGTGAAAAGTAGACAATTGCCCTATTATTTACATGAACTAATAACTAAATTGACCAAATTATTAAAAAGATTGACACTACTCTAGTCATTTTTAGGATTTTTAAAATAACTTTTACTTCAGTTCCTTTGATCTAGTCTTTAAAATGCAATAATTTACTTTAGTTATTTTTTAATTTTTTTGTTTATTTATTTTTAGCCTACATATTTGTATGTAGTTTTAATTATTTACTTTTAATTTTTTCAATTTAAATATTATTTTCTCAGAGTAATAACATTTTCGTTGGATTGATTCTATCATTAATGGAATTCACAAACGTATACTTGTGTTCATATCATTTGGAATTAAGTTAATTATTATTTGATTATTTGTAATATTTATATTAAATTTTTATATCCTATTTCACTACATTATGAATATTCTTTTTTCTGATGTTTCTCACTGAAGGTCACGTTGTTTTGGGTCTTTGCCTAGTTGGGTCGTTACTGGAGATTGAGTCTTGCACATTTCGGCTTGAGAGCTTTTCAGTTTTGCTTGATTTTTTTGGGTTGAAATGTAATTGACCCGTTACATCTAACCAAGTTCAACGTTTGTTACAATTGCCTATCTTCTCATTTCTTGCATAATATCCATTTTATAGTTTCGAAAGTATCGTGTTTGTGCTTGGAAAAGGGACATGTGCCTTGGAACCTATGATTTTGCCATTATTAATATCTTGTTACTTGTTACATGCACTTTTCCGCATTATCAGTGTTGTTTTATTTACCTAACTTTGGCAGTTATGCTTTTGTAACACATCTTTCCACAGAGGGTGAGGGATTTGCTTATGCGTAGAACGAAGTTGATGTTTGTACTTGATGTTTTTATTTATCTGATGATGTGTGGGTTGTCGAAAATTAGGGTCTTGACCTCGGATATAGGAATCTCATTGATAGAATCTTGATTCCACATTTTAACTCTTTTTGTTCAAACGAAGTCTTGGTTTGCCACAAGCATATCAAGGCTTAGGGAGCTTTATCATGAGTATGGGATCTTGAATTAGTAATATTTGACGGCCCATGAGGAGTTTGTGTTGGCATGAGTAAAAAAGTTTGTTTCAGAGTTTGAATTTATTAGTTGCTCCTAATTTGTAGGTCTCATTTCCACTATTTTAAATTTTAATTATAATTAAAAGTATATCGCAACCTCTGACAAGTAGAATTATACGTTATTTGCTAAAGCCTTCAACCATCTTAAAACACATTATTGACTTGAGCATTGAAAAGTATGTACCTCAAAATTAATTTTAGAATATGTCTTGCGATAAGATATGAGAAAAAAAAAAAAAACCAGATTTTAGTATTCCTGATAATCGAGTAATTGATCATAATTTTGTCAATAACTGTTAACTTTTATAAACATGCTAAATTACATTTTTAATGATTAAAAATTAGAAGTGTAGAGTGTCAAGCTTTGACAATGAAAATGCTAAATCTAAAGTTTAAAGGCTAAAAATACGATTATTCCTCTTTTGAATTGCCAGCATTTCGAATCCTGATATAACGGGATCGCAGAAAGCCATTGATGACGGTACAAGCAAGACTTTGGAGAGATAATGTTGTTCCCTTTGAAATGGTCAAAAACATATATTTTACAGTATGACAGGTTTTACGCGCAAGCACAACCATTGCCCACCATCGGCTGTGCATTACTCCCGCTCTTGTAACTAACAAATAAAACCGCCAAACTATCAACCTTACAATTACCATTTTCTTTCCTTTACCCGATAACCGCCTCCTGTATCTAAAAATCTCTTCTTACCGCAGAAATATTTTTGTTTCCTCAGAAACAATTCTAGGGAAACCCGCTGGTTCATCATACCCAGCATTTGTTCTACCCACGGTAATGATTCTTTTTCTTTTTCTTTTTTCTTTTCACATTTCTGCTCTTTTTGCTTTGATTTAGTAAAATGTGCATATTGCGAATTTGGTACTTGGAGCAAGATTTGTTGAACGTAGAGATGCATTTATTTATGGGTTTCGTTGCTTGAAGGTTCAAGATTTGTTGTGTTTATTTGTTTGTTGGGGGCATTATTTCAATCTCTGTGTGTACACAGCAGGAAGAATTGATGTGGACTTCTTAGCGCTGATCTGGGAAGAATTGTTGTGAACTTCTTAGCTGAATTGATTTTTTTTTTTTTTAATAATCGTCAATGATGCTTAAAATTATGTTGATAGACTCATTAAACCGGGATTTGATTGCTGAAGTTTGTTATAATTTCCAATTTTTCAAAAATAGGGAGGAATTTTTCACTCTATTGAAAATTTGGATAACCAATATCTTATTTTTGACATATAATGAAGAGGCATTCATTAGTCATTGTAAATAAATATTGGACATCTCAATCATATATGTGACATATAATAGATAAGATAAGTGTCCGTTAGGAGGCAATCTATCTAAAGTTAGAAGCGGTCCCCTACTTCGGGTGCCCCAAAAAGAGTTAGGAATTAGAAGGTATGCAATTATTAAGTGTTTTACTCCTTACAATTCCTGAAAAAAAAAAATTATTTTGGGTCAAATATAATACTTTTAATGAATTATTAAACACATAATTTTATATTTATATATTTACTTCTTAAATATGATTATTCATAATTGTTATTAATAATATATTAAAAATTTTCATTTTAAAAATAAATTCTTTTTTGAATTGATTTTTTTTTTTTTTTGTAAGTTCTGACTGTTTTTTCAGAAGCGTAAATTAAAACACAGTAAATAGGCCATTAATTTTGTATTTTTACTTTTGTTCTTACTTTTCTAAGTATAGGACTGGTCATTATAAAGGATATTATAATTCTTTTAAGCTATACTTTATGGAGATAAAGAAAAAAGAGAAATTTGAAAATTTTTTAAATGAAAGGAGTATTAATTTATTTAATTTTGTAAACC
Organism: Gynochthodes officinalis; assembly: GCA_020080225.1. NCBI lineage: Eukaryota > Viridiplantae > Streptophyta > Magnoliopsida > Gentianales > Rubiaceae > Gynochthodes > Gynochthodes officinalis. The sequence continues at coordinate 7,176,079 of CM034622.1, forward strand.
TTTTATTTGTAATAATAATTTTTTTCCATTATTTTGCCTGAAAAAATATTTAGCTGTTAATCTTTGCACATACCCCAATCTGATGTGCATGTATAAAGGAACAGCAGATATGTTAACACTATAACTGTCCATTGGTTTTACTCCAGTTTAAACCGAAGACGCTGAGTAACGTTGATAAAACCTCCGAAAGGTAATCTGATCTAACAGCATGCTGCCTAAATACCAACTGTTAAGAGAAAAAAAATTTCTGGTGTAAGTAACAAGGAATTTCCCCCCGTCTGTAGGACGTTTCGTTTTAAATTTTTTATCATTTTCATTTGAAAAATGAATTTATGTTTTGAGGAAGCAAAAACAGTGGTCCAATTTACGGAATGCTAAATAACATAAAATCCTAGAAATATATCAGCGTTCGAGACATACATAGTATTTGTTGCTACTTGAATTCAAGAAATGATATGGAACCTTTTTTTATATTTGTCCTCTGAGAATTTGCATCTTTGGGCTCTTCTTATCGACTTCCGTTCTGTAATAAGCTTGCGCAATGAAATCCCATATTCAATTCTTTTGGTGGAGTATTTTCTAAGGATTTCCTTTGAATTCTCAAAACAGAGAAGTTGCATCAAGAACTACGGTGTAGGTCCGGATCCAGCACCTTATATTGATTCGGCCATTGCCTTACAAAATTTTATCAAAACAGAAGGATAGAAGATGGGCCAACAACCAAAAAGTTCCCAAATATATATATATATATATCATACCCCAATTTCCCTTGTAGACAAAGTGATATTCATTGGATTAAGTATAATTGAAATTTGATGGAAGCTGCAATGCACTTGTGTGTCTCTTTCTTTCTTCCTCGTAATTTTGTTACTTGATTTTGCAGATTTTAATCTGTCTGTCTGTCTGTCTCTGTCTACATGCACATATGTGTCAAGTAATATAAACGTATCCTCATCAAGAATGAAGCAGTTTGTGTTTGACTTGTTATAATTCAAATTTTGGTAGGCTTAGAATGGCAACAAAAGCAAAGGAACCCCATCCTGGCAAGGAGAGGAGAGGGATTTCTCCTTCTCAAAGGAAAAGCTCCAGCATTTTGAAACAAGCTTCTCCTAATAACAGAAATGATTCAACAACTTCTGAGAGAAACGTTCCAAATTATCTCAAGCCAACCGCTAGTTCAAGTCTTGATCCATCTAAGCAGCACGTCAAGAAGGTTTCTTCCGGTGACAACCTAAGCAAAGCCACTGTAGCTAGAAGAAGATCTTTGGAAAAGCCCCTATCAGTATCTCACGCACAAAAAACAGGAATTTCACCCAATGCTAGGGAAAGAAATATTCGATCTTCCTCTTTTACCTCTAGGACAACCACTTCACAGAAGCCCCTTTCAGATAGATTATCGAAAGTGTCAAAAGATGCCTCTAAAGATCACTCCTTGCATCCAAGATCAGTTAGTGTGAAAAAGAACAGCATGAGAGAGAAGAAACAAAACACTCAGGGCAGTGCAACTTCAAGGGAAGCACCAAGAACAAGCACACTAGGTGAAGTTTATACTCATGTGGCTGATATTCCTCAGCTCGAAGTGCAAGAAGATCTTGGTTCATCTATGACTGAAGCTGATGAAGCACTGTTAAATGTTGGAAACAACAATGCAGTACCAGATGAACTTGCAGTCGTTGAAGATAAGGTATATGTGAGTCTTACAGAATCTGAACATAAAGGCGATGAAGCTCATGAACTTAAGATAGTTGAGTCCTCCATAATACCAAAACAAGATAAAACTACTGATGATAAAATTGAAGAACCAGAAGACGAATTACAGGATGGAGAAATTACTTGCAATGATGTACAATTAGAAGAACATGGTGAAATAGAAAATGATATCAGCCATCCAGAAGAAAATGTTGAACAAGGGCCTAGAGCTGAGGTCGAAAAGATAGAAGATGGAGGGGCAGGCGAAGATTTCAATGGTCAGACACTGGAGGGAGAGGAAGAGGAAGAGGAAGAGAGTATTGCTCAAAGCAAAGCAATTAATTTGCCTGCAAAAGAATCCGCAGAAGATGTCGCCAAAGAAGTGAAGCAAGATACTGATAAGGCAGCAACAAAGCCAGAAGTGGTCCAAGGGAAAAAGGATTCAGCTGCATTGTCCAATGATGTGATAGAGGAGACAGCAAGCAGGCTTCGAGAGCAGAGGAAGAACAAGGTGAAAGCATTGGCTGGTGCCTTTGAAACCGTCATATCGTTGCAGGAGAGCAAGTGATAAACAAAATTTCCTAATTATCATAGTGGGTGTAATCCCCAAAACAAAAATCATTTCCAAATGGAGGTTTGGACTGCAGTTGAGGAAGAAATTTATACCGCAGTGTACAGCTTTCAGGCTGAAAATCATTGTAGAACACGATGACTTTTATATTGCTGGAATTTGCACGATTGCCCATTTCAGTCAGGAAGTGTAAAAGCTATTCATCATGTTCCCTGAACCAAAGATTTATACAGAAATTTGTGCTTTTGCTTCAATTGTATTTGTGATTGTAGGTTTGTTTCCCTAGTATTTGCTAGTTGTTTTAGATTTGAACATCTGCACGAGCTGTAAATGTTCCATTTTTATATTTGATGGGATGAAGCTCTCTTAAGACCGATCCAAGTTGAAGCATGTAGAAGTTTCGCTTATAAGCTCATTATCACAACGATAACCGTTCAAACACACAACAGGCATTTTTCGTATTAGGCTCTTTCATTAACAAATGAAAATATAAGCTAATCTAACATCTTTTTCCACGTCATCTAATTCCTTATTTTGCATTTTGGCCTAAAAGCACTACCAAAATCTTTTAAAGATAGGATTGTCTTGACATAGGTATGCTTTCGACTATGCCAACCTATGATAAATGAAGTCATTATCATTCTAGTTATATCTAAAATCAAACTTGAGTTGAAGTTCTTGATCTTTACAATTCCTTCTTGACAATCACAAAACTAAGTTTTCACAATTATCTTGGCCAACATTTGTAAAGAGTAAATTGCAAAAAATTACCATAAACTATGACGAAGTAGTAAAACACTCCATAAAAGTTTAACTACAGCACTTTGCATTTTTAGATTTTCAATTTGACTAATGATATTTATAATGAAAATTTTTACTAAACTATTGTTATAGTGAATGAGTTGATACACACATGACAAATTTTTTTTTTTGAATTATTAAAATAATTATTGGTTAATGACTTTTCACATTTTTTTTATTGAACAGCCATTAATGGCCAATGGGATTGGTTACCTTTTTATTAAAACAACATGAAAAGAAATAGCTTTACAAATAAGAGCCAAAGAAGATAACAAAAAGCCATGTGGAAAGCCAAACAAATCTAAAGGTAGTAATTTGATCCCGGTCAAGGAATAGGAGAGACCGAATAGGGTTAGGAAGATCCTATATGCGATTGTAGGATCTGAAACACTTAGTCTGATACACTATCTTGGTCAAGCTGTCAACAACTGTGTTAGCTTTCTGGTAACAATGAGTAAAAGAGGTGAGCAAATTCTTGTATCTAAATACTTTCTGGATATAGACCCTCAATCGCCACGAAATAGATGATTGATCTTTGACCATATCAACCAATACTTTAGAATCACATTCTACTTTCACCCCATTCAAGCTAAATAAACTACAAAGTGCCACTCCTAGTAAAAGAGAACGACATTCAGCCCTCGTAGCTAATCCAAGTCCAAAAATATCAGAGTAGGCAAATATAAGCTGACCCCACATATTACACACCACTCAACCTCTAGAAAATGCACTCCCATTGTCAATAGAATTGCCATCAGTGTTCAACTTATAGGTGGTATGTGGAAAATACCACCAAACATGTAATATATGTCCTTTTGGACGGATCTTGGCAACATTATCAAAAAAATTATCCCATGTCACTCCTCGAATCTTCAAATGGGGAGATTGCAACCCAACTTTTTCCATCAACACAAACTCCACCTCCCTAATTATGGCCCAAAGAGTGAGCCTCTTTTGCTGATGGCTATACAAATTTCTCGTTTTCCAAATCACCTAACACACCAGTTGTGGAAAAATGCCCAAAGCTAATTTCAGAACCCAATGAGTACAAGAGGTAATCCATAGCTTCATTCATCTATAATATATTGGCTTATCGACACCTACAATACAAATTCGTTGCTCAAAATACATCCAAACACCTGAAGCCAACTCACCCATGGAGACACATGATCAATGTCCTTGACTTGAGGATGCCTACAACATGAGCACTTGGAAGGTCCCGCCACCCCAAATTTGTAAAGGGATACGTCCACTAGGATACAAGACGAAATCATTAGAGACATTAACCAAGCTATGGATTCACCCACATACTTCGACCATAAGAGCTGATCAAAAAAGAATCCTGAACCAGCATTTCGAATATCTTAAAATCTTAAAATTCTTCTTTTTCTTTGGATTACTTGCAAATTCCAATATTGATAACACTTCGTGCATAAACACTATTAGCATCAACAACTTTCTCTCAATCTCTATTTCTCCATTTCTTTTGTTTGTTCTTGAATGTCCAAAATTGTAGCTTGAAGTAAATTCATTCTAATTCAATTATCAACCAATTCAAAAATGATAGATTAGCAAAGCTGATTATGTGATTGACTTTGATTGACATGTATGCTAATAGTCAACTTGGAATTAGCTTTGGTTAAGTAATTGCAGAGGACTTTGGACATTTGATGGGTAAGTGTTATTCCAAAGGTTAAAAAATGTTGAGAGAAACTGGGTTAAATCAATTGAATTGAACCACAATAACATGTTAAAAATATCCCCAATTTGTTAGAACACATTAAGAGAGTTAAAAGTAGTAAGCAAGTGAGAGAAATCAAACCACAAAATACCAAAAAACCAAACACAAAAGGAACACAAGATTTGTACGTGGAAAAAGAGGAAAAACCACAGAACCCTTAAGTCCACCACCAAAGCTTCACCATCAATCAACGAAATATCAAATCCAATTTCCAACAAGTGCACAAGTGAGATATGGCATTAAACAATCAACAAAAACAATTAAATCTCAAACAAAAACAAAGTCTAAAAGCTTCACTAGAAAACTACAGCAATCTTACGAAATTTATATATTAGTTTTGAACTGTTAAAATCTGATCTCCACTATCCAAAACGTAAAGTATGATGTCCTCTACCAGTAGCAAAAATTTCAGCCTGATCAGAGTATGTTTTACCCTCCAATCATTAATTTGATGAAAACTACACAACCAGAAATTTGCTGAAAATTGTTGCAAAATTTCTACCACAGAAAATTTTTTTTTCTCAATCACGATTTATAGCTTTTTAAAATCTATAAATACTAGAGTTAAACCCATTACTAGGCCAAATAACTAACTCAATAATTTTGAACATTTTCCACATAAGTTGGGAGCCCAAAATCCAACAAATCTTCCCCTGCCAACTATATGGAGGAGTTTGCCATCTCGGCAAAGGAGCAACATCATTCAAACTTCCATCTTGGAAACGACTTGGTCAATGTAACATCACCATTTTCATCTGTATGATTCTTTTCAAGTTCAACCAACTTTTCATCTAACACATCGCGTATCCAGTGATATCTCACATCTATATATTTAAATCTAAAATGAAAAGATGGGTGCTTTCCAAGATGAATTGCACTTTGACTGTCAGAAAGCAACATATACCTTTCGTGAGAGCAGTCAAATTCCTTAAAAAAAACTTCTTCAACTATAGCAACTCCTTACATGCCTCAGTAGCTACAATAAATTCAGCGTTAGTTGTAAACAATGCCACGCATTGTTGTAACCTAGACTGCCATGACACTACTCCTCCTAGAAAGGTAATCAAATATCCTAAAGTAGATTTCCTTGAATTAATATCTTCAGCCATATCAGCATCAATATAACCACTAAGAACTAGCTTCCCATTTCCAAAACAATACTTCAAACTTGAAGTGCCATGGAGATATCTCAAAATCCATTTCATCACACTCGAATGCTCTCTACTAGAATTAGAGAGAAATCGAGTAATTGTGCTAATTGCATAGGCTATATCTGGTTTTATATTCACCATTGCATATATCAAACTACCAATAAAGAGTAAGGACTTTTTTCATGTCTTCCTTATCTTTCTCGATGACGGACTTTGCGTATTGCTCAACTTCATGTGGGTAACAAGTGGAGTGCTAACTGTTTTAGCCTTCTTCATTTAAAATTTCTAAACCACCTTTTCAATGTACTTCTTTTGAGATAGCCAAAGTTTCTTTGCCTTTTGATCTCGCAAAATTCTTACACCGAAAATTTGTATTGATGGCCCTAAATATTTCATAGCAAGTGACTTGCTCAACTCATGCTTCAATTTAGCAATCTTGGATGCACTTTGACCAACAATAAGCTTATCATCAACATAAAGCAACAAGATAATAAATCCATCATGTGAAAACTCTTGCACAAACACACAGTAATCAGAAGTAGTCTTCTTGTAAACTTGTTGTGCCATAATAGACTCAAACTTTTTATATTGTTGCCTTGGAACTTACTTCAAACCATACAAGCTCTTTTTCAAGTTGCAAACATAATCTTCTTTTCCTTTCACTCGAAAACCTTCTGATTAATCCATATAAATTTCTTCATTCAAATCACCATGAAGAAAAGTAGACTTATATGCTCAATCTCTAAGTTAAGGCTTGCTACTGAGCCTCACACAATTTGAATTGAAGATATCTTTACAATGGGCGAAAAAATATCTTCAAAGTCAACTCCCATTTTTTAATTGGAACCTTTAACAACCACTCTAACTTTGTATCTTGGTTTTGAAGAATTCTCTTATTGTTTCAATCTGTAAATCTACCAATTCTTCAAAGCTCTTTTACCCTTTGGTAATTTCACCAGCTCAAAGGTGTGATTATGATATAAAGATTTAATCTCAACCTCCATAGCACGAACCCACTACTACCTATCCACACATTCCATGGCTTCTTCATAGTATTCAGGTTCTCCCCCATTAGTCAAAAGTTATACTTATCATGAGAATATCTAGAAGAATGTTATCTATCTCTTGTAAAATTTTTCAATGGAGCTGCATGTGAATTTGCTCTAAGATTTTTGGGTTGACTTCCATCAACATCATTCATAGGATTATGTAAATTATCATCATGTTGATCATCTCTAATATCAGCTTATTGCATCACAATTTCAACTTCCCTTTCAATTTTGTCAAGCAACTACACCATAGGATTTGGATCAAACTCTATGAGGCCATATTACACATGTGAATCAATTTTTCCTGCCTTCTTAATATCATTAGTGGTTTGGTTCTCGTGAAATATCACATTTCGACTTCTCACAAGTTTTTTCTTTATTGGATTATATAATTTGTAACCAAACTCATCTTGACCATAGCCAATGAAGATGCATTATCTAGTCTTTGCATCCAACTTTGACCTCTCATCTTTCAGAACATGGACAAAAGTTTTGCAACTAAATACCCTCAAATGATCATAGGAGATATTCTTGCCAGTCCAAACATTTTGTGAAACATCACCTCACAAAGCAATTGTAGGAGTTAGATTAACAACATGAGTGACAATATTGACGGGTTTGTCGAAGCCCACAAAATAAAATCACTGATCCTCAAGTGATTTTAATTTTATTTTTTTTTTGCAGCAGTAGCGGACCAAGTTTTGAACAATAAGATAAGAATAAAACAAAGTGGAATTTCTAAATGATTAATTAAGTTACTGAAATTCTGAAAATTAAAAAAAAAGTATTAAGCTAGTAAGAAAATATAAAAGAATGAAAATTACTAAGTTTACCGAGTTTCCAATCCAAGGGTTGATATCATTCAATTGCATCACTGATCATAGGTCACGAAAAAATAATCTTACAAACTCTAATATTTAACTTGAAACTTATTACGATAGCCGTAATAAATTTCAATTTCCTAATATAATTGACCAAGCCCAATACTCAAATCAAAACTTACCATTAATTGACTAGGCATGATAGCATTCCATATCAATTTAATCATAACATTAAGATCTATGAAAATAGTTAAACTAAGATTTAAGCACCAAGATAGCTGCAGTAAATTACTCTTGTCCCGTTAATTCCCCTGGGCTAAGCATGCATATTTCAAGTCATAAATATAAGTAACGTAGTTTCTACTTGGTCCACTTATTCATGACAACTATGGATCAATGAATTCATGGATAGCAATAGAATAAATAATGAAGAATTCATTTGTCAGACTAATAATCATCAATTATTCATAAGAATTAAATAAAAAATCAACAAGTACTTGAATAAAAAGCAAGAATATAAAATTAAGAACAAAACCTCACAATAATTGCAATTGAAATCAATCCTTACCTTGAATTTGAAAAGAGAATTTAGCCACTCATGGTGGCATACATGGCTGCTGGAATTTCTAAGAATAATTCTAAACTAAACTAAAGGAAGAAGAAAAATAACGTGAAGTTGAAGAAGAGAAAAAGTTAGATTGGTGACTGCCTTTTTGTTTACTACCGTATGTTTCAATGAGAAAAGAAAAGAATGGCTGCTCTCTTTATATAATGTCTTGAAAGTCCTTTTGTTGTTTTGGTCTAAACTCATAAAAAGGAAAAACAAATGGAACACAAGAAAGGTGACAGTTGGATTGCACACTTTTTCTTTCCTTTTCCCGAAATTAATTTTTGTCTTAACAATTTAGCTGCTGGTGCATCTCTTTTTTTTTCTTTTGTTTCCTATTCCTTTGTTTTTTACTTGTTTGTTTCCTTTTTCTTTTCTTTAACCAAATCTGCCTTGTTTTCTTTCGTTTCCAACTCTTGAATGAATTCTTTAGGCAGCTGCACCTTTTTTTTTTAATTTCCTATTGCCGAATGAATTGATTTCCTTTTTGTCTTTTTTTTTTCTTCTTGCAGCTTCTTTTGTGTTCCAAGGCCAGCACCCTATGTCAAGCAATAGGAAATTTTTTGGATTTTTTCTTTTTCCGCTTCAATTGTTGCCTTTTATCAACTTTTCCTCTAATTCACCATTTTTTGTACCTAAAACAAAAAGTATATCAAAACCAAATAATTTCTCTTAAAATTCAAATTAATATTAAGCAAATATTAAGAAGAAATATATATATTTTAAGCCCTATCAAATCCCCCCACACCTAAACCATGCTTGTCCTCAAGCATGCATTAGATTAATATCTTCCTTTCCATTTCTTTCCCTTTTCAACCCATTCACAAAAACTCAAAATCATCACACATTAGACATCAAGATTGGAATAACATTCCAAAGTAAAAGTATTCATAGCCCAATTTCCTTAACAAAACATATGCATCCCATTAATCCCAACAATTTCATCAAAATCAAATGCACAAAATGTGGTAACCTTTCATAGTTGCACTCTAATCACTCAAAGTGTTTAGGGGTTCATTCAACACTCAAATCAAACATGGCATGTCATTACTATAGGCTTGCTTATATATCACATCTCCACCACTTATAAATATGAATTCATGCAAAAATCAAAGGGTCTTGAAAATTGTTGTAACAGGGCTTAGGTAAAGGTAGGTAAAAAGATAGGAAAATCTTGGCTACAAACATCAAGATATAGGAACTTCTTTGCATGACTCAAAAGCAACAATAACAGCACATTAAAACCACTTCCTTATTCCAAATACATGTATCCCTTTTTTGCAACTTCATCATATAACTGGACTGTTTTGTATATAATAAATTTACTTTGTCCAATTTTTGTAGGGAATACTTTCACTTTTCTCATCTTTTTTTCTCTTTTTTTTTTTTTTACACTTTCCTTTTATTTTTTTCAGTGGTTCTTTTCTTGGAAATCAATAGAAATTTTATCATGCAATTCATTCCCACATACCCTTGACAAGGGTTCAACAATGGTAAACAAAAACAATGGTTTAAGGCTAACGAAGTGTTGTTATAACAAGGAAAGACTAAGGCTCAAAATTGGTTGACTAGGGGTATATGTAATAAAGGTAAGCTTTTTAGAAAGTTTAAAATGGATATTCCGAAATGCCCTTATCATTTCAAAGCATGAATCCAAAATGTGATCTCAACATGCATAACAAAGCAAGTTCTAGAATGAACATACCATATTTGTCAACACTCCACAAAGAAATATGTGAGCAAGAAAAAGAAAATACTCTTAGGCTCAAATACTCACAATGGGTTCAATGTATCAAATATTGCACATTCTCTTTCAATTCAATCATCAAAATCAATGAGATGCTTTTAAAATTTTCAAAACAAAGTCTAATCATACTTGCTCCTTTTCATGCTTTCCAACTCAACTACTAATGCATGTTAACCATTCTAAACAAGTATCAAAGGTTTAAGAATTTCAAGGAAGACATTTGAATAGTTAAAAAAATTTTACATACCAAAATAGCCAATCACCAAAGCATAAAAATATCCCCCCACACGTAACGCATACATTGTCCCCAATGTATGAAAGAATTGTGCACGCAAATCAAAAAAGAAAGGAAAAAAAGGACAATGGAATATAAAACTTCACTGAATTGCAGCACAAACAATAAGGCGCGATGGTGAGGGTAAGCATGGAAAATGTTTGTGAGGTGGTGAAGGACTATATAGTGGCGAGGCACTATTTGAAGGCAAAGGGCTAGAGCGAAGATGTCGAGGCAGGCTAAGGGAAGAACGGTGAGTGATCGATCGACAGACTGACGAAGGCAAGAACAAGGCTAAGCTGTGATGTGCATTAGAGAGAGAAGTAGAGAAAGAGAATGAGTCAATAAAAACTCTTATTGATGATTTTGTTTAAAGAACAAATCAGGAACAAAAAACAAAAAACTTAAGAGAAAAAAGTGTGCAGTCACGCTTAAGAAAATAAAGTCCTCTGCTGCAATCAACAATTAATTTCATTAGCCATATAAAGAAAGGAAAGAAAAAAATAAAATTAATAACGAGAAATAAATAAATAAATAAAACAAACAAGAAATTCTTTTGGGTTGCCTCCCAAATAGTGCAAATGGTTAACGTCGTTACAATCAATATCTCTATTTTGCATTAAAAATCTTGGTAAATAGGGAAGGTTAACTTAATGTCAATCAAATTCGAAACATTAACCTCGTCATGAAATAGCTTGAGTCTATGCCCATTTACCTTAAAAATCTTCCCTGTTTCCAAACTTTGGATCTCAACTGCACTATAAGGGAAAACCTTAGTAACAAAAAATGGGCCAAGTCATCGAGAACATAACTTATTGAGCATGAGCTTTAATCTAAAATTGTATAACAACACCTTTTGCCCCACATCAAATTGTTTTCTCACGAGAACGTTTTCATGAAACAATTTGGTCTTCTCTTTATACATCTTTGAATTTTCATAGGCATCTAATCTCAATTCTTCCAGCTATTGCAACTACAATTTCCTAGAGTTTTCAGCTTCATTCAAGTCCATATTGGTTTGAAAACCAACTGATACGGAGACATCCCAATTGGAGTCTTGTACGCAGTTCAATAAATCCATAATGCATCATCTAGGTGTAGGCTCCAATCTTTCCTCCCTGGGTTGATAGTTTTCTCCAAAATGGCTTTCACCTCACGATTAGAGATCTCCAATTGGCGATTTGTTTGAGTATGATATGCCTTTGCTACTCGGTGATGTACTCCATATTTTTTTAACAAGGCCTAAATTGTCTTATTGCAAAAATGGCTTCCTTAATCACTGATGATTGCTCGAGGTATCCCAAATCTACTAAAAAGGTTAGTGGCCTTTGCTGCTACCCATTTTGAAAAATAATCAACTGCTAAAAGAATGTAGAAATTTTCACAAGATGAAGGAAAAGGTCCCATGAAATCGATTCCCCAAACGTCAAATATTTCACAAACCAAAATAAGTGTTTGGGGCAGCTCATTTTTATGGGACAACATACCTATTCATTGGCATCAATCACAATTTTTACAAAGGCCACTATCCAACACCTTCCTAGTAGTTCTTTTAGGTCAAAAATGACCTCCACAAGCAAGATTATGGCAAAAAGCATTGTCAGGGACACATCTCCTAATGACTTGATCAGAGTAAAATTTCCAAAGATATGGTTCATCCTAAACATAATAGTTTGCCTCAGCTTTTATTTTTACCCTTATGGATGTATTTAAACCACTTGGTAGGACTTTGACAACCAAATAATTAACAATATTGGTGTACCAAGGAACCATACCTTCGAGTTGAAATAGATGTTCATCAGGAAAATTTTCAAAAATGGGTAGTGATTCTTTTTCCCGAACTAACCTGCGCAAATGGTCAGCCACCAAATTTTCGGCTTCTTTGCGATCTCTTATTTCAAGGTCAATTCTTGGAGTAGCAAAATCCATCTAATGAGGTATGGCTTTGATTCCTTCTTGGCAAGTAGGTACTTCAAAGCTGCATGATCAGAATAAATAATTACTTTAGATCCAAGTAAATATTATCTAAATTTATCTAAAGCAAGAACAATTGCCAAGAGCTCCTTCTCAGTAGCAGTATAATTGCATTGGGTGGCATTCAATGTCCTTGAGGCATAATAGATGGCGTGGCTCTTTTTATCAACTCATTGGCCCTCCTACCGCATAGTTGCTTGCGTCACACATGAGTTCAAAGGGCAAGTTCCAATCTGGTGGTTTACAAATAGGTGTTGTCGTCAACAAACTCTTGAGTTTATCAAATGCCTTTTTACAATCATCACCGAATTAAAAAACTACATCATTTTGGAGCAAATTGGTCAAGCATAATGCAATTTTTGAAACATCTTGAATAAATCTGCGGTAAAATCCTACATGGCCAAGAAAAGCATGTATTTCCCTAGCATTCGTAGGGAAAGGTAAGCTCACAATAAGATCTATTTTAACTTTGTCCACTTCTATGCCTCTAGAGGAAATTACATGTCCTAAAACAATACCGTCATTTACCATAAAATGACATTTTTCATAATTTAAAACCAAATTAGTTTCTATGCACCTTTTTAGAATTTTTGTCAAATAGTCTAAGCAATTATCAAATGAGTCTCCATAAACAGTAAAATCACCCATGAACACTTCTATGCAATTCTCTAAGAAATTAGAAAAAAAATACTTAGCACGCATATTTGAAATGTACTTGGAGCATTGCAAAGACTAAAAGGCATCCTTCTATATGCAATGTCCCAAAAGGGCAAGTGAAAGTAGTTTTCTCTTGGTCCTCTTTAGCAATAGTAATCTGGTAATAACTTAAAAATCCATCAAGAGAACAAAAGAAAACTTTTCCAACCAATCTTTCTAACATTTGGTCTATGAAGGGTAGAGGAAAATGGTCTTTTCTAGTTGCTAAGATCAGCTTTCGGAAATCAATAACCATTCACCACCCATTTTGAATCCTCATGGGCACCAATTCATTATTTTGATTTTTTACCACCGTGATCCCAGTTTTCTTTGGCACCACATGAACTTGGCTTACCCACTTACTATCCGAGATTGGGTAAATAATTCCTTCAGCAAGTGGCTTAAGGACTTCCTTCATAACCACTTCTTTCATTATCATATTCAACTTCCTTTGCGTTTCCCTTACTGGCTTAGCATCTTTTTCAAGAAAAATACGATGCATACAAATTGCTAGACTTATTCCTCTAATGTCGGCTAGCTACCATCCAATTGCCAATTTATGCTCCTTTAAAATTGCCACTAACCTCTCTTCCTGGTCCTTTGTTAACTGTTTTGAAACTATGACAAGAAGAGTCTCATTATCACCCAAATATACATATTTAAGATGATTGGACAATTTCTTTAATTCAATTTTTAGGGCCTGAAAATAGGAGGTAATACTTTCTCTTGAGATAAAGAAGGTTCAATATTAAAAAGTGTTGACCTTTCTTGTGTGTCTGTGGTACAGTCAATATCATTGCACAATTCAATAGCTTCTTCATCACTTAATTGTTCTTCCTTCTTAATGTTTTCTTCATCAAAAGTTTAGTGTGCAATGGAATCAAAAGTATCACTAGAGCAAACTGAATGAGCCTCAGGAGGATATTTCATAGAATAAAAACTATTAAATTTAACAATCTCCCCCATCAAACTCTACAGAGAGAACGCCCTCATCTACATCTATCTTTGCTTTAGCTTTCTTCATGAAGGGTCTCCCTAGCAAAATTGGGGTTGAAATTATGTTTGAGTCATCCTCCGTTTTTAGGATGTAAAAATCTACTGGAAAAATTAGCTCATTAACCTGCACCAAAACATCCTCAATAACCCCTTCAGGGTAAGCATTAGACCGGTCGACAAGTTGAATCACTATCCTAGTATCTTTTAAAGGACCCAAATTTAAATTTTTGAAACTTGAGTATGGCATGACATTTATATAAGCTCCTAAATCAAGCATAGCACGCTCAATTTTCTTATCTCTAATAACACATGGAATTGTGGACATACCTAGATCCTTGCATTTTTTAGGTAGAGATTTTTGAGTGAGCATAGCTGAAACATTCTTCCCTACCTTAATCTTTTCATTTCCCTTGAGCCTCCTTTTGTTGGTGCACAATTCCTTCAAAAATTTTGCATATTTCAGAATTTGTTTGATGGCATCCAACAAAGGTATGTTCACTTCTACCTTTCTAAAGGTATCTAGAATTTCTTTCTCATAATCCTCCTGTCTTGACTTCGCCAACCTATTAGGAAAAGGGGGAACAATTGTATTAGGAAATGTTGGCTTAGAATTAGAAGAAGGAGTTACCTTTGATTGTGGTTCAAGTGTGTATTCTTCTTCTTCTTTATTTTCATGCTCATTTGCATTCTCTTGTTTTTTTGGTAGATCTGGGCTGGTATCAATCTCTTTCCCACTTCTTAATACAATGGCACTTGCATTTTCTTTTGGATTTACCACTGGCTGTGAAGGTAACATTCCAGAATTTTGTGCCTCTAGCTTGCTAATAGATGTAGCCAGTTGGGTAATTTGGTTCCTTATAGCTCTTTGCTCCTGTTGCATTTTTTGCATATTAGTAGCAAGTGATTTAACAATGTCTTCTAAATACAGAGCCTCCCATACTCGAGTTCCAAATTGTTGGGAATTTTCGGCCATGTTGGAGATCAATTGCCTAGCTGCTGCAGGTGTTTCGTTCACTAATGCTCTTCCGCTGGCTGCATCTACCATACTCCTATCCATTGGTAATAATCCTTTATAGAAGTATTAGATGAAGAGTTGTTCAAGAATTTGATGGTGGGGACAACTAGCACACAGTTGCTTGAATCTTTTCCAATATTCGTACAGAGTCTCCCCACTAACTTGCTTTATCCCACAGATTTCTTTCCTAATATTTGTAGCCCGAGATGCAGGGAACAACTTTTCTAAGAATAACCACTTCATCTCATCCCATAAAGTGATTGAACCGAAAGGAAGGTAGTATAACCAATTCTTTGCCTTATCTCCTAAGGAAAAAGGGAAGGCTCTCAATTTGATCTGCTCCTCTAACACCCCTTGCGGTCTCATGCTCAATCAAACAACATGGAACTCTTTTAAATGCTTGTGCAGATCTTCACCTACAAGACCACGAAAGATAGGCAATAAGTGAATTGAACCAGATTTCAATTCAAAACCAACATCTAAAGGAGGAAATTAAATGCATAGAGGTTGGTGGTTTAAAGTAGGAGCCACCAACTCCTTTAACGTTTTATCTCCCAATTTTGTAAATTCAGTTATCTTCAATTCGGTGGATTCTGTTTCGATGTCCACCCTTGAAGATGAACCACTTTTCCTTTGTTTACCCTCTTTCTCAGTTGGTGAGCAGTCTTCTCAATTTTAGGATTGTATTCTAATTCGCCTTCTTGAGAAGCACAAGTCATACAAGAAAGAAAATATTGGTAAAATTTAATTTTCAAACCTAGAAACTAATTGGATCCCCAGCAATGGAGCCAAAATTTTGACAGGTTTGTGGAAGGCCGAAAAATTAATCACTGATCCTCGAGTGATTTTAAAATAAATGTTGCAGCAGTAGCAGACCAGGTCGAATCCCAAGCGAACTGAAATATAATTCCAAATTTTGAACAATAAGATAAAAATAAAACAAAGGGGAATTTTTGAATGATTAATTAAATTACTTAAATTCTGAAAATTAAGAAAAATAAATGTTGAGGCAGTAAGAAAATATAAAATAATGAAAATTACCAAGTTTACCGAGTTACCAATCCAAGGGTTGATATTATTCAATTGCATCACTAATCATAGGTCATGAAAAAATAATCTTGTAAACTCAAATATTTAACTTGAAACTAATTAGGATAGCCGTAATAAATTTCTATTTTTCTAGTATAATTGACCGAGCCCAGCACCCAAATCAAAACTTACCACTAATTGACTGGGTACGATAACGTTCCATATCAATTTAATGAAAGTAGTAAGATCTATGAAAATAGTTAAACTAACATTAAGACATCGATATAGCTACAGTAAATTAATCTTGTTCGGTTAATTCTCCTAGGTTAAGCATGCATATTTCAAGTCATAAACATAATTAACCTAGTTTCTACTTGGTCTACTTATTCATGACAATTACGAATCACTGAATTCATAGATAGCAATAAAATAAATAATGAAGAATTAATTTGTCAGATTAACTAATCATCAATTTTTCATAAGAATTAAATTAAAAATTAACAGATACTTGAATAAAAAGAAAGAATATAAAATTAAGAACAAAACCTCACAGTGATTACAATTTAAATCAATCTTTCCCTTGAATTAGAAAAGAGAATTTTGCCACTCATGTTGGCATACATGGCTGCTGGAATTTCTAAGAATTATTCTAAACTAAACTAAAGGAAGAAGAAAAATAATGTGAAGTTGAAAAAGAGAAAAAGATAGATTGGCAGTTGCTTTTTTGTTTACTACCCGTACGTTTCAATGAGAAAAGAAAAGAATGGCTGCTCTCTTTATATACTATCCCAAATATCCTTTTCTTGTTTTGGTCTAAACTCATAAAAAGAAAAAACAAATGGAACACAAGAAAGATGACGGCTAGACTATACACTTTTTCTTTCCTTTTCCCAAAATCAATTTTTGTCTTAACAATTCGGCTGCTTGTGCATCTCATTTTTCTTTCTTTTGTTTCCTATTTCCTTCTTCTTGACTTGTTTGTTTCCTTTTTCTTTGCCCGAATCTACCTTGGTTTCTTTTGTTTCCAATTCTTGATTGAATTCTTCAGGCAGCTGCACCTTTTTTTTATTTCCTATTGCCGAATGAATTGATTTCCTTTGGTCTTATTTTTTCTTTTTGTAGCTTCTTTTGTGGTCCAAGGCCAACGACCAATGTCAAGGAATAGGAAGTTTTCTGGATTTTTTCTTTTTCCGCTTCAATTGTTGCCTTTTATCAACTTTTCCTCCAATTCACCATTTTTCATACCTAAAGCAAAAAGTAAATAAATTTCTATTGTTCCAATATAATTGACCGAGCCTAGCACCCAAATGAAAACTTACCACTAATTGACTGGGCATGATAGCGTTCCATATCAATTTAATGATAGCATTAAGATCTATGAAAATAGTTAAACTAAGATTAAAGCATCGAGATAGCTGCAGTAAATTAATATTGTCCCAATAATTCCCTTAGGCTAAGCATGCATATTTCAAGTCATAAACATAATTAACCTCGTTTCTACTTGGTCCACTTATTCATGACAATTACAGATTACTGAATTCATAGATAGTAGTAGAATAAATAATGAAGAATTAATTTGTCAGATTAACTAATCATCAATTATTCATAAGAATTAAATAAAAAATTAGAAAGTACTTGAATAAAAAGCATGAATATAAAATTTAGAACAAAACCTCATAGTGATTGCAGTTGAAATCAATCCTTCTCTTGAATTAGAAAGGAGAATTTAGCCACTCATGGTGGCATACATGGCTGCTGGAATTTCTAAGAATAATTCTAAACTAAACTAAAGGAAGAAGAAAAATAACGTGAAGTTGAAGAAGAGCAAAAGATAGATTGGCGGCTGCCTTTTTGTTTACTACCCGTATGTTTCAATGAGAAAAGAAAAGAATGGCTGCTCTCTTTATATAATGTCTTGAATGTCCTTTTCTTGTTTTGGTCGAAATTCATAAAAAGGAAAAACAAATGGAACACAAGAAAGGTGACGGTTGGATTGCACACTTTTTCTTTCCTTTTCCCGAAATTAATTTTTGTCTTAACAATTTAGCTGCTGGTGCATCTCCTTTTTCTTTCTCTTGTTTCCTATTCCTTTGTTTTTGACTTGTTTGTTTCCTTTTTCTTTGCTCGAATCTGCCTTGTGTTCTTTTGTTTCCAATTCCTGAATGAATTCTTAAGGGAGCTGCACCTTATTTTTATTTCCTACTGCTGAATGAATTGATTTCCTTTTCATCTTTTTTTTCTTCTTACAGCTTCTTTTGTGTTCTAAGACCAATGTCCAATGTCAAGGAATAGGAAATTTTCTGGATTTTTTCTTTTTCCGCTTCAATTGTTGCCTTTTATCAACTTTCCTCCAATTCACCATTTTTTATACCTAAAACAAAAAGTATATCAAAACCAAATAATTTCTCTTAAAATTCATATTAATATTAAGGAAATATTAACAAGAAATATTTATCTTTTAAGCCCTATCAAGCATACAAATCTTCACCCCAAAAGGATCACAATAGCTTCAACTCAATTAGCAAACACCTAACTCTCTCAATTAGTGTCCTATTCATTCTTTCATCCAAACCATTCAATTGAGGTGTTTTTGGAGGAGTTTTCTAATGTCTAATACCCTATTGCTTGCAATATTTTTCAACTAGTCCATTTTACTAGCCACCGTTATCTATTTGGTGCACTTCAACTTTTGTCCAATATACCTTTCAACCAAAGTTTGAAACTCCTTAAACTTTTCAAGCACTTGATCTTTTGTTTCCAAGGCATAAATCCATATTTTATGGAATGATCATCAATAAAGGTAATAAAATAAGTTACACCACCAATTTTTGTACTTTCAATGGACCACAAACATCTGAATGCACCAAACCCAACACATTTGGCATTTTGTGAGGAGGATTGGTCTTGAAAGATACTTGGTTCTACTTTCCTTCAAGACAATGAGTGCACTTCTCCAAACTTGCACTCTTCACTCATGAAAGAACATTCTTCTTCATCACATTTTCAATTCCTTTTGCATTAATATAATTCAACCTCTTGTGCCATAACTATGATGAATGATCGTTCTCAACCAAATCCACAATGCTATTTGAAATGAAGGCTTCCATCAGGTATAAGTTTGCCTTCAACTTCATACCTTGGGCCACAATGAGAGAACATTTGTTGAATTTCCATTTTCCATCTCCAAAGTCATTGTAAAAGCCATCATAATCAAATTTCCCAATAGAAATCAAATTTAAATGGACATTTGGGGCATGCCTAACATCCTTAAACAAGAATGTAGATCCAATGTTAGTCTTCAAACAAACATCACCCATGCTAAAGTGCACCTCATGGCTATAGGGAGTTGGCAATACACAATAAGCGAAACAGGATCCAAAACTTAACTTGTGTAATTGCTAGAACCAGTAGAATTTTGGATCGATGGATGAAGCACCGCCACCACCTAGGGTTCTACTAGATTCATAAGATTTAAAGGCGCCACAAACTGGTCAAGTATGATAAGCCCATTGTTCTTTACAATAACGAAGAGATTGATTCATTCAAACACTCGAGGACGTAATATCAAAATTCTCAAAATTCATGTGTATTCGTGCTTATGGCCAAATGGCCTATTTATAGAGTACAGGGATATCTTAAAAAGGTAACAACTAAAATCCTAATCCTACTGTATAACTAAAGGGGTGACCAAGATTCCTTAAAATAACGAGGAAATAAAAACCCTAATGCCAATTGGATTTGGAAGTTTGGCCCTTTAAGGCTTCCTTCAAATTTACAAAATTTGGCAATTAAAATTACTAAATAATTCGGCCATAATTACCTAAAAATAATGCAACAAAATTAAATAAACAACTTGGCCCATGCGTCACTGTTCATGACACTATTCATGGCATTGTTTACAATACTATTCACGGTTTGGCCGCATGCTTAACAAGTTTGAATGTCAAAGATTAAGTCGTTTGGACATAACTTACGTCATTGGTCTCCACAATATGTCATAGTGGATTGAAAGTTTGGCGTGTAGCATGAACAACTCTTGGAATCTCATCATTCCTCCTATCCTTGAAAGGATTTGTACTTGAATCTTCAACAACACCATTGGGATGAACTCAACATACTTTGACCACCTTAGGGAGTAGAAGGAATAGTTTGGCCAGTGACAACGATGTCTTTTCTATTTAGCTCCTCTTGAGCCACTATTGTAATAGCGTTTTACCACAAATCTTTAAAGGGTCCAAGTTTGTATTGGAGTATGGGAAATTTTTCTTTCTCCAAAGACAAAGTCAATGTGTGGAAAATTGTCATCTTTGGCGTGCATATCTATGGCTCGAACAATCAAAACATTTTCAATTGATTTGGGCTCTTGGCTTTGACAACCCCCACTCAATGGATTTGCCCTATTTGCGGCTCGGGCTCTTCTTCCTTCTCAACCTCTTTCTTCTCATTGCTAATTTGGAGTTGATCTTCATAAACTTGTACATGGCAGATGTTCTCCCTTTGCTCATCATTTTCCACGGCTAGAGCACTAAGTAATCTCATGGTCACTAATGCTTCTTCTCCATTTGAAGATTCTTCATCACTTACCATTGAATGCATAGACTTCAAAGTAATAACTATTATCAGACTCACTATGAAAAATCTCATCCCCATGATCTAAGGTGATTATCACTCATTTATTAGGACATTGGGTAGCTACATGATCTTTGCCTTGACATTTAAGGCAAATGATATCTCCGTAGTATTCGGTGACATTCTTTGAACATTGTTGTAAATTTCGCAGCTTTTTGTACAGTTCTCTATTTTAAAAAGATGGAACAAATCTCTTTCTCATACTTGTTTTCATCTTTGCCCAAGAGCAGATATGGCGCAATCTATTTCTCTAGAGGTAATCCCACCAAAATATTGCATAGTCAGTGAATGCTACAGCTACTAGCTTAACCTTCTTTTCTTCAGAGTAATGGTGACAGTCAAATATTCTTTCAACCTTCTTTTTCCAGTCCAAGTATTCTTCGGGGTCTACCCCACCTTGGAAGGCTGAAATTTTCATTTTGATATGATTCCTGCAGAAGGTTAGTACAAACAAAAGCAAAAAAACAAAAATATGGAAAAATTTGTGGTGAGGGTGTATATGAGTAAGGTCTCAGTAATTTTCTATGTCTCACCCCTCACTCAACAATCTCTCTCTAAGTTCTTACTTAGGACAACACACTTTATCAATCCATGAGGAAATTTTGGCCAAGAGATAGCTCAAATAAGAATGTATGAATTTAGAAAATAAATATTTAAGGAAGACTAAAATTAGGAAACTAGAAAAACTAAATTCAACTTGGAATTAGAATTAAATATGGAAACTAAAACAAATAGGAAACAAGACAAATCCAACTACAAAGTGGAATTGAATAAAGAAAGCTATAAAAAGGGAATTAAATAAATCTGAATATGGAACTTCAAATGAAAGCACATATGGAATCAAAAAGGAAAACAAATTTGGAATCTAAAAGGCAACAAATAGGAAAGACTATTACAGGAATGTAACTCTAATTAGGAAAATCAATACAACTAGGAATCAATTCTTGCAAGTAATATCAATTAGGAAACAATTCTTGCAACCCTTTTTGTATAAAAATTTGGGCCAAGAGAGAGTACTAAAAGTGCAGAATTTCATCCAAATACAATTGAGAAAAGGGACAAGATTTTGGCTTAAGAAACTGCCCAAAAGAATGCAGAATTTTCAACCAGCAAAGTGCAGAATTTTAGTCCAACAACAATTGCTTAAATGCAGAATTTTATCACAATTCTTGAACCACTAAAACACCTTTTCAACAAGAATTCAAGACACAAGAATCAAGAGCACAGTACGAAATTTCCACAACAAAATTAAAGTGGGCAGTATGAGTAACAAGATAAAAATTCAGGAAGGCACTAAAATTTCAGTATGGTCCAAGATCAACTTTTAAAGCAATTTTGACAACAATAATTCAAGGATCCAAGGACAAGATTTCAGAAAAATAAGGAACAAGAAGTTAGGCATCAAGAATCAAGAAGTGTTCTTCTCCTCTTCTTCTTTCTTTCTTTCTTTCTTCTAGTTTGCTCTTTTCACTCTTTCTTTTTCTTTCGAGTTTATTCTTGCTGTTTTTTTTTTCACGGTTCTTTCTTCTTCTTATTCCTTTATTTTTCACAAGAAAAGAAAAACTCACAGCACCAAAATATCAACATGAAGAGAAAAAAAAAATAGTATGCAGCAATTTGATTAGGAAATTTCAACAATCAACACCACTTTTGTTTTTTTTTTTTTGGTTTTTTCTCTATTCTTTCTTCTTCTTATTTTTCTCACTAGAAATAGAAAATTTTAAAGAATAAATATATATATATATCAATAAAAATTAGAATAATTCACAAAAATCAACACAAAAATTATGAATGGACAACTTCAAGGAGTTTGGATTTTTCAGGATGGACAACTTCAAGGAGTTCAGATTTTTTTTTTTAAGAAAAATAGTTGGCAACGATTTTTTTTTTCACAGAATAAACAAAACCAAATTATCTACACAAAAGTGGTTAGCAAGAAAAGGTTTAACTGAGTCTCGAAAACTAGGGCTAAATAACTAATTTGACTACCACAAGAAAATAAAATTCAGCTACAAGAAAGATTGATATAAACAGAATTTTGGCTAAAGGAAAAATTATAAACAGAATTATGAACAAAATTTCAAAGTTACCTAAAGCTCTGATGAGCACCTCACGGCTATAGGGAGCCGGCAATACGCAATAAGCGAAATAGAACCCAAGACTTAACTTGCGAAATTGCTAGAACCGGAGGAATTTTGGATTGAAGGATGAAGTATCGCCACAACCTAGGGTTCTACTAGATTGATAAGACTCAAATGCACCACAAGCTGGTCAAGTTTTATAAGCCTATTGTTCTTTACAAGAATGAAGATATTGATTCACTCAAACTCTCAAGGACATAATATCAAAATTCTCAAAATTCATATGTATTCATGCTTATGGCCGAATGGCCTATTTATAGAGTACAGGGATGTCTTAAAAAAGTAACAATTAAAATCCTAATCCTATTCTATAACCAAAAAGGCGGCCAAGATTCCTTAAAATAAAGAGGAAATAAAAACTCTAATGCCAATTGGACTTGGAGGTTTGGCCCTTTAAGGCTTCTTACAAATTTACAAAATTTGGCAATTAAAATTACTAAATAATTCGGCCATAATTACCTAAAAATAATGCTACAAAATTAAATAAACAACTTGGCCCATTCATCACTATTCATGACACTATTCACGGCACTGTTTATAATACTATTCACAATTTGGCAGCATGCTTAACGAGCTTGAATGTCAAGGATTAAGTCATTTGGACCTAACTTTCATCATCGGCCCCCACAATAAGTCACAGTGGATTGAAAGTTTGGCGAGTAGTTTGAACAGCTCTGGAATCCCATCAGGGCACAAAATGGCTTTTTGGCATCAAGGTTTCATCCAAGACAAAATTTGAAGCATCTGTGTGGACTATAAAAAAAATTGCTATGTTGAGTAGTGCAAACATAGGATTAGTGGACATGCTCATCTTTAGACCTTCGAAGGCGCGCTTAAATGAAGTATCCCAAATCCATGCCTTCTTTTTCTTGAGTTGGTTCATCAAAGACAAAATTATTTTGGAGTAGTCCTTCACAAATCATCAATACTAGTTAGTTAGGCCAAGGAATGACCGAATCTTTATGGCACTGCTTGGTGGCTTTCAATTTGTGATAACTTATGCTTTCTTGGAATCCATGGGAATTCTATCTAATTCAAAAATGTGCCCTAAGAAACCTATCCTTTGTTGAGCACACAAACACAGAGGTTTTGGCATAGAACTCATGCTCTTACAAACTAGTTAGCATTCTTCTCAATTATTAAAGGTGGTCTTCGAATGTGTTACTATAGATCAAAATATTGTCAAGGTATACCACTACATATTGATTAATGAAGTCTCAAAATACATGGTTTGTGAGGGTGCAGAAGGTGGCCAATGCATTGGTTAGCCTAAAAACAAAACTCTAAATTCAAAGGCCTCATATTTCATCAATTAAGTAGTTTTGTGCTTGCCCCCCTCCTTGATTCAAACTTGATAATACCCTGAACATAGGTCAAACTTTGTACTTGGCATGATACAGTTGATCTAAATAATTAAACAATGAGTAGTATCGGGCATTTATTATTCATTCTAATCTTGTTGAACACTTGATAATCTACACAAAATTGTAAGGAGCCACCTTGCTTCTTCTAAAATAGTGTTGGGGCTATATACATTGATTTCATTAGAACTATGGCACTACCCTCAAATATCTCCATCAACTGCTTGTGAAACTCTACAATTTCTGATTAGGACATCTAATAAAGTGCACATGCTGGTGGTTTAGTCTTGGGAACCAAATCAATCTTGTGATCCACATCATGTTGGGAGGTAATCATTTGGGCAATTCATTAGGTACTACATTTTTTAACTCCTCCAATAGCTACTTGACTGAAGGTTTAAAAGGTCTTGATCTTTCCTCAATCTCATCCCAAGGCGGGCTAGATAGCTACCTCATTGTGCTTTAGGCCTCTCTTGAACTATAAGATTGAGAGTCACTTTTCATGTGACTTCCTCATCATTGCATGAATCATACACAGGTTGCTACCTAAGACAATTAGAGAGTTTATATGAGAGTAGATTACAATCCGTGTATCTCACAAAAACTTCATATCGATGATGAGTTTGAAATCATCCATTTTTACAACATGGAATCTAGTTTGTGTTGTGAATAAACCAACCTTCACCGTGCATCTGCAAGCAATGCCCACAGCTAGTTGGACAACAGAATTGATGGCCTTCACTCTAGTAGCGAACTTCTCTAACACTAAACCTAGTCACTCCACCCCAATGCTTGTAAGGTAGTTGTCCAAAACTGCAGTGTTCATCATCGCTCGGATAGGCTTCTCATTTACACAAAAGTCTACATACATGAGGCCATTATTCTTGCCACTCATTGGGCTCACTTGTTTGATCATGCCTAGCTACATCTTTTGGTATTTGCACGCTTCCTCTTTCTCTTTGTTTGGAGTTTGCACTTACTATGTTGAATTTGTGCTCTAAGGATGGCCCTATCATCTCCCTCTACATAGAGCCTTCCAATGCATTGCACTAAAAGAAAAGCATGCCCATTGCATCATATTCATCATCCAATTGATTCTCCTCACCATTTTCACTCAAAAATGGTTTTTCATGGTTTTGATCAATATTTTCCATAAGTAATACATTGATTAGCTTCTTTTTGGGGTATTCTGCCATTCAATGTGGCTTATTACAAATAAAAAACCCTTATTTTGGTCTAACTCTTAGGGTGGGGTTTGGGTTTTTTGTAGTTGGTTTGGCCAGCTGGTGTGTAGTTGTTCATGGAAGGCGTGTGATCTCCCCAGTCTCCCCTACTTTTTCCTGTATCAAGTTTGCCAAACTTGTTCTTACCCTTAAGAAGGTTGTTCTTTGTAGGCTTCCTTTTTTCACATAGTTTAGACTCGTAGTCCACTAAACTCTCAACCTGTGCAATCCTTGCTCTAGATCCTCGACCCTAACTCCATGCAACTCTTTTCTCACCCATGGCTTAAGCCCTTCCTTGAAAAGGAAGAGCATATTCTTTTTAGACATGTCCTTTATGCTTAGTAGGTAAGCCTAGAAGTATTGCACATAATCATAAATGGAGCCTGTTTGTCTCATAGTTCGTAAAGCGCAATGAGCCTATTCCCCTACATTATAGGGGAAGAATTGTCGCTTGACTCATTGTTTCAATTCTTTCTAAGTGTTTATGGCCAAACATCCTGCTTGGATGTCAGCCTTCTGAGGATGCAACCACACTTTGGCTTTATCTGAAAGGTAAATGGTAGCAGTTTTAATCTTTGTCACATCATCGCCAATGTTATTTAATTTGAAATACTACTTCATGTAAAAGAGGAAGTTCTTCAACTCTTTCGCATCTATAACCTTGTCGAATGCCTTAGGTTCGAGTTTTTTTAATGATATTCAAGAAAGGGAAATTATAGAAAAAAGTATAAAATTAGAGGAACTCCTTGTCTTAGACAAGAAGATCGAAAAATACTCGAAAACACATCTACAAAAACTTCATATAGAAATCCAAAAAGAAATAATTCTACTAATCAAGATACAGAATGAGGATCGAAGTCCTTAGATACAAGGAGAATTAGCCTCATTTTAGCGTGCAGTTCGCTATCATGGCTCGCAATTTCGGTAATTCCCTAGTGTTTCTCACCAACATGGCCTCAAAGGTTTGGACCCTTTCGCTCAACCACTACGAAGTGCCTTGATCCTTTTCAAGATCCATACTAAGATGAGCAAGGTCAGTCTCTACTTAAGTTACTCATACATTAAGGGAGATGGCCCATTGCTCATTGGAGTTGGTCAATCGCCATCTCCAAGACATCAATCCACTCTATTTGTGATCCTTCCATTCTTGAAATAAGCAATGGTAATACACTAGACTCTTAGCACACAATAAGGATCACTTCTTTTTCCTCACAAGACATTCTTATTGCAACACTAACAGAGCTTTGTCCCAAGTCTCTGGTTGGGTTGTCAAAGCCCCCAAAATTAATTCAGATATTCAAACTAGCTACAATTATAGTAATGGACCAGTTCGAATCCCACAGGGAGCTCTGTGTTGAGGGGGTTTCTTAGCACTTGAGATGAAAAGAAAAATAAAAGAAGAAGTTTAATACCAACTCTATAAGTAATAAATAAAGAAAAATTATAAAAGGAATTACTAGAAATATGTAAAAGAAATACTTCAGTCTTACCAGGCTCCGATCTAAGGAAGTGTAGTTGTACCGAATATATCTAGATCATAGGATTCTAAAGACACTTTTTCATTCAAGCATTTAACAGAAAATTTTGCAGGATAACCATGACAAAATTTTGAGTTTTCCTATTCTATTTGTTTGAACCTAGCATTCACAACAAACCTTACTAACAAATGACTGGGGGCGATAGCGTTTCATATCATTTGATAGTAGCACTAAAAACCTTGAAAACAGTTAAAAAAAACTAATAGTTGAGATAGCTACAATTGAAAATCTTTGCATCATTAATTCCCTTTAAATCACAAATACATGATTACTGTCACTTTACACACGCAAAAAGATTTAAATGCTACTTGTACTAATTGTTCCAGACAATTACGGATCAAGAACAAATAGATAGCCATAGGAAGAAAAATGAAAATAAGTTGTCCATTTATTTATCATTCAAAATCCATAAAAATAGAGTACAAGAACTAATGATTACTTGAATGCAAAAGATTATGAAACTATGAACAAAACCTCACTAAATATATTGGTATTAACACCCCTTGGAATGGAAAAAAAGTAATTTAGCCACTCATGGTGGCAAAACTATTCTAATTTTATTCTAAAAAGAAAGAGAAGTAGAAAAGAAAGGAAAAATACTACAAAAAAATGAAGGAAAAACTTATGTCTTCCAAGTTCCCTAACCCTCCTATTTATAACCTTATTCTCTAACAACCTCCCTAAAGACTTCCTAAAATCTCTCCAACAAATCTAAGTCTTTAAACCTTAAATTCCTAACCAACCATCCTATCTAATCTAATCCTATCTAATCCTATCAATTGTCTTCAAATCCATTCTAACTTGAATTACAAAAGTTGAAATCAAAAGACAAATTCAAATCTTGAAATTCAAGTTATCAGCTCTTTTTCTCAGCTCAAGACGTGGTCACGTGCATTTTCTTGAATTTCACCTCCAAGACTTCATCCTTTAAGGTGTGGGCAAGCTTTAACCAAAATAGTCTTCTGTTTTGGCTCCAAAAGTCCTTCTCTAAAAATCATCTAAATCTCCATTAAATTCCATTATTTCACTTTAGTCTATCAACTTCACTCCCTGTACAAAAACACCTCAATTTAGCCATTTTCATACCAAATAAAGTATTAACATCATAGTTTTGCTCTTATTATGGTAACAAATTAAATACTATCAAATACCCCACACCTAAACTATGCTTGTCCTCAAGATTGAAATGACAATTCAAAGGATAAGTATTCGTAGCCCGATTTTCTAAACAAAACACATGCATCTCATTAATCCCAACAATTTTATCAAATTCAAATATACAACATTTGATAACCTCTCACAAGTTGCACTCTATCCACTCAAAGTGTTTAGGGATTCATTTAGCACTCAAAGCAAATATAGCATGTCATTACCATATGCTTGCTTTATATCACATCTCCACCACTAATGAATATGAATTTATGCAAAAATCAAAGGGACTTAAAAGGGTTGTAACAGGGCTCAGGTTAAGGTAGGTAAACAAAAGGAAGATTTAGGCTAAATAAATCAAGATATGTAGGAACTTTCTTGCAAGATTTAAAAGCAACACAATTAACATTTTAGAACCACTTTTTACTCTTCTTTTTTTTCTCTATCTTTTTTTTTCTGAATAAAGTTGGACATCTTGTAACCCATGGAGCACATTTACTTTGTCCAAACCTTTCAAGGAATATTTTTTCACTTTTTGCCTTTTTTCTTTTTTCCTTTTCAAGTGGTTCTTTTCTTTGGAATCAATAAGAATTTAATCATACAACTCATTCCTACATACACTTGACAAAGGGTTTAACAATGGTAAATAACAACGGGTTAAGGCTAATGATGTGGTGTTATCACAAAGAAAAGCTTAGGCTCAAAATTGGTTGACTAGGGTAGATATAATGGAATGGCTTTTTAGAAAGTTAAAATTGACTAGTCCTAAACGCCCTTATCATTTCAAAGCAAAAACCCACAATGTGATCTCGACATGCACAACAAAGCAAGTTCTATAATAAACATACCATAATTGTCAATACTCAACAAAAAATTATGTGAGCAAGAAAAAGAAAATGCTCATAGGCTCAAATACTCACAATAGGTTCAAAAGCTCAAACATTGTACATTCTTATTCAATTCCATCATCAAAACCAATGAGATGCTTAGACAAAATTTTCAAAACAAGGCTAATCATACTCTCCCTTTTCATGCTTTCTAACTCAATCACTAATGCATGTTAACCAAGAGTTATTCTAAACAAGTATCAAAGAGTTAGGAATTTCAAGGAAGACATTCACATTTTTAAACATGCTTTGAGGGATTTTGCAAAAAAATTGACCAAAATAATTCAAAATCACAAAAGTTAATCACAAAAGCACAAGAGCACCCCCTCACACCTAAATTATACATTGTCCCCAATGTATGAAAGAATATAAGTTCACATTCACAAAAGGTAGTAAAATAGAAAGATAAGGGGGCAGAATCATTTCCCTGAATTACAAACATATGAGACAAGACATCCAAGGGAAAGGAGGGTACGCTGTCTTCTGTGGTTGAGAGTGTCAACATAAATTGAAAATCAAAAATACTTCTTCTCAAGTATGGGTACCTACAAATCATAGAAGAAGGTAATCAATAATAAGGCAAATGACACTCCCAAACTTAATCTTTGAAACGCAATTAGAAATTATAGTAGTAAAATAGGATAAGAAAGGACTTAGGATAGAGACATAATAAGTTCACAAAGATAGAGCAATGTAATCCCATTAAAAATCATTCTACATCCCTAATCACTTCCTTTATTTAGATGATCATAAACCACTATAATTTGCATATCGAAAGAAAAATTGAAAAGGGTCTGAAAAATTAATGAGTTAATAGAAGTTCAACACACCAAAGCACCAAGAAAAATATGAAAGTATGGTTGAAATAAAATAAAATGAGACTAGGCACAAGGAAAAAAAATTGAATAGAAACAAATCTCTATCACATGATAACATGGTGCACTACATGCTACTATGTGAAAGTTGGAAAACACTACAATGAAAATACACAAAACCATGCCATAGTTGGCCACACTACAACATGCTTTCTTTTAAAACACATTCTCAATGAAGTTCATACATTGCAAACCATTATTGTTTCAATTCTTCATACCTATATCACTATTGTTTAACATATATATTTCAACCCATTCTTTCCAAACTAGAAACTAAAAATAATCGAACTCATCAACCCATGCAAAAACTCTACAATTAGTCCCTTATTCAATCACAAAAATTAACTACAAGTACTGCCCAACATTCAAGTCAATCTCAAATGCCACAGAATGAAATTGAAGAAGCAATAAACCTTGTATGTCACAGGCTAGTAGCAAGAAAGTAACTAGGAATTTGGAGAATAAGATAGGATAGTACTCGCATATGTTAAAACTGAAATAAAATAAAACAGAAACTAATAGAAAAAGAAATCTGGTGAAGAAATAGAATAGGAGCAGTGGCTAGAGATCCCGTGGGCAGCTCACAAAAATTTCATCTCTTGCAGTCTTAAACCTTTCACAAAATCAACGTGGAGGACACATCCCAAGACTTGGGGAAAAGCTGAAAAATCACAGCCAACATCATTCACAGGAGAAAAAGAAAATGAATCTGAGATCTTCACTGGATTTATTTGGAAACCAGTGGCCATGGGATATGGATGTGTATTGTTACTAGGACTGGCTACAGGTGCATAATATTCTTAACTGGGAAACCGGAGTGGTTGTGGTGTGATGTGACCGAGCAAATGTGGGGAGAAGACTCCTGTAGAGAGGAAGGTGGAGAAAAGTGCAGCGGCAGTGGCCGTGGAGATGTGGGTTGAGCCGTGGTGGTCCGATGTGGGCGACGTGACTGAACAGCGATGGACTAGCGATAGCCTAGCGATGGCCTTGTACTACCAGAGAGCTAGAGAACTGCAACTGGAAAGAAGTAGACAATAGCGCCCCCAAAATATGGTGGTGGCTGAGCAATGGAGGCGGCTGGATTGGTGGCGGAGTGGTGGCCTATTTTTTCTGCCAGGTGGTGGTGCTGCGGCGGAGAGAGGCGGTTGGATTGGCTTCGGTACAGTGGCTGAGCAATTTTTGAAGAAAGAAAAGAAATTGGGTTGTTCAAACAAGGGGAAAAGAGTCAGCTGCAAGCCTGCAATTGGAAAAAAGAAGAGAAGAATTGGGTTGTTAAAAACCCTTATTTTGAAAATAATTTTTTTTTCCTTCTTGAATTTTTTTTTTTTTTGAATGTAAGAAAAATAGAAGGCCAAATAAAATAAGGCATGGGCACGCCTAGGAAAAAGGGATCTTCGGATGAACATCGTGAATAAAATCCAGAAGACTATAGATATTAATGCATGGGCACGCCTAAGGTGTTAAAGTCTTCTGGATTTCTTTATTAAGACTATCATTGTTATGGCGTGGGCACACCTAAGCAGCACTAGTCTTCTGTTTTTTTTTTTTTTTTTGTGGAACTTCATGAATGAAAATAAAACCTGCATTGCAAAAACAATTAAAATCATTACTTATATAAAGAAAAGAAAAGAAAAGAAAAGACAAGAAATTTAAAACTGCATTGCAAAAATAATTAAAATGATTAGTTATATAAAGAAAAGAAAAGAAAAGACAAGAAATTAAAAAAAAAAAGAAAAAAAAAGTAAACAAAATCAAGAAATTCTTTGGGTTGCCTCCCAAAAGCGCAATTGTTTAAAGTCGTTATGCTTGACCATTCTTTCTCTCAAGTTATTAAATCTTTACAAGTTGTTTGGACCACACTTGCATTTTCTTTATTGATTTTAGATGATTTGGTAAGGGGTTCAATTCTAACTTAGGAGCCTGCAAAACAGAAAGCAATAATTTCTCATGGGAAATCTGAAATGAATCCTTCAAATTTAAAGGATTTGCAGGAATTTCCAAGACATATTCTTCACTTATATCCTCATCCCCTTCTAACTTTGCACTTAGGTCCGCAAAAAAAAGATCATTCTCTTCATCAAAAGCATCTTGCACAATAGCATCCACAATGTCAATAGAACACAGGGAATGAGTGTCAACTGGATGTTTCATTGCTCCAAAAATTTTAAACTTGACAATTTGTTCATCAAATTTTATAGAAATTGTGCACTCATCAAGATCGACGTTAGTCTTAGCTGTCATCATAAAAGGTCTCCCCAACAAAAAAGTGGCTGATTCTCCCACGTCATCATCCTCAGTTTTCAAGATATAAAAATCAGCTGGAAAAATCAATTTATTGACTTGCACTAAGACATCTTCCACAACTCCTTTAGGATATGCAGTAGCCCTATTAGCAAGTTTAATAATTACCCTTGTCCGCTTCATTGGACCCAAATTTAGAGCACAATATACAGAATATGGCATAACATTAATAGATGCTCCTAAATCTAGCATGGCATGTTCAATCATTTTATTTTCAATTACACAAGGAATTGAAATCATACCCGGATCCACACACTTATCAGGTAATTTTTTTAAAATTACTGCAGATGCATTTTGCCCAACATTGATGGTTTCATCACCTTTTAGCCTTCTTTTATTTGTGCATAATTCCTTCAAAAACTTTGCATACCTGGGAATTTGCTTGATTGCATCTATCAAAGGAATATTTATTTCTACCTTTTTGAATGTCTCCAGAATTCCTAGCTCATATTCCTCTCTTTTTGATCTTGCTAACCTGCTTGGAAAAGGTGCAACATTAGTATTTGAATCATTAGATAATAAAGGATTAGATCTTACTACTTTTGAGCTTCCTTCTTCATTATCCTTGGTCTTCTCAACAATTTTCTTTGGGAAAGTGGGCGTAGATTGAAGTTCCTTACCACTTCTCAACATCATTGCATTAACATTTTCCCTTGGATTTACCATTGTCTGAGACGGTAATCCTTTTGAGACTGTTTGCTTTAATTCGCTCATTTTTGTAGCTAATTGAGACACTTGATTCTCCACATTACGGATACTGGCCACAGTCTCTTGTTGGAATTTCTGCATGTTGTGTTGAAATTGTTGTGTGTTAGTAATCAAAGACCTTACAATATCTTCTAAAGGCATACCTGAATTTGATGATGGCATTGGTGGTGGCAGTTGTGCTGGCCTGTTTTGGCTTGCAAATTGATATCTTGGCTGCCCATATGGGTTCCCATAACTAAGATTTGGATGATCCCTCCAACCAGGATTGTAATGGTTTGAATAAGGATCATATTTCCTTTGGGGTTGATTGGGATATCCTCCAATTGCATTTGCTTGTTGCGTCATGTCTTCTTGCAAGGTTGGGCACAAATCTGTAGGATGTCTAGGAATCGTTCAAACTCCACACACCTTTGCATTTTGCAATTGTCCTACAGCCATTTGACAAACTAGAGTAGTTAGATCAGAAATTTGGTCTTGAATACTAGAAGTACTTAATTGCCTTGTTGCAGTTGGTGAATTCTCTGCCATGTTAGAAATTAATTGCCTTGTTGTAGTTGGTGTTTTGTTCACCAAGGCTCCTCCGCTGGCTGCATCAACCATAATGCGATCCATCGGTAATAACCTCTCATAAAAGTATTGGATCAAAAGTTGGTCTAAAATTTGGTGGTGCGGGCAACTTGCACACAATTGGTTAAATCTTTCCCAATATTTGTATAATGATTCTCCACCAAGTTGTCTAATACCACATATATCTCCTTCCTAATATTTGCAGCTTGTGAGGCCGGAAAAAATTTCTCCAAAAATAACCTTTTCATTTCCTCCCAAGGTGTAATGGAATTTGCAGGAAGATAATAAAGCCAATCCTTCACCTTATCTCCCAAAGAGAAAGGAAAGGCTCTCAAATTAACTTGTTCCTCTGTCACTCCTTGTGGTTTCAAACTAGAGCAAATCACATGGAATTCCTTGAGATGTTTGTGTGGATCTTCATCTGCATTTCCACGAAAAATAGGTAACAAATGAATAAGTCCAGATTTTAATTCAAATGCTACTTCTAAATTTGGAAATTGTATGCAAAGAGGTTGTTGATTTAAAACTGGAGCAATAAGCTATCTCAATGTACGATCTCTTGCAGCCATTCTTTCTTCCTTAAGTGGTGTTGAATTAAATTGTAGCCTCCTTCTTGTTTCATTCCTTAGTCGTTGTGCTTCCTTCTCAAATTTCTGAAATGAACACAAGATCACCTTTGTGAGAAGCACGGGTCATGCAATAAAAATCACAATGCTAAAAAAAAAAATTAGCTCCCCAAAAACGGCGCCAAAATTTTGGTCGGGTTGTCGAAGCCCCCAAAATTAATTCAAATCTTCAAACTAGCTACAATTGATTTGTAGTAGTAGTGGACCAGTTTGAATCCCACAAGGAGCTATGTGTTGAGGAGGTTTCTTCGCACTTGAGATGAAAAGAAAAATAAAAGAAGTTTAATACCAACTCTAATAGTAATAAATAAAGAAAAATTATAAAAGGAATTACTAGAAATATGTAAAAGAAATACTTCAGTCTTACCAGGCTCCGATCCAAGGAAATGTAGCTGTACCAAATATATCTAGATCATAGGATTCTAAAGACACTTTTTCATTCAAGCATTTAACCGAAAATTTCGCAGGATAGCCATGACAAAATTTTGAGTTTTCCTATTCTATTTGTTTGAACCTAGCATTCACAACAAACTTTACTAACAAATGATTGGGGGCGATAGTGTTCCATATCATTTGCTAGTAGCACTAAAAACCTTGAAAACAGTTAAAACAAAAACTAACAGTTGAGATAGTTGCAATTGAAAATCTTTGTATCATTAATTCCCTTTAAATCACAAATGCATGATTACTGTCATTTTACACACGCAAAAAGATTTAAATGCTACTTGTACTAATTGTTCCGGAAAATTACGGATCAAGAACAAATAGATAGCTACAGGAAGAAAAATGAAAATAAGTTGTCAATTTATTTATCATTCAAAATCCATAAAAATAGAGTACAAGAACTAATGATTACTTGAATGCAAAAGATTATGAAACTATTAACAAAACCTCACTAAATATATTGGTATTAACACCCCTTGGAACAGAAAGAAAGTAATTTAGCCACTCATGGTGGCAAAACTATTCTAACTTTATTCTAAAAAGAAAGAGAAGTACAAAAGAAAGGAAAAATTCTGCAGAAAACTGAAGAAAAAACTTATGTCTTCCAAGTTCACTAACCCTCACGTCTTCCAAGTTCACTAACCCTCCTATTTATAGCTTTCTTCTCTAACAACCTCCCTAAAGACTTCTCAAAATCTCTCCAACAAATCTAAGTCTTTAAACCTTAAATTCCTAACCAACCATCCTATCTAATCTAATCCTATATAATCCTATCAATTGTCTTCAAATCCATTATAACTTGAATTACAAAAGTTGAAATCAAAAGACAAATTCAAATCTTGAAATTCAAGTTATTAGCACTTTTTCTCAGTTCAAGACATGGTCACGTGCATTTTCTTGAATTTCACCTCCAAAACTTCATCCTTTAAGGCGTGGGCAAACTTTAACCAAAATAGTCTTCTGTTTTGGCTCCAAAAGTCCTTCTCTAAAAATCATCTAAATCTCCATTAAATTCCATCCTTTCACTTTAGTCCATCAACTTCACTCCCTGTACAAAAACACCTCAATTTAGCCATTTTCATACCAAATAAAGTATTAACGTCATAGTTTTGCTCTTATTGTATGGTAACAAATTAAATACTATCAGTCTCGCAACTCAAAACTTTAATACCAACTATCATAGGTCATGGTTTTGCAAACGATCCTTAGGGCAAGAAATGATCTTTGAGAAGAACAAGGTCAACTTGATGCACCAAAAAAATATGCAAAAAGAAGATTGCAATTGTGTGAATAAAAAAAAGTTGTTCTCATTCCTTGAAAGCCAAATGTACAAGAAAGAAACAAAGTGAGCTAGAGAGTGAGTGGTCCTTTCACTTGCTTGTTTGATTATATACGCCTACCAAGTGATAGCTGTAAGAATATCTTGACCTATGAACCATAAAATTGTGATTTTCTACAAAGACCAGAATTTCTCGCTATAAATATTATACACCTATCAAAAGATTGCAGTTTTCTACAAAGACTATAGTTTCTATCCTAACTAATTAGAAAATTACATCAAAATTAACAACTATATTTACATAACAAAGATGAGAACTTATATATCATATCAATGAGCATTGTGTCTTGAAATCTTCACCTGTGGCTATGTTATTGAGTAGCACAGGCCATGACACACCTTTGTTATTGCTTTGGGGAGTTACAGATGTTATGAAACATAGGTTAAGATATTGACTCGTAACACTAAGAAAAGAAAGACACTAAGGCAAAGAGTAAAATCATTATCAAATCAATATAATGAATTTTTTTTCTTAAATCACAACTACCCTAAAAAGAAAAGGGGATGGATCCAAAGGCTTGGTGAATAACAACACCAAAAAAAGGGGAAAGATCAAAAAGTTAAACACTATAGGCATATCGTAGTAGTATGTGAATAGAGAATGGCATTACTTGTGCATAAAGGTATAGGCTGAAAGTAGTTTTAAGGTTAAAGATAATTTAGAGGAGATTCATTGAAGGAAAGACAGAAAAAAACAACTAAAGATAGTTTAGTAGTAGCATTCATCTTCTACAATTAATAGTATGTACATAAACTTTTTATAATAAATATTAGAAGTTATGCATTTCGATTATTCATAGTGGATGTGGTAGTATTGTCATAATCAAACCGAAGTGGGAATCGATAAAATTAAAAGGTCGATGGTCAACCAATCAGATCGATCAAACTAATAGTTAAAAACCAGATGATGTCATTATGATGTTATAGATATAAATTAATAATAAAGTTTGTAACAATAAACCAAAATATCCTACATGAAATTGTAAAAACAAAATGGATTGTTAGATGAACTACCAGTGCAATAAAGATTTAGCATTACACCACGATGTAAATAGCAAAATAATGCATTCTTTGTAGTTTTTTGTTAGCGTGATAGGGAAGAATGGATGAAATTAAGTTACAATTAGAATAAAATTTACAAAGATTTCTTGTACATTAGTATATAGTGTCACATAATATGTAAAGATTGCTACAAAATAAAATATATGTGATGTCCACAATAAATTTTAGAAGTTAAATGTTATAAATAACTACTTTTTAATAGTGATGTATCAAAGAGATGAGCACTAAATAAATAAACAACAAATGAGTTGAGTGGTCTTTAAAATATCCACACATGAGAATCTTTTTAGCAGTTATAAAAACTTGCAAATTGAAAATAGATTACACTTTGAGAAACCTTGAAAGTTAGATGCAATTTTTTTTTCTTCAAATTTATGCCCTTTTTTTTGAAATTTTTTTAACAAGTTTTTAATTATACAATTTAGCTTTATTTACTCGAGAATGAACAAAGTTGTAGTTTGGGGAAATTTGATTGGCAAAAATACTATCTACATGAACTCTAGATTACGACTTTTATGTCATTTCTAGGGTTAAACGGAGGCTAATTATAAATTTTTATGTGATTTTAAGTAAAAACATTCCACAGACATAAAAAAATAAAAAACAAATGATTTGGGGAAGAAATCCATCAAAGCAAAGTTGGAGAAGCGAACATGCATAATAGGCAATTTGGAAGCCAGATTGCAATAAAGTGTTCTCTTCTTTTACTCAACCAAATGAGGAGATCTTGGATACTTTGGAAATATTTTAGATGCATTTCAAGTCTTATGTTTTGATGCTATCCTTAATCAACTTGGATCTAAGTCAAAATTGATCCCAAAATGAACATACAATGAGATCGGTTTATGACTAACATGTTAGATTATGCCCTAAGGACCAATCATGTGATAATTGTATTAGCATACATTGTATCATTATGCTTTTAATTTATGAAAATTTGTTACTATTATGTTTTATTCCATATTTGCGCTTTATGAATAAATATAATAATGTCCCAAAAATTTAATTATTTTAAAATCATCCCCAGTCAAGTGTTATCATTAAATGGGACAATGATAATGCATTAAAACTAGTATGTGTAGTGACTAATGAAAAGTGTCATGATATGAAATATCCAGTCAACACATAGGTACACGTTAGAGAACTATGTACTAGATCGACCCGCCATGAGAAATGCTACATGGGTTATTATATGAAGTGTCATAAGCATATCTCATAGTGATGATGGTGTAAGTGATCCTTATACTTGAGATCATCAGAGATCTTAACATGAGAAGTTGTATGTTTTGATGTTACTAAACGTTACTCGTAAAAATGTGAACTATAAAAATAGCAATTGGATGTGCAATAAATCATGTGGTGAGATGTTGAATGATCAACATAGGATTTTCCCCTCCTAAGTAATGGGAGTGATATCTTTGGGCCATTTGATCAAGTGAGACCATAAAATGCATAGCCGTACTCAAATGAGTCAATATGTGATATCAAGCTCATTTGCTTAGATGTGTCTACTTGGGAATCAAGAAACGCAAAGATTGAACTATGCGAGTGTGACACACTCTATGGCTCATGTTCAATTAAGATATCTAGGGAAAAAGGATTGATTTACATGGTAACATCTATCACAAGAAAAAGTAATGTCGAATTACTAACATTCTTATAACTTTGGTAGCATTGATGTGTTGCTAGACACCGCTCAATGTTATGGCACAAAATAGATTTTATGTCATTCCCAACGTTATAAGAACTTATTGGGTCGCACACTTAGATCGTATCCAAAAGAAGTGTAAAATTAATGTGATGAATTTATTGGTTAATTTAACAATCCTATTGTGAATAGGACTGTAGAAGGTTTTCCAGTTTAAGGCGGTATTTGGATTTGTGACTAAATCATTTTGGTTTTGTGTTAATAAATTTGAAACAGTTTTGGATTTATTAATTCATGTGAAAACCAAAATTAGAAAGCCAAAATAGAATGGGATTCTTGTTTTGGTAGTCACTGAAATTTAGAAAGTTCCAAAATAGATTAGAACTTGTAGTTCAAGTAAAACTTTTTATAAGAAGTTTTGCCCTAATCTATTTCTATATATTTGGACTTATAATTTCAGCAGCTACATAACCCTAAAGTCAGCAACAAAATCACATTCTTCTTCCTACATCAAAAAGCCGAAAATCAGTTTTTCTTAAAGAAAAATTCTACAGCAAAAAGAAACCCCAAAACCGATCCTTGTTGTCTTCTTCAAAAAATCCTTTTCGGCTCTTTCTTGTGAAGAAACAATAGTTGTCTCTTCAAGAACACAAGAAGCACTTCAACTATTCTTTATAGAAAAATAGCAGCTACTTCCTTGTCAAATAAAAAAGGAGAAAACCGAAGCTTGAGAAGCTTGAATCTGGAAAAACCGAAAGCAAAAATTCTGTTGCTAGCACTCACGAATTTTTGCTGCTTCTTTCTTTGGTTAATTGTGTGACAATTAACTTGAAACTTGGAGATGATCATGTGGATACCATAGAGGCAAAGCTGTGCTGGTTTTGCTGGTAGTTCGATGATCAACAATTTCGCAAGAAAATTCTACCTCTACCGATAAGGTAAAATCCTTCACTACCAGTTTGATATCACTTCGCAAGGATCTTTGGAGGAAATCAAAAATTTTAAATTTCTTCTGCATGATGTATTTGAATTCCTACAGTGGTATTAGAGCCACTTACGAAGGATCAAATTGGTTTTATGTGAAAACATGTTTATTTTCTTAAATTGTTTATGAATAAGCATGCTGAATTTGGATTTATGAACATACTTGATGTAATCTGAATTTTAATTAAATGTATATGATATGTTTATGTTTATTAAATCAATTTAGGGTTTTTCTTTAATGTGTTACTGATGGATTCAAATAATATAGGATATATACATATATATATATATATATATATATATATATTTGAATATGCATGGAAGAGCCAAGATTTGGTTTTTCTAGAATTTTGGCTAGTTTTGATTTTTCAAAATTTTCTTCAGCTTTCGATTTTGATAAATTTTATTAAAGCTAAAAATAATATGTGCTTAATCATATTGAGGCCAAATTATGTATATGATGTATAAGGTTGGCTTTGGATTTTATCGAGAATATTTAATCAAGTTGGGTTTTCTGTTTTGGCAAGCTTTCGGGTTTCAAAATTTTATGGCCAGTTTGGTTTCAAATTATTTTTTTAATTTTTGAGGCTGAAATTAATATGAAATAATATATATATATATATATATATATATATATATATATATATTATTTCATATTAATTTCAGCCAAATTATATATGTAATATTAAGGCCAAATTATATATGTGATATATAATTTTTCCAATTTGAAAGTATCAAATTTTCTGAAAATTATGATGGTTTAGTTTTGCTGAATTTTGACTGGTTCAAAATTTCTAAATTTTTGGCTAGTTCAAATTTTCTGAATTTCTGGATAGTTCGGATTTTTGGAAATTTTGGCTGGTTAAATTTTTTTGAATTTTGGTTAATTCTGGTTTTCTGAAAAATGGTTGGTTTCGGATTTTGGTTTTTAACCTAGATTCGGAATTTTGATACTTAGCCAAGCTTCAGAATTTTAATAAAAAAAAATTTATTTTATTATTCACTGGTTTGGTTGAAGCATATACATATATTAAATCATATTGAGGGTCAAATTATATATGTGATATATAATTATTTTGGAACTTTGAGTTGATACCCGAAACCCTAATATATGATCAAGTGTTGATTGCAATCCTTCCATGCATCGTATATTATTCGGAACCCTAAAATTTGATTTAATAATAATTGTCATAAATTAATTAGATTAATATATTTAAGTGTTAAATATGAATGACAATGATATGTCAAATGCACATTATGTGATATTTGAGCATGGTGCATAGTTATAGCTCTAAGCCCAATGTGATTGGATAAATTTTGTATTGGTTTTAAATACGACCTGCGTGTCATGCCATCCTCTATTTTCTGGTTGTAAATTCTGTTCTCATCTAACTCCCCTCGAATGTAACTCAAGGTTTGTCTAACAATGTAATAGTTAGATTAGAGATATGACTAGACTAGGAATCAAAAAGGCAAGGAGTTGGTGACCATACAAGAAGAACCAAGGAGGCACTTGGAGAAGATGTTGATACCCTTAGGTTGACCTTATAGTTCTCTTATTGGCTTCAGAGAACTTATAGTTTGAATTATAACTATGTCACGTTTATTTTGTTGTTAATGTATGAGATGCATGCAATGTATGTTTATTGGTTAAATGCATGATGTGAT
Source organism: Gynochthodes officinalis (assembly GCA_020080225.1). Classification (NCBI taxonomy): domain Eukaryota; kingdom Viridiplantae; phylum Streptophyta; class Magnoliopsida; order Gentianales; family Rubiaceae; genus Gynochthodes; species Gynochthodes officinalis. Next base: position 7,217,390 of record CM034622.1, read on the forward strand.
CATGATTGTAATAATTAGTTAGAAAATTATGTGATTAATTGGACTAATAATTACATTAAACCAATTCAAACAAAATGGTGAGAATTTAACAAATCCCTCAAATGAATATTAATTCAAGATACCTTCCAATGCCTAGAACTCGTCAAGGTATTGATTGATCACTTGTAGGTTTGCCAAAGCAAGGTGCTGTGGTCAAGCTTAGTGAGACACCATAGGATAATAGTAATATCCAACTACTAATCATTGGGTTTGACTCAACTAGGTTGACTCAATAGGATTGAGCCTTAGAGGCATAGAGTTGGGCCTTGGTTTATTAGATAAGCTAGAAAAAGATTTGTTCACCCAACTATTCAAGAGTTGTATGGGATACAATTGACAAGTGTTGTCTACCTAAATAGCCGAGTTTTGGGTGATTAGCCAAAGCTAACTCAAAATTAGGTCAATATGGATCTTGGCCCACTAGAAAGTTAATTAGATTAAACTTTTCAAATTTATATTGAGGGTTATTAATTTGAGTAAAATAGTGGGAGTAACATTTAATAAAAATCCATATTAAATGTTTGTATTCATGATACTTATTTTGCATATTTCTGTTGTAGATAAACATGGCATCAAACACTAACACATTATCACTACGATCTGTCCTTGAGATGAACACGCTGAATGGGACAAACTTTCTAGATTAGTACATGAACTTGAGGATAGTCCTCAAGCAAGAGAAAAGGTTGTATGTCCTAAAGGAACCCTTACCTGAGGAACCTAAAGGAAAGATAACTAAGGTAGGGAACTACTTCCATTGCTGTGAGACTGGACATTGGAAGAGAAATTGTAAAGTTTATCTGGAGGATCCAAGAAGAAGAGGAAGGAAAATGATACTTCCACTTCATGTATTAATGTTATAGAAGTTAATCTATCTACTTCTTCATCATGGGTATTAGATACCGGATGTAGTTCACACATTTGTGTAAATGTGCACGAACTAAAGAGAAGTAGGATTTTAGCTAAAGGCCAAGTTGACCTACTAGTGAGAAATTGAGCAAGGGTTGTTGCATTCGCTATTGGGACATATGTCTTGAGCTTGCCCTCAGGGCTTCTATTAGAACTAGATAATTGTTATTATGTGCCTTCCATCACTAAGAATATTATTTCAATTTCTTGTTTAGACAAGATTGGATATTCATTTACAATAAAGGACAATTGTTGCTCATTTTATTTAAATGAAATCTTTTATGGTAGTGCACAACTAGTTCAAGGACTTTATCTTCTAAATCTTGACATGACTGTCTATAATGTAAATACTAAAAGGATTAAATTAGATAATTTTAATCCAACTTATCTATGGCATTGTCGTCTGGGTCATGTAAACGAGAATCACATTTCCAAACTCCATAAAGATGGATTTTTGGACTCATTCAATTTTGAATCGTATGAGACATGTGATCATGTTTATTAGGCAAGATGACTAAAGCCCCCTTCACAAAACATAGTGAAAGGGCAAGTAATTTATTAGAACTAATACATACTGATGGATGTGAACCATTAAATACACAAGGTAAATGTGGTTTTCAAAACTTCATTACATTTACTGATGACTGCAGTAGATATGACTATGTGTATCTTATGAGACACAAGTCAAAATCATTTGAAAAGTTCAAAGAGTTCAATAATGAAGTATAAAACCAACTTGGCAAGAGTATTAAAGTACTTCGATCTAATCGATGAGGTGAATACTTAAGCCAAGTGTTCAATGACTATCTGAAAGAGTGTGAGCTAGTCTCACAACTCACTCCTCATGGAACACCACAATGGAATGGGGTATCCAAGAGTAGAAATCGAACTTTATTAAACATGGTTTGGTTCATGATGAGTCATGCAGATCTTTTAAAATCCTTTTGGGGACATGCTTTACTAACAACTACTTTCACACTAAACCGAGTTCTATCTAAATCAATTGAAAAGACACCGTATGAGATATGGACTGGGAAACGTCCTAGTATGTCTTTTATGAAGGTTTGGGAATGCGAGGCTTACGTCAAACATCAAGTCTCCGATAAACTTGGACCCAAATATGAGAAATGCAATTTTGTAGGGTATCCTAAAAAAACAAAAGGTTACTATTTCTATAATCCCAATGAGAACAAAGTGTTGGTGTTCGGAATGGTGTATTCCTAGAAAAGGAATTTATTTGCAAAAAATCCAGTGGGAGACAAATGGAACTTGAAGAAGTTCAAGAACCACAAAACAACGCTAAACTTGATAAGATGGAAATTGAGCAAACACCACAAATCGTTGTGGAACAAGTACTTGCTCGAGAGACATAAGCCCCACGTAAGTCTACTAGGATTCATCGTGAGCCGCAGAGATATAGATTTCTGATGACTCAAAGCAGTGACATCTTGATAATCGATCAAGATGAGCCTACGACCTATCAAGAAACTATATTGGGGCCCAACTCTAAGAAATGGCTTGAAGCAATGAGATCTGAGATGGAATCCATGTATACAAACCAAGTATGGACTTTGGTTGATCCACCTGAAGGGGTAAAACCCATAGGGTGCAAATGGGTCTTCAAAAGGAAGACCAACATGGATGGTGAAGTACATATCTTTAAGGGATGATTGGTTGCTAAAGGTTTCAAATAAGTTCATGGTATAGACTATGAGAAAAAATTTTCACCAATTGCTATGCTTAAATCCATCAAGATCTTGCTTGCAATAGCTGCATTCTATAATTAAGAAATCTGCCAAATGGATGTCAAAATAGCTTTCCTTAATAGAAATCTTCTCGAGAATGTGTACATGACAACTTGAGGGTTTTGTCGATTTAGAAAATGCTGGAAAGGTTTGTAAGATACAATGATCCATTTATGGATTAAAGCAATCTTCTTGAAGTTGAAATCTTTGATTCGATGATGCAATCAAAGAGTTTGTTTTCATCAAGAATGAAGACAAACTTTGTGTCTACAAGAAGGTTAGTGGGAGCACTATTGTCTATGAAGCGTGGAATTACTCTCTCGAAGGAACATTGTCCTTTTACATAAGAAGAGAGACAACGCATGAGTAAAGTTCCATATGCATTAGCTATTGAATCTATCATGTACACCATGCTATTTACTCATCCCGATGTCTCATACGCTTTGAGCGTAACAAGCAGATATCAAGTAGATCTTGGTGAACGTCGCTGAATTACTGTAAAAAATATCCTTAAGTACTTGAGAATGACAAAGGATACATTCTTGATATATGGAGGTGAGGAAGCACTCAATGTAACTGGTTACATTGACGCAAACTTCCAAACCATTAAGGATGACTAACGATCGCAGTCAGGTTATGTGTTTTGCCTAAATGGTGGTGCTGTGAGCTGGAAAAGTTCAAAGTAGGCGACAATAGCGGACTCTATAACAAAGACTGAGTATATTGTTGCTTCTGACGTAGCAAAAGAGGCGATTTGGATCAAGAAGTTCATTACCGAATTTCGGGTTGTACCTGGTATTGCCAATCCAATTGAGCTCTATTGTGACAACCAAGGTTGTTAAACTCAAGTTTTTCTGTAAAATCGGTGGAAGATTCACAAAATCAGAACGTAAAATCATAAAATTCTACCAATTATAAAAAAAAATATTAAATACATTATATATAATGTATGTTAAATTTATAAATTATAAACATTTTCAAATTTATAAAAAAGTACACAATTTTCAAATAGAGAATATTATTAATCACACAAAAATTAATAAAAATCATAATTCATTAACAACCATGAATAATAAAAGTTAATTTCCAAATGATCACACAATCATGCAAGTCACACATACTTAAACAATACCACGAAAAAATAATTCCATCATTCATGTTCTCATCACACTTATAAGTATTTAAAATTAGGAACATTTCATGTCCTCATCACACTAAATTTCTTGGCTGAATTACAGTAGTATTTAAAAGGAAAATTGCCTTGGATAACAGTATTAAAATTTTGGAGGAATTTCGTAAACTAACAACAATAGTCCGGCATAGGACCATGAAACTCTATCTTTTTTCTTTTTCTTTTTTTTTCAGCACAATCTGACAAAGATAATATTGCAAAAGCCTCCAGAAACACAATCAATTTCCCTAAAACAACAAACTTCATGACATTAAACTCCCAACCAGCTTTAGATTTAATCAAAGAGACTGAAGTCCATATCATCATCAGACTTCTCAGGGGGTTCTTCCTTCTTCTCTTCCCTCTTTGGTCGTAACAGCAGGGGTAGCACCAGAATCTGCTGCAACTGGAGCTACAGAAATAGTAAATTTGCTAGGATCCTCCATGTACTCTTTCACCTTATCAGCCTGGGGGAAGGAATACTCAGTTTCAACCGCAACAGGCAACACTTTCTTGTAGGCATTGATGAACATATGTGGTGCAGCAGCTAAGGTCGGGTAAGAGATGGCCAATGCCAATGAAGTTACCAAGAAAACTCCCGTAGCAAACTTCTCAATCAGATCATCTTCTATCAGATCAAGCACCTCAGGGCGAAAGACAGACCCATTGTCATAGATAGAAAAAACCACAAGACCATAAGAGAATGGCCTAATTCTAGGCTTTGCAAGCAAAGCAGCTTCAGAAAACCCCACTCCATCATCTATATAAAATTTCAAAGTTCAAACTCTAGTAGCGTTAGCCAATATAAAAACAAAATTTTAACCATGCTATGAAGAACATATCTTGCGAAAATCCTTATCAATATATCAAGATAGCAATTCCAAGCCCAAATCAAAGAATTCAGCAACACAAGAAGCCACATAATCAAGATTGAGTCTTTCTCTCAAATCTAGCAAACAAAATACACAATTCAACAAACACAAAGCAAAAACAGGCTAACAACAACAGAAAGAAGAAGCCATAACAAATCCAGCAAACAAAATACGAATGCAATCCCAAATGAAGAGCCCAGAAAGAACAGCAAAAGACGATGATCCAATCATCCAACAGCATTCAGAGATTCCAGAAGAAGGATAAAAAATTGCAATAGCATAAAGAAGGAATATTTTCTTAGTGGTACTTTAATTTCAAAATTCAGACACCTGATGTGATTAACTGGTAGAACTAGCCTGATACTCTTGCTTCTTCTTCGATGCTATACAAGGTTTTTTGGTTTGGAATTGGAAGACTACTTGCACTGATGCTATTGGGGATGAGGCTGCATCGGAGATGGAGTTTTAACTGGAGGTCTGGTGTGACAAAACGCAGAGCGAAATGGGGGGAGTTTCGGCTGGAGGTCTGGTGTAACAAAACATAGAGCAAAACAAGAGGAAACGGTTCAGAAACAAAGAAGCAGGGTATGTCTGAAATTGATTTTTACCAAAAGGTCCAAAACATAGCTTTTTTATCGTTTTTGTAAAATCGGTAGACTCGTACGGTTTTAGCATTTTTATGTGTTAAAACACGATTTTACCACAATTTTACTATTTTTCGATTTTAAACTCGAGTTGAAGCTGACCCTAGATTTTTACTCGTAAAATCATAAAAACGTATGAGTTAAAACGCATTTTTAACAACCTTGGCGACAACAATGGAGCCATTGTACAAGCCAAAGAACCCAGATCTCATCGACGATCCAAATATATACTTTGGTGCTTCCATCTCATTTGAGAGATCATTAAGAGAGGGGATGTGTAGATATGCAAAGTACCAACTGATGATAACATTGTTGTCCCACTGACGAGGCCTTTGATACAGCAAAGACATGATCCTCATACTAGATCATTAGACATTGGAGAGATGACTAATTGGTCTTAGTTCAAGTGGGAGTTTGTTGGACAATGCCCTAAGGACCAATCATGTGATGATTGTATTGGCATACATTGTATCATTATGCTTTTAATTTATGATAATTTGTTATTATTATGTTTTATTCCATATATACACTTTATAAATAAATATAATAATGTCCCAAGAATTTAATTATTCTAAAATCATCCCTAGTCAAGTGTTATCATTAAATGGGACAATGATAATGCATTAAGACTAGTATGTGTAGTGACTGATAAATTGTGTCATGATATAAGATAACAAGTCAACACATAGGTACATGTCAGAGAACTATGTATTGGATCAACCCGCCATGAGAAATGCTACATGGGTTATTATATGAAGTGTCATAAGCATATCTCATAGTGATGTTAGTGTAAGTGATCCTTAGACTTGAGATCATCAGAGATATCAACATGAGAAGTTGTATGTTTTGATGCTACTAAATGTTACCCATAAAAAGGTGAACTGTAGCAATTGGATGTGCAATAAATTATGTAGTGAGATGTTGAATGATCAAGATAGGATTTGCCCCTCCTAAGTAATGGGAATGATATTTTTGGGCCCCTTGATCAAATGATATAGAGCTCATTTGCTTAGATGTGTCTAGTTGGGAATCAAGAAACGCAAAGATTGAACTATGCAAGTGTGACACGTTCCATGGCCTATGTTCAATTAAGATATCTAGAGCAAAATGATTGAATTACATGGTAACATCTATCACAAAAAAAGTAACGTCAAATTACTAACAATTTATAACTTGGGTAGCATTGATGTGTTGCTAGACACTGCTCAATGCTTATGGCATAAAATAGATTTTATGTCATTGCCAGCGTTGTAAGAACCTTTTGGGTCACACACTTAGATTGTATCCAAAGGAGGTGTAAAATTCATGTGATGAATTCTTTGGTTAATTTAAGAATCCGATTGTGAATAGGACTCTCGAAGGTTTTTCGGTTTAAGGCGGTATTTGGATTTGTGACTAAATCATTTTGGTTTTGTGTTAATAAATTTTAAACAGTTTTGGATTTATTAGTTCATGTGAAAACCAAAACTAGAAAGCCAAAATAGAATGGGTTTCTTGTTTTGGAATCCATTGAAATTTAGAAAGTTCCAAAATAGATTAGAACTTGTAGTTTAAGTAAAACTCTTTAGAAGAAGTTTTACCCTAATCTATTTCTATATAGTTGGACTTATAATTTCAGTAGCTACACAGCCCTAACACAAGCAATAAAATCACGTTCTTCTTGCTACATCAAAAATCCAAAAATCAGTTTTTCTTGGAGAAGAAAAATTCTGTTGCAAAAGAAAACCCCAAAACCAATCCTTGTAGTCTTATTCAGAAAATCCTTTTCGGCTCTTTCTTGTGAAGAAACAATAGCCTTCTTTTCAAGAGCACAAGAAGTACTTCAGCTATTCTTTAGAGAAAAATAGCAGATGCTTCCTTGTCAAAGGAACAAGGAGAAAACCGAAGCTTGAGAAGCTTGAATCCTAAAAAACCAAAAGCAGAAATTCTGTTGCTAGCACGCATGAATTTTTGCTGCTTCTTTCTTTGGTTAATTGTGTGACAATTAACTTCAGATTTGGAGACGATCGTTTAGATACCATAGAGAAAAGGTTGTGCTAATTTTGTTGGTAGTTCGACGATCAACAATCTTCGCAAGAAAATTCTACTGCTACCGATAAGGTAAAATCCTTCACTACCGATTTGACATCACTTCGTAAGGATCCTTGGAGGAAATAAAAGATTTTAAATTTTCACTATGTGCTATATTTGATTTCCTATAGTACATATTTTAGGAGAATGGCCATACTTCAAAATTAAAAAAAACCAATTTTTATGATTCTGGAAGCATTAGAAAGCTAAGTGGAAGATCTACAATAAGAAGTCAAAGCCCAATTTAGCTCAAAAGAGCTTCAAAGGTTGATCAGAAAAATGTATAAAACCCACTAGAGGGCATCCAATAAGAGAAGTTTGAGCTCAATCAGGCTACCAACTTGACTCCATTTACAATAGCATTGTGACTCATGCACGTAGTGTGGTCCTCTCATGTTGCCAACGTGACCATGGCTGAACTAGGGTGCAAATTTTGCAATTTTTTATCCTTTTAACCTATCTAAACACTTGGCTACTAATTTGGTCACTTGTTATGAGCCTTTAAATCTAAACTCCTATAAATCCTTATTTCAGAGATAATTTTAACAATTTTTGTACATCTGAAGACAAAATTAAATCTTAAGGCTAAATAAGACATTTTTCATAACTTTGGAAAGAAGAAACCTCCATTTTTAAAAATATTTTGTTTAATTGGAAGTTTAATTTATGGTTTCATTTTTTCTTATTAAAGAAATCTCTAATAACCTAAATATTTTAATCATTTTATTTAATTTGGTGGTTTTTCTATTAACTATGAGTGACTAAATTTCTATAATTTTTAATATTTCTAAATTTCTATATTTGTTGTAATTCTACAAGGAAATTTATGCACTAACTTTCAAATTCATTGAGAAGCCTAATCAAAATGGCCGACACAATACATCAAGGAAAGGCTTTAATTGTAAATAAATTGCTACTCTTTTACGTAACTATTCTTAGTTTTGTGTCTTAAGTTAAGTGAACCTATTGAGTGGGAATGGGAAAAAATGAGAAACAAAACTGGAGACTAATGAATAAAGTGAGAGAGTAATTTAAAAAATGTGACTTATTAAGTAACTAGACACCAAAACAACAAACGTTTGGCTTTTGTGTTTATGAGACAAAGTGATATTATGGGGAAAAGAGTGATAATATAAGAGAGAATAAAATTCCCAATGACTTTAAAGATGGTGTAGAGCTTTTCTTCTAGTCAATGAGATTGGTGTTGATAAGGGGAGCAGGGGTTTGTAAAAGGTCAATAAAATTCCTGAGGATGAACATTAGTCACTAAGGCTTGCTTGAATTAAGTGGCACCTACACCACACAAACACACTTAATTTGTTTAAAGTGACAAATAAATACTTTTGAATAGTAGTAAATCGAAGAGGTTATCACCAAATGAGGGAGCATTATATGAATTGAGTGGTTTTTGAGGTATACATACATGAGAGGTTTCTAAGTAATTAGAAAACTTACAAGCTAAAAATAAACTAAGTTTTGAATAACCTTGGAAATTGGATATTAATCTCTCTACTTGAATTTGTTTTCTTTATGTGTTGTGCTATCTTGACAAGTTTTTATTATAATAATTTAGTTCTATTTACCCGAGGAATTTCTTGAGAATGCGAAATCACTCTCTAAATGAAGTTTAAAATAGGAATTTTACATTGTTTCTTAAGATAAATAGAAGCTAATTATGCGTTTTTATGTTCTTTTAGTTAAAAATATTCTAGAGGCATAAAGAAAATAGAAAAAGGACTAAATTTGAAAAAAAAAATTATATCAATAGGACAACTTGGAGGGAGATGGTGTTTAAACGAGTGAGTGGGTAGTTGAGAGGTTAGGCATCAATAAAGGTATCTCAACTAAATGAGAAAATTTTGGATGCTATGGAAAGTTCTTTTGATATAATATAATGTTGATGTTTTAAGTTTGTCATAAATAAGTTAGTATCTAGGTCAAAATTGAGGTTGAAATTACTCAAGTAGTTGATAACTAACATTTCTCATGAGAATGGTCGTATCTAAAGTTACTCAAGTCTAAATTTAATTATTCTTAAAGCATTAGATTTCATACAAAGTCAAAGCCTAATTCTGTATGGAAAAGTCGCAAAATATCAACCAAAAATAGTAACAGTACACATAATTGAAAACAGAAAGGGTTAGAGTTAGGATTGGTCGTGCTGCCAATGCAAGTAAAGTCAGGTGGGTAGCATGGCTATACCCAAAACCTAGCTACATAATTGATTCATTTTTCAACCTTTGACCCCTCTTGACCTTTTTTCTTAGTCCTTGGCTACTTGTAATGATCCCAATAAGTCAAACTCTAACAAAAACTCTTTTCTAAGTCATTAGAAAAGAGGTTAGACTTTAGAAAATTTTGGAATCCTACCCTTGACAAAAGCTTTAGGATTTTGTATAGAAATTCATCCTTAGCTTAGGGTTGTTGTGAATTTTGAAGAGAAAACACTCCACTTTAGAAAAAAATGGATCTTGGATTGAAGATTAAGTGTTGAACCAGAATTTTTCTTATAAATGGGAGTCTTCTTCACTCTAAATTTTAATCTTCCATATGTTCCATTTATTCAATTTAGTATTTTTTTTCATTCTCTTATAATCTCTAAAAGTTGATGATTACTTATTGATATTTTTTCTTATTGTGTTGATTTATGTTATACGTAATGCATATTAATGTTTAATAACAAGTTTTTATCTAAAAGTCATACAATTTATGTAGGCCTCATGAGTTATATATACTAGTAGTTGTGTTTGATCATTTGATATTCACCAAATTTAGATCTTTGTTATTAGAAGCATAATACTCCTAGTATAAGAATATATAGGGAGAATTGGTATGCTCTATATTGTCAATTTCTTCATTATATAATGTGATAGATTAGGAATAGACCCATATCATTCCATCCTAGTGACTAGGAATAGAAACTAATATGAAAAGGACAATTGCCTCTTTAAATGCATGATTCTGTAGCTAAACCACAAAATTAGAAAGAAATAGAGATAACCCTAATCACTTCTTGGGGATCAATCTATCATTCTTAGTTCCAAATTTTAGATTTAATTAATAATTTAAGTTTTTCTTTTTTTCTATTGTTGATTTTACTCTTCTTTTTTTTTACTTTATTATAGTATAAATGTAGCTTTTAACTATTTAAATTTTCCTTTAACTTCTAGGTAAAGAATGAATCCCTCAAAGTAATAACATTCTCAAACAGTCAACCCCACTTTCATAATACAACAAGAAGTGTATATTTGCACTTAATTGTGTAGATTTATGTTAATTATAATTTGATTCATTGTGGCATTTGTACTATATTTTTATATGCTAATTTGCACCACATCACTACTCAAAATGACATCTACAACTTTCATTATAACCCAATGCAATGCATCACGAAAAGGTTCTAATTTTTTTTTTATATGGAATCCATTATCCATTTGCACTTGTATGGCTAATTAGCAACTTTTATCTCAAAAGAGGCATTTAGTATTTGATTTATTATAATTTTCATTGTTTAATGGTACAATGTTCAATTGACGTGGTACAACATATTTTGTTATAGGAAAAAAATAATTTTTCTCTAAAAAATCCTTATAATGTGATAATAGCTACTATGTATTAATTTGTTCTAATAATTTAAATTTGACAATACTCAAAAAAAATTAATTATTACAATGTTGATTTTTGATACTATATAATAAGATATAAAAGGATAGTATAGTGTTGATTTTTCTACAATATAATCTTCAATTGATGTTGTAATTGTTTTCTCAAAAAATCCTTATTTTGAGTAGTTGTTGTGTATTAATTTTCATATATTAATTTAATTTTGAAGGTACTTAAAAAGTTTCAATTTCTACTATGTTAATTTTTTATGCTGCATAGTACCAAATAAGAGGATAGTGCAATATTCATTATTTGGCGATACATTGTTCAATTAATGTTCTATAATGAAATTTGCTAAAGAAAAAATGATTTTTTCCCCCAAAAATCTAACAACATGATGAGTAGATATGCGTTATTTTACACATAATTTAATTTTGTTTGATTTTTTGATGTTGTTTAAAACTATATAAGTGGATAGTGCGGTATTTATTGTTTGATGGTATAACATTCAATTGATGTGATACAATGCATTTTCCTACAAAAAATTTGATTTTTTTCTCAAAAACATTTTACAATATTATGAGCATAGTTCGCAAGATCGAGATTCTACGTAGGATCGATTTTGGGTAGCAGGATCGGATCGTAGAATCGTAAGATCCTACAAAAAATGACCAAAATAATTATAATTATTTATATTTTATCACTTACATTAATTTTTTCACAAAAATAAGTTGTGTATTTGTGTTAAATTATAAAAAATCAACATTATAAAATATACGATATATATGCGTTCTAAATTTTGTCCAAATCCTATTTAACAACAAACATTTATCATTCAATCATTCAACCACAGTCTACACAAAATAATAATAGCACCAAATAAAATATATAATGCATCTTAAATCACCAAAACACGAAAAATGTCACATCCAAATAGACAATGTAAATAAATTCAGTAAAGTTTTAGCTAAAACATTAAATTTAATAACAAATATGTCACCTAAAATTTAACAATATGAATATTTTTACACAAATTACATATCATCATCATCAAAGTCATCATCTCCTACCCAAATGACTTTACAGAACTTGCAGTTCACTATTTTTTTGGTTGGATCAATCTCAATTTCGTATTCCCAAGAACGATCTAGTCGAGCACCGGGGGCATTTTTATGTGCTTTTGCTTTTGGATTAGAAGACAACATTCTGAAATTGTAAAGTTAGGGAAAAAAAGTTAGATTGGAGGTTGTCTATTTCTCAATCTACTTTGGTCCAGAAACAAGCAGGAAAAAAACTAGAAAAACCAGGATAAAAACCAAAAAATCAGTCTTCATGTAAGCCAATTCATTTTAGTCTAGAACAACCAGGAAAAAAAACCAGCAAAATAGTCCAGAAACAAGCAAGAAAAAAACTAGAAAACCAAGATAAAAACCAAAAAACCTGTCTTCATGTAGGTCAATTAATTTCAGTCCAAAACAACCAGAAAAAAGTCCAGCAAAATAGTCTAGAAACAACCAGGAAATAAACCAGAAAAACCAGGAAAAAAACCAAAAAACCTGCCTTCATTTCAGTCCAGAACAACCAGAAAAAAACAGATTTTAGTCCATCAAATAGATTTCAGAAAAACCCAAGAAAAAATAGGAACAATTCCATCAAAAATATTTCAGAAAAAACCAAACAAAAGAAGGAAAAAACCAGGTTTCAATCTATGAAACATATTTCAGAAAAAACAAGAAAAAAACCAAGTTTCAGTCCATCAAACATATTTCAGAAAAAACCAGCTTTCAATCCATGAAACATATTTAAGAAAAAACCAGAAAAAAAAAACCAGGTTTCAGTCCATCAAACATATTTCAGAAAAAACTAGAAAAAACAGGAAAAAACCAGGTTTCAATCCATTAAACATATTTTAGAAAAAACCAAAAGAAAAGGAAAAAACCAGGTTTCAATCCATCAAACATATTTCAGAAAAAAAAAAAGAAAAAACAGGAAAAAACTAGGTTCCAATCCATTAAACATATTTTAGAAAAAACCAAAAGAAAAGGAAAAAACCAGGTTTCAATCCATCAAACATATTTCAGAAAAAAAAAAAGAGGAAAAAATAGGAAAAAACTAGGTTTCAATCCATCAAACATATTTCAGAAAAAAAACAGGAAAAAACCAGGTTTCAATCCATCAAACATATTTCAGAAAAAACCAGAAAAAACAGAACCAGGTTCTTGTTTCCAGAAGAAAAAACAGGAAAAAAAAAGAGAAGAAAGCATAAGCATCCAAGTATCCAACAAAAACAGAAAACAGGAATAGAAACAAAAACAGAAAAAGCATCATGAACAACAATAGCAAAATTTTGCTAACATCTTAATCACCATAATTTATTATAATTAATCTGTCTCCTAACACTATTCAGAAGCTCATTCTGCTATGGCTTCAGCAATAGACTTGCATTCATACCTACCAAACACATTAACCATTAAAAAAAAGACAATAATCAAACACTTATTATTGCTGATAAAATATTAATTGTTCAAGGATCCTAGTAAGGAAAAATGGTTTCCCATAGCAGTTAACTTCTAGCACTTGTTAACTAATTATGAGGATGGATGACCACTTTTGAACTTTGAGGTTTTGAGTTGTAATACACGATCTGAGCAATAGTCAATGATTCAATATGGCAACAAGAAGCACGAGCACGGTGATGAGCACACTGCACACACACACACGCACATATGTATCTTGTTCATCATATCATATGCCAACAATTTTGACAAACAAGCCTAGTTATTTTTTTCTTTATTTAATCATTTCTGTTAACCATTGTCCCTAAAATTCAACATACTCTTCCTATACTTTTTATCCACTTCAATAATTAACCTCTTCCATAGGTCTCATCAATAATTGAAAATGCTTTCTTTGCTTCATCATCTTGCTCTTTTGTTCTTCGTCTTCACATTTATCCCTTGCTAGCACGATTAAATAGGAAATCCTATTTCATTATTTCATGCTAGCTAGGTTATGATTGTCCCTCAAAGAAAGAAGTAACTGCATTCCTTTATTATATCATAGAAACATTACTAGCAAGTGTAGGTTTTTCACTAATTCTACATTTAATTTGCTAAAATAAAAGACGACTCGCCAACCAAAAGGCCTAGAAAATACCTAATTTTTGAAGACTGGAGAGTGAGCGGCTATTTGATTGGCATGGATTGACCCAAGTTGAAGACTGCTAGGTTCGATTGGCATTGCTTGACGGATTGACTGAAGCTTTAAGGTGAAGAGTGAGCTACTGCGGTGCCTAAATTCAATTTCCTGAAGGTTGAAGAAGGCAAAGACTGAAGTCGACGGTCGGGGATTGCAAAAAGTAGAGCGCTTAAACAAAAATTAACACCCAAAACGACATTGTTTTGGTTAAAACGGCATCATTTTGGTTAAAACAACAGAAAATAAAAAAATGGAATCGTTCAGGATCGGTAGAATCACACGATTCCACTGATCTTGGGCGATCCTACTACCGATCCTACATACTAAACGATCTTGAATGATCCTGGATCGATTTTGTCCGGATCGTAAGATCATCCGATCCTACAATCCGGATTGCGATTTTGACAATTGAGGATAGATGTTACCATGTAAATTAATCCTTTTTCCCTAAATATCTTGATTGAACACGAGCCACGGGGTATGTCACACTCGTATAATTCAATCTTTGCATTTCTTGACTTCCTAGTTAGACACATATAAGCAAATGAGCTCGATATCACATATCGACTCATTTGAGCATGGCCATGCATATTATAGTCTCACTTAATCAAGGGGCCAAAGATATCACTCCCATTATCTATGAGGGGCAAATCCCATCTTGATCATTCAACATCCCACCACATGATTCATTATATGTCCAATTGCCACTTTTATAGCTCACCCTGTTACAGATAACGTTTAGTAGCATCAAAACATGCAACTACTCATGTTGGGATATTTGGTGACCTCAAGTCTAAGGATCACTTACATCATCATCACTATGAGAAATGCTTATGACACTTCATATGATAACCCATATAGCATTTCTCAAGACGAGTTGATCTGGTACATAGTTCTCTAACATGTACTTAGGTGTTGACTTGATATCTCATATCATGACACTTTTCATTAGCCACTACACATACTATTCTTAATATATTATCATTGTCCTATTTAATGATAATACTTGACTAGGGATAATTTTAGAATAATTAAATTCTTGGGACATTATTATATTTATTCATAAAATGCAGATATGGAAATAAACATAATAATAAATTGCCATCAATTATAAACATTATGATACAATATATGCCTAAACCATCATCAAATTATTGGTCCTTAGGGCATAATCTAACAACACTGCAATATACCCTACGCGGGGGGGGGGGGGGGGGGGGGGTTACATGCCCGACCCTCATGACTCGTAGACCTCCCACCATATTCTTTAGGGATATGAAACCTTTTTTGATTTCCCTAACATCGGCTTCCCTAAAAACCGTAGAAAGGGACTTAGTCATGGGCGTAAATTTGACAAGGTACATTATTGTTGGAGGTGCAACAAATTCCTCCATCCCCTCTGAGGATGAAATCATAATCCCAAATGAAACCAACCTACCCTCGGGCACATTACCCTCCTTTTCCAAACTAGGCACAACCAAAACTCGTTTCCTACTTAGCTTGACGAGCCAAAAGAACTAACCTTCTCGCCAACCAGGGATTTAGTTTTTTATTCCCATTTAAAAGATGTAGAAAACGTAGATGAAGAAGAAGTCATACTTACTTTTTCTTAAAACTTTTGTCGGAAAGAAAAGCTATAGACTTTGTTAGCAGAAAAAGGACAAAGAAAGTGACAGCACAACATGGGAAACCTAGAGGTGAAAAGCGACAACCTTTTATATGAAACCCTAGGACTTCCATGTGTAACTCACCCAAATCTTCTAAGGCCCCACAACATTAAATGTTGTAGCCTTAAAAGATGAGCGTTATTTGATTACACAACTCACGATAAGTCTTAATCAACGATAAATATGGGTGACTCATATCATTCCACCTCTTTCTCTTCCTAAACACAGAAAAAGCATACAATTGACAAGACATTGGCCTGCCATAGCCACTCCAAGGTCTAGGGGGCTTTATGATGTGTATGGGACCCAACTTTTCTCAAAAATCAAATATTGGATCTCAGCGATGAGACGAGACCGATGAGACGAGACCTTAGAGCCAAGATCAGATCGGAGTAACAAAGGCTATATCTCAATGCGACGAGATGAGACCTTAGAGTGAAGGTTTGGACCTCTGCAACATATAAAAGCCAAGGGCCTAAATTTCAATAGACTGTTCTCCAGTTAGATCTTGATCTCTAAGTCGGAAAGTTGAGAATTGAAACACACTGAAATCACACCAAGTGCCTAGGATCTTAAAGGCCCAAGACATGAGGTGGGAACTCAGCAAAGTCGTGCTTATCCACAAGCGCGTAACAACAGGCTATAATCATAGACGGATATTACGGCGTGCAATCAATAGTTACAACCATAGCCCATGTGCCAATACGTGACAACGAATCCCATGAATGGTAGGATAAGGTATAGAAACCCAAAAGACAACTAGGTATGGGGATATTCCTTGACAGCTGAAAATTACTATACTCTGACTGAGCTCTGACTCAGGCATCGGAGAATTTACCCCAGAAAACCACTCCGAGATCTGTTTTGCAGGAACAATCACCAATTAAGAAGATGAAAAATATCGGGTCAAAACTCCTTTGTCGGATCTTAGTTGGGTTGCAGATTTAGCCTTCATTATAACCCAAATTAAAAAATAAGAATAAAAATGTAAAAAATATACATTTAAAATTTTATTTAATATATTATCTTTTATAATTTAAAAAATTTGTATTAAATCAAAAGTAGATTATTTTTTAAGACGAAGATAGTATCTTGAAAACATTAAGTGGACTAGCATCACGATTATAGAATAAACACACAATATTCATCTCCCTTTCTATAATGCAATTTTTTCAACACAAATTATTATAGGAGACCTATCTACAAAGCATTTGACAAAATCACACACAAAACTTCATTGAGTCCCTAATCAACCTATCATCCCCCACTAAAGCATCTAAATCCTTAAGAATAGTACTTTAGAAATAGTCTTATAGGAAACCACATTCCACTTTTAGCAATATACTTGTGAGAGCTTAATTCCACAATAAAAAGTTAAAAAATAAGTGAAATGTATATCTTTTTAATTTTTTTTGGTAATTGGAAAGTTTCTATTCTTCAGATCTCCTAGTTTTAATTAGTGAAATGTATATAAAACATTAATTATAATTACTTGATTTAGATATTTTAGTTCCCAATATTAAAATTCAAAAGTTGTTGGATCAGTTTATAATTTAGTTCACAAATTAGTTCATTATGATAGACAAAGACAGGCTATGAAAAAGAAAAATAAAACAATTAAAAAACCACAAAATCTGGCCAAAAGATACCGTGTGATGAAGGCGAAATCTGCAACTCGACAATGATCAGACCAGATTATCACAATCCAAGACTTTTCACATATTTGGCGGTGAGTGTTCTTGCAAAAAAAATCCCGAAGTAGTTCTCCTGAGTAAATTCTCTAATGCTTAAGTCAGTAATTTTGTTGGAGTGTAGTAATTTTTAGTAGTTCGAGAATGTCCCCCTTACTTCATTGTTCTTTCTCATTTTATTTACCTTATCCCGTTATTGGTGGGATTTGATGTTGGATACGTGGATTACAGTTGTAACTGCTGATTGCACGTCGCAATGTACATTCCACAATTGTAGGTTGTAGTTACGTGATTATGGATAAGCAATACTCTGCTGAGTTCCCACCTTATGACCTAGGGCTCAAGGGTCCCATTCACTTAGTGTGATTTCAATGTATTACCATTGCTAGCTTGTGGACACAGAGTTCCAAGGTCAAGTGAAAGTCACGCTGTTGCAGTTGTTTAAAAAGTTCGGCCTTTGGTTCCAAGGTTCGGAACTTCGCTCATCTCTGAGGTTTGATCTTTGGCTCTAAGATCTGGAACTTCGCTCGTCTCTAAGGTCTAATCTTTGGCTCCAAGATCTAGAACTCTAGTCCTTGGCTGACACTTCTACGAACTGAACCATACACATCATAAGCACCACAGACCTTAGCGTGATAATGTCAAGCTAAGGTCTTATCAAGAGTAGGCTTTTAGGATGTCTGAATACTAGGCTATGAATGTGTCTACAATGTATACCTGATGGACAAGATTGTATGGATAATATTTTCTAAACCTACAAATAGCCAGTATATGCGAACAAAGTAATCTATACATCTGCCACTTTCCACATATACAAATATGCCTATAATATTTAGCAATATGGCTGTGACCCTCACAACCATCTGATACGAATCTTAAACAAAGAATAAGAATTTGAACCTATATCAGAGTGTTGGTCCTAGTATCGTCCTCTAGGCTGAACTAAGTCTTCCTTTAGCAAGACACCAACTCCAAGATTGAAGAAGGACCTTGCTTTTGTCCACTTGACACCCGAAGGAATTATCCAAACTCAAAGTTGAGAATTGAACTATCCTTGGAACCAACCGGCACACTCAGATTATTAAGGGAAAGAAACTAAATAAAATAGCTTAAACATGAACCCAAAAAGCTATCCTCAAAGACTCGAAGCAAGTTCTAAACTAGAACTCGAAGAAAAGCTAAAAGCTCTCAAGTTTGTATTGTCAAAATTCTGTTTTTCATTGTGGCTGAATGCCTCTATTTCTAGTTTACAAGTTGTAAGAATTAAGAAAGCCATTCCCTAGTTGGATTAGCTTTTTAGGAAAATAACTAAAGATATAATTACTAAAATAAATACTTACTAAATGTATTCTAATCTAAGAAAAGGAAATAGAACAAAATAGTTGCCTAAAACTAAAACTAATCCAAGGCTTATTTGGATTTGTGTGCTAGCCAAACTTGTGTTGCCTTCGAGCCTTGTGCTTTCCAATCTTGAATTGAATTGGGAAGCTTCTTTAAATCTTCTAGCTCTGAATTTGGAAACTTCTCTAAACATCATGGATATGGTCTTGGAAGCTTCTAATTTTGTTCATGAAAAACAAAATAATATTGCCTAAAGCTGAATCCAAGTGTGGGTTGGATTAGAGAAGTGAATGGCGGCTGAACTTGTTTTGCTTCTTGCCAAATTAGAACCTTCCAAATTTGAAATTGGATTGTGATGAGAAGTGGCCTAAGGATCTTGATTGCACAAGTGAAAATCAGCCACACTCGATCCTTCATTCTTGATTCTTCATAGATGACTAGAATGACAAAAGATGTCTTGGCTTTCAGATCAAGGTGTGGACGTCTCTTTGTAGGTGAATTCTCAACTAAACATCCAATTTGTGCTCTTAGATTTGTCTCCCTTGAATTTGGTTGAGTTGTCTTGGCTAGATGGTTGATTGTTCCAACCTTGGCTCTTAGATTTTCATCAAACTCCCTTTCTTTAAAAGAACTCACCCTCGAGTCCATAAACTCTTCATCCAACTCAAACAAAGAAATATCAGAGACATTAAATGCAGCACTAGCTCCATAATCACTTGGAAGGACAAGTTGGTATGCATTCTCGCCCATGCGAGCAATAACTTGGAAAAGACCCACACAACAAGCAACTTGGGCAAAATTAACTTGTGAAACAAGTAGAATCAGGGATGATTAGAACCATGGCCGAAGCATCGTCACAACCTAGGGTTCTAGTAGATTAATAAGATTCAAATGTGCTTGAATGTATTCGGAGTTTTCGATTCGCTACTTAGGGCTACAAGGAGCAACGAACACACAATAAGCAAGTAGGCCAAGCTTAACTTGCGAAACAAGTGGAATCAGGGAAGATTAGACCAATAGATGAAGCATCGTCACAGCCTAGGGTTCTACTAGATTAATAAGATTCAAAGGCACTTGAATGTATTAGGACTTTTCGATTTGCAACTTAGGGCTCTAAGGAGCCAACAACACAATAATCCGAAACCGCCCTACCCCTTTTTCCGAAAATCAGAATTAACCAAAATTTAGGAAATTTTAACCGGAAAAATTCTCCAAAATCTGAACCATCCATTAATTCATAAAATCCAAACCAGCCAAAATTTCAAAGAATTTGAATCAAATAAAATTCAAAAAAACCAAAGCATTCAAAATTTTAAAAAATTTGAAGCTTCCAAACCGAAACAATTATATATATTCATATATATATATATTGGCCTTAATATTACATACATATCACATATTAATTTTGGCTTCAATAATTAAAAAAATTGAAATGAAATTGGCCATAAAAATTGAAAAATCCGAAACCTAGCCAAAAGCTAGAAAAACCAAAACCATAAGCGGCCATCATATGTTTTTTAGGATTTAATACTTCATGATTTGGTAAAAATTATATATCACATATATAATTTGGCTTCAATATGATTCAACACATATAATTTTCAGATTTAATAAAAAATTAAAACCGAAAAACGCCCAAAAGATGAAAAACCTGAAGCTACGTTAAGAAAATCTAGAAAAAGTTTAATCTTGGTTCTTCCATGCATATTCATATATGTGTGTGTGTGTGTGTGTGTGTGTGTGTGTGTGTGTATCTTATATTATCCAAATCTAGCAATAACACATTAAAGCGTACCCTAAATCGATTTAATAAATGTAAACATATCATATATGTTTAATTCCATATTCAAATTTAATGAACAACTTCACATAATCCAAATTTTCATCATGTTTATTCATAAACAATTTAAGAAAATAAACACGTTTTCACATAAATCCAATTTAAGCCTTTTAAGTGGCTCTAATACTACTATAGGAAATCAAATATGACACGCAACAGAAATTTTAAATTTTTTATTTCCTCCAATGATCTTTACGAAGTGATTTCAAATCGGTCGTGAAGAGTTTTACCTTTATCGGTAGCAGTTGAACTTTCTTTTGAAGACTTTTGCGTGTCGAATTACAGCAACACTCAGCATAACTGATGAGAATCAAATATTCATAAACTTATATATGTGTTTTTCACTCTTTTTGCATAGATTTCATTGAGATATGCCATGTTTATTAGAGAATTCACATTATATTTGTGATTCTCATCTTTTATTGGTTTTGTAGGAAAAAAGGGGTTAAAAACCAGTTATCTTCGGGAGTTCATAACGTTTGATGAGAATGTCCAAATGAGGTGATTAAAGATGCTATGGAAATATGAGAAAGAGAGCTAAAACTTTCATGAAGAACGTTTTCTCAAATTCCGAAAGCAAATGGACCAAAACTGGGCAAAAGCAGAACAAGGCAGAACCAAAGAAGAGGAAAACAGGGAGAATAATCAGCCATCTTCCGGAGGCCATAACTCTTGATTCAGACGTCCAAATGAGATGATTCAAGATGCTATGGAAAGCTGAGAAATAGAGGAAAAACTTTTATGCAGAGAGATTTGTCAAATTCCGGACTAAAAGGGACCAAAAATGGACAAAATCAGAACGCGGCAGTCAGCCTTCGCCTGCAAATCAGAAATTGCAAATTGCGTCCCTAATGTTTTGGAAGCTTTACATTTTCTCCCCAACGCCCCTACTTGTATAAATACCCCATTTTCTGCAGAAACAAGACAAGTAGAGTAGGTTAGGGTTAGTTTTAGATAATTTGCACATTTTCCCCAAACTCACAACCGTGAGTTTCACTTGGGGCTAGAGTTTGGTTCTCTTTTGGCTCTTGAAAACTGGATTCCTTGGAGTTGTTTTGGCTTGTAAGGTGTTTGGATTTGGTTGGAATCATCACTCTTTTGATTAAGGGAAGTATTTCTTTCAATTTCTTATGCTTTCAATGGTTAAATCTCCTTATGAATGTTGTTTGCTTGAAGCCATGAGAGGCTAAATTTTCTTGGGTGATTCTTGGTGCTTGATGTATGGGTTAGGTTTATTTTGATTTCTTATGGGTTGTAGTGTGATGGGCTTGCATTAATTGAAGTTTTCCTACTTGTATTTAATGAATTGACATGCATTGAATGGTGGCCACATTTAGTGTGTGTTCTTGGTGTTTGTGTGTGTTTTAGAATATACATGAATTTAGACCAAAAGTAGGAAGAACTACCTAGCATTCTCTAGATTTAGGTGTTTGAGACAAGAAACAACTACCATATGAATTTTGCAACAAAAAAAAAAACATGTATTTCTTCTTTCCCACCCAGCCCACCCTTCATGCATGCATTCTTGAAGCATTGAGGACAATGCTCATCTTAAGTTTGGGGGTGGAAGCTTAAAGCTTTGATGTAACCTAAGTTTGGGGGTGTTTATAGGAAGAAAATACATGAGATTCCATGGGTGAAATTGGCTTAAATTGAGGCTTTTATTGAAATATTCAAGATGTTGCTTGTTTTGTTTTTGGGAACTTTTGAATGGTTGGCAAGTAATGGCTGAAATATGCACCACTTAAGAAACATTTTACCGAATAAATGCATGTGAGAAGTAAGGAAATAAAAGCATTAGTCAATGAAGAAAAATGTTGGACTGAATAGGCATGGAATTTGTAATGCATGTCTTTTGATTCCTTGTATTTGGAGGAAAGTTTTGCATATTAAATGGTGTTGTTACAGTGCACGTCAATGAGGAGTGTTTGTGAGATGTAGTGTATTGATTATGATGCGGTTGCGAGTAAATGTAGTGCCCCTAGTCCACCCTAAAGTTATAGCATTTCACTTCACAAACTTGGAAGATGACTTAGGCTTGTTATTAGTTTTGTTTATGAGATTTACAGTTTTGTTAAATAATTGCCACTCCGCTATGAGAATGCTCTTAGGGAATGTCCCTTAAGTGAACTCGTATGAGTGGTAGAAGTATAAAAAGCCGAAAAAACTGTTGGCAAAAAAAAAAAAAATTGTAAATGAGTGAGGAAGTACCCTAAGTATAATGTCATGATGGTTGCTTAAATGTGATGAAGATTGCCTAGATGGTAGCATGACAACTTAGGGGAAAGAGGGAATAAAGAGTCTTAAGGATTTCAAGGAAGTGAAATTTTTCTATGCAACTTTAGGGTACACTAGTGGCATGATTTCGTGACCTCTATTCAGTTCTTGCATTGCATTGTTCATGAACATTTACCTCCATCACACACACACACATCATTTAATATGTGAAGATTAGTACGGAAAAAGAAGAAAGAAAAGGGTCATGCATTGCATTAGTACGTGACGAAATTGTCTAACTCGGAGACATTAAGATGTTTCCATTTTTTAAAACTCTCCATATGCATTGTTCGGTAGAATGGGGCGACGGGTGGTTGCTTAATTAAGCTAGTACTTGCCACTTTCAAAAAAAAAAAATAATAATAAAAATAAAAATAAAAAAATAAAAGAAAAGAAAAAAATTAGATGAGAATCTGAATATGCATGTCTCAATGAATACATTCCACATATTAGTGCTATGCGTAGAAAATTGCTTGGGGACAAGCAATGGTTCAAGTTTGGGGGTATTTGATGAGAATCAAATATTCATAAACTTATATATGTGTTTTTCACTCTTTTTGCATAGATTTCATTGAGATATGCCATGTTTATTAGAGAATTCACATTATATTTGTGATTCTCATCTTTTATTGGTTTTGTAGGAAAAAAGGGGTTAAAAACCAGTTATCTTCGGGAGTTCATAACGTTTGATGAGAATGTCCAAATGAGGTGATTAAAGATGCTATGGAAATATGAGAAAGAGAGCTAAAACTTTCATGAAGAACGTTTTCTCAAATTCCGAAAGCAAATGGACCAAAACTGGGCAAAAGCAGAACAAGGCAGAACCAAAGAAGAGGAAAACAGGGAGAAAAATCAGCCATCTTCCGGAGGCCATAACTCTTGATTCAGACGTCCAAATGAGATGATTCAAGATGATATGGAAAGCTGAGAAATAGAGGAAAAACTTTTATGCAGAGAGATTTGTCAAATTCCGGACTAAAAGGGACCAAAAATGGACAAAATCAGAACGCGGCAGTCAGCCTTCGCCTGCAAACCAGAAATTGCAAAATGCATCCCTAATGTTTTGGAAGCTTTACATTTTCTCCCCAACGCCCCTACTTGTATAAATACCCCATTTTCTGCAGAAACAAGACAAGTAGAGTAGGTTAGGGTTAGTTTTAGATAATTTGCACATTTTCCCCAAACTCACAACCGTGAGTTTCACTTGGGGCTAGAGTTTGGTTCTCTTTTGGCTCTTGAAAACTGGATTCCTTGGAGTTGTTTTGGCTTGTAAGGTGTTTAGATTTGGTTGGAATCATCACTCTTTTGATTAAGGGAAGTATTTCTTTCAATTTCTTATGCTTTCAATGGTTAAATCTCCTTATGAATGTTGTTTGCTTGAAGCCATGAGAGGCTAAATTTTCTTGGGTGATTCTTGGTGCTTGATGTATGGGTTAGGTTTATTTTGATTCCTTGTTGGTTGTAGAGTGATGGGCTTGCATTAATTGAAGTCTTCCTACTTGTATTTAATGAATTGACATGCATTGAATGGTGGCCACATTTAGTGTGTGTTCTTGGTGTTTGTGTGTGTTTTAGAATATACATGAATTTGGACCAAAAGTAGGAAGAACTACCTAGCATTATCTAGATTTAGGTGTTTGAGATAAGGAATAACTACCAAATGAGATTAATTGTGCACTAAAATTGTGTGGAAGCCATAGGTTTTAGTGTGCAAAGGTAGAAGTGAGACCGAAAGGAGATCTTCTATTCTTTAATTCCATTGAGACCGAAAGGAGATGTGGAGTGAAAAATAGGTGGTTTTCTTAGATTAAACACTTGAACTAGGGAATATGAAGTAGTTGGCTAAAACATCTAGGGCTAGAATTGTGCATTAGAGTTGTGTGGAAGCCATAGGCGCTAATGTGCTCTAGGTGGGGATGAGACCGAAAGGAGATTCCTCATTCTATAATTCCGATGAGACCGAAAGGAGATTTGGAGTGAATGGATGTAGCCACTTAGTTAAGATGCCTTGCACTCGGTTGCCCTTAGGAGTCAAAATAGCCTACCCTTGCATTGAACCCAAGGATCACCCTCCTTCCTCATTTGTGTGTTTCTCTCTTTGTTCCAATGGTGTTGTTTTAGTTAGTTAAATATCACTTTCTAAATTATTGCTTTAAGACACATAGATAGCAAATAATTAGTTGCACTTAAATTTTGGTTTTGTCCCCTTCCCTGTGGAAAATGATCCCTATGCTTTACTACAATTGATTAAGTGAGGTTTAGGTGTATATTTGTGTGAGTTTGAGCTTTATTTTGACGCACTTTTGCACACACCAATTCCGCTCACCAATAACCTTGCCTCTACCGTATCCACACAATTTTCTTGAAGTTCTAAGTTAATTTTCACACAATTAATGAAAAGAAGAAGAAACAAAATCCGAAGGTGCTAGCCCAGAATTCTGCTTCCGGTTTTTCAGGTTTGAAACTTCTTTAAGCTTCGGTTTTTCTCCTTGTTTCTTTGACAAGGAAGTAGCTGCTATTTTTATATAAGAATAGTTGAATTTCTGCTTATGCTAGTCTTGAAAAACAGCTATTGTTTCTTCAAAAGAAATAGCCGAAATAATTTTCAAAACAAGCAAGAGAAGGATCGGCTTTTTGGTTTTCTATTTTACTGCATAATTTTTCTTCAAAAGAAATTTTTTTTTTGTGCCTTTTGATGCAGCAAGACTAACATTTTTCTTATGTTTCACCTTTCGGTAGAAAATATTTTGAAATTATAAGTCCAAATATATAGAAAATAGATTAGGGTAAAACTTCTTGTAAAGAGTTTTACTTGAACTAATCTATTTTTGGAACTTTCTAAATTTCAACTTTCTAAATTTTATTGGCTGCCAAAACAAAAATCTCATTCTTATTTTTCTTTCTAATTTTTGGCCCTCACTTGAATTAATAAATCCAAAACTGTTTTATCTATTAACACAATAGCAAAACTATTTAGAATCCAAAACAAAATACCGATTTAAACCGGAAACCCTATGAAGTCCTATTTGCAATAAGATTATTAAATTAACCAAAATTCATCACATGAATTTTACAGTTCTTTTGGATACGATCTAAATGTGTGACCCACTATGTTATTATAACATTGGAAATGAAATAAAATCCATTTTGTGCCATAGGCATTAGGCGGTGTCTAGCAACACATCAATGCTACCCAAGTTATAAGAATGTTAGTAATTCGACATTATTTTTGTTGTGCTAAATGTTACCATGTAATTCAATTCTTTTGCCCTAGATATCTTGATTGAACATGAGCCATGGAGCATGTCACACTCGCATAGTTCAATCTTTACGTTTCTTGATTCCCAAGTAGACACATCTAAGCAAATGAGCTCGATATCATATATCGACTTATTTGAACACGGCCATGCCTTTTATAGTCTCACTTGATCAAAGGGCCCAAAGATATCACTCCCATTATATAGGAGGGGCAAATCCTATCTTGATCACTCAACATCCCTCTACATGATTCATTACATATCCAATTACCACTTTTATAGTTCACCTTTTATAGTTCACCTTTTTACGGGTAACATTTAGTAGCATCAAAACATGCAACTCCTCATGTTGGGATCTCTGATGATCTCAAGTCTAAGGATCACTAACACCATCATCACGATGAGATATGCTTATGACACTTCATATAATAACCCATGTAGCATTTCTCATGACGGGTCCAGTGCATAGTTCTCTAACATGTACCTATGTGTTGACTTGACTAGGGATAATTTTAGAATAATTAAATTCTTGGGACATTATTATATTTATTTATTAAACGCAAATATAGAAATAAACATAATAATCATTGCCATTAATTATAAACATTATGATACAATATAGGCCTAAACCATTATCACATGATTGATCCTTAGGGCATAAACCAACAGGTGAGATCGTTTAGGTGTGTTACTTATGCCTTGGCTGTTTCCCACAATCAATGAGGGTTCAAAGTAGGAACCATTGTTGTACCTGTTAACATTCTTGGAAAACGTTAATCTAATGACAGCATTTTGATAAAATATATATATATATATATATATATATATATATGTGTGTGTGTGTTTCTAGGCATTTGCACCTACAATTGAAGCATTCCATAAGTGCAGGCCTATGATAAGTGTTGACGGTACACATTTGCAGAGTTCTTATCGAGGTAAGTTGCTTGTTGTTGTAACATACAACACCATAATTATGTTCTACCACCAGCCTTTGCTATTATGGATGAGGAGACGATTGAGTGTTGGGGGTGGTTCATGGAGTAACTAAGTGTTCGTTCCATATGATATGCACCCAATATGTGTATTGTTAAATAGACATAAGGGGATGATCAATGCCATGAGACACATGAAGGAGTGAAAGAATCGATTGCTTTTCATAGGTATTGCCTAAGGCACATAAATAGTAATTTCATGAAAAAATTCAAAAATGTAAAATTGAGGAGCTTATGTTGGTCAATTGGCGATGCCCGACAAATGAGTAAATTAAAAATGTTTCAAACTGAACTGAGGGCCTTAAGCATTGAGGGTTGGGAATACTTATCCAAGATTGATAAGAAATAGTGGTGCCTTATGTATGATGGAAATTATAGATGGGCACTCTAACTACTAATGTTTCAGAGAGTTATAATTATATCTTGTGGGGGTCGAGACATTTGCCCATTAAGGCATGTGTTGATGCTACATTCCATCAGATAGTGAAGTTCCTCATAGATAGAATTCAATACGTTTATCATTGTAAGTTTAATTTGTTGGATGCTATATGGGCAAAGTTTAAGTGTGATAATCTGGTTGCATAGGGGCATGAAGTGATGGAATTTGACTATGCTGATGAAGTGTACAAAGTCAGTATGAAAAGCTATGTAGATGGTGATGAAAGTCTAAGAGCCAAGGTTGGAACAATCAACCATCTAGCCAAGACAACTCAACCAAATTCAAGAGAGACAAATCTACCACAAGTTGGATGTTTAGTTGAGAATTCGTCTACAAAGAGACGTCCACACCTTGATCCGAAAGCCAATACATCTTTTGTCATTCTAGTCATCCATGAAGAATCAAGAATGAAGGATCGAGTGTGGCTGATTTTCACTTGTGTAATCAAGATCCTTAGGCCACTTCTCATCACAATCTAAGTTCGAATTTGGAAGGTTCTAATTTGGCAAGAAGCTAAAAAAGTTCAGCCGCCATTCACTTCTCTAATCCAACCCACACTTGGATTCAGCTTTAGGCAATATTATTTCTTCTTCATGAACGAAATTAGAAGCTTCCAAGACCATATCCATGATGTTTAGAGAAGTTTCCAAATTCAGAGCTAGAATATTTAAAGAAGCTTCCCAATTCAATTCAAGATTGGAAAGCACAAGGCTTGAAGGCAACACAAGTTTGGCTAGCACACAAATCCAAATCAACTTTGGATTAGTTTTAGTTTTAGGCAACTATTTTGTTCTATTTCCTTTTCTTAGATTAGAATACTTTTATTAATTATTTCTTTAGTTAGTTTCCTAAAAAGCTAATCCAACTAGGGAATGGCTTTCTTAATTCTTACAACTTGTAAACTATAAATAGAGGCATTCAGCCACAATGAAAAACAGAATTTTGACAATACAAACTTGAGAGCTTTTAGCTTTTCTTTGAGTTCTAGTTTAGAACTTGCTTTGTGTCTTTGAGGATAGCCTCTTAGGTTCATGTTTAAGCTATTTTATTTAGTTTCTTTCCCTCAATAATCTGAGTGTGCCGGTTGGTTCCAAGGATAGTTCAATTCTCAACTTTGAGTTTGGATAATTCTTTCGGGTGTCAAGTGGACAAAAGCAAGGTCCTTCTTCAATCTTGGAGTTGGTGTCTTGCTAAAGGAAGACTTAGTTCAGCCTAGAGGATCATACTAGGACCAACACTCAATGATATAGGTTCGAATTCTTATTCTTTGTTTAAGATTCGTATCAATTTGGTATCGGAGCTGCCTTTGGGTTGCTACTTGAAGTTGTTCATATCTTTTTGTATATATTTGTTTTCTTTCCAACTTACTGCTCTTGTGTGCTGTAAGTATTGTGTTGTTCTTGTGAATCCTTGTTCAAATTCTTCTTAAATTTCATACTTAAAAACCAAAAGAAAAAGTTCCACCTGATTGTCATAATTCTGCCCAGTTTTTCTGCCTTTCATATCTTTTTTTGTTTCTGTTTTGTGTCTCTATTTTTCTTTGTTCTTCCGCATCTTTGTTTTTTATATCTAAGTCTTCTTTCTGTCCATAATCTCTTCGTGATTATCTTCTTAATTTTGTGTTGAAAACCAAACAAAAAGAAGTTCCAAACAATGTGAAATTCAGTCCCGTTTTTCTGTCCAGTTTCCCGTTTTTCTTTTCTGTTCAGTTTTTCGTCTCTGCCTTTCTTATTGTAAAATCGTGGTTATTTGCTCTATATGACCTTGTGAATATTGATTAATAAAGGAGACCTTGGATTGTCGAACTTGTGTTGATCAAATTGCTGGAGAAAGATTGAAACTTGTGAAGACAGAAAAGTTCAGCCAAAAGCCGACTTGTCTGTTTGCTTTCTTAGTTTGAATTTTGCCCAGATTTTTGCATTATACCTTCGTGTGGTTATTACCTGAGTAAGAAGAATTCTTCTTATTGAAATTTACTATCAATTTTTGCTGCAAAACGTGAAGAAAACTACCGCAAAATCCTGAAACCCGTAGCTAAGAAGAAAAATTCAGAAAACTCAACTTTCTGCCATTGTTCTTAAACCTGATTTTCTGCCCAAATTTTGCATTGTTTCTTCGTGTGATTATGACCTAAGAAATAAGATTTTCGTATTCTTGAATTGTGCTATCGAATTGATCTGTGAAAATCATGAAACCAATAACCAATTCTTGCTAAAAACCGAGAGCAGCCACAAACCAAAAACCCAGCTTTATTTCTGACTTCTGCCCGCTTCTTCTTGGTCCTTGATCAAGTTGTTTTTGTGATTATTTTCTGATTACAAGGGCTTCAATTTGTTTCCAAAAGATTGTTTCAAATTTATAAAAACCCAGCTGAAATTTAGCAACTCCCTGTGAAAGAAAAACAGTCCAGAAAAGCTGAAAATTCTGAAATCCTGAAACCTGAATTTCCTTATTTGTTCTAAGCTTCGGTTTGCACCAATTCTTGATTAAAAGGCTTCGAATTTTTGTTGGATTATACTGTCAAGATTGTGCTACAAGTAGTGAAATTGGTTGCTAGAATTTTTGCTGCTTTGCCGTGAAAGAAAACCGTCCAGAAAGCTGAAGAATCCTGAAAATCCTGAAGTCCGAATTCTGCCTGGTTTTGCAGTTTGATTTCGGTTGTGAGTATATTGTTTGATTAAAGGAATTTTAATTGTTTAATTTTGGTGCCAAGATTGTGTTCTAAGTTGTGGTATTGGCTGCTGAAATTTAGAAGCTTGTTGTGAAAGAATTCTTGAAGGAAAACCGAAGACTGCTTGGACTTGATTTTTGTCCAGAATTGCAAGTTGTTGTGAAGCCTGAGTTTGGTTTGTTTGATCTACTGAGCAAAGATACAGTCCTATTAACCAATTTTACTTCATCATAAGCACATAAAGAACCACATTGAGTCATTTTTTTTTCGGCCAGAATTCTGTTTTCCTGTTCTTTGCAAAACTTCAGCCGAAAACTGTCTTCTTGTTCAAGTTCTTGTTCTTCTTTGTTGACTTCATAATCATTTCTTGTTCTCAGAACTTTGTCTTTGTGTCTTGTCTTTTGTAACCTCTAAATAATTTATTCTTTCTTTAACTTGAATTTAATTGTCTATTTTTGTGAGACTTTTGAAGCTTGTTTTGATTAGAACTCTTAGAAAAGTGATTAAGTGTGAGTGAACCTACTTATCAACCCCATTACTATAAAAAGAGAGTTCAACCTTACATTGGTGAGAGTCTCATACATTGGGCAATTGGTTAGAGGGAAGTGAGGTAGGAAAGTTTTTACTAACATTGCTTGTATGGAGAAGGCTGAAACCCCGAAAGAACAAGAGAAAGATATGAAAGAATATCTTAAGGACTTAGCTTCGGCTTTAGAATTAGTCGAGAAGAGATTGGATCAAATGGAAGGCACAATGGCTCAAGTTGCATTCGCAAAGACAGCATCCAATCCAGCAAATAGGAAGAAGTTTAAACCACAAACTTCTTCAAAGGTAAGTAACCCTAAACCTTCGTCTAGTTCAAATAGTTCTAACACTAGTTCTTTTGTCCAATGTTTTAGGTGCTTAGGCAGAGGACATGTGACTTCTCAATGTCCAAATTCTCGAACCATGCCTACCTTAGGTGATGGAATCTATAAAAGTGAGAGTAAGATGACCGCAAGTAATGTTAATGAACATTGGGGGCATGAAGAGGATCAACTGACTGGAGAATGTTTGGTTACAATAAGAGATTTGAGTACTCTACCCGAAGAACCTACATAAGATCAAAGGATAAATCATTTCCACTCTAAATGTTTAATTAAAAATCAAATTCGTATGATGATTATTGATGAAGGATCTTGTACTAACCTTGTTTCTACTTATCTTGTAAATAAATTGAAACT
The DNA here is from genome assembly GCA_020080225.1 of Gynochthodes officinalis. NCBI lineage: Eukaryota > Viridiplantae > Streptophyta > Magnoliopsida > Gentianales > Rubiaceae > Gynochthodes > Gynochthodes officinalis. The sequence continues at coordinate 7,249,039 of CM034622.1, forward strand.
CAAGTGTACCTTGCATCCTAAACCATACAAATTACAATGGATGAATCAAAGTGGATCACTACGTGTCACAAAGCAAACCTTGGTAAGTTTTAAAATTGGAAATTTTATTGACCAAGTTCTTTGTGATGTTGTTCCTATGCAGGCCATTCACCTACTATTAGGACGACCTTGGGAGAATGATTGCAATGCAATTCATTCCGAGAGGACTAATAAGTATCGTCTTAATAAGGATGGAAAAGCCTTCATACTAGCACCATTGCCACCTTCAGAAATTAGTAAGTTTCATCAACAACAAAAGGTGAAGCACATGGAGTGGATAAAAGAACAAAAGAAGGTTGAAAAAGGTCTAAATTCTGCTCAAACAGTGAGTACAGAAATTTCTTCAGCTTCTAAAGGTAAGGCTTCAGTTCCCATGAGTAAAACCAAAAGTATACAGCCATCACTTGAATATTTTAAAGGTCGTTTCTATGCTTGCATGAGGGATGTTGATAGAACTTTAAATGCAAATAAAGAATGTGTGCCAAATATGTTTCAAGCGGCGTTGTTTACTACTAAATATTCCCAAATAATTTGTATTAACATCCAAATAAATTGTGTTAATTATTTTTTAAGGGTGTTAATTATTGTGGTTATTCCCTATTTGAGAATGTTTGTGGTTTTAATCCACTAACCCCTCTTGACTTAGTGCCATTGCCTAGCAATGAGCAAATAAATCTTAATGTTGCAGCAAAGGCTATGTTTGTTCAAGCCTCGCATGAGAAAGTGCACCTTTACATCCTCAAGAAGAATGAACATTATGCTCAAGTTGCCAATAGAGGGAGAAAGCAAGTAAGGACTAAGCTTCATCCTCGAGGAGGGAGTTGTGAAAACAGTTATTATCTTTCTTTTTTACAGTACAACTTTAAATATCGTGAGGCCCGAAAAGATTTGGTTAGGTTACACACGGAAGTTCTAGAGGGTGATATAAATGTGGTAACTTTTCGTTTCTAGGTTTTCCCATCTTTCTCTTTCACTACCTTTCGCCATTCGAAAAGTTCAGGGCGTTTTCATTCTGGTGAGGAGGTTGCAACGGGTTTTCAAAATGTTTGTAGTCATTAGCTAGTACTTCCTTTTGCTACCTTTGAAAAAGTAAGTATGACTTTCTCTTATTCCATGTCTTCTGGATCTTCTCGTTAGGAAGGAAAGACAGTTTCCCTGGCTAGGGAAGAGGGTAATACCTCTGAGTCTGCCAACCAAGGGCAAAGTTCTGATTTTGATATGGTCAAGTCTTGTAGAAGGAGGTCACAAGGGGAAAGTGGATTTTGGTTATGTATAGTTCGAAGGAAAAAGGCGGTGTGTCTGAGGCAGAAAGTTCCTCTTTAGAGGAACTAGAGGATTTTATAGCCCCACCTGTGGTGAGGTAGCCTTCAAATTTTACCCTCACCACTGAGACTTTGTCGTTGGTCTTTGAAGAGGCTGATGTGAGAGAACTCAGGAAAAAGTACCATACTCCTAAGGAATACGGAGTGAGGACTGCTGGCAGTTAGAGTAGGGCATGTAACCCTCCATTGAGGTATACTGTTGTTTATGATGAGCATTGGAAAGCAAGAATAAGATTTCCCATTTGTCAACTTGTGCTTGATATTCTAAATTATTATAGAATGGTTTTAGCCCAAATGGCACCTAATTCAACGAGGACTATTGTTGGTTTGGAGGTTTTGTGCCAAAAAGGCAAAATAAAAAGTTTTGTGGATCTTTTTAGACATTTTTTCTTTATTGTTGGTTTGGAGGTTTTGTGCCAAAAAGGCAAAATAAAAAGTTCTATGGATCTTTTTAGATATTTATTCTGTATGAAAAAATATGCAAATTCTATGAGGTATTTTGCATTTTTTCTGAGATCCAAAAGCAAGGTTGTGAGGCCATTAGCCCACCATGAGTGGAAAAAGAGGTTCTTTTTTATAAGGTTAGAGGTATGTGGGTTAAAGATGGGTTGGTTCTATAGGGAGGCAACTGATGCATATTCAAACCAAAAGAAGCAAAACTCCTGGGGCCGTGCATACATAGAGCTCCGAGAAGAGAGAATTGGCAGTTATACTAAGGAAGATTTGGTTGAATATGGATTGAGCCCTACAGTGGCTGATAGTGGATATCTGATTTTGCATTCTGCCCAGAACGATGAGGCGAAGGGTAGGGTTCTCATATGGAACAGTGAATTGATGTTTTTGTTGCATCTATTGATCTTGTGTATATTTTGTATTGCAGTGGTATGGTTTGACAGTTTAATCAAGGTGAACTCTGGGAAAGAGACTTGTTCTGATGCTAAAGAAGTTCCTGTTATCAGGAAGGTGGAAGTGGGGGAGCCTTCAAAAATGAAGGCTGATGATGATGTGGTGGAGATTGAATCTCCAGTGAAGAAGAAGAGGGTAAAGGTGCCCGCCAAAAAAAGAAACTAAGTGAGGTAGAGATAGAGAATGCTGTCTCTAAGACAATAGTGTACTTCTCTAAGCCTGGTGAAGGGGAAGTAATCAAGTTTGAAGGCCTGGAGAACTATTAGAGGAGGTTAGCGGAGATGTCTCCGGCAAATTTGAATAACAATTTGCTGTACTCTGTTCCGAGGGTAAAATGCTGCTGCCTTTCTATGTTATTTTTACTATTTATTTTTTTAGAAGTATCACGACATGTGGTTGGTGTAAGCTATGGCTTCATGGGCTGAGCTTTTCCTTAGGATAAATGATTAGGCCGAGGCGATCTCGACTCACAAGGCTGAAGTTGCTGGACTAAAAGAGGCTAGAAAGGCTTCTATTGAGGCGAGAAAGAAGTGGGAGGAAGAAGCATATGTGATGGTTGAATCAAGAAAAAAAATAAAGGGGGAGATGTCTGTGATGATGGAGTCGAGGAAAATACTGGAGGGAGAGGTGTCTTCCCTCTATCAACAGTTGCAGGAGAGAGAGGATGAGGTGTGTATGTACACGAGCATTAATCAGAGGGAATTTGCCAAGCTGCCAGTGAAAAAGATTTTTCACACACAAGACTTTGGCGAGTTTGCGGTAAATTTATCCAGGGCTGCTAAACAGGTTGGAAAGCATGAAGCAACCATGGAGAGCAAAAGCGGCATTCTTCTTTGAAGGTGGAGGAGCTATCTAGTTTTGACCCTGAAGCGAAGGCAAAGGCTAATAAAGCGTACATTGACATTGTGAATGGGTTTGATGGCTCATTCGCATTACTAGAGCATTTAACCTCTCGCAGATTATCTGACTCTGGAGGAGCTCAATGCTTGTGTAGTGGATAAAGATCCTGACCTTTGGACTGCAACTGGTGAAGCCTCAGAGAAGCAGCAGACCAAGGCTGGGACCTCAGCGCAGGGTGGTGGAAACCAAGATGAGGCTAGCTCTTGGGCTTATTTTGCTTTTCTTTCTTAATTTGATATTGGGTTTAAGGATAATTGGTGGTTGGATGTTGGTTGGACAGAGTACTAATTTTTTTATTTTTTTTATTTATTTATATTATATCAGGATTTGTTATTACCAATGAAAGCTATCGTTGGTAATTTGCATGATAAAGGTAAGGCTTTTGAAGCTGTGCATGCAGAGCTTCAAGAAACCATTTCTTGGTTAAGATAGGAGAATAAAGATCTCCAAGATCAGGTGGTATACTTGGAGTATCGAAATCATTGTCTTAATGAAGACATGGCACAGCAACAAAAGGTAGCAGGAGATTCGACTCACAAGGAAAAATCAATATTTGTAAAAAATGAAAAAAATAAGGAAAAAGTTCCTAAACTTTCAACAAAGGTTGAAGGTCTTACCTCTGAGCTTGGAGTTAAGGACAAGATAATCCGGGCCTTGACCGATGAGGTTAATAAGAAGCACCAAGAGGTTCAAAGTCTCCATGGTGCATTGAAGCCATATAAGTAGCAAATTTTTGAGTTGCAGTTTGAATGCAAGCTTGGAGGCTAAATATTGCTGTGATAGAGACCCGTTTGAAAAAGGCGGGTCTAAAAGAGGCACCTTCAGATAGAGATCTTGTAGATGTAATGATGGAAGAATTGGAGCTCATAACCCAGCAAGGTCAGGCTAGCACTGCTGCGTACAAGGGTAAAGAAGCAACATTTAATAAATACCTACAAGAGAGGACTAAGTATGAAAAAGAGAATGAAAGGGAAAGAAAAAGTATGAGTACTTTCTATTCGCACTTTATTTATTTAATAAAACGACTAAATTTGTCCTTAGGACCTTTGAATGACCCCAGATTCCCACCCCGTAAGATGTTGGAGATCTTTGAGTCAAAGATCTTGATGTTTGGGACCTTTGAGGAGAATGTTCCCACCCTTTAGGATGTTTGGGATCTTTGAGGCAAAGGTCCCCATCTCTTAGGATGTTTGGAAACTTTGAGGTGAAGGTCTCCATCATTTAGAATGTTTGGGATCTTTGAAGCAAAGGTCCCCACCCCTTAAGATGTTTGGAAACTTTGAGACAAAGGTCTCCACCCCTTAGGATGTTTGGAAACATTTGAAAAAGTAATAACTTTTTTTTCTCACCCCATAGGATGTTCTTTTTTGACATCCATATGGATGTTTACATTCCCCTCACCCATATGGGATGTTATAGAGTTCGCCGCTAAACTCTGCTGAACTGAGGTTACACGTGAATTCCTCAATTTAAAATTTAGCAAGGCAGTTTCACCACCTTGAACAAAGTTTAGGGAAGTCATAGTCCTGCTACTCCATTTAAGAAGAGCAAAATAATATTTTATTCAGCAAAAAAGATAATTAAACATAAAAGCGTTTCAAATTGCTTACGTGCCAGACTCGGGGTAATAAATTTCCCTCCATCGTGGCTAGTCGATAGCTTCCACATCTTGATGTATCAATGACATTGTAAGGTCCTTCCAAGTTGGCCTCCAACTTGCCAAGCTTCTGAGCTCAGCTTGTTTCATTCTTGCGTAATACCAGATCCCTTGGGGCAAATTCATTAATCTTCACTTGTTCATTGTAGTATCTTGTCATATCTTGTTTATATCGAGCTTCTTTAATGGAGGCTATGTCTCTGCACTCTTCTAACAAGTCCAGATTCAACCGGATATCTTCTTCATTGGCTTCAGCATTAAAAGTCACTACTCGGGGACTTAGAACTCCAATCTCTACTAGGAAACAACTTCTGAGCCGCATGTAAGGCTATAAGGAGTCTCGTCTGTTGCTGTCCGAGGCATGGTGCGATAAGCCCATAGGATATTTGAGAGATTTTCCACCCAATCTCCTTTCGCTTTATCCAACCGAGTTTTAAGTCCCTATAGCATAGTGCAGTTTGTGACTTCGACTTGACCGTTGGCTTGAGGATGCGCAACGGAAGTGAAATTCTATTTGATTTAAAACTCTTCGCACTAGGAGTGGAAAGGATTATCTGCAAAATACTTCCTGTTATCTGAAATAATCACGTAAGGAATACCAAATCTGCAAGCGATCTTGCTCTATACAAACTTCAAAACGTTCTTTTTAGTGATAGTAGCTAGAGGTTCGGCCTTCACCCACTCGGTGAAATAGTCAATAATGGCTATTAAGAACTTCAAGCATCCTGGGGCCTCAGGAAAAAGCCAAAAAATATCAATTCCCCATTGTGTGTGATGAAGTCGAAATTCGCAACCCAGTAGCGATCCAATCTAATTATCACAATCCAAGGTTCTTGACAAGGAAGATTCCTACAAAACAGATCCTAGAGTGGTTCTCTAGGGTAAACTTTCCGATGCTTAAGTTAGTTCTTTAATCGGAGTTTAGTAATTTTTCAGTAGTCTAAGCATGTCCCTATACCTAATTGCTCTTTCTTGTTTTATCTTCTTTTTTCTGCCATTAGTGGGATTTGATGTCGTGGATAGATTTGTGGATGACGGTTGTAACTAATGACTATGCATCATAATACACGTTCCATAATCGTAGGTTGCAGTTACGTGCTTATGAATAAGCAATATTCTATTGAGTTCCCACCTCGTGACCTAGAGCTCAAAGTCCCATTCACTTAGTGTGATTTCTATGTATTACTGGCTTATGGACGTAGAGTTCCAAAGTTAAGTGGAGATTGTACCATTGCAGGTGTTGCGAAGGTTCTAGCCTTTGGCTCTAAGATTCGGAACTTCACTTGTCGCGAAGGTCCTGACCTTTGGCACTAAGATTTGGAACTCTAGTCGTTGACTAGTAACTCTGCGGGTTTAATCTATACACATCTTGAACCCCTCAGACCTTAGTGTGATAATTTCAAGCCAAGGTCTCATCAAAAGTAGGGTTTTAGGATGTCTGAAAAGAGAAATAATAATGATGTCGTGTGGAATTGTGTTTTGTGGTAGCCGAAATGCATCGTGAGTCGTGATAGCAGTTATTATCCGTCTTTTTGAGAGTACAACTTTAAATGTCGTGGGGCCTAAAAAGATTTGATTGGGTGACACACGGAAGCTCTAGAGGGTGGTATAAAGGTGGTAACTTCTCACTTCTAGGTTTTCACGCCTGTCGCCTTCGCTGCCTTTTGAAAGTTGAAAAGTTCAGGGCTTTTGCATTCCAGTGAGGAAGTTTTGAAGAGTTTCTAGAGTGTGCGTGTCCAGTAACCAGTACATCACTGTGCTACCATTAAAAAAAGTGTGTATGACTTCTTATTATTTGTCTTCTGGGTCTTCCCGTTGGGAAGGAAAGACAATCTCCTTGGCCAGAGAAAAGGAGAATGTCTTTGAATCTGCCAGCCAAGAGGTAGTGGAGTCTGGTAGAAGGAGGGTAACAAAGGGAAAGAGAATTTTAGTCATGTCTAGTTTGGATAAAGAGGGGAATATGTCTGACGCTCAAAGTTCCTCCTCTAAGGAACTTGAGGATTTGATAGTCCCACCTGTGGTGGGATATCCGTCAAAGTTTGCTCCCACCATGAAGGCTCTGTCGTCGGTCTTTGACGAAGCCAGTGTGAGAGAACTCAGGAAAATGTATCATATTCCTAAGGAGTATGGAGCAAGGGTAGTGGGCAGTGAGGGTAGGGCATGTAATTCTCCTGTAGGATATATTGTTGTGTATGAAGAACATCTAAAGGCAGGTATTAGATTCCCTATATGTCAACTTGTGATTGACATTTTGATTATTATGAAATTGCATTGGCTCAGTTGGCACTCAAATTGATGAGAGCGATAATCGATTTTGAGGTTTTATGCCAAGAAGGCAAAATAAAAACCTCTATGGATCTGTTTAGATTTTTGTTTTGTATGAAAAAATTTGCGAATTATGTGGGTTACTTTACATTTTTCCCAAGATCCAAAAGCAAAGCGGTGAGGCCATCGGCCCACCATGAATGGAAAAGCAAGTTTTTTTTTATAAAATTATAGGGTTGTGGGTTGAGGATGAGGTGGTTCTATGGGGAGAGAACCGATGCATATCGAATCAGAAAAAGCAAAACCCTCGAAGGGTAGCTATACCGAAGAAGAATTGGTTAAATATAAATTGAGCTTTGCCATGGCTGATTCTGGTCTCTGATTGTGCAATCTACCTGAGATGATGAGTCGAAGGGTAGGGGATCTTATGTGACTTTTTGAATTGACATTTATGTTGCATCAATTAATTATATTCATATTTGGCATTACAGTGGTGAAGTTTGGTAGTTCAGTCAAGATAGAGTCTACAACAGTGACTCGTTCTGAAGCCGGGGAAGTTCCTGTTATCAAGAAAGTTGAAGGAGGAGAGCCTTCTAAAAAGAAGTCTAATGATGAGGTGGTGGAGATTACATCCCCAGTGAAGAAGATGAGAGTGAAGGTAGCCACCAAGAAAAAGAAATTTAGTGAAACAGAGGCTGATGATGTGGCCTCTAAGATGGTGTTGTTGTTTTCCAAGCCAAGAGAGAAAGAGGTGATCAAGGTGGAGGGCTTAGAAAATTATCAGAGGGGGTTGGCAGAGATGCCGTTAGTGGATTTGAACAATAATCTTCATTATGTTGTTCCGCGCGTAAGACCTCTCTATTTGCTCTGTTATTATTTTTTTGTTTTAAGTATCATAATGTGTGGCTATTATGGGATATAGGCATTTGCCTCTTGGGCTGAGTTTGTTCTGAGGATGAATGGCCAGGCTAAGGAAGTCACAGCTTTTAAGGCTAAGATTGCTTAGTTTAAGGAGGCCGCCATTGAAGTAAGGAAAAAACTGGAGGGAGATGTGTTATCCCTACAACAATAGCTGCAGGAAATGGGGAAATTGGAGGGAGAAGTGTTGTCACTCCAGCAACAACTGCGGGAAAAGGAAGAAGTGGTGGGAAGGTGCACAAGCATTGCATAGGAAGATTTTGCCAAGTTGTTAGTAAAAACGGTTTTTCAGACACAAGACTTTGGTGAGTTTTCTATGACCTTATCTAGGGCTACCGGGGAGGTTGAAAGACATGAGGCAGCTGTTGAGATTCAAAAAAAATATCCTTCACTAAAGTTGGAGGAATTGCCTAGTTATGACCCTGAAGCTAAGGCAATGGCTACAAAAAAAACGTATATAGACACTGTAAATGGGTTCGATGGTTCCTTTATATTATTGAAGCATTTGGCTTCTTGTAGCTCCCCTATGACTCTAGAAGATCTTAGTGCCTGCGTGATGGATGAAGATCCTAACCTACATATTGCAGCTAAGGAAACTCTGAATGATCAGGCCAAGGTTGGGGACTTTAGCGCAGGGTGGTGGAAACCAAAATGAGGCTACCTCTTAGGCTTATTCCTTTTGTCTTTCTTAAATTTGCTATTGGGTTGTAAGGATAATTGGTGATTGAATGTTGGAAGGACAAAGTACTAATCAGAGAATTTTTGATTTTTTTTTTACGAATATCAGGTTCTGTTATTACCAACGAAGGTTGTCGTTAGTAAATTGCATGATAAAGTTAAGGCTTTTGAAGTTGCACATGTAGAGCTTCAAGAAACCATCTCTCAATTAAGAGAGGAAAATAAGAAGCTCCAAGATCATGTGGTATACTTGGAGTACCGAAACCATTGTCTTAATGAAGACATGGTACAGCAGCAAAAGGTACCAGGGGATTTGATATTTGCGGAAAATGAAAAGAATAGAGAAAAAAATTGCTAAGCTTTTAGCGGAGGTTGAAGATCTTACCTCTGAGCTTAAAGGTAAGGATGAGACAATCCGTGTCTTAACCAATGAGGTTAATAAGGGACGTCAAGGGTCCAGAGTCTCCATGGTGCACTGAAGCAGTATAAGCAGCAGATCTTGGAGTTGCAGCTCAAGTGCAATACTTGGAAGTCGAAGATTGCTGAGATGGAAACCTGTCTGAAAAGGGTAGGTCTGAAAGTGGCATCTTCAGACAAAGATCTCATAGATGTGATGATGAAGGAATTGGAGCTTATGGCCCAGCAAGGTCAAGTGGATACCGCACTACGTACAGGGGTAAAGAAGAAGCATTTAATAAATACTGATAAGAGAGGACTAAGTATGAAGAGGAGAAGAGGAAAGGGAAACAAATAGTATAAGTGTTGTCTGTTCACCTTTTGTTATGTAATAAAATAACTGAAGTTATCCTTGAGACCTTTTGAAGGGCCCCAGATCCCCACCCTGTACTAGAGATCTTTGAGTCAAAGGTCCCAATGTTTGGGACCTTTGAGGCAAGGTTCCTTCCTCACGGGGTGTGTTGGACCTTTGAGGTAATAGTCTCAAGGGTCCCCACCTCTTAAGATGTTTGGGAACTTTTAAAAAGGAATAAATTTTATTTTTTTTACAAAATGCTCATTTTTAACACCCACATGGACGTTTGTATCTCCTCACCCTCTTGGGATGTTATGGAGTTTGCAATTAAATTCAGCTGAACTGAGGTTACACGTTAATCTCTCGATTTAAGATTTAGCAAGGTAGTTTCACCACCTTGAACCGAGTTCAGGGAAGTTGTAGTTCCGCTACTCGATTTAAGAATAGCAAAATAATATTTTATTGAACAAAAAAGATAATTAGACATAAAAGCATTTCAAATTGCTAACATGCCAGACTCGGGGTAATAAATCCCCCTTTATCGTAGCTAGCCGATAACTTCCAGATCTTGATACATCGATGACTTTGTAAGGTCCTTCCAATTGGCTTCCAACTTGCCAAGTTTCTAAGCTCAACTTACCTCGTTCTTTCGTAAGACAAGATCTCTTGGGGTAAACTTGTTAATCTTCACCCGTTCATTGTAGTATCTTGCCATATCTTGCTTATACCGAGCTTCTTTGATGGAGGCTAGATCTCTGTGTTCTTTCAGCAAATCTAGGTTAAGTCAGATATCCTCTTCGTTGTCTTCAGCATTAAAAGCTATTACTCGAGGACTTGGAACTCTGATCTCCGCTAGGATCATGGCTTCAGAGCCGTATGTGAGACTGTACAAAGTTTCGTCTGTTGCTATCTATGGTGTGATGCGGTAAGCCCCTAGGACATTTGGGAGGTTTTCCATCCAATTCCCTTTTGCTTTATCCAACCGAGTCTTTAGTCCCTGTAGGATGGTGCGGTTAGTGACCTCTACTTGACCGTTAGCTTGAGGATGTGCAACAAATGTGAAGTTCTGTTTGATTTGGAGCTCTTCACACCAGGATTGGAAGGGGTTATCCGTGAACTGCTTCCCATTATCTGAGATAATCGCATAAGGAATACCAAACCTGCAGACGATCTTACTCCATACAAACTTCAGAATACTTTCTCCAATTATCGTATCTAAGGGTTCAGCTTCCACCCACTAAGTAGTCAATAGCAATTAGTAAAAACTTCAAGCGTCCTGGAGCCTCAAGAAAAGGTCTAAGGATATTAATTCCCTATTGTGTAAAAGGCTATGAGCTCTGGTTGCTAATCATCTCCATCTGAGGTCGTCTTACTATAGGTGCATGAAGCTGGCACTTGACACATTTGTGCACAAAGTCATTAGCATCTTTGAACATAGTTGGCCAGTAATATCCCCCATCGAATGATCTTTTTTGCCAGCATGTGAGGCTCTATGTGGCTTCCACAAGATCCAAGATGCACTTCTTGGAGTATGTAATTTGTCTATTGATGCCCAACACACCTGAGCAAAGGCTATAAATATGATCGTTTATAAAGGATCCCATATTGTATGACACAATGAGGTACCTTCAGCTTTAATATTCTTGCCTCTTTTTTTGTTATCCAGCAGTTCCCCATTCTATATATAGCTCCAGATGAGAGTCATCCAGTTATCTCCCACCTTCTCTATGGCCATAATGGCCTTTTCTTCAGTACCTCGATGTCAGTTTGTGGCATCACTGCGACTTGGATGGCATGTACACCTTTTGTCAGCATATTTCTGCCTTTAATAGCGATACACATACACTCCCTTGCCGTGTATTGATTTCCTCGAATTGAAGCTACTCCATGCTCTGTTGGAAACTTCATGACTAGGTGATAAGGCGACCAGTTGGCCTTGGCCTTGTTCATCTAAGATCTTCCAATTATTGCATTAAAGGGGGGTGGAGCATCTATGACATAGAAATCTGTCATGATAATCTTGTCCTTGGGGTAGTCCCCCCTATGACCGCGAGTGTGATTATTCCCACTGGTTGAATAATTTCATGAGCGAATGTCACTAACGGCATGCTTGATGGCTTCAGAGCTTCAAAGTCGATCTCTAGTTAGCGAAAACAATCTATATATAGGACATTGACTGCGCTTCCATCGTCAACATAGACCCGATACACTTCTTTATTTGCAACTATTTTAATGACCAGGGCATCATTGTGCAGGCTAATGGCAGAAACTGCATCTTCCTTTGAAAAAGAAATAACTCTGAGGGTTTGAAACGTTTATGAACTGGCTCTTATGAAGGAATCCTTCTAGCATATGCTTTAATCACTTATTGTGATTGACCTCTGGATAGCCTCCAAATATTGTGTGAATAATACCGGTAACATTATGGTTGTCATTAGGAGAAGGTTGAGGTGCTGACTTTTGCAGAGGATTGTTTTGATATGGCTGGTATGGCTGATTCACGGAATAATCCCATCTCTGCCAGTAATTAGTTTGGTGTGTGGGATGACCTTGGTCACCTTATCTTCCTCCCCGTCCTCCAGTATGATAACCACCTTCTTGACCTCCAGACCGAGGTTGGGTTCCTGAATGCCACCGTTGAACGTACTGACCTAGCATTTCATTGCGGATGTAATCTTCCATCTCCTTCTTGAGGTCTTTACAATCTTAGGTGTTATGCCGGTGATCATTGTTGAAAGAGCACCAGAGATGCCGAGGTATTTTGTGTGATGCTGCATTTAACATGACTGGAGGTTGGAAGAGATCTTTGTTTATGGCTAGAATCTCGGTGTGGCTCTTAGTCAGTGGTATTAAGTTTTTCTCCTAAACCCAAGATTCTACCGAACCTTTGTTATAATTTAGTCTATCAAAGGTGCTTTTTTGAGGGATTCCTTCCTTTAGCATCGTCCTGATGTTTTTTCTCATGTTTTTCATTTTCCCTCTTCTTTCGATTAGCTTCTTCCCCCTCGGTGTAACTTTCCACCATCTGCCAAAGTGTTTGAGTATCAACTGAAGTGTCCCAAGCCAATTTTGTATAGACTGGTCATGGATTCAAACCACTCATAAAGGTTGAGATTACCAATTAATCTATTCTATTAGCTACTTATAAACTTTCATCATTGAATCTCTCTACATATGATTTAAGAGATTCGTCTTTTATTTGTTTGAGATTCATCAAATCTATAGTAGTCTTGTGGAATTTTTTCCTCGGAAAAAAACGGGTGTGAAAAAGTTGGGCCAACCTCCTAAATGAAAGAATACTATTACGGGATAGGCCATCAATCCACACTAGTGTTTTTTCACTCAAATAGATGGGGAATGCTTTGCACATAACCTCTATTGGGGCATTTTTTAAATTCATCGCGTACTTGAATCGCAACAAGAAATCCAGAGGGTCAGTATCCCCCTCACAATACGGGATTCCATCAGGCATTTTAAATCCAGTCAGAGTTGGATATTGCATAATGCTGGGCATGAATGGCGAGAGAACGTCTCCTTCATCATATGACCCCAACAAGCCATATATGTTGTCGGCCATCCAATTACTGATCGGAGGGAAATCATTATGTTGAGGACACTTAGGGTTATGTTTTGGTCTAACCTTAGACACGTATTTTCGTAATTGTTATCAGCATGAGCAGTGTTGTTGTCACTCTTGTCATTGTTTCTTTTTTGTCTGACTTCTCTCGATTATCGTGTTTGAACTCATATCTAGAGTAGCGTGAGTGATGTTTGGTTTTGCAAAACTCTTCGAACTATGGTCGGGTTGTCGAAGCCCCCAAAATTAATTCAGATCTTTAGCTAACTACAATTGATTTGTAGTAGTAGTGGACCAGTTCGAATCCCACGATGAGCTATGTGTGAGGGGGGTTTTTAGCACTTGAGATGAAAAGAAATAAAAGAAGAAGGTTAATGCCAATTCTAATAGTAATAAATAAAGGAAAATTATTAAAGAATTTACTAGCAATACGTAAAAGAAATATTTCAATCTTACCAAGCTCCGATCCAAGGAAGTGTAGTTGTACCGAATATATCTAGATCATAGGATTCTAAAAACACTTTTTCATTCAAGCATTTAACCGAAAATTTCGCAGGATAGCCATGACAAAATTTTGAGTTTTCCTATTCTATTTGTTTGAACCTAGCATTCACAACAAACCTTACTAACAAATGACTGGGGGCGATAGCGTTTCATATCATTTGATAGTAGCACTAAGAACATTGAAAACAGTTAAAACAAAAACCAACAATTAAGATAGCTACAATTGAAAATCTTTGTATCATTAATTCCCTTTAAATCATAAATGCATGATTACTGTCATTTTACACATGCAAAAAGATTTAAGTGCTACTTGTACTAATTGTTCCAGACAATTACAGATCAAGAACAAATAGATAGCTATAGAAAGAAGAATGCAAATAAGTTGTCAATTTATTTATCATTCAAAAATCCATAAAAATATAATGCAAGAAATAATGATTACTTGAATGTAAAAGATTATGAAACTATGAACAAAACCTCACTAAATATATTGGCAACAACACCCCTTGGAACGGAATGAAAGTAAATTAGCCACTCATGATGGCAAAACTATTCTAATATTTATTCTAAAGAGAAAGAGAAGTACAAGAGAAAGGAAAAATTCTGCAAAGAATTAAAGGAAAGACTTATGTCTTCCAAGCTCACTAACCCTCCTATTTATAGCCTTATTCTCTAACAACCTCCCTAAAGACTTCCTAAAACTTCTCCAACAAATCCTAATTCTTTAAACTTTAAAGTCCTAACCAACCATCCTATCCTATCTAATCCTATCTATCCCTAACAAATGTCATCCAATCCATACTAACTTGAATTACAAAAGTTTAAATCAAAAAACAAATTCAATCTTGAAAATTCAGCCCATTGGTCTTTGTCTCAGCTTAAGACGTGGTCACGTGCATTTCTTTGAGTTTCTCCTCCAAAACTTCATCCTTTAAGGCGTGGGCACGACCAATCCAAAATAGTCTTTTGTTTTGCTTCTGAAGTGCTTCTCCAAAAATCATCTAAATCTTCATAAAATACCATCTTTTCACTTTAGACTATCAATTTCACTCCCTGTACAAAAACACTTTAAATTAGCCAATTGCATACCAAATAAAGTATTAACATCATAGTTTTGCTCATATTAAATGGTAACAAATTAAATCCTATCAAACTACGCACGATATAACTCAATGAAAGCCCGCTCATCATCTTCTTTTTGCTTTCATGCCAATGACTTGTCTCGATTTGGAGATGTACGTTGAGAGTGTCCACTTTCATGATCAGAGTGATGTTCTCATCGTTCAAGAATTCCACCCAAGCACAATGGATCGTTCGCTCTAGGTCCTGAATGACTACGCTACGCTCTTCCTCGGCTGGTCCCTTTGACAGCTCTCCGGCCTCTAGATCTGGTATCTACCATGTCAATATAAATCATAATTGAAAGAAAAGTTGTGGACACTCCTTCAGAGATCAAGAAATTTCTTTCCCACAGACAGCGCCACTTGATGAAGTTGAAATCTGCAACCCGGTAGTGATTTGATCTAATTTGATTATCACAATCCAAGGTTCTTGACAAGGAAGATTTCTGCAAAACAGATCCCGAAGTGATTCTTTGGGATAAACTCTCTGATGCACAAGTTAGTTCTTTAATCGAAGTTTAGTAATTTTTCAGTAGTCTGAGCATGTCCCCATACCTAATTGCTCTTCCTCGTTTTATCTTCCTTTTTCCACCATTAGTGGAATTTGATGTCATGGATAGATATGTGGATGGAGGTTATAATTGCTGAATATGTGTCGTAATGCACATTCCATAATCATAGGCTGCAGTTATGTGCTTATAGATAAGCAATATTTTATTGAGTTCCCACCTTGTGACCTGGGGCTCAAAGGTCCCGTTTACTTGGTGTGATTTCTATGTATTACTGGCTCATGGATGTAGAGTTCTGAAGTTAAGCAAAGATCATGCCGTTGCAGGTGTTGCGAAGGTCTTAACCTTTGGCTCTAAGATCTGGAACTTTGCTTGTCGAGAAGGCCTTGACCTTTGGCACTAAGATCCGGAACTCTGGTCCTTGATTGGTAACTCTGCGGGCTTAATCCATACACATCAGCGTGAAAGGTCCCAAACTCTGAATGTTAATCATTTCCATCTGAGGCCGCCTTACTATAGAAGCGTGAAGCTAGCACTTGATACATTTATGCACGAAGTCATTAGTATCTTTTAACATCGTTGGCCAATAGTACCCTCATCGGATGATCTTCTTTGCTAGCATGCAGGGCCCTATGTGGCTTTCATAGGATCTGAGATGCACCTCTTCGAGTATGTAATTTGCCTATTGAGACCCAACACACCTGAATAAAGGTTGTAAGTAGGATCGTTTGTAAAGGATCCCGTCTTGTATGACATAGCGGGGGGCCTTCAGCTTCAATCTTTTTGTCTCGTTTTTGTCGTCTAATAGTTCCCCATCCTATATATATCTCCATATGGGAGTCATCTAGTTATCTCCCATCTCCTCTATAGCCATCATGGCCTTTTCTTCAGTACTTTTGCAAGGAAGTATCTCCACCAAGACTTTTTTATTCAGATGAGAGCATGCGAAAAATGCCAACTTGCTTAAGGCATCAGCCATTTTGTTCTTGGACCTAAGAATTGTACAATCTTGAAACTATCGAAATAGTGATTGAGACAGCTTACCTTATCAAGATACTTTCTTATTTGAGGTTCCTTAGCTTCGTAGGAGCCTTGTACCTGATTGACGACAATCTAAGAGTCACTGTATATGCACACCTCTTTTTCTTTCATCTTTTGAGCCAACTTTAGTCTTGTAATTAAGGTTTCATACTCAGTTTCGTTGTTGGTTGCTTTAAAATCAAAGTGTAAGGTGTATGTGACCTCTACACCTTCAGGACTCCGTAGCAATAGCCTTTCTCTGCTGCCATCCTCATTTGAGGCCCCATCTATATACAAGACCCAGGCCCTGGGGTCATTCATTTCTTTCTTTGTGTTTTTGGATGACTATGAGGGGTTGACCTCCAGGGTTCCTAAGGTAGGCATCTCAACTACAAAATCTGCGATGACTTGTGCTTTTATAGCTGTCCGAAGTTGATATTGGAAGGCATGCTCCCCCAACTCGATGACCCATTTCCCCAGTCGTCCAAAAGCTTCTGGTTTGAATAGTATATGTTTGAAGGGCTGATTGGTGAGAACGCATATGGGGTGAGCTTGAAAGTAAGGTCTCAGTCTTCAAGCAGCGTGAACCAAGGTTAGAACTATCTTCTCGATTGGAAGGAATCTCATCTCAGCCCCTTGGAGTGCGTGACTGACATAATAGACAAGTCTTTGCACGTTGTCAACATCACGGATGAGTACCGCACTAACAGCATTATCTGAGGATGCCAAATGTAGATATAAGATTTCTCTAGGTACAGGCACAGTGAGTCCTGGTAGGCTTGCTAGATGCCTTTTTAATTCCTCGAATGCCTTTTGACAATCTCTAGTCCATTTGAAGTTCTTAGCTTCCCTCAGAGTTTGAACGAAGAGAAGACTCCGATCTGTAGAACACAACAGGAATCTATTCAACGCAGCTAATGAACCTATTAATTTCTAGACCTCTTTTAAAGTCCGAAGAGGTGTCATCTCCGTGATGGCTTTTATTTTATTCGAATTGGCTTCAATTTCTTTTTTGGAAACTATGAAATCCAGGAATTTTCCTTATCCTACCCCGAAAGTACACTTCTTAGGTTTCATACGCATTCTCACTGTCATCATGGTTTGCAAGGTTTTCTCTAGATCCCTAGGTGCGCTCTCACTTTTCCTAGATTTAAGCACCATGTCATCCATATATACTTCCAAATTTTTGCCGATTTGATTAGAAAATACCTGATTAACTAGGCGTTGGTAAGTTGCTCTTATATTCTTTAATCCAAAGGGCATCTTAGTGTAGCAGAAAACTCCCATCTCTGTGATGAATGCTGTTTTTTCAACATCTTCTTCATCCATTAAGATCAGTGATAGCCCTTGCAGACATCATAGAACATAAAAACCTCATACCCTGAGATAGCTTTGACCTTTTGATCGATCACTAATAAAGGGTAACAATTTTTTGGACAGTATTTGTTGAGATCGGTATAGTCAATGCACATTCGCCAACTATCATCTGATTTTTTAACCAACACAAGATTAGATAGCCAAGTCGGATAAAATACCTCTTTGATGATATCAGACTGGAGTAACTTCTTCACCTCCTCATTGACCACCATGCTTCTGTTTGGAGCTAGTGATCAAGTTTTACCCTAAAATCAATATTGAGCTTATGCGTCATTCGGGATAACGAAATTCCTAACATGTCATTAGGGCCCCAAGTGAAAACCCCTTTATATTTGCGAAGAATATGAATACTGTGGTATTTAATAGCTGTAGGCAGCATGGAACCCACCTTAGTTGTCATGTCTAGATGATTGTTATCTAGGATGACCTCTTGTACCTCGTCAGTAATCTCTCGAAATCCAATTGGGTTTTTGTTCGTGTTGGCATCTTGGAGTCTCTGAGGCGTAGGCTCAGTGTTCTTGAGACCTTCAAAGGGAACTTCTGCACATTTGCTCATACTTCCCCAAGGTGTCACTTGAGGTCAATTTGTGGTATTTCTGGGGTTTCGATAGCATGTACACTTTTTGTCAAGGTATTTTTGCCTTTAATAGCGATACACATGCACTCTCTTGCTATGTATTGATGCCGTCGAATTGAAGCTACTCCATGCTCCATAGGGAACTTCATGACCAGATGATAAGGTGACCACATTACCTTAGCCTTGTTCATTCAAGATCTTCTAATGATTGCATTAAAGGAGGACAGAGCATCCATAACGTAGAAATCAGTCATGATGGTCTTATCCCAGAGGTAGTCCCCCATTGTGACTGCGAGCATGATTATCCGTACGAGATGAACAACTTCATGGGCAAATGTCACTAAAGGCATACTTGATGACTTCAGAGCTATGAAGTTGATCCCCAACTTGTGAAAACAGTCTATGTGCAGGACATCGATCGCACTTCCACCGTCAACATAGAGTTGATGTACTTCTTTATTTGCAACTATGGCTTTAATGACAAGAGCATCATTATGCGGGCTAATGGTAGGAATCACATCTTCCTCCGAAAAGGAAATAACTTTGAAAAGTTTGAAACGTTTACTAACTAGTTCTTGAGGAGGGATGCTCCTCGTATTGGCTTTGATTGCCTATTGTCATTGGCCTTCTAGATAGCCTCTAAATATGGCGTGAATAATACCGGTAACATTACGGTTGTCATTAGGTGGAAGTTGACGTACTAACTGTTGTGGAGGATTGTTTTGATACGGTTGGTATGAATGATTCATGGAATGATTCCATCTTTGCTGGTAATCATTTTGGTGTGAGGGATGGCCTAGGCCACCTTGCCATCCTTCTCGTTTTCCGGCAAGGTAACTATCTCCCCGATCTCCAGATCGGGGTTGGGCCTCTAAATGCCACCATTGAACATATTGACCTGGTATTCCATTGTGGATGTAATCCTCTATCTCCTTCTTGAGGTCTTTACAATCTTCGATGGCATGCCCTTGATCGTTGTGGAAAGCACATTAGAGGTGTCGAGGTCTTTTATATGACGCTGTGGTTAACGGGATTGAAGGTCAAATGAGGTCTTTGTGTATGGCTAGAATCTCAGTGCGACTCTTGGTCAGCGATGTTAAGTTTATTTCATGGATTCGAGATTCCAACCAACCTCTATTGTAATTCAACCTATCAAAAATGCTTTTCGGGGGATTCTTTTTTTTAGCATCATCCTGATGCTTTTTCTCATGTTTCTCATTTTCCTTCTTTTTTCGATTGGCATCTTCCCCATTTGTGTGGCTTTCCAATATCTATCAAAGCGTTTGAGTATCAATTAGGGTGTCTCGAGCCAATTTTGTATAGAATGATCCTGGTTCCAAACCATTCATGAAGGCTGAGAATACAAATTGATCTATCCTATCAGCTACTTGCAAGCTCTCATTGTTGAATCTCTCCACCTATGACTTAAGGGATTCATCCTTCCCTTGTTTGAGATTCATTAGATTTGCAACAGTCTTGTGGAATTTCTTTCTCTAAAAAAAGCGAATATGAAAAAGTTGTGCCAACTACCTGAATGAAAAAATATTGTTACGGGACAGGCCATCAATCCACACCTGTGCCTTTCCGCTCAAATAGATAGGGAATGCTTTGCGCATAACCTCCATCGAAGCATTTTTTAAATTCATCCAGTATTTAAATCGCGAAAGGAAATCCAAGAGTTCTGTGTCCCCTCATAAGATGGGATTCCATCAGGCATTTTAAATCTGACCAGAGTTCAATATTTCATAATATTAGGCGTAAACGATAAGAGAGCGTCTCCTTCATCATCCGACCCCAACAAGCCATATATATCGTTCACCACTTGATTACTGATTGGAGGGAAGTCTTCACGTCGAGGACGTTTAGGGTTATATTTTGGCCTAACCCTAGAACGTTCATTCTCGTAGTTGTTATCAGCATAAGAAGCGGTGGTTTTGCTCCTGTCATTGTTTCTTTTCCGTCTGCCTTTCTTGTGATTGCTATGTTTTGGTTCACCCCCAGAGGGCTGTGAATGAGGCCTAGCTCTACATAACTCTTCAAACTGCGCACGATGTGACTCTACGAAAGCCCTTTCATCGTATTTTTTTGTTTTTGTGCTAATGACTTGTCTTGATTTGGAGTCGTATGCTAAGAGTGTCCACCTTCATGATCAGGGTGATGTTTTGACTGTTTAGGCATTCCTTTCACATGCAAAGGATCATTCGCCCTTGGTCCCGAACGACTATGCCGTGCTCTTCCCCGACTAGTCCCTTCGGTTGCTCTCTGACCTCTAGATCTGGTATCTATCATTTCAATATGAGTCGGAATCAAAAGGAAGATTGTGAATACTCCTTCAGAAATCAAGAAATTTCTTTCTCACAGACGGCACCACTATTATGAATTTATGATGTGCATGGGTTCAGTTCGCAGAGTTGTCAGTCAAGGACCAAAGTTTTCGGATCTTGGAGCCAAAGATTAGACCTCAGAGACGAGCAAAGTTCTAGATCTTGAAGCCAATGATCAGACCTCAGAGATGAGAGAAGTTCCAGATCTTAAAGCCAATGATCAGACCTCAGAGACAAGCAAAGTTCTGAACCTTGGAGCCAAAGGACAAATTTTTGCAATGACTGCAACAGCGTGACCTCCACTCAACCTCAGAACGCTACATGCATAAGCCAACAATGGTAATACACTAAAATTATACTAAATGAATAGGACCCTTGAGCCCCAAGTCACGAGGGGGAACTAGCAGAGTATTGCTTATTCATAAGCACGTAACTACAGCCTATAATTGTGAAATGTATATTGTGACATGCAATCAGCAGTTACAACCTTAATCCACGTATCCATCCGCGACATCAAATCCCACCAATAGCGGGATAAGGTAAATAAAACGAGAAAGAAGAAAGAGGTAAGGGGGACATTCTCGGACTACTCCGACAAAAATACTGACTTAAGCATCGAAGAATTTACCCTCAGAGAGCCACTTTGGGATTTGTTTTGCAAGAACACTCGCCACCAAATATACAAAAAGTCTTGGATTGTGATAATCTAGTTGGATCATTGCCGGGTTGCAGATTTCGCCTTCATCGCCATGCAACTTTCCATCTATATTATTTCAAATGTGCCAATAAATGTTGGAAATATATTTAGAAAATCATTAGTAAGTTAAACAAAATCCCACACACTCAACTGAGCATCTTAGCCAAGGAAGTTGGGGAACTTTAAAGATAAGATAACGCCCAAATTTAAACCATATTAGGTGATAAAGATGGCGTAGAGTTGATTTTATTCGATTTTTAAAATCTTTCTCTAGATAAGAAATAAATTTGATAGAACGAATCAATCAAGGTGTGAAAAATATTATCTAGGAACTAATGGATCTAGTCAAGAAACATGAAATGAAATTGGGATTTTTATGAGTTTATTTTTGGAAAAATTGAAAGAAAATTATTAATATTGTAATTGTAAGAAGGCCATTGTTTCCCTACTTTATATATCTTGATTTTAACATCAGTATAGTAGATTATGGACATACTTTCTAATTTCTTCTTGTTTGACTCAACTTTACTTCATTTTGGTAATTTTCACAATCTTTCTAAATTGAGCCCTTATTTGTTTGGGTAAATTACATCTACTATCCCTGTAGTTTGTAAAAACTACCAATCAAACCCCGAAATATGAGAAATTACCAATACCCCCTTAAATTTAATAACTTCATAACATTTAGCCCTTTTAATCAACTAAATTCATAACAATTAGCCCCCTTAAGTTTTATCAAATCTCGGGATTCAATTGGTAATTTAAACAAACCATAGGGGGTAGTAGATGTAATTTACCCTATTTGTTTAATAAAAGGGCCCCCAGCTTGTACCAAAGGAAAAAAAAAGTTGGAAACAAATGTAAGAATTATTGTGGAAATAAGAAATACTCTAGCAAGGATGGGTGATTTGTGGTGCGATAGTATGTGAGAAAAATTTTCTTTTTTTTTTCTTTGTTGGTAGGAAGAATTGAAGATTTGAAGATTTGAGGAATTGTACTACAGTATAATTCATGATTCTTCCTTTTATTTCCTATTTATTAAGGCTTTTATCCTCCATTTTGGAGGTTTTTTGTTTCTAGTTTGATTGCAAGGCTATTTAACGTATATGGTAGTACTTTGGTTTCCGAGCTATTCAACGTATGCAGTAGGGTCATGAACGACATGGAGCAAGCGTTAGGGACAAGACTCATCAAGCGGGTCTCCGTTTAGTGATGTTTAGTTTTCTTGCATTTTTGTAATTCTCTAGTAGAGACTAATCAACTAGTTTGTATAGGTGTTCTGATGTGATTCCAATCTGAAGGATTGGGAAACACTTAGAAAGTTGCCCAAGATATGTCTAAGGGATGCTAGTTTGGGTAAGTGTAAACCGCGACTCGCTATCTATAAAGAGATAGGAACCTTGGAATAATAACGCCACAATCAATTACACCAAAATTGTTGATAAGTTTAGATCGAACGCCACAAGTTGATAAGTTTGGAGAGCGCCACAACTTGATAAGTTCATTAAACGCTACAAGTTTTCGAAGAAAACTTGATAAGTTCCAAGTTCTCAAAGAACCCAAAGATGAGATAAAACTCACAATTTCAATTACTCAAGCTGTTTTCAAAGTAGTACAAAGATGCCTATTTATAGGCTAAAATAAGTCTTAAAATAAATAAATAAATAAATCCTAAATATCCTAGTCTAGAAGAAAAATATATTAATTTGACTTTCTAACTTCTAGACTAGACTAATAAAAATTCTGCATTTTAATATATTAATTACTAGATGATTTATTTGCTAAATAAAAGGCCCATTGGAATGGTACATTGACCAAGTGTTAAAATGAGTAGATTCATGCATCTTGAGTTGGCTTCCAAGACTTCATTAAATTCTTCTTTGACTGAATTTTCATCCATGACTTTTCATCCTTCTATGTCTCAAAATAGTTGCTTGACGATTGAATTTGAAGCCTTCAATACTTGACTACGTGAATAATTGTTGGCTGGAATTTGGACCATCTGTAGGACTAAAATTAATCTTTGACTTGGATCAAATACACTCTTGAACTTGGACCTTCACTTCATTGAATTGGATGGGAAGTTGGGGCCAAGTTCACATCTTTGGCCACAAAGTTTACATCTTTGACTCTGAGTTCGCATCTTTGAGGTGAAAGTCGGGAAGTGAAAGCCGCGCATCTTTGAGTCAAAGGTCGGGAAGTCAGAGCCGAGTTCACATCATTCTCCTCCTCTTCAGAGGGATTTGTCCTCAAATCTTTAGCACCTACATGATAAAGACTTAAGTCAGAAATATTGAAGACATTATGAACATCGTACTCACTTGGCAAATCAAGTCTGTAGGCATTGTCATTAATGCGCTCTAAAACTTGAAAAAGTCCATCTCCTCTTGGTTGCAACTTGGATTTTCTTTGTGTTGGGAACCTTTCTTTCAACAAGTGCAACCAAACCCAATCTCTCAGTTCAAAGATGAGCTTATGACGCCCCTTCTTAGCTACTTGTTCATATCTTTGTGTCTTCTCATCAATATTAAGTCTTGCCTTCCATGGATTTGCTTCACAAATTCAGCCTTCTTTTTGCCATCTAAATTCAATCTCTCACTCGCAGACAAAGGTGTTAGATCCATTGGAGATAATGGATTAAAACCATAAACAATCTCAAAAGGAGAAAATTTAGTGGCAGAATGCACATTCCTATTATATGCAAATTCAACATGAGGTAAGCAAACATCCCAAGTCTTAATATTCTTACCAATGATCGACCTTAACAAAGTAGATAAAGTACGATTAACAACTTCAATTTGGCCATTAGTCTTAGGATGACAAGTAGTAGAAAACAAAAGTTTTGTACCTAATTTTCCCCACAAAGTTTTCCAAAAATAACTAAAAATTTGGTGTCTTGATCAAACACAATGGTTCTTGGCATGCCATGCAAACGAACAATTTCTTTAAAGAATAAATCAGCAATGTGTGATGCATCATTCATTTAGTTGCATGCAATGAAATGAGCCATCTTTGAAAATCTATCAACAACAACAAAAATTGAATCTTTTCCATGTTTAGTTTTCGGCGAAGCTAAAACAAAATCCATTGAAATATTAACCCATGGCTCTTTTGGAATTAGCAAAGGTGTGTATAAGCCATGAGGTTGGACCTTTGATTTTGCCTTTTTACAAATGATGCAATTTTCACAAATGTTTACAACATTACTTTTCATTTTTGGCCAAAAGAAATGCTCTTGCAAAATTGCCAAAGTCTTAGCTATACCAAAGTGTCCTATAAGTCCCCCACCGTGTGCTTCCCTAACTAACAATTCACTCAAAGAAGAGTTATGAATGCAAAGCTTGGATTCTTTAAACATAAATCCATCATGTTTAAGGAACTTCTCAAAAGAACCTTTTTCACAAGCTTGAAACACTTGACCAAAATCAAAATCATCATGATACAACTCTTTAATTTGTTCAAAGTCTAGTAATTTAGATTCAAGAGAAAAAGGCAAGGCATACCTTCTAGAGAATGCATCAGCTACAACATTATCTTTACCTTTCTTATATCGAATGACATATGGAAAGGTCTCAATGAACTCCATCCATCTTGCATGCCTTTTATTGAGCTTAAATTGGCTTTTCAGGAACTTCAATGATTCATGATCAGTGTGGATCACGAACTTTTTAGCGCATAAGTAGTGTTGCCACATCTTTAAGGCTCGGACCAAGGTGTACAACTCTTTGTCATAGGTAGGATAGTTCAGAGTTGCCCCACTTTGCTTCTCGCTAAAGTATGCCATGGGTCTTCCTTCTTGCGTCAAGACAGCACCTATTCCAATACCTGAAGCATCACATTCAACTTCAAATGTTTTGTCAAAATTAGGTAAAGAAAGCAAATGAGCATTTATTAAATGAAATTTAAGCTTTTGAAAAGCTTGCTCTTGTTCTTCTTCCCATTTGAATCCCACATTATTCTTGATGACCTCAGTCAAAGGTGTAACCAAAGTGCTAAAGTTCTTGACAAATCTCCTATAAAAACTTGCAAGACCATGAAAACTTCGCACTTCACTAACACTTTTGGGAGTTGGCCATTCTTGAATTGATTTCACCTTTTCCATGTCAATTGAAATACCATTGGCGCTTACAATGTAACCAAGAAAATTAACCTCATTAGTGCAAAAAGTACACTTCTTCAAATTGGCATAAAGCTCTCATTCCTAAGCACACTCAAAACACATGTTAGATGTTCAAGATGGTCATCCGAACTTCTTGAGTATACTAAAATATCATCAAAATAGACAACCACAAACTTGCCAAGGAACTCACACAAAACATGATTCATTAAGCGCATAAAAGTACTTGGAGCGTTAGTTAAGCCAAAAGGCATCACTAACCATTCATACAAACCATGTTTTGTTTTAAAAGCAGTTTTCCATTCATCACCATTTTTCATTCTAATTTGATGGTAACCACTTTTCAAATCAATTTTGTAAAAGATGATTGATCCATATAACTCATCAAGCAAATCATCTAATCGAGGAATAGGATAGCGATACTTTACCGTTATGTTGTTTACAGCACGGCAGTCTATACACATCCTCCATGATCCATCTTTCTTTGGCACCAACAGAACTGGTACTGCACATGGACTCATGCTTTTCCAAACCCATCCTTTATCCAACAAATCTTCAACTTGCCTTTGAAGCTCTTTGGTCTCTTCAGGACTCGTTCTATAGGCAGGTTTGTTTGGAATTGATGCTCCCGGAACAAAGTCGATTTGATGTTCAATACCACAAAGTGATGGTAATCTTTTTGGAACTTTTTCAGGAAATATATCTTCAAATTCTTGCAAAATAGAAACAATACTGATCGGTAGTTCACTGGCCAAATCATTAGTGGACAAATGAGCTTTCTTAAACAAAATAAGCACAAAAAGTGATTGAGAATTTAGAGCACTCTTGATCTCACTTTTTTTTTTCAAATACACGAAATTTTTCTTCCTTTTCACTCAAGATAAGTGCTTCTTTTCTATCTTTCTTTCTCTTTTTGATGAAAACCTAAGGAGGGCCGAGACATCCATACAACCAAGTTTACCTACAACTTTACAACAAGATCCATTACAAGGCATTGGAGGACCTATGACTAGGTCAAGGACTAAGTGAATGCAAGCTGCTCTAGTGACACTAATAAATGAGTTATTGAAAGCTCAAGTAGTAGCTAAGATGGCCGAATCTCAGTCACAAATTATCACTTTACTTAGTATTGAAAATGAGGGATCAAATGCCAAGTCCGACTTGGAATGAAGTTAGCAAAATCCAAGGAGAAGTTGTATTTCTGCCTAGCCGAAAATAGGCAACATAAGAGGTTCCAAATCCATTGCCAAGATAAGTTGAAGAAGCTTCTAAAGTCTGCATGAAGAAGTTAAGGAAGCTACCAAATACAAGACAACAACTAGAAGCTTCCAAAACAAGCAACATTCAGCCAGCACAAATCCAAGTAGTCTTTGGATTAGTTTTAGGTAGTTTCAGAATTAGTTATTTCCTTTTCTTAGATGAGTTGTTTCTTTTAAGTAATTCTTCTTTAGTTAGTTTACTAAAAGGTTATGAGTTCTAATCCTTTTAGAGAATAGATTTTAGTTGCTTAAACCAGCCTTGTAACAACTATAAATAGAGGCATTCAGCCACAATGAAATTGAGAATTTTTGACAATACAAACTTGAGAGCTTTGAGCTTTTTTTTGAGTTCTAGTTTAGAACTTGCTTTGAGTCTTTGAGGATAGCCTCTTAGGTTCACGTTTAAGCTATCTTGTTGAGTTTCTTTCCCTCAACAATTTGAGTGTGCTTCTTGGTTCCAAGGATAGTTCAATTCTCAACTTTGAGTTTAGGTAATTCCTTCGGGTGTCAAGTGGACAAAAGCAAGGTCCTTCTTCACAAGTTGGAGTTGGTGTCTTGCTAAATGAAGACTTAGTTCAGCCTAGAGGATGATACTAGGACCAACACTCTGATATAGGTTTGGATTCTTATCCTTGGTTTAAGATTCGTATCACTTTTTCTTTTCACTCTTTTTTCCGCTTAACTCTTTCTTTTCGCTCAAACTTTTTTCATTCTTTTTTTGTCACTCTCTTTCTTTTGTTCACTTTATTTTTTTGCATCTTCTTGTAACCTCACTTGATCTTCATAGATTTGACTTGGAGTCATAGGTACAAGAGTTACGTTTCTTTGGTTATGAACAAAATAGTACTTGTTAGTAAAACCATTGTGACTAACACGTCTATCATATTACCACGGCCTCCCTAACAACAAATGGCTTGCTTGCATGGGAACTACATCACAAATCACTTCATCTTCATATTTTCCAATGTGAAATGGCACCTTTACTTGTTTGGAAACGTGAACTTCTCCACAATCACTAAGCCATTGAAGTTTATATGGCTTTCAAGTGCTTTGTTGTAGACAATCCTAACTTTTCAACCAGAGAAACACTAGCTACATTAGCACAACTTCCACTATCAATTATGACACTACATAACCTCCCATCAACGTAGCACCTTGTGTGAAAAATATTCTCCCGTTGTGCCTCTTCGTCCTCCTTGACTTGCATATTAAGGATTCTCCTAGTGACCAACAATTCACCATGGACTGGTAACTCATCTTCTTCTGATTCTACAGGAGATGGCATGGGATCTAAATCTTGCTCGTCTTCCATTTCATATTCTCTATCATCCCTTATTACCATTGCAAGCTTATTTGGATATTAGCTTGCGATATGACCCGGCCTTGACACTTAAAACCTTTAATGTCACGAGTTCAAGAGGTAAAGGGTTCATTGTTACCTTTCAACATTCCTTCCTTTAGGTTGTTTTTGCTGGTTTTGAGGAAGTTTTAGACTTTTCCTTCTTCTTTGAAGTACTTGTCTTCCAAGTACTTTGACGTGTACTACCACTCCTCTTTAGTTGTTGCTCCACTTTGATAGCCGCGTGCACCATATCTTGCAACTCCACATAATGGTACATTTCCACTCGATCTTGGATGCCATGATTTAAACCATTCAAAAATCTTGCCATGGTTGCTTCCAAATCTTCCTCCATATTGGCTCTTATTATAGCAACCTCCATTTCTTTGAAATATTCTTCCACACTTCCGTTTCCTTGCCTAAGGCCTTGAATCTTGTTGTAGAGATCCCGATAATAATGGCTAGGCATAAATCTTTTGCTCATTATTGCTTTTATTTCCTCCCAAGTCTCCACGGGTCTTTCACCATTTCTTCTCCTACTCATCACAAATTGATCCCACCATGTTAATGCATAATCGAAAAACTCAGTGACGGCGAGTTTTACTTTTTTGAGATCGCAGTAATGGTGACAATCAAACACAAATTCCATCTTTTTCTCCCATTCAATATATGACTCTGGGTCGGATCTTCCTTGAAAAGGAGGAATTTTCATCTTGATGGCACTAAGGTTTTTGTCTTCATTTTGCCTCCTCCAAGTTGTTCTTCTAGTGCGCCCAAAAGATTCACTATCAAACTCATCATCAAC
Organism: Gynochthodes officinalis; assembly: GCA_020080225.1. Classification (NCBI taxonomy): domain Eukaryota; kingdom Viridiplantae; phylum Streptophyta; class Magnoliopsida; order Gentianales; family Rubiaceae; genus Gynochthodes; species Gynochthodes officinalis. The sequence continues at coordinate 7,277,701 of CM034622.1, forward strand.
TTCATCAAGCTCTTCATCTTCCACCCCTTGTGTTTTACGCCTTCTTTGGATGTTGGAGGTGTGTGAAGGAGCCATTTGAGATTCTGCCTCCAATTGATCAATTCTTTCATGCAAGGGTTCAAGTTCTTGCCGTAGCAATCTTTTCATTTCTCCCATCAAGGCTTCGATTTGTAAGTTTTGTGGATGATTTTCCTCATTGGAATAGTGAGACATTTCTGAAAATCCTGTAAGAAAATCCTCACAAATAATATTCACTCCACTCACACTCAAATTTTCTCACAAATGAGGTTTACACTCGTTACCCCTCTTTTCTTATTGAACTCACTTTAACAATTATCAAGATAGAGTGTGACTTTCACAACTAAAACTTATCAAACAATTTTTGTGTTCTTTAAAGTTGTGAAATTAAATACCAAGGAATAAGAAAAGATAGCAACTTGAAAGATAGCTAAAGACAAGGAAAGTAGTGAACTAGATGAACAATGGAACTAGATGAACAATGGAAATTTATCTAAGGTTGATTGAGAAGAAAAAACTTTGTTGATGAATCTGTTGGCAACCTGGATAACAAGAGAAATGAATATTATCTCAAAGGAATCACACTTTAGGGAATGAAATTTTTGTATCCACTTCTTCTTCTCTTTTTTCACTTTTTTTTTTAATATTCGGCCACCACTTTTTCTTTTTCTTTTTTTTTTACCTCTTTTCTTCTTCTTTTTTTTTACATTTTTTTTTTGAAAATAATGAAGTAAAAAAGAAGTAGAGATGAGAAATTGACTCCTTAAATTCCAAACTCACTGCTAGGAACCTTGCCCAATTTGTGACAAAACCCGCTAACAAAAAATGTGAATATTGATTTATAAAATCAAAACCCACTGCTAGGAACCTTGCCAGCCCGCAACAAAACCCGTTAACAAAAATGTGAATCTTGATATTCAAGAAAGTCAAGAATAAGAAAGGATAAAAATCAAAAAAGAAAACAAAGGATATGCAACCCCTTAAAAATGGCTCTTATACCAAATGATGTGATTCCAATCCAAAAGATTGGGAAACACTTAGAAAGTTGCCCAAGATATGTTTAAGGGATGCTAGTTTGGGTAGGTGTAAACCGCGACCCACTATCTATAAAGAAATAGGAACCTTGGTATAATAACGCCACAACCAATTACACCAAAATTGGTTGATAATTTTAGATTGAACACCACAAGTTGATAAGTTCGAAGAACCCCACAACTTGATAAGTTCGTTGAACGCCACAAGTTTTCAAAGAAAACTTGATAAGTTCCAAGTTCTTCAAGAACCCAAAGATGACATAAAACTCACAATTTCAATTACTCAAGCTGTTTTCAAAGTAGTACAAATATGCATATTTATAGGCTAAAATAAGTCTTAAAAGAAATAAATAAATAAATGCTAAATATCCTAGTCTAGAAGAGATAAATATTAATTTGACTTTCTAACTTCTAGACTAGACTAATAAAAAAATTTCTTTTTAATATATTAATTACTAGATGATTTATTTGCTAAATAAAAGGCACATTGGAATGGTACGTTGACCAAGTGTTAGAATGAGTAGGTTCATACATCTTGAGTTGGCTTCCAAGACTTCATTAAATTCTTCTTTGACTGAATTTTTGGCCATGAATTTTCGTCTTTCTATGCCTCAAAATAGATGCTTGACCATTTGATGTGAACTCGACTCACACTTCCCAACCTGCGGCTCAAAGATGCGCAGAGCAGACTTCCCGACCTGCGGCTCACACTTCCCGACCTTCGACTCACACTTCCCAACCTGTGAGCGAAAATGGGAACTCTGCGAGCGAAGATGCAAACTCTGTGACCAGAGCTGCGAACTTGGCCCCAACTTTCCACCCAATTCCATGGAGCGAAGGTCCAAGTTCAAGAGTGCATCTTATCCAAGTCAAAGATCAATTTTAGTCCAAAGTTGGTCCAAATTCCGACCAACAATTATTCACGTAGTCAAATGTTGAAGACTTCAAATTCAATGGTTAAGCATCTATTTTGAGGACTTGAAGAACGAAAATTAGCCTTGGAAAATTCAGTCAAAGGAGTATTAATGAAGTCTTGGAAGCTAAATCAAGATGCATGAACCTACTCATTCCAACACTTGGTCAACGTACCAATCCAATGGATCTTGATTTCATTCAACATATCATCTATAATTATGCATAATTCATAGATTAAAATGCAGAATTTTATTAGTCTTGTCTAGAAGTTAGAAAGTCAAATTATTATTTATTTCTTCTAGACTAGGATTTATTTATTTCGTTTTAAGACTTATTTTAGCCTATAAATAGGCATCTTTGTACTACTTTGAAAACAAGTTTGGAGTAATAGAAATTGTGAGTTTATCTCATTTGGTTCTTTAAGAACTTAGAACTTATCAAGTTTTCCTTGGAGACTTGTGGCGTTCATACAAACTTATCAACCAATTTTTGGTATAATTGGTTATGGCATTTTTATACCAAGGTTCCTATCTATTTCATAGGTAGTGGGTTGCGGTTTACACCATCTAGTCTAAGCTTCTCTTAGACATATCCCGGGCAACTTCAAGTGTTTCCGATCCTTCCGATTGTGAATCACATCTTCGGGGTCGAAATCACATCACCATTGAATTTGAAGTCTTCAATACTTGACTACGTGAATAATTGTTGGCTGGAATTTGGACCATCTTTAGGACCAAAATTGATGTAATTTCGATCTGAAGATAATATGATTCACAATCGGAAGGATTGAAAATACTTAGGAGTTGCCTGAGATATGTCTAAGGGAAGCTTAGACTGGATGGTGTAAACCACAAGGTCCACAACCCACTACCTATGAAATAGATAGGAACCTTGGTATAAAAACGCCACAACCAATTACACCAAAAATTGGTTGATAAATTTGTACGAACGCCACAAATCTCCAAGGAGAACTTGATAAGTTCTAAGTTCTTAAAGAACCAAATGAGATAAACTCACAATTTCTATTACTCAAACTTGTCTTCAAAGTAGTACAAAGATGCCTATTTATAGGCTAAAATAAGTTTTAAAAATAAATAATTAAATCCTAAATATCCTAGTCTAGAATAAATATGAATTTGACTTTTTAACTTCAAGACTAGACTTTAATAAGACCAATAAAAATTCTGCATTTTAATACATTAATTATGCATAATTCTAGATGACATGTTGGCTGAAATCAAGGCTCATTGGAATGGTACTTTGACCAAGTGTTGGAATGAGTAGGTTCATGCATCTTGAGTTAGCTTCCAAGACTTCATTAATACTCTCTTTGATTGAATTTTTCCAAGGCTGAATTTCATCTTTTAATGCCTCAAAATGGATGATTGACCATGGAATTTGAAGTCTTCAACACTTGACTACGTGAATAATTGTTGGCTGGAATTTGGACCAACTTTGGACTAAAATTGATCTTTGACTTGGATAAGATGCACACTTGAACTTGGACCTTCGCTCCATTGAATTGGGTAGGACGTTGGGGCCAAGTTCGTATTTCTGGTCATAGAGTTCGCATCTTTGCTCACAGAGTTCCCATCTTCACTTGAAGGTCAAGAAGTGTGAGCCGAAGGTCGGGAAGCCAGCGCTTCAGGAAGTTTGTGCTACGCATCTTTGAGTCAAAGGTTGGGAAGTCAGGGCCGAGTTCACATCATTCCCTTCCTCTTGAGAAGGACTTGTCCTCAAATCTTCAGCACCTACATGATAGAGACTTAAGTCAGAAATATTGAAAACATCATGAACATCGTACTCACTCAACAAATCAAGTCTGTAGGCATTGTCATTGATGCGCTCTAACACTTGAAAACGTCCATCTCCACTTGGTTGCAACTTGGATTTTCTTTGTGTTGGGAACCTTTCTTTCTTTAAGTGTACCCAAACCCAATCTCCCGGTTCAAAGATGAGCTTATGACGCCCCTTATTGGCTTGTTGTTCATATCTTTGCGTCTTCTCCTCGATGTTGAGTCTTGCCTTCTCATGGATTTGCTTCACAAATTCAACCTTCTTTTTTCCATCTAAATTCAATCTTTCACTTACAAGCAAAGGTGTTAGATCTATTGGAGATAATGAATTAAAATCATAAACAATTTCAAAAGGAGAAAATTTAGTGGCAGAATGCACATTCCTATTATATGCAAATTCAACATGAGGTAAACAAACATCCCAAGTCTTAATATTCTTACCAATGATCGACTTCTACAAATTAGATAAAGTATGATTAACAACTTCAGTTTGACCATCGGTCTGAGGATGACAAGTAGTAAAAAACAAGAGTTTTGTACCCAATTTTCCCTACAAAGTCTTCTAAAAATAACTCAAAAATTTTGTATCTCGATCGGATACAATGGTCCTCGGCATTCCATGTAAACGAATTACTTTTTTAAAGAACAACTCAGCAATATGTGATGCATCATTTGTTTTGTTGCATGCAATGAAATGCGCCATTTTTGAAAATCTATCAATTACCACAAAAATTGAATCTTTCCCATTTTTAGTTTTTGGTAATTCCAAGACAAAATCCATTGACTGATCAACCCACGGCTCTTTTGGAATTGGCAAAGGTGTGTATAAGCCATTAGGTTGAACCTTTGATTTTGCTCTCTTGCAAATAATACAGTCTTCACAAATTTTCACAAGAAGACTTTTCATTTTTGGCCAATAAAAATGTTCTTGCAAAATTGCCAAAGTTTTTGCTATGCCAAAGTGTCCCATAAGTCCCCCACCATGTCCTTCCCTAACTAACAATTCACGTATAGAAGACTTAGGAATGCAAAGCTTGGACTTTTTAAATAAAAACCCATCATGCTTATAAAATTTTTCATATGAACTTTTTTCACATGCTTGGAATACTTGACAAAAATTAGAATCATCACAATATAATCCTTTAATTTGCTCAAAGCCAAGTAATTTAGAATCTAATGAAGTCAATAAGGCATACCTCCTAGAGAGTGCGTCGGCTGTAACATTCCCTTTACCTTTCTTGTATCGGATGACATACGGAAATGTCTCAATGAATTCCATCCATCTCACCTGCCTTTTGTTAATCTTATGTTAGCCTTTCAGAAATTTCAATGATTTATGATCAGTGTGGATCATGAAATCTTTAGCCCAAAGATAGTGCTACCATGTCTTCATGGCTCGGATCAGCGCATACAATTCCTTGTCATAAGTAGGATAGTTCAGAGTTGCCCCACTTACCTTCTCACTAAAGTATGCCACGGGTCTTCCTTCTTGCATCAAGATAGCGCCTACTCCAACACCGTTATGTTGTTCACGGCTCAACAGTCTATGCACATCTTTCATGACCCATCTTTATTTAGTACCAATAGGACTGGTACAGCACACGAACTCATGCTTTCCTAAACCCAACCTTTGTTTAACAAGTCTTCAACTTGTCTTTGAAGTTCTTTAGTCTCTTTGGGACTCGTCCTATAAGTAGGTTTATTTGGAATGGAAACTCCTGGGACGAAGTCAATTTGGTATTCAATACCACGAAATGGTGGCAATCTCTTCGGAACTTCTTCTGGAAATACATCTTCAAAGTCCTGCAAAATAGATACAATACTACTCAGTAGTTCACCAGCTAAGTCGTTAGTACTCAAATGAGCCTCTTTAAACAAAATTAGTACAAAAAGAAGTTGAAAATTTAAAGCACTTTGGATCTTTTTTCTTTTTTTTTTTTTGCAAACACATAGAATTTTTCTTCTTTTTTACTCGGAATGAATGCTTTTTCTCTCTCTCCTTTTTCTTTTCAATCTTTGTTTTGCCGCTCAACTCTTTCTCATTTTTCTTTTTCTCTTCCTCTTTTTCTTCTTACTTTTTTTTGCATCTTTTTGTAACCTCACTTGATCTTCATAGATTTGATTAGGAGTCATAGGAACAAGAGTTACATTTCTTTGATTATGAACAAAAGAGTACTTGTTAGTAAAACCATCATGTCGGACTCGTTTGTCATATTGCCATGCCTTCCCCAACAACAAATGGCTTGCTTGCATGGGAACCACATCACAAATCACCTCGTCCTCATACTTCCCAATGCGAAATGGCACGCTCACTTGTTTGGAAACTCGGACTTCTCCACAATCATTAAGCCATTGGAGCTTGTATGGCTTCAAATGCTTGATGATTGGCAAACCTAACTTTTCAACCATAGAAATACTAGCCACATTAGTACAAGTTCCACCATCAATTATGACACTACAAGCCTTTCCATTAACGTAGCATCGGGTGTGGAAAATGTTTTCTCTTGTGCTGCTTCGTTCTCCATGACTTGCACACTAAGAACTCGCCTTGTAACCAATAGTTCACCTTAGACTGGCTCTTCTTCATCTAACTCAGCAAGAGATGGCATGGAGTCGGATTCATCTTCACCTTCTGTCTCCTACTCTCCAGCATTTGTTATGATCATTGCAAGCTTGTTCGGACATTGGCTTGCGCAATATGTCCACTACCTTGACATTTAAAACATCTAATGTCACGAGTTCGAGAGGTAGAAGGATCATTGTTACCTTTTGAAGTCGTCTCCTTTGGAGTTGTCTTGGTTGACTTCAAGAAAGTCGTAGGTCATTCTTCCTTCTTTGGAGTACTCATCTTTCAAGTACTTTGATGCACACTACCACCTCTTTTGAGTTGTTGCTCTTGACGGCCGTATGTACCGTATCCTGTAACTCCACATAATGGTACATCTCAACCCGGTCTTGAATGTCTAGGTTCAGTCCATTCAGGAGTCTAGCCATGGTGGCTTCTCGGTCTTCTTCTACATTGGCTCTTATCATCGCAACCTCCATTTCTTTGAAATAATCTTCCACGTTTCGGCTTCCTTGCTTAAGCCCTTTAAGCTGATTGTAGAGGTCTCAGTAATAGTAACTAGGCACAATTCTCTTTTGCATGATTGCTTTCATTTCTTCCCAAGTTTCAATAGATCTTTCACCATTTCTTCTCCTACTTAGCACCAATTGATCCCACCATGTTAGTGCATAATCAGAAAACTCAATGACAGCAAGTTTTACCTTTTTGAAGTCGTAGTATTGGTGACAATCAAACACAAACTCCATCTTTTTCTCCCACTCAATGTAAGCCTCCAGGTTGGAACTGCCATGAAAATGAGGAATTTTCATCTTGATGGCATTAAGATTGTTATTTTCTTTTTGTCTCCTCCAAGTTGATCTTTTAGTGTGCCCGAAAGATTCTCTATCAAACTCATCATCAACTTCATCAAGCTCTTTATCTTCCACCCCTTTTGTTTTTCGCCTTCTTTGGATGTTGGAGGTGTGTGAAGGAGCCATTTGAGATTCTGCCTCCAATTGATCAATTCTTTCATGCAAAGGTTCAAGTTCTTGTCGTAGTAATCTTTTCATTTCTGCCATCAAGGCTTCGATTTGTAAGTTTTGTGAATGATTTTCCTCGTTGGAATGGTGAGACATTTCTGAAAATGCTGCACGAAAAATCCTCACAAATAATATCCACTCCACTCACACTCTTTTTATCTCACTTAAGGTTCTTACGGAACTGAACAATTACCAAGGGAGAGAGTGACTTTCACAACTAAACTTATCAAACAATTTTTATGTTCTTAAGTTGTGAAGATGAATACCAAGAAAATATGACAAATCAAAGATAAGAGAATTATGAACAATGAATATATCAAGAATAAGAGTAGGAAACAAATTGAAGAACAAACAAAGTTAAGAAACAATGAACTAGATGATCAATGGAAATTTAGGCCAAAGTTGGTTGAGAAGAACTTATCGATGAATCTTTTTGCAAACTGGATAACAAAAGAAAATATTAGATCACAACTTTAGGAAATGAAATTTGTATCCACTTCTTATATATATATGTTTTTCTTTATATATATATAATTATATATATATATTCATCCAGCACTTTTTTTTTAATATTCGGCCAGAATATTTTTTTTTTAAATATTTCGGCCCTTTTTTTATGTAATAAAAATAGAATTGGAGATGAGAAAGTGATCCCTTAAAATTCCAAACTCACTACTAGGAACCTTGTCAACCTGTGACAAAACCCACTAACAAGAATGTGAATCTTGAATGTCAAGAAAGTCAAGAATTAAGAAAGGATAAAAATATAAAAAGAAAAACAAGGATATGCAGCCCTTAGAGATAGCTCTAATACCAAATGATGTGATTTTGACCCAAATGATATGATTTATAATTGGAATGATCGGAAACACTTTGAAGTTGCCCTGGATATGTCTAAAGGAAGCTTAGACTGGATGGTGTAAACTGCAACCCACTACCTATGAAATAGATAGGAACCTTGGTATAAAAAGCGCCACAACCAATTACACCAAAAATTGGTTGATAAATTTATATGAACGCCACAAGTCTACAAGGAGAACTTGATAAGTTCTAAGTTCTTAAAGAACCAAATGAGATAAACTCACAATTTCTATTGCTCAAACTTGTTTTTAAAGTAGTACAAAGATGCCTATTTATAGGCTAAAATAATTCTTTAAAAAAATTCTAAATATACTAATCTAGAAGAAATAAATAATAATTTGACTTTCTAACTTCTAGACAAGACATAAAAATTCTGCATTTTAATATTTAATTACACATAATTCTAGATGATATGTTGGCTTAAATCAAGGCTCATTGGAATGGTACGTTGACCAAGTGTTGGAATGAGTAGGTTCATGTATCTTGAGTTAGTTTCCAAAACTTCATTAATACTTTCTTTGACTGAATTTTTCCAAAGCTGAATTTCGTCTTTTAATGCCTCAAAATAGATGATTGACTATGGAATTTGAAGTCTTCAACACTTGACTACGTGAATAATTGTTGGCTGGAATTTGGACCAACTTTGGACTAAAATTGATTTTTGACTTGGATAAGATGCACACTTGAACTTGGACCTTCACTCCATTGAATTGGGTGGAAAGTTGGGGCCAAGTTTGCATCTATGATCGCAGAGTTCGCATATTCGCTCGTAGAGTTCCCATCTTCGCTCGTAGAGTTCCCATCTTCGCTCGTAGAGTTCCCATCTTCGCTTGAAGGTCGGGAAGTGTGAGCCGAAGGTCGGAAAGTTGGTGCTGCAGGTCGAGAAGTTTGCGCCGCAGGTCGGGAAGTCTGCGCCGTAGGTCAGGAAGTCTGCGCTGCGCATCTTTGAGTCGAAAGTCGGGAAGTCAGGGCCGAGTTCACATCAAAAATTAATCTTTGAATTTGATCAAATACACCCTTGAACTTGGACCTTTGCTCTATTGAATTGGATGGGAGTTGGGGCAAAGTTCGCATCTTTGGTTGCAGAGTTTACATATTTAACTCTGAGTTCACAACTTTGAGGTGAAGGTCGAGAAGTCAAAGCCCCGCATCTTTGAGTCGAAGGTCGGGAAATGAGAGCCAAGTTCACATCACGTTCAGATTGCTATTGATGTCCTAGTTAATGTGCATTGACATCATCAATTTTTTGCACAATCTTTTATTTTGTATTGTTCAGTTGTGCACTTTCTTTTGTGGTTCAGCTATACGCTATATACCCATAAAGATCATTTAACCTCGTTTAGCTAAACCTTGTAATTATTGTAACTATTTTGCCAATTGACAAGTAATAAAAATCTATCGTTTCAGAAAAAAAAAATTGTGGATCGCTTACCACCAAACCCGATCATTAAATCCAAATTGAAGGGATTAAGATAACCCAGAAAAAAAAACAAAAAAAAAAACAGTGGTCGAAATTAGTTGAGTTAGTAGGGCTTAAAAGGCGGCCAAGTGTTTCCCTTTGCGCTTAGTGGTGGGCCATTGGGTTAATTTTTGCCCTTAGAGGTTCGTGTAGGCTCACATCACACATTTGTGGGCCCCTTCTAAGGATCAAATTGAATACGTGATTGCGGCGTTTCAGTTCGAAAAGGCCGTCGATCTTTGACCGTCCCTAACCCAAATTAATCCAACGGTTCACATCTATTCTTGAAGACTCATTTGGCAGGACGGCTTTTTAGTTGATGTTGCTTTAAATTTAGTTATTGTGGAAGTCTTCCTTTAGCCTCGGATCCTACAGTCTCAACACGTTTCTTTATCTCATGTTTATCTCTCTTAAAAGGTTTCCTTTTCTGTGTTGCTCTGTGATCATAAGAACAATATATTCTTCCAAGTGAAATAAAAGGTAGGGAACAAAGATCATGGTTATCCTTGCGAGATGAATAGCCAATAAGGATGTTTGTTGACGGAATTGGATTTTTGATTGCATGTTCTGACATGGGTTTGTTGTCTTTTGGTTGTTTTTCCTTGTTGTCTGTTGTATGTTAGGATTCTTTTTGACTCTGTTTGTTATTCTTGTTGGGAAGTTTTATTTCTTTTTGGGTATTGAAGGCATAAGAAAAATAGCTCAAAGTTCATTGATAATCTCTTTATATTCAGATATTCAGTTCAAGGTTCAATTGATTGGATTATCTTTACGTGAAATTTTGTTTGGTAAGACTTTTATTGCATGCTTTCATCGTGTTGTCCAAAATTTGTTTTTCGCCCCTAGATGAAGCTCCGTGATTCTCTTAAACTCTGGCTTTGTTGATTGTTTGTACCTTGTGATGATTGCTTTTCATTTTGGTAATTGATGATTTCGTTTCATTTTGAGAATTGATGATTTCGGATGATAAATCTGGGCTTTTTCCTTTTCCTTGGAAAAGTTTACTAAATTTATGGGAAGCTAATGTTTGCTTCAGAAGGGACTTTTTTTTTTGGTTTAATTTCAATTAGCGGAGAAGCAAACAAAAGAGTACGAATGCTTTTGAACACATATATTGCTGGATTTTTCTTTTTATTTTTTTTATGATGGAATTCTGTTTCTTCGAGTAGCTGATCATGATTCTTCGGTTATTATTATTTGGAGATCAAAATCTTGCTTTATTGTTTATATGTTGTGTGAACTCATATGTTCTTCTTCTCCTGAATACTTGAACAAATTATTATGAAGTCTACTCTTGGTGTATTTGTTTAAATAAAGGAGTTTAAGCACAACTACATGGAAATTGGAAATTATGCTCTGGGAAAGCTGCTCTTCAATCATTCTAGATAAGTTGTAGCTTATATAGAATTTCTTTGTTATTCTATTGCTATCCAAGGAGGTGAATACCCAGGGCACAACTATTTAGCTGATTTGGTTTATACTTTCCCGGTTTTATGTTCTAGTGATGAGGGTGGGTGGGATTTGCTCTTAGAGTTATGACGCATAAGTGAATGCAGATTGGAAAGAGTTAAGGTTGAGTCATATTGTTCCTCTTCTTATAACTTAATAATGCGATTGCCATTCCTTGGAAAGTGTTTAGCACATCGATGGTGCTTATTCTTTAACACTGGCTTACTACCATGAACTTTGGCATTGGATACGGAATAAAGACCAAGAATTTACGTGAAGTGCCATTAACATTGGTTAAGCTTTTTGCTTCAGGAATTTTCTTGGCACGTAACCAAGAATTTAGGTGAAATAAATGTTTTCTTTTCTTCTTCTTCTTTTTTTTAAATTTCAAACTAATTTATTATTTTTGTTTATACTTCAACTAATCTTACATGGTTTATTGGAAGTCCCTTATTCACTTGAATATTTTAGGGCTGCTGGCATGGGTTTTTTACTTGAGAGAGCTTCAATGTAGCCTATCCATCAATTCAGTGCTGCCTAACTTTCATGTATATAATTCAATTTAATTGATATAGCTTTTTTATACCTCTTGCATCTATATCTGCCTTCTGATTTGACTTTTTAGCTTTTGGATGGGTTTGTTAATTAATGATTCTAACAAATTTGACATGTTATATTTATGAATATATGTTAACAGATGAGATACTTTTTGGTTGCAATTTCATGTTAAATATCAATTTTTTTTATTAACTAAAATAATGATTTTAATCTTAATGTTGTTACTTGCTACTTTAAATTTGGAATTTTCTTGAAGTAAAATGGTTATTGGTGATAGTCTTTCACTTTAATGCATGTCTAAGTTTGGTCAGCTATGATGGAGTATGATCCTTTGGCGACTGTATGAGTTGATTTCTGTCAACTGGATGTTATAGATTTTAAACCTTAGGCAAAGGTTTTGAAAGATTGAATATGTCATTGCTCTAACAGGGATAAGGTGCAGATACAAAAGGTAGATGGATGGATGTTCTGGTAAAAGAAATAGAAACGGGATTGTTGTCCAGAGAAAAGAATATAATCTTGTTCTAAGAGATAAAATAGATACCAAGGATGAAAATGCTCAATTTTGCAACCGAATTGGATGCAGTGGAAGACTTAAATATACCAAGAGTAGTCCACTTGATAGTGCTGGGAAACCCAAATATTCAGGGTCTTCCATTCATTCTTCAGATGGAAAGGAAATTGTTGGGAGTTCCTCAAGGACCTGTCTCCCAATCACTAGTGCAAGAAGTTCACCACAAGATTCTCCTAGGAAATTTTCATCACACTTGGAATCTCATTCATCAAAATCTTCAGGTTTTAGGCGTGAGTCACATGTAACAAAGCTTATTTCAACTAGAGGTAAGAATCATCAAACTCAACAACAGCCTAAAATGAGAGGTTCAGGTGCTGTTAAAGTCACCTCAACAGATGTAGGGAGTTCTTGTGTAGGATCAAAAGATACATATAAGAAAGCACCTTGTCAGAAGCCTCAGTCAGGATGTGAAAATGTTCTTACTGGAAGCTCAACAGATAGTAACTGTAGTAGCCTCAGTGCCTCATCAGATGCCCCAGTCAGCATGGGATCAGCAACTAGGAACAATAGAAGTGGGAATCGCTGTGGTTTAAGAAATCTGAAATGCAATTCAATATCTGATGTCACCCCTCGAGGTGGTTCACCTTCAGAAACAAAGAACAAGAGAGATGTGTTTAGAAACAGAATTACAGAAGGAGAAAGCAGTTCATCTTCTAAAGGAAATAGAGGATGTGTGGCTCCATCTAAAGAAAAACATGTCTTTCATTCCATCAGTGGTATCTCCATCACTAGTTCAAGGCAGAATAGAAACTGGGCTTTGAATCATGATATTACTTCGTCAGTTATGACAAGGAGGTCAGTGAATGCCAACACTAGGATCACGAGTTTACACCGTGACGGTATAACTGCTACTGTCACTGAATTCCAAAGTGTTAGTCCCCAGTCACCTAGACACGAAATGCACAATAATGGTAATCATACTTTACCATATCTGTCCTCCATGGGGGATTCTTCAAATGCTTCAAGTTCTTATACCCTTTCTGAACAAACCGGTGACAATGTGCCTGGAATAGTGACTTTGACATCCACAGAGCATGGTGTTACCCAGGGTTTGAGGTGGCATAATCTCAGTGGAGCTGCTGAGGTACTGTAGTTTTGTCATTAATCAAACTTCTTGTTTACTGAAAACTCAATATGGGCAGTTTCAGATGGTTGTCTTGGGTTTTGGAGTATTTCATGCTATTTTCTGTCTGAGCAGGTACTTTTAGCGCTTGAGAGAATTGAACAAGATGAAGAGCTCACTTATGAGGTAGTCAATATCTTTTTACGTTTTTTTTTTGGACTTTTACAGATTGCCATTCATATGTTGACATTGACCTTTTTTTTTACCCTTTCTTTTTCTGGTTGGCTTAGCAATTACTTGTTTTGGAGAATAACTTGTTCTTCGGAAACCTTTACTTCTATGACCAACACAGAGACATGAGGTTGGACATTGATAACATGTCATATGAGGTATGTTACTCTAAGTTGCAATTGTATTTAGTTACTGTTAGTGCATTAATTTCACCTTTTTGTGAATATCTCTTGTAATAAAACCAGGGTGTTTTGAACTTTTGGCGTATAATTTTGACTTCTCTTGATGAATGAAGACACAAGCTTATCGTTTTTATATGAAAATTTTGATCGTTTATGTATGATGCTCCCATCTACTCTACTACTTTGACAGTCTTGCACTCGTTCTTTCCAGGAATTGCTTGCTCTGGGGGATCGGATGGGTACTGTGAGCACAGCCATTTCAGAGGAGGCTTTTACAAAATGTGTAAAGAGGACAACATACCAAACCATTTCTTTAGAAGTAGGGTGTGGTGGATGCAGTGAGGATGAAGCTGATATTAAATGCAGTATTTGCCAGGTCATTTTCTCAACTTGGAAGCACATGCCAGATATTATTTTTTCACCTTGTGTGCTGATTTTTGTTTTTTTTTTTTTATTTTTCCCACAATTTAGAAAGAGATGATAACTAGCCTTTGATATGCAGGTGAACTGAGATGACAACTTCTTTTTCCTCAATTAGATTGTAGGTTAATTTGGCATATTTTCCTTAATTTTTAGAAAAGTGAGCTTATGCACTGGAGCAATTGCCTTTCTAGGGTGTAGGCTTTTACACTTTTGAAAAGATAGATTCCTTGTTGCCAAATTTGGTTACATTAAGTTCACCCTCTTACTGCTTGGCAACAGAAAAAACATCCAAAAAAAAAAAAAAGAGGAAAAATGTAGAATGGGGTGAAGAAGAATAAAGCTCTAGGAAAAGAATATAGTGAAAGGCCGTCTATTTATTTCTCATTGTTATCAGAAAGTTAATACAATTGCAGACAGCTTGACCAAGATAGCATATCAGACTAAGCACCTCAGTTTTTACACTCACACACAGGATCTATCCAGCCATGTTCGGCCTCTTTTATTACTTGATCGGGATCAAGTTACTTCCTTCTGTTTTGTTTAGCCTTCTAGATGATATTTGTTAATTTCTTTGGCTCTTATTTGTAATTGGATTTGTTTGAATGATATCTTAATAAAAGGGTAGCCAATCTCACAGACTGAAAATAGCCGTTCTATAAAAAAAAAAAAAATTCAGCTGATGGTCGGTGTGAACCTTTCACCATCCGTTTTTATTGGTTACATCCAAAAAGTTGCGAAAACTGACCTCAATGAGAAGAATCTGTGGAATAGTTGTGGCCAAGCTGCTTTGTCACCTTGTTTCCGTAATTTATCCATTTTGTGGAAATCAGTACAAAATTTTTAACAAGTCAAGAGTTAGCCTAATTTAGTTCTTGCATGATTGGGGACTTCACCCATACTTGCCTATGGTAGAGTATCTCTACTAATTTAAGTTGCTAGTGATTTGGTCTGCGGAATTTATCTTGTTGGTTACTAGTTTATCCTAGTCAGTGGAATCCCTTCATTGCTTGACGTCATTTTCTGCAGGAGGAATATGCGATCGGTGATGAAATTGGGAAGCTGGGATGTGAGCATGGTTATCACGTGGCGTGTTTACAACAATGGCTACGGTTAAAGAATTGGTGTCCTATCTGCAAGGCTTCAGCAGCACCATGAGATATTTCTTTTCCTCCGTTGACCTCTTGTGCAAAGTAATGCACAGCGAATATGAACAGATTAGCAATGTACAAAGTATGCCGTCTCTTTGGTTCTAGTTCCCTCCTTTTTTCGCTTGTCTTTTATTGTGTGATCGGAATCATGACTTAAAATAGTTAGCTCCAACGTTTGGAGAATTAGGGATTTTGCACAAGATTGATTTGTGATTACAGAATCATATGATTGAAAATGCTAGAAAATGTTATATATTAATTATTTTTCATTTCATAGATCTCGTAAATAAATGACAAGTCAATCAAAAATAAAATTTATATTTATAATGATTACCTATATATAGTACATATGTTACTGTGAGTGAGTGGCGATGGCAAGTGGCCAAGACGATTGAGAGGTGCGGGAGCCATGACTAGGGCGGCTGCCCGTTTCTCTTACTCTCCCAATTCACTGTAGTTAGGGACGACGACATGCGCGATTTTGGTGCAAGCTTGTACAGTTTTTTTTTTTTTTGGTTGTTGGTCCCTACGGATCGTAGGGTGCTTGTCCCTCTTTTGCACGGGTGGGAGCTCCACTTTGTGGAGGGTTGGTACTTAACTTGCAAGGTTGGACTTCTGATTATAGAAGCTATTGAGGGTAGTTTGCCATTTTAAGATGCTCATAGTGATACTTCAAAGTTTGGTGGTTTGATTTTTGTTTTTTGGTTATTGGTTGTTGTGTTGTTATTGGTAGCTCCTTGAGCTGTTTGGTGGCCTTAACCGATAGACTGAGTTAAGGCAGGTCCTTAGGTGGATTGTGTTGTTTTATGTAATGTTATAAGACATTCCTTTGGTTGCAAAGGGTTTTATAAATATTATCGTTTGGAAAAAAAAAAAGTAGCAACGGCATAATTGTTTTTTATTTTAATTATTTTTTTAAATATAATAAAAATATTTTAATTATATAAAAAGAAAAATTTGTGAATATGTTTTAATATAATTATAATGATAGATGAGTTCTAAATTTTTTTTAATAATTTTATATTTTTCAGTAATTTAATAATTTTATACACTTTAGGATTAGGGAAAATAGAGTTCCATATTATCTTATAAGAATCATATTTTTCCATATCACAATTTGATTTACAAATTAATTATTTAATAACTGAATTTATTTCATTTTATTAGTTTAATCTTGATGTAACTGTCTTTTTTTTTGTATTTATTAAATTAACAGAGAAATTTAAGAAATAATCGACAAAATAATTTCCCACGTATTGAAAAATAAGTTTTTTTTTTATCATTTACATTTAAAACGATAAAAAATAATTTTTCACATTTTATTAATATAATTTTTTGGTTTTATGTTATATTTTCATCGCTTTTTTTTTTTTTATCAAATTAACATTTATGCACTGCACGTGCTATTTTAAGTAAAGGTAAGAAGGAAAGAAAATAAAGTCACCCCACCCACAAGTAAAATTTGTGAATATTGTTTTTTTAAAAAATAAAATAAAATAAATATTGATGATGTTGGGCATGTTCCTGAGATGCAGGATATCAACTTCAGTGTATTTGTAAAAAAAAAAAAAAATTGACCTATTTATTGCTATTAGTGACTTAGTTTTTTACACAAATATTGACTTATTTATTCCAATTTAAATAAATAATGATGTTTTAATTTTTCTTTTTAAAATAGTGAAGTCGATTTTTAGGAAATCGACTTTAAAGCCGATAATTCGATTAGAAATTTTAAAGTCGATTTTGAAAAAATCAACACACAAAATAAATTTTACTTAAATTATTCATTTTTAAAACAATTTTAGAGATATTTAAATTTATCCTACATTTTACATCTTAATTTTAGAGAAATTTGGATTTATCCCAACTTTTACAACTTATCAACAAGGTCAAATATATCAAATTGATACATGAATTAAATTCCATTTTATTTGTGTCATGTATATCAAAGTGGTATATGAATAAAATTACATTTATTTTTTTAAAAAGATAAGTGAATTCCTATATATCATTTTGAGATGAAATTGTTTAATTCCAAGTATTGTAAGAATTAATGTTTGCTTTTGAATTAAACCCTACAAACTAGATTTCTTTTTAAAAACCTCTATGTTTGAGATGAATAGATAAGGAAAAGTGTAGAAATAAAGTGAAGAAACAAAATGATATAAAAAGGTTAAAATTTGGTTGTATAAGTTAACTATAAATCCTTTAAAAATAATAGAAAAGTTATATAGTACAGAAGTAGATTCCTACAATATCGACTTTAAAGTCAATATTTCATATGCATGCACAGAAGAGAGTTGATCATTATCAAACACTTGACACGTTCACGTTTTTTGAAGCAAATCACTGTAGCTGTACGGTTTGCAATGTCTCGTACACGCCATCAGTGCATATCGACTAGCTTAACAACATAGGCTTGTGCTTCTCTCATTCTAGATCCGATTTCATTTCAATGTATGAGGTTGTAATTGTTTTCATTTCGCCAACAACGGAACGCCTTTCGTGAAACCAGCTCTGGAGTATGTTGTGGATATAATCGACCAAATAATGAATAGGTAATTCCCAAGCATTCTTCAACAATGCATTTAGACATTCTACAATGTTGGTGATCATTGTTGTATACCGTCTACCACCAGAATGTGCCATTGACCACCGTTCAATATCGACTTTTCTTAAATATTTGCTTAAGCATGAATTTTGCAGTGACAGGAGCAAGAACATCTCATTGAATTCAGCAACAGTGTAAGCCTTTGTAGTTTTAAAGTATAACGGGATCACGTTTTCATTTTTGAATCTTGCTCTTAGGTTGTTGCTTAGATGATAAATACAAGCTCCATTGAAGGAATCTGGGAAAACATTTGCTATACTTTTTGCAATGCTCTTATGTCGGTCATAAACAAACACCAAGCCATCCATATCGTCGCCAATTGCAGCCTTTAGTTTCTCTAAAAACAACTCTCACGATGCGTCTTTCTCAGAATCAACAATTCCCCATCCGACAGAATAGACTTAGTTGTTACCATCCATGGTAGTTGTAACAAGCAATGGCCCAGGATATTTTCCTTTCAAGAAACAAGCATCAACGGCAATAACTGGTCGCATGTGGCTGCGGAATCCACGAATCGATACACCAAATACGAAAAATAGATATTTGAACCTGCCATCTTCTCCAATACTGAATTCAATAAAAGTTCCCGGGTTTAACTCCTTCATCACGTGTAAATAAGATAGCAGTATTCTATATGAATCCTCAAAACTACTTCTAACTTTGTCCAATGTAGATTCCCTTAATAGCCACGCCTTGTGGTAGGTTATGTTAAAAACCCAACTCTAACGGAATATCTAAAATGATTTTCTTCGGCCTATATGGCCGACAGACGTCTGTGTACTTACATTTGATCCATGAACCAAGTACTTGGCTATTAGCCTGCTGATTATCGCTTTGGACCAATGATGATTGGCATGTATGGATGTTGTCATATTTAGTGATCTTCCAGGCTGATGAATTCTCAATGGCTGTTGCATTCAACATCCACTTGCAATTTTTGTCCTTACACCTTAGGTACCAGAACTGCCAATTAGCCCTAACAACCTTTCACTGAAAGAAATGCTTCATGGCCAACATGGACATCCTCATAAACAAATGACGCTTAGTTCGAACACATTATTTACTGTAACATCCACCACTGCGGATAATCTATCAGTAGATGTACCACCATCCGCATGCGATGACTTTGTCGAGGCAAGGCAATGTATGTTTTCATTAATTGGCGCGACTTTCTCCCTCTGTCTTGTTCCCACGGAAACTCTGTTTACATCCTCCACAATAAATGTTTCAGTAACCCGATCATCATCCTCATCACTTTCTCCATGATCTTCAATCGGTATGTTAAATATCTTCTCATCCAACTGTCTTGAATGAATTACAATGTTAGTTCATATCAGATTATCAGAGCTCAATTGCTTTATTGGTGAGTTGCTAGCACCGTCTTCAATGTGCGTTGCTCCAACATCTTAAACAGTAACATATATTGGTATCATTGTATCCTTAGAACATTTTATAATCGCATTCAAAAAACACTATACGTGGTGATCATTCTTGATGGGCGGAACAGAGACCTTCGATAGGTACTTGAGTAGGTATTCGATAACCAGTTTATTTTTTATCTCCAAATCTAAGTCCATGATACCTATGATGTGATTCACCATTTCTGAGAAGCTTGCATCTTCTTTTAACGAATGGGTTTCAACTCTCTTATAGTTCAGGAATCTATGTTCATATGTGATTCGATCAACCGTCCATTCTCCACTGAAAAGCACATGAATAGACCAAATATTATGGTGCGCCATTCCTTAAAAAATACAACATTGAAATTAGTCAATCTGCATTTCAAATTCATCATTACCCATATGTATTTATTAATAATGGAATTAACCCATGAACAAACAATCCCATTAACTCATCATAAGCCCATTAGTTGCATCTTACTCAATCTCATACAATTAAAAACTTTAACTATCGCATATGCATATACCAAAACAACGTAATACAAAAAATAACCTTGTGTACCTGATCCTTTTACATGCCTGAATTAGAAGTTGACGGATTTCAAAATGCGTGTTATACACACGATGTTTGCAATGGGTGTGTAAACAGTATAGTTAGGGCGATTCTGCACTGAAGTCTAAGATATATTTGGCACTCATTGACAGAATGTATAGATAGTAAATGTTGGATTTAAAAAAAATTCTAAAATCTGTTTCCCTCACTAAGTCATAAAACTGTTGAAAAGTGAGTTGAGAAGGGCATTATTTTGCACTAGCGAAATATGTCGAAAAAAAGTCGAAAAAATGTCGAATATAATGCCGAATAAAATGTCGAATAAAATATCGAATAAAATGTCGAATAAAATGTCAAATACAATATTGAATAAAATGTCAAATATAATGTCGAATAAACTGTGGGAACGCAATTAATTAAAAAACTACTAACACCATAAGCCATTGAGGAGTTGGTGCACATAATTGAAACCGTTGAAAAGCAATTGAAGCCTTGAGGTTCCTCTAGGCAAAAGACACCATACTTTTCATCAAGCTAGCAAGGTTTATGGATTAAAATTTCATTTTTGGCTCTTGTTAGACTCCTTCCCTACTAAGAGGCATTCATGGACAACACTCACTTTAGAAAAAAGCAACCCCTAAACTTAGTGATTCGAGTCTAACGTATATCTTTATTTTTTCAAGTTTAACACTTGTTTTGTCATGTTTTTATATTATTTAGTTTCTCCAATATCTGTTTTTTTTTTGTATATTACATTTTTGTGTGATCTTACCGAAAAGCACAAAAATGGCATAGAAATTACCAAATAATTGCTCATTGTCTCATAACAAGGAAGAATGTATTCAAAAAAAAAAATGTATTCAATAATATAGTTACACATTGCATTATATGTATATCCTCCTACATATCTAAAGGTGTCCATTGAAAGAATGAGTTAAATAATGTATATCAAAAGAATGTAAAGTTACAAAGTGTTTTTCCAAATCATTTCCTTGTTTTAGCTTTCTTTCTCTTCTCTGGCTGGATTTCATTCTCCTTCCTTGCGTGGACGTAAAGTTCATACGCCATCTTTTTACGCATTTGCAAAGCATTCGTTGGGTAATTGTATTAAGAAGCAACCTATGGATAATGCATTCAGCCCACTTGAGAACGTAAATACCACATTCGCCACTCCTACAATAACCATGAAACACAAATTTAGCATATTGCTTCTAGCATGTGATCGAACATTATATATACAATCTAGTAGATACTTACGCCGGTTCTTGGTGCACCAAATTGTCCTCAATCACCACTTTCCATGTGTCCCCCCTTGGATGTTCTTTGTCGTAGTATGTGTTAAACTCATACGTCTTCATTATCTTGGGCATTGTCAGAATAAGATATTCTAACTTCGGCACTACGACCGCCTATTGATTTGATGGGTTGTACACATGAAATGTCTGTGTATACAAATCCATCTTCAATAGCATCCAATGGTTGCCATCAATGTGACAGAAGAATAACACGAAGTCCAACTTCCTTAGGTCATGTGAAAATGGACGATCACCAATGAACTGCTTCATCGCTAGCTCATCAAAGTTTGCATCCCTCTGGACGGCATATATCATCTTTATACTAGTCTAACGCAAAGTAGAATAAACAACTCATGAAATGAACATATCATAGACAATAAAATGTACTGGACTAAATTACAGTTAGACAACTTAGGTAAACATATTGAATAGTAAACATAACTTACATCAAAATATGACTCCATAATGGATAAATCTTTGCGTCCCATCTTAATGATCCATTTGCGGAGTATGGACGTATACAAATCAATTTACTACAAAAAAAAAAAGTTTCTAGCTTAGGAGATAATCATAACTAATAAAGTGCGTAGGAAAAATTAGGCAAACAAGTATTACATGATCAGTGAGCCAAAAACGTTTTGTTCACATTGTCTTTAGCATTTTGGAGTCCAATGAAATAACTGGCGAATCGAAATAGAGGCTTGGTTTCTTCCTCATCCACTGCTTCATTTCTAATTCCTCTTTGGGAGTTGGCTGCAAATCTTGCATACTAAACCCCGTACCTTTTGCATTTTCTTGGTCCAAGTCGACTGCTTCTAGGGCAAGAATAGGGCCCAAATTTTGCCTCACAAGGACTTTATTCATTGGAGATTTGGTCTCCCTTTCCTTCATAGGTGATAGTGGAGCATTCTCTACACGTAGGATGGCTTCGGGCGGAGTACTGTGCTCATTAGCCAGTTGATGAACAATATCTATTACTTCACTTCTTTCTATTCCCTTACATTGCTCACCCTCGACCAACCCAGAATTATCTTCGGAATGAGGCCAATCATCAATGGCCTTTTGCTTGTTGGAGGCCCCTTCGCTCCTACAATAAGTCTTGTCCTTTGTATCCCTTTCTTCAGGGGTTGTACCTATATCATTGTTATCATCAGCTTCCTTGCCATCATCGATGTGATCTTTATCTTCAGATGGTAGAGGACTTTTGAATTGGCAGGCTCAGGCGTACTTTGTTTGACCATTAGGTGGTGTACGCAAGTGCTCAGCTATGCGACTCTGGCGGTCATATGCTCAAGCTGAACAGTGAAACCATTGACTTTGTAATCCATCTCGGCCTTCACCTGCTTCAGTTCCTCATTTGTCTCTGCCAATTCCACCTCAGACTTTGATTGACATTCAAGCAGCTGAGTAATGAAGGCCTTTCTTCTCTTCAGACTTTCCTTATGGCTTA
The DNA here is from genome assembly GCA_020080225.1 of Gynochthodes officinalis. Classification (NCBI taxonomy): domain Eukaryota; kingdom Viridiplantae; phylum Streptophyta; class Magnoliopsida; order Gentianales; family Rubiaceae; genus Gynochthodes; species Gynochthodes officinalis. The sequence goes on from CM034622.1 coordinate 7,300,306, forward strand.
CTTTTTGTCTCTTTTCAGGTTCTATAACATATTTTTCTCTTACCCTCTTCCTATAAGACGTAATAAGCTGAGGAATCTGCTTCTTCTCCTACCAACTTTGCCTTCTTCTCCTCTGCCGCTTGTTTTCATTGCAAAAATTTTTCTCGTTCTTCTGGAGTTGACTTTATTTGTGTTACTTTCACTTTCTACAAGACATGAAATAATAAAGTTCGATCCTTTATGCATCAAACTATATTGAACGTGAGACTAGACTAATTATCAACTATTAGACAAATCATACCTCCCCGTCGGCTATTTTTTTTTCCCACACCTGCTTCCTTTTTTGTTCTCTACATCGTGCATTCATTGCTTTCCAGCTGAACATCCTAGGCTTGTCCCTAGAGGTTTTGACCTTTTGAACCATCTTCAAACACTCAAGATGTGGCATTGCCTCATACGCGAACACCTGGGACATTGAAAGAAAAATTAGCATCAAAGAAATTATACCATTACCAAAACTGTAACGCATTCAGTATCCTTACTTCCAATGCAACCGGGAATCCCCCAAGAGTGTAAGTCCTGTGCTCTAGGTGACTAGTTTGCTTCAAGACATTGATCATACTTTTTCTAGCACTACCTAAGGTGGCCCTATAAGATAGTTCACCCCAAGGTATTTCATCGAACTTCCTCCAATCACAAGCCAAATGAATCAACTTGTCTTCGATTCTGGTTCTCTTTGGTATGCCATTGATTGATGTGTATAGAAGCAAAGTGTCATGCACATGACCTTAACGTCTGACTAACTTGAGTTTATCTGATCGTAAGCTGGTGAGCGGAATCGGTGTGTGCAAAAGTGCGTCAAAATATAGCTTAAGCTCAAACAAATTTACACCTAAACCTCACTTAATCAATTGTAGTAAAGCTTAGGGATCATTCTCCACAGGGAAGGGGACAAAACAAGAATTTAAGTGCAACTAATTATTTGCTATCTATGTGTCCTAATGCAATGATTTAAAGAGTGATGTTTAACTAAGAAGCATGAAGAAAAGTATGCAAATAGATTGGAATACTAGATTCTAAATGCAAAGCTAAACAACACCATTGAAACAAGAAAATAAACACACAATTGAGGAAGGAGGGTGATCCTTGGGTTCAATGCAAGAGTCGGCTACTTTGACTCCTAAGGGCAACCGAGTGTAGGGCATCTTAACTAAGTGACTACATCCATTCGCTCCAAATCTCCTTTCGGTCTTATCAGAATTATAGAATGAGGAATCTCCTTTTGGTCTCATCCCCACCTAGAGCACATTAGTGCCTATGGCTTCCACACAACTCTAATGTACAATTCTAGCCTTAGATGTTTTAGCCAACCACTTCACACTCCCTAGTTCAAGTGTTTAATCTAAGAAACCACCTATTTTTCACTCCACATCTCCTTTCGGTCTCAATGGAATTAAAGAATAGAAGATCTCATTTCGGTCTCACTTCTACCTTGTGCACACTAAAACCTATGGCTTCCACACAATTTTAGTGCACAATTAAACTCATATGGTAGTTGTTTCTTGTCTCAAACACCTAAATCTAGAGAATGCTAGGTAGTTCTTCCTACTTTTGGTCCAAATTCATGTATATTCTAAAACACACACGAACACCAAGAACACACACTAAATGTGGCCACCATTCAATGCATGTCAATTCATTAAATACAAGTAGGAAAACTTCAATTAATGCAAGCCCATCACTCTACAACCCACAAGGAATCAAAATAAACCTAATCCATGCATCAAACACCAAGAATCACCCAAGATAAATTAGACTCTCATGGCATCAAGCAAACAACAATCACAAGGAAATTTAACCATTGAAAGCATAAGAAATTCGTAAGAAATACTTCCCTTAATCATAAGATTGGTAAATCCAACAAATTCCACACTTAGCAAGCCAAAACAACTCCAAAGATTGAAGTTTACATGAGCCACAAGGGCCAAATGAAACTCACGGGTGTGAGTTGGGGAAAATGTGCAAAATGCTAAAAACTAACCCTAACCTATCTACCCCTTACTCTACTGATGAGCTCCAAAGATCTCATCATGATAACAACAAAGACAAGAACAATGAAAATCAAGTTGTGAATAATGCTTCTCAAAATGAGACTCCTTCTCCACCTCATGCACTTGATGGCATGGCTGGTCCTATGACTCGTTTAAAGAAGAAAAGGATGGAAGAATCTTTGTCTAAATTGATCATTCAAGTCCATGACAAAGAAAGGACCAATGCTACCAAAGTTCAGCCCACTTGTTACAACATTTTGCAAGTCTTGGACCTAGATTCAAAAGGGGATAATTAAGTGAGTTGTTGCTGATTCTTAGCCACTTTATTTGGTCCAAAATAATGCAATTTTCGTTCAGCCCAAGTCCCAAAAGTCAGTCAACAAATCTGCCCAAAATCAGCTTACAATTCAAGTCCAAATTCAACCCACCAAGTGATGAATTTTCAAGACAATTCAAGAAGCTTCTAAGGATCAAAAGCATGGTGAAATGGACAAAATTATGGAGTATTTTGAAGGTCTCATCTGATTTCCTTGGTCAAAATTCAACTAGCAAGTGAAGGGGTGAAGACTAGTCAAAGAATTAAAGTTAGAAGTTTGAAGGTCATTTTGGGGCCGAATTTTTGGACGAATTTCCAGCCATTTTTTGAAGACTTTTCAAGTTGTTTTCTGCATTTTTAATGTTCAGATTAAGAGTTTTAAGTCCAAGAGTCTTTTTGGGTCATAGAGCTTTACTTGGTCAAAGAGAAGATTTAATGCTAGTCTTGACCAAAAAGTTCAGATTTACTACTTTAATCCTTTTGTAATTTTCAACCTTGGTCCCTCTTGAAACACTATAAAAAGGGACCTTGGTTAAGCATTTAGAATCAAATTTTGAGTAATAAACTTTTAAGGATTTTTCCTTTCTTTACTAGTTTCTTAGTGAGCTAGTTTGAGTCTTGCAAAATTGCTTGCAAAACTTACAAGGCTTATCAACTAAAACTCTTCCTTTTAGTTGTGGCGCCTCTACTCAGCTTTTTCTTTTCCTTTCATAATCCAAAGGTGTTAGGTTCATCCTAGTGTTGTTAGATTTGAAGATTAGAGGGGTTGGGAATAGTGAATTCAATTTAGCCTTATTATGATTCAAAGGTGATAGGTTTCATCCTATTGTTGTTGGGTCTAGTTTGGTTTGGTTGTTTTTGCTTGGAAGATTTCAAGACTTCTTTCTCCAAGTATGATTCAAAGGTGATAGGTTCATCCTATTGTTTTTGGGTTCATTTGAGATTGATGTTTTGCACTAGATCATTCAGGGACGATTCTACAAGTAAATTGAGTCCTTCCCGGATTCACATCAGTTTGGTATCAGAGCTAGTCTCCTTGAATTGATCATATCTTTTTTTATCTTCGTTTCTCCATTTATTATTCATTATCATAATTCTTGCTATTAAATTCCTTTGTTCTGTCTTTGAAGGTTAAAGTTTGCAAGAGCTTTGAAGGTTGTTGCTTATAAAAAAAAAAAAAAATTTGACAATAGTCCTAACACCATTTGTTTCTCTCTACTCCTATTCTCTCTTCTACTTATGATCTTTGCATGCTATCTTTTCTTTGACCTCTTAATTTCTTTGTTGCCAAGTAAGTCATTTGTTGAGCATCTTGTAAGGTTTGAACAATTCTCACCAAAAGCTAGTGAAAGGAAAAGAGTGGTAAGAAAAGAGTGTATCTACCCCCACTATATTTAGCCAAAAACAAGTGTACAACATTCAAATTTGGGTTGAGACATATTGGGAAAAGGGGTACAAGGGTGTGAGGAATTACTAATCTTTCTTCAAAGTCTTTTTTGATTCACAGATTACTATGGCAGATCAAGTTGATCAAACTGCACAGTTGAGAGCAATTGGTGAAGAAATTACTGCTCAATTCAATAGATCAATGGAAGCAGTTATGGCACGCATGGCACTTATGGAAACTAGATTCCAAGAGCTTGGAGGAAAACCACCACCATCGGTCCATAGTGATGAAGAAGGTTCTCAATCATCAGAAGCATCATCCTTAATGAGGCGAAGAAGAAATGATGTAGGAAATGCATCACCAATAAGAGAAAGGAGAGGAAATCATAGAGGTGGCATGGATAACAATCTCATGGGTCTTAAGATGAAGGTTCCTGAATTTTATGGCAAAAGTGATCCTGAAGCTTATTTGTAATGGGAGACAAAGGTGGAGAAAATCTTTTCCATTCATGATTACTCTGAGGAAAAGAAGGTAAAAATTGCTTCACTTGAGTTTCAGTCTTATGGTCTAACATGGTGGGATAAGTTGGTGTCTTCTAGGAGAAGGAACCGAGAAAGGCCTATTGAGACTTGGGAGAACATGAAGTCTATCATGAGGAAAAGGTTTATTCCCTCACATTTCTATAGAGACTTGTACAACAAATTGCAGGGAATTACCCAAGGATCCAAGACGGTGGCAGAATACTACCAAGAGATGGAAGTGGCTATGACAAGAGTTAATATTGAGGAAGATGAAGAAGCTACCATGGCACGATTCTTAGGTGGTCTCAAGAGGGAGATAGCTGATGTTGTTGAGTTACAACATTACATGGATTTGGAAGAAATGATGCACATGGCAGAAAAGGTAGAAAAGCAATTGAAAAGAAAAGGGGGCTCAAGTAAGTTTTCTTCTAACCAATCATCTTGGAAAAGCAATAGTTGGAATAAAAAGGATGTTGGTAAAAAGAAAGAAGAACCTAAGAAATTTGATTCTAAGAAGTTTGAAAACGGTGATTCAAGTAAAACCTCTTCTTCTACTTCTAAGCTCATTTGTTTTAAGTGTTTTGGGAAGGGACACATAGCCTCTCAATGTCCTAATTCCAGAACCATGGTTATGCAAGAAGATGGTTCCTATTTGAGCCAAAGTGACGGAGAAGTGGAGGAGCCGACTATTGAAAATGAAGGTGAACAATTTGAATCAAGTGGTGATGAGATTCTAGTCACTTTGAGGGCATTAAATGCACAAGTTGGATTGGATGATAAAGAGCAAAGGAGTACTATTTTCCACACAAGATGCAAGATTCAAGATAAGGTATGCATGCTCATCATTGATAGTGGAAGTTGTACTAATTGTGTTAGCTCTTATCTTGTAGATAAGCTTGGATTGCCTATGATAGTACATCCTAGTCCCTACCGTTTGCAATGGCTCAATGATAGTGGTGAGCTAAGGGTGAATCGGCAAGCTAAGGTAAAATTCTCAATTGGAAAATATGAGGATGAAGTTTTGTGTGATGTAGTACCAATGCATGCTGCCCATATTCTTCTTGGCCGACCATGGGAGTTTGATCATGATGCCGATCACAAGGGAAAGTCCAACAAGTATCATATTGTTCATAATCATAAAGCTTTACTCTTGTTCCACTTTCTCCACAACAGGTGTACCAAGAACAAATGAGAATGAAAGAGAAAAGGCTAAAAGAGGAGGGTGAGACAAAAAGGCCAAGTGAGAGTGAAAAAGCAAGAGATGAAAAGGCTAAAAGCAAAGTGAGTGAGAGTGGGAAAACAAAGGAGAAGCCGAAGGCAAGTGAGACAAAAGGCACCTTTTTTGCAAGCATGAGAGATGTAGATAGGGCCCTGAATTCTCACAAGCCAATCATCATGCTTTTGTGCAGTGATGAATGTCTTGTCCTTGATGAGTTACCTAACAATTTGCCTTTAGAAATTGTTGCTGTTTTGAATGAATTTGCAGATGTGCTGCTCGATGAAGCACCTAAAGGATTGCCTCCAATTCGAGGGATTGAACATCAAATTGATTTCCTGCCCGGAGCTACCATTCCAAATAGACCAGCATATCGTGCAAATCCGGAGGAAACCAAGGAACTTCAAAGGCAAGTTGATGAGTTGCTAAGCATAGGACATATTCGTGAGTCTCTTAGCCCTTGTGTTGTTCCTGTGATTTTAGTTCCTAAAAAAGATGGTTCATAGCGCATGTGTATTGATTGTAGGGCTGTGAACAAAATCACCATTAAGTATCGCCATCCTATTCCTAGATTGGATGATATGCTTGATGAGTTGCATGGTGCTAAATTCTTCACAAAAATTGATTTGAAATCTGGTTATCATCAAATAAGAATAAAAGAGGGTGATGAATGGAAAACGGCCTTCAAAACAAAATTTGGTCTTTATGAGTGGCTTGTTATGCCTTTTGGATTAACTAATGCTCCCAGCACTTTTATGAGACTAATGAATCATGTTTTGAGACGTTTCATTGGAAAATTTGTTGTTGTCTATTTTGATGATATCTTGATTTATAGTAAGAGCATGGATGAACATGTTGAACATCTTAAGCTTGTTCTTGCTACTTTGCGTGAGGAAAAACTGTTTGCAAACTTGAAAAAGTGTACTTTTTGTGTTGAAGAAGTTATCTTTCTTCGCTATATTGTGAATTCTAATGGTCTACAAGTTGATGAAGCAAAGGTGACAGCAATTCTTGAATGGCCAATTCCCACAAATGTGACTGAGGTAAGATCTTTCCATGGGCTTGCAAGTTTTTATAGAAGGTTTGTTAGAGATTTCTCAACAAAGGCAGCCCCGCTTAATGAATTGGTAAAGAAAAATGTGAAATTTGAATGGGGAGATTCTCAACAAAAGGCTTTTGAACAATTGAAGCATGATTTAACTAATGCTCCAGTTTTAGCATTGCCTGATTTTTCTAAAACTTTTGAAGTTGAATGTGATGCTTCAGGAATTGGGATTGGAGCGGTGTTGCTTCAAGAAGGCCGACCTATTTCCTACTTTAGTGAGAAGCTGAATGGAGCAACTTTGAATTACCCAACATATGACAAAGAGCTTTATGCCGTTGTGAGAGCTTTGGAGACATGGCAGCACTACCTTCTTCCAAGAGAGTTTGTGATCCACACCGATCATGAATCTATCAAGTATCTCAGGGGACAAAAGAATTTGCACAAGAGACATGCCAAGTGGATTTCATTCATTGAAACTTTTCCATTCGTGGTAAAATACAAGAAAGGTAAAGAGAACATTGTGGCTGATGCACTCTCTCAAAGGTACACTCTAATTAATACTGCCAATGCTTCTATCATGGGATTTGAGTACATTAAGGAGTTGTATGATAAGGATCATGATTTTTCCATTGTATTTGCTGCATGTGAAAAGGGTTCTTTTAATAAGTTTTATCGGCATGAAGGATTTCTGTTCAAAGAAGATAAAATGTGTATTCCTTATTGTTCACTTAGAGAGCTTTTGGTGCGTGAAGCACATTGTGGAGGTTTGATGGGCCATTTTGGTGTTTTAAAGTCTTTGGATATTCTGAATGAACATTTTTATTGGCCTAACATGAAACGGGATGTTGAGAAAATTTGTGCAACTTGTCTTGATTGTAAGAAAGCAAAATCTAAGTCCCTTCCTCATGGATTGTACACTCCACTCCCTGTTCCTGAATCTCCTTGGACTGACATTTCTATGGATTTTGTTCTTGGTTTGCCTAGGTCTCAAAGAGGAATGGACTCAATTTTTGTTGTTGTTGACAGATTCTCAAAGATGGCTCATTTTATTGCTTGTAGAAAAACCGATGATGCAAAGCATGTGGCTGATTTGTTCTTCAAAGAAGTTGTCCGTCTGCATGGAGTCCCTAGGACCATTGTTTCTGATAGGGATATGAAGTTTTTGAGTTATTTCTGGAAAACACTTTGGGGAAAATTGGGAACAAAACTTTTGTTTTCAACTACAAGTCACCCACAAACTGATGGCCAAACGGAAGTAACTAATAGAACTTTGGGTGTTTTACTAAGGGCCATAATTAAGAAGAACTTGAAGAGTTGGGAGGAGTGTTTACCAATTGCTAAATTTGCATACAATCGCACACTACACACTTCTACTAATTTTTCTCCTTTTGAATTGGTGTATGGTTTTAATCCTTTGACTCCATTAGACTTATCTCCTTTTCCTATACAGGATCAAGTGAGTTTGGATGGCAAAAAGAAAGCTGAAATTGTGAAGAAGTTGCATGAGCAAGCTCGCGCAAACATTGAGAAGAAAAATGAGCAAAATGCCAAGAATGCTAACAAAGGGCATAAGAAGGTTGTATTTAAACCTAGTGATTGGGTTTGGATACACATGAGGAAAGAGAGATTTCCAGCCTCAAGAAGAACTAAATTACACCCTCGTGGAGATGGACCATTCCAAGTTGTGGCACGAGTCAATGATAATGCCTACAAGCTTGATCTTCCCGGAGACTATGGTATAAGTTCTACTTTTAATGTCTCTGATTTATCTCCCTTTGTCTTTGATGCAGATCCTTTGGATTCGAGGACGAATCCTTTCCAAGAGAGAGGGGATGATGAGCTCCAAAGATCTCATCATGATAACAACAAAGACAAGAACAATGAAAATCAAGTTGTGAATAATGCTTCTCAAAATGAGACTCCTTCTTCACCTCATGCACTTGATGGCATGGCTGGTCCTATGACTCGTTTAAGGAAGAAAAGGATGGAAGAATCTTTGTCTAAATTGATCATTCAAGTCCATGACAAAGAAAGGACCAATGCTACCAAAGTTCAGCCCACTTGTTACAACATTTTGCAAGTCTTGGACCTAGATTCAAAAGGGGCTAATTAAGTGAGTTGTTGCTGATTCTTAGCCACTTTATTTGGTCCAAAATAATGCAATTTTCGTTCAGCCCAAGTCCCAAAAGTCAGTCAACAAATCTGCCCAAAATCAGCCCACAATTCAAGTCCAAATTCAACGCACCAAGTGATGAATTTTCAAGACAATTCAAGAAGCTTCTAAGGATCAAAAGCATGGTGAAATGGACAAAATTATGGAGTATTTTGAAGGTCTCATCTGATTTCCTTGGTCAAAATTCAACTAGCAAGTGAAGGGGTGAAGACTAGTCAAAGAATTAAAGTTAGAAGTTTGAAGGTCATTTTGGGGCCGAATTTTTGGACGAATTTCCAGCCATTTTTTGAAGACTTTTCAAGTTGTTTTCTGCATTTTTAATGTTCAGATTAAGATTTTTAAGTCCAAGAGTCTTTTTGGGTCATAGAGCTTTTCTTGGTCAAAGAGAAGATTTAATGCTAGTCTTGACCAAAAAGTTCAGATTTACTACTTTAATCCTTTTGTAATTTTCAACCTTGGTCCCTCTTGAAACACTATAAAAAGGGACCTTGGTTAAGCATTTAGAATCAGATTTTGAGTAATAAACTTTTAAGGATTTTTTCCTTTCTTTACTAGTTTCTTAGTGAGCTAGTTTGAGTCTTGCAAAATTGCTTGCAAAACTTACAAGGCTTATCAACTAAAACTCTTCCTTTTAGTTGTGGCGCCTCTACTTAGCTTTTTCTTTTCCTTTCATAATCCAAAGGTGTTAGGTTCATCCTAGTGTTGTTGGATTTGAAGATTAGAGGGGTTGGGAATAGTGAATTCAATTTAGCCTTATTATGATTCAAAAGTGATAGGTTTCATCCTATTGTTGTTGGGTCTAGTTTGGTTTGGTTGTTTTTGCTTGGAAGATTTCAAGACTTCTTTCTCCAAGTATGATTCAAAGGTGATAGGTTCATCCTATTGTTGTTGGGTTCATTTGAGATTGATGTTTTGCACTAGATCATTCAGGGACGATTCTACAAGTAAATTGAGTCCTTCCCGGATTCACATCATCTACCCTATTCTATGTCTCCATGTGTGTTTTCTGCAGAAAATGGGGTCTTAATACACGTAGGGGCGTTGGGGAGAAAATGTAAAGCTTCCAAAACATTAGGGACGCGATTTGCAAATTCCAGGATTTCAGGCGAAGGCTGACTGCCTTGTTCTGATCTTGTCCATTTTTAGTCCCTTTGTGTCCAGAATTTGAGAAAACTTTCTGCATAAAAGTTTTTCCTCTCTTTCTCATATTTCCATATCATCTTTAATCATCTCATTTGGACGTCTGAATCAAGAGTTATGGACTTCGGAAGATGACTGCTTTTTCTCCCTTTTTTCCTCTTCTTTGGTTCATGCCTTGTTCTGCTTTTTGTCCAGTTTTGGTCCATTTGCTTTCTGAATTTGAGAAAACTTTGTTCATGAAAGTTTTTTCTCTCTTTCTCATATTTCCATAGCATCTTCAATAATCTCATTTGGACATTTGCATCAAAAGTTATGAACTCCGGAAGATAATTGGTTTTTATCCCCTTTTTCCTACAAAACAAATAAAAGATGAGAATCACAAAAATAAAGTGATTTCTCTAATAAACATGGCATATCTCAATGAAATCTATGCAAAAGCGTGAAAAACACATATCTAAGTTTATGAATATTTGATTCTCATCATAAGCCTTTAACATTTCATCATACGTGGCTTCCTCTGTCGAACCCAGGTGTTTCTAGTACTTGGTTATTGCCAAAGGACCTTTTGGTGTGTGGTATCTGCCATATTCACCATCAAAATCTCCCATCTTGAGCTCTGCGATGATGGCAAACTCCTTCTTGCCAAACTTCACTTTCTTACCCGCGAAGGTAAAGTATATGCTATTATCCTGATTAGATTTCTCGTCGGGCTTGAGTTGCCTCAACAACACGGAATGTATTATCTATTTGCATCAAAATGTATGCTCATGGTCAAAACCAATTTCAGCAAGATAACTCTTCATTCGGAGTATTTGTTTTTGTGTCTCTGTCAATTTGGACCGGATCATCTTCATATTGGCTTCATAGTAGCAGTACGGCGGAACCTGGGAGTTGAAAAACTCTATCTGAACGACCATTTGATCCTTTAGATGCTCCTGCACGTAACAATGGAAGGTTCAATAATGCATTCGACATATGTATAGACATATTTGAATTATACATAGTGTTTTCGACAGTGTTTTTGCCATATTGTTCAACATATTATTCGACACATATCAACTGACATAGATTTGTTTTCAACATATTGATCGAAAGTGTTTTCGACATATTTATTGACCTATATTTCGACAAAATATCGACATTCTCGACATAATGTTTAGTTGTCGACATGTTTGACATATTGTTCGACATTTATTTTCACATGTTCGGCATAGTGTTCGACACTTTTTCTCGACATATTTGTCGATCTACTTCTCGACAAGTGTTCATTATTAACATGGTCCTCGACTATTTTTTCGGCAGTTTTAGTGTGTTCAAATTTTAAAAAAAAATAATATGTGATAGGATATGAACGGATTTAAACATATACAAAACACTTGTATAATCTCTAGTAAATTCCATATGCAATATGCGCGGTTACTCATCGAAACAGGAAGTTAAAATCAGTAGGAACACGAAGCAATATGCGCACTTAGTAAAACATCTCATTAAATTTCAACTGACATTCTTATTGCGGTCTGTCGGCTTGTTTGATTTCTTTTCCATTTCTGCAGAGCCTTTTTGCTAGAAGATGCTGATCGGCCACCTCGCGTACGTGCCATTGATGGTGTATATGTTGTATATGCTATTATGAAGACAGCAGATTCTCAATTGGTCCTGAAACAATGGTACTGCACGACTGAAGTGATAGCGAATGGGAGTTAGAGAATGAACAGTAGTGTAACTGCATCAGGCGCGATTTTCAAATAGAGTGGCATTTTGATAATTTTCACCTGATCGGTTCATTAGTCGAATAAAATATTGAACATTTTGTTGACTTTTTTGTTGACAAATTGTCAAATAAATGTCGAAAATGTCAACAAATGTTGAATTTTTGTCGTTACTTGTCAGTTGAACTTTAATAACATGCCACCGGCCGGCCATAAAACACCCAATTAGAGTGGCATTTTGGTATTTTCACCTGGTCAAATAAAATACCGAATTAAAATGTCAAAAAAAAATCAAACATTTTGTCGACTTTTTGTGGACAAAATGTCAAATACGCCAACAAATGTCAAATTTTTGTTGTTACTTGTCATTTGAACTTTAATAAGATGCCGGTCATTAGGTGCCACCCATAAAACACCCAATTGCTAGTTTTCGACTAGTGGATTTTGTTTGTTCATCGATCGGGATTAATTTTATAGATTTGATGATTACTTACGAAATGTCTACACAACCATCGACCTGTACGGGACATTCAAACTAGGTGACCATTTTCAAGTAGGAACCCAAGAAATGAGATGTTGAATTGATGAAGCATGAAGAAGAATGAATAGAGAAATTTGATGAACAATGGCGAAGTGAAGTGAAACAATGAAGTTCTCGCATAGGGTCATTTTGGTCTTTTCATTTGGTTAAATACCGTTGACCTGCTATATTTGCAAAGGATTTTTTGGACTTGCTATATGATGGGTATAAGTTCACCGCAGTAACAGATCTGGGCTTGTGAGTCCAATGCAGTTCGGGACCTGTGTTCGCTATAACAGATCTGGACCTGTGAGTTCATTGCGCTCAGACTGCATCCAATGCGCCGACTGTGCATTCAACACACCAGACTCGTGAGTCACGAGCAGCTCCAGACAGTTGCAAATCCGGATCTTCAGGAAGACCCCCAATTCCAGACCTGTAAGTCAAAAGCCGAGATCTTTATAGTGGTGAGTGATTCTTACTTTATCGTGGAGTTCCACTTCCATAATAAACCCATGGGTCGTAAAAGATCACGTGATGATAGCAAAGTCGTGTTTATCCATAAACACATAATCAAGGCCTATAATCACAGGAAGATAACAACAACGCTCCAAGAGGAAAAACATCCGCAATTGAGCAATCTGCAACCGTTACAGAATCTCATGATTAACGTTAAGAAGGGGATAAAAACTGGAGAAGACCACCAGGTATGGATAAGTGAAAACTGGCTAAGAAAAGTACTACACTCCGACAGAAGTTCTGACTTTAGCATCGGAGAATCTTTCTTGGAGAACCCTTCCGGGATTTGTTTTGCAGGAACCACCATTCTTACTTGTTTAGAAGCTTTCAGGTCATGACAGCAGGATTGGATCGTTGATAGTAGCGGATCGTAGCTTCATCAATTGGCGCCGTCTGTGGGAATCAGCATTTATTCTTAGAAGACATGTTCGCTTTTTGGCTTTTTGCTCTTTATCATCAACATGGTGGGAACCTAATCAAGGGGACGAAGAGCTGGTAAGGGAACTAGCCAAGGAGGAGTACCACGTAGTCACTTTGAGCCAAAGGCAGATGACCCTTACGTTTAGACAACATCCCCGAAAGATCGGAACATCACTTTGAACATACAAATGGAACATCCAGGCCAAAATCTCAAAACCCAAACAAGTTTTTCGCACATCAGCAGATGGTTGAAGACGAACATGCTTTCGTTGAATTGCATCGCGCTCAGTTTGAAGAGTTTTGCAGAAATAGACATCCCTCGCATCAGCGGGAGAATAGATCCAATCCAAACAATCGTGAGGAAATCCGTCGTAAAAAGGAAGCAGGAAGAAATGATGATAATATTTCTCATGTAGGCAATAATTATGAGAATGGACATCCTAGGATTAGGCCTAACCCTAAACGTCTACGACATGATAACTTTTCTCCAATCAGTAATCGGGTGGCTGATGATATATATGGCTTGCTGGGATCTGATGACGAGGGAGACGTCCCTTCTCCGTTTACATCTCACATCATGTAATATCCAACTCCAGCAGGTTTCAAGATGCTAGATGGCATTCCTTCTTATGAAGGGGATACAGACCCCCTAGATTTTACTTCAAATACGCGATGCATTTCAAAAACGCTCTGATAGAGGTGATGTGCAAAGCCTTTCCCATATATTAGAGTGGAAAAGCGTGTGTATGAATCGATGGTCTCCCTAGTAATAGCATTTCATTATTCAGGAGGTTAGCCCAACTCTTTCATACCCGTTTTTTCTAGAGAAAGAAATTTCATAAGTCCGCATCAGACTTGATGAACCTCAAGCAAGCAAAAAATGAATCTTTGAAATCTTATGTAGAAAGATTCAATGATGAAAGCCTGCAAGTGGCCGACAGAACGGATCAACTGGTAATCTCAGCCTTTATGAATGGCGTGAATCCAGGTTTATTCTATACAAAATTGGCTAGGGACACCCCAGGAGATACCCAAACCCTTTGGCAAATGGTAGAAAGTTACACCAAAGGAGAAGAAGCCAACCGAAAGAAAAGGGAGAATGAAAAACATAAAAAGAAAGATGATGCCAAGGGGAAAAACCCTCAGAAGAGTGCTTTTAACAGATTAAATTACAACAAAGGGCGGTTAGAGCCTCGACTTCAGGAAAAGAGCTTGACACCACTCACCAAAAGTTGCACTGAAATCCTGGCCATACATAAAGACTACTCCGGTTACTTGTACCGTTAACGGCTGCACCACACAAAAGACCATGACACCTTTGGTGTGCCTTTCATAATGATCATGGACACAATACTAAAGAATGTAAAGATCTCAAAAAAGAATCGAAGACTGCATCCGCAACGGCATGTTAGGCCAATACGTCCAGCAATGACATTTTGGAACCCAACCTCGGTCTAGAGACCGGGGAAACGGTAACCATGCTCGAGGCGTGGAGGAAGACAAGGAGCTCAGGGCCAACCCACATAGCATCATGATTATAGGCAAACATGGGATTATCCTTCCAATCCACCATATCAACCATATCCAAATCCTCCACCTCAACAGGTGGCGCCGCCACCTCCACCCAATGACAATCAGAATGTTACTGGCTTGATCCATGCCATATTTGGAGGTTATCCAGAAGGTCAGTCCCAATCTGTAATCAAGGCTAGTGCAAGGAGGTTTCCGCCCCAGGAGTCTGCCAACAAGCAGTTCAAACCCTCCGAAGTCATCACGTTTTCAGAAGAGGATGTAGTTTCCACCGTAAGTCCACACAATGGTGCCTTGGTTATTAAACCAATTGTTGCTAACAAGGAAGTGTGTAGAGTATACGTAGATGATGGGAGTGCAGTCGATGTTCTTTACATAGACTGCTTCCGTAAGTTAGGAATTGATTTTGCAGCTTTAAAGTTATCCAGCATGTCGCTGGTAACTTTTGCTCATGAGGTGGTTCATCTAGTGGGAATAATCATGCTGGCAGTCCCGATTGGGGAGTACCTTAGAGATAAAACCATCATGACAGACTTCTACGTAGTAGATGCCCCGTTTCCATTTAATACCATAATTGGGAGATCCTGGATGAATAAGGCTAAGGCAATTTGGTCCCTATATCATATTGTCATGAAATTCCCAACTGAGCACGGGATTGCGTCCATCTGTGAAGATCAGTAAACAACACGTGAATGCATGCGTGTTGCTCTTGAAGGCAAGTATACAGATGCCAAAGGAGTGCACATTATACAAGCTGCAGACTTGCCATTCATTAATCCCAATGTAACACCTCGGGGAAGTGAGAGCAAGGATACCGAGGTGCCAACTGGAAATCCCACACCTCACAGTTCTGACAATACCGAACAGATGCCGGCTGAACCTGGTGAAATCACTAATGCGGTTGAAGAGGTCAACTTAGATCTCCAGCATTCGGAGAGGACGGTAAAGGTAGGAGGCACTTTGCCTGCAAAAATCAAGGAACAAATTATTCACCTTCTTCGCATGTATAAGGAAGTCTTTGCTTGAGGACTGGAAGACATGCCGGGAATTTTCCCCTTGCTGATGACGCATAGACTCAACATCGATCCAAAGATCAAGCCTGTGCAATAGAAAAAGAGATCTTTAACACTGGACAGAAATGCAGTTATCAATGAGGAGGTAAAAAAGCTACTTCAATCTGACATCATTAAATAGGTATGAAACCAGATGATAGCTGGAGAATGTGTATTGATTATACTGATCTGAACAAATACTGTCCAAAGGATTGTTATTCTCAACCTATGATTAATAAAAAAGTTGAAGCTATTTCAGGATATGAAGTATTGATGTTTCTTGATGCGTATAAGGGGTATCACCAGATTTTAATGGATAAAGAAGACGTTGAGAAAACAGCGTTCATCACGGAAATGGGAATTTTCTGCTACACAAAAATGCCTTTTGGTCTGAAGAATGCGGGGCCACTTACCAACATTTGGTCAACCAGGTATTTTCCAACCAAATCGGCAGAAATTTGGAAGTATATGTAGATGACATGGTAATTAAATCAAAGAAGAGTAAGAGTGCACCCGGAGATCTGGAGGAAACCTTACAAACAATGATCAAAGTAGGAATGCGTTTGAACCCCAAAAAATGTACCTTTGGGGTAGGATCAGGAAATTTCCTAGGTTATATGGTCTCCAAACATGGGATTGAAGCCAACCCGGATAAGATTCGAGCTATTATAGAGATGGCACCACCTAGAACTTTGAAGCAAGTCCAGAAATTGACAGGATCACTCGCTGCTCTAAATAGATTTCTGTTACATTATGCTGATCGAAGTCTTCTTTTCTTCCAAACTTTAAGGGAGGCCAAGAATTTCAAATGGACAGAAGACTGTCAAAGAGCATTTGAAGAACTAAAGAAGCATTCAGCTGAACTTCCTGCCTTTACAGTACCAATACCAGAAGAGACTCTGCACCTATATTTGGCATTTTCTAATAATGCAGTTAGTACGATACTTGTTCGTGATGACAACAGCATCCAAATGCCCATCTACTATGTCAGTCGCGCACTTCAGGGTGTAGAAACAAGATATCTTCCAATGGAAAAGATAGTACTCACACTAGTTCATGCTGCTAGGAGGTTACTGCCTTACTTCCAGGCTCATCCCATATGCGTGCTCACAGATCAGTCTATCAAGCAAATATTGTCCAAGCCGGAGGCCTCAGAACGACTGGCAATGTGGGCTATTGAATTAGGAGAGCATGATATTCAGTACCAGTCTCGAACTGCCATAAAAGCACAGGCCCTAGCAAATTTCATTGCTAAAATACCCACCTCTACACCTGATACTGCTATCCCCACACAACTTATAAAAAGTAGGGAAAGCAGGGAAATTAACTCAAACACGTGGACATTGCACGTTGATGGAATATCGAATGAAGATGGGAGTGGAGCTGGGCTACTGCTAAGAAGTCTTGATGGAATAGAAGTCACATATGCCCTACGCTTTGGCTTTAAGGCAACCAATAATGAGGCTGAATACGAAACTCTAATCATAGGTTTGAATTTGACACAAAGAATGAAAGCAAAAAAAGTATGCTCTTATAATGATTCCCAAATTGTGGTCAACCAGGTGCTAGGGACTTATGAGGCTAAGGAACCCCTGATGAAAAAATACTTATATAAGGTACGGGCTCTTAGCCTGTCCTTTAAGGCTTTTCAGATCGTGTAGATTCCAAGATCTAAAAATAAAAAGGCCGATGCCCTTAGCAAGTTGGCATCTTCTGCCTTCTCCCACCTCAACAAAAAGGTATTGGTAGAAGTACTTCCCTGTAGAAGCACAAATTCGAAGCCTGTGATGATTATGGAAGGAATAGAAGAAAATTGGATGACTCCCATTTGGAAATATTTGAAAACTAGGGAACTACTGATTGATAAAAATGAGGCCAGAAAACTCAAGCTGAAGGCCCTTCCCGCTATGTGATATAGGATGGGATCCTATACAAGCGGTCATATTTGCAGGCTTTACTCAGATGTGTTGGGCCACAGCAAGCAAACTACATACTTCAGGAAGTGCATCTCGAGTCCTGCGGAAGTCACACAGGTCTCAGAACGTTAGCCAAAAAGAGTATCCGATGGGGATACTATTGGCCGACGCTATTCAAAGACGCCTGTGATTTTGTACATAAATACCTCAAGTGCCAACTCCATGCCCCTTTAGTCAGACGACGTCAGATAGGGATAGTTAGCATTCAAAGCTCATGGCCTTTTACCCAATGGGGAATTGACATACTGGGACCTTTCCCTGAAACTCCAAGTCGGCTAAAGTTCCTGTTAGTTGCCATTGATTATTTCACTAAATGGGTAGAAGCTGAACCGTTGACTACAATCTCTGGAAAAAATGTTTTGAAATTTGTATGGAGCAATATTGTCTGCAGATTTGGGATCCCTCAGGTGATCATTTGCATAATGTGAAAGCTTTGCATAATCCATTTCGATTGTGGTATGAAGAACTCCATATCAAACAAAAGTTTACATCAATTGTACATCCTCAAGTCAATGGACAAGTGAATTGGCTATTTTAGATAAGATAATTTAGCTTTAATTTGCTTTAAATAGACAATTCTTGGCTATTTTAGTAATAATTAGGCTATAGAACATTAGTATTCATGGGAAGATCAATGTTGCAATTCTAAGGTTGCTCTTATCTTGTTTATTCTCCCTACGTTTGTCCTTGTTTCTTCTCATTTTATTACTTTCCTTGTTATTCAAATAGTTTAGTGACTTTTAATCAACCTATTTCCTATTGTAGTGTGTTGAATTCTTTGAAAATTACATGCATAACTATCCTCGTAGGATCAACCCGTCTTTACTATAGTTACTATTTGAGGTGACACTGTATACTTGTAGTTTTGTCTTATTAGGAGTGGCTAGTTCTTCAAGGTGTGGCTCCTGTTCTTTGCTAGCTAAGGAGACTCTTGAATATGTTTTTTCCACAAAGTAATAGTGCAATGGCTATTTAGAATTCTTTCGCTAACTCTTTCAAGTTCTAACCTTAACCAGGATATGTTAGGAAGATTGATTCGTTAGTGGTTAGGAAAATGAAGTTCTTGAGAAATCTTCATTTTCAATTAGTCTTTTTATGGTTCTTCATTTCTTAATATATTGGAATTTGTAGAAAGTTAGGAATTGGCCACAATTTGAAGGAAAGAGTTGTTACGTATAATTTCTGATGCCATTGTTTCTTCTATCAAGATTATTTTGGAAAAAGAGTTGAAGCACAATTTAGTAAATGTTGTATGGTATGATATCGTGATTTATTTGGAAAGATACAATTGGTCCTATTTTGTGACACTAGTTACATGGATTTGCCCACTATAAGGTCATCTTAAGTTCAATCTATTGGATTTTCTAATGGAAATCTAGGTTTGATTGGAGGTGAAGGTGTTTTTATAAGAATCTGAATGGAAAAAATTGGTTGTGGGTTATTCTTGTTTATTTAGTCATAGAACTAGCTTTGAGGCTAAATTAAAGTTATTAGAGCTTGTATTACACCTGTCATAGCATGGGAATATCAATAATTGAAATTAAAATTGATTCTCAGTTACTAGTTCATATTGCTACACAACAACATAGTCACCCTATCAAGATCTATAAAGAGATAGAGATTTCATTATTGAAAGCACTTGTGATATCTTTTACTCGCTACAATTAAAAGGTGAATCAAGTTGCTAATAATCTAGTTAATTATGGATGTTATTAGAAATATGGAAATAATATCGTAATTTGCTAATCTTGCTTTGAACCTAGATAGGCTTGGATTTTGTAATTTTCATTTATCTAGAACTTAATGTGGTATTGGAGGATTTTCTCTTTACACGTTGATGTAATAGAATTTATGAATAATTAATGGGTAGGTGATGTGAACTCGGCTCCAACTTCCCTACATTCAGCCCAAAGATGTGAACTCGGAGCTCAAACATGTGAACTCAGAGCCAAAGACGTGAATTCGTCGACTAGAGATGTGAACTCGGAGGCCAGAGATGGGAACTTGGCGACCAAAGGTGTGAACTCTGTGGCCAAATATGCGAACTCAGCCCCAACTTCCCATCCAATTCAATGGAGCGACGATCCAAGTTTAAGAGTGCATTTGATCCAAGTCAAAGATGAATTTTGGTTCTAAAGTTGGTCCAAATTCCAACCCATCAATTATTCAAGGAGTCAAGTGTTGAAAACTTCAAATTCAATGGTCAATCATCCATTTTGAGGCATTGGAGGACGAAAAGTCACGGCTGAAATTCAATCAAAGAAGTATTTAATGAAGTCTTGGAAACTAACTCAACGTGCCATTCCAATGTGCCTTATTAAAATGCAGAATTTTATTAGTCTTGTCAAAGTCTAGTCTAGAAGTTAGTAAGTCAAAATTAATATTTATTTCTTCTAGTTTCTAAACAAGGATATTTTGGATATTTGCAAGACTTATTGTAGCCTATTAATAGGCCTCTTTCGTACTGTTTTGAACAAGCTTTGAAGAATGAAATTGTGAGTTTATCTCCTCTTTAGGTTCTTTGAGAACTTAGAACTTATCAAGTTTTTTTCAGAAACTTTTGGCGTTCAACGAACTTATCAACTTGTGGCATTCGAACTAAACTTATCAACCAATTTTGGTGTAGTTGGTTGTGGCATTTTTATACCAAGATTTCTATCTCTTTATAGATAGTGGGTCACAGTTTATACCAATTCAATCTAGCATTCCTTAGACATATCTTGGGCAACTTTTTTTGAGTGTCCCTAATCCCTTTCGGATTGGATTCACATAATTGGGTATCAGAGCCATTTCTAAGGGTTGCATATCCTTTGTTTTCCTTTTTGATTTTATCCTTCTTATTCTTGACTTTCTTGAAAATCAAGATTCACATTTTGTTAGCAGGTTTTGTCACAAGTTGGCAAGGTTCCTAGCAGTGGGTTTTGATTTTATAATTCAATATTCACATTTTTGTTAGCAGGTTTTGTCACAAGTTGTCAAGGTTCCTAGCAGTGAGTTTGGAATTTAAGGAGTCACTTTCTTTTCTCTACTTCTTTTTTTTACTTTATTCTTTTCAGAAAAAAGAAATAAATGTGAAAAAAAGAGGTCGAACAAAAAAAAAAGTGCTGGCCAAATATTAAAAAAAAAGAAGTGGATCCAAAAATATTTCATTTCTTGAAATTGTGATTCCTTTAAGATCTAATATTCTTTTCTCTTGTGATCTAGGTTGCCAAAAGATTCATCAACAAAATTCTTCTCAATCAACCTTGGATACAATTTCCATTGTTCATTTAGTTCACTACTCTTCTTATCTTTATCTATTTTTCAAGCTGTGATCTTCTCTTATTCCTTGGTATATTCAATTTTACAACTTAAAGAACACAAAAATTGTTTGATAACTTTTAGTTGTGAAAGTCACACTCTCACTAGATAATTGTTCAAGTAAGTTCAATAAGAACCTGATGAAGATAAGGAGTGCACAAATGGCCATAATAGAGAGAAGGACGTGCAAGCTATGCATGATCAAGTGTCTACACCTGCACGTCACTCACAAGACCTTTTACATGACATGAGTGGTCCAATGACAAGGTCACATACAAAGAAAATGCAAGAAGCTTTGGCTCAACTCATACGTGAAGTACATGCCAAGGAGGAGAAGCTTCTTCAACATGACCGAGTCGTTAATGTACTAAGTGTCATGACAATCCATAATTTCAGTCATGTAATCATTGATTTTATTTTCTTTTATTTTATTCTAGTAGTTATTTCTTTTTACGTGTTGGAATAGGATTTATTTATTAAGCCAGTTTAATTATTACATTTTCCTAGTTGGGTTAGGATTTAATTATTTATTTAGTGAGAGGGCTGAATTTGAATTAAAGGCAAGCAATCCAAACCCTAGTGGGTTTTGAATCAGCTTGGCCACACTTGTACATTATTTGAAGTCCATTCGGTCGCTACTTTCAACACAACTTAAGAAATTACAAACTTGAGAGCCTTACGTGCTTTTCTTCCAGTTCTGAGAAAGAACTTGTTTGGGTCTATTCAAGAGAGTCAATTAGATTCAATTCAAAAGCTGAATCCTTGAGTTTCTTTCACTCGAGGTTTTGTGCATACTTCTTGGTTCTGTTGGGTAGCTTCAAATTGTTGGGGTTTTGGGGTATTGCTTGCGGGGTTATAGAGGGCTATAGGCAGGGTTCAATCCACAGGTTGGAGTTGGGTGTTGCCTCAAAGAAAGCAGTTCAACAAGAAGGACGGTTCGGGAACCTACAACTCTGGTAAGATTCGGGTTTTATTCCTATTGGTGTAGGGTTTGTATTAGAACCTTTAGAGGGGTAACGAGTGTAAACCTCGTTTGTTAAAAAAAAATTGAGTGAGTGGAGTGATTATTATTTGTGAGGATTTTTTAACCATTTGATTGTAGAATTTCCAAAATGTCTCACCATTCCAATGAGGACGATCATCAACAAAACTTACAAATCGAAGCCTTGATGGGAGAAATGAGGAGAATGTTACAACAAGAGATTGAATCCTTGCATGAAAGAATTGATCAATTGGAGGAAGAATCTCAAATGGCTCGTTCACACACCACCAACAATATCCAAAGAAAGCGTAAAACACAAGGGTTGGAAGATGAAGCGCTTGATAAAGTTGATGAGAAGACCAACTTGGAGGAGACAAAATGAAGACAACAATCTTAGCACCATCAAGATGAAAATCCCTCATTTTCAAGGAAGATTTGATTCGAAGTCCTATATTGAATGGGAGAAAAAGATGAAATTTATATTTGATTGTCACAACTACTCCAATCTCAAAAGGGTAAAACTCGACGTCACTGAGTTTTCCGATTATGCATGAACATGGTGTGATTAGTAGGAGAAGAAATGGTGAAAGACTCATGGAGACTTAGGAGGAAATGAAAGCAATAATAAAAAAAAATTTGTACCTAGCCATTACTATCGAGATTTCTATGACAAGCTTCAAGGGCTTAGGCAAGGAAGCAGAAGTGTGGATGATTATTTTAAAGAAATGGAGGTTGCTATTATAAAAGCCAATGTAAAGGAGGATTGAGAAGCAGCCATGGTAAGATTTTTGAATAGTTTAAACCGTGACATCCAAGATCGAGTTGAAATGCAACATTATGTGGAGTTGCAAATTATGGTACACACGGCTGTCAAAATAGAGCAACAACTCAAAAGGAGTGGTAGTACACGTCAAAGTGCTTGGAAGACAAATACTTCAAAGAAAGAGGAGAAGTCTACAACCTCCTCAAAACCAGCCAAAAAAATCCCAAAGAAAGGGACGTAGAAAGGTAACAATGAACCCTCTACCTCTCGAACTCGTGACATTAAATGTTTCAAGTGTTAAGGCAGGGGTCATATCGCAAGCCAATGTCCAAATAAGCTTGCAATGGTGATAACTGATGATGAATAATACGAAACGGAAGACGAGAAAGAATTGGATTTCATGCCATCTCTTGTAGAATCAGATGAAGAGTTACCAGTCCATAGTGAATTGTTGGTCACTAGGCAAATCCTTAATATGCAATTCAGGACGACGATGAGGCACAAAGGGAGAACATTTTCCATACAAGATGCTACGTTAATGGAAAGGTATGTACTGTTGTAATTGATAATGGAAGTTCTACTATCGTGGCTGGTGTTTCTATGGTTGAAAAGTTAGGATTGCCTACAAAAAAGCACCTAAAGCCATACAAGCTCCAATGGCTTAGTGATCGTAGAGAAGTTCACTTTTTCAAGCAAGTAAATGTGCCATTTTGCATTGGGAAATACGAAGACGAGGTAATTTGTTATATGGTTCCTATGTAAGCAAGCCATTTGTTGTTGGGGAGACCTTGGTAGTATGATAAACGTGTTAGTCATAATGGTTTTACTAACAAATACTCTTTTGTTCATAATCAAAGAAAAGTAACTCTTGTACTTATGGCTCTAGTCAAATATATGAAGATCAAGTGAGGTTACAAGAAGATGCAAAAAAAAAAAATATGTGAACAAAAGAAAGAGAATGAGAAAAAAGAGAATGAAGAGATTTTGAGTGAAAAGAAAGAGTTGAGTGAAAAAAAGAGTGGAAAGAAAAAGAGCAAAATGGAGAAAAAAAAAAGCACTTATCTTGAGTGAAAGGGAAGCAAATTTTTGTGTATTTGCAAAAAAAAAAGTGAGATCAGGAGTGCTCAAAATTCTCAATTACCTTTGGTGCTTATTCTATATAAAGAAGCTCATTTGACCACTAATGACTTGGCCGGTGAATTACCGAGCAACATTGTTTCTATTTTACAGGAATTAGAAGATGTGTTTCCCAAAAAAGTTCCAAAAGGATTACCACCACTTCGTGGTATTGAGCATCAAATCAACTTTGTTCTAGGAGCATCAATTCCAAACAAGCCTAATTATAGAATGAGTCACGAAGAAACCAAAGAGCATCAAAGGAAAGTTGAAGTCTTTTTGGATAAAGGATGGGTTCGAGAAAGCATGAGCCCCTGTGCTATCCCAGTTCTGTTGGTGCTAAAGAAAGATTGGTTGATACGAATCTTAAACCAAAGATTAAAATTCAAAACAAATACCAGAGTGTCGGTCCTAATATCGTCCTCTAGGCTGAACTAGTCTTTCTTTAACAAGACACCAACTCCAAGATCTGAAGAATGACCTTGCTTTTGTCCACCTGACACCCAAAGAATCAATCCAAAACTCAAGATGCGAATTGAACTATCCTTAGAACCAACTGGCACACTCAAATTGTCGAGGGAAAGAGTTTCAACAAAATAGCTTAAACATGAACCTAAGAGGCTATCCTCAGAGACTCAAAACAAGTTCTAAAATAGAACTCAAAGAAAAGCAACAAAGCTCTCTAGTTTCTAATTAATCAAATCTATCCTTTGCTTGTGGCTAAATGCCCTATATTTAAAGAAAAAAATGCACGGCCAAAGGGACTAATCTTTCCTCTAAAAGGATTAGAATTCCTTTCCTTTTAGAAAACTAATTACTTAAAAGAAAGACTCCTAGTCTAATAAAAAGAAACAACCAATAAAATTGCCAAAAACTAATCTAAGACTCGGTTGGATTGAGTTGGCCGAGTTTGTGTTGTATTCGGCCAAGCCTTATGCTCTTCCAGTCCTAAATTGGATTTGCAAGCTTCTTTAAATCTCATGGCTATGAATTTGGAAGCTTCTAATGCCACTCATGATCAAGGAATGTAAATACTTGATCCATCATTTACAACACTAAGTAGAATGACAATTGGTGACTTATAGTCGGTCGGCCTTGTTGCCTTAATTTCGTGAGCTTCAAATAACTAGGTTATAAGTGTGGCTAAATTAGCTTGCTGGTGAGCAGAATCGGTGTGTGCAAAAGTGCGGCAAAATATAGCTTAAGCTCAAACAAATTTACACCTAAACCTCACTTAATCCATTGTAGTAAAGCATAGGGATCATTTTCCTCAGGGAAGGGGACAAAACACAAATTTAAGTGCGACTAATTATTTGCTAAAGAGTGATGTATAGAGTGATTTTTAACCAAGAAGTATGAATAAAAGTATGCTCATAAAAGAGAATGCTAAAATCTAAATGTTAAGTTGAAGAACTCAACTTACACAAAGAGAGAAATACGCAAATGAGGAAGGAGGGTGATCCTTGGGTTTAATGCAAGGGTTCGGTTACTTTGACTCCTAAGGGCAACCGAGTGTAGGGCATCTTAACTAAGTGGCTACATCCATTCACTCCAATTCTCCTTTCGGTCTCATTGAAATTATAGAATGAAGAATCTCCTTTCGGTCTCAACCCCACCTAGAGCACATTAGTGCCTATGGCTTCCACACAACTCTAATGCACAATTCTAGCCCTAGATGTTTTAGCCAACTACTTCACATTCCTTAGTTTAAGTATTCAATCTAAGACAGCTACCTAATTTTCACTCCACATCTCCTTTTGGTCTCAATGGAATTAAAGACTAGAAGATCTCCTTTCGGTCTCACTTCTAACTTGTGCGCACTAAAACCTATGGCTTCCACACAATTTTAGTGCACAATTAAGCTCATATGGTAGTTGTTTCTTATCTCAAACACCTAAAGCTAGAGAATGCTAGATAGTTTTTCCACTTTTTGGTCTAAGTCATGTATATTCTAAAACACACACGAACACCAAGAACACACACTAATGTGGCCATCATTCAATGCATGTCATTTCATTAAATACAAGTAGAAAAACTTCATTTAATGCAGACCCATCACTCTACAACCCACAAGGAATCAAAATAAATCTAATCTATACATCAAACACCAAGAATCACCCAAGATAATTTAGCCTCTCATGGCTTCAAACAACCAACAATCACAAAGAGAATTAACCATTGAAAGCATAAGAAATTTGTAAGAAATACTTCCCTTAATTAAAAGATTGGTGAATCCAACAAATTCCACACTTAGCAAGCCAAATCAAATCCAAAGATTGAAGTGTTGAAGAGCCACAAAGAGCCTGAACCCTAGCCTCTTGGAAAATCCCCTCAAGATTGGGGAAAATGTGCAAATAAAATCAAAAACTAACCCTAACCCTCTATTACATGCCTCGTTTCTGCAGAAAATGGGGTATTTATACAAGTAGCGACGTTGGGGAACAATTGTGAAGCTTCCAAAACATTAGGGACGCAACATGCAAATTTCAGTTTTTGGCCACACAGGAGACCGCCGCGGCGGTCGTTGCAGACCGCCGCTACGGTCTACTATACCCACGTTAACCGCCGCTGCGGTTGCTGCGGTCCAAACCTTCGGGTTTGGACTTCTTTGGTTCGCGCCTTGTTCTTATTTTGTCCAGTTTTGGTCTATTTTCTTCTAGAATCTGGGAAAACTTTCTTCATAAAAGTTTTTTCTCTCTTTCTCATCTTTCCATAGCATCTTGAATCATCTCATTTGGACATTTGCATCAAAAGTTATGAATTCCCGAAGATAATTGTTTTTTCAACCCGTTTTTCCTACAAAACAAATAAAAGATTAGAATCACAAATATAATGTAATTTCTCTAATAAACATGGCATATCTCAATGAAATCTATGCAAAAGCGTGAAAAACATATATCTAAGTTTATGAATATTTGATTCTCATCCAATACCCCCAAACTTGAACCATTGCTTGTCCCCAAGCAATTTTCTACGCATAGCAACAATATGTGGAATGTATTCATTGAGAACATGAATATTCAGATTTGCACCTTTTTTCCTTGATAGTGGCAAGTACTAGCTTAATTAGGCAACCACTCATTGCCCCATTCTACCGAATAACGCATATTGAGAGTTTTCAGAAATGGAAACATCTTAATGTCTCCGAGTTAGACAATTTCAGCACATACTAATGCAATGCATGACCCTTTTCTTTCTTGTTTTTCTGTACTAATTTTCACAAATTAAATGACGTGTGTGTGTGTGTGTGATGGAGGTAAATGTTCATGAACAATGCACTGCAAGAACTGAGTAGAGGTCACGAAATCATGCCACTAGTGTGCCCTAAAGTTGCATAGAAAAATTTCACTTACTTGAAATCCTTAAGACTCTTTATTCCCTCTTTCCCCTAAGTTGTCATGCTACCATCTCGGCAATCTTCATCACATTTAAGCAACATCATGACATTATACTTAGGGTACTTCCTCACTCATTTGCATTGTTTTTTTTTCCGTATATGCCAAGAGTTTTTTTCGGCTGTTTATACTTCTACCACTCATACGAGTTCACTTAAGGGACATCCCCTAAGAGCAGTCTCATAGCGGAGTGGCCATTATTTAACA
Organism: Gynochthodes officinalis; assembly: GCA_020080225.1. NCBI lineage: Eukaryota > Viridiplantae > Streptophyta > Magnoliopsida > Gentianales > Rubiaceae > Gynochthodes > Gynochthodes officinalis. The sequence continues at coordinate 7,327,623 of CM034622.1, forward strand.
AAACTGTAAATCTCATAAACAAGCCTAAGTCATCTTCCAAGTTTGTGAAGTGAAACGCTATGACTTTAGGGTGGACTAGGGGCACTACATTTACTCGCAACCGCATCATAATCAATACACTACATCTCACAAACACTCCTCATTGACGTGCACTGTAACAACACCATTTAATATGCAAAACTTTCTTGAAAATACAAGGAGTCAAAAGACATGCATTACACATTCCATGCTTACTCAATCCAACATTTGTCATCATCGACTAATGCTTTCATTTCGTTACTTCGCACATGCATTCGGTCGGTAAAATGTTTCTTAAGTGGTGCATATTTCAGCCATTACTTGCCAACCATTCAAAAGTTCCCCCCAAAAACAAACAAGCAACATCTTGAATATTTCAAAGAAAGCCTCAATTTAAGCCACTTTCACTCATGGAATCTCATGTATTTTCTTCTTATAAACACCCCCAAACTTAGGTTACATCAAAAGCTTTAAGCTTCCACCCCCAAACTTAAGAGAAGCATTGCCCTCAATGCCGCAAGAATGCATGCATGAAGGGTGGGGTGGGTGGGAAAGAAGAAATACATGTTTGCGGTTGCAAAATTGGGAAATGACTTAAAGCATGTTGCCTAGTCGCACCTCCCCCAAACTTAAGATGTGGTGCACATTAAGCATTAAAACTAGGGAGTGGATCATGCACAACATTCAAGAAACTATATTAACAAAATTAACAAACAATAAAAAACAAAAAACAAAAAACAAGAATTAAACCTTACCACTAAATGCAAAGACATTAAACACAAAAGACAATATTCATAAGCGGCATTTCCAATCTCAACTCAAGTACTCAATTACTCATAATAGCACAAGTTATGCAAAGGAGTAACAGAAAACTACTTCCCTGTAGCCCACATGAACTCAAGGTTGGTGCAGAGGTGGCGGTGGCCTAGGAAAAGTTGGTTGTTCGCCTTGTTGTCCACTGGCCATATATTGCATGAAAGCCGCTTGGAATTGTAGGAAGTCTTGCATCATGCCTTGAAGATCGCCTACTCGCTGCTCCAACCTTTGAGTTGTGTTTTCTAGCCTTTGAGTTGTGTCTTGGAGATCATGCACACTTCTCTCCAAACTGCTCAGTCTGTTGGCATCATCACTTCCCTCACTATCTGCTTCTGCACTGTCCTCCTCATCTCCTATGGCCATCCTGCTCGACGACTCGATTTGCGACCCCGCCCCTTTTTGGAAATCCTTGAACTTGAGGTCGACCTTCAAAGGAATGCAATCCATATGGTTGAAATCCCTAGTGATCGATGCTGTTGTGAAGCATAGCCTTGTAATGAGCGACGGAAATCCCAAGGATTGATTCTTTTTTGGTGAGTCGACGGCTAGATAGATTTCTGCATTTATCACTTTGCCCACGTCAACTGGCATGCCTCTACTGATGGCATATATCAGCAGGGCTCGCTTCCGAGCCACCTCAGAGTTCATGATGGTTGGCATTAGTCTGCTGCTCACGAAAGCATTCAGTAGCTTGGCCTTCGGTGTGAGCGAGTTCCGTTTCAAATACGTCCAATTCGGGAGAAGGTGTTGCTCCCTTCCAGTCAATTCTCGTGTAATCTCTGCACTATCGTAGTCAGACTGGATGAACTGTGAGTATTCGTCGTCAATAGCTGGAGGTAACTTGAACAGTGCATTTATGGTTCTTGGAGAGAAGTTGACGGTGGCGCCATCATATTTTATCTTATGAGAGACCGTGGTTGCCACTGTGAGTTCCTTATAGAAATTATGGACAATTTCTCTATCTCCTTCGCCTAAAGATTGGCGTGCCTCAACAAACATAAGCCAACCATGCCTCCGGATATAGGTGTCCAATGGTGGCTCTACCGTTAGGCCGCGCTCCGCCACAATCGGGCGACTGCGCAAGGCAAGCAAGGCGAGCTCCTTGGCAGTTTGCTCAGACGGCTCGGCCCGAGAAGTAGACGCCGAGGATTGTTTGCGTTTACTAGATGAGCGCCTAAATGCCATTGGATGATACCTTGGATTCTTGGATGGATTTGATGGTGGAAATGTGTTTACAAAGGTGTTTGGAACACTTAAGATGGATTGGACTTGAAGAAGAATGTAAAATGCAAAATGTGGTTGGAAGTGGTTGAGAGAAATGGAGTGAAATTGAGGAGGGAAATGAGGAAAATGAAATGAAACCAACGGGTTTATACCCGTTGGTAGTAGACCGCCACGGCGGTTGTTTTAACCGCAGCGGCGGTTAAAACTTTCGGGTCTTTGACCCCTTTTTTTTTTTGGTTTTTTGTTTTTTTTTTCACATTTTCTCCTTTTTCCTAGCACATATGCAAACTACATGCATTAATTTCTACATCCACAAGAACATATAACACTCAATTAATCAATCAAACAAAATAAAACTAAACTAAAGAAAACCAAATGAGACAAAATGGATAACGAAAAACAAAAGGATACGCTTGGGTTGCCTCCCAAACAACACTTGGTTTTAACGTCACCGGCTCGACTCAATGCATTTCAGCACAATTCAATTTAGGTAGACGGTGGATACCCACTCCTTGCTTTGATCAATGCCATCTCCTAAGTATGCTTTCACTCTATGTCCATTCACTTTAAAATTGTTGCTAGCACCTTGTTCCTTCAATTCCACCACCCCATATGGGTATACCTGCACCACCTCATATGGCCCTCCCCATCTTGCCTTCAATTTGCCAGGAAAAAGCTTCAATCGAGAATTGAAGAGGAGCACCTTTTGGCCGGGATGGAATTCTTTAGGAAGGATTCTTTTATCATGCCATTGCTTTGCCTTTTCCTTTTGAATGCATGCATTGGTATATGCCTCCAACCGGAATTCCTCCAATTCATTGATGTCCATAAGCCTTTTTGCAGTTCCACCTTGATAATCCAAATTCAAAGACTTAAGAGCCCAAAATGCTTTATGCTCTATCTCAAGCGGGAGGTGGCATGCTTTTCCAAACACTAACCGATACGGAGAAGCACCAATAGGAGTTTTAAACGCCGTCCGGTAAGCCCACAAAGCATCATCTAATTTTCTAGCCCAATCCTTCCTTGAAATGTTCACCACCCGTTCAAGAATGCGCTTGATCTCCCGGTTGGACACTTCGGCTTGGCCATTAGTTTGAGGATGGTAGGCAGTGGCAACTTTATGATTAACCCCATAACTTGCCAAAAGGCCCTCAAATGCCTTATTGCAGAAATGAGTTCCTCCATAACTTACAATTGCCTTTGGCACCCCAAAACGAGTGAAAATGTTCTTTTTCATGAAATTCATCACACTCTTGCCATCATCATGAGGTAAGGCCACGGCCTCTATCCACTTTGACACATAATCCACGGCCACTAAAATGTAAGAGTTGCCAAACGATGGTGGGAAAGGTCCCATGAAATCAATTCCCCAAACATCAAAAATTTCAACCTCTATCATATTATTGCGGGGCATTTCATTCCTCCATGTAAGATTACCCATCCTTTGACATCGATCACATCGCTTGCACCATGCATGAGCATCCTTGAAAAGTGAGGGCCAATAAAACCCACTTTGCAGAACTTTCAAAGCTGTTTTCTTCCCGCTAAAGTGGCCTCCATACGGGGACTCATGGCATTTTTCCAATACGGGCTGTTGCTCCACTTCCGGCACACACCTTCTAATTAGCTGGTCTGAGCACATCTTGAACAAGAACGGATCATCCCATAAATAAAATGAGGCCTCATGCCTTAATCTCTTCCTTTGCTGTTGAGAAAAATGTGGAGGCAATGTCCTTGAAACCACATAATTAGCAATGTCGGCATACCAAGGTCGTGCCATAGATTCATTCACCTCGAGCACTTGGGTTAACACCTCACAATCTTCTTTGCTCAAGCCATATGCGTTTACCAAAAACACCGCTCATCCGAAAAGAGTCTTTGATCAATATATGAGCATCTTTTTCTCCCAACTTAGGATCTTCAATTCTAGAGAGGTGATCGGCCACTTGATTTTCGGTTCCTTTTCTATCCTTGATCTCTAAATCGAACTCTTGCAATGTATACCCAACGGATCAACCTCGGTTTCGCCTCCTTCTTGTGCATAAGGTACTTGAGTGCGTAATGGTCCGTGTGCACCACAACCTTGGCCCCAAAATGTATGATCCGAACTTATCCAATGCATATACCACCGCGAGCATTTCTTTTTCAAGAGTTGTGTAATTGCATTGAGCCTCATTCAACAACTTGCTAGCATAATATATAGCATGGAAAAGCCGTTCCTTCTTCCGCCCAAGATCGCCTCTACGCCTAGATCACTTGCATCACACATGATTTCAAAGGGTTGAGTCCAGTCTGAAGTGACCATAATAGGAGCATGCACCAGCTTCATTTTCAGCATTTCAAATGCCTCCATACATTTTTCAGTAAAATTGAAAGCCACATCCTTCTCCAACAAATTGCAAAGTGGCTTGGCTATCTTGGAGAAGTCCTTAATAAATCTTCTATAAAACCCTGCGTGGCCAAGAAAACTTCTTATTCCTCGGACTGAAGTGGGAGGGCTCAACTTTTCGATCACCTCAATTTTTGCTTGATCCACCTCCATGCCTTTAGACGAAATTTTGTTCCCCAACACAATTCCCTCTTGCACCATAAATTGACATTTTTCCCAGTTTAACAGCAAGTTCGTGTCAACACATCTTTTTAGCACCCGCTTGAGGTTATTGAGGCAGACATCAAAAGAATCCCCAAAAACTGAAAAGTCATCCATGAAGATCTCGATGATGTCTTCCACCATATCAGAAAAAATAGCTGTCATACATCGCTGAAAGGTGGCAGGGGCATTGCATAACCCGAAAGGCATCCTCTTAAAAGCAAAAGTTCCAAAAGGGCAAGTAAAGGTAGTCTTCTCTTGGTCTTCTGGGGTTATGGAAATTTGGTTATATCCAGAATAACCATCTAGAAAGCAATAGAAAAGGCGTCCGGCCAAACGGTCAAGGAGTTGATCCAGGTATGGCAGGGGGAAGTGGTCCTTTCTTGTGACTTTGTTGAGCTTTCGGTAATCCATACAAACCCTCCAAGCATTCACAACCCTTGTGGCAATTAGTTCTTGGTCTTCATTCATGATTACTGTCATTCCACCTTTTTTTGGAACACATTGGACTGGGCTCACCCATTGGCTATCCGAAATCGGAAAAATTATCCCAAAATCTAACAACTTGACCACTTCTTTCTTTACAACTTCCATCATCATTGGATTTAACCTCCTTTGTCTCTCCCTCACAGGCTTTGCATCCTCTTCCAACAAAATTTTGTGCATGCAAATCGAGGGGCTTATACCTTTAATATCCGCAATGGTCCACCCAATGGCCTCCTTGAAAGTGCTCAAAACTTCTAAAAGCTTCGACTCCTGTTCAGGTTCCAAGGATGACGATATCACTACGGGCAATGTTTCGTGCTCCCCCAAGAATGCATATTTCAGATACGGGGGCAAAGGTTTCAACTCAAGTTTGGGTGGCTCATCAACGGATGGTTTCAACTTATCATTACTATTAGCCACCGGCAACACTTGGTCTACTTCAACCACTTCAAGTTCTTCCCCCACTATTTCATAAATAGACTCCTCCACATAACAATTCTCAATCATTTCGCGAAGCTGTCCATCTATTCTCCTATCCTCTTCATCAACCTCAAGAGGCACGTTGGAAGGATTAACTACCCCCATTGCTTGAGCGTCAAGACATCACCCTTCCTTTAGAGTTTCACTCACACATTCATCAACTACATCCACCCGGAAACAGTCCAGATTACCCCTTGGGTATTTCATGGCATAATTCACGTCAAACACCACTTCTTCTCCATTGACCCGGAAAGTGATGGTTTTGTCTTTCACCCCAATAATTGCATCTCCGGTTGCTAGGAATGGTCGTCCAAAAATTAGGGGCACCTTATCATCCTCCTCTATATCCAAAACTATAAAGTCCACTAGAAAAATGAATTTGTCCACTTTCACCAAAACATCTTCAAGAATCCCATTTGGCTTCACCAAGGATTTATCTGCTAATTGAAAGGTAACGTGAGTCTCTTTCATCTCATCTCCCATGCCAATATTTTGAGCAATAGAAAGCGGCATTAAACTCACTCCCGAGCCTAAATCACACAAGGCTTTTGAAAAATGCCTTGCCCCTATATCACATGGGATGGTGCAGCTACCAGGATCCTTCATCTTCCTTGGAATAAGCAAATCTTTGCGTATTATGCAACTGCACTTTTCACTTAAGGCAATCACCCCTTCATCTTCTAGCTTCTCCTTGTTTGAAATCAACTCCTTAAGAAACTTGGAGTATTTGGGAATATTAGTGAGCAAGTCTACCAAGGATATGTTGACATGTATTTTTTTCATCACCTCAATAAACCTCTCAAAGTGCTTGTTTCCTTCCGCCTTCTTCCTTGGTCTAAGTGGGAATGGAGGTGGTGGTGGTGGCATACCTTCAAAATTGTAAGGGCTAGACGGCCCTTTTCTTCCTTTGTCCCGACCTCCGTTTCTTTCCTCTTCTTTGAGTGTGACTTCACCTTCTTGATTTTCTTGATTTTCTTCTAAGGCTGCCCTTTTCATCTCATCTTCTTCTTGGGCCATTCCATCCTCTTTAACCTCATTTCCTTCTTGCACCAATTTTTTTCCACTTCTAAGAGTCACCGCCTTGCACTGCTCCTTACCCTTGAGATTGACCTCGGTATCACTTGGAAGCGCACCCATAGGTCTCCGGTGAATATCATTAGCTAGCTGCCCCAGCTTCACCTCAATATTTTTCATCGTGGTCTCGTGCAAGTTCAACCTCATGGAATGGTCTTCTAGAATCTTTTCCGTCTTATTTGTGGAACTTCTCACATCAAGCTAGATTTCTTCCAACTTTTTCATCATTATTTCCTCAAAACTCGGCTTTTTGTCCGTAGAATTATTCATTTGGTTCCCAAAGCCTGGAGGTTGCCTTGATGCATTAGATGATGATGGCCCCGAATTTCCCCAACTTTGATTGCTTTGATTGTTCCAATTTTGGCCACCTCCTTGGTTATTCCAACCGTGATTTCCTGCTTGATAGCTACCTTTGTTTCCCCAATTTTGGTTGTAATTACCTTGTTGCCCAAAATTTTTCATGTAGTTAACGGGTTCGGTCCTGAGCAAGTCACACTGATCTATATGATGATCTCCTTGGCAAAGGCCACACATTAAAACTGGCTTCACGTTCATCCTTGCCTCCATTGAACTAATCTTGCTTGTTAATGCAGCCAGTTGAGCACCAATGTTCGTGCCGGCATCCATTTCTACGAAACCCCCTTGTCTTTTTGGTGGCAAATCTCTAGTGCTTGGCCCTGAGCAACCGTTGTCAGCTATTCTGTGGAATAAATCTCGTACGCCTTGAACCGATTTATCTTTCAAAGAACCGCCGGCGCTGGCATTCACATTACTCTTCGATTCCACTGTAAGCCCATTATAAAATAATCGCACTGCACTTTCCTCCATCATATGGTTCGGCAACTTCTCAAAGATTTCTTGGAATCTTTCCCAAGCTTCACCAGAACTCTCTCCATCATACTGCCTAAACTGGTGGATAGCCATCCTCAACCGGTCCATCTTTGAAGGAGGGAAATATTTTGTGATAAACTTTTTGCATAACTCCTCAAAAGTAGCAATTTGTTCACCACCAATTGCATCATACCATGACATGGCATGACTGCGTAGAGAGAATGGGAAGAGGATACGCCGGATGGCATCTTGAGGCACATTATTCAGCTTGAATGTATTGCATAGGGTGAGGAATGCCTTTATGTGTGTGTTGGGATCCTCATTCTCTAACCCTTGAAAAGTTGCTCCTTGCTGAATTAAACTTATGAGTTGGGGTGGAATTTGATAACTTTCAGCTTCAACCGGACAAACACCCACACGGTTGTTAAATCTTGGCTCAAAGAAGTCCCCAAACAATCTTCCTCCTTGTTGTTGTCCTTGTTGTTGTCCTTGTTCGTCCATTGTGTTTGGTTCCACCCTTCTTCGTTCTCTTCTCAAATTATTCTCAAGTTCCAAATCAATAGTGAATTCCACACGTCCTTGAGATCGAGTGCGGGGCATGCACCGCAAAATAAGAAATTATGTACCTACAAAAAGAAACAAAACATAAAGCTAAAATCGAAAATATACACAAACCAAACAAATCTTTTCTAAATATATCCAAAAACACAAAAACACAAAAAATTATAACACTTAAAAACTTAGTTTCGTTGCCCTTCCCCGGCAACGGCGCCAAAATTTGGTGAGCAGAATCGGTGTGTGCAAAAGTGCGTCAAAATATAGCTTAAGCTCAAACAAATTTACACCTAAACCTCACTTAATCCATTGTAGTAAAGCATAGGGATCATTTTCCTCAGGGAAGGGGACAAAACACAAATTTAAGTGCGACTAATTATTTGCTAAAGAGTGATGTATAGAGTGATTTTTAACCAAGAAGTATGAATAAAAGTATGCTCATAAAAGAGAATGCTAAAATCTAAATGTTAAGTTGAAGAACTCAACTTACACAAAGAGAGAAATACGCAAATGAGGAAGGAGGGTGATCCTTGGGTTTAATGCAAGGGTTCGGTTACTTTGACTCCTAAGGGCAACCGAGTGTAGGGCATCTTAACTAAGTGGCTACATCCGTTCACTCCAATTCTCCTTTCGGTCTCATTGAAATTATAGAATGAAGAATCTCCTTTCGGTCTCAACCCCACCTAGAGCACATTAGTGCCTATGGCTTCCACACAACTCTAATGCAGAATTCTAGCCCTAGATGTTTTAGCCAACTACTTCACATTCCTTAGTTTAAGTATTCAATCTAAAACAGCTACCTAATTTTCACTCCACATCTCCTTTCGGTCTCAATGGAATTAAAGACTAGAAGATCTCCTTTCGGTCTCACTTCTAACTTGTGCGCACTAAAACCTATGGCTTCCACACAATTTTAGTGCACAATTAAGCTCATATGGTAGTTGTTTCTTATCTCAAACACCTAAAGCTAGAGAATGCTAGATAGTTTTTTCCACTTTTTGGTCTAAGTCATGTATATTCTAAAACACACACGAACACCAAGAACACACACTAATGTGGCCATCATTCAATGCATGTCATTTCATTAAATACAAGTAGAAAAACTTCAATTAATGCAGACCCATCACTCTACAACCCACAAGGAATCAAAATAAACCTAATCCATACATCAAACACCAAGAATCACCCAAGATAATTTAGCCTCTCATGGCTTCAAACAACCAACAATCACAAAGAGAATTAACCATTGAAAGCATAAGAAATTTGTAAGAAATACTTCCCTTAATTAAAAGATTGGTGAATCCAACAAATTCCACACTTAGCAAGCCAAAGCAAATCCAAAGATTGAAGTGTTGAAGAGCCACAAAGAGCCTGAACCCTAGCCTCTTGGAAAATCCCCTCAAGATTGGGGAAAATGTGCAAATAAAATCAAAAACTAACCTTAACCCTCTATTACATGCCTCGTTTCTGCAGAAAATGGGGTATTTATACAAGTAGCGACGTTGGGGAACAATTGTGAAGCTTCCAAAACATTAGGGACGCAACATGCAAATTTCAGTTTTTGGCCGCACAGGAGACCGCCGCTGCGGTTGTTGTGACCGCCGCGGCGGTCCAAACCTTCGGGTTTGGACTTCTTTGGTTCGCGCCTTGTTCTGATTTTGTCCAGTTTTGGTCTATTTTCTTCTGGAATTTGGAAAAACTTTCTTCATGAAAGTTTTTTCTCTCTTTCTCATCTTTCCATAGCATCTTGAATCATCTCATTTGGACATTTTCATCAAAAGTTATGAATTCCTGAAGATAATTGTTTTTTCAACCCCTTTTTCCTACAAAACAAATAAAAGATTAGAATCACAAATATAATGTAATTTCTCTAATAAACATGGCATATCTCAATGAAATCTATGCAAAAGCGTGAAAAACATATATCTAAGTTTATGAATATTTGATTCTCATCACTTGCATTGTCTTAGTTCTTAGCCTAGTCATAAGCCCTCCAATACCTTGTAAAGGATCAAAGTGTGGACGCCTTGCTGATGAAGTTCTAGCTTCATGTTTGACTTCATGTGGAGTTGTTGTTGTCTCGGCCCTTAGGATTTCATTAGTTCTTCCTTCTTTGAAAAGACTCGCCCTCGAGTCCATAAAATCGTCATCCAATTCAAATAACAAAAGGTCAGAGACATTAAATGTAGCACTAACTCCATAGTTACCTTGAAGGTCGAGCTTGTAAGCATTCTCGCCCACACGTGCAATAACGTGGAAAAGACCATCTCCTTGAGGATGAAGTTTAGTTCTTCATTGAGCTGGAAATCTTTCTTTGCGCATGTGAATCCACACCCAATCCCCGGGTTGAAAAATTACATGTTTCCTCCCTCTATTGGCAACTTGAGCATAATGTTCGTTCTTCTTGAGAATTTGAAGACGTACTTTCTCATGCAAATGTTGAACAAACTTTGCTTTTGCTGCACCATCAAGATTTACTTGCTCATTGCTTGGCAATGGCACTAAGTCAAGAGAGATTAGTAGATTAAAACCATAAACAACCTCAAACAGGGAATAACCGGTGGTAGAATGGACAGTTCTATTGTAAGCAAATTCGGCAATTGGTATGCATGCTTCTCAATCTTTAAGATTTATTTTAATTAAGGCAAGCAATAAAGTACCAAGAGTGTGATTTATTACCTCTGTCTGCCCATCGGTTTGTGGATGACCGGTAGTGGAAAATGACAATTTAGTGCCCAACTTCCTTCACAGATTTTTCCAAAAATAACTCAAAATTTTAACATTATGATTGGAAACTATAGTTCGTGGAACCACATGGAGTCGAATGACTTCTTCAAAGAATAAGTCAGCTACATGTTTTGCATCATCCGATTTCCTGCAAGTTATAAAGTGAGCCATTTTAGAAAATCTATCAACGACTACAAAAATGGAATCCTTACCCCTTTGTGACCTCGGCAACCCTAAGATAAAATCCATAGAAATGTCAGTCCAGGGCATAAAAGGAATAGGTAAAGGGGTATATAAGCCCTGAGGGTTAGAAGTAGACATAGCCATACGACATTCAATGCATGAACTACAAAGCCTTTCTGCATTTCTTTTCATATTAGGCCAATAGAAATGCTTAGTTAATATGTCATATGTCTTTAAAACTCCAAAATGACCCATGAAACCCCCAGAGTGTGATTCTCTAACTAGTAACTCCCGAAGTGAACAATTTGGCACACATAATTGTTTTTCACAGAACAAGAACCCATTGTGCCTATAAAATTTATTAAAGGCTCCTTGTTCGGTAGCTGCATAAACACTAGAAAAATCAAGATCAATAGAACTAAAATCTTTAATTTATTCAAATTCTAAAATTTTAGTATCTAATGAGCTTAAGAGAACAGACCTTCGTGAAAGTGCATCGGCGACAACATTCTTCTTACCTTTTTTATACTTGATAACATAGGAAAATATTTCGAGAAATGAACTCCACTTAGCATGTCTCTTATTCTACTTACCTTGCCTATGCAAGTACTTAGAGACACTCATGATCAATGTGTATAACAAATTCCTTGGACAACAAGTAATGCTGCTATGTCTCTAAGGCATGAATGACTGCATAAAGCTCTTTGTCGTAAGTTGGATAGTTAAGAGCAACCCCATTCAATTTTTCAGAAAAATAGGCTAAGGGTCGGCCCACTTGTTTCAAGATTGCACCAATACTTGTACCTGAAGCATCACATTCAAGCTCAAAAGTTTTGTTAAAATCAGGTAAAGCTAAAACAGGTGCAGTCGTAAGATCTTCATTCAATTGATTAAATGCTTGTTCTTGACGTTCACCCCAACTGAATGGAACATTTTTCTTAACAAGATCATTAAGAGGGGCAGCCTTTGAAGAAAAATCTTTGACAAACCTCCTATAGAATGAAGTAAAACCATGGAAAGATCTTACCTCATGCACGGTTGTAGATCTCGGTCAAGAGGTTATAGCCTTGACTTTTGCTTGATCAACCTGTATACCTTTGGAACTAACAACAAATACTAGAAATATAACACTTTCCATACAAAAGGTACACTTCTTGATATTAGTAAACAACCGGTTTTCACGCAAGACACTTAGAACAAATCTAATACGCTTAATATGCTCTTCTAAGTTCTTGCTATAAATGAGTATATCATCAAAGTACACTACAACAAATTTTCCTATAAACTGCCTAAGTACATGATTCATTAATGACATGAATGTGCTAGGTGCATTAGTTAACCCAAAAGGCATGACTAACCATTCATACAAGCCAAATTTAGTCTTAAAAGCAATTTTCTATTCATCTCCATCTTTAATGCGTATTTGATGATACCCACTCTTAAGGTCAATATTAGTATAAATTTTAGACCCATGCTATTCTTCAAACATGTCATCAAGGCAAGGTATTGGATGTCTATACTTAATTGTAATCTTATTAACAGCTCTACAATCAGTACACATTCTCCACGTACCTTTCTTCTTTGGAACAAGGATGACTAAAACTGCACATGGACTAAGACTTTCCCGTACATGACCTTTGTCTAACAATTCCTCAACTTGCTGTTGGAGCTCTTTGGTCTCTTCAGGGTTAGCTCGGTAAGCGGGTCGATTGGGAGTTACTGCACCAGGAACGAAGTCAATTTAATGCTCAATTCCCCTTAAAGGTGGTAGTCCTTTAGGGAGATCTTTTGGAAAAACATCTTCGTATTCTTGCAAAATAACTTTGACTTGCGAAGGCAAGTCACTTGGGAGCTCATCATTAGAAAATAATGCTTGTTGAAAAATAAACACAAAATTCTTACTTACTTTTAAAGATCTATCAACATCTCTCATGCAAGCATAGAAGTTACCTTTAAAATTTTCAATTGATGGCTGTGCTCCTTCAGTTTCACTCATGAGAACTGAAGCCTTACCTTTAGAAGTTGAAGAAATTTGTGAGCAGAATTTTGACCTTCTTCAACCTTCTTTTGTTTTCTTATCCACTCCATTTGCTTCACCCTTTGTTATTGCTGAAACTTACTAATTTCCAAGGGTGGCAATGGTGTTAGTATGAGGGCTTTTCTATCCTTGTTGAGGTGGTACTTATTAGTTTTCCCCGAATGATTTGCGTGACTATCATACTCCCAAGGTCGTCCTAATAGTAGTGAGTGGCCTGCATAGGAACAACATCACAAAGAACTTTATTAGTAAAATTTCCAATTGAAAACCTTACCAAGGTTTGCTTTGTGACATGGAGTGATCCACTTTGATTCATCCATTGCAATTTGTATGGCTTTGGATGCAAGGAACATTTGAGCTTCAATTTATTTGAAAAATAAGTAGAAGCAAGGTTAGTACAAGATCCTCCATCAATAATTAACATGCAAATTTGACTTCTAATAAGACATTTAGAATGGAAAATATTGGCCCTTTGATCCTCGGTGTCTTCTTCAGGGTAAGCACTCAAAGCTCTTATGATCACCAAACAATCTCTAATCAGTTGATCCACTTCATACCCCCAATGTTCATCAACATAACTTGCAGCCATGTCTTCATCTTGAATACTTAACTCCTCTTCACTCTCACTTTGATAGGTTCCATCATCTAAGAAGGTCATGGTTCGTGAGTTTGGGCATTGAGAGGCTATATGTCCTCAGCCTAAACACCTAAAACATTGAATAGAGGAACTAGTGTTAGTATTATTTGAACTAGAAAAGGGTTTAGAATTACTTACCTTTGGAGCATTTTGTGGTGCAAATTTCTTCCCACTTGTTAGATTGGAAGCCGAACCTCCTCTCCATTGAGTGCCTCTGGAACTTGAAGAATTAAACCTTCCACCTTGGCAATTATTGTTGTTGTTTCGCCAACCATTGCTCGTGTTTGAGCTCCTCATATTTTGTGGCACCTTCTTGAGTTGCTTTTCAACCTTTTTAGCCATTTGTAATAGTTGCTCAAAGTTATTATAGTGGTGCAACTCAACTAGATGAGCAATATTCCTATTAAGCTCATTCATGAACCTTGCCATTGTAGATTCTTCATCTTCTTCTATATTAGCACATAGCATGGCTAGATCAATCTCTTTGTAGTAGTCATCTACACTTTTGTTCCCCTAAGTCAAGCTTTGAAGCTTTTGTAACAACTCTCTTTTGTGATGAGGGGGAACATATTTCTTTCTCATAATCTTTTTCAATGCATTCCAAGATGAAATCAGCTGCTTAAACTTCTCCTCTCTTTGATGACAAGTTCTTCTCCACAAAGTTGATGCATGTCTAGAAAACTCAACTACAGCCAACTTAACTTTCTTTCTCTCGGAAAATTCATGGATATCAAAAATTTTATCAACTTTTTCTTTTCCAAGTATGCTTCCAGATCATTCTTGCCTTCAAATTCTAGAATTTGCAACTTAATACTAGCAAGATTATCATCCTTTTTGGATTTCTTTTTACTCTTTGTAGAGTAATGATCATCATTCGAACTAGAATTCTTGGATTCCTCCTCCTCGTATGAGCTACTTGTTTTATCCTTTTTAGACTTCTTCTTTTTCTCCCTAGGGTTTGTTTGAGTAACTTCTTGAGGCTCCTCGACCTTGGCTGCCTCTGAATTGGATGCAACTTGAGCCATTGTAATTTCCATTTGTTCAATTCTTTTATGAACTAATTCTAGAACTAATTCTTTTTGCTTGATAAATTTAGTAACAAAAATTTCCTACCTCACTTCCCTCTAACCAATTTCTAGGAGTTCACTCACACAAATGTAAGGATGAACTCTCTTTTTGTAGTAATGAAGTTGATGAGTAGGTTCATTCACACTCAATCACTTTTCTAGGAGTTCTAATCAAAACGAGCCTCAAAAGTCTCAAAAAAAAAGACAATTAAATTCAAATTAAAGCAGGAATAAAATCTTTAGAGGTCAAGATAGAAAAGAATTCGAAAAAAAGTTCTGAGAACAAGAAACAACTATGACATCAACAAGGAAAACAAAGAACTTGAACAAAAGACACTTTTGGCCGAAATTTTCAATGAACGGGAAAACAGAATTCTAGCCGAAAAAATGATTTACTCAAGATGGTTCTTTATATTCTTGTGATGAAGTAAAAACTTGGTGCATATGATTGTATCTTTCTCAATATACCAAACCGAACTCAAACAACAACCTTCAATTCAGGATTCAATTCCAATTTCAAGTAGTATTTGGATGTCGGTTTTCAAAGATAATCTTCTTCAACAAATTTCTAAAAATTCCAGCAGCTAATATCATGACCTTAGCACAATATTTATAGCACAATTCAAGAAAACCAAATAATTTTAATCAAGAATTACTCAAACTAAAAGATAGAACACAAACAGGTAGATTTTGAGATTCAGGTCTTCTCAGCTTTCTGGGCGGCTTTTCTTTCACAGGAAGTTTCTAAATTTCCGGCAGGGTTTTATAATTTGGCAACACAATTTTGGAAACAATTTGAAGCCCTTTTAATCAAAAAATACTCATGCCAACAACCCGATCACAAATCAAGACGAAATCAGGTAGCATCAGACAGAAATTGGGGTTTCGATTTTCTTACTGCTCTATCGGGTTTTTAAAAAACAAATCAGTAGGTGGCTTCAGGATTTTTGCAGTAAAATTTGATAGAAAAATTCAAGAATAAGAAGCCTTCTTACTCAAATAATAATCACAAGAATATACAACACATAAACTGGGCAGAAACTGGGGTTCAAGAACAAGGCAGAATACGGTTTCTTTTCTAAACTTTTCTTTCTCCACAAGTTTCAAACTTTTCCAGCAATTGATCAGCACAACTTTGACAGTATAATCAATAAAACAAGGTCTCCTTTATCAATCAATATTCACAAGACAATATAGAGCAAAGAACCAGGGTTTTTAAAGCACCAAGTGGGTGACAAAAACTAGAGACAAAAAAATTGGGCAAAAAACTGGAGTAAACTTGCAACAAAAACTTTAACAATTCGGATGGAGATTCTTATTTTGTTTTTAAGCACGAAAATAAGAAGATAATTTAGAAGGGATTATGGGTAGAACAAGAACATAAATATACAAAACAAAAACGCCAAAATCAAAGAAACAAAAACACAACACAGGCAATGAAAAATTAAGATAGAATTCGAGCAGAACTTTTACAATTAGTTGGAACTTCTTGTTTGGTTTTTTAAACACAAAATTAAGAAGATAATTACAAAGATATAACAGACAAAAACAAAAAGGATATGAACAACTTTAAGGAGCAACCCAAACCTGGCTCTGATACCAAATTGATACAAAGCTTAAACCAAAGATTAAAATTTCAAACAAATACAAGAGTGTAGGTCCTAGTATCGTCCTCTAGGCTGAACTGGTGTTTCTTTAACAAGACACCAACTCCAAGATCTAAAGAAGGACCTTGCTTTTGTCCACTTGACATCCGAAAAATCAATCCAAAACTCAAGATGCGAATTGGACTATCCTTGGAACCAACCGGCACACTCAAATTGTTGAGGGAAAGAGTCTCAACAAAATAGCTTAAACATGAACCTAAGAGGCTATCCTTAGAGACTCAAAACAATTTCTAAACTAGAACTCAAAGAAAAACAAAAAAGCTCTTTGGTTTGTAATCAATCAAATTTGTCCTTTGCTTGTGGCCGAATGGCCTATATTTAAAGAAAACAATGCACAGGCAAAGGGAATAATCTTTCCTCTAAAAGGATTAGAATTCCTTTCCTTTTATAAAACTAATTACTTAAACGAAAAGACTCATGGTCTAATAAAAAGAAACAACCAATAAAATTGCCTAAAACTAATCCAAGATTTGGTTGGATTGAGTTGGCCGAGCTTGTGTTGTATTCGACCAAGCCTTGTGCTCTTCCAGTCTTGAATTGGATTTGGAGGCTTCTTTAAACCTTGTGGCTATGAATTTGGAAGCTTCTAATGTCGCTCATGATCAAGTAATGGAAATACTTGATCCATCATTTACAACACTAAGTAGAATGACAATTGGTGACTTATAATCGGTCGGCCTTGCTTCCTTAATTTCGTGAGCTTCAAATAACTCAGTTATAAGTGTGGCTAAAGTAGCTTGCATTCTCTTAGTTCTTGACCTAGGCATAGGCCCTCCAATGCCTTGTAAAGGATCAAAGTGTGGACACCTTGTTGATGAAGTTCTAGCTTCATGTTCGGCTTTATGTGGAGTTGTAGTTGTCTTGGTCCTTAGGATTTCATCATTGGTCATGGAGGATGTCCATAGACTGTCGTGCTGTGAACAACATAACGGTAAAATATCAGCATTCTATTCCCCGATTAGATGATTTGCTTGATAAGTTATATGGATCAATTATCTTTTCCAAAATTGATTTAAAAAGTGGTTACCATCAAATTAGAATGAAAAAGGATGATGAGTGGAAAACCACTTTTAAAACAAAACAGGTTTGTATGAATGGTTAGTGATGCCTTTTGGTTTAACTGACGCTCCCAGCACTTTCATGCTCTTAATGAATCATGTTTTGCGTGAATTCATTGGGAAGTTTTTGGTTGTTTATTTTGATGATATCTTAGTATATTCAAGAAGTTTGGATTACCATCTTGAATATCTAACGTGTGTTTTAAGTGTGCTTAGGAAGGAGAAACTTTATGCCAATTTGAAGAAATGCACCTTTTACACTAATGAGGTTAATTTTCTTGGTTAAATTGTAAGTGTCAATGGTATCTCAGTTGACATGGAAAAGGTGAAAGCAATTCAAGAATGGCCAACTTCCAAAAGTGTTAGTGAAGTACGAAGTTTTCATGGTCTCACAAGCTTTTATAGAAGATTTGTCATGAACTTTAGCACTTTGGCTGCACCTTTGACTGTGATCATTAAGAAGAATGTGGGGTTCAAATGGGATGAAGAACAAGAGCAAGCTTTTCAAATGCTTAAATTTCATTTAACTAATACTCATTTGATTTCTTTACCTAATTTCGACAAAACATTTGAAGTCGAATGTGATGCTTCAGATATTGGGATAAGCGCTATCTTGATGTTAGAAGGAAGACCCGTGTCATACTTTAGCGAGAAGCTAAGTGAGGCAACTCTCAACTATCCTACCTATGACAAAGAGTTGTACACCTTGGTCCGAGCCTTGAAGACATGGCAAAACTACTTATGGACTAAAGAGTTTGTGATACACATTGATCATGAATCATTGAAGTTTTTGAAAAGCCAATATAAGCTCAACAAAGGGCATGCAAGATGGATGGAATATATTAAGACCTTTCTATATGTCACTTGATATAAGAAAGGTAAAGAGAATGTTGTAGCTGATGCACTCTCTAGGAGGTATGCCTTGCTTTCTTCTCTTGAATCTAAGATACTTGGCTTTTTAAAGAGTTGTATCATGATGATTTTGATTTTGGTCAAGTGTTCCAAGATTGTGAAACAAGTTCTTTTGAGAAGTTTTTTTAAGCATGAAGGGTTTTTGTTTAAAGAATCCAAACTTTACATTCTTAACTCCTCTTTTACGTGAATTGTTAGTTAGGGAAGTGCACAGTGGAGGTCTTATGGGACACTTTGGTATAGCTAAGACTTTGGCAATTTTGCAACAGCATTTCTTTTGGCCAAAAATGAAAAGTAATGTTGTAAAAATTTCTGAAGAATGCATCATTTGCAAAAAGGCAAAATCAAAGTTCCAACCTCATGGCTTATACACACCTTTGTCAATTCCAAAAGAACCATGGGTTGATCTTTCAATGGATTTTGTTTTAGGTTTGCCGAAAACTAAGCATGGAACAGATTCAATTTTGTGGTTGTTGACAGGTTTTCAAAAATGGCTCATTTCATTGCATGCAACAAAACAAATGATGCATCACACGTTGCTGATTCATTCTTTAAAGAAATTGTTCATTTGCATGGCATGCCAAGAACCATTGTGTGTGATCGAGACACCAAATTTTTGAGTTATTTTTGGAAAATTTTGTGGGGAAAATTAGGTACAAAACTCTTGTTTTCTACTACTTGTCATCCATAGATCGATGGCCAAATTGAAGTCGTTAATCATACTTTATCTACTTTGTTGAGGTCGGTCATTGGTAAGAACATCAAGACTTAGGATGATTGTTTACCTCATGTTGAGTTTGCATACAATAAGAATGTGCATTCTGCCACTAAATTTTCTCTTTTTGAAATTGTTTGTGGTTTTAATCCATTATCTCCAATGGATCTAACACCTTTGCCTGTGAATGAAAGATTGAATTTAGATGGAAAAAAGAAAGCTGAATATGTGAAGCAAATCCATGAGAATGCAAGACTCAACATTGAGGAGAAGATGTCAAGATATGAACAACAAGCCAACAAAAGGCGTCATAAGCTCATTTTTTAACCAGGAGAGTGGGTTTGACAGCATTTAAGGAAAGAAAGGTTTCCAACACAAAGAAAATCTAAGTTGAAACCAAGAGAAGATGGGCCTTTTCAAGTTTTAGAGTGCATCCATGACAATGCCTACAGACTTGATTTACTGAGTGAGTATGACGTTCACAATGTCTTCACTGTTTCCGATTTAAGTCTCTATCATGCAAGTGCTGAAGATTTGAGGACAAATCCTTCTCAAGAGGAGGGGAATGATGTGAACTCGGCTCCAACTTCCCGACATTCAGCTCAAAGATGTGAACTCGGAGCTCAAAGATGTGAATTCGGAGCCAAAGACGTGAACTTGGTGACCAGAGATGTGAACTCGGAGGCTAGAGATAGGAACTTGGCGACCACAAGTGCGAACTCTGCGGTCAAAGATGCGAACTCAGCCCTAACTTCCCATCCAATTCAATGAAAATAAACACTAAATAGAATAAAAACATAAAAGAGAACAAATATTAATATCCTAAACATAAAAAATCCATCAAAAATTTTAAGTCAACTAGTTCTCTAGCTTAAAGTTAAAATATGCATTGTTTTCAATGCATCACTGAAATTCTAACTAGTTACTAACTTCATTGTGCACATTACCCCTCCCTCCAACTAAACTAATGAATAAAAATAATTTTAATCATTTAAATATAGGAACAAACAAAAGAAATAATTCAAAGGGAAATACCATTAGAGAACATTCAAATTAACATGAAGCCAGAGGGTGGAAGTTTACTCAAATCCTTGAAAACCACCATGTGTTCTTTTCCATGATATATAACATTTATAAACAAATTAATCCTCAATTTTTCCCCCAAAACTTAAAGCATTGCATAATTCAACATAAATAGGAAAGAAAAATGGACAAAGAAAGAAAAAATGAACTAATCAAATTACGTGTGTAAAAACACAAAGATCAACTCCTTTAATAAAGTAGATCACCATAAAATATGTGAAAAAGATATAAGAAATAATTTTAAATTTAAAGCCCTTAGTTAGACTTTATTCTTCTCTACTCCTCAAGATATGTACAAAATTAATTAGAGTAGCCATCTATATACCATAAGAAAAATATCTCCATAATAGTGACAAGTCTCTTATGGTAATATTTGGAATAGCCCGTGTTGCACTTGCCTTCATGAAAATAAGTAGTATTGTCAATTATGAACCACATTGTACCATTCACCTCCACGCTTTCTTTGATTGTCTCAACTAGTTCCATGTGATATCGTTTTGCAAAGAAGTCTAACCAAGCTCTTTTACTTGCTCCGTACAAAATAGTGGCAAGTTTATATTTTTATCATTATCACATATGAGAGAATCATGAGAAATACTTGGATTCTCTTGGTTGTCCTCCATTTATCTTTTATCTTTCATTCAATTCCATCAGCCCTTCCTCTTGAAGTTGTTGAGTAACTTAGGTTGGAATCAAAGAACTTGATTCACCATTTATAGACTCATTTTCCAAGATATTCTCCTTAAACTCTAGCTTCCCTTTACACTTTTTTTCTCCGTAAAACTCATCCAAAGGTAAGACAATAGAAGCACCTTGCTTAACATCTCCAATCTAGCCTTAAAGCCCATTAGTGTCTCTAGGTTTTCAAGGCTTTAGTGTTTAAATTCTTCTTGTCTCTCCCTCAATAATCTGTCATTTAACACTTGACTCTTTACATCTTCATATGGTGCTTGTGGAGAAAACTGAAATGAACACATTGGTTGGTCAAATTCCTTTTGTTAGCCACCCTAGGTTGATGTAAAAGAATCATTCTAATTGAGATGGTAGTAGTTGGATGTTGAGTAGAGCTCGTTTTTATAAGATCTCTATAAATTAGTCATCAAAATCAATCTCATTTTGTATATTCTTATGACCAACCACCCTGCAATTTGAACACTTGTTAGGAAATTGACGCATATAGTCCAAATGAGAGTCGTTCCTTTCATAAACTACTTGAGTGGGCAAGTTAAAGAATATTGGCTTGTTATCATACCCTTTCATTCTCCTAGGCATCCATCCATATATAAAACAAGAAACACAATCAGAGAGTCAAAAGAGTAGTAAAGTACCTAGAAATAAACAAAAATAAATTTAAATTAAAACTGTAAATACTTCAATTTAAGAAAATAAATACTCAAAGCAATTCAACATCCCCAATAACAGTGACAAAAAATTGATTTGGTGTGGTTTGGAATATAAAAATGAACAACAAATACCACAATTAATTAAATAATAAAGTCTAAATCCACACAACTAAGTGCAAGTATACACTTATTTCTTTCACAACTAAGTTGTAGTATGGAAGTATGGCCGATCTCTCGAGGATGTTATTTCTTTCAAGAGTTTATTCTTTACCTAAAAGCTAAAAGGCAATTTAAAAAGCTAAAAATTACAACTATGCTATACTAAAATAGAAGAAATGAGTAAAATGAATAAGATAGGAAAATAAGGGAAAAAAACATAATTTATCAACTACAAGTAAACTTTGGAACCAAAAATTGCAATTTAATCCTTAGTAAGCTATTAATATTGTTTCTATTTCTCCCTAGTTGCAAGACTTAGCTATGGTACTATTCATTTAAAGAGGTAACTTTTCTATTTTACTCTAATTTCTATCCAAGTCTCTAGAATGGAATGATATGGGTCCAATTCCTAGTCAACCATACCATTTTATGAAGCATAGTGACAATATAAATCCTACTATTTCTCCCTACATATTTTTATGCTAGGAGTACTATGATTCTATAGTGAAGGTTTAGGATTAATTTAGATTGAAAAATCATAACAAGAACTAACACATGCAATTTATGAGTCCAACATAATTTGCATGCTTCTCAAATATAAACTTGCTATTAGACATTAACTTGTATTATTTATAACATGAATCAACACAAAAAATGACAAATATAAACAACCTATAATCAAATCTTATATATTACAAGAGTCCAAGCACACATTATTATGAAAAGAGACACCAAAGATGAGAAATCGAGTATAGATTCAAGTTTTAGAGTATAGGAAACTCTCTTTTGATAAGAGAAATAGTAGTCCACACTTAATCGCTAACCCCAAACTCCAATTTCTTCCAAAGATGGAGTCTTTTTCCTCCTAACTCTCAGCAACCTAGTTTAAGGTAGATTTTGTGGTGGTTAGGTTTCTTCAATTCTAGGGTTTTCTACATTAATTGTCTAAAAGAATGTGTTTTTATAAGAGTTAGACTTGTGGGCTCATAAAAAGTGGTCCAAAGCACTAACAAAATATTACAAGAAGGTCAACAGAATCAAAATTAACAAAATAAGTGCATTGGTTTGGGGATAGATCATGCTAGCTGTATGACCCCTCGCACTGCTAGAGCGAGTTAGGCTACTCAAGTGACTTAGGTTGCATGACCAACACAATTGGCCATTAGTTGCTTTCTCTTGGCTTTCTCCTGATTCTGTGTACTGGTACTCTTTTTGGGTCGTCTTTTGAGGTGTTTTAGTTAGAATTAGACTTCTTATGAAATTTTAACTATCCTCTTAGCTTTCAATTGCCTCAAGAATCATTGAAATTAGTCTCATACAGCTCTAGATATATTCTCCCAAATGTATTGATCATCATCTGGTCGAGTCATATCACTATTTCCACCTCGATTTTGACTTCGATACTAGCTTATTCAAAACAAACTAAAAACATCAACATTAAAGTACATTTAAAGAGCTTTCCAAAATATCTAAAATCTTATCATTTAGTCATATAAAAGAAGAGATAGGTCCTGTTGAAGTCTACACTTTTGCTACCCATTTACCTGTTCAAATACTATTTTCCTTTAAGTTACATCATTGATAGAATTTTCTCAAATTTGGTACTTTTTTTAACTTCCTTATGCCTCTATAGTGTCTTTAGCTATAAAACACATAAAAAACAAGACTAGTGCCAATTTATCTCAATAAACAATGTAACATTCCTAATTTTAGGATTTATTTAAGAAGTGTTACTACACTCTCATCAAATATATGGGATGTTGTATGCAAAAATGTTTCTAAAATATACATGGTAAAAAAGGGGGGGAAATAGTTAATCGTATACTGTGGATGCTATAATGAATGAATGAATTCTCCTATTTTGCATTATCATTTGTTCGACCACTTAATCTTCACAACTAAAGTGATACTCCAAACTCACGTTGCAAGATTTCCATCACAATTACTATAAATATATGTATCCAAAACGCAATTTGAGATCTAATATAGGATGTTAAAACTACCAAGTGATATGATAATATGCAAAGTATATTTTGATCACTAAAAATAAAAAAATTTAAAAAAAAAGACGAAAAGCACAAGTGAAATTGAACAAAAGCTAGCATTGAAGCATCAATAATATAATGCCATCTGTCCTTGAGAGTTTTATGCAACCACAATATTTAGTATTTACAGCATCAAGCCCAGATGGAATTGAAGTAGCAAAATAGTATCCATTTTGTCCCATATGAACACAAGCAATAAAATCTTGGATCTAAATTCCAAAATGCAATTAGACTATACAAAAGCCTTAATGATATAACATTATCTAAGAGATTCACTTGGTTTATCATTTAACTTTCCTTTTCAAATTGGTTTGGTCTTCATTCTCTATGGCTAATTTTTTACTATTGGTAGTTGGAGGATTCCCCACCAAGAAAGTTTGGTATTGGGATATCAAATATATTGTACAAACTTTTTTTCCCTTCATCTCTTTGGGTTCTTTACTATCCATCACTATTACCATCAAATGGGGAGTAAAATGATGCCCCACATTTCATATTCATTTCTCATTGCATCAATCATCTCTTTACACATATTTGAATCACTCCTAAAAGCATCATTGGTGATAGAGGCTTATAGTTATTAATCCATAGTAGCTCAATAATCTTGTCTTTGATTTATCAAGTTTGATTCACTAACAATTTGAAAAGGAGGTGCTTTGAGCCTAAATGATTATTTATCTTGAATTGAATCTAATAATGAGCAAGAAACTTTGACATCCATTTTAGTACAAAAAATTCCCATAAAATAAGGCAAAATGATCACAAATGAATAAATCACAAAAAGGCATTACTCAGGCAATCAAGAACCAATGCATATTTGGCACTAGGCACAAAGCTCATCATTTCCCTTGCTAGGTTGCTTCTTTGCCTAACGCTATGAACCTCCATATCTTTAGAACCCAAATCAGTTGTATTTTCCATTTCATTCTAAATTTCACCCATTTCAGACTCTTTTCTCTACTTGCAGGATACTGTAAATCCTATAGGAGACTTGTCATAAAAACCCACAAACAAGTTGACTCGGCCCAGAGAGCCCCCCAAAAAAAATCAAGATAAACAATTCGATGGAAGATTGTGACTTCTACTTTAACAAAGAACTAATAATCTTTGCATAAATAATAGATGAATGATGCCACAATCTAGCAGTTTAAACTAGATTGATAAGTCAAGAAGACACAACAAGAACAAACATCGATAAGTTCTTTAAGAAAGAACCACATAAGAAAAACCTCATAAATAAATTTATTACTGGAATTGATGTGTAATGGACAAAATTTCAAGCCTTATTTATAATTTTAAAGGTGACTATAATCTTTTATGGGCTTACAAGGCTCTTTATAACTTTTAAAACAAGGAAGGAATACTATTGGTTGGATGAGTTGTTTGGAAAGAATCGGAGGAAATTAGGTCACAAAGGAAAGAGATGGACATATCTGCTGGGATATCTCTAATGGCCAAGTGCTTTAGGTTTGGTGGTACTTTCCAAGTCATCATGTTTTAAAATGAACATAGATAGGAGTTCAATCGATAATGTGAGAGAATTGTCTAGGGGAGGCATGGTGCTAGATGAATTTGGAAGACTGGTGTTTGCTTATATCAACTATTTTGGACCAGGTTCATTTATGAGGACGGAGTGTCACTCTCTTCTTCTTGGCCATGCACTTTGTCGATTGGTTGATTTGCAGGCAATAAAGGTGGAATGTGACTCAAAGGTGTTAGTAGACATTATGAATAGTAAATCTTCAATTCTATGGAGTTTGAGTGTATACTTTTGGATGATTTCTAGGTATAAGAGTTTATCTAACTCATTTACACACAATTACTGAGTGACAAATACGATGGTGGATGGTTTATCTGTGCTAGCCTACTAGGCTAAGCATTTCCATTTCTTTACAAATATAACGGACATTCTAACTCATGTTTGTTCCTATTTTTCATTGGATAGAGACCAAATTTGTACTTTTAGATTTGTTTAGACCATTCTAGTTATTGATGTGCTAAGTGGCATGGTTGATTCCATCCACTTGCCCTTAGATCTTGGAACCATTGTATTTGTAATTTTTATACAATAAAAGGGTACCCCAAGCCCACCAGTTGCACACTAATTAAAATAAAAAAAAAAGGTTTAGAAGGTTTAAATCCAACTAATGACCCTAGATTTAAACATAACCAATTAAATTACTTAACCAACAATATAATTTGGAAATCATTTAGAAGGTTCTTTAAAAAGTTTAGCAAGAACAACTCTAATCCAAAACAGAAACTACAATTTAATACATAAAATTAGCGTTCTGACACCCCTTGGGTGGCCACATCAATCCATTTAGCCAAATAGCCCTACTTAGCAAACAATTGGACTCTATATAAATTAAATCAATTAAGTAGAAAATCCTATTAGTAATTACACTTTAGACAATAATCAAATAAGGTTTTTAATAATCAATAGTGGATTCTTCTTTAGCTTGAACTTTGTCAATAAACCCTTTAAGCTCTTTTTCAACCTTCTTGTCTCTAGCCTTTGTCATTGGCCCATGAATGCCTTTGAATGGATCTTAATTCATGCCTTTGAATAGAACTTGATTCATGCCTTTCGAGCTTGAAAGTCTATGAATCGCGCCTTTATCTTGATCATCCACACTTTCATTAGGCTCTCTTACACCTTGGCTTGAATCCACTTGTGTTTATATACCTTGATCTTTATCACCAGGAACTCTTACTATGTGCTTTTAGTTTGCCTTATTGCTCACTTTTATAACCTTGTTTTTTTCTTGTTTTTGCTTTATTTCAATTTCATTCATTTTTCTCAAGCTTTTTGGCCTTTTAAAAGCCCCAAATCATTCATCGATGGTAATGGATGCACAATATTAGTTTGATGCACTCTTGAGAACCATTAAATGGGTAAATATAATGTTTATAACATTGGACATTTTACAACACTATACACCACATCAACATAGTTCAATGCCTCCTTATTAACTGCCCAAGTGTTAAAATTGTGTGTATGCCTGGAATTTTAGTACAATCCTATCTTCTACAATCTATACGGCGAATGAGTCGTAAAAGTGTTTCTCGTTGACATTTTGACATTGAAGGGGAAGCTTTCATGATTGTTCCACAAGAAAATGATGAGCCAAGGAATGCACATGAGGCTCTAACATGCCTTGAGAAGGAAAAATGAATACAAGCAATGGAAGATGAGATAGAGTCAATGAGATCAAACCAAGTTTGGGAACTAGTTGACCTCTCAAAAGGATGCAAAGCCATTGGAGACAAATGGGTTCTCAAAATAAAGCGTAAAGCTTATGGCTCAATAGAAAGATATACGGCTCGCCTTGTGGCGAAAAGGTTTCTCTTATTGTGAGACTTACCTCAGTTCGCCTTATCCTGGCAATAGTAGCATATATGGATCTTGAATTACATCAAATGGATGTAAAGACTGTTTTTCTCAATGGAGAATTAGAAGAAGAAATTAATATGGAACAACCTGTTGGTTTCATAACAAAAGGCCAAGAACGAAAGGTATGTCAACTTTTAAGATCGATGTATGGCCTTAAGCAGTCTTCGAGATAATGGTATATACGTTTTCACAATGCCATAATATCATATGACTTTGTTATGATTGACGAAAATCATTGCGTACATATCAAAAGATCCAAAGATCAATTTGAGATCCTATCATTATATGTTGATGATATGCTTATTGCCGGAATCAATAAGGGGTTTGTGAATATTGTGAAAAAAAAATTGGTTATTTTCCGATTTTGAAATGAAAGACATGGGTGAAAATAAATATATTCTTGAAGTTAAGATTTTAAGAGATCATTCAAAGAAATTATTATCTCTTTCACAAGAGACATATATAAATAAAATCCTTGAACGATTTCATATGCAAGATTGCAAACCCATAGATACTCCTATTACAAAAGGTGACGGAATGAGCCATATAATGTGTCCAAAGACTCCACAAGAGCAGGAACATATGGAACATGTTCTATATGCTAGTGCTGTTGGAAGCTTGATGTACGCTATGATATGTACGAGACCTGATATTTATTTCGCAATTGAAATGGTAAGTAGATACCAATCCAATCCAGGTCAAGCACATTGGGTTGTGGTTAAAAGGATATTGTGGTATCTAAAAGGTACTACTGATTATTCATTATGTTATCAAAGAAGTGATCTGCACCTTGAAGGCTATACTGATACTGATTGGGGAGGAGATATAGATGAAAGAAAATCTACCTCTAAATTTGTTTACTTACTAAATATTGGAGTAGTAAGAAACAAACGTGTATAGCCTTATCAATAATGGAAGCTGAATTTATGGCACTTTTAGCAGTAGTACAAGAGGGTGTTTGGCTTAAAAGATTTTTTTATCACTTAGGTGTTGCTAAACGTGTTGCAAATCCACTTTTGGTTAACTGTGATAGCCGAGCAACAATAGCATACACTAAGGATCCAAAATTTCATTGTAAGACCAAACATATAGCTACTAAGTATAATTTTGTAAAGAACATGATTGCATGAAAAGAAGTGAACATACAGTACATACCTATGCGTAGAATGATAGCAGATCCTATGACTAAACCAATTCCTAGGGATGTGTTCTCTAGTCATGTGAAATCTCTAGAATGCATAGAAGTTAATGTACTGAATATTTTGCATTTCCCAAAAGTTCACAACTTAATGATACTTTAATGCCTAAAAGTTTATTCAACATTTATGCATATTAATGCTTTGTGCATCATATATTAATATTAATTCTTTATGCATTATATTTGTTGTTTGAAAGTATGTCGGACAGATGGAAGATTAGCCTACTCACACGAGTAATCGCTTCTATTACTATGTGGTAATAGAGATGAGACAATTTTAAACTTATTATCTATGTGATAATTGAGAGCTTAAATTTTAAAATATGTATATCGCCTTAACAAAATGTTAAGATGAGGTCATAATATTGATTATGATCGAAAGTGAAATGACCCACACATTTCACTTTATCTGTCTTTAATGCTAGATGTGAGTTCTAATGGATTATATTTAAAAGGAGTAGATATGTGAACTCAAGTTAAACATGGTAAATGTCTGAACTATCATCTATATGGTATTAAATGTAAAG
Organism: Gynochthodes officinalis; assembly: GCA_020080225.1. NCBI lineage: Eukaryota > Viridiplantae > Streptophyta > Magnoliopsida > Gentianales > Rubiaceae > Gynochthodes > Gynochthodes officinalis. Next base: position 7,356,453 of record CM034622.1, read on the forward strand.
ACATATGCTCCATGGGAAAGGAGAGAATACCGAAACACATATTTCATACTATGTGTGCATAAGACGACCAAATGAGTTGGTGAAAATTTTGATCTCAACTTTCAAGCGTGTGAGACTCACGAGGATAAATCCTCAATTGAGTGCCCTTATGACTCTTATCTTATTCTTAAAATTTTTATTCAATGTTTGCTATCTTAGAATGTTGCCTACGATCATGAGTGATGCGATCTAACGGGACATTTCTAGAAAAGCAAATTGAATTGAAATTGAGAGATTGAAGCAAGAGGAAGATCAATTTATTGTTTGTGACATTCTGACTTGTATTCATAGGCCGGCCATTTATGATTCTTTTGAGTTCAATCATAATTGTGAATGCAATATATGTTATTTAAAGAAATCAAGAGAAATATAATGTGACTGATTGGTCTGGGGTACTGCATGCAAGATCTACTCAAATGATAATGCCAAATTTGAGCTGCTATATATTCGTAATAGATGTATGGCAACGAGTTCTCATGTATGCTGGTTGCACAGATTATTTCCTGATATGAACTTTGCAGAGAAGAGAGAGTTATGGTTTGTCCATCATGGGCAAGTGGGAGACGAAAGTAATTGCAACCGCCCATGTCATCACCCCACCTTGTAACCTTGTAGGATTCTTGTAAATTATGTAACCTTTAGATTCTTGTAACCTACAAGATCATGATGTGACAAGATGAACTTATGACCTTTAGGTTCTTGTAACCTACAAGATCATGATTAAGCTTCCTTCTCTTGGCTGCTTAAATATGAGGAAGTTGCTTGAGGTTGGAACTAAAAGGAGAATACAAAAAGGTTGGGACTCTTGGTCTGCAACTTGAGCATGCACAAAGGTTGGGACATAGGATCTACAACTTCAACTTCGCATGCACAAAAGAACATTAAGTTTAGTTAAGGACTGAACTTAAGAAGATTTTGTATCTTCTTGAAATAAGAAAGAGTTCTTGTTTTTGCATATGCCCAATCTCACTCTCTCTCAAAGCATTGTAAGCATTTTAATCTATGGACAAGTAAGGTATGTTCGATAACTGTGATATACTTTCTAATCAGTGATACAATTTGATAATCTTGGCGTGTTTATTTATGAAGATAAATATATATATTCTGCATGTGTTTTGCATATGAATTTTAGAATTCGTTTATCCTACACTTTCTCTTAAAATATTCCTTAAGAGCAGATAGAATCAGCTAAACGTGCTACTCACTTGATTATCATCAAGGGTAGTTTTGTCCTAAAAAATCTTGCAAAGAAAGTGTGGTTAAGCAAAACCTTCCTTATCCAAGAACCGTCACTTTTCAAAACTAAAGGACAACTTTTCCACCATTTTTGCAGCCTTTGGAACACTACAACTCTACGCCTCACTTAGTTCTTTTATATGGACTAGAAGATTGAGAGAGATGTTGGGCTAGAATGAAGAAACCATACTATAGTGACCAAACGTATTTCCCTTATGGCATTAGCGAAGACTTTGAGTAAGATTAGGCAGCTACCACTAACTATCACATAATCCTTTGAAAGTTCAAAGAGTTCGTCAGAAATTTTCCTCATAAGAGCCATCCCAATATTTTCCCTTACAAAGAAGCACTTCTTGAAAATCCCAAATACTTGCTTATTAATATGTCTAATCTCCTCACCCATGAACGAGAGTAAACCCTCCTAAAGCTCCTTTGCCAAAACCTTGGAAATTACCTCCCTTTGATATAATTTTTTTTAATTTGTTCACTTTTTTGCCCTTTTTGGAAGGTTTTGTTATGGGCAAGAAATACTACAAAAGGTGCAAGTATGAGAAATTGACAACTTTGATACAAGATTCAAAATTTGATGCTGAGCCTTTAATATTTTCATCTTTTTTCTAAAAGGGATTCTATCAATGTTGGGAAAGTTAATTTTTTTAGGGATTTTTTATTAAGTGTCTTTTGCAATTGTTAATTTATTAGCAGAAAATTGAATTGCATATATAGCTCCTTGCAAATTATCTTAAAACTTTTTAGTCCTACAAGTTTAAAAATAAACGGGAAAATATCAAAAATAGCACCTTTGACTTGTCCATTATCAAATATAGCAGCAGACCAATTGTCTTTACAAATATAGCAGCCGAAGGATTTTATGCCACGCGAAATGTCTAAAATACCAATCTGCAATTTGAAAATCGCGCCCGAACGGTTTCTTCTTCACTTGCGTTTGGTTTCTTCTCCCTTTCGCTTCTTTCATCGCAAATCCAAATTTCCCAACTCATTTCCCTGCATTCTCAGTCGATTACACAACCAGTTAACAAAACATTTATCCAATTCAAGCCCTAATCAATGGCGAGAACGCGCGATGGACCGTCATCATCTGACAAGCAGAAGAAGGAAGAGCATACATCTCACAAGCGAACGGGTAAGAGTAAGAAGGTTAGTTGCAACGAAGCTTCGTATTTGATTGCATGCTGCATAAACATCCCGATTTTGCTGAATAATCCCGCGTAGATGTTAGAAGGAATTAGAAAGTTAGGGTTTTTTTCGCTTGTTCCTATCCCTTTTGCCATTCATTCGTTCGAAAACTACCCAGAAAATAGAATACGTATGCATAGCAGTCTTTGACTGGGTTCTAGTTAGCATATGTCGGCAAATAGGAGGAAATGTGGAAAAATAGGAAGAAATGTCAAAAAATCGTTCAAAATGTCGAAAACTATGACGTTACATCCCTCGAACAGCACCCAGAAATGTCGACAAAACCCAGAAATGTCGACAAACAACCATAAATGTGGAACACTAGCACAAATGTCAACAAACACCAAAAATGTGGAACACTACCCGAATTGTCGACAAACACCTAGAAATGTGGAACAATACACATAAATGTGGAATACTAGACACAAATGTCAACCAACAGTAGAAATGTGGAACAATACACATAAATGTGGAATACTACCCACAAATGTCGACAAACACTAGAAATGTGGAACAATACACATAAATGTGGAATACTAGACACAAATGTCAACAAACACTAGAAATGTCGAAAATGTCGACAAACACTAGAAATGTCGAAAATGCTGGAATCAAAATATTTTTTGAATTTAGAAAAATTGTCATGACTAAAAATAATATGTTTATAGGCAAGGGTTATAGTAATCAAGGAATATATGTACTTTCTATTTCCAATATTATCAATGAAAATGCATCTACTTCTTCTGCTTATATAATTGAATTATTTTCTTTATGGCATGCAAGATTAGGACATACTAATTTTAGCTATATAAAGAAAATGCAATCACTTGGCTTAATTTCTGGTTTAAGTTAACCAATATAGATAAATGTGAAATATATGTTGAATCAAAAATCACTTAAAAGACTTGTATTTTGCCTGCAAATAGAGAAACTGAACTATTATCCTTAATTCACACCAATTTATGTTACTTTTATTGATGATTTCTCTAGATTTGCTAAGTTGAAAGTGACAAGAAAGTGTTGAAAAACTTGACAATTGATCTTCATTTGCTTTATATCATGCAGGAACAGCTCAAGGAGGAAATAGTCGTTCAGGGTGACTTTTTCTCTGCCCAAGTTTCGCAGTACTGCTACTACGAAGCCAATATGCGGAGAATCCGGTCAAAATTGAGTGATACACAAAAATTAGTCCTCCGCCAAGAGAGCAGTCTTGCAGAAATGGCTCTTGACCATGAACATACATTCTGGTGCAAACAAATTATCCATTCTGTTTTGTTGAGGCAACTTAGGCCAGCTGAGCAATCAAATGTCGACTGTAGCTTAGACTTTAACTTCGTCGGCAAGAAGGTAACATTTGGCCAGAGAGAGTTGGCCATCATTACAGGCCTCAAGATGGGGGACTTTGCGTTTGCATATTCCAAGTACCATGCGCCTGATGGTCCTTCTTCAATCACCAAGTATCTAAAGCATCTGGGCCAAATATATGAGACGACATACGATGAAGTGTTCAAGGCTTACGACCGTATCAACTCATCGTATACAGACGATGATGTCGTGTCCCTGACACTGTTGCTTCTACACACATCCATCAATGGCTTGCCGAAGCGAACCAGGATTGAAGATAAAATGCTACATTTGGCATGTGATTGGAAGAAGTTTGATGAAATGTCGTGAGGTGACCTATCTTTAAGGGCGACTATGGATAGTGGTAGAAAGGCAATGATCAATGCCTTGAAACAGACTGAACACCCACAACATCGGACTTACACTGTTGGGGGATTTCCAGTTGCACTCGAGGTAAGGTGATAACTCTATTTTATATAGGGTTTTCTTATTGATTTTGGTTAGAAATTGGCTTGTGTTTTAATTTGTTTTTACATATTTTGGCCAAATTATCCTTTGATTTTATGATTTCTAAGTTTTCTAATATTTCTACAACTTTTTGAGCTTAATCTTGAATTTTACTTCTAAATTGAGAACAAAGGACTAACCAATTATTTTGTTACTTTATAGCAAAGAAAGCTTATCAAAGCTTGACCAAATTACTTCAACAAAAAGACAAAGAAGATTTTTGTTGGCTGCAACAAAGAAACACAGCCGAGAGAGAGACAAGAAAAGGAAACAAAGTGGAATACAAAGAAGGAAAACTTCTAGAAGATGCATGGAAGAAACAGCCAAGTAACCACAACAAACAAAAGAGGAAACCAAACTGAAATTTGGTAACAAAAATTCGGACAACAAAGAAACAAAGGAAAAAGGGAAGCAATGAAAGCGACACACAAAGAGAAAGGAGAAGAAAAAAGCTACAAATCGGGAAAAAGAAATAAGAAGAACCAAGCTGAGCTGCAAACTAATTTGGATATGACTGAAATTTGGAAACAAAAGTTGGCTGGGATTTGGAAACAAAGGAAACTGATGACAAGTTGAAGACAAAGAGCAAAACAAAGAAGGATTTGGATTTGTAGAATTTAGAAATAAACAACCAATCTTTCGCTCTATATAAAGCACACAACCGAGAGGAACAAAGAGCGAACCCACTCTTCTTTTCCTTTGTTTTTCCTTTCTTTCATTAGTTTAGGAGTAACAGCACTTCATTCTTTTCTTTCGTTAGTTAGATTTAGCAACCAGTTTTTAGTTTTTGTTCTTCACGTCTTTCTTTCATTCTTTTCTTCCTGTTTAGTATAGTTTTAGCAGAATTCTGGAGAGCAGTCGTCTGTTGTTTTCTTCAAAACAAAACACCTGTTGACTTCTTTTCTCTTCAACCCGCGTTCTTTAGCTTTCTTCTCGGTTTTTTTTAGAAATTTCAGTAGTCAGCTTTGTGTTATTCTTCCTGGACTTCCCATCGTTCTATTCTTGTTTGCTTTAGTGAGTTAGTTAGTAAGTTGAGTGAGTAGCCGCCAAGCTTGACTTGGGTACAAAGCAGCAGCTGAGTTTATTTCTTTCCTGTCAAAGTTATGGGCAGAAAAACAAGAAGGCAGCAGGATTTTGTGTTGACTTCAGTTCACTTTCTCGGTTTTGTCTTTCCTTTTCTTGTTTTCTAGTTTAGTTTAGTTTAGCAAATTTAGTTTTCTTTTCTTGTTTTCTTTAGTTTATTTTAGCAAGTTTAGTAGCTTTATTCCTTGTGTTTTGTTATGAACTTCTAGTTGTGGTTTATTTTAAAGTATTAACTATTTTATAGTTTTTGTTTGTTTATTGAATAATAGTTAGTTTAATTTTCAGAATTTATTTTAATTTTAATTATGTCTACTTTTATTTTTGTGGTTAGTTTAAATTTCATTATGTTCTAATTTCTTTTGTTAGAGACTAGATGGATCTTAATCATGAATAATTAATTCTTAAGACTTGTTCATGCAACCTATATTTCAATTATGAGTTTAATATCATGTTCTTAATGCTTTTAGGTGATTGATCACCACTTAATTGATTTTTGATGCTTGTTTGATACCGTGTGGAGATTACATGCATGTGCTCATGTGATATTAAACCGTGAATTCAATTTAGACCGTAATAATCTAGGTTGTTCATGTGGTTTTGGTAGTAGAACTAAGTCGTGGCTACTTAGATTGAATCCGGGAATTTCCATAGTTCCTAATGCATTTAGAAATCTAAATTTACCTAGACCAAGTGTGAGTTGATTTTAATCTAAATAGGGTTATTAGACCGATGTCGGCTATTAATTTACATTAGGGAAATTTCACCATCATAATTTGGAATTTAATTTAATTGCATGAAAAGTCAAGAGAGTTAATTAGGATTGATTAAGTAAAATCGAAATCTCTAACATCTTATTTGTTGCTTTTATCAAGTGTTATTAATTTTTCCTTCTTTAGTTTAATTTACCATAAAACAATTTAATTGGCTAGCTTGTTGTTGAATTAATCATATTGGTAAGTAATTGGTTAAATTGAAAACAATCCTTGTGGGAACGATACTCTACTTATCACTTTATTACTTGTTGATATTGTACGCTTGCAATTCACCGAACAAGTTTTTGGTACTGAACTATTGTATTCGTTTTCCTTTTGTCGCATGCTTAATTCCCCCCAATAACGTGATCAATTTTTTATTCAAGACTTCATTTGTATTTTTTTTATAACAAATAACATAGTTATTAAACAAAAATTCTCTTGCATTCTCCATAATTTACAAACCAAAGCATAACATATTTTACTGAGCATATTACACAACGGCACATATTCTATGGTGATATTATACCACATTTTTTTAACGGGATAATAACATATGCTTTTGTTTCAATGTTATAGGTGTTCGCCTATGAGACAATGCCACATCTCCAGCGGCTCAAAATGGTTGAGCATGTCGAAACTACTGGATGCAAGCCCAGAATGTTTAGATGGAAAGGGATGGACGCCCAGAGAAGAGACCAAGAAAAGAAGAAAGTTTGGTCAAGAAAAACTATTGACGAGGAAGTATGTTATGTTTATTAACCGGATATAGATTACTCAAAGCTACTTTTACATGAATATTAATTCTTACCATGTTGCAGAAGGTGAAGGTGACCCGAATGATGCCCACACCAGAAGAGAGACAGAAATTCTTGGGTTGGGAAGAAGAGGAAGCGATTGGCAAGAATGAGGAGTTCGGCAGAGACGATGATGACTCCGATCATCGAGCCGAAGACAGTTTCTACGTGTCCTATAGAACTAGAGACATAGAAACAGAGGCTACCGAAACATCGAAACAACATTCAGAGGGCAAAGCAGAGAGGCGGCAGAAACTAATGGCCCTAGTAGAGGAACTCAGATCACAAGTTGCAGAGTGTGAGTCCCAATTGAAGGAGGCCAAAGAGGAACTGCAAATCGAGCAGGCTCATTTGGCTATTCTAGAGGGCAAAGTAAATGCTCTCACTACTAGAGTCGAGTGTCAAACCACCGACCTTGCTAATATGTGGCAATACATTCGCACTTTGATACTCCTCCAACCAACAGCACATTCCCCTCCTTTTCTGCCCGATTCCCAAGATTCATTCGGCCATGGTCAGCAAGAGGGACCTACGGATGACCAATATGGTGAGCATGAGGTGCCGGAGGATGCCAAGACAGAGGGACGTACGGATGACAAAGATGTTCAGCAAGAGGGGTCTCAGCAGGCCAATACCGAGAGCCCTACGGATAAAGATAATGTTCCGCCGGCTAAGGTAGAGGGTCAGCACCCTGTCGCGATGATAGTAGAGGGCCAGAAAGAGGTGGATAATGTGATTATCCTCACCGACTCGCAAATTACCCCCCAGGCCGAACCATTGATACTAATCGAGAGTGCTCCACCTACATCAATGAAGGAAAAGGAGCTGAAATCTCCGGCTCTCAAGGAGACAGGCGGCCAAAACCTGGAGTTAACTCTCGCCCTAGCCGCGGGCCCCTTGACAGCTACGACATTACCATATAAGCCATCTCCCAAAGACATTGCAGCAATGAAAAGGTGGATGAGAGCAAAACCACCCTCTACTTGGATACGCCTGTTTTATCATTGGATTCCGAACTCTTGCTGAGAATGTGGACTGCAGGCAATTGGCTGAACGATCATGTAAGTTATTGCTTTTCCTTTCTCCTACCATGATTAATATATCAGTATTGAATTTTACCTAAAGATGTTATATTTTATTCTTGCAGCAAATTAATTTGTATACGTCCATGCTAAGAAAGCGGATACTTTCAATGGGACGCGATGATATCTCCATCATGGAATGTTATTTTGATGTACGTGTGGATCGATGGAAAGGTGTCTTATTTACTTAACTCCTAGTTTTAATTTATATACTTAATAATTTATGGATTGTCTTTTCTGTTCTTGGTGGTATATGACATGAAGAAGCTCCATGGGGCCCAAAAAGTGCCACAATTTGATGACTTGGTGATGAAGCAGTTTGTTGGTGATTGTGGTTTCGAACGCGATTGTTGGACTATTGACATCGTCTTATTCCCTTGCCACATTGACGGGAATCATTGGCTGCTCGTGAAAATGGATTTGTACGCACAGAAATTATATGTGTACAACCCATCGCCTCAGGGAAATGTCGTTGCGCCAAAGTTGGAGTACCTCATGTCGAAAATCCCCAAGCTACTGGAGGCGTGCGAGTTTTCTAAATACTATTGGTGAGCAGATTCGGTGTGTGCAAAAGTGCGTCAAAATAAAGCTCAAACTCACACAAATATACACCTAAACCTCACTTAATCAATTGTAGTAAAGCATAGGGATCATTCTCCACAGGGAAGGGGACAAAACAAGAATTTAAGTGCAACTAATTATTTGCTATCTATGTTAACTAATGCAATGATTTAGAGAATGATATTTAACTAACTAAAACAACACCATTGAAACAAGGAAATAAACACACAATTGAGAAAGAAGGGTGATCCTTGGGTTCAATGCAAGGTTCGGCTATTTTGACTCCTAAGGGCAACCGAGTGTAGGACATCTTAACTAAGTGGCTACATCCATTCTCTCCGAATCTCCTTTCGGTCTAATCGGAATTATAGAATGAAGAATCTCCTTTCGGTCTCATCCCCACCTAGAGCACATTAGCACCTATGGCTTCCACACAACTCTAATGCACAATTCTAGCCCTAGATGTTTTAGCCAACTACTTCACATTCCCTAGTTCAAGTGTTTAATCCAAGAAAGCCACCTATTTTTCACTCCACATCTCCTTTTGGTCTCAATGGAATTAAAGAATAGAAGATCTCCTTTCGGTCTCACTTCTACCTTGTGCACACTAAAACCTATGGCTTCCACACAATTTTAGTGTACAATTATGATCCTATGGTAGTTGTTTCTTGTCTCAAATACCTAAATCTAGAGAATGCTAGGTAGTTCTTCCTACTTTTGGTCTAAATTCATGTATATTCTAAAACACACACGAACACCAAGAACACACACTAAATGTGGCCACCATTCAATGCATGTCAATTCATTAAATACAAGTAGGAAAACTTCAATTAATGCAAGCCCATCACTCTACAACCAACAAGGAATCAAAATAAACCTAACCCATACATCAAGCACCAAGAATCACCCAAGAAAATTTAGCCTCTCATGGCTTCAAGCAAACAACATTCTTAAGGAGATTTAACCATTGAAAGCATAAGAAATTGAAAGAAATACTTCCCTTAATCAAAAGATTGGTAAATCCAACAAATTCCAACACTTAGCAAGCCAAAACAACTCCAAGGAATCCAGTTTTCAAGAGCCAAAAGAACTAAACTCTAGCCCCAAGTGAAACTCACGGTTGTGAGTTGGGGAAAATTTGCAATTAACTAAAAACTAACCCTAACCTATCTCCTCCACTTTGTTTCTGCAGAAAATGGGGTATTTATACAAGTAGGGATGTTGGGGAACCATTGTGAAGTTTCAAAAACTTGTGGGACTCAAAATGAAAAATGGAAAATTGCAGGCAGAGGTTAACCGCCGCGGCGGTCTCCCCAACCGCCGCGGTGGTCTCAACTTTCTGTCCAACATGACTTTTTTGGCGCGTTGTTCTGATTTTGTCCAGTTTTGGTCCCTTTACATCCCGAATTTGGAAAAACTTTCTTCATGAAAGTTTTTCCTCTCTTTCTCATATTTCTATATCATCTTGAATCATATCATTTGGACATCTGCATCAAGAGTTATGAACTTCGGAAGATGGCTGATGTTTTTCCCTTTTTCCTTTTCTTTGGTTCATGCCTTGTTCTGCTTTTGTCCAGTTTTGGTCCCTTTGCTTACGGAATTTGAGAAAACGTTATTCATTAAAGTTTTATCTCTCTTTCTCATATTTCCAAAGCATATTTAATCACCTCATTTGGACATTTGCATCAAACGTTATGAATTTCGGAAGATGAGTGATTTTTTCAACCCCTTTTTCCTACAAAACAAATAAAAGATTAGAATCACAAATATAATGTGATTTCTCTAATAAACATGGAATATCTCAATGAAATCTATGCAAAAGCGTGAAAAACATATATCTAAGTTTATGAATATTTGATTCTCATCAAATACCCCCAAACTTGAACCATTGCTTGTCCCCAAGCAATTTTCTACGCACAGCAATAATATGTGGAATGTATTCATTGAGAACATGCATATTCAAATTAGCACCTTTTTTTCTTTGATAGTGGCAAGTACTAGCTTAATTAGGCAACCACTCGTCGCCCCATTCTACCGAATAATGCATATTGCGAGTTCTAAGAAATGGAAACATCATAATGTCTCTGGGTTAGACAATTTTGGCACGTACTAATGCATTGCATGACTGTTTTCTTTCTTGTTTTTCTATACTAATCTTCACACATTAAATGATGTGTGTGTGTGTGTGATGGAGGTAAATGTTCATGAACAATGCAATGCAAGAACTGAGTAGAGGTCACGAAATCATGCCACTAGTGTGCCCTAAAGTTGCATAGAAAATTTTCACTTCCTTGAAATCCTTAAGACTCTTTATTCTCTCTTTCCCCTAAGTTGTCATGCTACCATCTAGGCAATGTTCATCACATTTAAGCAACCATCATGACATTATACTCAGGGTACTTCCTCACTCATTTACATGTTTTTTTTTTTTTTGGCCAAGAGTTTTTTCGGCTTTTTATACTTCTACCACTCATACGAGTTCACTTAAGGGACATCCCCTAAGAGCATTCTCATAGCGGAGTGGCAATTATTCAACAAAACTGTAAATTTCATAAACAAGCTAACAACAAGCCTAAGTCATCTTCCAAGCTTGTGAAGTGAAACGCTATGACTTTAGGGTGGACTAGGGGCACTACATTTACTCGCAACCACGTCATAATCAATACACTACATCTCACAAACACTCCTCGTTGACGTGCACTGTAACAACACCATTTAATATGCAAAACTTTCCTGAAAATACAAGGAATCAAAAGACATGCATTACAAATTCCATGCCTATTTAGTCCAACATTTTTCATCATCGACGAATGCTTTCATTTCGTTACTTCTCACATGCATTTGAGTGATATTGAGTTAAGAAGCATGAATAAAAGTATGCACATAAAGGAGAGTACTAAAATCTAAATGTTAAGTTGAAGAACTCAACTTAAACAAAGAGAAAAATATGCAAATGAGGAAGGAGGGTGATCCTTGGGTTTAATGCAAGGGGTCGGTTACTTTGACTCCTAAGGGCAACCGAGTGTAGGGCATCTTAACTAAGTGGCTACGTCCGTTCACTCCAAATCTCCTTTCGGTCTCATCGGACTTATAGAATGAGGAATCTCCTTTCGGTCTCATCCCCACCTAGAGCACATTAGCGCCTATGGCTTCCACACAACTCTAATGCACAATTCTAACCCTAGATGTTTTAGCCAACTACTTCACATTTCCTAGTTTAAGTATTCAATCTAAGAAAGCTACCTAATTTTCACTCCACATCTCCTTTCGGTCTCAATGGAATTAAAGACTAGAAGATCTCCTTTCGGTCTCACTTCTAACTTGTGCACACTAAAACCTATGGCTTCCACACAATTTTAGTGCACAATTAAGCTCATATGGTAGTTGTTTCTTATCTCAAACACCTAAAGCTAGAGAATTCTAGATAGTTTTTCCCACTTTTTGGTCTAAATTCATGTATATTCTAAAACACACACGAACACCAAGAACACACACTAAATGTGGCCATCATTCAATGCATGTCATTTCATTAAATACAAGTAGAAAAACTTCAATTAATGCAAGCCCATCACTCTACAACCCACAAGGAATCAAAATAAACCTAATCCATACATCAAACACCAAGAATCACCCAAGATAATTTAGCCTCTCATGGCTTCAAACAACCAACAATCACAAAGAGAATTAACCATTGAAAGCATAAGAAATTTGTAAGAAATACTTCCCTTAATTAAAAGATTGGTGAATCCAACAAATTCCACACTTAGCAAGCCAAAGCAAATCCAAAGATTGAAGTGTTGAAGAGCCACAAAATGCCAAACCCTAGCCTCTTGGAAAGTCCCCTCAAGATTGGGGAAAATGTGCAAATAATCAAAAACTAACCCTAACCAACTCCTACATGCCTCGTTTCTGCAGAAAATGGGGTATTTATACAAGTATGGACGTTGGGGAACCATTGTGAAGCTTTTGCATAGATTTCATTGAGATATTCCATGTTTATTAGAGAAATCACATTATATTTGTGATTCTAATCTTTTATTTGTTTTGTAGGAAAAAGGGGTTGAAAAAATCACTCATCTTCCGAAATTCATAACGTTTGATGAAAATGTCCAAATGAGGTGATTAAATATGCTATGGAAAGCTGAGAAAGATAGGAAAAACTTTCATGAAGAAAGTTTTCTCAAATTCTGGACGAAAAGGGACCAAAACTGGACACGATCAGAACGCGGCAGTCACCTTCAGTTTGCAATCCTGAAAATTGCAAATTGCGTCCCTAATGTTTTGGAAGCTTTACATTTGCTCCCCAACGTCCCTACTTGTATAAATACCCCATTTTCTGCAGAAACCAGGCATGTAGGAGTTGGCTAGGGTTAGGTTTTGATTATTTGCACATTTTCCCCAATCTTGAGGGGATTTTTCCTAGAGGCTAGGGTTTGGCATTTTGTGGCTTGAAGACTTCCATCTTTGGAGTTGATTTGGATTGCTAAAGTGTTGGAATTTGTTGGATTCACCAATATTTTGATTAAGGGAAGTTTTTCTTACGAATTTCCTATGCTTTCAATTGTTAATTCTCCTTGTGATTGTTGGTTGTTTGAAGCCATGAGAGGCTAAATTATATTGGGTGATTCTTGGTGTTTAATGTATGGATTAGGTTTACTTTGATTCCTTGTGGGTTGTAGAGTGATGGGCTTGCATTAATGGAAGTTTTTCTACTTGTGTTTAATGAATTGACATACATTGAATTGTGGCCACATTTAGTGTGTGTTCTTGGTGTTCGTGTGTGTTTTAGAATATACATGAATTTGGACCAAAAGTAGGAAAAGCTACCTAACATTCTCTAGATTTAGGTGTTTGAGACAAGAAACAACCACCATATAAGCTTAATTGTGCACTAAAATTGTGTGGAAGCCATAGGTTTTAGTGTGCACAAGGTAGAAGTGAGACCGAAAGGAGATCTTTTATTCTTTAATTCCATTGAGACCGAAAGGAGATGTGGAGTGAAAAGTAGGTGGCTTTCTTAGATTAAACACTTGAACTAGGGAATGTGAAGTAGTTGGCTAAAACATCTAGGGCTAGAATTGTGCATTAGAGTTGTGTGGAAGCCATAGGCGCTAATGTGCTCTAGGTGGGGATGAGACCGAAAGGAGATTCCTCATTCTATAATTTCAATGAGACCGAAAGGAGATTTGGAGTGAACGGATGTAGCCACTTAGTTAAGATGCCCTACACTCGGTTGCCCTAGGAGTCAAAGTAGCCGACCCTTTGCATTTAACTCAAGGATCACCCTCCTTCCTCATTTGTGTGTTTCTCTCTTTGTTTAAGTTGAGTTCTTCAACTTAACATTTAGATTTTAGCATTCTCTTTTATGAGCATACTTTTATTCATACTTCTTGGTTAAAAATCACTCTATACATCACTCTTTAGCAAATAATTAGTCGCACTTAAATTTGTGTTTTGTCCCCTTCCCTGTGGAAAATGATCCATATGCTTTTCTACAATGGATTAAGTGAGGTTTAGGTGTAAATTTGTTTGAGCTTAAGCTATATTTTGACGCACTTTTGCACACACCGATTCCGCTCACCAAAGCTTTAAGCATCCACCCCCAAACTTAAGATGAGCATTGCCCTCAATGCTTCAAGAATGCATGCAGGAAGGGTGGGAAAGAAGAAATACATGTTTTCGGTTACACCTCCCCCAAACTTAAGATATGTTGCATGTTAAGCACTAAAACTAGAGGGTGCAAGTGTGTGATAGGCATAATTTACCAAAACAGATTAAAGAAAATAAATTAACAAAATGCAGAAAAATAAACTTTAAACCTAAATGCAATAACTTAAAACAGAAAGGAAGATATTCACAAACTTCACATCCAACTCAACTCAAGTGGCAAATCCTCTAAACGTAACATTTGAACAGCACAAGTGGTTTAAAGTAGTTAAAGACATGACTATGCAAGGTTTCAAGAACTCATCAAGTTTTTTCACTTAAAATTCAATTTTATATGCAACATCATGTTAAAGTTCATCAATGAATTTCTAGGATTTCAAATGAATACAAAAAAATTGACAATTCATCCAAAATAACTCATTGAGGCATATTGTCAAACACATGATGAGCATGGTGAAAAACTTGAAATTTCACAAAATTAGTAAGCACCCTAGCCTTAACAATTAAGAATCAGCCCAAACAAACCCAATTACACAATATCTTATCAATATCCATCACTAGGAATCATATTTAGAGCAATTTAAAATCACCATTGTAAGGAAATATGAAAAGTTCAACAATACATACCTTGAATTCATGTATGGATTTGCTGATGAAAATTTGTTGATTTTATGTTTAGAGAAGTATTTGGATCACTTAAGATGGATTAGACTTGAAGAAGATTGTAAAATGCAAAATGTGGATGGAAGGTTTTTAGGGAAAATTGAAAGACAAAGGAAAGAGATGAAAGAAAATGAGGGTGTTGAGAGGAAGCCAACGGGTTTATACTTTCTTTTTTTTTTACATTTCCTCCTTTGTCTTAGCACACATGCAAACTACATATATCAAACTCTACATCCACAAGAACATATAAAACTCAATTAACCAATAAAACAAAACAAAACAAAACAAAACAAAACAAAATGGACTAAACTAAAACAAAAGGATACGCTTGGGTTGTGATATGAATCCAACAAGCGTTGAAGAGACTTCGAACCCGAAACATGATGTCAATAGCAACGTCTCCAGAACAAGCTCGGATCCACTTGACAAGGGCTAGAACAAAGAAAATGAAGGAAGTCTTGAATGGACTCATCCAAACGGCCCAAAAGGGTGGAGAGAAGACCAAGATTGACAAGACCATGTTTATTAATGCACTAAGTGTAATTGGGTCTTGTTAATTAGATTTTGGAGCCAAATTCCAAGTTGTAACCATAATGGGTTTGGCTTGACTATTATTTTTCTTAGAACCCCTTAGGAACATTGGGCTTAGTCTTAATTATATGGTAATTTGAGTCATGTAGCCCAAAGAGCTATGTAGCCCATTTGGCCCTAAAGAAACCCTAGCTTGAGCAACCCTAATTTGTGAACCCTAGCTTGTATCTTTATAGTGGCCGTTGGCCATTCTTGAGGGCAGATTTGATGAAATGAAAATTTGGTTCTTGACATTACAAGCTTGAGAGAATTGCTCTCTAGTTTCTGTAATTACTTGCAAATTACACAAATTCGGAATTTGTGTGTTTGTTGTTCTTGATTTCCTAGATTTGTTCCCTAGGAAATTCGGATTCCATCCTTCAATTGATTCCAAGGTTTCTTGATACGGGTTATCAAGGGGTTGAGGACCTATTCCATCTTCAAGGAACATACCAACTTCAAGGGAAGAATTTTCAGTTGGGTAGATCCAAGGGAATTTCACGCTAGGTTGCCTCCCAAGAAGCGCTTGGTTTTAACGTCGCCGGCTCGACTCAATGCATTTCATCCTATTCCTTGCTTTAGTCTTTTCCTCACATGTTTGGCCTCCTCTTCCAACAACATTTTATGCATGCCAAACGAGGGACTAATACCCTTAATATCCTCAAGGGTACACCCAATCAACTCTTTAAGAATGCTTAACTCCAATAGCTTTCCTTCTTGTTTAGGTTCCGAAGAAGATGATATCTCCACGGGCAACGTCTCATGTTCCTCCAAAAATGCATATTCCGGATAAGGGGCAAAGGCTTCAACTCAAGTTTGGGTGGCTTATCGACGGACGGTTTTAGCTTATCTTCACCACTGGCCACTGGCAACACTTGGTCGACTTCAACCACTTCAAGTTCTTCCCCTGTTATCTCATAAATGGACTCACCTACAAAACAATTTTCAACCATCTCACGAAGTTGTCCATCTATTCTTTTATCTTCTTCATCAAACTCAAGGGGAACTTTGGAGGGAATAATTGCCTTCGTTGTTTGAGATTCAAGATACCACTCCTCCTTCAAAGTTTCACCAATGCATTCATCCACCACATCTTCACGGAAGTAGTCTAGATTGCTCCTTGGATCTTTCATGGCATCATTCACATCGAACATGGCCTCCTCTTTGTTGACCCGCATGGAACCCCTCAAATCAAGCTGGATTTCTTCAAGCTTCTTCATTATGAGTTCTTCAAAATTTGGTTTTCTGTCCATGGGATTATTCATTTGATTCCCAAATCCTGGAGTTTGCCATGATACGTTAGAAAACGATGGCCCCGAATTGTCCCAACTTTGATTGCTTTGATTATTCCAATTTTGACCACCTCCTTGGTTGTTCCAACCTTGATTTCCTGCTTGGTAGCTGCCATTGTTGCCCCAGTTTTGGTTGAAATTTCCTTGCTGCCCAAAATTCTTCATGAAGTTAACGGGTTTAGTCCTGACCAAGTCACATTGATCCACATGGTGGTCTCCTTGGCAAAGTCCACATATTAAGACCGGATTCCAGTTCATCCTCGCCTCCCATGAATTAATCCTATCGGTTAATGCAGCCAATTGAGCACTAATGTTTGGGCCGATATCAATCTCTAGGAATTCCCCTTGTTGAATTTGGTAGCTCTCAGCTTCAACCGGGTAAGCACTTATACGGTTGTTGAACCATGGCTCAAAGAATTCCCCAAACAACCGTTCTCCTTGTTTTCCCTGTTCAGCCATTGAAAGCTAAAAAATGAAAATATATACAAACACAAACAGGTCTTTTCTAAATATATACAAAAACACAAAACTAACAAACAATTAGAACACCTAAAAATTAGTTTCGTTGCCCTTCCCCGGCAACGGCGCCAAAATTTGGTGAGCAGATTCGGTGTGTGCAAAAGTGCGTCAAAATAAAGCTCAAACTCACACAAATATACACCTAAACCTCACTTAATCAATTGTAGTAAAGCATAGGGATCATTCTCCACAGGGAAGGGGACAAAACAAGAATTTAAGTGCAACTAATTATTTGCTATCTATGTTAACTAATGCAATGATTTAGAGAATGATATTTAACTAACTAAAACAACACCATTGAAACAAGGAAATAAACACACAATTGAGGAAGGAGGGTGATCCTTGGGTTCAATGCAAGGTTCGGCTATTTTGACTCCTAAGGGCAACCGAGTGTAGGACATCTTAACTAAGTGGCTACATCCATTCGCTCCGAATCTCCTTTCGGTCTCATCGGAATTATAGAATGAGGAATCTCCTTTCGGTCTCATCCCCACCTAGAGCACATTAGAGCCTATGGCTTCCACACAACTCTAATGCACAATTCTAGCCCTAGATGTTTTAGCCAACTACTTCACATTCCCTAGTTCAAGTGTTTAATCCAAGAAAGCCACCTATTTTTCACTCCACATCTCCTTTTGGTCTCAATGGAATTAAAGAATAGAAGATCTCCTTTCGGTCTCACTTCTACCTTGTGCACACTAAAACCTATGGCTTCCACACAATTTTAGTGTACAATTATGATCCTATGGTAGTTGTTTCTTGTCTCAAATACCTAAATCTAGAGAATGCTAGGTAGTTCTTCCTACTTTTGGTCTAAATTCATGTATATTCTAAAACACACACGAACACCAAGAACACACACTAAATGTGGCCACCATTCAATGCATGTCAATTTATTAAATACAAGTAGGAAAACTTCAATTAATGCAAGCCCATCACTCTACAACCAACAAGGAATCAAAATAAACCTAACCCATACATCAAGCACCAAGAATCACCCAAGAAAATTTAGCCTCTCATGGCTTCAAGCAAACAACATTCTTAAGGAGATTTAACCATTGAAAGCATAAGAAATTGAAAGAAATACTTCCCTTAATCAAAAGATTGGTAAATCCAACAAATTCCAACACTTAGCAAGCCAAAACAACTCCAAGGAATCCAGTTTTCAAGAGCCAAAAGAACTAAACTCTAGCCCCAAGTGAAACTCACGGTTGTGAGTTGGGGAAAATTTGCAATTAACTAAAAACTAACCCTAACCTTTCTCCTCCACTTTGTTTCTGCAGAAAATGGGGTATTTATACAAGTAGGGATGTTGGGGAACCATTGTGAAGCTTCAAAAACTTGTGGCACTCAAAATGAAAAATGGAAAATTGCAGGCAGAGGTTAACCGCCGCGGCGGTCTCCCCAACCGCCGCGGTGGTCTCAACTTTCTGTCCAACATGACTTTTTTCGCGCGTTGTTCTGATTTTGTCCAGTTTTGGTCCCTTTACGTCCCGAATTTGAAAAAACTTTCTTCATGAAAGTTTTTCCTCTATTTCTCATATTTCCATATCATCTTGAATCATCTCATTTGGACATCTTCATCAAGAGTTATGAACTTCGGAAGATGGCTGATGTTTTTCCCTTTTTCCTTTTCTTTGGTTCATGCCTTGTTCTGCTTTTGTCCAGTTTTGGTCCCTTTGCTTACGGAATTTGAGAAAACGTTCTTCATGAAAGTTTTATCTCTCTTTCTCATATTTCCATAGCATATTTAATCACCTCATTTGGACATTTTCATCAAACGTTATGAATTTCGGAAGATGAGTGATTTTTTCAACCCCTTTTTCCTACAAAACAAATAAAAGATTAGAATCACAAATATAATGTGATTTCTCTAATAAACATGGCATATCTCAATGAAATCTATGCAAAAGCGTGAAAAACATATATCTAAGTTTATGAATATTTGATTCTCATCAACTATACCAAAAAACAGCCAATGGGGGATCAATGGACAATGGTAATAGAAGAAAATTTGGTACACCAAGAAGGGGGGTAAGTTTCTAATCTCTAGTATGATCATTTTCCGACATACTGGCGGTAGGAGTAATGATTTTAGTCTTGATTGTTAATTTATGTAGGAGTGGCGATTGTGGCATATACGTCTTAAAGTGGGCTGAATGCATTATCCATGGCCTCTCCCTAAATACAATTAGGCCCGAAAATGCATTGGAGATCCGCAAGGAGATGGCGGCAGTACTATACGTACACGCAAAGGAGGAGCACTCTATGCAAAAAGATGCAAGGCCCAAAAAAAGAAGAAAGAAGTAATTACAAAATTGTATAGATAAATGTAAATGAATATTATTGAGTAGGAACGGGATTTTATGCTATTGTAAATTACATCAATGTAAATATACACAAGATTCATTGGTTTTTTAGGGGGAGCAATTTATCATTATCCTTCGGCCAACGAAACAACATTCATGTTACGTTTGAAATATATGGGTTTTTGTGGCTTTTACAAAAAGTGTATGTATTGGTCATATATTCGGATCATTAGCAAATGTATGCAATTGGTCATATGTTAGGAAAAAATATTTTATACCAATTTGGTCATATGTTTTCCCTTTTTCATTTATTTCCAGTTTTAGTAAATCATTTTTTCTACAAAATGGCGAATTTTAAATATTTTGCTTATCCAATAAGTAGGCAACTTTGTGTTGAGCTAAGGCTTTTGTTTGGCAAGGAAAACAAATTTTTAAATATCCCCTTTTCGAAATCAATTTGCACAAAATGGATTTTTGAATCATCTTTTTTTTTTGAATATTATATAGATATATAATTTACCACAATTAGTTCCTTATATTGTAGAGATATAATGTTCCTTCCTTAGTTCCTTAAATCACAGAGATATAATTGACCGTATTAGAGTTTTCCTCACTGATTTCGATGTTTTGTTCGACATTTTTTTACTTATAGTCGACATTTTTTTCGACGTTTTCATATATGTGCCGACATTTTTCCGTTATTTCAACACTTTCAGTCGACATTTTGTTTCGACGTTTCTTTTGACGGTTTCGGACTTTTTTTCGACAGTTTGTTTCGACGTTTTTGGACGTTTTTTCCGACATTTACATACTTTTACTTTTACCGGTGAAACTTATTCAATTCATATTTTTTCTGAACAGTATGTATTACTCCATTTTACCGCCTTTTTGGACTTCATTGGATTCCAATTTCTAATCTCCAACATTTGGTAGACCACCAAATAGTCGGCCTGCGTCTACCTCTCCTAAATCTACTTCTCCGCAAGATGAAAAGGATCCGGCGTCTGCATATCCTAACATTCGCAAGGTGAAAAAGAGCTGGCATTGTAAAGGTACACATTTCTATACTCTTCTTCTTCTGAATAATGGGTGGCGAGTTTATTGTAAGGGCTTTCACTCATTAGAAACAGGATTATTGTACACAGGTTGTATGGGCCTTGTTTGATTTTTTCATGGGTAGAATGAAGTAATGGTGGAAAAAATGTATGTTTAATAAATGTTATGCCAATGAAGGGTTTTCTGACTTCATTGAATGCATACATCTTTCGAAGGTATGGCGGCTCGAAATGTATGGTCTGTTCATGTTCTTTATGGAGGAGAATGAACTGTTGATGCATCGTCGAATGAGCATCGCTACATCAATTATAAGAAAGTTGAAACTATATTGTTGGAGGAAGCTGCAAGTTTCTCGAAAATGGTTAATAACATCATCAACGTCATTAGCGTGGATCCAAGAATAAAAGATAAAATTGTAATCCAATACCTACCAAAGTACTTGTCGAATATTTCTGTCTTGCCCATCAACAATGATTATCACGTGAGGTGTTTTATCAATGAGATTTTAAGGCATGCCAGGATACCTATCTGTGTTACAATTCGAGAGGTTTTAGCAGATGCGGATGAATATGGTGGCAGTAACTCACCCATAAAACGATTGAGCTCTGATAGTCCAATTTGGACTAATGATGTAATCCATTCAAGAAATTTGGATGAGAACAATGTTAGCAGACCGAATGCAGATCAATTCGGAAGCAAAGAGGATGATGCGCCGCCGATACATGAAACCTTCATTGTTGACGATGAAGGAATAATGGCCTTGGTGAGAAGCAAGGAACCTGTTCTTGGGCCGAAACGTCAAGATATTCATTGCCTCAAAGCCACTAAGTTTTCTCGTGCAGGTGGGTCGGCTTCTGAAAAATTAGACGAAGTCATAGATGTTGCAGTGGGCGATGTTTTTGAGACTAGGCATCACCTGTTCTTGAGGATGTCAATGCTTGCCATAAAACAATTTTTCGAGTGGAAGGTTCTTAGGGCAAATAGCAAGTTGTGGTACCTAAGGTGTACAGATGTTAATTGCAAATGGAGAATGAATGCATCGGCAATTAGGAATTCATCTGCATGGAAGATTACAAAATATGACAACATCCATAGATGCCAATCATCATTGGTTTATAGTGATAATCGGCAGGCATGCAGCAAAGTTATTGGTTCATGGATCAAGGGCAAGTACCAAGACGTATGCAGGCTGTATAGGCTGAATGAAATCATTTCAGATATTCGATCGGAGCTTGGGGTTAACATTTCATATCTCAAGGCTTGGAGATCGAGGGAATCCGTATTGCACGAAGTAAGGGGCGATTTTGAGGGTTCATATACAATACTGCCAGCCTATTTACACGTGATGCAAGAACTAAACCCGAGCACTGTTACTGAGCTGAGTCGGGACGAGGGTGGTAGATTCAAGTACTTATTCTTTGCATTTGATGCTTCGATTCGTGGTTTTCGTAGCCACATGCGACCAGTTATTGCTGTTGACGTTTGCTTTCTTAAAGGAAGATATCGTGGGTCATTAATTGTTGCGACGTGCATAGATGATAACAACCAAATATATCCTGTCGCCTGGGGAATTGTTGATTCTAAAAATGATGCATCATGGGAGTGGTTTTTGTAAAGGCTAAAGGCTACTATTAGTAATGAAACCGATGGATTGGTGTTTGTTTCTAATAGACATAAGAGCATTGCAAAAGACATAGCGAATGTGTTCCCGGATTCCTATCATGGAGCATGTATTTATCATCTAAGCAACAACCTAAAAGCAAAGTTCAAAAACAATGCCGTAATCCCATTATACTTTAAGGTTGCGAAGGCTTACACCATGGTTGAATTCAATGAGCACTTCTCGCGGATTTCAATGCAGAATTCAAGGGTAAGCGAGTATTTATGGGAAATCGGGCTTGAACGGTGATCGAGGGCACATTCAAGTGGGAGACGTTATACATAAGACGACCAACATTGCAGAATGTCTAAATACATTATTGAAAGATGCCCGGGAGTTACCTATTCACATTTTGGTCGATTACATCCGTAACACACTCCAAAGATGGTTTCACGAACGGGGTACCGCGGCTAGTGAAATGAAAACATTGATGACCCCATACATTGAAGAGCTAATAGCATCAAGAATGAGAGAAGCACAGTCCTATGTGGTTGAACCGGTTGATATACACATATGGTTTGTACGGGACATTGCAAACCGGACTGCTACAGTTGATTTGCTTAAAAAAACTTGCACGTGTCAAGTGTTTGATATGGATCAAATCCCTAGTGTTCATGCACTAGCTGCATCTCGACGCAGACAAATTGACCATTACACCTTATGCTCGCGACTGTATCACACTGAAGCACTTGTAGGTGTTTATGCCGATTCTATTATACCGGTGGGTGACGCTAAGGATTGGAATGTGGCCGCTGATGTTTTGACAATTCAATTATCACCCCCGAAACCTAGGGCTAAGAGTGGAAGGAGGAAGAAAAAAAGAATTCCTTCTACAGGAGAGGAGAAAGTAAAAAAAAATGTGGTCGTTGCGGAGGGAGCGGACATAACCGGCAAACTTGCTCAAATGCTTTCGTTTCTAGGGACAATGTGTAGAGCGAGTAAACTTTATTTAGTATTGGATTTCACTTAGGCATAAGGACAATTTGTAAATGCAAATTTTGTGGTCTTCTTTATTGAATATTATTAAATTTAAGCACGTTTGGTTTGTATATAAGATTACCAAATTACGCAACCATGCACATTTTTTATTAGTACAATACAACACATAATACATCTGTTATTAGTACAATACACCACAAATTAAGTTCGATATGTTGAGAGACATATAATACAATTACACTTATAGTTCGATATTTGTTCGACATACTTTTCCACATTTTATGCCTATGATATAGGTCGACGTTTCATTCGATATATAGTTCGAGATTTCATTCGATATGTAGTTCGACATTTTAAATCATTGTGTCGACATATTGTTCAAGGTGTAGTTCGACATTTTAGATCACATTGTCGACATATAGTTCGAGGTATAGTTAGACATTTTAGATCATATCGTCGACATATTGTTCGATGTATAGTTCGACATTTTAGATCACATTGTCGACATATAGTTCGAGGTATAGTTCGACATTTTAGATCATATTGTCGACATATAGTTCGATATATCTTCATAATTATCAATATATTTTTCAACATACAGTTCGACATACATGCATCATTATCGACATATAATCATCGTTCTCGACATATATTCAACATTCTCGACGTATGGACTTCTCTCTCATTCAAACCCAGTTCAACCAAAAAAATTAACACACTTGACACTGTACCTGTAAAACAAACACACAAAACACCCTCTCATGATAGCATATTCGAATCTAAAAGCAGACGCAAATTTTCACCAAACCTGCTACTCGATCGGGGTTTTTTTCCTTCTTCAATTGCATGCCGTGGTTGAGCCATAGAAGGTAATGATTTCGGTCACCTGGGTTGTTGATTTAGTGGATGATGAATGCTAATTGGTGATTACAGACCGGGCGGAAGATACGCAGGAATGTTTGTCTAACGTCTTTCTCCACATAGAAGGGCGTTTTAGTCATTTCAGTTGGTCAAACACCCTTGACCTGCTATATATGTGAAAAAAAATGACCCGCTGCTATATTTGATAATGGACAAGTCAAAGGTGTTATTTTTGATATTTTCCCAAAATAAACTTTATGGTGACTTACAATTGAAATGTAACATTTTCAATCTCTTGTGCGAATTCTATGACAAAATCCATCAATATTGCTCACGTATGTCCCTCTTGGTCTTATTGTCACAAAATAAGGATAAAATAGTTTTATAGCATTATTGTGGCAAAATCAATCCAAAATCAATTATAAATCTACCTTAACATTCTATTACCACCATTATCAGCCCCACCACCCTAATTCTCACATAAAGATTCAATCTTTCTTCTCAAATTTTGATGCAACTCTTCATAAAGTAACAATATTTTATCCACCTTTCTCCCTCTCATTACCATCCCTAACATTATTCCAATTCTCTTTCAAATCAATTTACCTAGGCATTTCACCATCTTCCCCCTTCCTCCTCTCTGGGGGGTATGTACATCCTAGCGTTGCTCTTAAGGGATTGTTTTAGGAGGTCAAGGGTAGAGGAACTGGGGATTTTATTCCAATCAAGGTAGTCATGGGTGGTGAGCTTATGGCTCTCTTTGGATTGTCATTTTACCTTTTGCTTCATTGGAGAGGTAGTGGAAGGTAGAATTGGTAGGGATGAGTTCAACTAGCTTGTTGAAGAAGGCACTATGGGAAAGAATCATGGTTTTGATTGGGATTGAATCTCTACATGGGAATCAAGGTGGCAAAGCTAACAATGGTGGCAATATGAGTGTTAAGGCAGAATTATGATTGGTTTTAGTTTGGTGTTGGAACAATAATATTATAAGACTATTTTACCCTTAACATAAAAGACCAAGAGGAGCACACGTGAGCAATTTTTACAAATTCTATCACAAAATTTATACAAATGATCAAATATTAGTGATTGAACAGTTATTTTTAAATTGTAGGAAAAAAAAAGTGATAGAGCAATTTATAAAAACCCAAATATACAATTTAGTTTGTGCAAAAAATAGTTCATGATGGTTTGAAACTATGTTCCCAACTCCAGTTTCATTCACATTCAAATCACTGGTATGATTCACAAAATCACCAATCATCAAATCACTTATACAAGTGTGAAAAATTAAACTTACACGTGTTATTGTAAAAGGAAATGTGAAATTTCTAAAGTGGGTTGATCTAGAGTGGTAACACGTTTTTAAAACAAAAGTATATTTTATGGTAACTATATAACACTTTTTGCTGATTCCACCTGTTTTATTGGTAGATTTTGACAAAATGATAGAAATACTATATTTTTTGGAAATTTTTTAAATATATATGATAATCAACACTTAAACTTTTAAAAAATATAATAACTATTTCTGGTTCGTTCATAATTGGAGCAATAACTGAGCAATGAGAGTTCGTCAATGTAGCCATAATTGAATAGTGAAAATTGGTCAAATGTATCTGGTTGATCAGACTTTGGACAATAAGTAAAGAATTGTTTTCAGTGAATTTTCAAATCAAATGAAAGAGAGCCAAGTTAAAGAATAGTGTGTATAAACTATGTGATTATACCTTACTTAAAAACTCTTTATAAGTATCGGTTATTAATCACCCAACCTATAAACAATCCACACACAGGTGATCCAAGTCAGTATGTGTAAAGTGTATATGGGTTGGCTGAATTGTGTAATACTATTGACAAGTCACACAATGCTACAACCTAGTGTCATGGTCCTTGAGGAAACCACCACAAAAGTTAGCTTGTAAGGTGAAATAACTCAAGGTCATATAAACCCCTCATGAAATCCCATACTTTCCATGTGAGAACCAAGTAAAAAATCATGATAATTCGCCACGCTCTGCATGTCACGTCCATACGGAATTATTGGCTTTGCACTAAATTGATTTTGCATTAGATGACTGTGCACTAAGTGGCTTTGTACTAGATTCTTCTCTCTAGTCCTGAACGAACACTGTAATGTTGGCATCACCAACTTAGTCCCGGGCTAACACTGTAATATTGGCGTCACTATCTAGCTCCGAACTAACACTGCAATATTGGCGTCACCATCTAGCTCCAAACTAACACTGCAATACGGCATCACAATACCGACATCACCAACCGATCGTGGCACAAGCAGAGGGCAATGGTTTGCTTTAATACCATTTGTCATGATCCTTGAGGGAACCCACTACAAAAGTCATGATCCTTGAGGGAACCTACTACAGAAACTAACTTGTGAGGTTGCAGAACCCAAGACTATATAAACTCATACTTTCCATGTTAGAACCAAGCGAAATCATGACACCTAACATGAACAATTAGCCTAACAGCACTACATAGTCTTCATCCATTTGCTTCTCTCGTTACAATTAAAATCCACTTGAAACTTATTTTGCGCTTGGTATAAACGGTAAATTTAGAAATGAAATAGATTTAATCGTAATTATGTTATTTGATATTATTTTGTAATAGAATAAAATAGATTTTATATTAAAATTAAAATTTAATATTAATATTAATAAATTTATTAATAAATTTTATATTAAAATTTAATATTAATATTATAATAAAAATATTATTATTTTACATTATATGATATTTAAGAAAATCATATCTTATTCGAAAAAAATTGTCCAAGTGCTTATTATATTTAAATAATATCTTATATGATATTTAAAAAAATTTTAGTCTAAATTTTATAAACATTTTCAATACTTTAAGGATATTATTGAATTCACATTATTAATAAGTTGAAATTATACCCAAAAAATCGTAAACTCTAACCAATTTTCTCTTTAAAAAAAAAAAAATCTTCAATTCTAAGATAACTCTAATTCTGATAGAGCACCAAACACCACCTCAGTAAATTCACAAAATGGAAACTGCATCCCCATACAACCCTCATATCCCATAAAGAACAACCCTGCACGTAAAAGAACAGGAACTTTTCCTTCCAATTTGTTATCTCTTTTCTCCACATAAGGATCTAGCAGCTTGTAAAGCAAAATACGTGAGGATGATGTCAGCTCCTGCTCGTCTTAAACACATTAAAGACTCTAACATCACCCTCTCTTCATCGATCATTTTTAGAACACCACCAGCCTTAATCATTGAGTATTCCCCTGAAACCTGGATTTAGGACATCAAAAAGTTGACGCGTTAAAAGAGAAACAAAGATTAGAGATGTTACATACATCACCGAATGCCTCCCCCTTGTTATCTCTCTTAATTTATGTATACACTATCAATCATCTTCATAAATATATCTTTTCAAAAGCATCAAGTGAAAGAGGTTACTAATCATTTTGTTTCTATTGAGATACCACCTGGCAATTAAATATATCATTCAGGCCTTGATTCGTGTTCAATTGCTATCAATAACTGCATTTTCATTCTTCGGCGTCAAGATCACAAGTACCACCACTTTAGGATTATGTGATAAACTAGAAGAATCTTATCATTCTCTCCCATGCATTTTCCTATTCCCGACATGGGAAAGCAAAATTTGAGTATCTAAATATGATCAAAGAACGTGATCACATGCGAATCTAACATGAACTAACCTACTCGCTGAATTGGCATATCAAATATAGTAAATTAAGTCAAATCTTCTTAACCAGAAGCCTTAACCCCTTCTCATTGGCTGTCTAAAAAAATGTATTTTACTTTCACATGTTCTCTTTCAAAATGAATCTTAACATTTCCATCAGATTTCGATTATCCAAAAAGAAAAGTTAATCATATAAAAGCCCAGCGCTACCATTCTCAAAACTATTGTGTTCCCAAAAAGTAAATAAATAAATAAAATAAACTATTGTTTCTCCACCAAAGATAAAATGAAGGGATTGGTTTGACACTTTCTTAAACATTAAACCGTTGAAAAGGTTATATATCAATAATATGAAAGAAAATAGTAATTTTTTAATCAGTTTGCTCAGTTTGTAGAATACATGAAAACAAAGCTTGCACAAGATTGATAAACACTCACAATGTCAATATATGGGGTTGCTAATCCAAGTACCTGATAAGCAGCAATTGGCAAAGAGGAGTTGTCGCGAAGAAGCCTTATTATGTCCAAGTAAGGTAAACCTGGTTTCACCTGTGAAATGGGTTTCATAAAATATCATCAATGCAACATCGATTGCCTACGGTTTACAGTCAGATCCAAGGAAAGTATCACCAACCAGTAGGATATCAGCTCCTTCAGCCTCATCTTCACTGGTCTCAATAAGAGCCTCTCTATAGTTTGCAGGGTTCATCTGATAACTGTGGATGGCAACAGCAAAGATATGCACTTTACTTCATAATATATTATCAATTTAGTATGTAACAACGAAATTTTCACAAAAGAAGATACGTTTTCTTGTCACCAAAACGTGGATTTGATTCTAATGCTTCTCGAAATGGACCATAAAATGAGCTTGCATACCTGCAACATAATTCAGATGCATGTTAAAAGAACACTTATAAAGAATTCAGAAGATTTTGTTCCAACAAAGGGATGAAAACAGCTTGTGAAAATCCATTCCCCCAAACAAGGTGTAATGTAGATATCCATTAACTAAGTCTTGAACTACAATATAGAGATACGTACAATAACTAAGCCTTCATCTCATTATGTAGGGCCAATTATGTAGAACATATCTTCCCATCATGTTTTATCAAAATACATACTTTCATTTAAGTTTAGATATATCATATCTTTTTTAATAGTTTCTTTCCAAATTTTTTTAGGTCCTGCCCTTCCCCTTTCAAATTGAATTAATAATTTTCTATACTCTACATATCACACCGGTGCATCAAAAGTTCTCATATGCACATGCCCAAACCTTAAGCATGTTTCCCTCATTTTCTCATCTAGGGGCTACTCAGTTTTTTTTTTTTCTAACATATTCATTAATTATTCTATCTAGTCTAGTGTGTCCGTACATCTCAACATTCTCATTACCCTTATTTTTAGTTCCTGTTCATAGTTAATTGCCCAACGGTCTAATCCATAAAGAATTGCTGTGATCTAATGGCTATTTTATGAAATTTTCCTTTTAGTTTCAAAGGTACTTTACGATCACAAAATATGAAGGATTTACTTCTCCATTTGTTCCAACCTGTCTAATTCTATACATAACGTCTTTATCAATTTGCCTATTTTCTTAGAGAATAGATCATAAATATTTAAAACTTTTGATACTTCTAATTCATGCCCGCCAATTTTTACACTTCCCCTGTTACTTTTCCTCTAGGTATTTAGTTTTAACTCTACTTATTTTAAATCTTTCAATTTTAATGCCTTTCCAAAATTCTAACTTGCCATTCACTTCTCTCATCTCATTAATCAAAACTATATTGCCTGCAAAAAAATATACATTCAGGAATTGTTTTTTAGCATAAGTTTAATAAGCTCGTCTATTACTAAGGCAAAAAGGTATAGACTCAAACAGGATGCCTAATGCAAACCTACAGCAATCAAGAATTCACCTAATACCACTATTGGTGTCTTTACACATGTTACAATTTTGTACATTTCTTTGATAACTTCTATATAAGCTATCTTTACCCCTCTCCTTTCTAATACCAGCCCCCATATTATACTGAGATTGACGCTATCATATGCCTTTTCAAAATCAAAACATACAAGAAGTAAATCTTGTTCTCTCTCCCTATAATGCTTGCATAGTCTTCTTACTAGATGTAGAGCTTCGACTGTAGACCTTGGCGTGAACCCAAATTGATTTCCCAATACACTAGCATCTTTTCTCAACCTTCTTTCTATTTTTCTTCTCAACAATTTCATAGTATGACCTATTAATTTAATACCCTATAACTTATACAATTTTCTATATTTTCTTTATTCTTATATATACATACCAACACAAATACAGAGATAGGTAACACTTAAATATTTTACCATCTCCTGAAAAACTTTTTTTGAAGGATGACTAAGATTGAAAGGTCTAAGACACATAACAAGATGTCTAAGACATACAGGCAAATAAAGTGAACAACAGGATACTACTAATTTCAAATTGTGCATTTGCTATTTTTCTTTACCTTTCTTTAGCTCTGGTAATGGATAATGCAACCATCATACATTACAAGAGTCAAATTAGAAGAATAGCCAATAATACGTGGCAAGAGAATCTACAGAACTAAGGACTGAGAACAGGATACTTCCTCTATCCACTAAAGATATGAATTGAAGTTTTTAATTTTTGATTTTTTTCTAGATGATAATTTCTTTTGTTCAGTGGGAAGATTTAGTATTACTGAATTGTTTTGTTGAGCAAAAAACTAACTTTATATTTGCTTAACGCGTTCATTTGGTTTGAAGAAAGGTTATGCTTGGCTAGACTAGATTGATTCAAACTTGCTTAAGTCAAGAAATTTCATAAATCAGAAAAGCACAGAAAGAAATCATAATTCCAGTATGCACTTGAGACATAAAATTACTTTGCTGTGTATGACATAATTGATACGTGCTGAAAACCTTCAGCATCAAGGGCTACACGAATTGCTCCTACACGACCATCCATCATATCACTAGGACTGACAACATCTGCTCCTGCGTTGGCCTACTTGCAAAAAGTTGATTATGAGATTGTATGGCCCTTATAACATGCTTATGAGGTGTAAATAGAAACCCTCAAATTTAAAATGCAATCGGTAAATATTTCTCAAGGGTGCTGAGTATAAGAAAAATTGAAAGTAGCAACTAAAAAAAGAATTTTGTATCTCATCTTAATGGAAAAAATCTGAATTTTTTCAATAAGTTTTCATTGAAACAGAGGTACCTGTGCAACAGCCTGTTTACACAACTGGTGGACAGTTTCATCATTCATTATAACTCCTGCAGGATATTATAGTGACTATAACAATATATCCTCGTGATAACAGCAGCTAATATTAATAAGTTCCAATTAACTAGGAAGAAATTCAGCATTGGTAATTGAGATCTCCAAGTAGTAAAAGCATACATTTCTTCACGTGTAAAAACTACATTCATGATTTTTCACTCTAGAGGTTTTCTAAATAATTCCCATTTATTCCTTTCCCCTTTTTTATTCATATTTGGAAATCGTTAAAAGCCCCTTTCAAAATTCTACAAGGTCGGAAAGAAGAAAATTTTCTTTTAAACCCATTTGGTCAGAATTGCCAAGTGTACTCATGATGCAAATGTTAAAACAACAGATGGAAAATGTACAACTTGGTGAATGTGGAGAATTTGTGCAATTGAATCAATATGTTTTTTTTACACTGATGGGCTTCTCATAGAGTAATAGAACGAGGTGCTTTAGTCCCATCAACTCAAAATGTTACACCTTCAACAAAGCTCCAAATTTTAATTTTTAGGATATTACCACTTGCACATAACTCCACCCATTTTAAATATTTTTAGCATGGCCAATCCCAAGTCTAGATAAAGGAGGAGGATCATGTGAGGTCAATAGCCAATATAAAATTTTGTCACATTTCATGATATGGTTCTTATAAGAAATCATGCATTTGATAGAGCACAATGACGAGATATGATCCACATAGCTGACCCCATGTAATGGGACAAAGGCTTAGTTGTTGTTGAAATAGTACTTGCACACGTAACAAAAACAATTTACATTGACAATTTCTTTACAATTTTCTCACCATTTTTCGTGGTATACAAAATTGTTCAAGAGTATAGACATATTACTGAATCCAAGGTCAGGACAAGCCACAGCCATAGAGAACTTCAGTGATTCTATGAAATCCTCGACTAAAAAGGGCTGCTGCAGCGAGATTCAAAGCTGAGCTTCTTTTGCATAAAGTTTTTTAACTTTACCAGCTAAGCCAACCCTCTTTGGCAATGGGTAATTCTTAAGCCAATACATGGTCAAGGAGGTTCATGCTTCTGCAACTCTCCGTCATTAGCTTTAGATGTGAATTTAAACACAAAGAGATCACTGTATTGCAAGTATATCCTTAAACTATAAGATTAAGTAATGCATTCAAAATAAATTTGTAATGCAATAAAAGATGAGAAAAAAAAATTTTTGCAAGCAAAGGGAGATCTTGAATTCAAAATAATGTGGTCATTTAGCAAGATTGCATTTTGACACTAATCTAAAACTAGGAAGGGCAATCCCGCCTACCACCCACAGGCACCTGCCCTATTTGAAGTGGGGGAGGGGGCGAGATGGGTGTGGAACGAGTGGCAGAGGTGGTAGAAGTTTTTCTCCCCCAACATCTGAACAAGGCAAGTCCCCACCCCACAACGCACCCCATTTACCCATTTATTTTTTTATATAATATATATGTATTTAAATTTTAGTAGATAGATTATATATATTAGTAATGTAATATTTATATGTATATAGATATTATTTTAATAATATTAGTTAGAATATTAATTTATTATTAAATTATTTTTTAATTATCATTAGACTATATTTATATTAAGGTTATACTAATAAAATTTTTAGTTATTATATTTCAATATTACTCATTAATTACTATTAATTTACTATTTCTTCTCTATTAATTATAAATTATTATTTATTCACTCATAACTTTTTCATTATAATATATTAACAGTATTTATAATTTATTACTTAGTATTATATCACATTGTTAATTTGATATATCTTATATATTTTAAATTTTATTATTAAAAAAATAAGAATTAAAACGTCATGAGTTATTGAACTTATTTCACTGCATATTGTGTTTTTTTTCACAAATTTAAAAAATATTGATGTTTTAAATATTATTCTAAAAATAAAGAAGTCGATTTCTCAAAAATCAACTTCAAATCAATTTTTTTAAATTATTATATTTTCAACTAATTTTTTGTAAAATTATTTTTAAAAAATTATTATATTTTTTAACTATTTCCTGTAAAAAATTTTTTAAATTATTTCATTTTTGTAATTTGTATTTTTAACTATATAAACACAATTAATCATAAAAAAACTGATAAAATTCACAATCTATCAACCTCAAACATACAAACTAAATTCATAAAAAATCTAGAAAAAAGTGCTATTTTTGAACAAAATACAAAAAACAATCAAGTTCCACAAGAAAGATGTCTAGCAAGGGAGGGTTACCAGACGGGGATGGGGGGTGGGGTGGGAAGGGTCTGGGGCGGGGGGGTGCTATCTGCGGCTTCGGGGCGGGTTTGGGAAAAATAATGAAGAGGAAGAAGGGGTGTTAGTGTTTGTTGGGTGAGGGGGCAAAAGTGCTAGAATTTTATTTTTTTTTAATTTTGTCTAAAGTCGACATTGTCGGGTAAGAGAGGGAAAAGGGGCCAGAATTTTTTTTTTTTTTATTTTGTCTGAAGTCAACATCTTGAATGTCAACTTTGAAGTCGACATTGTCGGGTGAGGGAGGGAAAAGGGGCCAGAAATTTTTTTTTTTTTTTAATTTTATCTAAACTCGACATCTCATATATCAACTTCAATATTTTTGGAACACTTTTAAAAATAACAATATTTATTTAATTAGTATTAAGAAATTAATATTTAGGTAAGAAACTCAAAACGTCAGAGTTCATATTTCATTATAATTGTGTATGCCCTTTATAAAATGTGTTTCAACCAACAACATGTATTTTATAAAATTACAAATAAAATAATTTTTGTTAAAAACGGATCCCCATTACGCACCCGCAAAGGACGTGGCGGGTGAAAGTGGTGGGTGGTGGGGCGGGGTTTTTATAAATAGGGCGGGTGGCAGGGGAAGCTCTCCCCGCCCAGTTGCCATTCCTATCTCTAGACTTAAACCGTTGTAAATCATGTTTTATGCTAAGTTTAGACTCTCAGTTTTGTGTATAACACTCCTAGTAGGCTGATGTAGACAACAAACTGAAGGAAATCAAAATTCAAAGATTTCCCTAATTTTAATTTCAGTTTTTCTTCATTAAGTTTTAGTTTTGGAAAGTGGATTCTGATTAGGTAATGGATTTCTTAAAGTCTAGGTAAGAAGCTAAATCCTAATATATACTGGATTTAATTGAGAAATCCCCATCTAAATTGCTTTCAGTTTCGTAGTTTACAAATAATGAACCTCTTCAAGAGGATATATAGAATTGAGTTTAATAAAATTCCGGCAGATAGTTTGTCTTCTTCAAGGGTTGTATGATGCAACTTCACCTTAGATGTGATAACTAAAGGTCCCTAGGTGTGAGGCCGATGGGTTCTAGGATTGATTCCTAGAGGTTTTCCAATTTTCCTACAGTTTATTTACAAATCTCCTTTTCCTTCTTGTAAAAACCACAGTTTTCTGCCTTCCTAAAGCCTAGAAGAGTTAAAAAGGTCCATTTCAATTTGAACCCGCACTTGTGCTGCATCATAGGCTGCTACAATAGCAATCACTCAATGGCTTTATTATAGATCACCAGCTGAAGTAATGCATTGATGACCGCTCAAGTGATATCTGCCAAAAGTATAAATTTCAAGTACATAATCCGCCTTGCTATAGTCATCAAACTTCCTCCACAAAGTCTATTTTCCAGTTCCAAATCATTTCTTCAGCTTAAAGACCTTTCCTAGCATTTTATAAAACTTAAAATCTCTGGGTGAAGATCAAGCAAGCTTCAAATTAATTTGCTTTACTGGGTTTAAAGATCTTGCATCATCCAATTTTTGTAAGAGTGGCAGCATACACCGCTGTTGTGGTTAATGATGCTAGAAGCATCAAAAGGTTGGAAAATGTTTCATAGGGAAAATGCATTACAAGCCCAACTGCTACCTAATTGGATTGAGAAGCTACAACATCTAGTCACCAGTTCCAGTGGACAAGCCAGTATATGGACACTTAAACTTTCACACTTTTATTTATGACATATCACAATTATTCTCATTTGCCATTAGTTCCATTGTTCTTACATAAGTAAAACAAAATAAGTTAATAAATGTTTGAGCAGTGAATTTATGGGTCAGATTTAGAATAAAATTGAAATGCAGTCCTAGGTAGAACAACATCAAAGTAGGCCATTGTCCAAAATCGATCCATAAAGAAGAGTGATGGAGGACCATGGCAAACCTCTTCAGGTGTCATCCATTAAAGTAGTCTTAACAATGATAATTACCCCTCCACAATATCATATGAGAAAACAGTTCATGAAAAAACATCAAAAGAGACAATTAAATCTGCTCAAAAGCTTTTAGTAAGCCCCCTATGAGCTATTAAAACAACAAATCATTTTAAAAATTAGTCATTATGTTGTTAATAAAAGAAAAACTTACCATCTTCCCTCACGATGCCATCATGCCCATCTGAGGAGTAAGGATCTAAAGCAACATCAGTGTAAATAACCTGTTCAACGATGCATCACATAACCTACATCAATAAACTCCAACAAGCAACTTAAAATGGTAAGTGAAAAAGAAATAAGTACTCCAACATACAAGATCTGGATACTTGTCTTTGAGTAACCGAATAGATCGAGGTACTAATCCATTTTCGTTGTAAGCTTCATCCCCTGTTGGGGACTAAAGGAATAAAAGATAATCAATTATTCTCATAATCTAAAGTATTCAGGAGATTTCAAAACAGGAGAATTAAGAACCTTTAAAGCATCTGGAACTTTAGGGAAGAGCACAATGCTGTTAACACCAACATCTCGAGCTCTCGCAACCTGCATCAGGACACACTTGATAACTTTTTCACAAAGGAATATTCAGCATATGCAGCCAAGAATCTCATGACATGATTACTGCTAAACAATAACCTACTTATTTGGGTATGAACAATCAAATTCAAAAAACTGTGTGTCCCCACACTCGGAAGCAGAAGTCCAGAAGAAAACGCACTTAATATCATGAAGGATTTTGGTATACTGTGATTTTTTAGAAATTTGGTTTAAAAGTGGACTATTTTTTTGGGCCGAAAAGAAATTTATGGACTCTTTTTAAGGACGGAGGGAGTAAAAGTTCATTTTACCATTTTCCTAAAAAAAAAGAAATTTAAAAAAAGGCCTAGAAAAATCAACTATTCACCTTTTACATGAATCACATCAATTAACATATCCAAGGTCTAATTCTCAACACTAATATGGTATCTAAATGCAACCTTTGATATGAAAATCTTAGTGTGATGAACATTCAACAATATGAAAGAAACAATCATTAATTAACAAACCAGAGAGCCTTAACCCATTATTCTAGTTGTTAAAAATCATGGTGCAACGTTTATAGCAAGGACTTGAAAAGATGTTTAGCATGAGAAGAATATTGCACAAAAGCAAAAGCCTAGTTGTTAGAAGCACCGACATTAGCATTATAAGAAAAGCAAAATGAGATGCAGATGAGCTTTATAGCCGATGAAAGTAATATACAGTTGCTATAAGGCATGAAATCACAAGAAAGAGCAAAAATGCTTAAGCAACAAAAAACAATGCTTCTGCAATGGTATCTTTTTTTTTCTTTTCGCGTTTTTCTTCGATCATTAAAATTGCAGTTTCAGAGTTATCCTAGAGAGTAATTGATAAATTTCTCAATAATCAAAAGGTGAAGAAGAAGCTGGAATTCAAAATCAAGAGATGAAGAGGATGAAGCAACTAGTAGGACTTAGTTGCTTCATCTCTAGGGTATTTCTGGAGTTATTATACGTATTCAAATGGTAATCAATTTAGGAGAATACTTGAAACTTTTGCCAACAGTGCCAAGTCTATCAACAGTACAAAAACAATCTACTAGATATCCGTAAGTACATGCAACACTTTCTAAAATGAAGATAAAAGAAAAGATTCTATTTCTCATTTTGTTACCATTTCTCATTAATTATTTTAATGTATGTAACACTAGTTCTTTCATATATCAATGTAATGAAAGTCATATTCCTATTCTTTAATTTCAACAAAAAGGATATCAAACTCCGATGAGATATGGTACCCAAGTAATTCAATCAATTATGACATCTTATGTGGTTCTAGATAAGTAAGGATATCCAGTTCAACTTTGTACAAATATTTCCCAGTTTTTGATATCTACATTAAATTTTACCAAAAATTGTAAACCAATTGATATTCCTTTGATCCAATCTGACCTTGGTGGCCTAGAACAGAATGGAAATCAGCATTCTCACACATTCTATGAGATCACATTACCAGGCTAGAATAATGAATCACTCCGAGCCATTCTGTTGTACCAAATGGGATCTTTGAGTAATATTTTTGATTCATTAGTTTTGTCTCTTTCACTATGCCTATAAGTGTAGTCATTCTTCAAATTAATAAGGAAATTAATATAATTATAACCCTATCTGATGATTTGACAAGAAACAAGAATGAAATGCCGCATAAATCTTTACACCATAGAAGACAATGGAACAGTTGACATTCTATCTTGGACATGTAGCTCCACAATTGGGTGAGGTATTTTTCCTTAATTTTTTTTGTGGATGATAATTGGTTAGAAGTCTAGAACAGCAATGATGTTGAAGGACAGAATACGGTGAAAGGAAAATAAAAATAGGAAATTGTATAGTTAGGAAAGTTTTAGTTGTTTTAGACGATTTTAGTCTTTTAGTAGTTTCCAAATTACTATTGTATTTATAATAAAAACTACAAAGGCTGGAACTCTCTTATGTGTATAGGACAAAGCATGCGTAGGTCATTGCTGATTTTGTTATTATGCAATACAATTCAGAGACTATTCTCTGATTATTTTCCCCACAACCTAGAGTTGGGTTTGGTTCCTTTTTCTGTTTTGTAGTCTTGGATCCTTATTCCGTCAGTTTTGGTATCAAAGCCTAGGCTGAACCTTAGTTAGCAACAAGACCAAATACATAAACTACAACGGATAGTTGAGCAACTTACGCAATGGGTGGCAAAACTGGGAGCATCCTCACCATGCAGAAACATGAAAAGGGATGCCAGAAAGTGCCATAGACCCTTTACATCAGCTGGAAAGTTGTGCCAAGGATGAAATTGAAAATCTCATGAACCAAGAGGCTTTGGGAGTTCAAGATGATATTTAAGATTGTAGTTTTAACTCTTCAGACGTACTAGAAGGTTGTCATGGAGAAGAGATTTTCTCAGCTAGATCAGATTACGATCCTTGGGAAAAGCATGATATAGATTGGAACAATCCACCAAACTATGACATTCACCCAAATGAAGTGGATATTGATTTTTTGTCCTTTGACTACATCAGAACATCAGGAGGAGAAAGCATATTTCCAACAGTTTGGTGATCTTAACGTTTTTTTGGTCGAGCACAATTTTGTGGCTCAAGGACCAGATTTTAGTCATGGTAAGCAAGATTTTAGCTTGATAGAAAAGCTTCGCCAACAAGTGAAGCAATGACCTACTATAGATTCCAAGCTATAGCTGCTGGTCTGAACTTTTTTTAAAAATTGGTTGCTGAACATTCATTTAAAGTGAAAGGGATTTCAGAGTTGAAAAATTATTTAAAATTTTGGGTTCATGCTTGCTATTGGAAAACACGAAGCGATAGAGCATGGAAAATTTGGGATGAATTTGCTCTTGTTGAGGAAAGCTCAAATCAAAACTCGAGGACAAGTTTTCTCTAGCCTAGGAAAATTGATGCAGGACGGAATTTGTCAACGGAAAATAAAAATAGGAAATTTATAGTTATGAAAGTTTTAGTTGTTTTAGAAGATCTTTAATCTTTTAGTAGTTTCCAAATTACATTTGTATTTAGAATAGGAAAGTAAAAAGGCTAAGACTCTCCTATAAATAGATACGGAAAAACATATTTAGGTTATTTTTTATTTTGTTATTGTAGAATAAAATTCAGAGATGGTTCTCGACTTTTTTCCCCTAAACCCTAGAGTTGGGCTTGGTTCCTTCTTTGTTCTGTAGTCTTGGATCCTTATTCCGTTAGGAGAAGAGTTTTCTTTAGCCCTCTAGATTTGAAATCACTACTTATATACCCAGTATTGGCCATAATTTACAAGAACAATCAGTAGTCTTAGCAAGAGGGTTTACCTGGTGTGAGATATCACATTGTTCGAGGAACCCTAGATGCTATCGGAGTAAAAGATCGTCAACAAGGGCATTCTAGTGCATTGTAGATTCTTATCCAAAACTTGTATCATTTGATGATGCCATGTAAAAAGCAAGAAACATGTGAAGTGTCTGGCCAACCCAATAACGAAAGTTTGATGCAAAAACATATTGGGATTAGGAAATATGCTACGTAATTATAATCCATTTCTGATTAGGATTATTTGCTTTTGCTTCTAAATTGGATTAGTATTTGTTTTAGCTCACTGTAACTGTTTAGTTAGAATCCTCCTTGGTTTTGGTTTTAGAAACTTATTAGGATTATGATTAGGTAGTTAGTAGATAAACTCTATATATACGTGAGAGGTTCAATAGCACGATTGTTATGTTTTTGTGTAATTCAACTTTCAATATTCCAAAGAAGACTTTGTCTTTTCTGTTTTTTTGTTCAAGTAGTTCTCTTTGTTCCTTGTTCTGTCAAATGAGAATTGAACTGCTGAAAACCAAAGACAAAACATGCCTTCAAAGCAGCAGATTCAAAAATAAGTGAAACACATAAGAATTTCACCTAGAAATCTTAATACGATTTGAATTGTGGTTGCGCGAATATTAGACAAACATATATAATATTACACACATAATATTTGTACCATTACCATATATTATCAGACTTTGGCATTGCTTATTTATAGCAAGAACAACTTGAGAACACAGTAATCATCAGTAACATGCAAAAATATGAATATGCAAATAAAATTTTATGACAAGGAGACTAGCAAACTTGGTGACGGAAAAAATACTGGACCACCAATGAGGTTTACATAGATAACTTATTTGCCTACAATAGTTGGTTATTTAGCATGTTAATCCATCATGCAGAATAATGACATCACCCAAAAAAAAAAAGGAAAGAAAGAAAAACACACCACATCTTGCGGATTAATGGAGTTGACTCATGGATTATAAATCCATATTTGCTTGAAGTTACCAAAACATGTTTATTCTTTATATATAGGAACTTATCACCAAGTCTGACCAAATGAAATTATCCACTTCATATAGAACCGACCACTAGAAGATAGAGGGGTATTAGGCTCTGCATAGCGGAAAGGGTTTTCCATGAAATGAGAAATGAAAACTATTAGCCCCACATTAAGTTTGTGAATAACTGATTGTCTGATAATGAGCAAGGAAGATTACATCTTCGTGCTCAATAGGATGTATTGAACTAATTGAATTGTGTGCATTTTGCATCATCATAAACACCTTTCACATGCTTTTCTGCTACGTCTGTTCACAGTCATGTTAAACACATGTTTAAACATTTTACATGTCTATATGTTATATTTTTAAAGTAGCTAGTGCCAAATCCAAATAGAGGAGGTTTTGTTAGGTCAACAACCAACGTAAAACTGTTAAACCTAATGATATAGATCAT
This sequence comes from Gynochthodes officinalis, assembly GCA_020080225.1. Classification (NCBI taxonomy): domain Eukaryota; kingdom Viridiplantae; phylum Streptophyta; class Magnoliopsida; order Gentianales; family Rubiaceae; genus Gynochthodes; species Gynochthodes officinalis. Next base: position 7,397,134 of record CM034622.1, read on the forward strand.
ATTTTAAATTGTGTAAAGGATAACAAGATCCCCGCTTTACAAAGTGTGTTGTAGGGCCAGACTGCAATATTTTGGCAAGGACCATTGCATCTCTATAAGAACTTGAGTACAGTGCAAAATGTGCAAGAGTCTTTATATGCTAATGGAAGGAATAAGAGGGAAAAACATAGGAAGAATGAGACTATTGAAATTGGAAGTTGGAATATTGGAATTTTGTTAGGTGAAACTATAGAGGTGGGGATATTATGAGAAGGAAACACATAAATATCATGTCTCCAAATAATATAATGGGTAAGTGAGAAAGCCAAAGTTTTAGACAACTCAGCGTATAAACTTTAGTATTGCAGAAAGGATAGAACTAAAAATGGGATAGGTATTATTGTGGATTCAACATTCATAGAGCAAATGGAAGGTGCAATTAGAAAAGATTATAGATATTGTTAGCGTACATGCACCTCCAATAGAGTAAGATGAATACATTAAAATTAAATTTTGAAAAGACCTTGAAACTTTAATGCAAGCAATCCCTCAAAATGAAAAAAAAAATTCATAGGCAGGGATCTAAATGGGAATGTGAGAGAAGGCAATGAGGAGTATGATAAGATTCATAAGGATTATGGCTATGGGTTGTGATACAATGAAAGCAAAACGATTTTAAATTTTGCAATAGCTTATGATTTGATTATGGGTAATACTTTTTTTTTAAAAGAGAAAGAAATACTTAATTACATTTAAGCCATAAATTGATTATTTCTAACCAGAAACAATGATAAAAACTATGTAAAGATTGGAAATAATACCTAAAGAAAGTCTCACTCCTTAATATAGATTAATAGGGTTTGACATATGACCGAATAATAAAAAAAATTTAAGAACAAATTACCCAATACACCTAGGATTAAGTGGTTAAACTTAAAGAATAAGAACAAACGAAATATTTTTATAAAAACTTTATTACAAACCATTAATCAAAGTGTAGATGAGGAAGAAGAGAGAGCATGGGAAAAAATAACTAATCAAATTAAAGAAATAGAATACGAGTATTGGGGGGGCAGATGGAATAAAGAATCATAGTGATAGAATCACAAAATTAAAAAAAAAAAAAGAAAAGTGAAAGTAAAAAGCACAAGTTACAAAACTTTATAGCCTCGTTTGATTGGCAAGGAATATGAGTTCAGAAAATAATCTGTTTTCTTGTTTTTAAATTCTAGTGTTTGGTTCATCAAGAAAGGTAATCTATTTCCTTTTCTGTGTTTGTTTCAATTTTAATTTTTTTGGGAAAGTAATCAAATTCTTAAAAATAAGGAAAATAAGTGTAACATTCCAAAATTCTGAATCTTTATTAAAAGTTGGTATTCTAATTACTTTTTTTAGGATTTTAGTCTAATTAACCATATTTTTAACTTTTAATTTTATTTCATTTATTCTCTCTCTTTTTAACTCTTTTATATCTCTTATTTTTAAGTATTAATCATTTGATCTTCTATTTTAATTATTATTAGTTCTAAGTTTTTATTTTAAAAGATTTTTTATTGAAAACTTTTTAATATTCAAATTCATAATTTTTTTTTAAAATGAAAAATTATGTTTTTTTTTTTGCTCATTAATTTTTTTCAATTGTAGTTTGATTTCGTCTTAAATGAGGGTGTGTGTGTAGATATATATACATTGGTTTTAATTCTACTACTAAATTATTTACATCATCAATGTTGTCCTTTTTTATGAAAATATAAGTTTACTTGTACCTTTGTTATTGAAACCATATTCTTCATATTCTTCATATTCTTCTTCCTATTTTTCTTCCGATTAATATTTCTTTAATTTTTTTATCTTTTTTATTTTTATTACAATAATTCTTTATATTTTATTCATATTTTTATTTCCTTAATTTTTACATATCCTTTTTAATTTTCATTATTTATTAATATAGACACTTATTGTCGTAGTACTAATAAATGAACTCTTTATTAGCTATAAAGATAGGTTTTTACCTAGAATTATTATAAAATCCATTAATATTCTTTCTTTTGAGTTTAAATACTGTTATACATTACAATTGATAAAATTTAGAAATGTTAAATTATATTTTGATTAAAAGATTGAAAAAAGTTGTCTCTATTATTGATATAGAATAAGAAGAATAATATAATAATAAATGTATATGTCAGATAAATCATATTTAAAATATATTTGTGATTTATTAAACTAACTAAAATAGTGAAACATGAACTATATTAACTTTTAGATATTTTTATTGTATTGCGAACATAGGTAAGCATTCAAAATCCCCCAGAATTAAATTACTAAGATTCAAATTCCTTAAAAAGTATTCATTTTTTTCAAAATTAAATTCCTAGGAATCATATTCCCACATAACTTTACTTCCCTACCAACCAAACGAAACCTATATGCTTTGTGGAAATGATAAAAATATTGAAGGATAAAAATTGCTGATAATGAGATGGAAAAAAAAAAGTAGTGAATGAGGTAAAAACAAAGGTTTTTGAAAATTTCTATAAAAGATTAGATATTGAAGGAGAAAAAGATATATATATATATATATATATATATATATATATAGATATAGATATATGTGCATGTATATATAAGAAAACAAAAATTGGAAAAAAGAAAATAAGAGATTTAGCACAAGTTAAATGTATAAGACATGAAACTGAAAATGTTTTGATTGATGACAAACTAATAAAAGATCAATGCAATAAATACTTTTACAACCTGTGTATTGAAGTTAATGGGAATAGAGTCACACTGAGTGAATGAAAACAATTTGAGCTAAAATAAAAATTTTACATTTTATTGCGAAATTCACCCTTCAAAGGTAGAAAAAGTATTACAAATAATGAAAAATGGTAAGCAATTGACCCATTGCTGATTTAAAAAGTTGGTTTCACATGACTCGTGAGCCTATTTAATTTAATTATGAAAACTGAGAAAAATGCCTCATCAATGGAGAAAAGTGTATTAATAACTTTATAGAGGAATAAAAGAGATATACAAAATTGTGCAAATTATAGAGGTATTAAATTAATGAGTCATACTATGAATTGTGGGAAAGAGCAATAGAAAAAAATTGAGATATGAGACTAATGTATTAGAAAATCAATTTGATTTTATGCCAGGAAGGTCTACAATGGAAGACACGTATCTAATAAGAATATCATGTGAACATTACAAGGACAGAAAACAAGATTTACATATGGTATTTATTGATCTTGAAAAGACATATGATAAAGTTAATATTAATATAAATTAGAAAAGAGAGGAGTTAGAGTAAATTATATAGAACTTTAAAAAAATGTGTAAAGACTCCAGTAAGGATATTGGACAAATTTCCAAATATTATAATTTGCATTAGGGATCTTCTTTAAGGCCATACTTTTTTACCTTAGTAATAAACGAACTTCCTCAGGATATGCAGACAACAATCCCTGACTACATGGTATTTGTGAACGATGTAGTTATGATTCTTGAGAAGAGAGGAGTGAATACTATGTTAGAAGCTTGGAGGGAGGAATTAGAGTGAAAGATTTTAAAATAAGTAGAGGTAAAATCGAATATATAGAGTGCCACTTTAGCAATCATAGAAGTAATAAGGTGATGAAAATTGGCCAGCATGAATTAGATATATCTAAAAGTTTTAAATATTTAGGATCTATCAAAGAATTGATAAAAATGTTACACAAAATTCAAGCAAGTTAATGGAAAAGTGCATTTTCTATATTTTGTGATCATAAAATACCACTGAAACTAAAAGGAATATTTTATAGCACAGCCATAAGACTAGCGAAACTTTATGGATTAAAGTGTTGGCACACTAAATATGAATATGAACACAAAATGAGAGTAACATGATTGAAAATGTTTAGATGAATTTGTGGCCATATTGAGCTAAATAGAATAAGTAATGAAAATATGAAAAAGAAACTAGGGGCAGCGCCAATTGATGAGAAAATGAAATGAACATGTTTAAAGTAATTCGAGCATGTGCTTAAGAGACCCTTAAATGCATTAGTGCAATATCTAGAGACTAGAGAATTATTAACTCAAACTAATAGGAGTAGAGGAAGACTTAAAAAGACTTGAAAGAAACTGATACAAAGACCTAATAATTTAAATGAAAATATATGTTTTAATGGAAATGATGACAAGATATGATCCACATAACTGATCACACATAGTGGGATAAAGGTTTAATTATCGCTGTTGTTGTTTGTGTTCAAGGTCATCTTGCAACAAAAGCCATCATCAACAGGAACATCTCCCTTTGATAACAAAAGCTCCACATAAGTACTCTTCAGAGAAACATAATTATCAATATCTCTTTTGATCATAAAAGCTTTGCACTACACACTCTAAAGAACAACATGATTAGCTAATTGTGCTTGAGAATTGATAGATTCAGTTTTAGGGTAACAAAGTAAAACCATAATATTGCAAATCTCAAGATAAAAAACATAAAAGAGTTTATTCACCTCTTCAACTAAGCCATGTCTCCATCCCAGCCTATAGCACCCAGGCATTGCTCCAATTGGCGTGTCTTCCTCACCTGTAAATTTTTAGAAAAATGATGATACTTTTAGTACCCAAGAGCGATGTGGAAAAAGAATAGATGCAATAGAGAGATCTTAAAAATAGATATTTATATCACACCATAAAAATAAAAATTAGAGAGGAAAGAAATGAGAAGGAAGAAGAGAATTACTAAACCTTCATGAATGAAAAGTGGATATACTAAGTTTCCGGGAGACAAAGTTGTTTCTTGGAAGGCAGCCCGTAGTGCCGGTGATTTACGATTTCGACGAGGACGTCGACTTAGTGGCTGAAAGAAAGTGAGTGTAAATTGTAACTATTTGTAGTATGCTCAAGAAAAAAAAATTAAGAAAAAGATCATTAATTAAAGTTATTTTATCTAATTTGAAAAAAGTGCATAACTAGATACTATGCACTGGCTGCCACAAATCACACCAATATTAGTGCATCAATCGATTAATCATTTGATAACTAAAGTTAAGAAATGTTCCTTCTCCAGCTAATTTAGAAGACTTTTCATTGGGTAACTTTGCATTCATTTTCTTAATCATTGGAAGAATGTTTTCTATGTTTAGAAAAGGCAGAAAATCATATCACTATTATGTAATTTCAGATCTTTATGTGATAACATTTATGCAAAAATGGCATTACAATCCATCCAGGAGTCAAGATGACTTCCAACAGTTATAAAAGTCAGTCTTCATTTTGTTGTTCTTTTTTATAATGTGTGCAGCAACAACCTGAGAAAGTTCACCCAGTGTCTAATATATTTCTAATACGAACAAAATGGATAACACTTAAATAGCATCCCACAAGCTTTAAGATACATAAATTGTTCCTCCAAAAGATCAACTCTCATTCCAAATTAAATTTTGCTCTATTCATGCATATTTAGATTTGAAACCATGTTTTTAATGTAACAAGTTTTCTTCTTGTTGTTCATAAATAAGTGTATAATAATAAGAAGTTATAAACCCCTAGGACGTATTCTATAACTTATAATGACAAATCCAGTAATCTGAGTACCAGTTTAATTAAGCAATACAAACTTTTTATTGGGTTACAAGCTCATACTGAAAATTATGCTCCTCAAATTGTTAAAAACTCTTTTATGCCAGCCCCAAAAAGGATGTTTTCTTCAGCGAATATTCACTCGTCTAGTTCATTTTTAGCTCTGTCCAATGACTTCTCAGAATAGATGAATTGCTTTCCAACACATTCTGCCATCCCCTTCAATAAATCATTAATATTCATTTTCAGCCTCTTCCCTTTTGTGTATGACATTGCCACTCCCTTTGACAGCATACAACTTAATTTAACATACAAAAATATTGTAATTTGATCTTATCTAAAATATCCATCTGTCAAACTTGTTCAAAGGGATGATATCAGCAAGTTAGCAAGATATATCTGTACAAATGGTTTTGGTCTCCATCATCATTTAAAACAATTGAATTCACATTACCAGATGTTTTGAAAACTTTCAAGGGGAGGAAGAAAACCTCAAATTGTGGTCTAGCCCACTAGACTAGAAACAGTTAAATCCATGTATGAGTATCTATTCCATTATGCATGGAAGTAACACATACACCAATTGGTATAGAGTGATAGATCTACCAGAAGTAAATATGGGGGTGGTTTTCGTCTTTACATCCATTAAAGAACAATTGATTAATCAAATAGAATACTTAATCAGATCCAAGGGCATGAAAAGCTCAAATAATTGATTAAGCCCACAAGAGCTGGAACATATAAATTCCTTGTATCTACTGCATTTAGTGAACAGTAACAATAGTTTTCCTCCCCAACCAGGATGAAAACTAAAAGGACTGGTGTGTAGTTTTGATCTTCACCATCACTGGGGAAGACTGGAAAAATAACCACATTAATTTCTAAGCTCCAAGTAAAGCACAATGTTAAAATAATAGGTCCAAAGAGCTGAATGCATTAAACCTTTCTCCCCGATTCCGTATTTTAGCAATTTATTGCATCACTTTAAGTACCTAAATACTTGTCAAAATTTTAATTTTGTAACCATTATTCAACAAAAGGTTTCCCAATGCTTCCTTGGTAGTATTTAAAATTGCGTACTACCTAATCAAGGTGCATAGTGTCCCATTCCTTAGGTTCATCAAAAATTAAACAGGAAGAAAACACTTTTTGCTTCATAAATTTACTAGAAAAGTTTCTATGACCTGTAGGTTGCACTTTAATCTGAATATAGCTGACCATCCACGCGCTTGTCTTGCAAATTTCTATATCAGAATATTGTCTTGCGTGCGGAAATTTTTTTTGCCCCTACTCATTCCCAACCTCTACATCATTAGACCAGATGGTTTGGAATGCCATCCTCTAAATTCATCTGGTGTAATACCTTGTCTTGGTACAGTTTAAACAAACTCAAGATCATTCAAGCCTATGGCTTCATATGTATTACTGTTCCGTTTCAAAGAAAACATTCTCTATTTTGAACCAATAGTCCTTGATAGTATCTTTGGCTTCAAATGGTCCTACCTCTTGTACAATCCATTCATGTTCTAAGCATAAGGTTTTTGTCTCCATGATGTAGATTTGTTCGATTTGCTATAAATAATCAATTCCCACAGTGCATTGTTCTTTCCAACTACTCATTCCCATTAATATTTGGCCAAATCACATATCAAAGTCTACAAAACATCATAGTCTTAAATGTACAAACATCACAACAAAAATTTAACTTAATATATCAAGCAGAAAAATGGAACAAAACTCGGATCCCTTTCAAATAAAATAATATATTGAAAATTTAAGCACTTACAAGTGATGGCACAACAGGGGTGCCAGAAGGCGCGGCTGGTTTGGGTCGGGTAGGTGGCGCCTCAGGGACGTTTCCCGCCACCACAGCAGCTTCACATTCAGCATCAGATAATCCCAACTTCTTGGGACCATCAAAATGCGTTTCACTTGCTCTGATTGTAAACTTCCAACTTCTTTGTTTGACTGAAGATGGCTTTGTAAAATTCCGGAAGCCACCACGCACGATAACAGTTTCTTTCAGACCAACATAGTCAAACTTGACTGCTCCAGCATTACAAGGTGCGTTCAAAACTGTTGAAGTCATCATCATACTAACGATTTCACAGAACTATACTGAAATTGTATTATATACCAACTCTGCAACAGAACACGAATCGAGAAATTGTTCTCAGCGTAAAGAAATTTTTAAAATGAGGAATGAAAATTGACAGACAGAAATGGGCTTTTATGTCAAATGAAGAAGTAATTATAAACCGAGATGATTTTTTTATCTCCCTATACTTTTCTTCATGAAAAGAAGACAGAAAAGGAAAATCTTACCGTGGGCGAGAGAGAAGACTGAAGATAGCAACGGATGCTGCTGTTGTCTTGAGCAATTTTCAATTTTGATACTCGGGCTTGTTTGTGTCTAAAAAGCCTAACTGCAATCTTGCCATGGGATGATTGGGCCACATCATCACTTCGATTACATGTGATAAACTTATATAATTTTTTTTTTTTTATAAATTAGAGGAGAGTTATTTCTCTAAATATTGATTAAAAAAAATTAAATAAATATTTTTTTTTTAAAGTCAGTTTTTCAAAAATTAACTTTAAACGTATTTATTGTTTTTAAATTAATTTGATTTAAACTAATTAATTAGTTTTTTAACCATATTTTATTTGAAAAAATTTGAAAATAATGTAATATGCAGAGTTAAATTCTTCATAGTCGATATTTTGCATATCCACTTCAATTTAGTATTATTTTTTAAAAGTTTTTGATTAAAACTGAGGTAATTAGTTTTTGTACCATATATTAGTAATTTTTTTTTGAAAATAATGTAATTTTGAACAATAATTTTGTAATAATTTGTTGTGTATTATTACGAGTTTTTTCCAAAAAATTGTATAAAAAATATAAATTAAATAAATACTAATTCTTGAAAAATTCTTTTATTTTTAAAGAAATCGATATCTGAAATATCGACTTTAAAATTGATATTAGGGATATCAACTTTAAAATCGCTATTCCAGATAACCATTTTGAAGTCGAAATCCCAGATATCGACTTCAGACAATTTATGAAAAAGAAAACTTAGCCCTAAACCTTCTAAACCCTAAACCCTAAAAACTTAACCCTCAACCCTCAACCCTCAACCTTGAACCCTTAACCCTAAACTTTAAACCCTAAACCCTAAACCTTAAACCCTAATCTAATCTAAATTGCCATAAGAAGTTGATTTCCTAAATATGCTATTTTTAATGGTCTAAAGGTGGGATGCAACAGTGTTAGGAGGAAGGGGGTTGGGCAGCGCATGGCATGTACGAAAACCCTAAATCCCTACATCCCAAATATTATTACAGAACAAAATTGTAAAAAGCATGTACGAAAATTTTATATGTCTTCTTACGAAATAAAAAGATATAATTATATTATTTTTAATTTAACATTCTCTTATGCATTTTCAAAAAATATAAATTAAAATCATCTGTACTAATACGAGTGAAATTTGTGAATATTTTTTTTTTAAAAAAAATTAAATAAATATTGAAAATTTGGGAGTCGTTCCTAAAATAGTGAAGTTGATATCATGGATATTGACTTGAAGTAAAAAAAAAAAAAAAATTCGTCCTTCACCCTCGGTGGTTTTTTCTAAAACTGCATCTTCTTAGACGAAAGTTTCGGCGGTTTTTCTAAAACTCCATTTTTCACTTATGGAAAAAACTCCATTGTATCCTATGGAATTCTCAATGGAAAAAACTCCATGGATAACTTGACAGAATCCTGTGGTGAAAGGGAAAATAGAGTTTGATGATCCACCAGTGGAAGACCTAAACCCCAGTGGAGGTGGGCTGGTTTATGTTTAGGGATTAGGGTTTAGGGTTTAGGGTTTAAGGTTTAGGGTTTAGGAGATTTAGGGCTAAGTTTTCTTTTTCATAAATTGTCTGAAGTCGATAGTTGAGATTTCGACTTCAAAGTGGTTATCTGGAATAGCGATTTTAAAGTTGATATCCCTAATATCGATTTTAAAGTCGATATCTCAGATATCGATTTCTTTAAAAATAAAAGAATTTTTCAACAATTAGTATTTATTTAATTTATATTTTTTTATACAATTTTTTGGAAAAAACTCGTAATAATATACAACAAATTATTGCAAAATTATTGTTCAAAGTTACATTATTTTCAAAAAAAAATTACTAATATATGGTACAAAAACTAATTAACTCAGTTTTAATCAAAAACTTTTAAAAAATAATACTAAATTGAAGTGGATATGCAGAATATCGACTATAAAGAATTTAGCTCTGCATATTACATTATTTTCGAATTTTTTCAAATAAAATATGGTTAAAAAACTAATTAAATCGGTTTTTGAAAAACCGACTTTAAAGTCAGTTTTTCAAAAACCGATTTCCATAGAAAATGAAAAAAAAACCAATATTTATTTAATTTTTTTTAATCAATATTTAGGGAAATAACTCAATTACAGGATCCCCCAGGAACCTTTATTTTGACCGTGGTCTCACACTTTTGGATAAATCCCGTAATTGGTCCTTTAACTTCATACTAGGTTTAGATTTCATCCCCAATATTGAAAAAGATTCAATTGAGTCCTTTAACTTTAATAATTGACTCAATTAAATCTAATTGAAATAATCGGTCAAAATTAATAGAGTTCACCCAATACACTTAGGTGCATGTGAAGGCAAATCAAAAGAAATGGAGTACTCGAAAACATCTGGGTCCCAATTAAATTTCTGGGTCAAAAAGGGAAAAAATAAAAAATAAATAAAAAGGTCAGAAGCCATTGTGTGGATGTTCCATCAAGAAAGAGGAACGCAAGAGCATTGTGTATAAAAAAAGCGAGGGAACACAATATGAATAGGGGTTTTTTCATCAAAACACCAATAAAAGTTTAATAGTCTTTAAAAATGATAGGTGTTACCCACATGCATTTGCATTGAAATGTTCAAGTTCCTTCTTTATTATTGCTAATTCCTCATGTAGAATAGATGGACTTATAGAACATATTCAAAATCATTACTGATGAAAGCGAAATCCGCAATCCGTCTAAGATCTGATCCGATGTCTTGGACCCAAAACCCTTCATCTTCCTAATATTGATTGTTCATGCAAAACAGATCCCAGAGTGGTTCTCCGAGGTAGATTGTCCAATGCTTAAGTCAGTTCATAGTCAGAGTGCAGTTATTTTCTGTTATCAAAACCCCGTCATACTTGTTTGTCTTCAAGGTTTTATCCACCTTGTCCCGTCATTTTTGGGATATAATTTCGTGGATTGATATGCAGATTATGGTTATAATCGCTGATTGCATGTAGCAATATCTTTCCTTGATTATCACCTATTGTCACGCACTTGTGGATAAGTATGGCTTTACTGAGCTCCCACTTCGAGGTCTATAACTCCAAGGTCTCAAACACTTAATGTGATTTCAATGCGCTTTACCTACCATAGAGGTCCGGAACTATGCGTGTCACTGAGGTCTGACCTTTGACTTTAAGATCCCGCCTTGAAGTGCGAGAAGCTGAGGCTTGATCCTTGGCTCTAAGGTCCCGCCTTAGAGTGTAAAGATCTAGCCTTTGACCAGTGACACAGATTTTAGCCTTCGGTCTGAGATGGATCATTAGGAACTGAACCCATACACATCATGAATCCCCCAAACCTTAGCATGATAATGTCAGGCTAAGGTCTTATCAAAAATAGGTGGTTAGAGTGTTTGGAGAGAGAATGAGAGGTAATGATTATCTCGCCACATTTTTTGCCAGTTAAAGCATACCATGGGTCATGTGAACAATTAAAGGTTATCTTGTGAAGGTGCAATATTTAATGTTTGTGGGGACCAAAAAGATTTTGTGGGGTTTCACATGGAAGTCATAGGGTTTGACATAAAAGTTGTGGCTATTTGTCTTTAGACTTCTCATCTGTCGTTTTTGTAGTCTGTATTCCAAAATGTGAAAGCTTTTGTTTTGTGTTTTTGTACCGGTGAGGAGTTGGGTTGTCTAGCAAGTTTCTGGTGATTTTGCAAGATGTGTCCAACGAGGGTTTTACATTGTCTTCAGAAGGCACTCTGAGAAAAAGTAAGTATGTCCTCATCTTAGTCTTTGTTTTCTGGATCTTCTTGTTGGGAAGAAAAGATTGTGTCCCTGGCTGATGAGGGTATAGGTGATGTGAACTCGGGTCCAACTTCTTGACATTCAGCTCAAAAATGTGAACTCAGAGTCAAAGACATGAACTTGGCAGCTTAAATATGTGAATTGGGAGTCAAAGACGCGAACTTCGCAGACAAATATGCAAACTCAGCCTCAACTCCCCATCCAATTCAATGGAGCCCCAACTCCTCATCCAATTCAATGGAGCGACGGTCCACGTTCAAGAGTGCATTTGATCCAGATCAAAGATCAATTTTGGTTCTAAAATTTGTCCAAATTCTAGCCTAACAATTATTAAAGTAGTAAAGTGTTAAAGATTTCAAATTCAAGGTCAATCATCTATTTTGAGGCATTGGAGAACGATGAGTCATGGCTAAAAATTCAGTCAAAGAAGAATTGAATAAAGTCTTGGAAGCTAACTTAAGATACATGAATCTACTTATTCCAACACTTAATCAACGTACCATTCCAATGTGCCTTTATTTTAACCAATACATCATCTAGAATGGTATCAAATTAATATATTAAAATACAGAATTTTATTAGTCTAGTCTAGAAGTTAGTAATTCAAAATTAATATTTATTTCTTCTAGACTAGGTTATTTAGGATTTTTATTAAAGACTTATTGTAATCTATAAATAGGCATCTTATATACTTTTTGAAACAATCTATGAGTAATTTTTGATTGTGAGTTTATCTCATCTTTGGGTTATTTGAAAACTTAGAACTTATCAAGTTTTCTTCGAAAACTTATGGCATTCAACAAACTTATCAAGTTGTGGCATTCAACGAATTTAACAACTTGTGGCATTTGAACAAAACTTATCAACCAATTTTGGTGTGGTTGGTTGTGGCATTTTTATACCTAAGTTTCTATCTCTTTATAGATAACAGGTCATGGTTTACACCAATCCAAACTAGCATTCCTTAGACGTCTCTTGGGCAAATTTCTAAGTGTTCCTAATCCCTTTTGGATTGGATTCATATCATTTGGTATCAAAGCCATTTCTAAGGGTTGCATATCCTTTATTTTCCTTTTTGATTTTATCCTTTTTTATTCCTGACTTTCTTGAAAATCAAGATTTACATTTTTGTTAGCGGGTTTTGTCACATGTTGGCAATGTTCCTAGCAGTGGGTTTTGATTTTATAATTCAATATTCACATTTTTGTTAGCGGGTTTTATCACAGATTGGACAAGGTTTCTAGCATTGAGTTTGGAATTTAAGAAGTCACATTCTCATCTCCACTTTTTTTTTTTACTTTATTCATAAAAAAAAACATGAAAAAAAGAGGCCGAATGAAAAACAAAAAGTGGTGGCCGAATATTTTTTTAAAAAAAGAAGAAGAAGAAGTGGATACAAAAAAAAAATAAAAATTCATTCTTGAAGTTGTGATTCCTTTAAGATCTAATATTCACGAGTTAGTCACAATGGCTTTACTAACAAGTACTCTTTTGTTCATAATCAAAGAAATGTAATTCTTGTACCTATGACTCCTAATCAAATCTATGAAGATCAAGTGAGGTTACAAGAAGATGCAAAAAAAAATACGTGAGCAAAAGAAAGAGAGTGAAAAAAAAGAAAATGAAGAGAGTTTGAGCGAAAAGAAAGAGTTGAGTGAGAAAAATGAGTGAAAAGAAAAAGAGCAAAAATGAGAGAAAAGAAGCACTTATCTTTAGTGAAATGAAGAAACATTTGGTGTATTTGCAAAAAAAACAAGCAAGATCAAGAGTGTTCTAAATTCTCAATTACTTTTTGTGCTTATTTTGTTTAAGGAAGTTCATTTGACCAATACTGATTTGCTTGGTGAATTACTGAGCAGAATTGTTTCTATTTGGCAGGAATTTGAAGATGTGGTTCCCGAAGAAGTTGCAAAAGGATACCACCATTTCGTGGTATTGAGCATCAAATCGACTTTGTTCCGGGAGCATAAATTCCAAACAAGTCTAACTATAGAACAAGTTCTGAAGAGACTAAAGAGCTTCATAGGTAAGTTGAAGACTTGTTTGACAAATGATGGGTTAGAGAAAGCATGAGTTCATGTGCTATGCCAGTTCTGTTGGTGCCAAAGAAAGATGGATTGTGGAGGATGTGTATAGATTGTCATGCTATTAACAACATAACGGTAAAGTATCGACATCCTATTCCTCGATTAGATGATTTGCTTGATGAGTTATATGGAGCAATTATCTTTTCTAAAATTGATTTGAAAAGAAGATACCATCAAATTAGAATGAAAAAGGGTGATGAATGGAAAACCTTTTTTAAAACAAAACATAGTTTATATGAATGGTTAGTTATGCCTTTTGGCCTAACTAACGCTCCCAGCACTTTTATCCATTTAATGAATCATGTTTTGCGTGAATTCATTGGGAAGTTTGTGGTTGTTTATTTTGATGATATCTTAGTATATTCAAGAAGTTTGGATGACCATCTTGAACATCTAACGTGTGTTTTTAATTGTGCTCAGAAAGGAGAAACTTTATGCCAATTTGAAGAAGTGTACCTTTTGCACTATTGAGGTTAATTTTTTTGGTTACATTGTAAGTATCAATGATATTTTAGTTGACATGGAAAAGGTGAAAGCAATTCACCTTTTCAGTTGACATGGAAAAGGTGAAAGCAATTCAAGAATGGCCAACTCCCAAAAGTGTTAGTGAAGTGCAGAGTTTTCATGGTCTTGCAAGTTTTTATAGGAGATTTGTCAATAACTTTAGCACTTTGGTTGCACCTTTGACCGAGGTCATCAAGAATGTGGGATTCAAGTGGGATGAAGAATAAGAGCAAGCTTTTCAAAAGCTTAAATTTCATTTAACTAATGCTCATTTGCTTTCTTTACCTAATTTTGACAAAACATTTGAAGTTGAATGTGATGCTTCAGGTATTGGAATAGGTGCTGTCTTGATGCAAGAAGGAAGACTCGTGGCATACTTTAGCGAAAAGTTAAGTGAGGCAACTCTAAATTATCCTACCTATGACAAAGAGTTGTACGCCTTGGTCCAAGCCTTGAAGACATGGCAACACTACTTATAGGCTAAAGAGTTTGTGATACACACTAATTATGAATCATTGAAATTTCTGAAAAGCCAATATAAGCTCAACAAAAGGCATGCACAATGGATGGAATGCATTGAGACCTTTCCATATGTCATTCGATATAAGAAAGGTAAAGAGAATGTTGTAACCGATGCACTCTCTTGGAGGTACGCCTTGCTTTCTTTCCTTGAATCCAAGATACTTGGTTTTAAACAAATTAAAGAGTTGTATCATGATGATTTTGATTTTGGTCAAGTGTTCTAAGCTTGTGAAAAGGGTTATTTTGAGAAGTTCTTTAAGCATGATGGATTTTTGTTTAAAGAATCCAAGCTTTGCATTCCTAACTCTTCTTTGTGAGAATTGTTAGTTAGGGAAGCACATGGTGGGGGTCTTATGGGACACTTTGGTATAGCTAAGACTTTGGCAATTTTGCAAGAGCATTTCTTTTAGCCAATAATGAAAAGTAATGTTGAAAAAATTGTGAAGAATGCATCATTAGCAAAAAGGCAAAATCAAAGGTCCAACCTCATGGCTTATACACACCTTGCCAATTCCAAAAGAACCATGGGTTGATCTTTCAATGGATTTTATTTTGGGTTTGCCGAAAACTAAACATAGAAAAGATTCAATTTTTGTGGTTGTTGACAGGTTTTCAAAAGTGGCTCATTTCATTGCATCCAACAAAATGAATGATGCATCACACATTGCTGATTTATTCTTTAAATAAATTGTTCGTTTGCATGGCATGCCAAGAACCATTGTGTCTGATCGAGGCACCACATTGTTGAGTTATTTCTGAAAAACTTTGTGGGGAAAATTGGGTACAAAACTCTTGTTTTCTACTACTTGTCATCCATTGACCAATGGCCAAACTAAAGTTGTTAATCATACTTTATCTACTTTCTTGAGGTCGTTCATTGGTAAGAACATAAAGACTTGGGACAATTGTTTACCTTTATGTTGAATTTGCATACAATAGGAATGCGCATTCTGCCACTAAATTTTCCCCTTTTGAAATTGTTTAAGGTTTTAATCCATTATCTTCAATGGATTTAACACCTTTACCTATGAGTGAGAGGTTGAATTTAGATGGCAAAAAGGCTGAATTTGTGAAGAAAATCCATGAGAAGGTAAGACTTCACATTGAGGAGAAGACGCGAAGATATGAACAACAAGCTAACAAAGGGCGTCATAAACTCATTTTTGAACCAGGAGATTGGGTTTGATTGCATTTAAGGAAAGAAAGATTTCCAACACAAAGAAAATCTAAGTTGCAACCAAGAAGACATGGGCTTTTTCAAGTTTTAGAGTGAATCCATGACAATGCCTACAGACTTGATTTACCAAGTGAGTACGACATTCACAATGTCTTCAATGTTTTTTATTTAAGTCTCTATCATGCAGGTGCTGAAGATTTGAGGAAAAATCCTTCTCAAAAGGAGGGGAATGATGTGAACTCAGCTCAAAGATGTGAACTCAGAGCCAAATACGTGAACTTGGTGACTAAAGATGTGAACTCGGCAGCCAGAGGTGCAAACTCAGCGGCCAAATATGCGAACTTGCTAATGGTGAGAACTGCATCTTCTTCCAAAAAGAAGATGATTTTGGAGAGTTTGAAGCATTTATTGACTGGCTTTGCGGGGGAATTCTTTTCACACTGACTTTGATCACGAACTACGATTGACCCTCAGGGTAATGACCAAATATGGCGTGCATCACACCTGTTACATTACGATTGTCGTTATGTGGAGGCTAGGGTGCTGACTGTTATGGACGATTATTTTGGTATTGTTGACATGGCTGATTCATAGAAGGATCCCACCTTTGATGATAAATCTGCCTGATGGGAAGGTGGACCTTGGCCATCTTGCTTCCCATCTCGTCCTTTAGAGTGATAACCACCTCTTCCGCCTCCAGACCAGGTTTGCATCCCTAAATGCCACCTCTGGATATACAGGCCTAGCATTCCATTGAAGATGCAATCTTCTATCTCTTTTTTGAGATCTTTGCAGTCCTCAGTGTCATGTCTGTGGTTATTGTGGAAGGCGCACCAAAGATGCTAAGATCTTTTGTGAGATGCTGCAGTCAATGGGACCGGAGGTCTTACGAGATCCCTATGTATGGATAGGATTTCGATGTGAGTTTTAGTGAGTGGTGTTAGGTTTTTATTTTGAATATGAGGTTTTGGGTGACCTCGATTGTAACTGAGCCTGTCAAAAACGCTTCTTTGAGGGTTCTTCCCTTTGGCATAATCTTGATTCTTTTTCTCATGTTTTTCATTTTCTTTCTTTTTCCGATTGGCTTCTTCCCTCTTTGCATAGCTTTCCACCATCTACCACAATGTCTGGGTATCAGTTGGGGTTTCCAATGCAAACTTGGTGTAGAAAGGTTTGGGATTTAGACCATTGATGAATGCTGAGTGATACAAATCTTAAACCAAGAGAATAAAATCCGAACCTATATTAGAGTGTTGGTCCTAGTATCGTTCTCTAGGTTAAACTAGCTCTTCCTTTAGCAAGACACCAACTTCAAGATTGAAGAAGGACCTTACTTTTGTCCACTTGACACCCGAAGGAATTATCAAAGACCCAAGATGTGAACTTTGACTGTCCCTGGAACCAAGAAGCACACTCAGATTGTTGAGGGAAAGAAACTCAACAAAATAGCTTAAACATGAACCTAAGAGGCGATCCTCAAAAACTCAAAACAAGTTCTAAACTAGAACTCAAAGAAAAGCTCAAAGCTCTCAAGTTTGTAATCGATCAAATTCTGTATTTTCTTGGGGTTGAATGGCCTCTATTTATAGGTTACAATGTATAAGAATTAAGAAAACCATTCCCTAGTTGGATTAGCTTTTTAGGAAACTAACTAAAGAAACAATTACTTAAAAGAAAGACTCTTAATCTAAGAAAAGGAATAACAAATAAAGTTGCCTAAAACTAATCCAAAGCTGAATTGAATTGAGTTGGCCCAACTTGTGTTGTATTTGGCCAAGCTTGATTTCATCCAGGCTTGCATTGGATTTGGAAGCTTCTTTAAATATCATGGCTATGAATTGGGCAACTTCTAATGTAGCTCATGATCATGTAGTGACAATACTTGATCCATCATTTACAACACTAAGTAGAATGACACTTGATAACTCAAAACTGGAAGTCCTTGCTGTCTTAGTGTCTTGAGCTTCAAATACTTCGGCTATAAGTGTTGCTAAAACATCATTCATTCTCTTAGTTCTTGACCTAGTCATAGGCCCTCCCATGCCTTGCAAAGGATTAAACTTTGAACGCCTTATTGATGAAGTTTTAGTCTCATCTTTGGCTTCATGTTCACATTAGGCTACTTGAGGAGTTGTAGTTGTCTCGGACCTTTGATTTTCACCATCGAGATTACTAATTGATCTGTCCGATCAGCAATCTGTAAACTCTCATTATTGAATCTCTCCACATATGACTTGAGAGATTCGTCTTTTCCTTGCTTGAGATTCATTAAGTCAGCAGTGGTTTTGTGTAACTTTTTTCCTTTTGAAAGAAACGGGTATGAAAAAGCTGTGCCAACCACCTAAATGGAGAAATATTATTATGGGATAAGCCGTCAATCCATACCCGCACTTTTCCACTCAAATATATTAGAAACGCCTTACACGTAATTGTCATTGGAGCGTTTTTGAAGTTCATCGCATATTTAAATCGCGATAAAAAGTCTAAGGGGTCAGAATTCCCTTCATAGGATGGAATTCCGTCAACCAATTTAAAACTTGCCGGTGTTGGGTACTGCATTATATCAAGCTTGAAAGGCAATGGTGCATCCCCTTCATCATCAGAACTCAATAGGTTGTGATATCATCATTCACTTTATTGTTGATTTGAAGGAAATCATCATGATGCGGTCGCTTTGGATCATGTTTTGACCCAACCCTAGAACGGTCATTTGCATAATTGTTGTCAGCATGAGAAGTTGAAGCTTCGCTTTTGTCATTATTTCTCTTCCGATGACCGCATTCTTGATTACTATGTCTTGGTTCATTCTCGAATGTGCGTGGGTTATGCCTAGCCCTCTGAAACTCCTCAAACTGCACATGGTGCAACTCCATACAAGCTTGCTCATCGGTTTCACGATATCTCCTAGCCGGCGAAACACCTCGATTTAGAGGTAGCGTGAATGATCACTCTCAAGGGTGAAGAGATATTCTGAATGTTCAAGAATGCCACCTAAACATAGTGGATCGTTATTTGTAGGGCCGAAATGACTACTTCACTCTCGGCTTCAGCTAGTTCCTTCGGTTGCTCTCTGGTTTCCCGATCGGGTATCCACCATTGGCTTATAGATCGGAATCAAAAGGAAGATTACAAATGCTTATTCAGAAATCAAGAAATTTCATTTTCCACAGATGACGCCACTTGATGAAGGTGAAATCCGCAACTCGTCTGCGATCCGATCCGATCCGATGGCTTGGACCTGAAACCCTTCGTGTTCGTGATATTGATTGTTTCTGCAAAATAGATTCCAAAGTGGTTCTCTAGGGTAGATTCTCCTATGCCTAAGTCAGTTCATAGTCAGAGTGCAGTTATTTTCTGTTATCAAAACCCCTGTCATACCTGGTTGTCTTCAAGGTTTTATCCACATTGTCTTATCATTTTTAGGATATGATGTCATGAATTGATATGCAGATTATGGTTATAACCGCTGATTGCATGTCGTAATATCTTTCTTTGATTATTGTATGCTGTCACGCACTTGTGGATAAGTTGGCTTTATTGAGTTCCCACTTCGAGGTCTAGGACTCCAAGATCTCAAACACTTAATGTGATTTCAGTGTGCTTTACCTAACACAGAGGTCCAAAATTATGCTTGTCACTGAGGTCTAACCTTTGAGTCTAAGAAGTCGCCTTGAAGTGCGAGAAGCTGAGGTCTGATCCTTGGCTATGAGGTCCTGCCTTGGAGCACAAAGATCTAGCCTTTGACTGGTGACGCAAATTTTAGCCTTCGATCTGAGATGGATCATTGGGAACTAAACCCATACACATCAATTACTATGTTTTTCTATCTTATTATTTCAATTTAAATATGGTGTTAGTATGGTGAACTTGCAACTATGAATTAGATGGTAGGAGAAATTTGGTAGTGGTGTATTGAGATCAAAACAGAAAAAAGAAAAGGCAATAACTAATAGAGAGGAAAATTGTAACAATAGTGGCAATTGAGCAATGGAGGCCAATGGCTGTAGTAAATTGTCATTGAAGAGCACAATGAGCAATGGTAATGGAAAAGAGAGAAGAGAAGGAAAAAAGAAAAAAATAGAGGTGTAGAACAACAATGGAAAAAAATAGCCATTAGCAGTAGAATTGGGGACCAGTACTAGCTAGGAGAAAAAAACATGCAACACAGAAAAGCAACAGTGAAAGAAGCAATGACTAAGAAGCAGATAGACGAGAGTGGTGGTAGAAAGCAATGCCAAAAGAGAGATTGGACAATTGAATAAGTGGATACACTGTAGAGAGTTCTTCCAAGGGAAAAGTGTTAGTTTTGTACTAAAGTCAATCAGTTCTAAAATTATTATTTTTATTACTAAGTGATTAGGAATTTAAAGAGTCATACACATAGGAATTTGTTCTTAGGTTAAATAATTAAATAATTAAATGATAATTATTACGGTTAATTTGTAAAATAATTAATTCCAAGAATCTCTTAATAAAAGGGCTATTGTGTAAAGATTAAATTTCCTCTCAAAATATTACAGTGAGGTAAAAGTAATTTTGAAGGAAAATTTTATTTGTTCTTTTGAATGAAATTTATACGTGATTTCAAAGGATTCTATTAAGATAGAATTTATACACGTTTTAGTTGTTAAAAATAGACTCTATCAAGATAGAGTCTGTTACAGGTTTTATGTGTTTTTGAACAGATAAGTTTGCTATACATTTATCTATTTTGGACAGATAGAGTTTGCTATACATTTTATCTATTCTGAACAGATAGAAGTCTTTTATTTAAAAGATGGCATCAAGTCTTGAATTACAACACACAAACTGATAGTGCATGTTTAGAAAATTAGTAGAGAAAAAGGGTTTCTTTTAGTTTTGTTTTCTAAGGCGCATAATAATTCAAAAAGAACCTAAGGCTTTGTTTGGACAAGCATTCTTATTTACAAAAGTTAACTTTTCTCAAACAAAAATAAAGCATCCAAACATATTTTTATTTTAAAATTTAAAATTCAAAATTTCCCCCTCAAATTCCTCTCACATAATTAAAAAAAAATTTCCTCTTATTTTTCCCTCCAAAATACTTTTTCTATAAAAAAATATCACTAAAATTTTTACACATTCCAATACAACTTTTCTCAAATACATCACACTCCAAACGAAACCTAACATATTGATTTGGTGTCAATCAATGTCAAGAGAACTCTAAAATCAGGTTCGGGTAGATACCATTAGATGCGGGGTGCTTGTGTGGCTATGATTGACAAATTTTTCCACATTAAACTAGTTTACATTAGAGATAATTTTACCTAATTTAATTCATAAAAGTCAAAAGATCCTATCATGTAGAGGAAATTATTTTTTTTATTCTACTATTCTATTGCTATGACATGTTAGATTTCTCAATAATGACATCAGAGTCACATAATTTGACTTTTTATGCTTTAATATTATCATAAATAATAAAAGGTTTATGTATATTAAAATTCTAGGAATGTTGAAAAGTAGTTTTAATTTGATTTGAATTCCTGTAAACTATTTTGAGAAAAATTTTGAGTTGCAATATTTTTACCTTTGTTTCTAGAATTGTTGAAACAAATTATTACTAGTCAAAGACCAAATCTAGTGGTTGACTAGATCTGGTGACCATTGTCTCAAATGGGAAAAAAGAAGGAAATTAGTGAGGTACGACCAGATTGCATTGAACCATGAGGGAAATTTGCAAAAATAGCAACTTTTGGAGGAACATTTGCAAAAATAGCAAGTCCAAAAAATTCTTTGCAAATATAGCAGGTCAATGGTATTTGACCAGGTGAAAAGACCAAAATGACCTTTTCGAGAACTTCATCGTTTCACTTCATTTCACCATTGTTATTCAAATTTCTCTATTCATTCTTCATCAATTCAACATCTCATTTCCTAGGTTTCTACTTGAAAATGGTCGCCTATTTTTTTTCGCTTACAGGTCGATGGTTGTGTAGATATTTCATAATCATCAAATCTATAAAATAAATCTTGATCGACGAACAAACAAAATCCACTTGTCGCGAACTTGCAATTAGGTGTTTTATAGCCGACATCTTATTAAAGTTCAACTAAAGAGTAACGACAAAAATTCGACATTTGTTCACGTATTCGATATTTATTTGACACAAAATTTGACAATAAATTCGACGTCGGTGTTTGGCCATGTGAAAAGACTAAAATGTCCCTTTATTTGAAAATCGCGCCTAATGCAGTTACTCGACTTTCATTCTCCCACTCCTATTCGTCATCACTTCATCGCGCAAGAATGTATTGTCCAAACCAATTGAGACTCTGCCTTCTTCATAATAACATATATAGCATATACACCATTAATGGCACATACGAGAGGTAGACCGACATCTTCAAGTAAGAAGGCATCTGCCGCAATAAAGAAGAAATCAGACAAGTTGACGGACCATAATAAGAAGGTCAGTTGAAATTTAGCTTCGTCGTTGCTAAGTGCACATATTGCTTTGTGTTTTTGCTGATTTTAGCTTCCTGTTTTGGTGATTAACCGCGCATATTGCATATGGATTTTAGAAGAAATTATACAAGTTAGGGTTTTGTATATGGTTCAAACACACTAAAACCGTTCATATCTTATCGCATATTTTTTTTGTTTAAATTTGAACACACTAAAACTGTCAAAAAATAGTCGAGGACCATGTTAATGATGAACACTTGTCGAGGACTAGGTCAAAAAATATGTCGAGAACAAGTGTCAAACACTGTGCCGAACATCTCGAAATAAATGTTGATAATGTCGACAACTAAACATTATATCGAGAATGTCGATATTTCTGTCGAAATATATGTCAACAACTATGTCGAAAACACTTTCGAGCAATATGTCGAAAATAAATCACCTTGTCGAAAACTATGTTGATTAATATGTTGAATGAATTGTCGAAAATTATGTCGGACAAAATGTCGAAAGTTATGTGGACTACTATATCGAAAACAGTATGTCAATAAATATGTCAAATGCATTGTTAAACTTTCCATTCTTACATGCAAGAACATCTCAAGTATCAAATGGTCGTTTAAGGAGAGTTTTTCAACACCTAGGTTTAGCAGTACTGCTACTATGAAGCCAATATGAAGAGGATCCGGTCCAAATTGATAGAGACGCAGAAGTAAATACTTCGAAGGGAGAGTTGTCTTGCTGAAATTGCTCTTGACCATGAGCATACATTTTGGTACAAACAGATAATACATTCCATGTTGTTGAGGCAACTCAAGCTCGACGAGAAATCCAATCGGGATAATAGCATGTACTTCAACTTCGCAGGTAAGAAGGTGAAATTTGGCAAGAGGGAGTTTGCCATCATCACGGGGCTCAAGATGGAAGATTTTGATAGTGCATATGGAAAATACCAACCACCAGATGATCATTGGACAATAACCATGTGCCTGAAGCACCTAGGTTCGATAGAGAAAGTCATGTATGATGAAGTGTTAAAGGCTTACGATCAAATAAACTCAAGTTATTCAAATGTTAAAGTTGTGTGCATGATACTTTTGCTTCTATACACATCAATCAATGGCATGCCGAAGAGAACCAGAATCAAAGACAAGTTGCTTCATTTGGCTTATGATCGGAGGCAGTTCGATGAAATGCCATAGGGTGAACTATCTTACAGGGCCACCATAGATAGTGCTAAAAAGACCACAATAAATGCTTTAAAGCAAACTAGTCACCCAGAGCACAGGACTTTCAATATTTGAGGATTCTCGATTGCATTGGGAGTAAGGATACCGAACCCGTATTAAGGTACACTTTTGGTAGTGGTATAAGTACATATAATTAATTTTATGCTAATTTTTCTTTCAATGTCCTAAGTGTTCGCATATGAGGTAATGCCACATCTTGAGCGTTTGAAGATGGTTCAGAAGGTCGAAACCTCTAAGGACAAGGCCAGGATGCTCAGATGGAAAGTAGTGAATGCACAACGTAGAGAGTAAGAAAGGAAGTAGGTATGAGAAAAGAGAATAGCCGACAGGAAGGTATGATTTGTCTAATAGTTGATAATTAGTTTAGCATCATGTTCAATATAGTTTGTCACATAGAGGATCAAACTTTATTATTTTATGTTTTGCAGAAAGCCAACTCTGGAGGAGAGAGAAAATTTTTTGCAATGAGAAGAGGAGACGGAGGAGGCAGAGTTGGTAGGAGAAGAAGCAAATTCCTCAGTTTATTACTTGTCTTACAAGAAGAGGGTCAGAGAAGAAGATGTTACAGAACCTGAAAAGACAAAAAGTAGGCCAGGAAGAAAGTCGGGAGAGAATAAGGGTCTTCATTAGTCAGCTTCTTGAACGTCAAACAAAGTTTGAGGTGGAATTGATAAAAACAAAAGAGGAACTCAATAGTCTAAAGGCCGAGATGGATTACAATGTCAATGGTCTCACTATTGAGCTTGAGCGTCTAGTCGCCATCATCCTGCAGTTGAAAGCTTATGTACACCATCTAATGGCCAAACAAAGTTCGCCTGAACCTGCCAGTGCAGAATCCAGTCCTTTTACAAATGATGATAAAGTTCACAGCGATGATGGAAGGAAACTGATGATAACATGATACAGGTATAGCCCTTGAAGAAGGGGAAACAAAGGAAGAGACTTATGATAAGAGTGAAGGGGCCTCCAACGATCAAAAGGCTAGTGATGATCGGCCTAAATCTAGAGATAATGCTGGGCCGGGTTGAGGGTGAGCAATGCATGGAAAGGGAATAGGAAAAAGTGAACATAATGGATATTGTTCATCAACTCACTGATGAACACAGAACTCCTCCGTCCAGAGCCATCTTACCAGCAGAGAGTGCTCCACCACCACCTATGAAGGAAATGGAGACCAAATCTCCCGTGGATGAAGTCCTTGTGGGGCAAAATTTAGGGCCTACTCTTGCCCTAGAAGCGGTCGATCGGGATCGAGAAAAGGCTAAAGTTACAGGGTTTAGTATACAAGATTTGCAGCCAACTCTCAAAGAGGTTGAAGAAATATAGCAGTGGATGAGGAAGAAACTAAGCATCTATTTGGATATGATAGTTATTTTATTGGGCTCTGAAATGCTAAAGACAATGTGGACAAAATGTTTTTGGCTCACTAATCACGTAATACTTGTTTGCCTATTTTTGCCTACAAACTTTATTAGTAATGATTATCTCCTAAGCTAGAAACTTTTTTTTTTTTGTGCAGCAAATTGATTTGTATATGTTCATGCTACGCAAATAGATCATTAAGATAGGACGCGAAGATTTATTCATTATGGAGTCATATTTTGATGTAAGTTATGTTTACCATTCCACCCTCTAGGGATTTGTTACATAACTAACTCGAACACTTAATTTGCCTAACTGTAATTTAGTCTATTACTGACAATGGATTGTGATATCTTCATTTCATGAGTTGTTTATTTTAATTTGTGTTAGACTAGCGTGAAGATGATACGTGTCGACCAGAGGGATCCAAACGTTGAGGATCTGGCAATGAAGCAGTTCATTGGTGATTATCTATTTGCATACGACCTAAGGAAGTTAGACTTCGTGTTATTCCCTTGTCACATAGAGGGCAACCATTGGATGCTTGTGGAGATAGATTTGTATGCACAGACATTTCATGTGTACAACCCATTGGTTCACGAGGCAGTTGTAATGCCAAAGTTAGAATATCTCGTTCTGACAATGCCCAAGATAATCCAAGCATGTGAGTTTAACACCTACTACGCTAAAGAACATCCAAGCGGGGACAAATGGAAATTGGTGATCGAGAACAATTTAGTGTACCAAGAACCGGTGTAAGTATCTACTAGATTGTATACTGTGTGTTCGATCACATGCTAGTGGCAATAACCTAAATTAATATTTCATGGTTATTGCAAGAGTGGTGACTATGGTATTACGTATTAAAGTGGATTGAATGCATTATCCATGGGTTGCTGCTACATTTACACCAGCTAATGCTTTGCAACTGCGTAAACAGATAGCGTATGCACTTTACATCCACACAAAGGAGGAGAATGAAATCTAGCAAGAGAAGAGAAGGAAAACTAGAACGAGAAAATGATAAGAGGGTTAAATTTTGTGAAAACATTATGTAAATTTACATTGTTTTGATATACATTATTTAACTCATTCTTTCAATGTACACTATTATATGTGTAGGAGGATATACCTATAATGCAATGTGTAACTATATTATTTAATACATTCTTCCAATGAATACATTCCTCCTTGATGTGAGCCAATGAACTATATTAACAACTTATGGTGTTAATAGTTTTTGTAAATATTGTAATATGAAGTGTAATAGCTTGCGTTCGAACCTATTGAATTAATTGCGTTTGTAAAGCTAAACGTCATCGCCTCTGTTTCGATAGAAGTTCGTGTAAAATTTGACATACGTTCGACAAAATGTCAACATTTCTCAGCATTCTTAGACATAAAGTTGACATTTTTTTTTGACATATATTCGACATTTTTTTGACATATATTCGGAATTTTTCGACATTGATTCGACAAAATGTTGACATTTTTTCGACATTTTTTGACCTAGATTCGACATCGCAAATTAGCACACTTCTCGACTCAGTTCTCAACAGTCTCGCGACGTAGCGTGGAAAATGGATTTTAGATTTTTTTTAAATCCAACATTTACTATATATACATTTTGTCAAGGAGTGCCAAATTAGACTTCAGTGCAGAATTGCCCTAACTCAACTTTTTACACACCCATTGCAGACATTGTGTATAACACGCATTTTTCCTCCGTCAACTTCTAATTCAGGCGTTCAAAGGATCAAGTACACAAGTTTTTTTTTCACACTTTGTTTTGGTATATGTACCTGCGATCGCTGAAGTGTTTTATTGTATGAGATTGAGTAATGTGCAACTAATGGGCTTATGATGAGTTAACGGGATTGTTTGTTTATGGGTTAATTCCATTATTAATAAATACATATTGGTAATGATAAATTTGAAATGCAGATTGACTAATTTCAATGTTGTATTTTTTAAGGAATGGCGCACTACAATATTTGGTCTGTTCATGTTCTTTTCGAGGGAGAATGGACCGTTGATCCAGTCACAAATGAGCATAGATTCATGAACTATATTAACGTGCATGTGTTGAGTGTTTGATATGGATCAACTCCCTCGTGTGCACGCATTAGTTGCAGTTCGTCGCCGACAAATTGACCATTATAACTTATGCTCGCTACTTTATCATACCGATGCACTTTTAGGTACTTATGCATATCTCGTTGGTAATCCTAAGGATTGGAATGTGGTCGAAGAAGTTTTAGCTATTCAACTATCACCATCAAAACCAAAGGCTAAGAATGGTAGGCGCAAGAAAAAGAGAATTCCTTCAATAGGCGAGCAAAAAGTTGAAAAGAAATGTGGTCGTTGTGGACAACGCGGATACAACCGGCAAACTTGCTCAAATCCATTCGTTTGTAGGGAGAAAAAGTGATGACACTTTGTGCTTTTCTTTATTTAATATTGTAATTTATTCAGGTTTATAAGAATTACCAATTTATTCAGTTTTTCTTTTTTTAAGTATTTTAGCAAATTACGCAACCAATAACAAGTCTACGTGATGTTTTATTAATACAACACAGCACATTGAGAAATAAAATAAATACAATATTCAATTAATTTCTCTCTCAAACCGTTAAATATTTCCAAAAAACCCATATGGATCACCCTCTCCAAATGGCTCAATTTTTATCGATGTCTTTTTCGGCATATTTCTCGACATTTATCGACTTGTGTTTGACATATTTCTCGACATTTGTTTGACTATTTCTCGACATTTGTTCCACATCTGCTCTTCCAATTTCTCATTCAAACCTAATTCAACTTTAAGAAAAAACATTCTGCATGATAGAATATGCTCAAAAACACACACCGTGTGATGGCAAATATGAAACTAACATTATAGGCAAATTTCTCCTGACCGTCTTCCCGTTTGTCGAATTTTATGTTCATCGCGTGAATGCCATTAGTTTCACCCATAGACGATAACGATAATGGAATTGGTGAGATGGATGTTGATTCAATGAAGGATGAAGGATAATTAACAATTAACTGAAGTCTTAGACGACGGTTTCAAATATTTCTCCAACATTTTTTTTGCAAATTGAGGGCCATTTTGGTATTTTCACTTGGTCAAATACCATTGATCTACTATATTTTGCAAAGAAATTTTTGGACCTACTATTTTTGAAAATGTTTCTCCAAAATCTGCTATTTTTGCAAATTTCCTAAGCCATGACTAAGTGCCTTGTCGCTAGGGGTTACACAACTAAATTAGATCTGGCCGTGCAAACCCATTCGGCATCTATCGAATTTTTATCCATGGCCTGAAAGAAAGACACAAAATTTTTTTTAAAAAAATTCTTTGCAGTGTTGGTCCAAAAAGAAGAAAAAAAAAAGGAGGAAGGAAATTTGATCAACCAAATCGTTTGGTTGGCTAGATCAATTCTTCCGAGAATGAAAAAGCAGCGATGCTCACGGCTTTCTTGGTGAAGGTGGCAGCTATTTACCATGGTCTTCTTGAACACGGCCAAAATAGTTTTGGCTTTGGCAAGAAAACTAGTGCAGTGTGAAGGAAAAAAAATATTTCTATTGCAGTGAAGGCAAAGGGGATAAGAAGTTTTGCGTCATCGTCTAAAAGTCCTAATGGTGGCGTCATATAATGACGTCACTAAGTATATTTTTTAAATTAATTGACGTCATCAGTGACATCATTGTGATATCATATGATCACGTCACCATCAATTTTCCAAAAACAAAATAAAATTCTTGTTAAAAAAAAATTAAAAATAGAAACTGTAACGGGTGTGTATTAAATTATTTTTGTACGGATTATCCGCTAAAGTTTCTGTTAATCTGAGTTATTTTTTCAAAATTTTTTTATTCCATTGCGATTGGGCCTAAATAGTTTTTAAAAATTATATTATGGCCCAATAATTTTATAAAAATTGCATCAAAACTAAATATTTTTTTATATACTTTTCAAATTTCAAGAATAGTAGTTTAATATGATTAATATTATTATAAATATGATTCATGACCTGAATATATGATCAATTAATGTGATTATTTGATAAAAGTATATAAATGATATATTTGCATATAGTATGTTTAAATTTTATCAAATATTTGTTATCATGTATTATTTATGAGTATGACAAGACCACAACTCATTGATTTTATCCCGCCATAAAATATTAATTGCCTTCCATTATTGAGGTACTAGTGAGGTAAGCACTGCACGACACACGATGCATATAACATAATGCCCTAAAGTAAATAATATGAAGTGAAATTTGATTAATTAATTTTATATTATTAATTAATGTGACATTTTTTCCCTTTTACATGTCTATATTATATTATTAAAATGAAAAATTAAAGAGTTATTTATTTTTCTTGGAAACGAAGAGATTTGATGAAAATAAATAAATATAAAAATAATGAGATTAATGAATAAGACAAACACTATGGTCTAAATGATGTTAAAATTACAATATTTAAACTAAAAATATCCAAATGATTAGAAGAGGTAATTTAGTTCAAATATATTTATATTAAATGTATTAAAAAAAAGAATTTAACGCTACATAAGTAAATTATTTATCTACATTAATAATTTATGTGGAAATTTCTTTCTTTTGAAGGTTTATATTACATTGTTAAAATGATAAATTTAAAAGTTAGTTATTTTTCTTATGAATGCAGTATTACATTAAAAGTTAAAAGTTTAGTTGATAAAGTTAATATATCAATTAAATTATAAAGTTAAATGTAACACTTATTAATTAACTAAGTATCAATTTTTAATATTACATATATCAATTATTTATACATTAAAAGTTAAAAGTTAGTTGAATTTTTAGTATTACATATATCAACAAATTTAAAAGTTAGTTAAGATTTTCAATATTACATATATCAATTACTTATTTATAATTTACATATGAATTTTAATTGTTAGGAATATAATCCCTATATACCAAATTTATCAGAAAATAAAACTGCAAAAAGAACAAACACATTACGTACAAAAATCCTTTGATATGATCTTTATTAAATTTATGGTATTCAACAAATTAATTCCAATTCTAGTGGCATGAATTTTTATTCTTATGAAATAAGCTTTTTCTCCACTTCTAAAAGTTTGAATTGTGATTCCTATGAAACAAAGGGTCCGTTTGGAAAGCATTTTTATTTACAAAAAGTTAACTTTTTTTAAATTAAAAAAATAAAACATCCAAACAACTTTTTATTTCAAAATTTAAAATTTAAATTTCCTCTAAAATTCTACTCACATTATTTCAAAACAAAAATTCCCTCTAATTTACTTTTTCATATCACTTTTTCTTACAAAAAAATTCCCACCAAAACTTTCACACATTTTAATACAAATTCTCAAATACATTACAAACCAAACGGAGCCAAAGTAACTTTTTATATAAATGATATTATCTTAGGTAATGTAAAAGGCATATAAACAAGCAACTCGATTTGTACAAGTTTCAGTATCATTAATGCAAGGAATAGCTAAGTTTTGAGATGAGCTTAGCTCCTTTCTACAACTGACAATAAAAATGAGAGAATAAGAAACCTAAAGTTTTCCCAAGTGATGAACAACTTCTACCTCTATCCAACAATTCTTTAGTGAAAGTGCCCAAGAACTTGACCACTGACATTCTGTCAAAGTGCTTCTTCATGATCTATCACACCATTTGGTGGAGTACTTATTAATACGTATCTCCACTACATGGATAGCCAAAAAAGTCAAAATACAAATAGGTTTTCATAGCATCTTGAAGATATGAAATATAAAGAAGAAAAAAGGAAACTAGGATCTAAAAACATTATGGTTCTCTTCTATGCTTAAGAACGAATATTTTATAATAGATCATTCTCAAATAGTAATATCCACATTAAGCGGCATGACAGACTATATCTATATATGAAAAGCAAAATTAAGATCTAGTCTTCCAAACATAACTGAGAGAGATGAAGAAATTAGTAATCTTATCAATCTTAAGGCTTTTGAATACAAATAAGAGCTGTAGGTTCTCACATAACATGAATGCTAATAAATCTTGCTCAGGTATATTTATTACAAATGAATATTGCTCTAAATCTCTGGCAAGACAAGGAGACGAAGATTTTGTGAGTATGCACGGGCAGAAGGCACTTAGGAAAGATGCTTTTAGATATCTAGGACCAATACTGCAACAACAGGGAGAGATTGATGAAGATGTAAGCCATAGAATTAAAGCAGGTTGGATGAAATGGCACAGTGCATCAGGGTTTTTGTGTGACCGCAAAATCCCACTTAGGTTAAAAGGAAAATTCTATAGAATAGTGATAAGACCAACAATGCTATACGAAGCTGAAAGTTGGCCAGCACAAAGGCAACATGAGCATAAGTTGGGAGTAGTGGAAATGAGGATGTTAAGGTGGATGTATGGTAAAACAAGGATGGATAAGATAAGAAAATGAGGATATTCGACGAAAAGTTGGAGTAGCATCGGTGGAAGAAAATATGAAAGAACATGATTGAGAATTTGATATGGTTAGGGCATATCATTCGAAGACCCCTAAATGCTCCGGTAAAAATAGAAATTTGTTACAAATAGCATAACACGAAGAAAGGGAGAGGTTGACCGAAACTTAGGTGGGGAAAAGTAGTAAAACAAGATTTAGGAGAGTGGGAAATAGATTGGCGTATGGTTTGTTTTAGGACAAAGGGAAGAAAGCTATTAGTGTGGTGGAACAACAAAATTTGTTTATTCCTGACTACCTTTTTTGGTCCTAGCCCTTGTCCTTTTATTTTTTGTTATATCTCCTTATTTATTTATTTATTTTGGGTTCATCGATGCCAACCCTGACTAGTTTGGGATAAAGGTAATGTTGATGTTGATGTTGATGTACCAATGTTACAAAGCAAACTGAATTATTCAGGGTCCATGTTATGGCTAGAAGAAATTGTCCAGCATCCAATCTAGACTATTGAAAGAAATTAAGAATCAAAATGGAATACATATTCATATGATTTACATTACCACACTTAGTACTTCATTTCGATGACCTCCTGCACCAGCAAAAATCAAAATGCATATTCCTGTTTGAATATTCCACAGCCGCACATATTCATCCTATTACAATCAGGAATGATCAAAAAGTTACATTGGTAAAATTATAAAAATACATAATCTCCTATGGTATAATTATTAGCCTCTAATTGTGGGGAAATAAAAGGAAGTTGTTCAATTATGGATGCCAAGAGACCAATTACAAATATGAGCTAATAATCATTCCACTCACTTCGGATGCAGACACCACAAGTGATGGCTTCAAAGCCCAAGTCCTAATCTCATTTATGGAGTCCCTCTGACCAACAAAACTCTGCATGCACGATGAAATTCAATTCAAAGAAAAAGTGAAACTGATAAATTCTTGATCCAAGCATGAAAAGGCATGTACTGGACATAAAAAAGTATGAAGCAAATCCTTTCCTAATGCATCAGACTGACTGAATCAGGAGCAAGATCAATTCTTTCTTAAGAAACCAAAGAAATAATGTAACAAATTCAGTCATAAACAATAGCAATTCTCAAGTTACTCAACTAAGACTACATAAAAAAGAGTTGAGTCAATTAGAAGATTCAAGATTTCATATTTTTCCTTATTGGTTAAGCTGGACAACATCCAGCTTATAGAGGATCCAAGAACTTCAAAACTCGTGTACAAAATACATTGTGTATCTTTTCATTTCTAGCATTAATAACTCGTATTACATTAATTCCTTCAGCCACTAAAAATGGGCACCATCAATATTGCAAGCCCAAGAGACCATGTAGGAAGATTCATCATTTTGATCTAAACAGCATTTGGAAACACCAAAACCTCGTAAGAATACAAAAACACCAATAAATTTTATCAAGAGTACAAATGCAACAATTCAACAGTCAAGGTGCTTACATCTTATCAATGTAAGACCACAATACAACAATAACACCACCTTCCAAGCACTGATACATAGTCACCTGAGAAAAGAATAGAAAATAAAAAAGAAATCTCGTGAACAAGTTACAAAAACCCTACGAAATCGAGCATAGAACAATATTTGGTTCTAAGATATTAGTTGTAGTAAATAATAGTGGGTGATTATTGGCAACATAAGCAATAGAAGAAAAATAAAAGATGGAAACTTCATTAAAGATAGTTAGGAATGACCCCACTATTAATTGATAGCCCATAACAAAATAACAAAAATAGTAAAAGAGAGAAAATAAATGGGACAAACGACAGATGAATTTACGTAGTTCGGTCAATGTGACCTATATTCACGGCTGGAGGAGGAGCCAAACTTCACTAATATGTGGAGATAATTTACAAGTAGTACATTCTCAACCACCCTACTACCTAATCCATGTATGTGAGAAATAACATATATCAAACAATGACTTGTATACAAAATACTAGCAAGAATCGATCAAAAGAATTCATAAAACCTTATTTGGATATCTGAATAAAGGAATTATATTGGGAAAAAGAGAACAAAGAGAAGAACATGGTTTTATGATCGGCAGAATGTATATTGAAAAGTTTCGTATATGTTCCTATTTATAGGCAGATTTCCATGACCCAATTAATTTCTCATTTGCCTAAATGCCATGCATGAGTACCAAAGTCAAGATTTGGGCATCCATACATGTTGTACATTGAATGTGAGGAACCAAGGCACATAAATGTGCCAACTAACAAATCCCCACCTTGATTTGGTTCCGAAAAATTAGTGACTTACTCCACCTTCTTTGGCAATGGCCGAATAGGCTTAATCACTAACTATGAATACCAATCAAGTCTAAACACTACTTGAACTTGTAAACTAGAAGAACTTTTGTAAACATATCTGTAGGATTATCCTTGGTACTAATCTTTTGAATAAGGATCTTCTTTTCAACAATGGTATCATGAATGAAGTGATACTTCACATCGATATGCTTCATTTGCTCATTATACATTTGGTCTTTAGTCAAGTGAATTGCACTTTGACTATCACATTAAATAGTAACCCCTTGCCGTAGAGATAACTTGCCGAATAAACCTCTCAACCATAAAGCTTCTTTAATAGATTTAGTGATTACCATATATTCTGTCTTTGGAGTAGATAAAGCCACTACATGTTGTAGAGTAGCTTTTTAGCCAACAGCACAACTTCCAATACAAAATACATAGCCTATAAGAAATATGCACTTGTCAAGATCACCAGCATAGTCTGAATCTACAAAACCAACCAAGGAGTTATTAGAACGTCCAAACTCCAAACAAGTGCTAGAAGTATCCCTTAAGTATCTGAGTATCCACTTCAAAGCCTACTAGTGTTCTTTGCTAGGATTGGTCATATATTTGCCAAAAAAATTAATTGCTTGTGATATATCAAGATGAGTACAAACTATTGCATACATAATACTGCCAACAGCACTAGAATAAGGAACATGTGCCATATAATCTTCCTCTTCCTTTGATTGTGGTGATTGAGCAGCAGAAAGTCTAAAGTGACTAACAAGAGGAGTATTGATTGGTTTAGCGTCTCGCATGCCAAACCTCTCCCAGACCTTATTGATATAACTTTCTTGAGTTAAGAACAGTTTACTAAATCCTTGATCACGTTTTTTCTCCATACCAAGAATTTTCTTTACTACTCCTAAATCTTTCATTTCAAATTCATCATTTAACAAGGCCTTCAATTGGTGAATTCTTGCAAGATTCTTAGCCGCAATAAGCATGTCATCAACATATAACAACAAATAAATGAATGAACCATCATTTAACTTCCGGGAGTAAACACAACTATTATACATGATCCTGGAGAAGCCACGACCTAATATAAATGGATCAAACCTCTTATATCACTGTCTTGGAGATTGCTTCAGTTTTTACAATGATTTCTTCAACAAACAAACATGGTTTTCCCTACCTTTAACTTCAAAACCTTCAAGTTGTTTCATATAGATCTATTCATTTAATTCGCCATGTAAGAAAGCTGTCTTGACATCAAACTGTTCTAGCTCCAAATCAAGCATGACAACTAATGTAAGTAATACATGAATAGAGTTATGTTTCTCAACGGGTGAGAAAACATCATTAAAATTAACACTTTGTACTTGACTGTAGTCTTTTGCAGCCAATCATGCCTTATACCTTGCAATTCAACACCTGAAGTACCATTTTTCCTTTTGAAGACCCATTTGCAATCAACAATTTTCTTTCCTTTTGGCGGTGTCACAAAAACCCAAGTACTATTCTTATGGAAAGATTCCATTTCTTCATTTATAGCCACCAGCCACTGATCTAAATCAACACTTTGAATCGCCTCCAAATAGGTGGAAGGTTCACTATCTCCACCTGTTTCTTGTGCCACTGATAAAACATATGCAACAAAATCTTCATACCTTTGTGTTGGTTGAATCTCTCTTCTTGGTCTATCTTTGGCTATAGAATGTTGTTCCTCTACTGGTTCATCAACTTGATTTGTTTGACTTGTAGAGGCATTTTGAGAAAGACCTATATTACCAATCTTTAGCTCTACCTACTTTTGTGTACTGTTCTCATTTTCTAAATTACAAGGATTACGAGACTCTTTTATTGGATACAACATTGATGACTCATCAAATGTAACATCTTTGCAAATTACAAATTTAGGTGGTTTCGGATCAGGACACCACAATCTGTATCCTTTCCCCCCAGAAGCATAACTAAGAAAAATACATTTCTTTGCCCTAGGCTCTAACTTTTCCTCATTTACATGCATATAAGTCGGACATCTAAATATTATTAAATTAGAGTAATCAGCGGTAGTACCTGACCAAACTTCCTCTAGAGTCTTAAAATCAAGAAGAGTGCATGGAGAACAGTTGACAATATAACATGATGTAGTAATGGCCTCTACCCAAAAGTCAAGTGTCAACCCAGCATTAGAGATCATACACCGAGATCATTCCAAAAGAGTCTGATTCATGCATTCGGCCACACCATTTTGTTGAGGTGTCATCCTTATAGTGTGATGCTGAGCAATTCCTTTATTTTTGCAAAATTAATTGAATTTATTGCCACAAAATTCCAAACCATTATTTGTCTGCAACCACTTAATATGTTTTCCTGTTTAATTTTCAACCAAAGTCTTCCATTATTGAAAGGTTAAGAAAACATCATTTTTATGCTTCAAGAAATACATCCAAACTTTCCCTGAGTAATTATCAATAAAAGTCAACATATACCTGGTACCACATTTTGAAAGAACAGAAAATGGCCCCCAAAGATCAAAATGAATATAATCCAAAGTACATTTTGTTTTATGGACAATTGGAGAGTTGAAGTTGACTCTTTTTTGTTTCCCAAAGATAAAATGCTCACAAAAATTCTTCTTACTAGAACTTTAGCTACAAAGTAGGTCTCTCTTGCTTAACAACGTTAAACATTTCTCACTTATGTGTCCCAACCGCATATGACATAATTTGGTAATGTATGTTTCTAAGGATGTAGAGACTCTTTGCAACACTGTGATGAGACTCCTGCAAAATATATAAGCTTCTAGACTTGCAAGCTTTCATTAGTACAAGAGCACATTTGCATATCTTCAAGACTTCACTTTCAGCTGAATACTTTCACTCAAGGGCATCTAGTGTGCCTAAAGATATGAGATTTTTCTTCAAGTCTGAAACATGCCTAACATCTGTGAGTGTTCGGATAACTCCACCATGCATCTTGATTCGGATTGTGCTTTTACCAAAACTTTACAGGCAGCATTGATGCCCATGAAAACAATTCCACTATCAATAGGTTCATATGTGGAAAAACAATCCCTATTTTATTGGGACTCATGTGGTAAGAACAACCCGAGTCTAGAATTCACTTACTATTAGACCTTATTTTATTATCTGTGGCTACAAAAATAATGCCCTCATTCACATTTGCTACTACACTAGTTCTAGCAGCGGCACTGCTACTTTGTTCACTTTTCTCTTTATTTTTGTCATATTTTTCAATTTATAGTAGTTTGCCTTAATGTGCCTTTCTTTTTACAAAAATTGCAAATCA
This sequence comes from Gynochthodes officinalis, assembly GCA_020080225.1. Taxonomy (NCBI): domain Eukaryota; kingdom Viridiplantae; phylum Streptophyta; class Magnoliopsida; order Gentianales; family Rubiaceae; genus Gynochthodes; species Gynochthodes officinalis. The sequence continues at coordinate 7,434,239 of CM034622.1, forward strand.
ATTTTTTATGTTTGGATTTTGACCTTGCCTTGGATTTACTGCTACTAGAGTCTCTATTTATTTATTTATTTATTTTGGGTTCATCGACGCTGACCCTAACTAGTTTGCAATAAAGGTGATATTGATGATGATGATGAGAGTCTTTATTTTATATCCACCCCTTATAAATAGTCCCTCTACTTGACTTTCACTAGTCCCCCTTGTAATGTCCCATCAATATGCTCTTTAGACTTTAATGCAGATTTATACTATCATATGAGATAGATTTTTTCTCATATATCATAGTATCTCGAAAATATTTAAAGGACTGGGGAAGGGAACACAACAATAATATGGCTTGATCTTCATCCTCAATCTTCACATCTACATTCTCCAAATCCATAATGAGAGAATCAAATTTATCAAGATGGGAGAGTATAGATGTACCTTCTGTCATCCTTAATATGTACAGCTTTTGCTTTAAACATAGTCGATTCTCCACCATGTTTTTCATGTACGTGGCTTTCAACTTGTCCCCCATACCTTTAGCCGTCCTCTTGTTGGCGACTTCCTGCAAAACCTCATTAGAGAGATTCAAAATAATAGTTGATTTATCCTGTTTGTCTAGATTTGTAAATTCTTTCACCAACATCTCTAGTGATTTATTCTTTTCTCATTCAAGTGCTAACTGACATCCATCTTGTATAAAATGGCTTCTATCTTAAGTTCTCACATATCGAAGTTGACACTCTGATCAAACTTTTTAATAGAGATCTTTGTTATTGTCATGATGGCTAAAATATGACTCTCAAGTGAATAGTGATGTGGGCCCTACAAGAGATAATAGTGAATGTGGGCCCCGCAAAGGCAATGGTGAATATGGGCCCCGTTAGCAAAAAGTACTTATTTTCTGATGTGGAGGATCCATGTTTAGTGGCAACTATAGAACATACGATAAACATCCCAATTAGGCTCTATAGAGTTTGTTAAGAATGGGCCCCACTATTAGCTGATAGCTCAAAAAGAAAATAAAAAGACAGCAAAAGAAAGAAAATAAATGGGACAAAAGACAAATAAATTTACGTGGTTCGGTCAATGTGACCTACATCCACGATTGGAAGACGAGTCAAACTTCACTAATATGTGGAGATAATTTACAAGTAATACTTTCCCAACCACCCTGCTACCCAATACATGTATGTGAAAAATAACACATACCAAACAATGACTTGTATACAAAATACTAGCAGGAATCTATTAAGAGAATCAATAAAATCTCATTTGGATATTTGAATAAAGAAATTATGTTGGGAAGAAGAGACCAAATAAAAGAAACTGGTTTATGATCGGAAGAATGTATATTGAAAAGTTTTGTATTTGCTCCGATTTATAGGAAAATTTCCATGGTGCAATTAATTTCTCATTTGTCTAAATGCCATGCGTGAGCACAAAAGTCAAGATTTACACATTCATGCACATTGTACATTGAATTTGAAGAGCCAATCATGCACGTTGTATATTGAATGTGAGGAACCAAGGCACATAAATGTGCCAACTAACAAAGACAAAATCTTAGAAACACAAAAACCAAAAAAAAAAAATTGCCAAAAATTGAACAGAAAAAACGCCATTTTTCTTTTGGAAAAAAGAAAATAGAAAATTTCAGCAATGCAAGAGGCAAAGTTAGCGTCTTTTTTATCTCCCAATTCAAGCATTCTATCCCACATTAGTGCAATTTACTCATCTCAAAACCCATAAAAAATTTCCACTTACTTTGAATTTGGAAAGAGAAAAACAGAAAAGAAGAGTTAAGAAAAGCGGAGAAATTAGGCGATTGCCGCCAACGGTGGCAAAGACATTGAAGTAGCGGCATCAGTGAAGTTGAAAGCGAAAGCATACAATGAGCACTTGCCTTCTTGGAGTCGATTGGTGAGCCTATACTCTTTTTTCTTTGATGATGTTAATGACCCCACCATTGGTTTGCAACCTAGGCAATCTTCACCATTTTTGCTGCAAAGTACTGTTTTTCCTCTTACCACTTCCAACGTTGTTAGTGTCATTGAGCCTCTTTAGTTTTTCCCCACCTGGGTTGTCACTGAGCCTCTTTAGTTCATGGCCATAATACTCCAGAGTCAGCAAAAGCATGGCCTTTGACATTTCATCTAATTTGGAGTTCAAACCCCCAGGAAGTCCACACTAACAGAAAATCATATAATGAAAGCAATCATAGTAACTTTTTGGAAAAAAAGTGAACCAATTTTTATATTGGTAAAAGAGAACCAAAAAATACAGTCACAGATAGATAGTAGAAATAGGCATTTTGAAGCACATATATTCCCCAATTGATACAAAGTTATCAATGCAGAGTGTACCTCTTCGATTCCTCTTTTGATGGCTTGTTTGTTCACACAACCAAACCAACATACAATTTAAACAAATGTTGGCAAAACTGCCTATAATAAAACCAAAGAAAATGGTCAAGGGACATGGAGAAAGAAACATTTTTAAAGCCTAGTGGACAAAGGAAAAAAACTCTTATCTTGCTGAAGATAAACCCTAAAGATCATAAAACTATAATAAGATGCTTAGTATTTGAACAAAACTTTTTGTAGCAATAAAGACACAAGTATAGAAAAAATATTCCACCTCTAGAAAGCTCAAATATGAAACAAATTCAACCAAAGCCTTAAATAACAATCTCAAGTAAGATTTTTTTGTTTAGTCAAACCAGAATAACTCTTGACACAAAATCAAAGTCAATTCAAAGGGTAAGTGTAAGCATAATATAGCATTTTCAGTTCCACAATTTTTGTTGTATTCTAAGTTATATAAGTAAGAGTTTGTAGGGGCTTAAGCTTTGAATGTTTGCATAATTTGACCAACTACTTTCAAGGAAAAACAAATTGGCAAATAGGAAGATATACATCTTAAGCCAACAATTAACAACATGCAAAAAACTAAGTGCATGTATTCCCACTCATAAAAAAAGGGTACATCTATTCCTATCTCCAGAAAGAAAATGAGGGTAAAAGAAAAGACAGTTTTACCCAAATGAACAAAGTGCAACAAGATAGTGAGACATCGAAGAAAAACAATATTCTCGAAAGAAAGTACCAAGAGTTCATTGCCCTTATCAACATATCTAACTCTTATGGGAGCCAGTCCCTGCAAAAGACAATTGATATCAAACATCAGTGAAGATGCAATATCTCCAAGAAGAAATGGGAATGGAGGAGGAAAGCCTCAATTGGTATGGATGGGGATGATAAAACTAACCAGGAAATGTATTTGATAGTTTAATGCTCTAATGGCTCGATCAGCTTCCTCCAATGTTGAGTACTTAACAAAACAACAATCTGGGGAAAACAAAATATCCACAAGCTGAGTAGTTGAAATCTTAGAGGTGAACCTATCTTCACCATCCCAAATCCCGGCAATTTCCCAGTCCCAAAAGGAGAAAGTGTGCATAGTATCTGATATGGAAATACCTAGTCATTGGGCATTCTATTTAGATTTGATAAAAACAACCTCAATGACATTCACATGTGAAAAATTGAACCCTAGAGGAAAAATTGTATTATGAATTATTGTTATTTACACCAATAAACTTATACCAATAAGTATAACTTAGTAATGATTAAAAAGGACTAAAATACCCTTATACCAATAATTATACATTTCTACACTCCCTCTTAAGTTGGTGCATAAATATCAAAGAGCTCCAACTTGTTACAAAAAGTAATCACTCTACTACCCCGTAGTGACTTAGTGAAAAGATTAGCAAGTTGGTCTTGATCCGTGTGTAATGAAGTGTTGTTTTTTTGTTTTGTATCTTTTCTCGCATAAAATGGCAATCTATTTCAATATGCTTCGTGTGTTCATGAAAGACTGGATTTGAAGCAATATACAGAGCGGACTGGTTATCACAACACAAAATTGAGGGAGATAAGGATGGCATGCTAAGTTCGGATAACAACATCCTCAACCAAAGTAACTCACTAGTCAGATGAGCCATGGTCCGATATTCTGCCTCTACACTTGATCAAGATACAACGTGTTGCTTTTTACTCTTCCAACTCACAAGATTGCCTCCCAAGAACATACAATAACCAAAAGTCGATCTCCTATCAATAGGACACCCAACTCAGTCAACATCAGAGTAGCCAATGACACTAAGATGTCCATGATTCTTGAACAAGAGACCTTTACCTAGTACTCCCTTCAAATAGTTAACAACACGCAGTATTGTTTCCTAATGTGTAGTGCGAAGAGCACTCATAAATTGACTAACCACACTAACAGCAAAAGAAATATCTGGTCGAGCGACAATTAAATAGTTGAGCTTTCCCACTAGCCTCCAATACATACTTGGATCATGAAGTAAGTCACATTGTTCTCCATCAAGTTTCACATTAGGATCCATTGGAGTATTGACAGGCTTTGCTCCAAGAAAACCAATCTCAAACTGAATATCCAGAGCATATTTTTGCTGTGATAAAGAGATACCATCACACGAGTAGGCCACCTCAATGCCCAAGAAATACCGCAGATTATCCATATCTTTTGTGCTGAAATCTGTATGTAAAAATTGTTTCAACTTTTTTATACTTATAAAGTCACTACCAGTGATGATAATATTGTCCACATATAGAACCAGGAGCACACACCCTGTAGGAGAAGTGGGAGAAGTGGAACTAAACACAGAATGATCTACGATACAACGTTACAAACCGAACCAGATAATTGTATCACTGAAATGACCAAACCAAGCATGAGGAGATTGTTTCAAACCATATAATGCCTTGTGTAGGCGACAAACATTAGTACGCTCCTCCTGAGCAACAAACCCAAGGGATTACTCCATATATACCTCTTCATTCAAGTCACAATGGAAAAAGACATTCTTGACATCAAGTTGATAGAGAGTCCAACCATATTGAGTAGTAAGAGAGATGAAAACACGAAATGAAGGTATCTTTGTGGCAGGAGAGAATGTATCATCATAATTGATTCCCTAGGTCGGGTATAACCTTTGGCAACTAGACAAGCCTCCAGATGCTCAATAGACTCATCTGGTTGAAACTTTATTCTGAAAGCTCGACGACATCCCACAACTTGTTTGCCATCAGGTAATGGTGTAAGCTACCATGTCTCATTATATTGTAGCGTCTGTATTTTATCCTCTATAACATGCCGCCAACTTGGATGGGCAAGAGCTTCTGCAATAGTACTCGGCATAGAAACAATAGATAAAGAGGCAATAAACGAGGAATATATAGAAGAAAGACAATCATAGGATAAAAATTGAGAAAAAGTGATATGAATCCAACAAGCATTGAAGAGACTTCGAACCCGAAGCATAATGTCAATAGCAATGTCTCCAGAACAAGCTCGGATCCACTTGACAAGGGCTAGAACAAAGAAAATGAAGGAAGCCTTGAATGGACTTATCCAAACGGCCCAAAAGGATGGGGAGAAGACCAAGATTGACAAGACCATGTTTATTAATGTACTAAGTGTAATTGGGTCTTGTTAATGGGTTTAGTTTTAATTATATGGTAATTTGAGTCATGTAGCCCAAAGAGTCATGTAGCCCATTTGGCCCTAAAGAAACCCTAGCTTGTGCAACCCTAATTTGTAAACCCTACCTTGTATCCATATAGTGGCCGTCGGCCATCTTGAAGGGCAGATTTTGATGAATGAAAATTTGGTTCTTGACATTACAAGCTTGAGAGAATTGCTCTCTAGTTTCTGTAATTACTTGCAAATTACACAAATTCGGAATTTGTGTGTTTGTTGTTCTTGATTTCCTAGATTTGTTTCCTAGGAAATTCGGATTCCATCCATCCATTGATTCCAAGGTTTCTAGGTACAGGTTATCTAGGGGTTGAGGAGCTATTCCACCTTCAAGGAACATACCATCTCCAAGGAAAGATTTCAGTTGGGTTGATCCAAGGGGAAGAACTTGTGTAGTGAGTTTTTGGAACAAGTTATCCAAGGGTTCACGCCAAAAAGGGTGACGAGTATGTGTACAACTAGACAAACCAATGTAGGGAGCAAATCTGAAATTGGGTTGATCGACACAAGAACGCGTACCTTTGCGCAACACAATGGGAAGATCTATGGTAGAATCAGGCTCAGAAGAAACTGATGAATCAGAGATCGGGAGATCAGTTGGTGAAGAAGCATGCATGTTCAATGCGGGCGGGACTGTACTATCTCATGTGGATTAGAATATCGTCGTTGATAGGTCCAATAAAAAAACTGAAAATCGAGAGATGATTTGAGCACCCTTATCAAAGGGATAAGAGGTAGTGGAGCCATGGTCATGAACGAAATATATCCAGACGAAGTCACTCGTTGGTCAGTAGAGGAGTAATATGACTGATTCTAAAAAAATGTTACATTTGCTGAGACATACAACCACTGACTAATTGGATTATAGCACTTGTACCATTTTTGAGTCCAAAAAGTACCCAAGAAATACACACTTTTCAGACCATGGATCAAGCTTATCATGACTAGGACTAAGATGATGCACAAAATAAACACACCCAAACACATGAAGCGGTAAAGACAAAAGTAGACTAGTAAGATGAAGAGTAGAAAAATGTATACCTCCACGAAGTACAGAGGATGGAAGACGATTTATAAGATAATATGCTGTAAGAATCACATGCCCCAGAACATTTTGGGGAGGTTCATATGAAAAAGTAGACAACGAACAACATTTAAGATATGACGATTTTTTTGTTCTGCCACTCTATTTTGCTGGGGGTATAGGGACAAGATGTCTGATGCAGAATTTCATGTGATGTAAGAAATAACTGAAACCAGAAAAATTAGCCATATATTCTTTGGCATTATCAGAACGCAAACATTTAATTGATCCATGATACTGATTGAGAATCTCAAAATAAAACATACGAAAATTGGAAAAAGCTTCAATTCGATCTTTTATTAAATATAACCACGTTACATGGGAATAATCATCCACTAATGTAACAAAATACTTGTAAGTAGACATATCTCTTATACAACATGGTCCTCAAACATCATGATGTATCAACTCAAGAGGATTTGAAACACGACTCTGGATACGGGAAGGTAAAGATGATGATGTTTGCCAAATTGACAGGCATCACATTGAATAGGACTTACAAACTTTGAAATAGGAGAGAAATGGCGAAGAACATCAGACAGTGAATGACTTATACGACAATGCATCTGAAAGAAGTCAGAGGTGGTGCTTTTCTGAACAGTAGCAGTAATAAGATCTTTGTTTAGGTAGTACAACCCATTCGACTCATGCCCTCCACCAATCATCTGTCTGGTCCACAGATCCTAAAAGATACAATGAGTAGGGGTAGAGATGACAGAGCAGTTCAAATTTCTGGTAAAGGAACTAACAGAAAGCAAGTTACATAGGAAAGCTAGTAAATGGTAAGCAGACGAGAGAGAAAGAGAGGTACCCAAAGTTACATTTCCTAGACTAGTGATATGAGACTGTGAACCATTAATAAGTGTAGCAGAATTAGGAGACATAGTGGTAATACCAAACAATAAGTTAGAATTACCGGTCATATGGTTGGTGGCACCTAAATCTACGATCCAGGAAGTGGGTGCATTAGAGAGTAAACAAGACAAATTACCTAAGGAAATCTGTGCCAAAATAATAGTAGGGGTAGAGGAATCCATCACATGGTTGGGAAGAACTAAGGACTCATTCTCAGCACAAGACAACATAATAGTACTAGGCAGCTCCCGTGACTGACTAGGCTCTTTTTGCACTGGAGACTTAGAAACATCAGCATAAACAGCCTGTGATCGAAGCTCAGGATGTAGGTTATAGTAATAAGCCTTAGTATGGTCAGTTCGCTGACAGTTATGGTAATAACGAGACTTCAAGTACTTCTAGCCCCATCACGGCCACGGCTAGGGGATACACCAGTTTGGCCACGACCACGGTGACCATGTCCTTGACCTCTATGCTTACTAGACAACTGAGAAACCATAGCATTTGTGATAGGTGTAGATGATGAGTCAGGCGTGTACTGAATGACCCAAGAGAAGACCTCATCAATATATGGAAGAGTACCCTGAGAAGCAATCTGCTGTCAAAAAAAAAGAATGAGTAGGACCAAGCCCCTGAAGAAATAACATAACTCTCATATCCTCTTAACTCTTAGTTGATCCCATCTAACTTAACAGAACACAACTTCAGATTAATAATATTAGTGTCCAAGCTCAGAACAGAATTATAAGCAAAGCTTTCACCCATAATTTTATAATAAACTACGAACTTATCCTAATTCAATCCTGAATGAAAGCTCGTCGTTCGGCTTAGCTTTAAACAATCCAACTTGAAAGCCAAAATCGGCTGACCCATACACAACTAAAGCAAAAGAAAAACATGGGGCCACAAAGCGGAAGAAAAACAATGTGAGGCCACAAACGTCTAAGTACGGCCAACTGTACGTGTCAAGCCACAAACTTCCAAGTGCGGCCAACAATTTTGCAGTCGTCCAAAGATGATACACAAGAAGACAAAATCAATTAATGTGGCCGAAGTAACAACACAAATGTCCAAGTACGGCTAAAGCAATTAAGTGCCAGGACACATATTTCTAAGTTCGGCCAAAGCAATTTTGCACAAGTAGCCGAAGTTTGGTGAGAAAAACCAAACCAAACAAAGTCAAATTCTAGCTGCATAAGGAATTGGGCAAAGCTTTACAAAGCCAAGCTGCTAACAACAAACAAACAAACCAACAAAACTCCAAATATCACGTTTAGAACCATTCATTTCATTAAAATCTAATTACGCAGGTTAAAGAGCAACACAAAAAAAAAAAAGAAAAGAAGACCCTGGAGCTACCTCTATTATGAAAAACAACACATGGAAATTGTAAATCATGGCTCGTTGGTTTGGGGAACATCAAGTGACGCCAGCATAGATCTTGCTAGCGCCAAAATGGGCCTTGATGGCCTAGAAGATGTTGGTTGTTGCTCCTACAGGGCTGGGTGGCGTCGGATCTAACAATTCCAAAAGTTTGCTGATCTATGTGATTGACGGTGGTCGATGGTGATGGTGAGTGGCTGATCTGTTTCCTAAGGTTTAGGGTTAACGACAGAGAGAGCTTTGATACCATGAAAAGCTGAACCCTAGAGGAAAAATTGTATTATGAATTATTGTTATTTACACCAGTAAGCTTATACCAATAATATAGCTTAGTAATAATTAAAAAGGACTAAAATACCTTTATACCAATAATTATAAGTTTCAACAACATGTTCCCCAAAATGCAACCGAATTTGAAGTTAAAGAGAAAAGTAGGAATAGGGAGCTGAGGTTAAAGTTGAAGTGAACATAGAGTAGTATGTGAGAAAAATCTAAACTATAACTAATGGAGTAGTAGTACATATTTAAACAAAATGATAAAGTATCAACAAACGCAGAACAATTAACAAAAATAACAACTAGGGAATGGGAGTGACGTAACAACTACTCACAACTTGCTCCATGGCTGTGGTTGGAGTTCCGGCTACATATAGTTTCACAATTCTGGGCCTGAGTCAGTGCCACAACGATGTGCCCCCATCATCCGTCCAATAATCTGGGAAAGCAAGGATTGTTTTCTTGAATTTTTTTGAAAAGAATAAGCAGTAAATTGTTTGCTTCTTGAAAAAAAGGTTTAATGTATGACGAATACAACAAGAATAACCTGGAAAGATTTTATTTTAACACATATAAAAAATAAATGTGAATTGTACAACATAATTTCAAATGCATCTAATGCATTGATTCTAGTCGAATAACTAAAAAAAATAGTAAATCACCACTTTCAGTCCCACCGAAAAGTCTGAAAGTTCTTTACTATCATTGCTAATGCAAACCACTAGAAGAATTGTTGATAATCTGATAGTGAGGTCCTGCAAAAACCCTGGTGAAGTAACTATTAAATATAGAACTCACATCAACAGTAGGTCACAGTATCAAGACATCACACTCAACGTTTGCTCACAGTTAGCTACTAACTCTAAGATTACATTCTTTACCATGCATAAATAAGATTAGCTTCATGGAAGGTAAACCAACAAAAAAATTGGCAATGTAATCAGAAGCCAGATGAAGAATAGCTACATAATTAGAGTAACTCTCTATTTATTCATTCACTTTCTGACATAAAATACTATCATCTAACATTTGCTCTAATATCAAAGTCAAACTAATTATTATTATTATTATCATTCCTCAGTACAAACCAAGTAGCAAAATTATAATAAAAGAATCCATTATTATTTCCCACTATTATCATTCTCATTCCTCTCAACAAACCAAGCACTTAGTGAGAGAAAGAGAGCACTGCTAGAAGTTTTTATATTTGCGAGGGCTGCGTCCCTCGCAAAAAAAGGAAATTCCATGGCAAATTATTTTCTGCGAGGGAAAAAATCCTATCAAATGCCCTCGCTATTTCTTAATTCGCAAATAATAATTCATTCACAATTGCCCCTGTGCCCTTGCAAATGTAAATATTTACGAGGGCTTATTTGCAAGGAAAAAATCCTCACAGATAATTATTGCAAGGGTTTATTAGAGAGAAATTGTCACTCACATTTGATTTTTTATAGCGAGGGCGGAGGTACTCACAAATAGTACAGTAGCCTTTGCAATTTTTTTTTTTGCGAACATTGTGGCCTTGGTAAATGAATGAAATGCCCTTGCAACTATGTCTAAGTGCGAGGACTTTGCCCTCGCAATTAAGGGGTAATGCCCTCGCTTAAAATACTATTTGTGAGGACTATTGCCCTCGCATTCTTTGATTTTGCAAGGGCTTCTATCCTCACCAAAAAAAAATAAATTAGCCTTAGCAAAAATGGTCGATTATGTCATTATTTTCAATTAAATCCGAGGGAATTAGTTCTCGCAAATACATAGTCCCTCGCAAAAACTCATGTTTTTATAATGATCATATTCTTGGTTGATCCAAAAGTAACATTTTAAAATACCCGCTAGCTAATAAAATAAAACCTGTTCCATTTTAATAAAACAATCTTCAAATTCAAATTGAAAATATCAAATTTATTAAGTTCAAAGATCCAACAAAAACCAACAATATTTACAAAATGTTCTAAATATTTAATAAAACAACCCAAAAATCTAATCAATAATTGTTGTTAAATATGAAAATGATCCTAATATCCATAAAATGAAATAAAATCAAATTGCAACAATAGCAAATATTCCAATAATGTGATTAAAAGCTAAAATATCATGGGAAATTTACAAAAATACCAATGTTGACCGTTGACTTTACAAAAATACCACCCTCCTTTTTTTCTTTTGTGTTATAACACTTCCAGCCCAAAAAAGTCTACCATACCCCTCTTTTGTATTATAAAACCTGCGGGAAACCAAAAAACGCTTGAGAACTATTCTTCTCCAATACCCCTATCTTGGAGAATCGCAATAGACCGCAACAAAACCGCAATACCCCTCTCTTGTATTACAGAACCGCAATTGTTTGCCGCTCCATAGCTTGCTTCAAAATTGTCTTGTTAACCCATTCCAAACCTTTAGAAAGGTACGCACAAAGGGAGGACGATCATCTTCCATTGTTAAGAGAGCAGCCGCGACGGAGAAGAAGAAGGAAGCACATCATAACGAGGTCAGTACCATTTTGTCGATAAATTTATCATTTTATTCTTCATACGTAGTGTGTGTTGATATTGTATGTACGCATCTGAAATGGGTTGACTGAATTTCGTCGAAAAATTGGTCGAGCGGTGGTCGATGATAGGTCCAGCCCTAGATCAAGCGTTACTCGACCTCTTAAAAAGTCAAGTTTTAAGTCGATTCTTTAGTCAAGTCAATAGTTCACCAATGGTCCAGTCTTTAATTTTTTTAGTAATTTCTATGTTTGGTCGAGCTATTAGTCGAGTAAAGGGTCGAGCCAATTTATTAAATTTATTTTTTCAAAACTTTATGTTTTTGGTCGAGCTATTAGTCGAGTAAATGGTCGAGCCAGTTTATTAAATTTATATTTTCAAAACTTTATGTTTTTGGTCTAGCTATTAGTCGAGTAAATGGTCGAGTCACCCATTCCATTCATCTACTTCAAATCTTCAAAAAAATACATATCACCCGTTTCAATGGCAAGCACAAAAGGAGGACCATCATCTTCGAGCAAGAAAGTGCAGGCTCACAAGGTCAATCAAAATTTCAATACAAATTGTCATTTTAATCTTACAAATTCGTACAGTGTTGTTGAATGTTTGAATTTGTCGAGCAAATTATCAAGCATGAATCAAGCATATTCCTTGTATTTTCTTTCATGTATTGTAGGAGAAATGGGAGATTGTAGCTCAGCATATGCATGAACGAATGAATGCTCTTGCCCCCGAAATAGCGGCGACAGCAGAGAGATGCCAACAATACACTGGCCGCTTAGAACATGGCATCAAACATTTGAATAAGAGCGTCAAACATTTGGATAAGGGTGTCAAACATGTTCAGAAGCTGACGGCCAAATTTGATGCTCGTGTTGAAAAACTAATGTCAATTTGTATTTGTCTTCACTTTTATTTTAAGGAACATTTTAAGAAATTGTCATTTTTTCTTTTGTTTGTGGAACATTTTGTTGTTATTCAAGATAACTTATCATTGGTATATATAGAAAGCAAGACGAGTTTTTATTTGGTTAAGTTTCTAGTCAGAGTAAATAGTCGTGCAGGTAACAGGAACTCTGATAATTCTGCTTTAATAAATTATGGTCGAGTTTAGGGTCGATCAGGAGGTCGAGTTTTTTATTTGGTCGAGTTGGGAATCGAGTAAGTAGTCGAGTAGAAAACAGAAACTTTGATACTTTTGCTTCAATAAATTATGGTCGAGTTTAAGGTCGAGCACATGGTCAAGCTGGAGACAGAAAAAACAACTAGTTGTTTGTACGTTAAACAAAAATAATACTTGAAAAAAAGTCATAAATTAAAAAATATTGAAAAGGCTTGTGTCTTCTTTCAACAAAACCAAAACATTCAGTAAACAACTATACTTATATCAAAAGAAAAGAACAATAAATGAATTAAGCCATAACCAAGTAGTAGGATCGTGGTAGGGCTATAAATAAATGAGAAATTCATTCCAGCATCAGTGCTCGACCCGATTATCGACCTTAAACTCGATTCACTATACTGCTGGACACTTTCTGTAGAGCTAACAGAGAACTCGACTCCAATATTGACTAAATACTCGACCTAACTACGTGCGCAACCTATTGCTGGACTGGATGCTGGACCTCGTGCTCGACCACTTCCTTTGTACGATTCACAAACCCAGTTCAAAAAGGTAATAAATCAAACTAACCTGCAATATAATTCGATTTCAAACTAACCTGCAATATAAATCAAACTAACCTGCAACATGATGAGTAGTCTTGAACTGAGCAGTCGACCAAACAGTCTCTACAACGTTGAAGTGAAGAGTGGGGAAGAACAGATGTGCTAGAGTCTGTGTTCTATAATAGAAGAGAGGTGTTGTAGTCTTTTTTTGGATGGAAGTGCTATAACACAAAAGAAAAAAGGGAGGGTGGTATTTTTGTAAAGTCAACGGTCAACTATGGTATATTTGTAAATTTCCCAAATATCATCAATGCTAATTATCTATGACTCTCCATTATAGATCTCTGAACCCGAATGAGAACCATCACCACGAGTACGAGAATAAGGAGGAATCTATTTGAAAAGAGAAAAACATAGCAATAAATAGCAAGATTAAAAGAACCACAAAGAAATAATATATGCTTGACTTTAATGATTTGTACCTTTACCAATAATATACCTTTAACTAACTACCCAAAGCCAATTTCTTCATAGCCTCAATCAGCTTACAAGTGACAAAGACCAATTTCGTACATAACACCCAGCAGTGTAAAGAATCACTTCTATAGATTGATAAGTATGTCCTGACATAAGTTTATTTCAAGGAAAATTAATCAAGATGAGTATGCAAATATACCTTTGCACAGTCACCAAGCCAATTCATGATGCCTCGTGCTACTTCAAACATCTATTCTAAGGTAGTCAAGGTAATCTAATTAAAAGGCATACAAAGTGTTAAGATTTCAATTCTTCATCATAGCATTGATGTGCCAGGCACCTTAGAAAATGGCCACAAATCAAGTTCAACAAAATTGAAGATATGTTCACTTACATTTGCAGCATAACAAACAATAGCAAACAACTCTGCATCATCTTCAATTGCATTTCATTCCTTCAACCTCTTCTTGATTTGATCACGAGCACCAATGTAAGTGACACCATAGACTGATGTCATCACTGTTTGTTTAACCAATTTCCTATCCACCTGAACATCACGATTCTGACTATTTATTGGTCAATTATCTAGTAGAAAAGAGAGATCATGAACAGGTAGAATCCATAGTAGATGCATGATCATCTATTGCATATAAAATGTAAATTGTACTAGCGCAAATTCAAAGTAATTCAGGCACACACGTATAAGCTTATTTAAATAAGTAGGAAAATGGAACCTGGTTAATGAGCAGCCTTGCTCATGATGCATTTGGATCAATTGCAGGGTCTTTTGCTGCATCTCTCTGCATAATATCCAGAACTCTGGTTGCAACAGAACAAACCGGTATCATATACAAAATTGAAGTCCTCTTTAATTCAATTAGGTATGAGTTCTAAACCTATACCTAGGCTAGGTAGGATGAGTAAAAGATAACCTCACATACCCATGAGAAACATGGCAAGAAAACAAATGACTACTAGATACAATAAAAATTGAAGGAATCCCTTTTTAAAAGATTTTAAAACCTAACTACTAAGTTACCATTTATTACAATTTATCATCATTGAAGCTAGATTTCTCATGATTTGATGTTTAAGGATAACATGCTGAGGAGAAACATGGAAGAAAACAGATGAATGGTCCCAATTAGATACAAGAAAAATTGAAGGAATCCCTCTTTTCAAGGCTTCTAAAAAATAACTACTAACTCACTATTTCTCACAATTTATAAACTTTGAAGCTAGATTTATCATTAGTGAGTACCCTTACAGTTCATCCACTCACAACCCAAATATTGAAAATGTGATATTACTAAGATCTATCGAGGATAATAATGACCATAATTTCAATTACTTTAAGAAAGATTTGGGGGCAAACTTGGTTGCTGAAACTATACTCCTTGCCCATGACTCATATAGAAATCAATTATGCTAGTTCTCATAATTTTATTGTTGTGTTACATTGAAGAATTTCACTTTAGCAAAAAGCAGCTGCATTTTTAAATTGAGATTTACCACAATTTGCAGCCAAAAACCATTAACCCGGATAAACCTCATCAAAATGGCATGAGTGATGGAAGGCTAGTAAAAGCCATTTTCCCACCAACTTGTTTACTAAATAAAAATATGGAATAAATAATTAAGAGAGAGTAGAGACAGGTTCTAGGCAACAAGATAAGCACTTGAAATTTAGCTTACCTGGCAACAATTCCAGAAAAACATTAGTAGGCTTTTCTCCAGCTACAAGATTGACAGTAGCTACTCCTAACTGAACAAATGTAGGTAACTTCAGTGAGATATGAATTTTTATCATTTGAAATCAATCTATTGTTACATAGCATCTTTCATGAGGAAGAAGCATTATGTTGCTACAATCCAATATCTAAATTATAACTTTATTGGCTTAACTACTTTTAGAGCAACAGCTCAGCTCAAATGCTCCAAAACATAGTAAACATGCCATAATCAAATGATTAATCCAGGAAGGCAAGCTCTGGAGAAACAAAAGAGTAGACATATTTGTAAAGCAATTCAAATTATATCCCTTTAAAACCTTTACAAGTTTTGAATTTGATCGTCAAAAATCCATCACCACACACCTCTAAATACCAATCCATTAGACTTTATTTCCTTGTTTCGCACTTATGGAAGAGCCACATGCATCATATCTACACAAGCATACTCTATACTCAATCCTATTTTCATTTAGAAGACGATACTTTTTTTGACTAATATACAAAAAGGAGGGAAAAACACATTTGTGGCAAGACTCTTGATTAACCTTAATAAGGAAGAATAAGTTCCTCGTGAAACCCAGAGGATTAAAGCTTCCAAAAATTAACACAAACTCTACAGACTATACATGCCGTGCACATCAAGTGTACTTATGCTCAGACACAATCAAATAATTAGAAAAAGCAAACTAATAAATAAACATAGTGCAGGCATAACCACAATCTAGAACATAAGAATCAGCAAAACAAGCGTATAGGTGATGTGATTTCGACCCTATGGATATGATTCACAATCGGAAGGATCGGAAACACTTGAGGTTGCCCGGGATATGTCTAAGGGAAGCTTAGACTGGATGGTGTAAACCGCAACCCACTACCTATGAAATAGATAGGAACTTTGGTATAAAAATGTCACAACCAATTACACCAAAAATTGGTTGATAAGTTTGTACGAACGCCACAAGTCTCCAAGGAGAACTTGATAAGTTCTAAGTTCTTAAAGAACCAAATGAGATAAACTCACAATTTCTATTACCCAAACTTGTTTTCAAAGTAGTACAAAGATGCCTATTTATAGGCTAAAATAAGTCTTAAAAAAGAAATAAATAAATCCTAGTCTAGAATAAATAAATAATAATTTGACTTTCTAACTTCTAGACAAGACTAATAAAATTCTGCATTTTAATCTATGAATTATGCATATTTCTAGATGATATGTTGGCTGAAATCAAGATGCATTGGATTGGTACGTTGACCAAGTGCTGGAATGAGAAAGTTCATGCATCTTGAGTTGGCTTCCAAACTTCATTATTCCTCCTTTGACTAAATTTTCCAAGGCTGAATTTCATCTTTTAATGCCTCAAAATGAATGATTGACCATGGAATTTGAAGTCTTCAAGACTTGACTATGTGAATACTTGTTGGCTGGAATTTGGACCAACTTTGGACTAAATTTGATCTTTGATTTGGATAAGATGCACACTTGACCGTGAACCTTCGCTCCATAGAACTGGATGGAAAATTGGGGCCAAATTTGCAGCTCTGGTCACAGAGTTCACATTTGCGCTCGCAGAGTTCCCATCTTCGCTCGCAGGTCGGGAAGTGTGAGCCACAGGTTGAGAAGTCAGCGTCGTAGGTCGGAAAGTCTACTCTGCGCATCTTTGAGCCGCAGGTCGAGAAGTGTGAGTCGAGTTCACATCATTCCCCTCCTCTTGAGAAGGATTTGTCCTCAAATCTTCAGCACCTACGTGATAGAGACTTAAGTCAGAAATATTGAAGACATCATGAACATCGTACTCACTTGGCAAATCAAGTTTGGAGGCATTGTTATTGATGCGCTCTAAAACTTGAAAAAGTCAATCTCCTCTTGGTTGCAACTTGGATTTTCTTTTTGTGGGGAACCTTTCTTTCCTCAAGTGCAACCAAACCCAATCTCCCGGTTCAAAGATGAGCTTATGACGCCCTTTGTTGGCTTGTTGTTCATATCTTCGCGTCTTCTCTTCAATGTTGAGTCTTGCCTTCTCATGGATTTGCTTCACAAATTCAGCTTTCTTTTTACCATCTAAATTCAATCTTTCACTTACAGGCAAAGGTGTTAGATCCATTGGAGATAATGGATTAAAACCATAAACAATCTTGAAAGGAGAAAATTTAGTGGCAGAGTGCACATTCTTATTATATGCAAATTCAACATGAGGTAAACAAATATCCCAAGACTTAGTATTTTTACCAATGACCGATCTCAATAATGTAGATAAGGTACGATTAACGACCTCAGTTTGGCCATCGATTTGTGGATGATAAGTTGTAGAAAACAATAGTTTGTACCCAATTTTCCCCACAAAGTCTTCCAAAAATAACTTAGAAATTTTGTATCTCGATTGGATACAATGGTTCTCAGCATTCCATGCAAACGAATTATTTCTTTAAAGAACAACTCAGCAATATGTGATGCATCATTCGTTTTATTGCATGTAATGAAATGCGCCATTTTTGAAAATCTATCAACTACCACAAAATTGAATCTTTCCCATTTTTAGTTCTTGGTAAACCCAAAACAAAATCCATTGAAAGATCAACCCGTGGCTCTTTTGGAATTGGCAAAGGTGTGTATAAGCCATGAGGTTGGACCTTTGATTTTGCTTTCTTGCAAATAACACAGTCTTCACAAATTTTCACAACAAGACTTTTCATTTTTGGCCAATAAAAATGTTCTTGCAAAATTGCCAAAGTTTTTGCTATGCCGAAGTGTCCCATAAGTCCCCCACCATGTGCTTCCCTAACTAACAATTCACGCATAGAAGACTTAGGAATGCAAAGCTTGGACTCTTTAAATAAAAACCCATCATGCTTATAAAATTTCTCAAAAGAACCTTTTTCGCATGCTTGGAATACTTGACAAAAATCAGAATCATCACAATTTAATCCTTTAATCTACTCAAAACCAAGTAATTTAGATTCTAATGAAGTCAATAAGGCATACCTCTTAGAGAGTGCGTCGGCTACAACATTCTTTTTACCTTTCTTGTATCGGATGACATATGGAAAGGTCTCAATGAACTCCATCCATCTTGCATGCCTTTTATTGAGCTTGTATTGGCTTTTCAGGAACTTCAATGATTTATGATCAGTGTGGATCACGAATTCTTTAGCCCATAGATAGTGCTACCATGTCTTCAAGGCTCAGACCAGTGCATACAACTCCTTGTCATAAGTTGGATAGTTCAAAGTTGCCCCACTTAGCTTCTCGCTAAAGTATGCCACGGGTCTTCTTTCTTACATCAAGACAGCGCTATTCCAACACCTGAAGCATCACACTCAATTTCAAATGTTTTATCAAAATTAAGCAAAGAAAGTAAAGGAGCGTTGGTTAATTTGATACGAACCTTACCCTAACGGGAGTAAAATCCGAATCTTACCAGAGTTGTAGGTTTCCAAACCGTCCTTCTTGTTGAACTGCTTTCTTTGAGGCAACACCCAACCCCAACTTATGGATTGAACCCTGCATATAGCCCTCTATAACCCTGCAAGCAAAACCCTAAAACCCCAATGATTTGAAGCTACCCAACGGAATCAAGAAGTACGCACAAAACCTCGTGTGAAAGAAACTCATGGATTCAGCTTTTGAATTGAATCTAATCGACTCTTCCAAATAGACCTAAATAAGTTCTTTCTTAGAATTGGAAGAAAAGCACGTAAGGCTCTCAGGTTTGTAATTTCTTAAGTTTTGTTGAAAGTAGCGCCCGAATGGCCTTTAAATAAGGTACAAGTGCAGCCAAGCTGATTCAAAACCCATTAGGGTTTGGATTGCTTGCCTTTAATTCAAATTCAGCCCTCTCACTAAATAAATAATTAAATCCTAACCCAAATAGGAAAATGTACTAATTAAACTGGCTTAATAAATAAATCCTATTCTAACATGTAAAAAGAAATAACGACTAGAATAAAATAAACTAAAATAAAATAAATGATTACATGGCCGAAATTATGGATTGTCCACGACACTTAGTATATTAATGACTCGGTCATGTTGAAGAAGCTTCTCCTCCTTGGCATGTACTTCACGTATGAGTTGAGCCAAAGCTTCTTGCATTTTCCGTGTACGTGACCTCGTCATTGGACCACTCATGTCACGTAAAAGGTCTTGTGAGCGACGTGCGGGTGTAGACACTTGATCATGCACAGCTTGCACGTCATTCTTTCCATTATGGCCATTTGTATGCTCCTTATCTTCATCATAATTGAAATTTAAGCTTTTGAAAGCTTGCTCCTGCTCTTCTTCCCATTTGATTCCCACATTCTTCTTGATGACTTTGATTAATGGTGCCGCCAAGGTGCTAAAATTTTTGACAAGTCTTCTACAGAAACTTGCAAGGCCATAGAAGCTTCGCCAGCTAACACCTTTGGGAGTCAGCCATTCCTGAATTGCCTTTACTTTTTCCATGTCCACTGAGATACCATTAGCACTTACAATATAACCAAGAAAACTTACTTCATTAGTGCAAAAGGTACACTTCTTCAAATTGGCATAAAGCTTTTCCTCCCTAAGCACACTTAACACACATGTTAGATGTTCAAGATGATCATTCAAACTTCTTGAATACACCAAAATGTCATCAAAATAAAAAACCACAAATTTTCCAATGAATTTTCTCAAAACATGATTCATCAAGTGCATAAAAGTGCTTGGTGCGTTAGTTAAGCCGAAAGGCATTACAAACCATTCATACAATCCATGTTTTGTTTTAAAAGCAGTTTTCCATTCATCACCTGTTTTCATCCTAATCTGATGGTAACCACTTTTCAAATCAATTTGGAAAACACAACTGAACCACATAATTCATCAAGTAAATCAGCTAATCGAGGAATTGGGTGGCAATATTTTACCGTTATGTTGTTCACAGCATGGCAATCTATACACATCCTCCAAGTTTCATCTTTCTTTGGCACCAATAGGACTGGTACTGCACATGGACTAATACTTTCCTGAACCCAACCTTTGTTTAACAAGTCTTCAACTTGTCTTTGAAGCTCTTTGGTCTGCTCAGGACTTGTCATATAAGCAGGTTTGTTCGGAATTGATGCTTCCGGAACAAATTCGATTTGATGCTCAATACCACGAAGTGGTGGTAATCTTTTTGGAACTTCTTCGGGAAATATATCTTCAAATTCCTTCAAAATAGAAACAATACTGCTTGGTAGTTCACCGGCCAAGTCGTTAGTACTCAAATGAGCCTCTTTAAACAAAAGCAGAACAAAAGGAAGTTGAGAATTTAATGCACTCTTGATCTCACTTGTTTTTGCAAATACACAAAATTTTTCTTCCTTTTCACTCAAGATAATTGCTTCTTTTTTCTCTTTATTGCTCTTTTTCTTTTCACTCTTTTTTTCGCTCAACTCTGTCTTTTCACTCAAACTCTTTTCATTCTTTTTTTTCTCACTCTCTTTCTTTTGCTCACTTTCTTTTTTTGCATCTTCTTGTAACCTCACTTGATCTTCATAGATTTGACTAGGAGTCATAGGTACAAGAGTAACATTTCTTTGATTATGAACAAAAGAGTACTTGTTAGTAAAACCATTATGACTAATACATCTGTCATACTGCCATGGCCTCCCTAACAACAAATGGCTTGCTTGCATGGGAACCACATCACAAATCACCTCGTCCTCATACTTCCCAATGCGAAATGGCACTTTCACTTGTTTGGAAACTCGGACTTTTCCACAATCATTAAGCAATTGGAGCTTATATGGCTTCGGGTGCTTTGGTTTAGGCAATTCTAACTTTTCAACCATAGAAACACTAGCTACATTAGTACAACTTCCACCATCAATTATGACACTACATACCTTCCCATTAACGTAGCATCTTGTGTGGAAAATATTCTCTCTTTGTGCCGCTTCATCTTCCATGACTTGCACACTAAGAACTCGCCTCGTAACCAATAGCTCACCTTGGATTGGTTCTTCTTCATCTGACTCGGAAAGAGATGGCATGGAGTCGGATTCTACTTCATCTTTAGTCTCTTATTCTCCATCATCCTTTATCACCATTGCAAGCTTATTTGGACATTGGCTTGCATAATGACCCTTGCCTTGACACTTAAAGCATTTAATGTCACGAGTTCGAGAAGTAAAGGGTTCATTGTTACCTTTCGACATCCCTTCCTTTGAGGTTGTTTTTGCGGGTCTTGAGAAAGTTGTAGACTTCTCATCCTTCTTTGAAGTACTTGTCTTCCAAGTACTTTGACGTGTACTACCACTCCTCTTGAGTTGTTGTTCCACCTTGACAGCCGTGTGCACCATGTCTTACAATGAATGGTACATCTCAACTCGATCTTAGATGTCACAGTTCAATCCATTCAAGAATCTTGCCATGGTTGCTTCCCGATCTTCCTCCACATTGGTTCTTATCATAGCAACCTCCATTTCTTTGAAATAATCCTCTACACTTCTACTTCCTTCCCTCAAGCCTTGAAGCTTGTTGTAGAGATCCCTATAGTAATGGCTAGGCACAAATCTTTTTCTCATTATTGCTTTCATTTCCTCCCAAGTCTCAACAGGTCTTTCACCATTTCTTCTCTTACTTAGCACCAATTGATCCTACCATGTTAGTGCATAATTGGAAAACTCAATGACAGCAAGTTTACCGTTTAGAAGTCGAAGTATTGTTGACAATCAAACACAAATTCCATCTTTTTCTCCCACTCAATGTAAGCCTTCGAGTCGGGTTTGCCATGAAAAGGAAGAATTTTCATCTTGATGGCATTAAGATTTTTGTCTTCATTTTGCCTCCTCCAAGTTGTTCATCTAGTGCGCCCAAAATATTCCTTATCAAATTCATCATCAACTTCATCAAGCTCTTCATCTTCTATCCCTTGTGTTTTTCGCCTTCTTTGTATATTGGAGGTGTGGGAACGAGCCCTTTGAGATTCTACCTCCAATTGGTCAATTCTCTCATGCAAGGGTTCAAGTTCTTATCGTAGCAATCTTTTCATTTCTCCCATCAAGGCTTCGACTTGTAAGTTTTGTGGATGATTTTCCTCATTAGAATGGTGAGACATTTTGAAATTCCTGCAAGAAAAATCCTTACAAATAATAATCACTCCACTCACACTCTCGTTATCTCGATTAAGGTTCTTACGGAATTGAATAATTACCAAGGGAGAGAGTGACTTTCACAACTAAACTTATCAAACAATTTTTATGTTCTTAAATTGTGAAGATGAATACCAAGAAAATATGACAGATCAAAGATAAGAGAACTATGAACAATGAATATATCAAATGATCGTCTCAAAGGCATATGACGGGGTTGAGTGGAGTTTCTTGGAGAAAGTGATGAGGAAAATGGGGTTTCATTGGTTGGATTAGGCAATGTATTAGTACAGCTTCTATGTCGATTAATATCAATGAGGAGCAATGTGGTTGTGTCCAACCTTCATGTGGCATTAGGCAAGGGGATCCTATTTCTCCTTATTTATTTCTTATTGTGTCTGAGGCTCTATCTCATTTACTGAAAAAGGCTAGGATGAGGGGTGTGTTTAATGGAGTGCAGGCTAGTTGCAATGACCCAGTCATTACACATTTGTTTTTTGCAGATGATTCCTTAGTCTTTTGTGAGGCCGAACAGAGGCAAGCTCAACAATTGCAAGCTATATTTGATATTTTTGGCCGTAGTTCTGGTTAGCTTATTAATATGGCCAAGTCCTAAATCTTCTTTAGCTCTAATGTTTCTAGGGAATGTCGAAGTCAGCTCTATCAGGTGATGCAGGGTGTGAAGAAGCAATGAAATGTTAGATATTTGGGCCTGCCAATGTGAATTGGGAGGTTGAAGAAGGAAGTCTTCAAGTTTGTGCTTGATATAGTGTAGCAAAGGATGTAAAGCTGGAAGAATTGCTTTCTTAGCCAGGAGGGCAAAGAAGTCCTAATTAAAGCTGTGGTGAGTGCTTTGCCTACTTTTGTCATGGGTTGTTTTCGACTCCCGATAGGGTTGTGTAAGGAGATTTGTAGGAAGTCAGCTAATTTTTGGTGGGGTAGGCATGGTGATGGTCGGGATAAAATTCATTGGAAAGCCTGGACGGATATGTGTAAGTTGAAAAATAAGGGAGGGATCGGGTTCCAAGATATACATCAGTTCAATGATGCTTTGCTGGTTAAGCAAATTTGGCGAGTGCTTATTCAACCAGAATTGTTGATGAGTTGAGTTATGAAGGCGAAGTACTTTCCCAAGGATGAGTTTTGGTAGGTGCAATGTAAACCTAATGCTTCTTGGTTATGGAGAGGTTGGTTGGCAGCGAGGCATGTGCTTCAGGTGGGGGCAAGATGTTGAGTAAGGGATGGTCAATCAATTCGGGTGTGGGATTCCCCATGGATTCCAAGGCGACAAGATTTTTAGATGCGTGGGTGTTGGCAAGCACAACCTCTAGTTACTTGGGTTAGTGAGCTTCTCATGGAGGATAAGTGTGAATGGAACTCTAGTTTGGTTTCATCCATTTTTTTACAGCAAGATACGGAGATAATTTTGCAGTTACCTTTTGATCCTAAAGGCAGCCAGGATAAATTGACTTGGCAATTTAGTAAGGGTGCGAAGTATACTGTCAAATCGGCTTATTTGCAACTGCAAAATACTAAACACCTTCTTGGACAGCAAGCTGAGAGTAGTTCATCTTGAGGTCTCAGGTACAATATGGGGAGGGCCACATGGAAATTGGTTGTGAATCCTAAATTGAAGATTTTCATGGCGCTGCTGTAGTGATATCTTGCCAGTAAATGCACAGTTATATCAACGTAGAGTTTAGATGAATTGCATCTGTCCTATGTGTTGTGAGGAGGTTGAAACGGTGGAACATGCCTTGTTTTCATGCCGATGTGTGCAGCCAATCTGGCGTTTTGCTTCATTGGGATGGCCTTTTACCATTTTATTCTCAGGTCGGTTTTTGGAGTGGTGGCAAGACATTTGTGTTCATCGGCGAGTTCCTTTCTGGGCAGAGAGGGCTCAATTTACGGTGTACATCCTTTGGCATGTATGGAAAAGGAGAAACTTGTGGGTGTTCTAGTAGGAATGGTTGGAGCCGCAACTTGTGCTTGGGTTAGCTCCACAGGAATGCCTGGAGTTTCGGCAATCCGTATTTGCGTTAGTCGGTGTTGGTGTGGATATTGGTACCTGAAGTGTTTGTACATTCTTTCTTAGTTGTTTTTATTATTGCCTTTTGTTGGTAGTTTGTGTTGATAGCTTTTGTTTTGTGTTAAGCTTGTGGTTGTATATATTTTGGGGTGCAAATAGGATTGGCTTGGTTTCTGCTGTTTCAGGACTAGGATATCTTTAGTTTTCAGAGGAAATGCTGCCAAAATTTCTTCTGGATGGAGGTGGTAATGCTGCATTCTCCAATATGGGTCTATGGTGTTCTTTTGTGGGATATCTAGGATAACTTTGTGACTTGTTGTCAGTCAGTTTTAGCCGATTTTGGAGCTAAGAATTGTCCTATTTGGGGGACCTTCCATGTACTTATTAACTCTTATGAAATTAATACAGGTCACAATTTTTTGGACAAAAAATAAAAAAATATTTTGTAATTATTAATTGGATCCTGTCCAAATTGTTTACAGCCCAAAAAAGTGATTAAAACATTCAATTAGTAATTGTTAATTGGATCCAACCCAAACAACTAGAAGCCCAAATTTAAATCAACCAAAAAGTCCGAAGTAGTAATTGGATTAGCCCAAATTTGCAAAAAAAAAAAAAACCTAAACTTTAAACTAACAAGTTTCCTATTTTCAAGAAAAAGACGACAATAAAAAAGTCCAAATTTTCAAAAACAAAAAGGCCCAAATATGCAAAAAATTTGTTTAAACTAATAAGTTGCCCATTTCCAAATAAAAAGGGTATAATAAAAAAAAGCCCAAATTTACAAAAAAAATGCTCAAATCTGTAAAACAATCAGTCCAAACTAGCTAACAACATTACAAAAAAATAAATAAATAATGTAATCGATACTCAATAAATACATGAAAAGATCTAGAACAAAAAAATATAGTAAAAAAGTTCAGCCATGAAACAAACGCAATTTAGCAAATCAACATTCTTAAAACCACCAATCCATAAACTAGCAACCATAAACATATATAATATGTAGAATTTTAGATCCAATCCATGATCATTCAAATACAGTTCATAAATGCAAAAAAAATGCCAAAAATGCATGATTGTCTAAATGAACAAATCCAATTTGAATAACATTCCTAAAACATTACAACTCCAAATCCAACATCCCAAAAGACCACAACCAAGCCAATAGACCACATTTGGCGTCAAATCTTAAACTCGAGAAGTGAGAATTGGAACAAATGATACACAAGCTCCCAAGTCCCAAGTCATAGAGAAAGTAAAGAAGACCAGTAAGAAGGAAGAAAGCACATCACATGTTAGTATTCATTTTATAAAATTAGTTAGGAAAATGAATAAACAATACACAAATTAAAATATGCACCAAACTTACTTATAAAATAGAATAGAATAGAACCATTTAGACTTTATAGTCGATCAATTACATTATAATCTCCCCCCAAAAGTAATTATGTCTGCGGCACAATGACAAATAGAAAAAGTTAAATATATTCATATAATACAAATATGATACATAAATACATTGTATAAATACTTTACCATCTTCAAATTTAGAGAGTTTCTCCAAATTTTATTCTACTGTCAATGGAGAACTAGCAACCCTCAACCAATATTTTGTATAAATGAGGGCTTGAATAATTCTAAAAGTCAATGAGCTCCTAAATGAATCTAAAACTCTACCCCCTATGCTAAAAGTGGATCCAAAGCTACAGTTGATATTGGAACAACAAGAACATCATGAGCCATCTCAAAAAGAATGGAAAAGCGTGCACTATTATCTCTCCACCAATAAAGGACATCAAAGCTAGTTCTTTTTGGCTCTCTTCCTTCTTTCAAATATTTTTCTAAACTTGATTTTGGTTCACCTACATCACATGCCTCTGATTTTTAAAACTACTCTTCATATTGAGTTGAGATTATTACCCTAGGTTCTAAATCGGATGACACTTAACCATCTACATTACCATTTGTGGACATGAAAGCAATAGAAAAAGTCAATGATAGTTTAGGGGGAGAAAATAATCTCTTATAATCATAAAAAAACTCAAGCATTGCTTTGTTTGTTCACTGAGTTCCGTACCCTCTTAAGTGCCATATAGCTTTGTCAATGTGAAAGTGGCATAAGCCATTTTCCACTTAGGGTCTATAACAGCGGCAATAAAAATTAATTTGTTCATATTTGTTATGTTTCCCTAATACTTGTTTAATTTCTCAGTCATTGAAGTTGCCATATTACTCATTAGTTTATCTTTACCATTCTTAAAAAAAAATTAACAATGCATCCACCTCACTAATATGACTTGGAAATTCATTAGATGTAACGTACTTAGTCCTAGAAACTTACATTGTGAGATGGTAAAAACTCTCCAGAAAAGAAGCTAATCTCTTTGCATTTTCCCAATCCATGTATGAGAGAAATCTAGGTCCATGATATGATTCTAAGCACTATTTCTTATGATAATTATTTTCACAATAACTTTCAAACACTTTAGAGTACCCCACGGCTGCACTCAACATAAGGTACGTGGAGTTCCATTTAGTGGGGACATCCAAACAAAGCTACCTCCTAATTTCCTACCCATCCAATGTAACTATGTCCTTGAATGTTTTCATTCTAGATGGAGACTCCCTTATGTACCTAATTGCTACCAGTATTGAATTAATGGACCCACTATATGCATTCAATCTATCCTGAACTATCAAATTCATAATAAGTACAATGCACCTAAGATGTGCCCACTTTTCCCCTAAAATGCTCTTGTTCCATGATGCAAGTTTCTTTTGCATGTATGAGATAGTTGTATCATTAGAGCTTGCATTTTTGACTGTGACGGTGAAAACATTATCTATTTCCCAATCCATCTAACAGTTGTAAATAGACTCACCAATATTAGAACCCTTATGACTAGTGATTGGACAAAAAAACCAATACATTTGTTCAATCCCCATTTATGATCAATGAAATGAGTAGTTAAACACAGGTAGTTGACTATTTGCAATGAAGACCAATCTCAATTTTGAAACAAATCCTACCACATGAAGACTTTATAGTGGACTTGAGTTTATCTTTTTCTGCTAAATAATATCATAACAATCCCTAGTCACTGTTATCTTTGAAGGAATTGAAAAATAAGAACAAGCCACATTCATCAAATATCTAAACCCCTTCCTTTCCACAAACCCGAAAAGGAGTTCATCAATTATAATCATATAAACTGCTCTTTTTCTAACGGCCTCTGGATCAAATTTTCAAGCCAATAAATAGCCTTTCATTTTTTCTAGAAATTTCATCTGATTCTCTATTTCCAACGGCTAGTTGTGTTTGTGTACTTTGGTTTTGTAAATTATTTGGGTTTTTGAGACATTTGGGAATGTGTGCAATCATAAATTTTCAAGATGTGCTTATTAAAGTATCAGATTTTGGATTGGAGGAGGCTTTGGTCAACTTCTCATTTGCTCATTGCTATCATGTTGTTCATGGTCTAGTTGCACATTTAATTATCATCAATACTCAAAATATTGATTTTAAGTGATGAATCATAGCTATCTATTTTGTAATTTATAAGAAATGAAAAAAATTATAACTAATAACAACAAATTAAGAATTACCTAAAAAGACCAAATTAAATAATAATTGTATAAACATAATTTGAAAAATTGTTAGGAGTTAAGAGAATAATTGACATTAGAGAATATAGAAAATTGAAGAGAATTGATAAATCTTGTGTCATGAAATGGTTATAGCTATTTATCTTTTTTTGTTTGTTTTTGAAAAATGGAGGAATGGATAATATATACCATTGATCAATAGTTAAGTGACTACTCCATCTTATATTCTTTTTTTTTTTAATTCTCATGCTTTGGTACCCTACCGAATTGTCAGTTTTAATTTGATTCAATTTTTAATTTTGGGACCATTGACCACAGTTGGTAGTCAGAACTAACTCTTTCTATTGTTAATGTTTTCTAATATTTTTCCTTCACTTATTATTTTTCTTGTTTCTTCCAACTTTTCCCTATTTCTCTTCCTTTTATTCTATTAACCTTACCTTTTTTTTTCTTTTATTATAAATCAAGAATATCTAACCTACTAATAATTACTCTATCAGAATGGGAGCTTGATTGAATTATTGAAAATAATTGCATATCTAACCACTTGATGTATTCAATGGGAAGAGAAAACACATCTAGGTTTTTTTTTTTTTCCGAAAACGATAGTAGATATATTGATAGAGTGGCACAAAGGCCAATGTACAAAGCCACAAGGGCTTAGAGTTTCGTGGCGTCGCAACTGAAAGCAGCGCTATAACCCACGAAAACAAAGGCCCGCAAAGGGGCAAAAAGCCCACGAGGGGCAAGAAAAAGCAAAATAAAGAAAAATAAAGAAAACCCGCACATGACGGGAAGCTAAACCCGCACTAGACGGGAAGGGAGACAACCTAGACGACCTAAGTTCAACCGCATTGAACCCCGCCCAAGACGGGAATGGTTGAGGACTTGGACAACCTAGGAACTACCCGAATACAAAAGTCCAGATATATCAGGACATTAGTACTATACAAAATTATATTACACTGAAGTGGCCCACTACACATGACCTATGATGAAAGAAACTACAACTTAATGTCTATCTCTCACCACGTGCCGTTGCGTGAAAGCCAATCTGCAGACGTTGAATAACAACACCGACGAACTCATGCCGTTGTGTGGAATCCAATCTGCATACGTTGAATAGCGCCGTCATCCAATTACTACCGCAAGCGTTGAATAGTCAGACGATTTTGCTACTACCGTTGCATACGTTGAATAGCGCTGTCACCCACCTACTACCGCAAGCGTTGAATAGTCAGACGATTCTGCTACTACCGTATGAAGAGACTGCAGTACCTTAAAAACAAAAAAACAACAACAATCCAAAAAAAAAAAAAAGGGAAAAGCGGCAACAGTGCGAAAATCGCACCGTTGCCGCACCTTCAATCGCCCCTACTAACTTTTTTGAAAGAAAAAATGGGCAGCGTGGCCCAGCGTTGCTCAAAACTTCACTTGCATCTAGGTTATTTAAGAGGGTAAAAAGTGGCGTTGCTCAAAACTTCACTTGCATCTAGGTTATTTAAGAGGGTAAAAAGTGGTGAGAATTTAACCTCCATAGCTACTTTATAATGGAAGGGAGTCTAATGGTTTAGTACTTAACAACTATACAAAAAATTTGTATGGCACTTTTTTTTGGAATGTTATGTTGGCCTTGGGATTCTATAATAGCAACCAAAAACTTTATCGAGATTTGGTTTTATTTCACCCTACTTGTTTTTTTTTTCTTCCACCCCTACTCTTTTTTTGTCTTGTAATTTTTACTTAGCTCTCAACAATCTTATTGTAGCACTTAATTAAAATAAGAATAGTAATCTTGAGAAATAAATATGTAGATATATGTATGGAATGTGATTGATTTTGGAATTTAGCTAACATTTGTAGTAAAGTCACTATTGTGTTAATTTTTATACAAATTTATGTCACTCACATGAAGTATGCAGTTATCTAGAATACTTCTTGAATACATATAGAAAAATTATAGTTGACTTTTTTGGGAATACAATTAGACTGCTATTTACACTCAAATTACCAAAGTCTTAGCTCTTATTCTTCTTACAAGTACATGAAATAATTATCATGCATATTTTCATCAACATGTACACTCAAACTATCATAGTCTCAACTAACTAATATCCTTGATGAGAGTCAAACTTACGTTTTTATTCCTTTAAATTTAACTTTGTTTTTATTGTATTTTCTATATTTTAATTACTTAGATTTATGTTTTTATATTTCTTATATTTTGTATGACTTTATGTATTGAGAAGTAAAATATAATGTGAAAACAACTAAATAAGAGTTTAGAGCAAAAAAATAGTTGGTGGAATTTGTGGAAGTGATCTCTCAGGCTACTAAGCTCCAATTTGGATTATTTGTAAAGATCTATAAATTTAAGAGAGATACCTTAAAATTTCATGTTGAGAACTTTGGCCAGTTCGACAATTATTGGATTCAAATGTTAGTTACAAAGAAATTGGTCCAACTTTGAGGCAAATGAACAGGTTATGTTGTGAGGGTCATATCTTGTGCTATGTTTTTGAATACTCAAGATAGAAATAGTAACTCTGATGTAGTGCAAAATCATTTTTCTGTAAATTCTAGACTTCTATTAATTGGAATAATTGTTCCAAATCAGATATTACATACTATAGCTAATCAAGTAGAACATTTGTCTACTAAAATACATTCAATTTCTAAAGAAAATCCCAAATTTCAGGTTTTTCAACTTTTATGGCCAATTTGGTGTCAAATTTTTTTAATTATTGAAGCCAAAATTAATATGTGATATGTATGTAATATTAAGACCAAATTATATACATGAATATATATAATTGTTTTGGTTTGGAAGCTTCAAATTTTCTGAAATTTTGGCTGGTTTGGAGTTTATGAATTTCTGGATGGTTCAAATTTTGGAGAATTTTTTTTGGTTAAAATTTCCTAAATTTTGGTTAATTCTGATTTTCTGAAAAAGGGGTTGTTTTAGATTATTGGTTTTAACCTAGTTTTGGTTTTTCTAAGTTGGCCAAGCTTCGAATTTTATAAAAAGTTTTTTTTTTTTTGGTTTGGTTGAAGAAAATAATATATGTTAAATTACATTGAGGGTCAAATTATATATGTGATATATAATTATTTAAGAATTTTAAGTTGATACCCAAAATCATTAATTATGATCAAAGGTTGGCGAAATGGAATATGTGATATTTCATGTTGTGGCTGAAAATATATATAAGATATAATTTTCATAAACTATTCCTCCTGATCATGGTTGGTCGAATGGAGGTATGTGATATTCCATGATGTGGCCAACTTGTACTTGTGTTCGAAAATTTTGTGTTTGGCTGAAAGGATATATGTGATATATCAAATTGAGGCCTAAAATATATATGATATACTATTCACAAATTTTATGATCGAAAGTTTTGGCCACATGGTATGAATATATAAGATATATATGTTGAACTGAAAATATATATATGATATATTACTCACTAATTCCTCATGATATATGTGAT
This sequence comes from Gynochthodes officinalis, assembly GCA_020080225.1. Taxonomy (NCBI): domain Eukaryota; kingdom Viridiplantae; phylum Streptophyta; class Magnoliopsida; order Gentianales; family Rubiaceae; genus Gynochthodes; species Gynochthodes officinalis. The sequence goes on from CM034622.1 coordinate 7,465,990, forward strand.
ATTTCATAAGATAGTCAAAAAATGTATCTTGACCCTAATTCTTCCATCCATAGGATATTATTTGAAACCCTAAAATTTTATTTAATAATAATTGTCATAAATTAATTAGATTAATATATTTAAGTGTTAAATATGAATAACAATTATATGTGACATGTACATTATATGATATTTGAACATGGTGCATAGTTATAGCCCTAAACCCAATGTGATTGGATATTTAGGAGCCGTTTGGTATAAACTGTGGGTTTAGGAATGGAATGGATTTGATAGAAGGAAAGGTTTGGAATGGAATGGAATGATAGTAATTATGCTGTTTGGTATTATTTCTGGTAATGGAATGAATTTGAAAAACCTTGTTTGGTTATGGAAGGGAATGGAATCAAAATTTTATGTTAGAATTTAATTTCTAATTTTGTTCTTCCTTTGAGATTAATTAATTATTAATTATAATATTAAATCAAAATATTAATCATAAATTACTATTAATTAATTTATAATAATTAATATGAATTATAAATTATAAATAATTCTAATAATTAATATTAATTAATTAGTTTATTTTAATAGTTTTTGTTAATTAATTTTTCTAGAATAGCCTTAGCTAATGCACATAATTCAACTTTTGCAACTTGCTTGTGGCTGTGATTGCTTGGATGCTTGGATGCTTGGATAGCAACTGCAGAATTACAAGCCAACATTAGTTTACTCACACTTTCTTTGTTTCTAATCTTGGGACATATCTTTTCTTTTCACTCATTTTCTCACATACAAATACACCACTTTATAGCTACAACAACAAATGGAGTACTATAACAACAAATGGCTACAACAACAAACACATCCCCCTTTTCTTTATAGCTACAAGAACAAATTGAGGACTATAACAACAAATGGCTACAACAACAAACAAACACCCCTTTTCTTTCTAGCTACAACAACAAATGGAGGATTATACTACAACAACAAACACACCACTTCTCCCAACCGTGGGTTACAACTTCCTACAAGAAGAAGTTTTAGCTAGGCTTTTGGCATATCTCAATATTTATGTAATTTTACAATTCTCTTATGTTGCTACTATATTGATTTGTGGTTTGGAAGTCTGAAAATTTGAATGATGGATATGCCTTCATTTTTGGTTTTATTACATATGCACCAATATTCAAGATTTCTTCAACTTCATCATTGCTCACAAAGTGTTTGAAAAAGTCCTAACACATAAATGAAGCATCAATTGGAAACATGATCTTCGACATGTCTTTTTTTTCATCCAAATCACATGCAAATAAAAATGAAGGTAAGTACAAGAACATATAACGATAAGAACATGAAACAAGTCGATTCGAAATCAGACTGCAGTCGATTTCAGAATTCAAGAACAATCAATTCTAAAATCGATTGTGAATTCGATTTCAGAATCAACAATGCTGAATCAAATCAGACTGCAGTCTGATTTCAGAATTCAGAAACAATGCTGAATTCTGAAATCAGACTGCTGCACTCGATTTGAATAGAAACAGTCTGAAATCAGTGCAGAGTCGATTTCAGAAACAATGCCAATTCTGAAATCGACTGCACTGATTTCGAATTCAGAACAATGCTTGAATTCAAATCGACTGCAGTCGATTTGAATTCGAAACAAGGCTGAATTCAAATCGACTGCAGTCGATTTCAGAATTGAAACAATCTGAATCAAATCGACTGCAGAATTCTGATTTCAGAATTCAGAAACAAGGCTGAATTCTGAAATCAGACTGCAGACTCGATTTGAATTGAACAAAAGTGAATTTAATCAGTGCTGCAGTCGATTTCGAATTCAGCAACAATCAATTCTGAAATGCAATCTGATTCGAGAAACACTGAACAAGGCTGATTCAAATTCGAGAATTTGATTGAATTTCAACAATGCAATTTCTGAATCGAAATCAAATGATTTCAGAATTCAGAAACAAATCTGAATTCTGAAATCAGAATTCTTCAGTCTTTCTGCAATCAGAATTCTGCAGAATTCTGATTTCTTCTTTCTGAATTCAAGAAATCAGAATTCAGCAAGAACTCATACAGACGGCCAACATAAAAGATAGGTTACTCCAAACCACAAACATGACCCCCACTCAAATCTCGTAAACTAACAACAACCAACACCCAAAACAGCCCAGCACAAAAACAAACCAACAGCACTATAAACAAACAGCTCAACAGCAACTTAGAACCGGATCCACTAAGCATAGCACCCTTAGATAAAATGCTAGAAAAATAGAAAAAATGAAGATGCTATCTTCACAAAATAAACAATTTCAAGCACCATACCACTTAAACAATACTACTAATTATCCAAGCATGCCAAAATGACATGAAACAAAAGATGAGCAAGCATCCTTCACAAAATATGATGCTTGCAAGCAATCATGCCAATTTCCGAATGTTCACTAATATACAAGCGTGCAAAATTGGCATGAACCAAAAGGATAACAAGTATTCATCACAAAATAAGTAGTTAAAGTAACAAACTCATGACATAATGCCGACGCATCTCGGCCGGAAGTCCGTAAAACACTTCAATCTTCTCTTTGTCCTTTCCTAGGATGTTGGCAGCCTTGAAAATGTCACCACTAGGGAGCTGAAGTTTGATGAGTTCGGGCACTACATCTCTTGTTCTTGTAGACTCGGCAACAAAAACTTTGGACTCTTCAGCTATTGCATTGCTTAACTTTTCCAAGTTCTTATTAAATCCCTCAACGAACTCTTGAAATTGCATATTTAACTTATCCATTTGTGACTCTCTATCATCTTGTGTGGTAGACTTTCTTCGTTTGGCTTGCATCGGTTGCTTCATCTTAGAGGACCTCTTTGAAGCATTGGTGTTTGTTGAGCTTGGGGTCGCACGTGAAGAGGTGTCTTCTTCATTTCCGGCTTCTTCGTCACTTGAACTTGATAAGCTCATTGCATTGCTTGCTCCTCCATCCTCTTGTGTTGGGCAGATCTCCATATTGCGTATAGCATCTCCAAAACTCTCTACTACAGCCCCCGTAGCCCGATCACGGCCATAAACCAACTCTAGTTGGTTCATATATGGAAACTGAAAATTCCACATGCCCCGTGCTTCTTTGTGTGTCTACAATGAAATGACAAAAAATATGAGGCAACATCATCGATTTGACATATTGTGAAAATCCATATAGAACTTGCAATTAAAATGAATTACCTGCTTATAATTATCAAACCATTGCCTTTCGCACTCAATCTTCTTATCCACATCATTCCAAGTACATCCACTCTCCCTACACATGTCATTAATGATATGGAATTTGGTTTTGAGCCATTTGATCTTGGACTCAATGTGAGGAGTGACTTGCTTTTGGAATTGCGGGAGTTTAGCTACAATACGCCTATGCACCTCCACCATGTAGTTAGCTTTGAATCCCCCGTCGGTCTTCCACTTGGGATCACAGGCAAGTTCTTGGAGCACTTGAATCAAGATTTGAACCTCTTCTTCAGACCAAAACACCTTGTTGCGCCCACGACCGGTTAGTGTTGAACTTTGGTCCATCTACGAATAATATGAGTTAAAATAAATTAGATTAGAACATAACATCAATAATGAATATTGAAGTTAAAATATACACGAATATAACATAGACACATCAATCATCTATATAGAAGTTAAAATACACAACAATAGAACAAAGACTCATCACATTCAATAAAAAATTACGAATAGTGGCAATTTCTCTAATACACAGAAGCATAAATCATTTCAACTAAATTACATAAACAATTAAAATCCACGCAAAGGTGAATTATGTGACAAACGCATAATCTAAGGACCTAGTCCAAATTATCATCTAACATAGTCCTTCTCGCCCTCCAATTATTGAACATCTCCTTGGCTAAATCATTTCTAAAGTTAGTCCACTCCTCGGATGGATTAATGGATGTGACATAATTTTCTTCAATTGGTCCATCTTCTTCTTCCTCTTGCAAAGGCTCCAACTCTTGTGGATCATAGGACATGGTCTTCCTAATAAGATTGTGGGGGAGACAAGAAGCCAAAATTATCCTCACTTGAGTTTCAATTGGGAAGAATGAAGGAGATGCAAGGATTTTCCATCGCCCTTTAAGTAACCCGAAACATCTCTCAATCACGTTTCTAGCCTTAGCGTGTTTCAAGTTAAAATACTCCTCAGCCGTACGAGGTCGGTGGCCTACAAACTCATTTAGATGATATCGTTGGCCCCGATAGGGTGCTAGAAATCCATCCGCATTGCAATATCCGGAATCTACCAAATAATAGCAACCTTCAATATAACAAATACAAATATGAGGTCAATTATTCAAGATAATATAACGAAGATTATATTATAATCATTATTAACTTGCATCATACCTTGGGGAACTCTAAGTCCATCCGGTCGACAAATGGCATCTCGAAGCACTCGACCATCATGTGCAGACCCTTCCCAACCAGGTAGAACATAAATGAATAGCATGTTGGGATCACATACCCCTAACACATTCGTTGCAATGTTTGCTTTTCTTGTCCGGTAGCGTGGTTTCTCCTCGGATGGTGGCGAAACTCTTATGAACGTCCCATCTAATGCACCTAGGCAACCCTTTCAATAAGAATAAACAAATATGAGGTCAAATAAGAATGCGAAAATGTCAATTTAAATATGTTGTTGTATGACGAATCTACCTTGAAACAACTCCACCGATCATTTTCACAACCTTATGTTATGGGTTCGGAGTTTTGTAGCAACACGGAGTGAAGTTTCAATATGGCTAGGAGAATACTATTAAAGTGGCGGCTCACGGTTTCACCACTCCGGTGGAAAAGCATCCCCATTGTTCTATTCTTCTTATGGTGAGCCAAAACATATATGAACAGAGCAACCATTTCATCAAGAGACATGTTTTTTGTATCACGTATACCTCCAATATCTCGTACCATCTCACACAAAATTTCGAATGTACGCCTATCCATCCGAAGCTCACTAATAGATACAGTATCCGACTCTTTGGTCAATTTAAACATCCAATATAACCTCCAATTCCTTCTCTCCTCTTTGGTTTGTCGAAGGGGATACATGATTTGTAAATTAAGTGCCACTAATTGCCTCCAAACCACATAAACCAAGTTGAAAGTAGCTACCATATATGCAAAAATTCGAATGTTGCGCTCACGTCTACGCCTTCTATTAGTTAGTGGCAATCTAGACATTGTGTTCTACATTTTCAAAACAAAAATGCACTAAACAATTACATAAATGTCCACTATTTATTTTGCAAAAGCGAGAAGAAATGATCTTGACCCCATAGTATACTCCAGCAAGCATAAAAATCCCATTTCAAAAACATTACAAGACAAAAAACAAGTGCTAAAATTACAATACAAGAACGAAAGTCCATTTAGTGTATTTCATGCTTCTAAAATTTAGCCCAAAAAATTCAATAGTAAAGCTAAAACTCATAAACCAAAAAAATAAAATTCAGCAACTGCATTATTGCAAAAAACAGTTAAAAAAAATAAGACAGAGGAGATTTGTCAAATGCTTAGTTCATTATAGTACAACAATCAAAACCAGCATGATGGGATCAACTAAGAATAATTCAAAACTCTTTGGAACTGGATTTGGCCTAATGAGTTCATCCATATCTAGCATTTCAAGTTTCAATTCAATGAACCGCAGCCTAGATAAGATATTCTCTTACCCTCCATATCATAAAACACCAAACCAGATTTTTTAAAAAGCACAAACAAGTAATTTCATCATTTAAAATGCAAAATATATTATGCCAACCAAATACAAGCCACTTAACAAGAATTGAAAGAATTATTCGAATTGAAAAATTGAGTGCAGATTAATTCAGATTGATAATTCAGATTCAGTGCGAATTGAAATTCAGAAATGCGAATTGATTCGAATTCAAATTAATTCAGTCTGAATTGAAAAATTAAATTCATTACAAATCTGAATTCTAAATTCGAAATTCAGTAGAATTCGAATTCAGTCAGAGAACTCTGAGTGATGAATTAAGATCATTACGAATCGAATTCGATTACTGAAATCGAAATTGACGAGTGCAGTGCAATTAATTCTCGTGAATTCAGTCTCTTGAATTGGAATTCAATTACGATCAATCGAATTCTTTACGAATTTTTCTGATTTCGATTGAAATCAAATTGACAGCACTCGATTTCAGAGAGAGATGGGGAAAAGGTTTCTACCAACTCTGGATTCTAAAAACGCAAAATTTCAACTCGCTTTCTACAAACTCTGAATTCTAAAAACGAAAATTTTCAACTCGTTTTCTACAAACTCTGTTACATCAACCAAGTGAAAAAGTTTATATCTTTATGCAGAAGAGAGAAATGGGATAGATACAAAGTCCAGGATTTGGGTGGACCTTGGCAACAAAGAACCAATATCCTCTACTGGGCAATGGCGTAGCAGATCCAGACCATATTCAAGTTTAAAGATTATTATAACAACCAAATAAAAAGAAAAAATCGTGGCATAACATCAAATAAACAAATGTGGCATAGGATTTTGGTGGACCTTGGCATTAAAGAAACAATATCGTCCACTAAGCAATGGCATAGCAGATTCGTTGTACCCAGTTTAAAGATTATTAAACAACCAAATAAAAAGAAAAAAACAATGGGATAGCATAGCAGATTCAGAGCTAACTTACAGTCTCCAGTGGGCAATCGCGCAAGAAAGTCTGGAATTTGTTGGAGAAATCGAAACCCTTTTCAAATCTGTAGAAAAATAGGAAGCAAGTTTGTGTTAATGTTGAGATAATCAAGCCCAGAGAAGAGAATATGATGGAGGGGATGTTTGATGAAAGGTGTCTCCGATGGACTCTCACCGGTTAGTCTGGATATGCTTTGGAGAGAGCAGTAGAGACAAGCAAGAAGGAGGAAGAGGAAGAAGAGCAGTACAGACAAGCAAGAAGGAGGAAGAGATGAGCAGAACCCGTCGCCCAAAGGCTTGTCTTTTTTTTTCTATTATGTTGAAACCCGTCGCCCTAAACCCAGCCCCCCTCCCAGGTTTCAAGAAAACCCTTATTTACTACCTTTATTCCATTCCAATCCAACCCAAACCCACAAACCAAACACTCATTTTCATTCCATTCCATTCCATTCCCCCCCTAAACCCACCAACCAAACACCCCCTTAATTTTGTATTGGTTTTGACTAAATATGACTTGCGTGTCATGTCTTGCTCTAATTTTTGGTTGTAAATTCTAACCATCTATCATAATCCTACAACAAAAAAAAAAACTATTGCTAACTACAAATCACAAGCTAGGTAATTTTTCTTATATGGCTTCAATTGGCATGATGCATATACAATCACCTTATCATTTTGAATTAAAATACATCACAAACTTGTGGAAAGGTAAGTACTAAAGCCAAAACCAATCTTTTCTTCAATTTTTGGAAACTGTCTTCACAAACTGATCTCCACTTAAATTTTGCCCATTTCCTAGTCAAATAATTTAAAAGAGTAGCAATCTTAGCAAAGTCATTGACAAACTTGTGATAGTAACTTGTTAAACATAAAAAGGTACGAATTTTTATCAAATTAGTAGGTCTAGGTCAATCTACAATTGTTTCAATTTTTCTTGGATCAACTACTACTCCCCCCCCCCCTCCCCCCTCTTTAGATATTACATGGCCTCAAAATTTAACACTTCTCAACCAAAACTCACATTTGTTAAATTGAGCATAAAGTTTCTTTCCCTCAAGATTTCTAATACCACTTTTAAATGATTCTCATATTATTCTTTTAGTGAGATATTCGGTGTGTGCAAAAGTGTGTCAAAATATAGCTTAAGCTCAAACAAATTTACACCTAAACCTCACTTAATCAATTGTAGTAAAGCTTAGGGATCATTCTCCACAGGGAAGGGGACAAAACCCGAATTTAAGTGCAGTTAATTGGTTGCTATCTATGTGTCCTAAAGCAATGACATGAAAGGCGATATTTAACTAATAAGCATGAAGAGAAGTATGCAAATAGATTGGAATACAAGATTCTAAATGCTAAGCTAAACAACACCATTGAAACAAGGATGGAAATACGCAATTGAGGAAAGAGGGTGATCCTTAGGTTCAATGCAAGGGTCGGCTACTTTGACTCCTAAGAGCAACCGAGTGTAGGGCATCTTAACTAAGTGGCTACACCCGTTCGCTCCGAATCTCCTTTCGGTCTCATCTGAATTATAGAATGAGGAATCTCCTTTCGGTCTCATCCCCACCTAGAGCACATTAGCGCCTATGGCTTCCACACAACTCTAATGCACAATTTTAGCCCTAGATGTTTTAGCCAACTACTTCACATTCCCTAGTTTAAGTGTTTAATCCAAGAAAGCCACCTATTTTTCACTCCATATCTCTTTTCGGTCTCAATGGAATTAAAGAATAGAATATCTCCTTTCGGTCTCACTTTTACCTTGTGCACACTAAAACCTATGGCTTCCACACAATTTTAATGCACAATTAAGCTCATATGGTAGTTGTTTCTTGTCTCAAACACCTAAATCTAGAGAATGCTAGGTAGTTCTTCCTACTTTTGGTCTAAGTTCATGTATATTCTAAAACACACACGAACACCAAGAACACACACTAAATGTGGCCACAATTCAATGCATGTCAATTCATTAAATACAAGTAGGAAGACTTCAATTAATGCAAGCTCATCACTCTACAACCCACAAGGAATCAAAATAAACCTAACCCATACATCAAACACCAAGAATCACCCAAGATAAATCAGCCTCTCATGGCTTCAAGCAAACAACAATCACAAGGAGATTTCACCATTGAAAGCATAAGAAATTCGTAAGAAATACTTCCCTTAATCAAAAGATTGGTAAATCCAACAAATTCCAACACTTAGCAAGCCAAAACAACTCCAAGGATTCCAGTTTCTCATAGCCACAAGAGGCTAAACATAAACCCTCAGTGAATTTCGTATTTCAGCTTTGGGGGAGGAAATGTAAAAATGTAAAAACTAATCCTACTTCCTAATTTCTAATTCTCCCCCCCCCTCCTTCCTATTTTTCTGCCTAAAATGGGGTATATATAGAAGTAGGGATGTTGGGGAGCAAATGTAGAACTTCAAAAACATCCGGGATGCGATTTGCAAATTTCAGAAATTCCAGTAGCGGTGACCATGGCGATGCAGAGACAGCGACGGTCTACTATTTGCTTGGGACCACCGCGGCGGTTGTGAATGACTGCCACGGCGGTAAGAAATTTCTGCCACCTTTCTTCTTTGGTTTTGCACCTTGTTCTGCTTTTGTCCAGTTTTGGTTCCTTTGCTTCTAGAATTTGAGAAAAATTCCTTCATGAAAGTTTTTTTTTTCTTTCTCAGCTTTCCATAGCATCTTCAATCATCTCATTTGGACATTTGTATCAAAAGTTATGAACTCCGGAAGATGATTGATTTTTCTCCCCTTTTCCTACAAAACAAACAAAAGATGAGAATCACAAGTATAATGTGATTCCTCTCATAAACATGGCATATCTCAATGAAATCTATGCAAAAGCTTGAAAAACACATATCTAAGTTTATGAATATTTGATTCTCATCAAATACCCCAAAACTTGAACCATTGCTTGTCCTCAAGCAATTTTCTACGCATGACAACAATATGTGGAATGTATTCATTGAGAACATGCACATTCAGATTAGCACCATGCATTTCCTTGATAATGGCAAGTACTGGCTTAATTAGGCATCCACTCGTTGCCCCATTCTACCGAATAATGCATATTGAGAGTTCTAAGAAATGGAAACATCTTAATGTCTCCGAGTTAGACAATTTTGGCACGTACTAATGCAATGCATGACCCTTTTCTTTCTTGTTTTTCTGTACTAATCTTCACACATTAAATGATGTGTGTGTGTGTGTGATGGAGGCAGATGTTCATGAACAATGCAATGCAAGAATTGAGTAGAAGTCACGAAATCATGCCACTAGTGTGCCCTAAAGTTGCATAGAAAAATTTCACTTCCTTGAAATCCTTAAGACTCTTTATTCCCTCTTTCCCCTAAGTTGTCATGCTACCATCTAGGCAATCTTCATCACATTTAAGCAACCATCGTGACATTATACTTAGGGTACTTCCTCACTCATTTACATTTTTTTTTATGCCAAGAGTTTTTCGGCTTTTTATACTTCTACCACTCATACGAGTTCACTTAAGGGACATCCCCTAAGAGCATTCTCATAGCGGAGTGGCAATTATTCAACAAAACTGTAAATCTCATAAGCAAGACTAAACGACAAGCTTAAGTCATCTTTCAAGTTTATAAAGTGAAATGCTGTGAATTTAGAGTGGACTAGGAGCACTACACTTACTCGCAACCGCGTCATAATTAATACACTACATCTCACAAACACCCCTCATTAACGTGCACTATGACAAGACCATTTAACATGCAAAACTTTCCTGAAAATACAAAGAATCAAAAGACATGCATAACACATTTCATGCCTACTCAGTCCAACATTTTTCTTCATTGACTAATGCTTTCATTTCGTTACTTCTCGCATGCATTTGGTCGGTAAAATGTTTCTTAAGTGGTGCATATTTTAGCCATTACTTGACAACCATTCAAAAGTTCCCAAAAACAAAACAAGCAACATCTTGAATATTTCAATGAAAGCCTCAATTTAAGCCAATTTCACCCATGGAATCTCATGTATTTTCTTCCAATAAACACCCCCAAACTTAGGTTACATCAAAAGCTTTAAGCTTCCACCCCCAAACTTAAGATGAGCATTGCCCTCAATGCGTCAAGAATGCATGGATGAAGGTGGGGTGGGTGGGAAAGAAGAAATACATGTTTTCGGTTGCAAAATTGTGAAATGACTTAAAGCATGTTGCCTCTTCGCACCTCCCCCAAACTTAAGATGTGTTGCACATTAAGTGCATCATTCACAACATTCAAGAAACTATATTAACAAAATTCACAAAAAAAAAAGAAATAAACTTTACCACTAAATGCAAAAAAAAAAACATAAAACACAAAAGAAAATATTCACAAACTTCATTTCCAATCTCAACTCAAGTGTCAAATCAACTACTCTTAATATCACAAGTTGTTCAAAGCAGTGAAAGAAGTCGTCTTCCCTGTAGCCCACATGAACTCAAGGTTGGCTTGGAGATGTCGGCGGTAGCATAGGAAAAGTTGGTGGCTCGCCTTGTTGTCCACTTGCCATGTATGTCATGAATGCCGCCTGGAATTGTAGAAAGTCCTGCATTGTGCTTTGAAGATCGCCTACGCGCTTCTCCAGCCTTTGAGTTGTGTTTTGAAGATCATGCACACTTCTCTCCAAACTACTCAGTCTATCTTCATCATCATGTCCCTCACCATCTTCTTCTTCATTGTCCTCCTCATCTCGTATGGCCATCCTACTAGACGACTCTGTTTGCGACCCCGCCCCTTTTTGGAAATCTTTGAACTTGAGGTCAGCTTTCAAAGGAATGCAATCCACGTGGTTGAAATTCCCGGTGATCTTTGCTGTTGTGAAGCATAGCCTTGTAATGAGCGACGGAAATCCCAATGATTGATTCTTTTTTGGTGAGTCAACGGCTAGATGGATTTCTGAATTTATCACTTTGCCAACATCGACTGACATGCCCCTACTGATGGCATATATCAGTAGTGCTCGCTTCCGAGCCACCTCCGAGTTCATGATGGTTGGCATTGATACGCTACACGAAGGCATTCAATAGCTTGGCCTTCGGTGTGAGCGAGTTCCGTTTCAAGCACTTCCAATTCGGGAGGAGGTGTTGCTCCCTTCCAGTCAATTCTCGTGTAATCTCTGCACTATCGTAGTCGGACTGCATGAACTGGGAGTATTCATCGTCGATAGCCGGAGGCAACTCAAACAATGCATTGATGGTTTTTGGAGAGAAGTTGATGGTGGTGCCATCATATTTGACCTTGTTAGACGCCGTGGTCGCCACCGAGAGTTCCGTATAGAAGTTATGGACAACTTCTTTATCTCCTTCGCCCAAGGATTGGCGTGCATCAACAAACACAAGCCAACCATGCCTCCGGACATAGGTGTCCAGTGGTGGCTCCACCGTTAGGTCGCGCTCCGCAACAATCGGGCGACCTTGCAAGGCATGCAAGGCGTCCGCCTTGACACGTTGCTCCGACGGCTTGGGTGGAGAAGTGGACGCCGAGGATTGTTTGCGTTTATCGGAGGTGCGCCTAGATGCCATTGGATTGTACCTTGAGTTTTTGGATGGATTTGGTGATGAGAACTTGTTGATTTTATGTTTAGAATGGAAATTTGATCACTTAGGCCAGATTGGATGTGAAGAAAATGGTAACATGCACAATTGGAATGCAAGGATTTGAGAGGAAGTTGGAAGAATAAAAGGAGTGAAATGAAATGAAGGAGGAAAAGAGAGGGGGGCCGACGAGTTTATACCCGTCGGCCTTAACCGCCGCGGCGGTTAAAATTTTCTGTCCAGAAAATTGCAACTGCGGTTGAAAATCTCTGTTAGCTCATTCTTTTCTTCCAAAATTTCCTCCTTTGTCCTAGTCCATGGAAACTACCACTCCTTTCCTAAATGCAAACTATATGCATCAACATTTATACTCAAAAGAACATGTAAAACTACATTAACCAACAAAACAAAACAAACAAAGTGAAATAAAAACAAAAAGGATATAGAAAAGGATACGCTTGGGTTGCCTTCCAAGAAGCGCTTGGTTTTAACGTTGCCGGCTCGACTCAATGCATTGCCTCACATTTCAACTTATTCCTTGCTTTTGTAACGGGCATGTAAACATGGTTATCTCCGGATCTTCTGGGGTTATGGAAATCTGGTTATATCCAGAATAACCATCTCAGAAGCAATAGAAGAGGCATTCGGCCAATCGATCGAGGAGTTGATCAAGATACGGCAGGGGGACTGGGCTTACCCACTTGCCATCCAAAATAGGAAAAATTATCCCAAAGTCCAACAGCTTGACCACTTCTTTCTTCACAACCTCCATCATCATCGGATTCAGCCTCCTTTGTCTTTCCCTCACAGGTTTGGCATCCTCTTCCAACAACATTTTATACAAGCAAATTGATGGACTGATACCCTTAATATCCGCAATGGTCCACCCAATGGCCTCTTTGAAAATGCTCAACTCCAAAAGCTTTCTTTCTTATTTAGGTTCCAAAGAAGATGATATCTCCACGGGCAACGTCTCATGTTCCCCTAAAAATGCGTATTCCAACTGAGGGAGTAAGGACTTCAACTCAAGCTTGGGCGGCTCATTGACGGACGGTTTTAGCTTATCTTCACCACTGGCCACTGGCAACACTTGGTCGACTTCTACCACTTCAAGTTCTTCCCCTGTTATTTCATAAATGAACTCATCTACAAAACAATTCTCAACCATCTCACAAAGTTGTCCATCTATTCTCTTATCCTCTTCATCAAACTCAAGAGGAACGTTGGAAGGAATAATTACCCCCATTGCTTGGGAGTCAAGACACCACCCCTCTTTTAGAGTTTCACCCACACATTCATGAACCATATCTACCCGGAAGCATTCTAGATTACCCCTTGGGTATTTCATGGCATAATTCACATCAAACACAACTTCTTCTCCATTGACCCGGAAAGTGATGGTTTTGTCCTTCACCCCAATGATTGCATCTCCGGTTGCTAGGAATGGTCGTCCAAAGATTAGGGGCACCTCCTCATCCTCCTCTATATCTAACACTATGAAGTTCACCGGAAAAATGAACTTGTTCACCCTCACCAACACGTTTTCAAGAATACCACTAGGCTTCACCATAGATTTATCCGCTAGTTGAAGAGTGATTTGGGTCTCTTTCATCTCATCCCCCATGCTAATATTTTGAGCTATAGAAAATGGCATTAGACTCACTCCCGAGCCTAAGTCACACAAAGCTTTTGAGAAATGCCTTGCTCCTATGTCACATGGGATGGTGCAGCTTCCAGGATCCTTCATCTTCCTAGGAATAAGCAAATCTTTGCGTATGATGCAACTGCACTTTTCACTCAAGGCGATCACCCCTTCATCTTCTAGCTTCTCCTTGTTTGAAATCAACTCCTTAAGAAACTTGGAGTATTTGGGAATGTTGGTGAGCAAGTCTACCAAGGATATGTTCACATGGATTTTCTTCATCACCTCAATGAACCTCTCAAAGTGCTTGTTTCCTTCAACTTTCTTCCTTGGTCTAAGCGGAAATGGAGGTGGTGGTGGTGGTATGTCTTCAAAATTGTAAGGGCTAGGTGGCTCTTTTCTTCCTTTGTCCCGACCTCCATTGCTTTTCTCTCCCTTAGGTGCAACTTCACCTTCTTGATTTTCTTCTAAAACTGCCCTTTCCATCTCAGCTTCTTCATGGGCCATTCCATCCTCTTTAACCTCACTTCCTTCTGGCACCAATTTTTTTTCACTTCTAAGGGTTACTGCCTTGCACTGCTCCCTACCCTTGAGGTTGACTTCGGTATCACTTGGAAGCGCGCCCATGGGTCTCCGGTGAATGTCATTAGCCAGCTGCCCCAGCTTCATCTCAATATTCTTCATTGTGGTCTCATGCAAGTTCAACATCATTGAATGGTCCTCTAAAGTCTTCTCCGTCCTCCGCGTGGGACTTCTCACATCAAGCTGGATTTCTTCAAGCTTCTTCATCATGATTTCCTCAAAATTCGGTTTTCTGTCCGTGGGATTATTCATTTGATTCCCAAAACCTGGAGGTTGCCTTGATGTATTAGAAGACGATTGGCCCGAATTGCCCCAACTTTGATTGCCTTGATTGCTCTAATTTTGGCCACCTTCTTGGTTGTTCCAACCTTGATTTCCTACTTGATAGCTGCCCTTGTTGCCCTAATTTTGGTTGAAATTTCCTTGCTGCCCAAAATTCTTCATGAAGTTGACGGGTTCAGTCCTAACCAAGTCACATTGATCCATATGGTGGTCTCCTTTGCAAAGTCTACACATTAAGACCGGCTTCCCGTTCATCTTTGCCTCCCATGAATTAATCCTGTTAGTTAGTGCAGCCAATTGAGCACTAATGTTTGTGCCGGCATCCATTTCTAGGAATCCCCCTTGTCTCTTTGGTGGCAACTTTCTTGTGTTCGGCCATGAGCAACCGTTGTCAGCTATCCTTTGGAACAAATCTCGTACGCCTTGGACCGACTTATCCTTCAATGAACCCCCGGCGCTAGCATTCACATTGCTTCTTGATTCCACAGTAAGCCCATTATAGAATACCTGCAATTCATAACCCTCCTCCATCATGTGGTTTGGGCACCTTCTTAACATTTCTTGAAACCTTTCCCATGCTTCGCCGAAGCTTTCTCCTTCAAACTGCCGAAACTGGTGGATGGCCATTCTCAACCAGTCCATCTTCGAAGGGGGGAAATATTTCATGATAAACTTCTTGCACAGCTCCTCAAAAGTCGCAATTTGGTCACCATCAACTGCATCATACCATGACATGGCGTGACTGCGTAGAGAGAATGGGAAAAGGATCCGCCGAATGGCATCTTGTGGCACATTATTCAGCTTAAAGGTGTTGCATAGGGTGAGGAAAGCCTTGATGTGTGCATTAGGGTCCTCATTCTCCAATCCTTGAAATATTGCTCCTTGCTGAATCAAACTAATGAGTTGCGGTGGAATTTGGTAGCTCTCAACTTCAACCGGGCAAGCACCTACACGGTTGTTGAACCTCGGCTCAAAGAATTCCCCAAACAACCGTCCTCCTTGTTGTTGTCCTTGTTCAGCCATTGTGTTCGGTTCCACTCTTCTTCGTTCTCTTCTCAAGGTATTTTCGAGTTCTAAATCAATGGTGAATTCCACACGTTCTTGAGATCGAGTGCGGGGCATGCACCACAAAATAAGGAATCATGTACCTACACAAAAAAGAAAGCTAAAAATGAAAATATACACAAACAAAAACACAAATAGGTTTTTTCTAAATATATACAAAAACACAAAACTAACAAACAATTAGAACACTTAAAAACTTAATTCCGTTGCCCTTCCCCGGCAACGGTGCCAAAATTTGGTGAGCTATTCGGTGTGTGCAAAAGTGCGTCAAAATATAGCTTAAGCTCAAACAAATTTACACCTAAACCTCACTTAATCAATTGTAGTAAAGCTTAGGGATCATTCTCCACAGGAAAGGGGACAAAACCCGAATTTAAGCGCAGTTAATTGGTTGCTATCTATGTGTCCTAAAGCAATGACATGAAAGGCGATATTTAACTAATGAGCATGAAGAGAAGTATGCAAATAGATTGGAATACGAGATTCTAAATGCTAAGCTAAACAACACCATTGAAACAAGGATGGAAATACGCAATTGAGGAAAGAGGGTGATCCTTGGGTTCAATGCAAGGGTTGGCTACTTTGACTCCTAAAGGCAACCGAGTGTAGGGCATCTTAACTAAGTGGCTACATCCGTTCGCTCCGAATCTCCTTTCGGTCTCATCGGAATTATAGAATGAGGAATCTCCTTTCAGTCTCATCCCCACCTAGAGCACATTAGCGCCTATGGCTTCCACACAACTCTAATGCACAATTTTAGCCCTAGATGTTTTAGCCAACTACTTCACATTCCCTAGTTTAAGTGTTTCATCCAAGAAAGCCACATATTTTTCACTCCATATCTCCTTTCGGTCTCAATGGAATTAAAGAATAGAAGATCTCCTTTCGGTCTCACTTCTACCTTGTGCACACTAAAACCTATGGCTTCCACACAATTTTAATGCACAATTAAGCTCATATGGTAGTTGTTTCTTGTCTCAAACACTTAAATCTAGAGAATGCTAGGTAGTTCTTCCTACTTTTGGTCTAAGTTCATATATATTCTAAAACACACACGAACACCAAGAACACACACTAAATGTGACCACAATTCAATGCATGTCAATTCATTAAATACAAGTAGGAAGACTTCAATTAATGTAAGCCCATCACTCTACAACCCACAAGGAATCAAAATAAACCTAACCCATACATCAAACACCAAGAATCACCCAAGATAAATCAGCCTCTCATGGCTTCAAGCAAACAACAATCACAAGGAGATTTCACCATTGAAAGCATAAGAAATCCGTAAGAAATACTCCCCTTAATCAAAATATTGGTAAATCCAACAAATTCCAACACTTAGCAAGCCAAAACAACTCCAAGGATTCCAGTTTCTCATAGCCACAAGAGGCTAAACATAAACCCTCAGTGAATTTCGTATTTCAGCTTTGGGGGAGGAAATGTAAAATTGTAAAAACTAATCCTACTTCCTAATTTCTAATTCTCCCCCCCTCCTCCCCCCCCTTCCTTCCTATTTTTCTGCCTAAAATGGGGTATATATAGAAGTAGGGATGTTGGGGAGCAAATGTAGAACTTCCAAAACATCCGGGATGCGATTTGCAAATTTCAGAAATTCCAGCCGCAGATGACTGCCGCGGCGGTCTGCAACGACCGCAGCGGCAGTCTAGTATTTGCTTGGGACCACCGCGGCGGTTGTGAATGACCGCCACGGCGGTCAGAAATTTCTGCCACCTTTCTTCTTTGGTTTTGCACCTTGTTCTGCTTTTGTCCAGTTTTGGTTCCTTTGCTTCTAGAATTTGAGAAAACTTCTTTCATGAAAGTTTTTGCTTTCTTTCTCAGCTTTCCATAGCATCTTCAATAATCTCATTTGGACATTTGCATCAAAAGTTATGAACTCCGGAAGATGATTGATTTTTCTCCCCTTTTCCTACAAAACAAACAAAAGATGAGAATCACAAGTATATTGTGATTTCTCTCATAAACATGGCATATCTCAATGAAATCTATGCAAAAGCGTGAAAAACACATATATAAGTTTATGAATATTTGATTCTCATCATCTTTCATTTTTGAATACACCAAAATATCATCAATAAAAATCACCACAAACTTGTCCAATTAAGGTTTGAATACCCTGTTCATTAAGTCCACAAAAGTAGCAAGAGCATTCGTCAATCTAAAAAGCATGATAAGAAATTCATAATAGCCATACCTTGTCCTAAAAGCACTCTTTAGGAAATCCTTTGGTTTAATTATGATCTGGTGATATCTTAAGCACAAGTCAATCTTGGAAAATACTTGAGTCCTCTACAATTGATCAAAAAAATAATCTATTTGAGGAAGTGGATACATATTCTTGTTGGTTATCTTATTCAACTCCCTATGACCAATACAAAGCCTCATACTCCCATCTTTTTTCTTCACAAACAATACCAAAGCCTCCCACGAAGGCACATTAGGGAAAATAAATTTGAAACCTAAAAGTTCTTGAAGCTGCACCTTTAGTTCTCACAATTCCACAAGTGTCTTATGATAAGGTGCTATATGTTGGATTATACCCTAAGAACCAATCATATGATGATGGTTTAGGCATAAATTGTATCATACTATTCATAATTAATGGCAATGATTATTATGTTTATTTCTATATCTACATTTTATGAATAAATATAATAATATCCCAAGAATTTAATTATTCTAAAATTATCCCTAGTTAAGTATTATTATTAAATGGGACAATGATAATGCATTAAGACTAGTATGTGTAGTGACTGATGAAATGTGTCATGATATAAGATATCAAGTCAACACATAGGTACATGTTAGAGAACTATGTACTGGATCGACCCACCATGAGAAATGTTAAATGGGTTATTATATGAAGTGTCATAAGCATTTCCCATAGTGACAATGGTGTAAGTGATCCTTAGACATGAGGTCACTAGAGATTCCAACATGAGAAGTTGTATGTTTTGATGCTACTAAACGTTACTCGTAACAAGGTGAACTATAAAAGTGGCAATTGGATATGTAATGAATCATGTAGAGGGATGTTGAGTAATCAAGATAGGATTTTCCCCGTCTATATAATGGGAGTGATATCTTTGGCCCCCTTGATCAAGTGAGACCATAAAATGCATAGTCGTGTTCAAATGAGCCAATCTGTGATATCGAGCTCATTTGTTTGGATGTGTCTACTTGGGGATCGAAGAAATGTAAAGATTGAACTATGTGAGTGTGACATGCTCCATGGCTCATGTTCAATCAAGATATCTAGGGCAAAAGTATTGAATTACACGGTAACATTTATCACAAGAAAAGTAATGTCGAATTAGTAACATTCTTATAACTTGGGTAGCATTGATGCATTGCTAGACACCGCTCAATGCCTATGGCATAAAATAGATTTTATGTCATTGACAATGTTATAAGAACCTATTGGGTTGTACACTTAGATCATATCCAAAAGAAGTGTAAAATTAATGTGATGAATTGTTGGTTAATTTAAGAATTCTATTACGAATAGGACTCTATAAGGTTTCCGAATTAAATCAGTATTTGGTTTTGGATTCTAAATAGTTTTGGTTTTGTGTTAATAAGTTTGAAACAATTTTGGATTTATTAATTCATGAGAGGGATAAAAATTAGAAAGAAAAATAAGAATGGGATTCTTGTTTTGGCAGTTAATCAAATTTAGAAAGTTCCAAAAAGGGATTAGAACTTGTAGTTCAAGCAAAACTCTTTAGAAGAACTTTTACCCTAATATTTTTCTATATATTTGGACATAAAGTTTTAGTAGCCTCCAACAGAACTTGAGAATCAAGAGTTCATGTTTTTTCTGCATAAAACAAGCCGAAGCTATTTTTCTTGGAGAAAGAAAAATTCGGCAGAAAATTTTCAGCCAAAAACCCAAACCTCTCTTCTTGTTTCAGCAAAATCTTTTTGGCCCTTTTCCTTGAGAAGAATAGCAGCCAAATTTAAAAGAACACAAGGAGATTTTCAGTTGTTCTTTGGGAAAAAAATGGCCGCTTCTTCTATGTTAAAGAAACAAGAAAAACCGAAGCTTGGAGAAGCTTCAAACTAGAAAACCGAAAGCAGAATTCTTAGCTAGCACTTTCGGATTTTGCTACTTCTCTTCTTGGGTTAATTGTGTGAAAATTAACTTGGAACTTGGAGAAAATCATGTGGATACCATAGAGGCAAAGCTCCATTGGGTTTTTCTGTGATTTGACAAGTAAAGTTTTCACAAGAAATTTCAACCACTATTGGTAAAGGACTTAAAGGTAAAACTTTTCATGACTGGTTTGAAATCACTTCATAAGGATCCTTGGAGGAATTAAAAATTTTAAAATTTCACTACATGTCATATTGAGAGATTTGAGAAAATAGCAGGTTGACCAAAGACATTTGCAAAAATAGCAGGTTGACCAAATCATTTGCAACAATAGCAGGAGGACCATAAAAGCGACGGGAAAATACCGAAAAACCCCTGATACAATCCAAGTTCATCGTTTAACTTCATGTCACCGTTCTGCTGCCATTTTTTCATTCTTCATGGATTGAACAGCCCATTTCCACGGTGCGTACATGAAGTTGGATTTCATGACCGACGAACAAACAACTTGTTTGATTTCGCCGTCGGCTAATAATAAAAAATGTAAAATACATCCCGACCGAGGAACAAACAAAATCCCGACGTCTCAAACTGGCAATTGGATATTTGAAGATGGCCGAAGACTTATTAAGGTTCTACGACAAATAAGGAAGGAAGTCGGCATCTGTTGGACGAATAAACGATAATTAGTCGATGTTTCGTCGAGAGGTTAACCGACTTGTAGACGACATTATGTCGAGGTTTTATACGAGGTTTTAGTCGAGGTTTTGTCGACATTTTATTCGAGGTTTAGTCGACATTTTAAACCTCGATGAACATATTACATCTTATTGTGAATGACATCTTATTGCTGTTGGATAAATCGAGGTGTGCTATTTTATTTGATATTGAAATAAAAGAAACTAATATAAGTCCATCAACATCTACTGGTAGGAAAAAATAAGGTTTTCTACTGTTTTGATTTGTGTGTTTTGTAATACAATGAGTCAGAGAGAAGGAAGAAAAAAACCAACAAGAGTCATAATATTTTGGAGCTTGTCTTCATATAGAGCTTCATGCATTTTGTTAAACAATTTATAATTTTTTAAAACAAGTACAAATTAAGAGGCTTTAGCACAGTATCTCGTTATTTCCATGTGTTTTGTTTTTCATTTTTTAACATTTTTATCACATATTCTCGATGGTGTACAGAATATCATGCGCGAAACGAGCGGATTTTAACACTTAAATATGTCGATTGTCGACAGAAACTACTGAAATGTCAAATGAGTATGTGTTTTATTGATAAAACATAATACGGATAATGAACTGTAACTATTCATTACATCAAACAAGATAGTGTCAACAATTTTAGTCCCTACAAACTAATTGATTTGTGCACGTTTGCCGGTTGTGTATCCATGTCCTAGCGACCACAGTTCTTTTCAATTTTTTTCTCGCCGGTTGAAGGAATTCTCTTTTTCTTGGGCCGACCACTCTTAGCCCTTGGTTCTGGGGGTGATAGTTGAATGGATAAAATTTCTTCAGGCACAATCCAAACCTTAGGATCACCAACGGGCATAATAGGCTCCGCATAAGCGCCTGTAATTGCAGCAGTGTGATAAAATTGCGAGCATAAGGTGTAATTGTCAATTTGACGGCGTCGAGCTGCAGCTAGTGCATGCACACATGGGAGTTGATCCATATCAAACACTCGACACGTGCATGTCTTTTCAAACAAATCCACTATAGCTGTACGGTTTGCAATATCCCTTACACACCATCTATTCATATCGACCGGATCAACAACATAGGATTGTGCTTCTCTCATCCTTGATCCTATTAACTCTTCACAGTATGGGGTGGTCATTGTGTTGATTTCGCAGGCAGCTGTACGCCTATCGTGAAACCATCTTTGGAGTGTGTTACGGATGTAGTCCACCAAGGAATGAATGGGTAATTCGCGGGCATCTTTCAACAGTGCATTTAGACATTCAACAATGTTGGATGTCATTATTGTATAGCGTCTCCCACCAGAATGTGCCCTTAACCAACGTTCAAGCCCCACCTCTCTTAAATACTCGCCAACCCGTGGATTTTGTAGTGAAATAATTCCAAACATCTCATTGAATTCAACAATAGTGTAAGCCTTTGCAGCCTTAAAGTATAATGGGATCAAGGCTTCTTGTTTGAATTTGGATTTGAGGCTGTTGCTTAGATGATAAATACACGCTCCATGGAAGGAATTAGGGAAAACGTTGGCAATACCTTTGGCGATGCTCTTATGTCGGTCAGATACAAATACCAACCCATCCATATCGGAGCCAATTGCAATCTTTAACCTCTCGAGAAACCACTCCCACGATGCGTCATTCTCTGAATCAACTATTCCCCAACCCACAGGATATACTTGGTTGTTACCATCTATGCTAGTTGCAATAAGTAATGAACCGGGATATTTTCCCTTCAAGAAGCAAGCATCAACGGCAATAACTGGCCGCATGTGCCGTTGGAATCCACGGATCGATGCACCAAATGCGAAAAATAAATACTTGAAGCACCCATCTTCTTTTCGACATACTTCAACAACAGTTCCCGGGTTCAACTCATTCATCACATGCAAATAAGATGGAAGTATCCGATACGAATCCTCAAAACTTCCTCGAACTTCCTCCAAAGCAGCTTTCCTTGCGCGCCACGCCTTATTGTACGTTATGTTAACACCCAACTCCGAGCGAATATCTGAAATAATTTCCTTCGGCCTATACGGCCGATATACATCTGTGTACTTACATTTGATCCATGAGCCAAGTACATCTCGGCTGGCGTGCTTATGATCACTTTGGACCAATGATGATTTGCATGTATGGTTGTTAGCATATTTTGTGATCTTCCAGGCTGAAGAATTCCCAACGGCAGCTGCATTCAACATCCAATTGCAATTTTTGTCCTTACACCTCAGGTACCAGAACTGCCTATTAGCCCTAACAACCTTCCACTCGAAGAAATGCTTCACGGCCAACATGGACATTCTCATGAACAAATGCCGCCTAGTTTCGAACACATCTTTCACTGCAACATCAACCACTGCAGCCAATCGATCAGAAGACGTACCACAATCCGCATGTGATGACTGCGTCACGGTAATGGTCGGCAAATTTCTTGAGACGATCCTGTTTGTTTCCTTCTGCCCTGTTCCCACGGGAACTCTTTGTTCATCTTCTGAGATAAACATTCCCTCATCACGATCATCCTTCTCATCACCGGCGTGAGGATCTTCAGCCGGTATGCAAAGGATGTTGTCATCGATTAGTCTTGTATGTATGACATCGTCCGTCCTGGCCGGACAAACAGAGCTGCAATGATTAATTGGCGAGTTGCTAGCACCGAATTCATCTTCCGTCGTGTCACCATCTCGAACGGTGACACATAATGGTATCCTTGCATCACCCCGCTTAATAATCTCATTCAAAAAACATTGGACGTGGTGATCATTTTTTATAGGCAACACCGATATCTTGGATAGGTACTTTGGTAGGTACTCGATCACCAGTTTTGGTGTGATCTCCGAACCTAAATCCATTATGCCTACGATTTGATTCATCATTTCCAAGAAGTTCGAGTCTTCCTTCAACAAAATGGTTCCATTATGCTATTTTCCTGCTTGGATTTCTCGTCCGGTTTGAGTTGCCTCAACAATAGGGAATGTATGATCTGTTTGCACCAGAACGTATGCTCGTGGTCAAGAGCAATTTCAGCAAGACAACTCTCCCTTCGAAGTATTTCCTTTTGCGTCTCTGTCAATTTCGACCGGATCATCTTCATATTGGCTTCATAATAGCAATATTACGATACCTGAGCGTTGAAAAACTCTCCCTGAACGACCATTTGCGCCTTCAAATGTCCCTACACAGTGCAATGTCAAATATGTTCAATTATTGCACATAGTCACTCTCACCTTTTACTATGAAACATGGAATATATGCATTCACTGTAATTAGGCAAACTATAAATTTTACAAGTTTTGGGAAACAGAATACGGATTATATACTTGTTTGATACGGAAAATTGGGACATATTAACTTTATGATTTCTGTCAACACCTCGGGAAGATTAATTCTAAGAAGTTGTTATTTATAATCAATTTATTCGAAGGCCATTCATAAACTAAATACAATTATACACTTAGATTTGTTGCATCACCGTGGAGGTGTTGGTTTGTTTGTGTGATAGATTAGATCGACACTTGGTCGAGGATTTTTGTGAAATTAACCAAATGAAAGTTTAGAAAAAATATCGCACATTACAAAGCAAAGAGATATAGATTAAATCGATACTTGCTCGAGGATTTTTGTCCACTCTTTGATCGATGCTTTTTCACGACCCTTTGCTCGACACTTAGATCGATACTTGATCGAGACATATTCAGTCGGCATACAGTCGACTCATTTGTTCGAGACTTAGTCGAGGTATTTTGGGCATTCAGTCGACACTTGTTCTCGCCTAAGTGTTAATCAGTAACATGGTTCTCGAGTATTTTGTGGACAGTTTTTGTGTGTTTCAAGTAATAAAAAAACAGTATTTCAACGGTATGAAAGGGTTTAAACATGTGCAAAACCCTAAAAACTATAACAGCTTCTAAACGAAATGCGCGGCAAATACACAAAAATGAGTAACCAAGCACTATGATTTCTAAACGTAACAAACATGAAGCAACATGTGAACTAACCTTCTTCTTGTCCTTAGTCGGCTTCTCTGATGTCTGCTCCATTGCGCCAACTGCCGGACGTCCACCTCGAGTACGTGCCATTTGAATTGCAATGCTTGAATATGGTGTAAATCGTGGATTTAAATGGGTTATCAAGATCAGAGAATGACAAACGGTTGAAAAATGTTACTTCCGTGTTCTTCTGCGTCGTAAGTGATGGTGGGAGAACGATCAGTCGAGAGAATACGAGTGGGCGCGGTTTTCAAATAATAATTTCGTCAATTTTTATTTATCGCCAAAACATCTACTAAAACGTCGATTATTAATGTCGATCAAACCTCGAATAAACGTCGACTAAAGTCTCGATTAAAGTATCGATTAAAGTCTCGATTAAAGTCTAGATTACAGACTAAAATGTCGACTAAACGTTAACCAAACATCGATTTAATTCTCGAATAAATTCGTTTATTCGTCACATGCCGTCATCCAACAGATATATGTCTGCAGAACCTTAATAACTAACTCTTCGGCCAGTTTCAAACATCCAATTTCCAGTTTCATACAAGTGGATTTTGTTTCGTCGTCGGTCGGGATGTAGTTTACATTTTTAATTATTACCTACGAAATAACCTGTACGTGGATTTGATTTCATGTACGCACCGTGGAAATGGGCTGTTCAATCCATGAAGAATGAAAAAATGGTAGCAGAACGGTGACATGAAGTTAAACGATGAACTTGGATTGTATCAGGGGTTTTTCGGTATTTTCCCGTCGCTTTTACGTTCCTCCTGCTATTGTTGGAAATGACTTGGTCAACCTGCTATATTTGCAAATGTCTTTGGTGGAGCTGCTATTTTCTCAATTCCTCCTGCCATATTTGATTCCTACAGTGGTATCAGAGCCACTTACAAAGGCTCAAATTGTTTTTATGTGAAAACATATTTATTTTCTTAAATTGTTTATGAATAAGCATTATGAAAATTTGGATTATGTGAAGTTGTTCATTAAATTTGAATTTGTGAAGTTGTTTATTAAACATATATGATATGTTTATGTTTATTAAATCAATTTAGGGTATGCTTTAATGTGTTATTGCTTTAATTTATATATATATATATATATATATATATATATATATATATATATATGAATATGCATGGAAGAACCAAAATTCAGTTTTTCTAGAATTTTATGTTAAGCTTCAGGTTTCTCAAATTTTCTTGAGTTTCGATTTTTATAAATTTTGTTAAAACTGAAAATAATATGTGTTGAATTGTATTGAGGCCAAATTATATATATGATGTATAAGATTGGCTTCGTATTTTTGCTAGAAAATTTGATCAAGTTCGATTTTTGTGGTTGTGCTAGTTTCGGTTCTTTTCAGAAAACAAGTTTTGGCTTTTGCATTTTAGAAGGCTAGTTTGGTTTCAATTTCAAATTTTGAGGCCAAAATTAATATGTGATATATATATAATATCATGGCCAAATTATATATGTGATATATAATAGTTCCAACTTGAAAGTTTCGGGTTACTGAAATTTTGGAAGGCTTAGATTCCTGAATTTTGAATGGTTCAATTTTCTGAATTCCTTTTAGAATTGCACATTATTTGAATTAGTTTGTGACTGGAAAAATTTAATATATATGATATATCAAGTTGAAGCCTAAAATATTTGATATATTATTCACAAATTTTCAATGATCATGTTTGGCCGAAAAGGAATACATATGATGTGTTTCATCTTTGGCCGAATTAAACATAGCTTTGAAGTTTGTGTATGGCCGAAAATATATGAGATATATTTTTTTCACAAATTTCTAATGAGCTAGAATGATCAAATTTTGTATTTTAAATCCGCCCCTTCCATGCATAATGTATTATTCGAAGCCCAAAAATTTGATTTGATAACAATTGTCATAAATTAATTAGATTAATATATTTAAGTGCTAAATATGAATGCAAATTATTTGTGACATGCACATTATGTGATATTTGAGCATGGTGCATAATTATAGCCCATAAACCAATGTGATTGGATATTTAATTTTGTATTGGTTTTGACTAAATATGACTTGCGTGTCATGTCTTACTCTATTTTCTGGTTGTAAATTCTCTTCTCATCTAACTCCCCTCGAATGTAACTCGAGGTTTCTCTAAAGATGTAATAGTTATATTAGAGATAAGACTAGATTAGAAATCAATGAGGCAAGGAGTTCGTGACGTACAAGAGCAACCAACGAGGGACTTGGAGAAGATGCCAATACCCTTAGGTTGACCTTTTGGTTCTCTCATTGGCTTGAGAGAATCAACTTAGTTTGGGCTATAACTATGTCATGTCTGTTTTATTGTTCATGTATGAGATGCATGCAATATATGTTTATTGGTTAAATGCATAATCTGATTATGATTATAATAATTAGTTAGAAAATTATGTGATTAATTGGACTAATAATTGCAATAACCAATTCAAATAAAATGGTGAGTATTTAACAAATCCCTCAAACGAATATTAAGAGTAAGATGCCTTCTAATGCTTAGCACTCGTCAAGGCTTTGATTGATCATGGGTAGGCTTGCCAAAGAAAGGTGCAATGGTTAATCTTAGTCAGATGTGACAGGATAATAGTAATATCTGACTGCTAGCCATTGGGTTTAACTTAACTAGGCGAACTTAATAAGATTGAGACCTAGAGGCATAGAGTTGGGCCTTGGCTTATTAGATAAGGTAGAACAAAGAGTTGTTTACCCAACTATCCAAGAGTTGTTTGGGATACAATTGACAAAGTGTTGTCTACCTAAGTAGCCGAGTTTTGTGTGATTAGCCAAAGCTAACTCAAAACTAGGTCAAATATGGATCTTGGCCCACTAGATTAAACTTTCCAATTACTATCAAGGGTTATTAATTTGAGTAAAATAGTGGGAGTAACATTTACTAAAAGTCCATATTAAATGTATGCATTTATGATACTATTTTGCATATTTCTGTTGTAGATAACCATGGCATCAAACACTAACACTAATACACTATCATTACGATCTGTCCTTGAGAAGGACAAGTTGAATGGGACAAACTTCCTGAATTGGTGCAGGAACTTGAGGATAGTCCTCAAGCAAGAGAAAAATCGATATGTCCTAGAAGAACCTAAAAAAAAGGTAACTAAGGAAGGGAACTACTTCCATTGTGGTGAGACCAAACATTGGAAGAGATACTGCAAAGTTTACGTAGAGGATCTCAAGAAGAAAAGAAAGGAAACCTCCACTTCAAGTATTCACATTATATAAGTTTATTTATCTACTTCTTCATCATGGGTATTAGATACTGAATGTGGTTCATACATTTGTGTAAATGTGCACAAACTAAAAGAAGTAGGACTTTAGCTAAGAGCGAAGTTGACCTATGAGTGGGAAATGGAGCAAGGGTTACTGCATTAGCTGTAGGGACTTATGTTTTGAATTTGCCTTCAGATTTTCTATTAGAACTAGATAATTATTATTACATGTCTTTCATTACAAAGAATATCATTTCCATTTCTTGTTTAGACAAGATTGTACATTCATTTATAATAAAGGACAAATTTTGCTTCTTTTATTTAAATGAAATATTTTATGGTAGTGCACAAATGGCTCATGGCCTTTATGTTCTAAATCTTGACATGCCTATCTATAATGTAAATACCAAAAGGATTATCAAATAATTTCAATCCAACTTATCTCTGGCATTGTCTTTTGGGCCACATAAACAAGAATCGCAATACCAAACTCCATAAGGATGGACTTTTGGACTCATTCGATTTTGAATCATATGAGAACATGCAAATCACGTTTATTGGGCAAGATGACTAAAGCCCCTTTCACGAAACATAGTGAAAGGGCAGGGGATATGTTGGAACTAATGCATAGTGATGTATGTGGACCATTAAATACACAGGCTAGAGGTGGTTTTAATACTTCATCATATTTACTAATGACTTCAATAGATATGGCTATGTGTATCTTGTGAGACACAAGTTGGAATCATTTGAAAAGTTCAAAGAATTCAAGAATCAAGTACAAAACCAACTTGGCAAGAGTATTAAAGTACTTCGATCTGATCGAGGAGGTGAATACTTAAGCCAAGAGTTCGATGACTATATAAAAGAGTGTGAGAAAGTCTCATAGCTCACTCCTCCTAGAACACCACAATGGAATGGTGTATTCAAGAGGAGAAATAGAACTTTGTTAGACATGGTTCGATCCATGATGAGTTATGCAGATCTTCCAAATTCTTTCCGAGGACATGTGTTACTAATAGCCGCTTTCACACTAAATCGAGTTCTATCTACAGTAGATACGACTATGTGTATCTTATGAGATACAAGTCTGAATCATTTGAAAAGTTCAAAGAGTTCAAGAATGAAGTACAAAACCAACTTGGGAAGAGTATTAAAGTAATTCAATCTGATCGAGCAGATGAATACTTGCCAAGAATTCGATGACTATCTAAAGAAGTTTGGGATAGTCTCACAACTCACTCCTCTTGGAACACCACAATGAAATGGTGTATCTAAGAGGAGAAATCGAATTTTGTTATACATGGTTCGGTTCATGATGAGTCATGCAGATCTTCAAAATTTCTTCTGGGAACATATTTTACTTACAATCATTTTCACACTTAACCGCGTTCTATCTAAATTAGTTCAAAAGACACCATATGAGATATGGACTCAGAAGTGTCCTAGTGTGTTTTTTATGAAGGTTTGGGGATGTGAGGCTTACATTAAATGTCAAGTCTACGATAAACTTGGACCCAAATCTAATAAATGTAATTTTGTGGGGTATCCTAAAGAAACAAAATGATACGATTTCTATAATCCCAATGAGAACAAAGTGTTTGTTGCTCGGTTGGTGTTTTTCTAGAAAAAATGAGTTTATTTCTAGAAAATCCAGTGGGAGACAAATAGAACTTGAAGAAATTCAAGAATCACAAAATAGCGATGAACTTGATAAAATGGAAATAGAGCAAACACCACAAGCCATTGTGGAACAAGTACCTGCTCAAGAGACACAAGCCCCACATAGGTTCACTAGGATTCATTGTGAGCCATAGAGATATGGATTTCTAGTGACTCAGAACGGTGACATCTTGCTAATAGATCAAGATGAGCCTACGACCTATCAAGAAGCTATGTCGGGGTTAGACTCTGAAAAATGGCTTAAAGCCATGAGATCTAAGATGGAATCCATGTATACAAACCAAGTATGGAGATCCATCTAAAGGGGTAAAACCCATAGGGTGCAAATGGGTCTTCAAGAAGAAGACCAATGTGGATAATGAAGTACACACTTTTAAGGGGCAATTGGTTGCTAAAGGTTTCAAGCAAGTTCATGGTATAGACTATGACGAAACCTTTTCACTAGTTGCTATGCTTAAATCCATTAGGATCTTGCTTGCAATAGCTGCATTCCATGATTATGAAATCTGGCAAATGGATGTCAAAACTTCTTTCCTTAAATTGAAATCTTCCCGAGGATGTGTACTTGACACAACCTAAGGATTTTGTCGATCCAGAGAATGCTGGAAAGGTGTGTAAGCTACAGCGATCCATTTATGGATTGAAGCAAGCTTCTCGAAGTAGGAATATTTGATTTGATGATGCAATCAAAGAGTTTGGTTTCATCAAGAATGAAGATGAGCCTTGTGTCTACAAAAAGGTTAGTGGGAGCACTGTAGCCTTCCTGGTATTGTATGTGGATGACATACAGTATATTGGGAATGACATCCCTTCTTTACAATCTGTAAAGACTTGGTTGGGAAGTTGCAATGAAAGACATAGGTGAAGCAACCTATATATTAGGTGTCAAGATCTATAGAGATAGATCAAAGAAATTGACTAACCTAAGTCAAAGTACATATATAGACAAAGTGCTAAAGCGTTTTAGCATGCAAGAATCTAAGAAAGGTTCTTGCCTATGGGGCATGATATTACTCTCTCGAAGGAACAATGTCATTCGACACAAAAAGAGAGACAACACATGAGTAAAGTTGCATATGCGTCAACTATTGGATCTATCATGTATGCCATGCTATGTACTCGTCTTGATGTCTCATATGCTTTGAGCATAACGAGCAGATATTAAGTAGATCCCAGTAAACGTCACTAGATTGTTGTAAAAAATATCCTTAAGTACTTAAGAAGGACTTAGGATACATTCTTAATATATGGAGGTGAGGAAGAGCTCAATGTAACCAGTTACACTGATGCAAGCTTCCAAACTGACAAGGATGATTATCGATCTCAATCGAGTTATGTGTTTTGCCTAAATGGTGGTGTTGTGAGCTAGAAAAGTTCAAAGCAAGCGGTAATAGTTGACTCTACAATAGAGGCCAAGTATATTGCTCTTTTTGATGTAGCAAAAGAGGCAGTTTGGATCAAGAAGTTCATTATCGAACTTGGGGTTGTACCTAGCATTGCCGATCGAGTTGAGCTCTATTGTGACAAGAATGCAGTAATTGCGTAAGCTAAGGAACCTAGATCTCACCAACGATCCAAACATATACTTTGGCACTTCCATTTGATCCAAGAGATCATCGAGAGAGGAGATGTGAAGATATGCCAAGTACCAACCAATGATACCATCGCTGACCCACTGACGATGCCTCTGACGTAATAGAGACATGAACGTCACACTAGATCATTAGGCTTTAGAAACATGACTGCTTGGCCTTAGTTCAAGTGGGACTTTGTTGGATTATGCCTTAAGGACCAATCATATGATGATGGTTTAGGCATAAATTGTATCATAATATTCTTAATTAATGGCAATGATTATTATGTTTATTCTATATCTGCGTTTTATGAATAAATATAATAATTTCTCAAGAATTTAATTATTCTAAAATTATCCCTAGTCAAGTATTATTATTAAATGGGACAATGATAATGCATTAATACTAGTATGTGTAGTGAATAATGAAATGTGTTATGATATGAGATATCATGTCAACACATAGGTACATGTTAGAGAACTATGTATTGGATCGACCCGTTATGAGAAATGGTACATGGGTTATTATACAAAGTTTCATAAGCATTTCTCATAGTAATAATGGTGTAAGTGATCCTTAGACTTGAGGTCACCAGGAATCCCAGCATGAGGAGTTGCATGTTTTGATGCTACTAAACGTTACCCGTAACAAGGTGAACTATAAAAGTGGCAATTGGATATGTAATGAATCATGTAGAGGGATGTTGAGTGATCAAGATAGAATTTCGCTTCCTATATAATGGGAATGATATCTTTGGCCCCCTTGATCAAGTGAGACTATAAAATGTATGGCCGTGTTCAAATGAGTCGATATGTGATATCGAGCTTATTTGCTTAGATGTGTCTACTTGGGGATCAAGAAATGGAAAGATTGAACTATGCGAATGTGGCACGCTCCATGGCTCGTGTTGAATCAAGATATTTAGGGAATTGAATTACATGGTAACATTTATCACAAGAAAAAGTAATTTTGAATTACTAACCTTCTTATAACTTGGGTAGCATTGATGTGTTGCTAGACACCGCTCAATGCTTATGGCATAAAATAAATTTTATATCATTGCCAACGTTATAAGAACCTACTGGGTCACATATGTAGATTGTATCCAAAAGAAGTGTAAAATTCATGTGATGATTTTTGGTTAATTTAAGAATCCTATAATGAATAGGACTTTATAAGGTTTTCGGTTTAAATCAGTATATGGTTTTGGATTCTAAATAGTTTTTGTTTTGTGTTAGTAAATTTGAAACAGATGAGAGGGCCAAAAATTAAAAAGAAAAACAAGAATGGGTTCTTATTTTGGCAACCAATCAAATTTGGAAAGTTGAAATTTAGAAAGTTCCAAAAATGGATTAGAACTTGTAGTTCAAGTAATGCTTTTTAGAAGTTTTACCCTATTATTTCTCCATATATTTGGACATAAAGTTTCAGCAGCCTCCAACTAAACATGAGAATCAAGAGTTCACATTTTTTCTGCATAAAAGAAGGCAAAGCTATTTTTCTTGGAGAAAATTTTTTTTTGCAAAAAAATTTCCAGCCAAAAACTCGAACCTCTCTTGTTGTTTCATCAAAATCTTTTTGGCCCTTTTTCTCGAGAAGAATAGCAGCCAAATTTGCAAGAACATATGGAGCTTTTCAGTTTTTCTTTGGAAAAGAAAATAGCCGCTTCTTCTATGTTAAAGAAACAAGAAAAACCAAACCTTGGAGAAGCTTCAAACCAAAAAACCGAAAGTAGAATTCTTGGCTAGCACCTTCGGATTTTGCTACTTCTCTTCACAAGTTAATTGCGTAACAATTAACTTGGAACTTGGAGATGATCATGTGGATAACATAGAGGCAACGTTCCGCTAGGTTTTGTTGTGATTTGATGAGCAAAGTTTTCACAAGAAAGTTCAATAGCTACCGGTAAAGGTAAAACTCTTCACGACCGGTTTGAAAGCACTTCGTAAGGATTCTTAGAGGAAATCAAAAATTTAAAATTCTGCTGTGTGTCATATTTGATTTCCTACACTTTAGACATAGGCTCAGCCCTAGGTATTAGATTAGTTTCAAAATGAATCTCTCTTTCAAGTGGTAACATTGGCAATTTTTTTGGAAAAACATTTGAAAATTCTATACCATTACAATATCTTCTAGCTTTTGATCATCTTACTTCATATCCACCACATATGCGAAATACCTATCACAATCCTTCCGAAGAGCTTTCAATGCCTTGACAGCATAAATTATCAATATTGAACTTTTTTGTATGTCTATTTTTGCAACTTTAGTACAAATACTCCTCTTTTCTAGGGATATAAAATCTTACCCTCTTTCCTTGACAAATCAACAAAAGCATAGTTTTTAGTTAATCAATACATGCCCCCAAATTTACATCAAAATCCACCATGTTAATTTAAACCAAATCTAGGTTCTTCTTCTAAATCTACTTGATAATTTCTATGAATCACATTAGAATTGAAAACTTTACCCCCTTAAAAGTAAATACACAATATATATATATATATATATATATATATATATATATATATATATATATATATTTAAATATTTCAGTTTAAATTTCAAGTGTTTAGCGATGCTATACAGGATACAAATTAATGAAAAGTATCATAGTCAAATAAATTAGTAGTTCGTATAGAATTGATTAGAATAGTACCTGCTACCATATCATCTAATGCCACGCCTCTTGTCATGTCAAAGCAAACACACAAGCATTTGTCTTCGGTGTCTGCCTAGTAGTTTTTGTACTCTCTTGCTTAGTTGATGGACAATCACTAACTTTGTGACCCAATTTGCCACATTCAAACCATGCGTGTATCTTCTAATGGCATCCTCCCTAATGAGAACGATGACAATACTCATGTTCCTTATACCAAGGCACTGTTTGCGATCTTACTATTGACATTCTATGTCTTTTAGCTATTGATTGGGTACCAAAAGTTGGTTTTGAACTCTATCCATGGTTAGACTCAAGTTTACTTCTTTCAACTCCATATTGTGCATCACTTCACTTGATGTCTGTCTCTACTCGAATGGCCTTTCTAAAATACTATTCATAGATTTTGGGCTCTATAGTAATTATTCTAACATGAATATGCCCATGTCATCCATTCTCGAATTTAAACATCTTAAATTGGTCATTAGGTAGCACAGCAGGAGCATGCTGACCAAGCTAGTTGAATTTGTCTGCATACTTCACAAATTATATGTTATTTGTCTATTTTATGTTGAAAAAACGATACCACTTATCCATATGTATGTATTCCAGAAAGTAATTTTCCATAAATATTCTCCTAAACTCAACCTAAGTCATGGAATTTCTTTCCTCTGTATAGGTTGAAGCAATACACTTCCACCATTTTATAATTAAAAAACAAC
This sequence comes from Gynochthodes officinalis, assembly GCA_020080225.1. NCBI lineage: Eukaryota > Viridiplantae > Streptophyta > Magnoliopsida > Gentianales > Rubiaceae > Gynochthodes > Gynochthodes officinalis. The sequence continues at coordinate 7,500,544 of CM034622.1, forward strand.
TAAACTATTGTAACTTTAACATTGTCTAGTACACTATACATTTTAAAGTTAGTTTCCAATTCCTCGAGCCACTTGTTAGCTCTTTTAGGGCTTGACGTACCATCAAAAGTTAGCATATAATTTTTCTTCAAGGATCAAAATATGCAATTGTCTCTAACTTCTTTTGTTGTAAGTGGTTTTCTTGTTCTTTATGGAGTCATTGTTGCTCTTGCAAAACCTATTGTTGACTTTGTATCATGTTTTGATGTCTTTGCATCATTTGTTGATGACTCCTCATCATCTCAATCATTGCATTGAAAATGGCCACCATCGGGTGGCATCATTATCATAACATTTGTAGATGGCGATGCAGACGCAGAAGTAGGAGTTGGCATTAGCACTAGCACAAATGTAGAAGCTCATGCAGCTACAGCTGCACTATGAGCTATATCAACTAAGGTTTCATTTACGTCCTCCTAAACCTCCATTTCAATCTTAATTTTGTCGACAGGATTTTAATCAGTTCTTAGAACTTTTTATCGCCTATTATACAACATAGCCTAAATATTTTTTCACATCAAATCACAATTCACATAAGTACTTACTTTGTAGCTACTCACAAAAACAATTTAGTACTATGGGATTAACTTTCTAAAGGTGCAAAACCTCATATAACTATATTCAACAAATAATGGTATTCCTGAACCTCATACATTTTATTCTACCATCTAATCACAAGTTATCTATTACCAGCCTAAATCCAAAATATAAAATCTATACATTTATCATAGAATTCATTGAACACTAAATAAATAATGAAAAATACAATGTTTGCATAATTCCATAGCATAAGAAACATAGGAAAATGTCTCATATAGTCTAAATCAACTTATTTAATAAATTGACTAAATTCTTGAAACTCTAGCAATCCCTTATATCACCACGACCTTCCACATCCCTATCTTTAGCTACAATAGAGATCAATGATAAAGATGTTAGCAAAAACTTTGCGCAGTAAGCAACTATAGTATTCTCTAGTTGGCCTGAACATGTTACATAAAAAATTTTAAATAAAACAATAGTTTAAAATACATTTTATGTCAAATACATTAACTACACATAATCATTTTCAAAACATACACATGTACTTAGTTGATGGTAAAACAATCAAGCAAATTAATTACTTTGATAAATATTAAGCTCATGAACATTTTAAGTCACATTTTGTTCTTAATAACTGCTACTAGTCATAACAATTTATCCCGTTAGGTAGGTCAAAACATATCATAGAGATTTAACTTTTGTCTTGCTTGGAGGAAGTCATATCATAACAATGTACAACATGTTTCTACAATAGTTCATCAAGTATTCAAGAGTTGAAATAAAATATTTAATCGAATAGTGCAAAAAAAAAAAATTGCCACAGCATAATTTGCATATAAGAAAATCCATTAAAATAACCCATGTCACTCCATCTTACATAATAAAATAAATTTCTTTTGAAAAAATTGTTTAAATCATTTAACAAAAATTAAAAAAGAGCACTAGAGCCACTTACCTAAATACCAAACAAAATGTTCAACTCTAATGTAAGTACTCATACTATTCTTCTCCTCTTGTGCCCATAAATAATTTCACACATTTAGTCCCAACTCCAAACACATGTTTCTAAATTTTTTTAAACTAAATTTGTCCCCATCCTAACCTAAAGGAACTCAAGAACAATCTCAATTAGAACTAATTTTGTAGTTTGTCACTAAAAGCCATATTATAATAAATTTGGATCTTTAGTGACTGGTTTCTCTTTGTCACTAAAATTCCCTATATAACAGCAACACACTTTTCCCCTTTTAGCGACAAGCTTTTATTTGTCACAAAATTCTATTGCTTTTTTCTTTTGTCCCTTTTTTTTTCCTAGAAGCCATAGCTTCACTCATGACTTCAACATGCAGCCATCCCCTAACCTTCTAATTTCATAGCCAAATTTAATTATTTTGCAAAAATTCAAACTTGAACAACCCTATTTAATTGAAAAATTAAGCCATCCCATATTCATGTACTAGAACTCTAGAATTCTCTAAACCTTATATATTCAACTGAACTACTAGTATGTATACCAATAAAGAATCATAATTACCTATATATTTTTCTTTGTGATGTAGATTTCCCTTATTCTTTGTCTTCCTAATTATGTAATGCAGTTGTTTTTGCCTTTATTTGTTGACAATTCAGGAAGTCAGAAAGACATCATAAAATAGTTTTTTGCTTTAGTCAAAATATATATTTTTTCTCTTTTTTTCTATCTTTCTTCTTTCTTTATTTCATTAGTAGTCCTTTTAAAATAACATATTCAATATTTACCGAACTAATTAATTGAAAAAATAAGTTGTGGATATTACATAGGATGGGCATCATTGATCATTAAGAGGTATTATTCAACTTGAAGTGGTTTAAAACATTTTATTTAATTTTTGCAATCGCCATTTCTATTTTAAGGTGTTAGAGATTTTTCCAAAAAATTGAAGACATTTATCTTAGTAAAGAATTTTGAAATGTTTAAAAGTTTAAGAAAAAGAGAGTTTGTATCTTGTTATAGCATTTACAAAAACAATTATCACAATAAACCTAAAAGAGTGACATTTTAGGTATCCAATAATATCAAGCCATGTAAATTTTTTTTTTCCATTTTTTCCCATATTCCTTCTTAATAGATTTATACATTACCCCATGCTACACAAGTAGATCCAATTGAAGAACCCCTCCCTCTTCCATCACCATGTTACATTTTTTTTATGACATTTGTAAAATAAATTCCCCTTTTGGCAAGTCAATCTCCTCCTATTATAATGCCCTAATTATTATTCAATGCAATAGGATAACTTAGGCAAGAATTAAGATTATCATCAAACATAATATATTTGTACCATTCAACTTTATAACTCTGTGATTATCGACAATAGCTTACCTGATAGGTGCCAAATTAGGAAACACAGAATCTGAAACTACATAATGAGTATAACATCAATCAATTGCTTAAAAATGTGTATTAGTTAATTTTTTGTCCTTCCAAGAAAACTTAGGTAATTAAGTTAGGTTATCCCTTATACTAGATTAGAATGACGAATCATTATCTTTCACATATGTGATTGTTTAAAATGTTGTACTCTTTGTAAGTGCCCCGGTCATATTAAGTAGTAACTGTGCAAACATGAGTTGATCTCTATGAAAAATTGATTCAAACCTTATTAGTACTAAAATTAGTCAATTTATCCTCTACTAGACCAATGAAGTTCAATTGGAGAGCAAAAGGTTCAAAATATGCTTGAAAGTTCCTAAGAGACAAGTCAAATATTTAGAAGTTATAGAGAAAGAAAAGCATTCGACAACAATTTTCCCTTTTTAGAATGCTTATACTCTATCTTGTTTTCAGATTCATTATTTGAGATGGATTCCTAGTTAGAAAACAAAGTCTCTTTCAATAACAAAGAAAATTCAAATTGAATTAACATCATACATATGTCTACAAGAGTGATTAAATTTTGCTCATTAATTTTAAGTGTTTTATTTGCTACCCATGTCTTAAAAGTATGTTTTCATCCCAAAAATCATAAGCTCTTCTATCTCTTAAGTTAAAATTTCTATGTGTCTCAAAAGAACATAAGAATTTCTAAAATCACTCACAAGCTTGCCAATATAATAGTAATATCAATCACAATATAGAATAACAACCAACACAATCCCAAAAAATCCAAAAGAATAAAAAAGTGCAAGCTTTACAAAACAATTCAATTGTAGTCTTACAACAAAAACTTAAAGCAAGAAAACATATATTTTCCAAATAGTGCAATCATATCTTCAAATGAAAAGTATAAAGAGAGAAAATATCTTGATCTAGAACTCAATCTCCCAAGCTTTTTTTTCCTCTTGTATTAGTACTTCAAAAGAGGTCTAAGAATTTTAAAGATATTTTCAATGTAGCCCCAAATTGCTTCCAAGGGAGGCTCAACCCTTGGATTCTACAAGCAAAGTACCCAAAATTTTAATTGGTAGATGGTAAAGATAAGCCACAAATCAAACCATTATCCAACTTTTAAATCTTCAGGAAGTCAATGTAGTGTATCATTTCAACTTGTTCTCTTCAAATCATGCTTTTGAGGTTTTTCTTCACTAACTTCCATTTTATTTTTAAAGTTTCTTATCATATTCAATCATTGCTACAATTAAAAGAAATAAAAAAAAATTATGTAACAAAAGTGGATGATAGCTTAAAACCACAAGTCTACAAGTAACTAATAAGGTAACATAGTGGCAAGCATGTGATGTGCAGCACACAATTATAAAGAGTTAGCAATACACAACAATTGAATAGGATCCAATACTTAACTTGCGAAATCACTAGAACTAGCGAAATTAGCGGAAATCACCACAAGTTAGGGTTATACTAGATTGATAAGATTCAAAGGCGCCACAAATTGGTCAAGTTTGATAAGCCGTTCTTTAAAAGAACAAAGAGATTGATTCCCTCCAACTCTCAATGACGTAATGTCACAAAATTCTTCAAATTCTCTTCATTTCATGGCCGAATGGCCTATATTTATAGAGTACAAGTTGTCTTGGAAAGGTAATAACTAAAATCCTAACCCTAATCTAATTCTAGGAGGGGCGACTGGTTTCCTTTAATTAATTAAAAGGTAGCCTTACAAATAAAAACAAGAAAACCCTATTCGTCACTGTTCATGCACTATTCACGGCTCTTTCACAATTTGGATAAGGAGTAATGAAATTTGGGCAGAACCAAGATGCTTTGGCCACAAGAAAATTCTAAATAAGTGTTAATGGCGTAGTAAAAAATTTTCTTTTGGACAAGGACAAGATAAATTTTGGACAATATTCAAGTCTTGGATAGAATTAAGAGCTTAACCAATGCCACTATTGGCTAGAAGGAACTTTCTGGACAAAACTTTTGTTGTCGGCCAAAGCAAATTGGAACAAAACAATTTAGAAATAAGAATTATAGTACATGTTATATTATGCTTAGTCAAGGACACAATTTGGACTAATAAAATCTGAACAAGATACTAAAGAGAGCTTCGGCCAGGACTTGTATTAAGCAGAGGAAAGATTGTTGGACAAAGAGAACTTTGGCTTAGCAAAGTTTTTAGTGAAAGAAAATTCTTGGGGCTAGAAAATTCTGAGTATGCAGCCAATAAAACAGGGACCAAGTTTTGGCTAGTGTTCACAGTTTGATAAGGACAATCACAAAATTCAATCGATGGCAGAAAGAATAAAAATTGTGGTGGAATTCAAACACAATTGAATTGTTTGCAGCAACAAGTTAGGCAGCAGTCCACTTGGCAAGGAACAAATTTTTTTTTAGTTAAAATATGTTGTCGGCCAAGGATCAAATTATGGGTAGAAAATAGAGTTCTAATGCACTTTAAATATATCAAGACCAATTTTAATTGGACTATAAACAAGAAAAAAAATTATGGACAAAGAACAAGAAGCTTTGGCCGGAAACAAGACAATTTGGCCAAAAATTTTTAGGCAGCACTAAATTTATTTATTTTTGGGTAGAAATAAAACTTTGAAAGAAGGATTGTTATGTTTTATTAGAATCCACAGGTAGGAAAAAATAAATATGAGAGCAAATAGGGAAATTTTTCAACAAGAATTCTAAAAGCAAGAAGTCAAGAATTCAAGAAACATGAATGTTCTTCTCTTCTTCTTCTTCTTTCTTTCTTTCTTTTCTCTCGATTTTGTTCTTGCTGTTTTTTTTACACGGTTCTTTCTTCTTCTTCTTTTTTTAACTAGAAAAAGAACTATTCATAGAAAAAAAATCAACACAAAGAGGAACAAGACACAAAACAAGAATAATGTGTTGGTGTGAGCTATATTTGGAGTTATATTTGTATAGGGTTGGTTAGTCAGCCGAAGTTGTAGGGAAAATTGTATATATGTACTCATCTCTTGTAAAAGTAAATATAAGGAAAAATGAAAAAAACCTAAGATGAGAAGTATTTTTCTCTTTTGAAAACTTTTTGTTTAACACGGTATCAGAGCAGGAACCCTAGCCTTACCTAGATCAACCATCAAAGCCACCATCAATTTTGCTCCATTTTTCCTTTTTTTTCTTGATCGCTGCTGCAAGGTATTGTCCTGTCTGCACGTGAGTCGATCCGTTTGTTGTTTGCTTCGTTGGTCGAAGTGAAGTACTCCCAATTTTCACTGTTTGCACGTGAGCCGATCCGTTGTTGTTTGCTTCGCTGGTCGAAGTGAAGTATTCCCAATTCCTTGTTTTTGTTTATTTGTGCAAACATAATCAATTTATTTGCATTGATTTGCTTTTCTTTGAATTGATTTGCGGCATTCATCCAATACGTGTCTGGCTTTGTTGGTTTTGTTTGTTTGTGAACCGTCCTCATCAAATCATTTTCTTTGAATTGCTTTGCTTTTCTTTGAATTGAGTTTCGGCATTCACGTGTCTGGCTTTGTTGGTTTTGTTTGTTTGTGAACAGTTCTCACCAATCAATTGCTTTGAATTGATTTGCGGCTAAGCGGTTGCCCGATACATCTTTGGCTTTGTTCGTGATTCCACCATGACAGACCCAATTGCAGTGATTCCATACCAAGAACAAGGAGAGAATTCGAATACAGCCTCTCTTCTTGAGAACCTCACCACAAAACTTACAGAAATCTTGACCCAACCACCCACTCACAGTTCGGCTTCTACATATGAATCTTCTACGAGTCAAATTGCCATCAAATTAGATGGCTCCAATTATGGACTATGGCCACAAGTAGCTGAGATGTTTATCTTAGGGAAGGATAAGGCAGGATATATCAATGGTGAATTACCTCAACCCTCGACAACTAAACCCCAATACCGTAAGTGAAAGACGGAGGACTCCATGGTTAAGGGGTGGTTGATTAACTCTATGATTCCTGAGTTAATTGGTAATTTTATTCGGTATCCATCAGCCAAGATGGTGTGGGATGCCGTGGCCACAACATATTTTGATGGTTCAAACACCTCCCCAGTTTACAACTTTAAAAAACAAGTGACCTGAATGAAGTAGGGTGGAGGAACTCTTGCGACCTATTACAATAATCTCCAAGGATTATAGAGGGAGATAGATTTTCAGAGACCCAACCCAATGACATACCCTATCGATATTTCAAAGTACAACCAAGCCCTTCAGGAGGACAAGGTATACATATTTCTAGATGGATTGGATGATTGCCTTGATCACATCCATGCATAAGTGCTTTCTATGCAACCTTTTCCCACGGTTGAACAAGCCTATGCACGGGTTCGACGTGAAGCCACCTAACAAGCTGTGATGCTCAATTTTTCCGAGCTTGCCCAAGGTTCAGGAGTGATGATCGTCCAAGGACGTAAACAAGGTAGGTCACAATCCGTTTTGCACATGACTAAGCAGGGTGGAGGTCGATCCAATGCTCCCTCTCGACCTAAGGAATTCTCCGGGGGCTGTTCACATTGTGGGAATACCCGGCACACCAAGGAGACATGCTTTAAGCTCCATGGTTACCTGGATTGGTAGAAGGATTTCCAAGCACGAAAAAAGGCTAGTGGCGACAGTAATGAGAGCAAACGGGGCAAGACAGCGCTTGCTAGTGTTGACTCCACTGACCCTACATTCTCCTTAATACCTAAGAGTGATCTTCTTATTCAACCTAAGACTCCTGGTACAGGTAATCCCCACGGTACCTCTAGTTATGCATTGGTTGTTCCAAGGGATAATACACGCGATAAATGGGTGATTGATTCTGGGGCAACCAAGCACATGGCGTATAACTCGGATGATATTATTTGTGCCACTAAACCGCGACGAGATAGTATTGCTAATGCCAATGGGGTGTCATCTCCTGTGACCGGGGCTAGTATTGTTGTGGTGTCACCAACATTGACTTTGCAGAATACACTTCTTGTTCTTTCACTGTCCACAAAATTGATTTCTGTTAGGCAATTAGCTGAAGAATTGAATTGTGTCGCACTAATGTATCCCCATTTTTGTTTGTTTCAGGATATCCTCACCAAGACGGTAATTGGGCGTGGTACTAAGAAGAGAGGACTGTATTACCTTGAAGACTTCACTTTGGGCAGAGTTCATTAGGTTCGCGGCACTATTAGTCATAAAGAAAAGGAAATTTGGCTTTGGCATAGACGTTTAGGACATCCGTCCTTTGTGTATTTGCATAAATTACTTTCGAATTTATTTGTTGGATTGAAGGATTCTAATTTTAGTTATAAGACTTGCATCTTGGCCAAGAGCCATAGGGTGCCTTTTCCTATTTGTTTTAATAAAAATGCCTTACCTTTTTCCTTGATTCATTCTAATATTTGGGGTGCTTCACCCATTATTAGTATTTCTGGGAGTCGATGGTTTGTGCTTTTTGTGGATGATTGCACTAGGATGACATGGTTATATTTGCTGAAAGACAAGAGTGATGTGGTTAATGTGTTCAAGGGATTTCACAAAATGATTCAAACTCAATTTAATGCCAAGCTTCAGGTTCTCTGTAGTGATAACAGTGGTGAATATATGAATTAGTATCTCTCTGAATATTTTTATCAACATGGTCTTATTCATGAGTCTTCTTGTACACAAACACCCCAGCAGAATGGAGTCGCTGAGCGAAAGAACCAGCACATTCTGGAAACAGCTCGAGCTCTTCTCTTCGAACGGCATGTCCCTTCTCGTTTTTGGGACACTGCGGTGGTTACTTCGGTTCACCTCATAAATCGGATGCCTTCCAAAGTTTTGGATTTTGCAACACCTTTGGAAGCACTTTCCCGGTTTGTTCCTCTTCCCTCGGTGCTAACTATTTCCCCACGGGTCTATGGATGTGTCGCATTCATGCATATTCACAACACTCAACGTTCTAAACTGGACCCATGTGCTCTTCGGTGTATGTTTGTCGGCTATGGCATGCACCAGAAGAGCTATCTATGTTACGATCCTACCACCCGGCGTACTTACGTGACTATAGATGTCACTTTTATCGAGGGAGAAAGCTTCTACCCATTTACCAATTCTACCTTTCAGGGGGAGACGCATAATGAAAGGGTAAATTGGTGGGATAGAGTGACTGTTATTGCTAATGGTGCTGCTGATGGAAATAGAAGTGGCTATGAGAGTCAATTGTTGAGTGGAGGTGAAGGTGGTTCAGCTAGTGCCCCGGATGAGCATGATGTTGAAAAAAGTTGTGATGATGGTTTAGACGGTGGAAAAGATACCGATGAGCATGATGTTGGGGATAATGGACATGATGGGCAAGATGTTGCTGAAAGAAGGGATGCTGAGATTTCAGTTGGTGCCGAAAGCCTCGATCCAGTCATGACTCCAGTTGGTACCGTACAGTCCATCTCTTCCCAAGTATCTAACCCAATGTTTGAGGATATTCCTGAGGTAAGCAATTATGACTCACATGATTCTAATATGTATACATGTTATAAGTTGCTTAACAGGATTAATTGCGGAAAGCCACCCAACAGATATTCCCCTGGTGCTAAAGAGAAAAAAAAATCAAAATATCCTATCGCAAATTATGTATGTACCAAGCAGTTGTCTGAATTCTTAAAGAGTTTTGTGATGAATGTGTCTTCTATTCATATTCCAAATGGGGTACAGGAGGCAATGGAGGATCCTAGGTGGGTGGAGACGATGGAGGAAGAGATGAGAGCCTTGCAAAAAAATAAAACATGGAGGTTGATACCATTACCTGATGGAAAGAAGACAGTAGGTTGCAAATGGGTGTTCTCTATCAAATACAAATCGGATGGATTCGTTGAGAGATACAAGGTGAGACTGGTGACGAAAGGATATACCCAGACATATGGGATAGACTACTAAGAGACCTTCTCCCCTGTTGTAAAACTAAACACGGTTAATGTCCTCTTATCACTTGCAGCTAACTTAGGTTGGCCATTATGAAAATTTGATGTGAAGAATGCCTTCTTACATGGTGATCTGGAGAAGGAAATATATATGGATGTTCCACCTGGGTACAGTTCTCTATCCAAACCCGGTATGGTATACAGACTTGAGCGTTCTCTTTATGGATTGAAACAGTCACCAAGGGCATGGTTTGGCTGGTTCAGTGCGGCAATGAAGAAGTATGGTTATTTGCAAAGTGAGTCCGACCACACCTTGTTCCTTCGTCGACAGGAGGGGAAGGTAACGGCCTTAATCATTTATGTTGATGATATGATTATTACTGGGAATGATTTAGATGAGATTGCTTTACTTCAAGATAAATTATCTACAACGTTTGAGATGAAAAATCTAGGGAATTTGAAATATTTCTTGGGAATAGAAGTTGCAAGATCAAAGACAAGGATTTTTCTGTCCTAAAGAAAGTATGTTCTGGATTTGCTTGCTGAAGTAGGGATGTTGGATTGTAAACCAGCAGATACTCCTATTGTTCAAAATCACAGGTTGGCCGAATATCCTGATCAAATACCAACGAACAAGGAGCGGTATCAAAGGATGGTTGGAAAGCTGATTTATTTATCACATACACGACCTGATCTTGCATACGCAATTAGCGTTGTTAGTCAGTTTATGCACACACCTAGTGAAGATCATATGAGTACAGTTGAGAGAATTCTTCGTTATCTAAAAGGTGCAACTGGGCGAGGACTTTGGTTTCAAAAAGGATCGAATTTGGAAATTTCAGGATATACTGATGTGGATTGGGCTAGTAATTTGCATGATAGAAGGTCAACCTCAGGATATTTTACATTTGTGGGGGAAAATTTGGTGACATGGAGGAGTAAAAAGCAAAAAGTAGTTGCATTATCTAGTGCTGATGCCGAATTTAGGGCAATGGCAAAGGGTTTTTGTGAACTGTTATGGTTGAAAAAACTGATATGTGAGTTGGGGTATTCTCCAAGGGCCGAAATGAAACTCTTTTGTGACAACAAAGTGGCGATTGACATATCACATAATCCGGTACAACACGACAAAACTAAACACATCGAGGTTGATCGACACTTCATCAAACAGAATCTGGATACAAAGGTTGTTAAATTTTCTTTTGTGAAGTCTGAGGATCAATTAGCTGATATACTAACGAAGGCAGTCTCAAGTAAAGTGTTCCATAGCTCACTTGACAAGTTGGCCATTAGTGCCATCTATGCACCAACTTGAGGGGGAGTGTTGGCATGAGCCATATTTGGAGTTATATTTGTATAGGGTTGGTTAGTCAACCGAAGTTGTAGGGAAAATTGTATATATGTACTCATCTCTTGTAAAAGTAAATATAAGGAAAAATGAAAAAAACCTAATATGAGAAGTATTTTTCTCTTTTGAAAACTTTCTGTTTAACATAATGATTATGGAGATGACTCTAAGGAGTTTGGATATTCAACAAGAAAACAATCGACAATTTTTTTTCCTCTTTTGTCATAGAATAATAGAGCCCAAATTATCTACACAAAAAATGGACAGCAAGAAAAGGTTTAACCGAGTCTCAAAGATCAGGGCTAAACAACTAATTTGACTACCACAAGAAAACAGAATTCAACTACAAGGAAGATTGATATAAATAGAATTTGCGGTTATGGAAGCAATATAAACATAATTTTGATGTACAAAATTTTGAAATTACCTAGACTTTTGATACTAAACTGATGTGCACCTCACGGCTATAAAAAACTAGCAACACACAACAAGTGAACAGGACCCAAGACTTAACTTGTGAAATCACTAAAACTAACGGAATTGAAACCGATAGATGAAGCGTTGCCACAACTTAGGGTTCTACTAGATTGATAAGACTCAAAGGCATCACAAACTGGTCAAATTTGATAAGCTCATCGTTCTTTGAAAGAAAAAAGAGATTGATTCCCTCAAACTCTCAAGGACGTAATGTCACAAAATTCTTCAACTTCTCTTCATCTCATGGCTGAATGGCCTATATTTATAGAGTACAAGTTGTCTTGAAAAGGTAACAACTAAAATCCTAACCTTAATATAATTCTAAGGAAGGGTGGTGGGTTTCCTTTAATTAATTAAAGGGTAGCCTTACAAATAAAAAGGAAATAAAACAAGAAAACCCTATTTGTTATTGTTCACAGCACTGTTCACACACTATTAATGTACTGTTTATGCACTATTCGTGGGTACTATTCACATTTTGGGCCACATGCTTGACGGGCTTGAATGTCTGGATTAAACCATTTAAAGTTTCTTGAAGTCGTTTAGACCTAACTCTCATCATCGGGCCCTATAATATGTCACAGCGGATCGAATGTTTGGCAAGTAGGTTGATTAGCTCCTAGATTCCCATCAGCATGGGTTGATCATACAAGAATAGTTATGAGTTCAACAGTTGAAGAATTCTAATTTACCATAGGAAAACAAGTTGTTTAGAAGTTACTAAGCTAATTTAATAACAAAGAAAGCAATAAAGTAAGAGGAAATAAGGACAAATTTTAACAAAGTAAGCAAGATAAAAGAAACCTTGGAATTGCTACAAGGTTCTCCCCATGAGGCCTAATGCTCTTTAGAATTCCTATAATTTAATTTATCAATGATTATTTTCCTGAGGTAAACTCAAGTTAAGATGCCTCAATTTTACCAATTAGTGGATTCAATCTCAACTATTATGATTTCCTTATTAGTCATTGGTTTGCAATTCTTAGACTCAAACCATTTGTTATGAATAAATCCCACAAGGTGACTAAATATTACCATACTCATATGCTTGTAGATGGGCTATAAGAAGGGCTTCAAACACCTAATTGTATCATGTCCCATAGGGAAACAACTCAATTCATTAGACACTTCATCCATTTTGAACATCGTTTCATTAGGTTACTATTAAGCTATATGGTGAATTAACTTAACTTCAATTACATTACAGAGAACTCAATTGCTTATGTAGAAGTCCATTCACCAGTTGATTTTTAAACCCCTAGACAACTTAGTGCTACTCACTAGCAACAATCTAGATAAGATTCTCTTATACCAAATGGCACAATTCAAAAGAGATACAACTAATATTTATGCTAATTTATTCTACTCTAATTCCAAAAAAAAAGAAGAATTAAATCAACCAATGTATGAACAAACAATGGTTACATCAATAATAATATTAAAAGTAAGAAAACATGAATAATAAGTTCACAAATTATGATTCCAAGTGAAAAACCAAACTAGCCATTGCACAAAACAAAGCAAACCAAATTTTAGAACTAGGGGCTTCAAGTTAAGTACATTGGATGGCCATTTTGTAATGGATTCTCCATGGTTGACCTCCAATTACACTATATTCTTCTCCCATTCTTCTAAAGAGTAGGCCTTTGTCCCCTCTCTTATTTTCTAGCTCTTTTTCTCCCTCTTTTTGCTCTAATTCCTATTCTACACATGTAAAAGATAGTTTGGAATACAGAAATGATATTCATTAAGCTAAAGATGTCTTCATCTAAGTTAATGAGAGGTATTTATCCCAAATTAGGTAAAAAAATTCAAAATCAAAGTCAATAAGAGAGGAAAGACCAAATCAAAACAAACTGAGCATGAGGAACATTGCCCGGGGGTTGGCGATGCAAAGCAACACTCAATTACTTTGTGCTAGTCCAAATTCTAGCTTTGTTTTGACTTTCTAAATGTAGGGATTTGGGGATTATTTCTTATAATAGTTGTAGATTATCTTCAAGTTTTCATAAGTTCAAGAATCACCTCATTTGGAGTTGTGTAGTGCTAGATATTGCTCTCAAATAATGAAAATTTCATCAACATCAAGTGTGCTTCAACTTTCATTTAGCTTATTGTAACTCAATTTTGACTTCTGAATTAATTGAGTAGGGAAAGTTCTCAACACAAATTGCCTATGTTTGGATTTTGATTATTAGAAAATTTTTAAATTAGAATGTGTAAAATTTTTGGTGAAAAAGGTATTTTGGAGGGAAAATAAAAAGTGTATTGGAGGGAAATTTTTTAAAAATTATGTGAGGAGAATTTGGGAGGGAAATTTTAAATTTTAAATACAAATTTTGAAATGAGATAAAAATGTGCTTGGATGTTTTATTTTTTAAAAAAAAAAAAGTTAACTTTTTTGTAAATGAAAGACAATCCAAACATAGACAATGAGATCAAAAAGTTTAGCCACATCTTCAAACTTTCCCTAATCTAAGAATCATCCAAACTGAATCTTTATAGGTTGAAATATTGCGTCTTCAAAATAACTTAATTACAATCCTCATTTTTCAACTTTGGAGGTTGCACCTTGAATCTTTTATTTGTTCATTTTTACTTCCTTTGAATTCCCTACAATTCAACATACAAGAAACACGTATATACTAAAAGCAACTAATTTGAAACTAATTTAGTATGTAAAATCACACAATATAAAGTTAAATTCCCAAAGGAGGATGGAAGTTTGACTCTCATCAATACCAAAATTAACTTAAAATACTAATAATTAGCATGTTTAAAAGTATTTAATTTCAACATCTTGAAAAAAAATTTATCATGCATATATAATCCTAGTCAACTCTAGCTAATAAGAATTGTAGTGAATTCATATTGGGTATTTCTTCTTTCAAAAGTCTCAAACTTTTCTTTATGTTGAAAAGATGAAAAAAAAAATCTTTAAAACATAAAATTTGAAATAAAAAATATTCACAAATATAATATTTTTTCCTACCTGGACTATATCAAGTTGATTTGAACGACTAAATATGGATAATTTTCTCGCTCCATTTTCTCTACAAACCAAAAACAAACATGCACACACACACACACACACACTTCAAAACTACTAAAATTGATTACACAAAACAATATGACTAAATCATTGAAATATTTCAAATATAGTCAAACTTATTAAAATAAAAATTAATATTAAGCAAGATTTTGCCTTTTGAGAAGGACAACCTAGTCCAATTATGTTTAAGTTGTTAAGAAAATCCACATTTCCTCTTCTTTATTTTTTTGCTTCTCTAAGATGCAAGTGCACTAGTGATTTAGGACATCTTCTTGACACTACATGAACAATATTTCTAAATTAATGGTGTCATCTAAATAACTTGTTCATTTTTATTTTACAAACTATACTAGCTAAACAACTACTTTTGAACTTTCATCAAACTACCATCAACTTGAATCTCAAAGTTTTATCTATTACTTCAAACTCATCTGAACTTTCTGTATAGCACACCTAATAATATCAATTTTTTCTTTTTTCTTTCCCAGTCCAAATCTTCTAAATATTGCATGATCAAATTGTATCTAAGTATCATTAAGGAAAAATCCATTGTACATTTTAGCTTTCATTATTCCTCTATTTGAGATATATTGCCATGGAGAGTAATTGGTAATAGATTTTCTAATTGGCACCATAAGAATATGCTCACATAAGATTAAAAAAATAAGACAAGTGCAACTGTTTGTACTTTGTGAAGCATGAAGCCATAAACTTGTATATATGTTTTATTCCTCATTTGGCATCACCCTATTTGTTTTTTTTCCTCCTTCCTTATCAAACTTGATTTCTTTATTTTTGTCTTGAAAAAAGTTATTTTTGAAATTTTAAAACATTTTAAAAATAACTACTCTTGAAATTTTAAAACATTTTTCAATTATAAGTCTTTTTTTCCTTCTCTTCGATTTGATAAAATGTCTTTCGAATAGTTTTGGTGGTTCTTGTCTTTACATCATTTTCGTTTCCTTAGGATCTTTTGAATTCAATGCTTTTTGATATTGGAAAATAAATCACTTACCCGAGTATCCTAAAGCATGAATCAAATTATACAATTCTTTGTTCTATGTTGAATAAATTAGAGTAGCTCCATTTAGTTTTTAATTAAATTAAGTAATCGGACAGCTGTCTTGCTTCAAAAACTACTCCAATGCCTACACCTAATGAATCACACTATAATTTCAAAGTTTTAGAGAAGCTAGGTAGAGCAAATAAATGTACAAAAGTTAAGTTACACTTAAGTTGATTAAACAAATCTTTTTTATTAGCTCCTTATCTAAAACTAACGTTTTTCTTTACATATTCATACAAAAAAAATGAGGATGTTACGGTGGATGTGTGGTAAGACAATGATGGATAAGATAAAAAATGAGGATATTCGGCAAAGAATTGGAGTAACACCGGTGGTAGAAAAGATGAGAGAATAAAAATTGAGATGGTTTGGGTATATTCTTCGGCGACCTATAGATGCGTCGATAAGAACAAAAGTTTGCTATAAAGAGTATGATAGGAAGAAAGGGAGAGGTCAACCGAAATTTATGTCGGTAAAATTAGTAAAACAATATTTAGTGGAGTGGGAAATAGATTGGCGAATAGTTGGTAGTAGAACAGAGTAGAGAGAAACTATTAGTGTGGAGGAAGAGCAAAACTCTAATGGTCCCGACTGACCTTTATACTTTTAGCATTTTTATTTATTTATTTATCTATTTAGTTATCTATTTATTTTATTTTATTTTCTTTATTTTATGGATTTATGTCCTTGGGTTCATCAACCACCGACCCCTACTAGTTCGGGATAAAGGTGATGATGATGATTCATTGAAAATGACGACTTTAGTAGAAAATCCTTCACAAACGCTCTATAAAAGTTTGGTAAACTATGAAAACTTATTACCGCAAAGATAGTGGAAGCTATTGGCCAATCTAATATGACCTTAACCTTTGTTTGATCAATTTGTATACCTTTTGTACTTACAACAAAACCAATAAACTTCATTTATACAAAAAGTACATTTTTTGATATTAACAAAAAGGCTTTCAGCAAGCAAAGTACTTAAAGACTTGTCTTAAATGATTAATATGTTCAATCAAGTCTTTCTTATAAACTAATATATCATCAAACTACACAACCATAAACTTACCGATAAAATGCCTTAACAAATGATTTATTAATCTCATGAATGTACTAGGTGTTTTAGTTAAGTTTAAATGCATTACCTACCATTCATACAATCCAGCTTTCATTTTAAATATAGTTTTCAATTCATCACCTTCTTTTACACAAATTCGATGATAACCAAAGTTTAAACCATTTTTGTACAAACACATGCACTATGCAATTCTTCTAATATATCATCTAACTTAAGAGTTGGACTACGATATTTGTTGGATTATGCCCTAAAGACCAATCATGTGATCATTGCTTGGGCATATGTATGTATCATAATGTTTATAATCTATGGCAATTTATTTTTATGTTTAAGTTCATATCTGCGTATTATGAATAAATATAATAATGCCCCTATAATTTTATTATTCTAAAACAATCCCCAGTCAAGTATTATCATTAAAAGGACAATGATAATGCATTAAGACTGGCATGTGAAGTGACTGATGAAATGTGTCATGATATGAGATATCAAGCCAACACATGGGTACATGTTAGAGAACTATGTACTAGATCGACCTGCCATGAGAAATGCTACATGGGTTATTATATGAAGTATTATAAGCATTTCTCATAGTGATGATGGTGTAAGTAATCCTTACACTTGAGGTCACCAAAGATCCCAACATGAGGAATTGCATGCTTTGATGCTACTAGACGTTACCCGTAACAGGGTGAATTATAAAAGTGGCAATTGGATGTGTAATGAATCATGTGGTGGGATGTTGAGTGATCAAGATAGGATTTGCCCCTCCAATATAATGGGAATGATATCTTTGGGCCCCTGATCAAGTGAGACCATAAAATGCATGGCCATGCTCAAATGAGTCGATATGTGACATCGAGCTCATTTACTTAGATGTGTCTACTTGGGGATCAAGAAATGCAAAGATTGAACTATGCAAGTGTGACACACTTCATGGCTCGTGTTCAATTAAGATATCTAGGGAAAAGGGATTGAATTACATGGTAACATCTATAACAAGAAAAGTAATGTCGAATTACTAATATTCTTATAACTTGGGTAATATTGATGTGTTGCTAGACATCGCCAAATGTTTATGACATAAAATAGATTTTATGTCATTGCCGATATTATAAGAACCTATTGGGTCACACACTTAGATCGTATCCAAAAGAATTATAAAATTCATGTGATGAATTTTGCTTAGTTTAAGAATCCTATTACGAATAGGACTCTAGAAGGTTTCCGGTTTAAATCGGTATTTGTTTTGGTTTCTAAATGGTTTTATTTTGTGTTAATAAATCCAAAATATTTTTGGATGTATTAATTCATGTAATGTTCAAAAATTAGAAGCAAAATAAGAATGGGATTCTTGTTTTGGCAACTAATGGAATTTTGAAAGCTGAAATTTAGAAAGTTCCAAAATAGATTAGAACTTGGAGTTCAAGTAAAACTCTTTAGAAGAAGTTTTACCCTAATCTATTTTCTATAAATTTGGACTTATAATCTCTGCATCCTCCAACCCTAATGTGTGAATCAAGTACTCACGTTTTTCTGCAGCAAGAAAGCCAAAGCTATTTTTCTTTGAGAAAGAAAAATTCTGCAGAAAATTTCCAACCAAGAATAACCGAACCTCTTTTCTTGTCTTTTGCAAAATCTCTTCGCCTTTTCTTGAGAAGAATTATAGATGAGTTTGCAAGAACATAAGAAGCCTCTCTGATTTTGTTTAGAAAGAAAAACAGCCGCTTCTTGGGTGGAAAAAAGCAAGAAAAACTGAAGCTTGGAGAAGCTTCTAAACCTAAAAATCAAAAGCAAAGTTCCAAGCTAGCACCAGCAGTTCCTTTGCTGCTTCTTCCTTGGTTAATTGTGTGAAAAATAACCTGGAACTTGGAGATGATCGTGTGGATACCATAGAGGTAAAGCTCCACTGGGTTTTTCTATAATTCGATGAGCAAAGTTTTCACAAGAAAGAACAACCGTTAGCGGTAAAGATAAATCTCTTCACGACCAGTTTGAAATCACTTCATAAGGATCCTTGGAGGAAATAAAAAATTTTAAATTTCCACTACATGTCACATTTGATTTTATACAGTGGTATTAGAGCCACTTATGAAGGCTCAAATTTTTTTTATTTGAATAACATGCTTATTTTCTTAAATTGTTTATGAATAAGCATGCTGAAAATTTTGATTATGTGAAGTTGTTCATTAAACATATATGATATGTTTATGTTTATTAAATCAATTTAGGGTATGCTTTAAAGTTTTATTGCTAGATTCGAATTATATATACAATATACATGGAAGAACAAAAATTCAGTTTTCTAGAATTTTTGGCTAAACTTTGGGTTTGTCAATTTTTCTCAAGTTTTCATTTTTAATAATTTTTTTAAAATTGAAAATAATATTTTTTGAATCATATTGAAGCCATATACATATATGATGCAAAAGATTGGCTTCAGATTTATCCTAGAAAATTTCATCAAGTTTTGTGCTTTGTGTTATTTTCAGTTGGACAGAAAATCCTAACTTCAACTTTTGCAATTTTGGGAGGCCAATTCAATTTCAATCTTATTTTTTAGGCTAAAATTAATATGTGAGAACTAGGAAATGACAACTAGGAAGTCCATCTATTTAATTTATATTGATGCTTGGCCAGTTAAACCACCTATTTTAATTTTTGTATATTTACTTTAATTATTTATATCCTGTTTATGGTTGGCTAAGCCACCTATCCCTTTCCTCTAGTGGCAGTCCGTCTGCGAGCCACTAGAGGAAAGGGATAGGTGGCTTAGCCAACCATAGACAGGATATAGACAATAAAATTAAATAAACAAAAATTTAAATGACAGAAAGTAAATGAACAAGAATTAAAGTAGACGGTTTAATCGGCCATGCATCAATATCAACTTAATAAAATAAAAATGTAAGTAAACAACAATTAAAGAGAAGAACTAGCCAATCATTTGGACTAGCTAACCCCTTGGTAATATAGAACTTGAAGTTTATTAAAACTTTGAAGAGTACAAAGGTTTATACCTTGGAGACCAAGGTTATGTTAGGGTGAGAAGTAATACAAGAAAGGAAGAAAGAAAGAAAGAAAGAGAAAGAATGCTAGAAAGAAACTTTGATCTAGTCTATGCTTGAAAGGGTTTGGATACAATGTTTGTGGGTGTAAAAATTCTGACTAAATTCTAGACAAAAGGAAATTTTATAGAAAAATTCCCGACTGCTACATTAGTATGCTATAGTGGCGGTGAATGATGGCGCACTACTGAGCGATGATTGGCGTGTTTGAGCGATTATCCTGCGCTACTGATCTTGTGAATGTGATTTATGTGCCAGCTATAGTACCACCGCTACAGTTTTGCTTGAAAATTTTAAAGGATTCCATAACAATCATCTCTATTGAAATAAAATGGGTCTTTTTGATCTTCTTGCTCTTCTTGGTCTTCAACTTTAACTTGGAAAGAAGTGGAACATTCGAGAAGGTCTTGCTTTTGATTTTGGATTGCAGATTCCTTTTGGGCCTCATCATTTTGTTGGACTTTCGGGGACTCCTGTTTGAGTTGAGAAAGCAAGCTTTCTAGATGTTTGATGTAATCATCTTTATTTGTAACTACCGCCAATTTGGACTGGGCTAAGTCTTTCTATTGTAAAAACTCGGTTATTTGTGGATTAGCAGCACGTAAAAATTGTGGGTTCATTGTAAACCAAGCTTCAATTTGGGTAGGTTGGATCAAATCTATTTTGAATTCTTTCCACCATTTGGAGTATCCTTATCTGACAAGGAGGGGGGGAAAATTTGTGTTTGGTTTGAGAAATTCATATTCCATGAATAAATCCATGAAAGAGAAAACAAAGAAAAGAAGTTGAGTAATTTTGGCACAAAATTTTTGGGAGTTTGGTATTTGGTACTAAAATTTTGAAATCCCTGACTGACTATATCTGGCAAAATTTTTTGGTTTGGGCTATAAATTCTCCACCATTGAATGAACCAAACTGGGAAATCATATTTGTTAGTTCTTTTAAAACAAAAAAAACTAAGAGTGTTTATTTTAGGGGTTTTGGAAAGTAAAAGTGTTGTACCATGCGGTTCGATAATCCCAATAATTATAACCTGCAGGTTGAAATAACTGGGAGAAATTTCTAGGTTTGTTTAGATCATTTCCCCATTCCGATGGTTTAATGACTTTAAGGATTTGGGCTGTGGAATGGGTAATGTAGGTCTTTGTTTTGTTTTCATAATGTCTGAAAGATACTGATCCAGAGTCCAATAGGATGAACTCATAGTATCTTTGGGTTTTGTTGGCAGAAGTTGGGATGAAATGAAATTCTTTGGGGAGAATTGTTTAGGCCATTTGTACTGGGTTATTTTGGAAAATATTTGGTTCCATATGAAGAATATAGTTTGGTTGGTCATTTTTGTAATATGGCTCTTGGGCTTTTAAGGAAGAGGTAGTTGGGACTACTACTTGGGAAGAAGTTGGGATCACTACTTGTTTTTGTGGAGTTGGAGTCATAATTGTGTGGAAATATTGGTGAGGCTAAGAGCCACCATTTGAGATTGAGAAGGTATGGAGCTTAAAGCCACCACCAAGGTTTGAGGGGATCTTACCAATTGAAATCCAAATTGGGCTGCCAACTAGTGTAGGGCTAACAGTTAGGTTTGAACTTCTTCCTTTTCAACAATATCAGCCCATGATCTTGGTGCGAGGACGGAAATTGGTTTGATATTTTCTAAAGATTCAAAGGCTTGAATTTGGGTTGATGTAAAGGCATAGTTTGCGGGAGTTTGAATGTTTGCTGGAGTTTGTACTGTTTTGTTTGAATCCGAAGATTCAGTTTTGAATGTATGGGAAGAACTAGGTTTACTAAAAGGTGGGTCTTCTTTTTTCTTCTTGGGAGGCATCTTTATCTTCCCTGCAAATATTCGCGAGTCAAATAGTCAGGAAGAGAATTGTTTTCTCCTTTAATATATTTAATATCAAAATCGAAAACAGATAAATAGCTTGCCACCTTGCAAAAATTTGTTTAGAAGCAAGATGCTTAACATCTTTTTGCAATACTTCTTTTGCAGATTTACAATCAACACGTAATAAAAAAATTTTATTGAGTAAATTAGATTGAAATTTAAAAACACATAAAACAATTGATAGTATTTCTTTTTTAATGGTAGAATACTTCTGTTGTGAATCATTCCAATACTTAGATGTGAATGCTACAATTTGCTCTTTACCATTTTGAACCTGTTTCAAGATACCACCATAGCCAATATCAAAAGCATCAGTTTCAACAATTTTTTGGGCTGATGGATCAGATAGTGTAAGACAAGGAAGTGTTTTAACTTGTTTTTAAAATTTGTCTAACTATGTTTGTATGAATATCAGTCCAGGCAGGGGGAGTTTTCTTAAGCTGATCATGCAAAGGTTTAATCAGACTACTAAGTTCTGGAATAAAATCAGAAACATAATTTAAACAACCTAGAAATTTTTGAAGTTGCTGTTTATCTAGAATTTGATCAGGAAATTTGTCAGCAAATTGAATTGATCTTTCAATTGGAATAATAGTTCCTAAGTGAATATGATGTCCTAGGAATCTAATTTTTGTTTGAAAAAGACTAATCTTTTTCTGAGAAACAGCTAAACCATTTTGTTTAATTACATGCAAAAATGTATTAACATGTTTAAAATGCTGATCAATATTAACAGAGAAGACTAACACATCATCAATATAAACAATAATAAAATTTGAATAAGGATTAAAAATATGATTCATAATCCTTTGAAATTCAGAAGGTGCATTCTTTAGACCAAAAGACATTACATTCCACTCATAATGTCCAAAAGGGACATTAAATGTAGTTTTATACCTATCAGAATGATGGATTTGAATATGCCAAAACCCAGATTTCATATCAAATTTTGAAAATATTTTCGCAGCATATAATTTTTGAAGATCTTTTTGGTTGGGAATTGGATATCAAATCCACTGAAGGGCTTTGTTCAAAGCCTTGTAATTAATTACAAGTCTTGGAACACCTCTTTCTATTTTAGAATTTTTATTAACATAAAAAGCAGGACAGCTCCAAGAAGACTTACTCTTTTGTATGATCTTCTTTTTCAAAAGATCATTTATTTCTTCTTCACAATGTTGAAGAAGTTCTTGATTCATTTGGATAGCCTTAGCTTTGGTAAGAATTTGATGTTCATCAAAATCCTTTTCAAAAGGGAGGTAAACAACACGTTGTTTTCTATTCCAAAATGCTGTTGGAATTTCAGCACAATCTTCCCTTTGGAGTTTAGACTCAAGATCTTTAATCCAATTTTGAATCAAAGGTTGTTGAATTTGTTCTTCAATTCTTTTGAAAGACATTTCTTGAATAAGAAAATTAATTTGATTTTGTTTTAAAGTTAAAACATTTATTTGAGAATCATTGGAAAATAAAGTATTTAATTTTCTTTCCAAAGGTGGTTTAACAAAAGGAATACAAGAATTTGGAATATTTTGAGGGTAAATCTCTTTGAAATTAGTCAAATATGGAGTTACTTGATAAATAATGGAGTATCTAAATAAGCTAGCCCATTTAAATCTTTTGCTAAAAGAAAAGATGTTTTTACAAAACCATTTTGAAAATGAACTTCAACTTCAGGAACTTTATAGTTTATTTGTTGTTTAGAACCATTTGCAAAACGAAGTCGTTCTTTGGTTTTTGCAAAATAAATTGAAGGGATAAGTCCTTGAATACAACACATATCCGCACCTGCATCCCATAAAACAAGAATTTCAAGTCTGAAATTATCTTTTATAACTAAAGTAATTAAAATGTCATACTTCTGTTGAACCAAAGAAATATGATTAAGAAATTGTTCTATTTCTTCAAATTTTTCTGAAGTAGAGGGATTTGAAGAAGAAGGTTTAGAAAGAGTGGAAGTTTTTGAGAGCTTCCTTTTTTTAGAAATTAATGAGTCAATACCAAGACGATCTAATTCTTGTTGTGCTTTGATTTTCTTAATTTCCTCTTTCAGGAATGAGACTTCTGATTGAAGATCTTGTAAAGAAATTGGTTTAGGATTTTTTGGAAAACAATTTAAAATATCATTGAAATTATATATTTGAAAAATCTAGGATCTTTTGAAAAATGGTGATCATTTTCAGGCGCTTTGTCGATAAAAACTTGTTTCAATTTTTCAAAATATTTTTTCTTCTTTTCAGAATCTGAAATTTCTTCAAGAAAATCAACCAAAAGATCTTGTTCTTTGTTAAGAACACTGATTGAATGTTCTTGTCCAGAATCTTCTGAACTAGAACTGTAATAATCATCTTGATCTTCTAATTGATTTAGAAGATCATTTGACTCATGTTCTGAGTTATCAGAATTATCATAATCAACAAGTAGTTTAGCTATTTGCTCTAACACTGTTTCTTCTAAATTTAATTCTTGAATTTTGTTTTTAAGTCGACAATACTGGGCTATATGACCTGGCTTTTTACATTTATAGAAAATAAAATCTTTTGACTTTTGGAAAGCCGGTTTGGGTGGATCAGAATGTTTCTTAGAAAAATGCTTGTTGGGCTTGTAAGGAATACTAGGCCGATACTTCCTAAACTTAGTTTTGGACGACCTTTTCCTATGGGTTGGATGACAACTAGGAAGACCAAATTGTTCACAAAAAGATCCTAAGTCTTTTTGTTGTTGGGCCCTATCCTTAGCTAATTCCCTAAGGATTTTATCTTATCTACAAATTTTGAAAGCAACTTGTTGTATTTGACTTGTTAATTGACCATAAGAAATTTGTTCCAAAGGAACTACGCCATTGTACTGGACTCGTAGTTCATCACAAACCATGTCACGCAAAGATTTTGGAAGACCGTCTAAAAACTTTTCTTTCCAATAGGCTTGATTACCATCAGGCCTAGAATAAAGATATATATATATATATATATATATATATATAATATTAAGGCCAAATTATATATGTGATATATAATAGTTCCAATTTAAAAGTTTACCAAAACTTTGAAAGGCTTAGATTTCTGAATTTTGAATGGTTCAATTTTCTAAATTCTTTTGGCCGAATTGCACATTATTTTGAATTTGTTTGTGACTGGACGAAATTTAATGTATATGATATTTTAAGTTGAGGCCTAAAATATTTGATATATTATTCAAAAAAATTTCAATGATCATGTTTGGCCGAAAAAGGAATACATATGGTGTGTTTCATCTTTGGCCGAATTGAACATAGCTTCGGATTTTGTGTCTTGGCCAAATTGATATACATGATGTATCAAATTGAGACCTAATATATATATATGATATATGTTCGGTGAATTGCAAGTGTATAATATCAACAAGTAATAAAGTAGTGAGTAGAGTATCGTTCCCACGAGGATTGATTCAAATTTAACCAATTACTTACCAATTTAATTAATTCAAGAACAAGCTAACCAATTAAAGTGCTTTCATGCGATTTAACTAAACTTAACAAAGAATGAAAATTTTATAACAATAAACAAATACTAAAACTTTACCAAATTAATTAAGATGTTAGAGACTTCTATTTCACTTAATCAATCCTAATTAACTCTCTTGACTTGTCATGCAATTAAATTAAATTCCAAATTATGATGGTGAAATTTTCCTAATGTAAATTAATAGCCGACATCGGTCTAATAACCCTATTTAGATTAAAATCAATTCACACTTGGTCTAGGTAAATTTAGATTTCTTAATGCATTAGGAACTATGGAAATTTTCGGATTCAATCAAGTAGCCACAACTTAGTTCTACTATCGAAACCACATGAACAACCTAGATTATTACCGTCTAAATTGAATTCACGGTTTAATATCACACGAGCACATGCATGTTATCTCCACACGACATCAAACAAGCATCAAAAATCAATTGGGTGTTGATCAATCATCTAAAAGCATTAAGAACATGATATTAAACTCATAATTGAAATATAGGTGGCATGAACAAGTCTTAAGAATTAATTATTCATGATTAAGATCCATCTAATCTCTAACAAAAAAATTTAAACATAATGAAATTTAAACTAACAACAAAAATAAAAATAGACATAATTAAAATTAAAATAAATTCTAAAAATTAAAGTAAACAATATTTAATAAATATAAAAGGTAGAAATTATTTAGTACTTAAAAATAAAACATAACTAGAAGTTTTATAACAAAATACAAGAAATCAAATTACTAAAATTGCCAAATTAAACTAAAGAATAACAAGGAAAAAAAACTAAATTTGCTAAACTAATGCCAGAAATCAAGAATCCAATGGCTACAAGAAGGGGACACGAATACCAAGTTCTTCCATGCCTCCACTATTGATAGGTGAAGGCAAAATACTATTGATAACTTAGTAAAGGATGATGGAAGTCTATGTGTCAACCCGCTGGAGGTGAAGGAAGAGATTTTAGGGTTTTGACAAGCTCTTTGTGACTACTGGTCCGAGGCTCCGTCATGAGGACCTAAATGGCATCCTACCGTCGATCACATCGGCCATGAATCATTGGTTAACGTGTCCCGTTGAGGATTCCGAGATCAAATGTACCCTTTTCAAAATGCATCCCAATAAGGCCCTAGGGCCTGATGGTATGGCTCCTCTTTTTTTCCAGTCTTATTGGAATGTGATTAGTGATGATTTGTGTCATGTTGTGAGGTCCTTTTTTGGGCACAATTGTATGCTCCCACAGATCAATCATACACTGCTTACGTTGATCCCTAAGATTGCTAATCCTATATCTGTTGGGCATTATCGACCCATTACTTTATGTAATGTCGTTTATAAGATCATCTCTAGAATCCTAGCAGATAGGATGGTGGTTTGCCTTTATGAGTGCATTAGTCCCTTCCAAGCGGCATATCTTCCGGGAAGCCAAATTTCAGATAATGTTGTTGTTGCGCATGAATGTATTCATACTCTTAATGCTAGGCGTAAGGGACAACAGGGATGAATGGCTATTAAACTTGATATGGCCAAGGTGTACGATAAGGTTGAGTGGAGTTTTTTGTGTGAGGTTCTTCGAAGGATGAGGTTTTCTAGTATCTTTATCGCTTGGATTTGGCGATGTATTAGTTCCTCCACCTTATCTATTAATATTAATGGAGAGAAATATGGGTATATTCAACCTATACGGGGCATTAGACAGTGTGACCCGTTGTCTCTCGTCCTAGTCTTAGTTGTGTCTGAGGCTTTTTCAAATATGATTAAGCAAGCTAGCTTGAGGGGGGAATATAAGGGTTTAAAGGTTAGTAGACCGGGTTCTCAAGTTACTCATTTATTGTTTGTAGATGACTCCATCCTTTTTTGTGATGCAGATGTGGGCCAAGCATGCAGGGTCAAAGCCCTGTTATCCAACTTTAGCTGTTTCTCTGGTCAAATGGTTAACTGGGACAAATCTTCAATTCTCTTCAGTAAGAATATTCCTATGTGTCAGCGAGAAGCTATTTGTGGGCTTCTGGATGGTATTAAAGAGAAACCAAATGCAAGGTATCTTGGACTTCCGATGATCATTGGCAAATCGAAGAGAGAGGTATTCCAATATGTGGCAGAGCGGGTCCAACAGTGGGTTCATGGATGGAAATATCGGTTTCTCAGCCATGCGATGAAGGAAGTGCTCCTGAAGGCGGTTATTGATGCCCTTCCCACTTACATGATGGCATATTTCAAAATTCCTAAACATGTTTGCTAGGACATTGTTCACTAGACTTCACGATTCTAGTGAGGATACTCAGATGATGGCCGGTCTAAAATACATTGGAAGGCTTGGCAGGATCTTACTTGGCCGAAAGAGAAGGGTGGCTTGGGATTTAAGAATATTCAACTCGTTAATGATGCCCTTATAGCGAAACAACTGTGGCAGATTGGCATGCAACCGAATCTCTTGATGAATAAAGTCATGACGGCCAAGTATTTTCCAAAGGGCCATCTCTTACACTTTTCTGTGAGACAGAACGCGTCATGGCTATGGAAATGCTGGTGGGAGCTCAATATATTCTCAAGCACGGGGACATTTACCAGGTTGGGGATGGTAAATCAATCCGTATTTGGGAACATCCTTGGATTCCTGGGCTCTCAAATTTCGTACCTGTCGTTGATGAGCACAAGAGTGAGCGGCCAATATGGGTGAGTGAGCTTCTCAATGTCAGGGGTGATTGTTGGATTGCAGGGATAGTGCGTCAGCTTTTCAGTCCACTTGCTACTACGGTGATCTTCTCTATCCTTCCGTCTCTGGAGACCCAAGGCGATGGTAGAGACAAACTAGTGTGGCGTTTGACCACTCAAGGCAACTATACGATCAAGTCGGCCTATCGGCATGCTTTTACGTTACAACAAGTGGTGCAATTTCGTCCAGAGAGCAACAAGGCTAGGACTGAGATGAAACTGGTTTGGAACTGTTTTTGGAAGTTAGACGTCAAGGGAAAACTCAAGCATTTTATATGGCGTTGTTGGCATGGCATTCTCCCAACTAAGGATCAATTATTGAACAAAGGCATTCAAGGGGATCAAATATGTGATATGTGTGGGGAGAGGCAGGAAACTCTCGAACATATCCTATTATATTGCTCAAGAGCAATGCTGGTGTGGAAGATTGCTAGGCTACGGTGGCTGCTTTTAGAAGATTCAAGTTTTCGTCATTGGTGGCTTCAGATTTGCAGTGGCCAAAGAGATGATCAATGGTGGAAAAGCTTTGAGTTGGTGGTCTATATTCTGTGGATGCTATGGAAGACCAGGAATTTTTGAATCTTTCAAAAGGTTTAGAGAGAAGAAAAGGCAGTGGTAGAGTTGGCGGTAGCTGAATGGCTTGAGTTCAAGGAAGTTGGTAGAGTGTGGCGGTACTTGGATGCCGGTGAGTGACTGGGGCTAGTGTAGTCTATTTTTGTGACTAGATGAGGCTGTTGATACTGTATTCTTTTGCACCTTATCGGTTGGCTACTAAGCCATCTGTGGTTCTATAGAATCCCATGTCTTGGGGATTCTATGCTGTTCTACTTAGTCTCATTAAGAATGCTAAGGTCCCTATAGCCAGGAGGCTATTGTGTATATGTGACTCTTTTTTATGTGAATATGATGATCGTTTCTGGGGAAAAGAAAAGTCAAAACACTATTCTGCTGCTTTTGTTTCTTCTACCCGATAGCTTCTAAAGAGAAAGAGAATCAACTGCTTTCAACTCAAGTCCAAGTTGGCGGCTGAAATTTCTAGACTTCTTAAACTACTAAAGACAACAAAAAGACAGACAAAAGAATGACGGGAAATCAAGAAGAATAACAAGTGGACGACTAAAATTCTACAACAGAAAAAAAAAACCGAAAGAAAGCTAATGAAAATTTTTGGAGAAAACCGAGAATATCTTCTGAAAAATTGCTAAGAAAAGAAAAGAAGCTACTACAATTATGAAGAAAACCGAGACAGGAAGCTGCTGAATATTTTGAAGAAAACCGAGACAGGAAGAGAAACAAGAAAAACAAAGGACGTGCGGTTCCAAGTAAAAAAAATGGATGACGGCTGCTATTGCTAACTAACGAAACAGAAAACAGAAAGACAAAGAAAAGAAAATTCTGCTAAATCTAAACTAAAGCTAAAGAAAAAGAAGAAAATAATGAAGTGCTGCTGCTCTCTCTCTTTGAATTCTTCTAACCCAACTGCTGTTTATATAGAGAAGCTGATTTCCTAAACTCCAAATCCATCTTCAAATTGTAATCGGCTTTTTCTTTCTTGTTTCCAAATTCTAGCCGACTTTTGTTTCCAAATTCCAGTAGTCTTCTTATCCTTGTTGCTGCCTGATTTCTTCTTTCCTAATTTGTGCTGAGCTTGGTTTCCTTTTCTCTTGTTGTAGCTGACTTATATTTCCTACTTCTTGTACAGCACAGTTTTGTCTTCTTTTGCTTAAGGAAGTTTCCTTTTGTTTGTGCAGCTGCTTCTTGTTTGTTAATTGTGCAACACGGCTTCTTGTTTTTTCCTAATTGCAGCTGGAGTATTCTTTGTCTTTTTGTTGAAGCAATTTGGTCAAACTTTGATAAGCTTTCTTAGCTATAAAGTAACAAAAGAATGCCTAGATAATTGGTTTGTCCTTTGATCTTTCAATTAGAAGAAAAATTCAAGATTAAGCTCAAAAGTTCTAAAAATATTAAATAACTTGGTGATTATAAAATCAAAGGAAAATTTGGGAAAAATATGTAAAAACAAATCAAAACACAAGCCAATTTCTAACCAAGATTAATAAGAAAACCCTATATAAAATAGAGTTATCAATGTATCAAGCTAAGACCAAAAAGTAATTTTGGCCATATTCATGTGTACGGGTTTATGGTTTGACCAAAAATATATATGATATAATTTTCACAAGTTCCTCATGATCATGGTTGGCCAAATGAAGATATGACATGATCGAAAATTAGTTTTGGACATTTATATGTGTTCGGTTTAGGGTAGCATATATTTGACATATCAAATTGAGGCCGAAATATAAATGTGTTTAGAATTTTGTGTGGCCAAAATTGATATATGTGATGTATCATGTTATGGCCGAAAATGTATGAGATATATTTTTCGCAAATTTCTAATGAGCTAGAATGACGGAAATTTGTATTTTAAACCCGAACCTTCCATGCATAGTGTATTTTTGAACCCCTAAAATTTAATTTAATAATAATTGTCATAAATTAATTAGATTAATATATTTAAGTGTTAAATATGGATGACAATTATATGTGACATGCACATTATATGATATTTGAGCATGGTGCATAGTTATAGCCCTAAGCCCAATAAGATTGGATAAATTTTGTATGGTTTTAAATATGACCTGCATGTCATGCCTTGTTCTATTTTCTGGTTATAACTTATTTTCTCATCTAACTCCCCTTGAATGTAACTCGAGGTTCTCTAAAAGATGTAATAGTTAGATTAGAGATAGGACTAGGCTAGAATCAAGGAAGCAATGAGTTGATGACCATACAAGAGGAACCAAGGAGGCAATTGGAGAAGATGCCGATGCCATTAGGTTGACCTTATAGTTCTCTTATTGGCTTGAGAGAACTTTTAGTGTGGGCTATAACTATGTCACGTTTATTTTATTGTTCATGTATGAGATGTATGCAATGTATGTTTATTGGTTAAATGCATAATGTGATTATGATTGTAATAATTAGTTAGAAAATTATGTGATTAATTAGACTACTAATTACAATAACCAATTTACAAAATATGGTGAGTATTTAACAAATCCCTCAAACAAATATTAAGTCTAAGGTGCCTTCCAATGCTTAGCACTCGTCAAGGCTTTGATTGATCAAGTGTAGGCTTGCCAAAGTAAGGTGCAATGGTTAATCTTAGTGAGACGCGACAGAATAATAATAATATTTGACTGCTAGCCATTGGATTTGACTTAACTAGGTGGACTCAATAAGATTGAGACCTAGAGACATAGAGTTGGGCCTTGGCTTATTAGATAAGTTACAACAAGAGTTCTTCACCTAACTATCCAAGAGTTGTATGGGACACAATTGACAAAGTGTCATCTACCTAAATAGCTGAGTTTTGGGCGATTAGCCAAAGCTAACTCAAAATTAGGTCAAATATGGATCTTGGCCCACTAGAAAGTTAATTAGATTAAAATTTCCAAATTAATATCGAGGGTTGTTAATTTGAGTAAAATAGTGGGAGTAATATTTAATAAAAGTCCATATTAAATATATGCATTTATGATACTATTTTGCATATTTCTGTTGTAGATAACCATGGCATCAAACACTAACACTAATACACTATCACTACTATCTGTCCTTGAGAAGGACAAGTTGAATGGGACAAACTTCTTGGATTGATACAGGAACTTGAGGATAGCCCTCAAGCAAGAGAAAAAGCGATATGTCCTAGAGGAACCCTTACCTGGGGAACCTAAAGAAAAGGTAAATAAGGAAGGGAATTGCTTTCATTGCGATGAGACTAAACATTGGAAGAGATACTGCAAAGTTTACTCAGAGGATCTAAAGAAGAAGAGGAAGGAAACTTCCACCTCCGGTATTCACATTATAGAAGTTAATTTATCTACTTCTTCATCATGGGTATTAGATATCAGATGTGGTTCATATATTTGTGTAAATGTGCACGAACTAAAAAAAGTAGGACTTTAGCTAAGGGCGAAGTCGACCTACGAGTGAGAAATGGAGCAAGGGTTGCTACATTAGCTGTAGAGACTTATGTCTTCAATTTGCCCTCAGGGCTTCTATTAGAACTAGATAATTGTTATTACGTGCCTTCCATTACAAAGAATATCATTTCCATTTCTTGTTTAGACAAGACTGAATATTCATTTATAATAAAGGACAATTATTGCTTCTTTTATTTAAATGAAATCTTTTATGGTAGTGCACAAATGGCTAATGGCCTTTATGTTCTAAATCTTGGCATACCTATCAATAACATAAATACCAAAAAGATTAAATTAAATAATTTTAATCCAACTTATCTTTGGCATTGTCTTATTGCCACATAAACGAGAATCGTAATTCCAAACTCCACAAGGATGGACTTTGGACTCATTTGATTTTGAATCATATGGGAACATGCGAATCATATTTATTGGGCAAGATGATTAAAGCCTCTTTCACGAAACATAGTGAAAGGGCAAGTGATTTATTGGAACTAATGCATAGTGATGTATGTGGACCATTAAATACATAGGCTAGAGGTGGTTTTAATACTTCATTACATTTACTGATGACTTCAGTATATGTCTGTGTGTATCTTGTGAGACACAAGTCGGAATCATTTGAAAAGTTCAAAGAATTCAAAAATGAAGTACAAAACCAACTTGGCAAAAATATTAAAGTAATTCGATTTGATAGAGAAGGTGAATACTTAAGCTAAGAGTTCAATGACTATCTAAAGGAGTGTGGGACAGTCTCACAGCTCACTCCTCCTAGAACACCACAATGAAATGGTGTATCCGAGAGGAGAAATTAAACTTTGTTAGACATGGTTCAGTCCATGATGAGTCTTGCAGATCTTCCAAATTCCTTCTGGGGACATGCTTTACTTACGCTATCTTCACACTAGACCGAGTTCCATCTAAATCAGTTCAAAAAACACCATATGAGATATGGACTAGGATGCGTTCTAGTTTGTCTTTTATGAAGTTTGGGAATGTGAGGCATGCGTTAAACATCAAGTCTCTGATAAACTTGGACCCAAATCTGATAAGTGCAATTTTGTAGGGTATCCTAAAAAACAAAAGGATACTATTTCTATAATCCCAATGAGAACAAGTGTTTGTTGCTCGAACTGAAGTTTTTCTAGAAAAAGAGTTTATTTCCAAAAAACCCAATGGGAGACAAATGGAACTTGAAGACTTTCAAGAACTACAAAATGGCGCTGAACTTGATAAGATGAAAATTGAGCAAACACCACAAGCCATTGTGGAACAAGTACCTACTCAATAGACACAAGCCCCACATAGGTCCACTAGGATTCATCGTGAGCCACAGAGATATGGATTTCTAGTGACTCAGAATGGTGACATCTTTTTAATAGATCAAGATGAGCCTACGACCTATCAATAAGCTATATCGGGGCCAAACTTTGAGAAATGGCTTGAAGCCATGAGATCTTTGGCATGTATACAAATCAAGTATGGTCTTTGGCTAATCCACCTGAAGGGGTAAAACCCATAGAGTGCAAATGGTCTTCAAGTAGAAGACCGACATGGATGGTGAGGTACACACTTTTAAGGGGTGATTGGTTGCTAAAAGTTTTAAGTAAGTTCGTAGTATAGACTATGACGAAACCTTTTCACCAGTTGCTATGCTTAAATTCATTAGGATCTTACTTGCAATAGCTGCATTCCATGATTATGAAATTTGGCAAATGGATGTCAAAACTGCTTTCCTTAATGAAAATCTTCTTGAGGATGTGTACATGACCCAACCTGAGGGTTTTCTCGATCCAGAAAATGCTAGAAAGGTTTGTAAGCTACAACAATCCATTTATGGATTGAAGCAGGCTTCTCAAAGTTAGAATCTTCGATTTGATGATGCAATCAAAGAGTTTGGTTTCATCAAGAACGAAGATGAACATTGTGTCTACAAGAAAGTTAGTGGGAACACTATTGTCTTCCTGGTATTGTATGTGGATGACATGCTGCTTATTGGGAATGAAATCCCTTCTTTAGGATCAGCAAAGACTTGGTTGGGAAGTTTCTTTTCAATGAAAGACTTAGGTGAGGCAACCTATATATTAGGTATCAAGATCTATAGAAATAGATCAAAGAGATTGATTAGCCTAAGTCAAAGTACATACATAGATAAGATGCTAAAGAGGTTTAGCATACAAAATTCTAAGAAAGGATTCTTGCCTATGGGGCATGGATTTACTATCTCGAAAGAAAAGTATCCTTCAACACAAAAAGAGAGACAACACATGAGTAAAGTTCCATATGCATCAGCTATTGGATCTATCATGTATGTCATGTTATGTACTCGTCCCAATGTCTTGTATGCTTTGAACATAACGAGCAGATATCAAATAGATCCTACTGAATGTCATTGGATCGCTGTCAAAAATATCCTTAAGTACTTGAGAAGGGCTAAGGATACATTCTTGATATATGGAGGTGAGGAAAAGCTCAATGTAACTAGTTACACTGACACAAGCTTCTAAGCCGACAAGAATAACTATCGATCGCAGTCAAGTTATGTGTTTTGCCTAAATAGTAGTGATGTGAGCTGAAAAGTTCAAAGCATGTTATAGTAACCAATTTATAGTAGAGACCGAGTATGTCATTGCTTCAAATGAAGCAAAAGAGGCTGTTTGGATCAAAAGTTCATAACCGAACTTGGGGTTCTACCTAAAATTGTCGATCCAATTGAGCTCTATTGTGATGACAATGGAGCCATTGAATAGGTTAGAGAAGCCAGATCTCACCACATATCCAAACATATATTTCAGCACTTCCATCTTATCCGAAAAATGATTGAGAGAGAAGATATGAAGATATGAAAAATAGTAACCGATGATAACATTACTAACCCATTAACAAAGCCTCTAGCACAGTACAGACATGATCGCCATGCTAGATCATTAGTCATTAGTGACATAACTGATTGGTTCTAGTGCAAGTGGGAGTTTGTTGGATTATGCCCTATATACCTATCATGCGATGATTGTTTGGGCATATATACATATCATAATGTTTATAATCTATGGCAAGTTATTATTATGTTTAATTTTATATCTACATATTATGAATAAATATAATAATGTCCCTAAAATTTAATTATTATGAAACAATCCCTAGTCAAGTATTATCATTAAAGGGACAATGATAATGCATTAAAACTAGCATGTCTATTGACTAATGAAATGTGCCATGATATGAAATATCAAGTCAACACATGGGTACATGTTAGAGAACTATGTATTAGATCGACCTGCTGTGAGAAATGCTACATGGGTTATTATATGAAGTGTAATAAGCATTTCTCATAGTGATGATAGTGTAAATAATCCTTAGACTTGAGGTAACCAAAGATCCCAACATGAGGAGTTGCATGTTTTGATGCCACTAAACATTACCCGTAACAAAGTGAACTATAAAAGTAGCAATTGGATGTGTAATGAATTATGTGGTGAGATGTTGAGTAATCAAGATAGGATTTGCCCCCTCCTATATAATGGGAGTGATATCTTTGGGCCCCTGATCAAGTGAGACCATAAAATGCATGGCCGTGCTCAAATGAGTCGATATATGATATCGAGCTCATTTTCTTAGATGTGTCTACTTGGGGATCAAGAAACGCAAAGATTAAACTATGCGAGTGTGACACGCTCCATGGCTCGTGTTCAATCAAGATATCTGGGGAAAAGGGATTGAATTACATGGTAACATCTATCACAAGAAAAGTAATGTCAAACTACTAATATTCTTATAACTTCGGTCACACACTTAAATCATATAAGAACCTAGTGGGTCATATACTTAGATCGTATCCAAAAGAAGTATAAAATTCATTTGTTGAATTTTGGTTAGTTTAAGAATCTTATTACGAATAGGACTCTAAAAGGTTTCCAGTTTAAATCGGTATTTGTTTTTTGGTTTCTAAATGGTTTTATTTTGTGTTAATAAATACAAAATAGCTTTGAATGTATTAATTCACATAATGGCCAAAAATTAGAAGCAAAATAAGAATGGGATTCTTTTTTTGGCAACTAATGGAATTTGGAAAGCTGAAATTTAGAAAGTTCCAAAATAGATTAAAACTTGGAGTTCAAGTAAAACTCTTTTGAAGAAGTTTTACCCTAATCTATTTTCTATAAATTTGGACTTATAATTTCTACAGAATCCAACCCTATCATGTGAATCAAGTACTCACATTTTTCTTCAGCAAGAAAGCCGAAGCTAATTTTCTTTGAGAAAGAAAAATTCTGCAGAAAATTTCCAGCCAAGAATAACCGAACCTCTCTTCTTGTCTTTAGCAAAATATCTTTGGCCTTTTCTTGAGAAGAATTACAACCATGTTTGCAAGAACATAAGAAGCCTCTCTGCTGTTCTTTGGAAGGAAAAACAGCCGCTTCTTGTGTGGGAAAAAGCAAGAAAAATCGAAGCTTGGAGAAGCTTCTGAACCTGAAAATCGAAAGCAAGGTTCCAGGCTAGCACCAATGATTCCTTTTCTGCTTCTTCCTTGGTTAATTGTGTGAAAATTAACCTGGGACTTGGAAAGGGTCGTGTGGATACTATAGAGGCAAATCTCTATTGGGTTTTGATGTGATTCGACCAGCAAAGTCTTCACAAGAAAGAACAACCGCTACCGGTAAAGGTAAATCTCTTCAC
The DNA here is from genome assembly GCA_020080225.1 of Gynochthodes officinalis. NCBI lineage: Eukaryota > Viridiplantae > Streptophyta > Magnoliopsida > Gentianales > Rubiaceae > Gynochthodes > Gynochthodes officinalis. Next base: position 7,537,247 of record CM034622.1, read on the forward strand.
GACAGGTTTGAAATTACTTCGTAAGGATCCTTGAAGGAAATCAAACATTTTAAAATTACGTTGTGTGTCGTATTTGATTTCCAAAAATATTTAATAGTATTTTTTTAACACATTACAATCAACACATCTACATCATGAACCATCTTACTTAGGCACAAGAATTACTGACAAAAAAACATAGGTTAAGTGACTCATTCACATGACCTTTTTCCAAAAGTTCAACTACTTGTCTTTATGACTCCTTTGTCTCCTTAGGGTTTGTATAAGCAGAGCAATTTGGAATTGTAGCTCTAGGTACAAAATCAATTTCATATTCAATCCCTCCAATTAGAGGTAAACCATTTGGAATCTCATTGGGAAAGACATCTTTAAATTCCTACAAGAGAGAAACAATCTCAAAAGAAAATCTAGGGTTAGTTCATTAGTAAAAATAAATAAATTTCTTGGTACATAAGAACCATAAGAAATTGTTTGGAACATAAAGCTCTCTCTACCTCATGAACACTAGCACAAAAGCAGCCTTTTTTCTCTCGTATTAAAGACTTTTCTTTTAAAGATTTTTTTACTCGATTTTTAGCCTTTACAATTTTTTTCCCCCTAGTTTTATCTCACTTTAACCCTCAAATATTTTTATCTATCTATCTAATTTTAAAACCAGCTCTAATCTTTTCACTCTTTAACTTTTTTGAGCTCTAAATCTTATTTTGCCTTTTCTTTCTGTCACTTTTTATTGAAATTTGTTGTGGAGATAAAGGTACAAGAGTTATAGACTTATTATGCATTACAAAATGATACTTATTAGAAAAATCATCATGCATAGTCTTTCTATCAAACTCCTAAAGATTTCTAAGTGGGATATGGCTTGCTTGCCTTGGCACGATGTCTCAAAGGAATTTATTATTGTATCTCCCAATTGAGAAAGCTTACGCACTTTTTTGTTCACCTTGGCTTCACCTTAGTCACTAAGCTATTGAAGCTTATAAGATCTAGGGTGCTTAATTGTTAATAATTTAAAACTCTCTACAAGGTAAGTACTAGCATAGTTAATATAGCTACCGCTATCAATAATCATCGTGTATACCTTATTTTGCGCGTTGTAATGAGTATGGAAGATATTGGTGCATTACTTATCAAAGTCCTCTTTCTTGATTTACCTGTTCAATACCCTCGTGGTTATCAAAACCTCTCCTTCAATCGGATACTTTTTAAAATCTTCATTCTTTATTAGAACAAACACTCCATCATAATCATTTTCTCTATCACTACCACTTACACAAATCCCATCATCACAAACGACCATAGCTTTCTTATTAGAATATCATGAAATAATACGTCCTCTTTTCAAATATTTAAAGCAAGAAACATTAGATGATCTAAAAGTAGATTCACTTACCTTAGATGACCTTACTTTTGCAAATGATTTTGACTATTTAGTATCTCTTTTGATCTCTTTTTTAGGCCAAGTATTGCTCTTTCATGTGGTAGATGGTGTAGTCAACCAAATCTGCTAGTTGAACCTTTCCATTTGAGTTGTTTTTTCATCTTTTGTGCCATGTGGACCTGAATGGTATCGAACACTTTTAGTTAATTATCACCAATAGTCAGTGTAAACTCTCACCTTTGCCCTCAAAAGATAAGATTGGACTTTATCAAATGCAAACACCAACAACTCTTTCTTTATAGTGATGTAATTAACTTGAGCTTTGTTTGAAGTCTTACGTAGATAATACACAACATGCAACACCTTTTCTACGTATTGTCCCAACACCACCACTACTACAAAATCACTTCCGTGGCACATGAGTTCAAAGAGACAATTCATGAAAATGGAACTATGATGGGAGCGGATACTAATTTCTTCTTCAACATTTCAAATGCTTCCAAACAATCATCATCAAAGATAAAGGGACATCCTTCTCCAGTAAATTGCACAAGGGCTTAGAAATTTTAGAGAAGTCCTTGATAAACCATCTATAAAACCCCACATGTCCTAAAAAAACTCCTAATGCAAGGATTAAACTTCTTTATTGCCTCAATCATAGCCTTGTCAACCTCAATACCTCTTGAACATGTCTTATGCCCAAGAACTATCTCCTCTTATATTATGAAGTGACATTTTTTAAAAAAATTTAGGATAGGATTAGCCTTGATACATCTCTCAAGAACTTCTTTCAAATTATCAAGGTAAGAGTCAAAGGAGTTTCTAAACGCCGAAAAGTCATCCATGAAAATTTTGATGATATTCTCAACCATATCCAAAAATATAACCATCATACATTATTGGAAGGTCGCAAGGGCATTACAAAGTTCAAAAGGCATCCATTTGAAGGCAAAAGTCCTATAAAAGCGTGTAAAGGTTGTTTTCTCTTGATCTTTTGGGCAATGGCAATTTTGATTATTCATGGAATACCCATCTAGGAAGTAATAAAAGAGAAATCTGGCCAATATATCTAGGAGTTAATCTAGAAAGAGTAAGGGGGAGTGATCTTTCCTTGTGACTTTGTTGAGTTTCCTGTAATTCATACCCACCCCCCATGTACTAATCACTCAAGTAGGAATCAATTCATTGTACTTATTAACTACTACAATCATCCCATTCTTCTTAGGCACACATTGCATGAGGCTCACCTAAGCACTATTAGATATAGGAAATATAATGTCATAATCTAAGAGTTTGATCATTTCCTTCTTGACCACTTTATTCATGTTGGGGTTCAATCTTCTTTGATGTTCAATAGAAGATTTTGTATCATTCTTAACAAGAATTTTATACATGCAAATTGAAAGGTTTATCCCCTTGATTCTACTATAGTCCATTCAAAAGCTTCCTTGTAAGCCCTTAGAACCCTCAGTAACTTGTCTTCTCGACTTATAGTGAGGGAAGATAAAATGATAATCAAAAGTGGGCATATTTCAAATGGGCTAGGAGAAACTTGAGTTCCAAGACTAGTGGTTCCACTAACAAAGGTTTGAACTCCAAGTGACTATTCAAAGGCAAGGATTTAGATTTAGGAGTCCACCTATTTGAGTACTCCAAAAATTGCACTCTCTCCTCGACATCTTTACTTATCTTCTACATATTATCATCTTCAAGGACACTATCAAGAGCATCTTTGATGCATATTTCTTTAACGGACTTTACCACACTAGTTTCAACAACATCCACTCTAAAGTAACACCTTTTTTGTTACTGATATTTCATAGCCTTAAAGATATTGAATACCACTTTCTCCCCATCATATCTTAGAGTAACTTTTTCATTTTGGAAATAATTGTAGGAAACCAAGTGCATCATGCAGCAAAATTTAAAATTTCTGGTTTCCTCCAAGGATCCATACGAAGTGAAATCAAACCGGAGTTTAAGACTTGTACCTTGTTCGTATCGGTAGAACAAGTAGAGTTGTTTTGCGAAGATTGTTGTTTGTCGAATCACCAGCAAAACCAATTCAGCTCTACCTCTATGGTATCCACATGATCGATCCAAGCCTTTAGTTATTCTCACATAAATAACTAGAAAAAAGAGCAGCAAAATCCTAAACTTCTAGCTTCAAAATTCTGTTTTCGGTTTCTCAAGAATTTAGCTTCTCTAAGCTTCGGTTTTTCTTTATTGTTTCTTCAAAAGAATGAGCAAAGAATTTCTTTTCTTCAAGAACAATAAGGGATGGTTTTTCTGGGTTTTTCTTGTGTCTCGCACACTTTTGATGGTTGCACAAAATCCCAATATATATAGATGTAGATTAGGGTAAAACCTCTTACCAAATTCTAATCTGTTTGGGATTTATAGATTCCATAAATCTATTTGCTGCCAAATACAAGAATCCCATTTGAAATTGGACTTTTAAATTCAGATTTTAATTAAATAAGAAATCCAAAATTGCTTTGGAATTATTAATACTAAAATCCAAACCCTTTTAGTATTTAATCCGGATATCGTCTTAAACTGGAAAACCCTATAGAATCCTATTCATATTAGGATTCTTAAGATTAATAAAATTTACCAAAATTCATCATATGAATTTTATACTCTTTTTGAATACGATCTAAGTGTGCAACTCAATAAGTTCAAATAACGTTGGCCATTACATAAAATCTATTTTATGCCGCAAGTAGTGATCAATGTCAAGCAACACATCAAAGCTACCCAAGTTATGAGAATGTTAATAATTCGACATTACTTATCTTGTGATAAATGTTACCATGTAATTCAATCCTTTTTCCCTAGACATCTTGATTGAACATGAGCCATGGAACGTGTCGCTCTCACATAGTTCAATCTTTGCATTTCTTGATTTCCGAGTAGACTTATCTAAACAAATGAGCCTGATATCATATATCAACTTATTTGAGCACGGCTATATATTTTGTGGTCTCACTCATTCAAGGGTCCCAAAGATATCACTCTCATTATGTAGAAAGAGAAAATCCTATCTTGATTAATCAAAATCCCACTACATAATTCATTGTATATGCAATTGCTACTTTTATTGTTCACCATGTTACGGGTAACGTTTGGTAGTATCAGAACATACAACTCCTCATGTTGGGATCTCTGATGACCTCAAGTCTAAGGATCACATACATCATAATCATTATGAGATATGTTTATGACACTTTATATAATAATCCATATAGCATTTTTCATGGCGAGTCGATCCAGTACATAGTTCTCTAATATGTACCAATGTGTTGACTTGATATCTCATATCATGACACATGTCATCAGTCACTACATATACTAGTCTTAATGTATTATCAATGTCCTATTAATGATAATACTTGACTAGGGATAATTTTAGAATAATTAAATTCTTGAGACATTATTATATTTATTCATAATGTGCAAATAGAGAATTAAACATAATAATAATAAATTGCCATTAATTATAAGCGTTATGATACAATATATGCCTAAACCATCATCACATGATTGGTCATTAGGGTATAATCCAACAAACTCCCACTTGAACTAAGACCAATTAATCATATCTGTAATGTCTAATGATCTAATGTGAGAATCATGTCTCTGTTACGTCAGAGGCTTTATTAGTGAGTCAGTGATGTTATCATCAGTTGGTACGTTGCATATCTTCACATCCACTCTCTCAATAATCTCTAGGATGAGATAGAAGTGCCGAAGTATATATTTGGATCATTGGTGAGATCTAGGTTCCCTAGCTTGCGTAATGGTTTTATTGTTGTCATAATAGTCCTCAATTGAATCAGCAATGGTAGATACAACCCCAAGTTCGGTAATGAACTTTTTGACCCAAACGGCCTCTTTTCCTATGTCGAAAGCAACGATATACTCAGCCTCTATTGTAGAATAGGCTATATTGCCTTCTTTGAACTTTTCCAACTCACAGCACTACCAAATTTAGGAAAAACACAACCTAACTACGATCGATAGTCATCCTTGCCGGTTTGAAAGCTTGCATCAGTGTAACCAGTTACATTGAGTTCTTCCTCACCTTCACATATCAAGAATATATCCTTAATCTTCCTTAAGTACTTAAGGATATTCTTGACAGTGATTCAGTGACGCTCATCGGGATCGACTTGATATCTGCTCGTCATGCTCAAAGCGTACGAGACATTAAGACGAGTACATAGCATGGCATACATGATAGATCCAATAGCTGATTATATGGAATCTTACTCATGTGTTGTTTCTCTTCTTGTGTCGAAGGACAATGTTCATTCGAGAGACTAATTCCATGTCCCATAGGCAAGAACCCTTTCTTAGGTTCTTGTATGCTAAACCATTTTAGCACTTTATCTATGTATGTAAGTTGACTTAGGCCAATCAATTTCCTTGATCTATCTCTATAGATCTTGACACCTAATATATAGGTTGCTTCTCCTAAGTCTTTCATAGAAAAACAACTTCCTAACCAGGTCTTTACAGATTGTAAAGAAGGATGTCATTTCCAATAAGTAGTATTTCGTCTACATACAATACCAGGAAGACCATAGTGCTCCCACTAACCTTCTCGTAGACACAAGGTTCATCTTCATTCTTGATGAAACCAAACTATTTGATTGCATCATCGAATCGTAGATTCTTACTTCAAGAACCTTGCTTTAACTAGGGGTGCAATTCAGTTGGGTTTCTCGATTTTCAGGTTGTTTGGGTTGGCCATTTTCAAGGGCGAATTTGAAAACCAAACTGACTTCAGTCGAATTTAAATTAGAACCGACTGAATTCGAAATTCGGTTTTTGGTTCAAATTTGAATTTGGCCAAAAAAACCCAAATTTCGAATTTAAATAGAATTAGAATTCGGCAGGCCATAACACAGAAATAGCAAATCCAATTGAAATAGCAAAACAACAACAATAAAGCCAATTTAAATAGCAAATCCAATCGAATTTGACCATAACACAGAAACAACAAATCCAATTGAAACAGCAAATCCAATCGAATTTGGCCATAACACAAAAATAGCAAATCCAGTTGAAACAATAAATAGCATAACATAGATCTAATGCAATGTTTGAGCAAACAAGGTACGGAAACAGAAGCAGAAGAGAAGGGAAGCTACAGGTCTCAAAATGTGAGCAACAGAGTGGCGGTAACAATAGAAGTTGAAGCAACTCAATAAAGGAAGAAGGAAGGCAGCGGGTGAAAATTTGAAGGCAACAGGCAGGTAGAGGGCAAGAGGCAAAACGTGACCGGCAGAAGGTAGAACACGAGCAAACGAGTGGCTGAGGAGATGGCGGTGAACAAAATTAGAAAAGTGCAGCCATGCAACAAAGAAGAAGAGGGCGGCAATTAATTTCGGAAATAAACCCTAGTGAGTAGAGAGCAAAGGAAATGGCAATTGCAAATTTGCAATTGAAATATTATTTGCCAAATTAAGGTTTTAATTTTGTAAAATTACAAAATCATCGAATTTAAAGTAATTTTATTCTCAATTTGACCCAATTAAAATAGTTATTATTATATTAACACCCATACTTTCTTTCTATTTTAATTTTAATCTTTTAATAAATATAACTTTATTCAATAACATCCTTAAAATATATTTATTTCTTTCAATTACACCCCTAATAAGTTAATATGTTGATACAAAATTTACCCAGTCAATGTAACATTTTATATTAGTATGATCAATTAGAATTTGTAAATGCATATTGAATAATTGTTAATTTATCATGATCAAAATTTTCCCTACTAATTTTTTTCTCAAAAATGTATAAACTCAAACTTCAAATTTTAAATTACTGTTAAACTAAAATTATTAAGTTAATACTATCATTCAATTTTATACTCTCTCAGTCTCTCATAAGTTAATAATAATAAATATCTAATTAATATCCATTAATCACTTTGTAGTGATTAATTATAAAGTTACAACTCAAATGAAATAGGGATGAGTTATTAAAGAATATAATTGCACAGTTTGCATTCTCATAAGTCATATGTACACAACTACACGTGTTATTTTCTCTATGTAATATACTAATATCATTATTACGATTTTAATATCTCAATTACTACACTAATGCCATTATATTACAATTATCAAATCAGACTCATTAGTTATAAAATTTTTACTTATTTAACGATTCTATAAAACTAAAATCGCAAGAATTATATATATCTTTTTACTATATTGAAATTAACATATAAAGATTGTAATGTCAACCAAGTAGTAATACAGAGAAGTAAATAGTTACACTATCTACTTTACATACACTTTATTTGTGTCTGATTTACAAATAAATATGTGTTCTATACAACAATTGTAAATTCAAAAGTAAATAATACCACACACATTCAATTATTTGGATATTTTTTATATTTTAAACTTTCGAGTTTTGAATTATTAGTAAGTAGCATAAATTAGAAGTAAAAACTACTAAATAAATAAAACTTTTTGATTATTAAGTTAATAATAACCAATGCCTAATTATTACTCACTAATAAATTTGCACTTTTGTGGTTATTATTATTAAATTACAAAGTTATATGCTTAAATGAGACATGGATAAGTTAGAGCGGATGAGAATTTGTATACTATATAGAATATACATCATTTTTCCTCAATTTTTTCATTTATTTATCAAATTTTTTTCATAATTTTAAACCTTTATAATAAATTTACGTTTAATATTTTCCAATTTACTATACTAATGACATTTGTACAATTTGAATATTTAAATTACTATACTATTGCAATTATATTGTAATTATTAAATTAGACTTATGAAATATAGTGTTTTTTTAACATATTCGACAATTGAATAAAACTAAAATCATAATATTAATACTTTTGTCTACTGTATATATGTCTATATAGTATTGTAAACCAAGTAGTTTTGTAAATAAATAAATAATTACATTATATTTGGAGTTATACATATAAATAATATATATTTAAATATACTTCGATATATATAATGAAATTATACATAAATTGAATTATATATATATTTATAAATTTTATTTTTGTAACTTGAATTCGGTTTGAACCGAACTGACTCCGGTTTTTCAGTTCGGTTCAAATCGAATCGAGTCAGTTTTCAAGTCTAAAATCAATTTTAGTTTCATTTTTGTTTTAGGTTGAACCAAATTCGAATGCCTAAACTCGAAAACCGAATTCAAAATTTGGTTTCAATTCAACCCCACCCGAAAACCGAAACCTCGAATTCAATTCGATTTTTTTCGAGTTCAAATTTTCGAATTCGGTTGGATATTTGAGTTAATTCGAAAATTGCACAGCCTAGCTTTAATCCACAAATGGATCATTGTATCTTACAAAACTTTCTAGCATTTTCTGGATCGACAAAACCTTCAAGTTGTGTCATATACACATACTCAAGAAGATTTCCATTAAGGAAAGTAATTTTGACATCCATTTGCCAGATTTCATAATCATAGAATGCAGGTACTGCAAGCATGATCCTGATGGATTTAAGCATGGCAACTGGTGAAAAGGTTTCATTACAGTCGATACCATAAACTTGTTTGAAACCTTTAACAACCAATCGTCCCTTAAAGGTATGTACTTTACCATCCATGTTGATCTTCTTCTTGAAGACCCATTTGCACCCTATGGGTTTTACCCTTCAGGTGGGTCACCCAGAGTTCATACCTAGTTTGAATACATGGATTCCATCTCAAATATCATGGCATCAAGCCATTTTTCAAAGTCTAGCCCTGATATTACTTCTTGATAGGTCGTAGGCTCATCTTGATCCATGAACAGGATGTCACCATTTTGAGTTACCAGAAATCCATATCTCTGTGGCTCATAATGAATCCTAGTTGACATACATGGGGCTTGTGTCTCTTGAGCAGGTACTTGTTCCACAACTGCTTTTGGTGTTTGCTCAATTTCCATCTTATCAAGTTCAGCGCTATTTTGTGATTCTCGAACTTCTTGAAGTTCTATTTGTCTTCCATTGGATTTTCTAGAAATAGTATCATTTTGTTTCTTTAGGATACCTCACCAAATTGCACTTATCAGATTTAGATCCAAGTTTGTCGGAGACTTGACTTTTAATGTAAGCCTCACATCCCCATATCTTCATAAAAAGACACACTAGGACGTTTCCCAGTTCATATCTCATATGGTGTCTTTTGAACTGATTTAAATGGAACGTGATTTAGTGTAAAAGCGGCTATAAGTAAAGTATGTCCCCAAAAGGAATTTGGAAGATTTGCATGACTCATCAAGGAGTTAACCATGTCTAACAAAGTTCAATTTTTCCTCTAGGATACACTAGTCCATTATGGTGTACTAGGAAGAATGAGTCGTGAAACTATTCCACACTCCTTTAAATAGTCATTGAATTCCTGGTTTAAGTATTCACCTTCTCGATCAAATCGAGGTGATTTGATACTTTTGCCAAGTTGGTTTTGTACTTCATTCTTGAACTCTTTGAACTTCATTCTTGAACTCTTTGAACTTTTCAAATGATTCTAACTCGTGTCTCATAAGATACACATAGCCATATCTACTGTAGTCATCAGTAAATATGATGAAGTATTGAAAATCACCTCTAACTTGTGTATTTAATGGTCCACATACATCAGTATGTATTAGTTCCAATAAATCACTTGCCCTTTCATTATCTTTTATGAAAAGGGTTTTATTCATCTTGCCCAATAAACATAATTCACATGTTTCATTTGATTCAAAATCGAATGAGTCCAATAGTCCATCTTTTTGGAGTTTGGAAATGCGATTCTCGTTTAGGTGACCCAGATAATAATGCCAGAGATAAGTTGGATTAAAATTATTTAATTTAATTCTTTTGGTATTTACGTTATAAATAGGCATGTCAAGATTTAGAACATAAAGGCCATCATCCATTTGTGCACTGCCATAAAAGATTTCATTTAAATAGAAGGAGCAACAATTGTCCTTTATTATAAATGAATATCCAACCTCGTCTGAACAGGAAATAGAAATAACATTCTTAGTCATGGAAGGCACGTAAAAACATTTATCTAGTTCTAAAACAAGCCCTAGGGACAAATTCAAGACATAAGTCCCTACAGCTAATGCAACAACCCTTGCTCCATTTCCCACTCGTAGGTCGACTTTGCCTTTCGCTAAAGTCCTACTTCCTTTCAGTTCGTATACATTTACACAAATGTGTGAACCACATCTTGTATCTAATACCCATGATGAAGAAGTAGATAAATTAACTTCTATAACATGAATACTTGAAGTCGAAGTTTCATTTTCCTTCATCTTCTTCCTCAGATCCTCCAGGTAAAATTTTATAGTTCCTCTTCCAATGTCCAATCTCACCGTTATGGAAGCAATTCCCTTCCTTAGTTACCCATTCGATCATATCGTATGCCTCTATTTGCTCATGTTGCTTCTGAAGCTCAAAGTTCATGGAGACCAGCATGAGGCATGAAATGTCTAGAGCGTCATTTTGATGCTTCCTATAATCATCTCTTTCAGCTTTTGGAGCGTTAGCTTTAGGTTCCTCGGTAAGGGTTTCTCTAGGACATACGACTTTTTATCTTGCTTGAGGACTATCCTCAAGTTCCTGTACCATTCCAGGAAGTTCATCCAATTCAACTTGTCATTCTCAAGGATAGATCACAGTGGTAGTGTATTAGTGTTAGTGTTTGATGCCATGGTTATCTACAACAAAAATATGCAAAATAAGTTTCATGAATACAAACATTTAATATGGACTTTTTTTTAAATGATACTCCCACTATTTTGCTCAAATTAATAACCCTCAATATTAATTTGGAAAGATTAATCTAATATCTTTCTAGTGGGACAAAATTCATATTTGACCTAATTTTGAGTTAGCTTTGGCTAATCACCCAAAACTCAGCTATTAGGTAGATAACACTTGTCAATTGCATCCCATACAACTCTTGGATTGTTGAGTGAACAACTCTTATTCTAGCTTTATCTAATAAGCCAAGGCATATCTTTATGCCTCTAGGTTTCAATCCTATTGAGTCTACCTAGTTAAGTTAAACCCAATTATTAGCATTCATATATTACTATTATCCTGTCGCATCTCACTAAGATAGATCATATGACTTCAAAATTTTGCTAGCTTCAAAATTTTGCTTTCGATTTCTCAAGAATTTAGCGTCTCTAAGCTTCGGTTTGTTTTTCTTATTTTCTTCAAAAGAATGAGCAAAGAATTTTTTTTCTTCAAGAACAAGAAGGGACAGTTTTTCTGGGGATTACTTGTGTCTCACACATTTTTGGTGGCTTCACAAAATCCCAATAAATATAGATGTAGATTAGGGTAAAACCTCTTACCAAAATCTAATCTGTTTGGGATTTATAAATTCCATAAATCTATTTGCTGCCAAATACAAGAATCCCATTCAAAAATTTGACTTCTAAATTCAGATTTTAATTAATTAATAAATCCAAAACTATTGTGCATTTATTAATATTAAAATCCAAACCCTTTTAGTATTTAATCCGAATACCGTCTTGATCCGAAAAACTCTATAGAATCCTATTCATATTAGGATTCTTGAGATTAATAAAATTCACCCAAATTCATCATATGAAATTTACACTCCTTTTCAATACGATCTAAGTGTGCAACCCTATAGGTTCTCATAACGTTGGCCATGACATAAAATCTATTTTATACCACAAGCAATGAGTGGTGTCTAGTAACACATCAAAGCTACCCAAGTTATAAGAATGTTAGTAATTCGACATTACTTATCTTGTGATAAATGTTACCATGTAATTTAATCCTTTTTTCCCTAGACATCTTGATTGAACATGAGCTATGGAACGTGTCACGCTCGCATAGTTCAATCTTTGCGTTTCTTGATTTTCTAGTAGGCTCATCTAAACAAATGAGCCCGATATTATATATCGACTCATTTGAGCACGACCATCCATTTTATGGTCTCACTCATTCAAGGGACCCAAAGATATCATTTCTATTATATAGGAGGGGAAAATCCTATCTTGATCAATCAACATCTTACTACATGATTCATTGCATATCCAATTGCTACTTTTATAGTTCACCCTGTTACGGGTAACGTTTGGTAGTATCAAAATATGCAACTTCTCATGTTAGGATCTCTAATGACCTCATGTCTAAGGAGCACATACATCATCATCACTATGAGATATGCTTATGACACTTTATATAATAATCCATATAGCATTTCTCATGGCGAGTCGATCCAGTACATAGTTCTCTAACATGTACCCATGTGTTGACTTGATATCTCATATCATGACACATGTTATCAGTCACTAGACATACTAGTCTTAATGTATTATCATTTTCTCATTAATGATAATAATTGACTAGGGATAATTTTAGAATAATTAAATTCTTGGGACATTATTTTATTTATTCATAATACGCAGATATAGAATTAAATATAATAATAATAAATTGCCATTAATTATAAGCGTTATGATACAATATATGCTTAAACTATCACACATGATTGGTACTTAGGGTATAATCCAACAATAATAGCATCTCTTCTAGCAAGGAATAGCTCACCAATGATGAGAATAACATTTTTATCCTCCTCTATATCAAGGATCACAAAGTTCATAGGGAAGATAAACTTGTCTACCCTAATAAATATGTCTTCTACAATCCCTTTAGGATAAGTTAAAGGCTAGTTTGCCAATTGGAGAGTGATATTATTTGGTTTCACATCACCTTCCAATCTAAGTCCATTGAATATAGAAAGGGAATAAAAATTTTTGCTTGCACCCAAATTACAACCTTTCCTTTTTGGAGGGAACTTTCTTTGGATGATATAGTTACACTCCTTCATCAATGGTATTGTCTCCCAATCTTCAACCTTTTGCTTATTAGAGAGTAACTCCTTTAAAAATTTAGTATATTTTGGCATTTGTTTGATCACTTCCAAAAGGGGTAAGTTGAAGTTAATCTTCTTTAAAACCTCCATAAACTTAGACATTCCCTTATCCATCTTCTCCCTTGGAAGTTGTGGATAGTAAGGTGGTTTAGGAGTATACATGGGGGTGAAGGATGTTTAGTCACTTTTTGCTAATTTAACTCGCTCAATGAGCATCTTCTCTTTGACCCATTCATTCTCTTATTCAATCAAAACATCACCACTCTTTTTAGTCCTACAAGTATTTTCATCATGTTCTCATAATTGATATCATAGGACTTGCCACTCCTCAAAGTCACCACCTTACATTGCTCCTTTCCTTTATCCTTAGAGTTCAACATCATATCACTTAGCAATGAGCCCATCGGTCTCTCTCCTATAGATTTAGTCAATTGTCCCATATGAATCTTTGTATTTCAAACGGATACTTCCAAAGAAGAAATCCCATTTTGGGAAGAGTTTTTAGATTTGGTCAAGAATTGCGCAAGTTTAGTGAGTTTGTTAAGTTTATCCTCTTTATGTATTTACAGAGGGTTGTTAGAGAAACTAGGAGAATACATTGGCCTTGGAGGATTATAAGAGGAACCTTACTGTCTAGATAAAGTCAAATCCATGTTGCAAAAGAGAGATGTCATGAACCACTGAATTATTGGAACCTGCATAGCCAACTGTCATCATAATACTATGATCATGGTATGATCTTTTTTTTTTTTTTGAGATTGTGAATATGTTGGAATGAAATTATATGATTAGATTTGAGGTATTTTTCTACCTTTATGAAGATATAGAGCATTTTTGTGATTTGTCACTTAAGAATCATTCATTCTAATTACCATTTTTTACAATATGTTCCATTTAGAAATAGAAATATTCTATACTAGAATTAGAAATATTATATATTATATAAATATAGTCTGTGTATTATGTTTAATTCCATGTTTGTGTATTATGAATAAATATAATAATGTCCCTAGAATTTAATTATTATAAAATTATCCCTAATCAAGTATTATCATTAATAGGACTGTGATAATGCATTAAGACTAATATCTGTAGTGATAGATAACATGTGTCATGATATGAGATATTAAGTCAACACATGGGTACATGTTAGAAAAACTATGTACTGGATCGACCCACCATGAGAAATGCTATATGGATTATTATATAAAGTGTCATAAGCATATCTCATAATGATGATGATGTATGTGATCCTTAGACATGAGGTTATTAGAGATCCCAACATGAGGGGTTGCATGTTTTAATACTACCAAACATTACCCGTAACAGGGTGAACTATAAAAGTAGCAATTGGATATGTAATGAATTATGTAGTGGGATGTTGACTGATCAAGATAGGATTTGCCCCTCCTATATAATAGGAGTGATATCTTTGGGCCACTTGATTGAATGAGACCATAAAATGCATAGCCATGCTCAACTGAGTTGATATGTAATATCGGGCACATTTGTTTAGATGAGTCTACTCGGGAATCAAGAAACGTAAAGATTGAATTATGGAGGCTTGACACGTTCTATAGCTCATGTTCAATCAAGGTATCTAGGGAAAAAGGATTGAATTACATGGTAACATCTATCACACGATAAGTAATGTAGAATTACTAACATTCTCATAACTTGGGTAGCTTTAATGTGTTGCTAGACACCACTCACTGCTTATGGTATAAAATAGGTTTTATGTCATGGCCAACATTATGAGAACTTATTGGATCACACACTATCCAAAAAGAGTGTAAAATTCATATGATGAATATTTGTTAAATTAAAGAATCCTAATTTGAGTTGGATTCTATAGGGTTTTCCGGTTTAAGGCGGTATTCAGATTAAAGACTAAAAGGGTTTGGATTTTAGTACTAATGAATCCGAAGTAGTTTTGGATTTATTAATTAATTAAAATATGAATTTAGAAGTCCAATTTTGAATGGTATTCTTGTGTTTGGTAGCCAATAGATTTATTGAATCTATAAATCCCAAACCGATTAGAATTTCGTAAGAGGTGTTACCCTAATCTACATCTATATATTTTGGGATCTTGTGCAACCACCAAAAATGTGTGAAACACAATAAAAACCTGAAGTCTTCTTTTTCTTTTGAAGAAAAAACAGCCACCATATCTTGAAGAAATCAAGAAGAAAAACCTGAAGTCTTGAGAACAAAGTTCTTGTGAAAAGCCGAACACAAACTTTGAAACTAGCACTTCAGATTTTGTGTGCTTCTTTTTCTAGTTATTTGTGTGAAAATAACTAGAAGCTTGGCACGATCATGTGGATACCATAGAGGCAAAGTTGAATTAGTTTTGCTGGTGATTCGACAAATAACAATCTTTGCAAAACAACTTTATTGGTTACACCGATACTAACAAGGTATAAGCCTAAACTCTGATTTGATCTCACTTCATATGGAACCTGGAGGAAACCAAAATTTTAAATTTCATTGCGTTATGTACTTGGTTTCCTATAGTGGTATCGATCCACTTACAAAGACTCAAATCATTTTTATGTGAAAGCATGTTTATTTGATTAAATTGTTTATGAACTAGCATGCTAAAATTCGATTATATGAATATATTCAATGTAATCTGAATTTAGAATTAAACATATATGATACGTTTATGTTTATTAAATCAATTTAGGGTTTGCTTTACTGAGTTATTTGCTGGATTCAAGTAATACAAGATATATATGTGATATATATATAAATATGCATGAAACCCTAGCTTCGGATTTTCTGAATTTTGCCTAGCTTCGAGTTTTATAATTCTTGGCCAATTTTAGTTCTATTTTTTTATTTTAATGATGAACCCAAAAATTGTATTATCACATGAGGCCGAAATATATATCTGTGAAATAAAATGTTTTCGGAATTTTGATGATTTAGCCGAAAATTAGTTTTGAACATATACATATGTTTCGGATTTTGTGTGTTGGCCGAATTGATATATGTGATGCATCAAGTTAAAGCCTGAAATGTATATGATATATTATTGACAAATTCCTCATGATCATGGTTTGGCCGCAAGCATATATATAAGATATATCAAGGCATGGCCGAAAATTGTATCTTGACCTTAACCTTTCATGCATAGCATATTATTCGAAACCCTAAATTTTGATTTAATAATAATTGTCATAAATTAATTAGATTTATAAATTTAAATGTTAAATATGAATGACAATTATATGTGACATGCACATTATTTGTGATGTTTGAGCATGGTGCATAGTTATAACCCTTAGCCCAATGTGATTAGATGTGGTTTTGTATTTGTTGAAATTAAATATGACTTGTGAGTCATGCTTTGCTCTATTTTCTGGTTGTACGTTCTTTTCTCATCTAACTCCCCTCGAATGTAACTTGACGTTTCTCAAAACTTGTAATAGTTAGATTTGAAATAGGATTAGACTAGGAATCATAAAGGCAAGGAGTTCGTGACCATACAAGAACAACCAAGGAGGCACTTGGAGAAGGCTATTGCCCTTAGGTTGACCTTTCGGTTCTCTCATTGGCTTGAGAGAACCAACATAGTTTGGGCCATAACTATGTCACGATTTATTTATTTTTTGTTCATGTATGAGATACATGTTGTGTATGGCTATTGGTTAATTGCATGATGATATCATGAAAGTAATAATTAGTTAGTAAATCACGTGATTAATTGAACTAATAATTACTATAACCAATGCAAACAAAATGGTGAGATTCTAACAAATCCCTCAAACTAATATTAAATCTAAGATGCTTTCCAATACCTAGCACTCGTCAAGATTTTGATTGATCAAGGATGAGTAGGTTTGCCAAAGCAAGGAGCCTTGGTCCATCTTAGTGAAACGCTACAAGATAATAATAATATTCAACTGCTAATCATTGGATTTGACTTAACTAGGTAGACTCAATAGGATTGAGACCTACAGGTATAGAGTTGGGTCTTGGCTTATTAGATAAGCTAGAACAAGAGTTGTTCACCAAATTATCCAAGAGTTGTATATGATACAATCGACAAGAGTTGTCTACCTAAATAGCCGAGTTTTAGGTGATTAGCCAAAGCTAACTCAAAACTAGGTGAAGTATGGATCTTGGACCACTAGAAAAATACAAGATTAAACTCTCCAAATTAATATCGAGGGTTATTAATTAGAGAAAAATAGTGGGAGTAACATTTAATAAAAGTCCATATTAAATGTTTGCATTCGTGATACTTATTTTGCATATTTCTGTTTTAGATAACTATGGCATTAAACACTAACACGAATACACTATCACTGCGATCTGTCCTTGAGTAGGACAAGTTGAATGGAATGAATTTTCTGGATTAGTATAGGAAATTGAGGATAGTCCTCAAGTAAGAGAAAAAGTTGTATGTCCTAGAGGAACCCTTACATGAGGAACCTGAAGCTAATGCTCCAAAAGCTGAAAGAGATGATTATAGGAAGCATCAAAATGACGCTCTAGGCATCTCGTGCCTTATGTTGGCCTTCATGAACTTTGAGCTTCAGAAATAACATGAGCAAATGGAGGCGTATGATATGATCAAACACATTAAGCAGCTATACGAGGAGCAAGCTTGTCAAGAAATGTTTGATGTCTCTAAGGCATTATTCTAGTGCATAATAGCAGAAAGAAACCCTGTTGTTGCTCATGTGCTCAAAATTATTGGGTACATTGAAAATTTTGAAAGATTGGGTTTTTCACTTGGCCGAGAGTTGGCCACAGACGTTATCTTGCAAACGTTGCCTTATAGCTATTCAATTTATTCTTAATTACACATCAATGAAATTGACAAAACTCTGCCTCAGTTGCAATAAAGGACAATTGTTGCTATTTTTATTTAAATGAAATCTTTTATGGTAGTGCACAACTAGTTGATGGTCTTCATGTTCTAAATCTTGATATGCCTATCTATAACGTAAAAACCAAAAAGATTAAATTAGATAATTTTAATCCAACTTATTTCTGGCATTGTCGTCTGGGCTGTATTAAAAAGAATCGCATTTCCAAACTCCATAAAGATGGACTTTTGGACTCATTCGATTTTGAATCGTATGAGACATGTAAATCATGTTTATTGGGCAAGATGACTAAAGCCCCTTTCACAAGACATAATGAAAGGGCAAGTGATTTATTGGAACTAATACATATTGATGTATGTGGACCAATAAATACACAAGCTAGAGGTGGTTTTCAATACTTCATCACATTTACTGATGACTACAGTAGATATGGCTATGTGTATCTTTTGAGACACAAGCCCCACGTAAGTCCTCTAGAATTCATCGGTATGCTAAATATGTTCTCATCGATCTGTCTTAAATGTATTACATCATTAGTCTATATCGGACTATCAGGGCTCAATCGCTTTATTGGTGAGTTGCTAGCACCGTCTTCAGCCTGCGTAGCTCCAACATCTCAAACAGTAACACATATTGATATCCTTGCGTCAAATCATTTTATAATCTCATTCAAAAAACATTGCACATGGTGATCATTTTTTATAGGCAAGACCGAGATATTTAATAGGTACTTGGGTAGGTATTCGATCACCAGTTTATTTTAATCTCTGGATCTAAGTCCATGATGCCTATGATGTGATTCACCATTTTCGAGAAGCTTGCGTTCTCCTTTAACAAAAGTATTTCAATCCTCTTATAGTTCTCGAATCTATGTTCATTCACTGGATCAACACTCCATTTTCCGCCAAAAAGCACATGAACAGACCAAATATTATTGTGTGTCATTCCTTCAACAATACCACATTTAAATCAATCAATTTGCATATGAGTTTTCAGCACACTTATGTATTTATTAATAATGGAATTAACCCATGAACAAACAATCCCATTAACGGATTCATAAGACCATTATATTAATCATCCAAGTATAGACAAATCATATTAGAGGCTCATAGAGGAGCGTACCTAATCCTTAGAGGCTAGAAGGAGGAAAAATGCGCATTACTTAGAGGCTGGAAGGAGAAAAAATCTACGCATTGCCCACGATGTCTGCAATGTCCGTGTAAACAGTAGAGTTAGGGCGAAGAAGTACTGAATGTATCCTAATATATTTGGCACTACCTGACAAAATGTTTATATTAAAAAAAATTTGTAAAATCCCTTTCCCGCGCTTGGGCACGTTTCTGTCGACCAATGAGTCGAAATAAATGTCGACTCAACCGTCGACTAAATGTCGAATAAAATATCGAGTAGAACATCCAATTGAATATATAATAAAATGTCGACTAAAATATCCACCAAAATGTCTACTGAATGTCAAGTAAATCTCGCAGACAAATGAGTTTGTTGAGTTTATTAAATTCCTGTTTTTGGAATATTACATTTTTTTTATCTTATGCATATGGACAAGAAATTATATAGAGACTACCAAATAATTTCTCATTGGCTCACATCAAAGAAGAATGTATTAAACAACATAATGAATTGATGCATTGTATGTATTTACAAATACACATCTAATGGTGGAAATTTATAGAATTACACAACTGAATGTATTTACAAATTTACATACCGTACATTGAAAGAATTTACAAATTTATAGAGCGTAGATTTACATGTCAATCATCAAGTATATGAAATGAATGTATATCATTTTCTCCTTCCCTTCTACCTTTCCTTTTATTCCCTTCTCTAGCTTTCCTTACATCTACTTTCCTTCCCTTCTTACATTTTCTCCTTCTAGCATTCCTTTCTTTCTCCTTCTAGCTTTCCTTCCCTTCTCTGGCTAGAATTTATTCTCCCCGCGTGCGTGGACGTAAAATGCATACACCATCTGTTTACGTAGATTGGTAGCATTCATCAATGTAGTTGTATTTAGCGGCAGCCCATGGATTATGCATTCAACTCACTTTAATACGTAAATACCACAGTCATCGCTCCTGCAATAATGATTGAACACAAATTTATCTTATTTGTCATACTATGTGATCGAACATTATGTATAAAAAGATGGAGATACTTACGCTAGTTCTTGGTGCTATGCAATGTGCTCAACCACAACTTGCCATTTGTCCCCTCTTGGATGTTCTTTGGCATAGTATGTGTTAAATTCACATGCCTCGATTATCTTGGGCATTGTTATAACGAGATATTGTAACTTCGGCACCACCACTGCCCCCTGAGGCGATGGGTTGTACACGTTAAATTTCTGCTCATATAAATCCATCTTCACAAGCATCCAATGGTTGCCATTTACGTGACATGGGAATAATACGAAGTTTAACTTCCTTAGGTCGTGTGGAAATGAACAATCACCAACAAACTGCTTCATCGCCATATCATCGACGTTTGCATCCCTCTTGTCATTATGTATCATCTTCATGCCAGTCTAATACAAACAAGAATAAGCATCTCATTAAATTAACATATCAAATACCTCTTAGTGGAATGAACACAATTTACATCGAAATATGACTCCATAATGGATAAATCTTCGCGGCCCATGTTAATGATCTGTTTGCGTAGCATGGAGGTATACAAATCAATTTGCTACAAAAAACATAAGGTTCAAGCTTAGGAAATAATCATCACTAATAAAGTGAGAACCCAAAATAGGCAAACGAGAATTACTAGATCATTGAGCCAATATCCTTTTGTCTACATTGTCTTTAGCAATTTGGAGTCCAAAGAAATCCCGACTAGCGTCTATAAATAGAGGTTTGGTTTCTCCCTCATCCACTACTTCATTTCTAATTCCTGTTCTTTGGTTGGAAGCAAATCAGGCATACTAAAACTCGTATCCCCCGTCACTTTAGCCTTTTCTTGGTCTAGGTCAACCACTTCGAGGGCTAGAGTTGGCCCCAAATTTTGCTCCACAACCGCTTCCTCCACAGGAGATTTGGTTTCCCTTTCCTTTATCGGCAGAGATGAAGCACTCTCTCCAAGTAGGATGCCTTTAGGCGAAGGAGTACTGTGTTCAAAAGTGAGCTATTTGACAATATCCATTACATCCGCTTCTTCCTTAGCCCTTTGCACAAGTTGCTCATCCGCGATCAGCCTTACGTTTGTTGGATTATGCCCTAAAGACCAATCATATGATGATACCTTAGGCATATAAAGTATCATAATGTTTATAACTAATGGCAGTGATTATTATGTTTATTTCTATATCTACGTTTTATGAAATAAATATAAAAGTAATGTTCCAAGAATTTAATTATTCTAAAATTATCCCTAGTCGAGTATTATCATAAAATGGGATAATGATAATGCATTAAGACTAGTATGTGTAGTGACTGATGAAATTGTTCATGATATAAGATATCAAGTTAACACATGGGTACATGTTAGAGAATAATGTACTGGATTGACCCGCCATGAGAAATATTGCATGGATTAGTATATGAAGTGTCATAAATATTTCTCATAGTGATGATGGTGTAAATAATCCTTAGACTTGAGATCCTCAGAGATCCCAACATGAGGAGTTGCATATTTTGATACTACTAAACGTTACCCATAAAAGAGTTAACTATAAAAGTAGTAATTAGATGTTGAGTGATCAAGAAAGGATTTACCCCTCCTATATAATGGGAGTGATATCTTTGGGCCCCTTGGTTGAGTAAGACCATAAAATGCATGGCCATGCTCAAATGAGTCGATATGTGATATCGCACTCATTTGCTTAGATATGTCTACTCAGAAATCAAGAAATGCAAAGATTGAACTATACGAGCATAACATGCTCCATGGCTCGTGTTCAATCATGATATCTAGGGCAAAGGGATTCAATTATACGGTAATATCTATCACAAGAAAAGTAATGTCGAATTACTAATGTTCTCATGACTTGGGTAGTATTGATGTGTTGCTAGACACCACTCATTACTTTTGGCATAAAATATATTTTATGTCAATGCCAACGTTATGAGAACCTATTGACACACTTAGATCGTATCCAAAAGAAGTGCAAAATTCATGTGATGAAATTTTGGTTAATTTAAGAATCCTATTGAGAATAGGAATCTATTGGGTTTTTGTTTTGAAACGGTTTTGGATTTAAAGCCAAAAGATTTTGGTTCTATTAATATTAATAAATCCAAATTGAGTATTAAATTTATTAATTAAATAATAATCAAAATGGATTTTATTATTGGACAATGAAAAGGCAACATATTGCAATTCATTTTATGAAAATGAAAAGGCAGCCATTCATTGGAAAATGAAAAGGCAACCATGTGCAACATATTGCAATTCAATTTCTGGAATATGAAATGTGAAAAGGCAACTGTTCACATGGATGAATTATTGAATTCAGATCATGGAAACCGATGGAACAAAATTCTGTTTGAGAGCTTTCCTTTTAAGCTTTCTTTGTTGAAGAAAAACAAGTGCTGTTCTTTGGTGCACGAAATTTTATTCTTTATTCTTCTTTTGTTCAATATAGACACCACTCCTTATTTGAGAATAAGAACCAAAAATGAATTTATAAGAAGAGATTGAAAGAAAACCAATTCTTGAGTTGAGAACTTGAGGGAATACCCAAGTAACAAAATCCTAACTAGCACTATAAGATTTTTGTTACTTCTTTCTTTAGTTAATTGTTTGACAATTAACTTGAGGCTTGGATATGACCGTGTGGATACCATAGAGGCAAGGCTAGACTTGTTTGCTTGTGATTCGACATTCAACAATCTACGATCTTCTACCGCTACTTGAAAAGTACGAATTTCACCTACCGGTTTGACTTCACTTCGTATGAATCCTTGGAGGAAACTAATTTTTTAAAATTTCCTCTGCATTCTTCAATTTGGTTTCCTATAGTGGTATCAGAGCCACTTATGAAGGCTCAAATTTGCTTTAAGTGAGAAGCATGCTTGTTTGATTAAATTGTTTATGAACTAGTATGCTGAAATTTGGATCTTATGAATATGTTCATTAAATCTGGATTTTAATGAAACATATATGATATGTTTATATCTATTAAATCAGTTTACGTTATGCTTTAAAGTGTTATTGCTGGATATGAATAATATGAGAGATATATATGTGATATATATATGAATAAGCATGGAAGAACAAAGTTTCAACTTTTCTGGAATTTTAAGGCTTAATTTCGGGTTTGTCATTTTGCCACCAATTTTCGGTTTTGATAAAATTTATTAAAATTGAAAAAAATATATTTTGAATCATATTGAGTCCAAATATGTATATGATGCGTAATATTGGCTTCTGATTTTTCTGATAAAATTTGGTAAACTTCGGTTATGTGCTTTGTGCTATTTTTGGTTGGATAGAAAATCCTAGTTTTGGTTGTTGCAATTTTGGGAGGCCATTTTGGTTTCAATTTTAATTTGAGGCTGAAATTAATATGTCAGATATATATATTTGTGATATATATAATATTAAGGCCAAATTGTAAATGTGCTATATAATAATTCCAATTTAAAAGTTTACCAAAACTTTGGAAGGTTTGGATTTCTGAAAATTTTGAATGGTTCAAATTTCTCAATTGCTGTTTGGCTGAATTGCATATTATTGGAACTAGTTTGTGACTGGTCAAGATCTGATATATATGATATATTAAGTTGAGGGCTAAAATAGTTGATATATTATTCACAAAATTTTCAATGATTATGTTTAGCTGAAATTGGATATATATGATATATCAAGTTGAGACCGAAAGTTAATTTTCGCCAATTTTGGTACTGTTTTATTTTAATTAATTTGTGTTGAACCTGAAACATGTGTATGTTGAGCATATTGAGCTGAAAATATATTTGTGAAATATATTGGTATCGAAATTTTGACGTTGTGAACAAAAAATTATTTTGGCTATATACATGTGCTCGAGTTTTAGGGTTTGACCAAAATATGTATATGATATAATTTCACAAATTAATTATGATCAAAGGTTGGCTGAATGGAATATGTGATATTTCTTGTTGTGGCTAGAAAAAATATATAAGATATATTTTTCACAAATTTCTCATAATCAAAGTGTGGCCGTAAAAGGAATACGTATGACGTGTTTCATTCTTGGCCAAATTGAACATAGCTTTGGAATTTTATGATGGCTGAAATTTGGTATGTGTATCATGTTAAGGCCAAAAATATATGAGATATATTTTTCATAAATTTCTAATAAGCTAGTATAGCCGAAATTTGCATATTAAACCCGAACCTTCCATGCATAATATATTATTCAAAACCCTAATATTTGATTTAAAGTTAATTGTTCATTATGAATGACAATTGTATACGATATGCGAATTATGTGATATTTGTGATATTTGAGTATGGTGCATAGTTATAGCCCTTGGCCCAATGTGATTGGAAATGGTTTTGTAATGGTTGTAACTAAATATGACCTGCATGTCATGCCTTGCTAAATTTCTCGTTGTACATTCTTTTCTCATGTAATTCCCCTCGAATGTAAATCGAGGTTTCTCAAAAGATGTAATAGTTAGATTAGAGATAGGATTAGTCTAGAAATCAAGGAGTTCGTGACCATATGAAGACGACCAAAGGAGGCACTTGGAGAAGACGCTAATACCCTTAAGTTGACCTTTTGGTTCTTTCATTGGCTTGAGAGAATCAACTTAGTTTGGGCTATAACTATTTTACATTTATTTTCTTGTTCATGTATGAGATGCATATTGTATATGGTTATTGGTTAAATATATGATGAGATTATGTATGTAATAATTATTTAGAAAATTATGCGATTAATTGGACTAATAATTACACTAACCAATTCAAACAAAATGGTGAGATTTTAACAAATCCCCCAAACCAAATATTAAGTCTAAGATGCCTTCTGATGCCTAGCACTCGTCAAGGCTTCAATTGATCATGTGTTGGCTTGCCAAAGCAAGGTGCTATGATTCATCTTAGTGAGACGCGAAGAATAATAGTAATAACCGACTGTTAACCATTGGGTTAGACTTAACTAGGTAGCCTCAATAGGATTGAGACCTAGAGGCATAGAGTTGGGCTGCTTATTAGATAAGTTTGAACAAAGAGTTGTTCACCCAACTATCCAAGAGTTGCTCACCCAACAATCCAAGAGTTGCTCACCCAACAATCCAAGAGTTGCATAAGATACAATTGACAGGTGTTGTCTACCTAAATAGCCGAGTATTGGGTGATTAGCCAAAGCTAACTCAAAATTAGGTCAAATATGGATCTTGGCCCACTAGAAAGTTAATTAAATTAAACTTTCCAAATTAATATTGAGGGTTATTAATTTGAACAAAATAGTGGGAGTAACATTTAATAAAAGACCATATTAAATGTTTACATTCATGATACTTATTTTGCATATTTCTATTGTTAATAAACATAGCAAATAACACTAATAACAACACGTTATCATTGCGATCAGACCTTAAGAAGGACAAGATAAATGGGACAAACTTCCTAGATGGGTAAAGGAACTTGAGGATAGTCCTCAAGTAAAAGAAAAAGTGATATGTCCTAGAGGAACCCTTACTTAAGGAATCTAAAGAAATGAACTATTTTCATTGTGGTAAGACCGAACATTGGAAGAGAAAATATAAAGTTTACCTGGAGGATCTTAGAAAAGGATGAAGAAAACTTCCATTTCGGGTATTAATGTTATAGAAGTTAATTTATCTACTTCTTCATCATGGGTATTAGATACCGCATGTAGTTCACACATTTGTGTAAATGTGCACAAACTAAAAAGAAGTAGGATTTTAGCTAAAAGTGAAATCAACCTACAAGTGGGAAATGGAGCAAGGGTTGCTACATTAGCTGTAAGGACTTATGTCTTGAATTTGCCCTCCGGGCTTATATTAGGACAAAATAAATGTTATTGTGTGCCTTCCATTGCGAAGAATCTTATTTCAATTTCTTTTTAGACAAAAGTGGATTTTCGTTTATAATAAAAGACAAATGTTGTTCCTTTTATTTAAATGATATCTTCTATGGAAATGCACAAATGGCTAAAGGCCACTATGTTCTAAATCTTGACAAGTCTATCTATAACATAAGTACCAAAAGGATTAAAGTAGATAATTTTAATCCGACTTATCTCTGGCATTGTCATCTAGGCCATATAAATAAAAAACTGCATTTCCAAACTCCATAAAGATGGATTATTGGACTCATTTGATTTTGAATCATATGAGAATTGTGAATCATGTATATTGGGCAAGATGACTAAATCCCCTTTTCAAAACATAGTGAAAGGGCAAGTGATTTATTGGAACTAATACATACTTATGTATGTGAACCATTAAATACACAAGCTAGAGGTGGTTTTAAATACTTCATTACATTTACTGATGACTGCAGTAGATACGGCTATGTGTATCTTATGAGACACAAGTCGGAATCATTTGAAAAGTTCAAAGAATTCAAGAATGAAGTACAAAACCAACTTGGTAAGAGTATTAAAATATTTCGATCTGATCGAGGAGGTGAATACTTAAGCCAAGAGTTCAATGACCATCTAAAGGAGTGGGATAATCTCACAACTTACTCCTTCTGGAACACCACAATGGAATGGTGTGTCTGAGAGAAGAAATCGAACTTTGTTAAACATGGTTCAGTCCATGATGAGTCATGCAGATCTTCCAAATTCTTTTTGAGGACATGCTTTATTTACAGTCAATTTTACACTAAATCAAGTTCCATCTAAATTGGTTCAAAAGACACCCTATGAGATATGGACTAGGAAGCGTCCTAATATGTCTTTTATGAAGATTTGGGGATGTGAGGCTTACGTCAAATGTCAAGTCTTCGGAAAACTTGGACCCAAATCTGATAAATGTAATTTTGTGGGGTATCTTAAAGAAACAAAAGGATAATATTTCTATTATCCCAATGAGAACAAATTGTTTGTTGCTCGGACTAGTGTTTTTCTAGAAAAGAAATTTATTTCTAGAAAAACTAGTGAGAAACAAATAGAACTTTAAGAAATTCGAGAACCACAAAATATTACTGAACTTGATGAGATAGAAATTGAGCAAACACCACAAAAAGTTGTGGAACAAGTTGTTCAAGAGACACAAGCCCCGCGTAGGTCTACTATGATTCATCGTGAGCCACAGAGATATGGATTTCTTGTGACTAAAAATGGTGACATCTTGCTAATAGATCAAGATGAACCTACGAC
Organism: Gynochthodes officinalis; assembly: GCA_020080225.1. NCBI lineage: Eukaryota > Viridiplantae > Streptophyta > Magnoliopsida > Gentianales > Rubiaceae > Gynochthodes > Gynochthodes officinalis. The sequence continues at coordinate 7,564,711 of CM034622.1, forward strand.
CTATCAAGAATCTATATCGAGGCCAGACTCTAAGAAATGGCTTGCAGCCATGAGATCTGAGATGGAATCCATGTATACAAACCAAGCATGGACTTTGGTTGATCCACCTACAGGGATAAAACCCATAGGGTGACAATAGGTCTTCAAAAGGAAGACCGACATGGATGGTGAAGTACATACCTTTAAAGGACGGTTGGTTGCTAAAGGTTTCAAACAATTTCATGGTATAGATTATGACGAAACTTTTTTGCCAATTGTGACACTTAAATCCATCAGAATCTTGCTTGCAATAGCTGCATTCCATGATTATGAAATCTGGCAAATGGATGTCAAAACTGCTTTCCTTAATGGAAATCTCCCCGAGAATGTGTATATGACACAACCTGAGGGTTTTGTCGATCCGAAAAAATGTTGGAAAGGTTTATAAACTACAACGATCCATTTATGGGTTGAAACAAGCTTCTCGAAGTTGGAATCTTCGGTTCGATGATGCAATCAAAGAGTTTGGTTTTATCAAGAATGAAGATGAATCTTGTGTCTACAAGAAGGTTAGTGGGAGCACTGTTTTCTTCCTAGTATTGTATGTAGATGACATACTACTTATTGGGAATGACATTCCTTCTTTACAGTCTGTAAAAAAATGGCTGGGAAGTTGTTTTTCAATGAAAGACTTAGGTGAGGCAACCTATATATTAGGTGTCAAAATCTATAGAGATAGATCAAAGAGATTGATTGGCCTAAGCCTAAGTACATACATAGATAAAGTGCTAAAGTGGTTTAGTATGCAAGAATCTAAGAAAGGATTCTTACCTATGGAGTATGAAATTACTCTCTCGAAGGAACATTGTCCTTCAACACAAGAAGAGAGACAACGCATGAGTAGGATTCCATATGCATCAACTATTGGATCTACCATGTATGCCATACTATGTACTCGTCCCGATGTCTCGTATGCTTTGAACTTAACAAGTAGATATCAAGTAGATCCTGGTGAATGTCACTAGATCGCTGTTAAAAATATCCTTAAGTACTTGAGAAGGACTTGAATACATTCTTGATATCAAGTGAGGAAGAGCACAATGTAATTAGTTACAATGACGCCGACTTCCAAACCGACAATGATGACTATCGATCGCAATCAAGTAATGTGTTTTGCCTAAATGGTGGTGTTGTGAGCTGGAAGAGTTCTAAGCAACTGACAGTAGCCAACTCTACAATAGAGGCCAAGTATATTGCTGTTTATGACACAGCAAAAGAGGCCGTTTGGTTAAAAAAAAAGGTTCGTAACCGAACTTTGGGTTGTACCTAGCATTCACGGTCCAATTCAGCTATATTGTCTGGACAAATGAGCCATTGCACTGGCTAGGAAACCCAGATCTCACCAACGATTCAAACATATACTTCGGCACCTCCCCCTTAACTGTGAGATAACTGAGAGAGGGAACGTGAAAATATGCAAAGTACCAACTGATAATAATATAGTTGACCCACTGACAAAGCCTCTGGCATAGCAGAAGCTTGATCGTCATACTAGATCATTAGGCATTAGAGAGATGTCTGATTGGTCTTAGTTCAAGTGGGAGTTTGTTGGATTATGCCCTAGAGACCAATCATATGATGATACTTTAGGCATATATTGTATCATAATGTTTATAATTAATGGTAGTGATTATTATGTTTATTTCTATATCTGCGTTTTATGAAATAAATATAATAGTAATGTTCCAAGAATTTAATTATTCTAAAATTATCCCTAGTCGAGTATTATCATAAAATGGGGCAATGATAATGCATTAAGACTAGTATATGTAGTGACTGATGAAATTGTTCATGATATGAGATATCAAGTCAACACATGAGTACATGTTAGAGAACAATGTACTGAATTGACCCGTCATGAGAAATATTACACGGATTATTATATGAAGTGTCATAAATATTTCTCATATTGATAATGGTGTAAAAAATCCTTAGACTTGAGATCTTCATAGATCCCAACATGAGGAGTTGCATGTTTTGATACTACCAAACATTACCCGTAAAAGGGTGAACTATAAAAGTAGTGATTGAATATGTAATAAATCATGTAGTGGGATGTTGAGTGATTAAGAAAGGATTTACCCCTCCTATATAATGAGAGTGATATCTTTGGGCCCCTTGGTTGAGTAAGACCATAAAATGCATGGCCATGCTCAAATGAGTCGATATGTGATATCGAGCTCATTTGCTTAAATATGTCTACTCGGAAATCAAGAAATACAAAGATTGAACTATACGAACATAACACGCTCCATGGCTCGTGTTCAATCATGATATCTAGGGCAAAGGGATTTAATTACACGGTAATATCTATCACAAGAAAAATAATATCGAATTACTAATATTCTTATGACTTGGGTAGTATTGATGTGTTCCTAGACACCGCTCATTACTTTTGACATAAAATATATTTTATGTCAATGCCAATATTATGAAAACCTATTGGGTCACACACTTAGATCGTATCCAAAATAAGTGCAAAATTCATATGATGAAATTTTAGTTAATTTAAGAATCTTATTGAGAATAGGAATCTATCGGGTTTTCATTTTAAAACGGTTTTGGATTTAAGGCCAAAAGATTTTGATTCTATTAATATTAATAAATCCAAAATGAGTTTTAGATTTATTAATTAAATAATAATCAAAATGGATTTTATTATTGGAAAATGAAAAGACAGCCATTATTGGAAAATGAAAAGGCAACCATGTGCAACATATTGCAATTCAATTTCTGGAATATGAAATGTGAAAAGGCAGCTGTTCACATGGATGAATTATTGAATTCAGATCAAGAAAACCGATGGGACAAAATTCTGTTTGAGAGCTTTCCTTTTAAGCTTTCTTTGTTGAAGAAAAACAAGTACTATTCTTTGGTGCACGAAATTTTATTCTTTATTCTTCTCTTGTCCAATATAAACACCACTCCTTATTTGAGAAATAAGAACCAAAAACGAATTTATAAGAAGAGATTGAAAGAAAACCAATTCTTGAGTTGAGAACTTGAGGGAATACCCGAGTAACAAAATCCTAGCTAGCACTATAAGATTTTTGTTACTTCTTTCTTTAGTTAATTGTTTGACAATTAACTTGAGGCTTGGATATGACCGTGTGGATACCAAAGAGGCAAGGCTAGACTTGTTTTGTTTGTGATTCGACATTCGACAATCTAAGATCTTCTACCGCTACTTGAAAAGGTACGAATTCCACTTACCGGTTTGACTTCACTTCGTATGGATCCTAGGAGGAAACCAATTTTTTTTTAAATTTCCGCTGCATTCTTTAATTTGGTTTCTTACAACGTTTTCTCCAGACTTGTGCCATTAATCATTGTCCGTTTGCTCTATGACAACCCCTGCATTTCCATCGTAAGTCCCGACCTTTCCAACCCCTTCTTCAAAGGCGTTTTTGTCCCCTTCAGGGACTGAACCCCCCTCTCCAAAGGCTACACCGCCCCTTCTTCAAGGGTTGTAACCCCCTCTTCAAGGGCTATACCCCCTTCTGCAAGGGCTGAACCTCCTTCTCCAGGGGATGTACACCGTTCTTTAAGGTCTGTACCCTCATCTATAAAGACTACACTCCCTTTCTTAAGGGTTGTACCTATGTCATTTGGATTCTCAGTTTTATCTGCTTTATCGCTATAGATAGGTGAAATACCAGGCAACGTACTAGATTCGAGACTGGCCGATGAAGGCATATCCTGCTAGGCCAAAAGGTGGTGTAAATAAGCATTCAGCTAAGCGAATTTAGCGGTCATCGTTTCAAGATCAATAGTGAGGCCATTTACTCTATCATCCATCTCTGATTTTAGAATCTTGAGCTCCTCTTTACACATGGACAATTCTTGCTCAGTCTTAGTTTGTCGTTCAAGTAGCCGACTGATGAATTTATTTCTTCGCTCTTCTTCATCCTCGGCCTCATGGCGTACTTTTTGTCTAGTTTCAAGTTCGAAAACATCTTCTTCTCTGATCCTTATCCTCCTCCGCCTCCTCTTCCCATTGCAAAATTTTTTTCTCATTCTTCTGGAGTTGGCTTCATTTGTGTTACTTTCACTTTCTGCATGAAATCAAATAATAAAGTTCGATTCTCTATAAGATAGTTACTATATTAAACGTGGGACTATACTAATGATCGACAATTACACAAATCATACCTCCCCGTCGGATGTTTTTTTTTCCCACACCTGCTTCTTTTTTTGTTCTCTATGTTGTGCATTCGCACCTTTCTATCTAAACATCCTGGGCTTGTCCTAAGAGGATTCAACACTCTGAACCTCTTCAAACGCTTAAGATATGGTATTACCTCATATGCAAACACCTGAGAAATTGAAAGAAAAAAATTAGCATAAAAAATTATATTATAGTACATGTACTTATACCACTTAAAACACTCTAACTTAAAGTGCGAATGGTATCCTTACCCCCAATGCAACTGGGAAACCCCTAAGAGTGTAAGTCATCTTCTCTGGGTGACTAGTTTGCTTCAAGGCATTTATCTTGCTCTTTCTAGCACTATCTACAGTGGCCTTATAAGATAGTTCACCCCACAGCATTTTATCGAATCTCCTCCAATCACAGGCCAAATGAAGAAGCTTGTCTTTGATTCTAGTTCTCTTCATCATGCCGTTGATCGATGTGTATAGAAGCAATAGTGTCATGCTCATGACATCAACGTCTGAATAGCTTGAGTTTATCCAATCGTAAGCCTTTAACACTTCATCGTACGTGGCTTCTTCTATCAAACCTATGTGTTTAATGAACTTCGTTATTGCCGGAGGACCATTTGGTGTGTGGTATTTGGCATATGCACTATCAAAATCACCCATCTTGAGCCCCATGATGATGGAAAACTCCCTCTTGCCAAATTTCACATTCTTACTCGCGAGGTTGAAGTATATGCTATAATACCGAATGGATTTCTCGTCGAGTTTGAGTTGCCTCAATAACATGGAATGTATGATCTGTTTGCACCAAAATATATGCTCATGGTCAAGAGCAATTTCAGCAAGACAACTTTCCCTTCGGAGTATTTGCTTTTGCGTCTTCATCAATTTGGACCGATTATCTTTATATTGGCTTCATAGTAGCAATACTGGGAAACCTGGGTGTTGAAAAACTCTCCTTGAACGACCATTTGCTCCTTTAGATGTTCCTGCACATAATAATGAAAGGTTCAACAATGCAGTCGACATATGTATCGATGTATGTATCGATATTTCGTTTGACAATTTGGTCGACAATTAATTCGACATATTAATCGACATATATATAGTTGTCGATATAGTTGTCAACATATTGATTGATAGTGTGTCGACATATTTGTCCACAAAAATGTCGACGGAATTTTAAGCAGTCGACATATTGGGCATACAGTTCAACACTTGTTCTCGACCCAGTGTTAATCATTAACATGGTTCTCGAGTATTTTGTCAACAGTTTTAGTGTGTTCAATGTTAAAATAAAAAAAAAACAGTATGTCATAGGATATGAATGGTTTTAACCATATGCAAAAACCCTAACTTGTATAACATTTTCTAAATGATATGCACGGCAAAAACACAAAAATCAGGAAGCAATATGCGCACTTAGCAAAACACACGAAGAAAAATTTGAACTAACCTTTTTCTTGTGGTCAGTCAGCTTCTTTGATTTCTTCTCCATTGCAGCAAATGCCAGTCGTCCACCTTGCGTACGTGTCATTGAAATTGTATATGTTGTATATGGTGTATATGCTGGATGTATATTGGTTGTTAAGAAGACAGAGTGTCAATCGGCTGAAAAATAATACGTTCGTGTTCTGCAATGACTTAAGTGATGGCGAGTGAGAGTGGGAGAATGAACCGTTGCGAAACTATATTAGTGCGGTTTTCAAATAGAGTGGCATTTTAGTATTTTTTCCTAGGCCGAATGTATCATCAAATAAAATCTTGACTAAATTGTCGACTGAAATATTGATGCAAATGTCGATCATTTTGTCAACTAAAATGTCCACTAAAAAGTCGACTAAAATGTCTACTAAAATGTCGATAATGTTCTCGATTAAATGTTGATCAAAATGCTGAATATATGTCGACCCTAGATTCATATGCCAACAAATGTCGAACTTCTGTCATTATTTGTCAATTGAACTTTAATAAGATACTAGGCATTTTAAAACACCCAATTGCTAGTTTGTGGTAAGTGGATTTTGTTTGTTTGTTGATCGGAATTTATTTTATATTTTTAATAATTACTTATGAAATATTTACATAACCTGTACGGGATATTCAAATTAGATGATCATTTTCAAGTAGACACCCTAGAAATAAGATGTTTAATCGATGAAGGATGAAAAAATGAAGAAAAATGGTGAAATGAAGTAAAACAATAAAGTTCTCGCATAAGGCCATTTTAATATTTTCCGGTGATAAAAAAACCATTGACGTGCTATGTTGGCAAAGAATTCGTTGTACTTACTGTTTTTTCAAATGTTGCTCCACAACCTGTTATTTTTGTAAATTTCCCCCAGTATTTTATCAAATGGTGGGCGTGCAGCCGTGCAACCCATAAAAGAAGAACTAATACTCAGAGCGGCGGTGCTTCTCCATCTTCCCCATCCTGAAAAGAACAATGGATCCCTCGTACTCATCTTCAGCCATTGCTCGGCAAACTTGGGAACTCGAGAACAACATCGTTTCAGTGGAACCTCCCCAAACAGCAACTGCCACGTCATCGTCGTCAACCGGCGAGGCCTCGTCTGACCTCATATTCTACTACGACGAGGCGGCACAGACCAAGTTCCAGCAGGAGAAGCCGTGGGTTCAGGATCCTCACTATTTCAAGCGAGTGAAGATCTCCGCACTCGCCCTCCTCAAAATGGTTGTCCATGCTCGCTCCGGTGGTACTATTGAAGTGATGGGCCTTATGCAGGGTAAGACCGACGGGGACGCTATAATTGTTATGGACGCTTTTGCCCTTCCAGTTGAGGGCACGGAGACGCGTGTTAATGCTCAGGCCGATGCTTATGAATACATGGTCGATTATTCACAGACTAACAAGCAGGTGACGATAATAATACCTATTTCCCTTTTTTTCTAAAAACTTTGGATTGATTTTGGTGCTAATTATAAATTGCAATCCTTGAAGCTTTATATAGAACAAAGGTTTTGTTTTGAAACCCTAGTTGTTATTACCCTAAAGAGATGCAAAATGTTGATGAGTATTCATAGTACCTTTTGCACCTAAGTTTGTATCAATTATCATAGACTAAAAGGTAACAGTATATTGTTTTTGTTCTGTTATCATTAATTTTAATTGACTGTCAGTAAAATTTATCAACTTAATGGATGGCTACATGTGGTTTTCAGAACCCTAGAGGCTTATTTATCTTTATTGTTATAATATTGGAGAGATATGAGAGGTTGGGTGATACAGTATAGTAATCATGCAAGTATGTTGTCCATCAGTCAGAGTTTGCGGCTGTTGCTTGGTGAGATGGGATAGCAATTTGAGTTTATGCTTGGTTTTATAGTTGTTACTGTTCAAATATATGCTGATTGCGCTTGAAACATTCTACTTTTAGTGCTGTATATTGAAATATAAAAAGGTGGAATGATGATCATTGAAAGATTTATACAAGTTTCAAAGAGATTAGGTGTTTTTACCTATATTTATTTAAGGATGATAAAAAATGTGCTTGATACATTCAATTTCCTATCCTAAAGTTGTTCACTGTTTGCAGCTTCTGGTTCTTAGATTGGTTGATAGACCAGGTTTAGCCATTGAAATTCAATGGGGCTGTAGTGGCCTAAAACAACAGAGTAGAATGTAAATGAATTTCTTGTACAGTTTGATTTTTTTTCATAATTATTAAATTTGTAAAGTTGATGAAATCAGCCTCTTAAATTGCGGCATTGTTTGCCATCTGTGTTGTGCCCAACAAATGCTTTAATTTTGGTTCTTCTGGGAAATTATGGCAAAGTGGTTTATTGAAACCTAGTCTAAAATACTAAAGATGTGGAGGGTCTTGGTTCCTTTAGTTACTTGCCTAGAAGTCTGCCTAGTTGTGATGAAGGACTCATATTTGTCCCACGAATGCCTACCATTTGGTTATTCTTTACTTGAATTTCTTGGTCCTTTTTTATTGTAATAACTGATTTCAGTCTCATTTGTCACCCCAAACAAAAAAGATATTTTTGTTTATCTTCCTTGTTTATGCTGATACTTTTGAAACCTATGCAAATAGTTTTCATTTCACGTTATCCTGTTGGGCATCACTGAGTCATATTCTTAAGATTCCCTGTGTTGGTAAACAGTTTTTATCATGCTCATCATGGCCTTCTAATTTACTTTTAGTTTCATATTGGTGTAATTGGCTGGGAAACCATTCGTTCTTTTGCGATCAGAGAAAGCTACTAGTTAACTACTGTTGTTGTTGTTGTTGTTGTCTATGCTTTCATCTAGTTAATGCAGTTTTATGACACTAGCATTAACCTGCTAAGAAAACAAAATTTACAAGCCAGGTGTAAGCCTTATTAAGTTAATAGCTCAAGTGGTCAATCTTAATGTTGGACATCATTTATTTTGCAGCTTCGGAGCTTCTATTATGGGCCCATTTTTCTTAATTTTTTGTAGTTCACCTGCTTTTAGATCTCTAGTTTGCTTTCCTTTATCTACCTAACATTTAGTGTTTTTGTTTGCTTGCCTTTGGATTCATTTTATCTGGGGTTTTGTCAACCTCTCAAAAGTGGCTAGTAGCTCTACATGGTATTTTGAAGTGCAACATCAAAATACTAAATGAAGACGTAGACTTAAAGACATTGAGTTGAATTTCAACTTTGAGGCCTGGAGATGTAGGTCTGTCAATTAAGAAATCTATATGCCAAATTAGCATCAAAAGACCTCAGAAATTTCAGGTGATTTTGATAAAGTGAGCATATCTGTGATCATTAATATTAAGTGCAAATTACAAAAAACTTCCCTTACAGTTGTTTAATCTTTTTATCCCTTACATTCTACTGTGACCAAAATAGTCCCTCACATTTGATAGAGTGAGTTTAGTCATTTGATGTTTTTCTTTTAAAGATTCTGTATTCAAACATCATACACATTGCACTTGATTATTTTTTTCAGTGGTAAAAATGGATAAACAGATTGTTTTTAATCATCCTTCCCCACTGATTTTTAAAACCTCTTGTACTTTTCTTTTTCTTCACTTTTTCTTCCTTAAATCAGCTCCATCGGAATGTCCCCAAAGTATTGAATCCTGAATTGAAAATTAGAATGGATGTTGTTTTCTTTAATGGGGGAAAAATCCATTTCTTTTTCCTTCTTCTTCTCCTTCTATCCTTTGTTTTCTTTTAAGATTTTTTGCAAACATCTTGGAGACCTTTTATACCCACACTACAGGATGAACCACAGAGTTTCTGGAATTGATTTTGTGTTCAGCCTTTTTAATAAACAGCAATCCAATATTAAATACTTGCCTTCTAGGACAATTGGAATAACCATGTCCAGGTTCCCACAAGAGAAACAAGTAGAACACACCCAAAATCAAGGAAATGGATTTCCCTAAGTATTTTGTGTAGGAATGGTACCAATATGACCTTGAACATTCCTCTTTCCAATTGCTGTAGTCTTTGTGGCTGCTTCTTGTTAGGCTCCCACTTTTTGATTGCTTTTGACACCAGAATTTGTGACCGTACCTCGCTGGCTTATAATACCACGAGCTCCAAAACGAATGACACACTCAGCCGGCAAGGTTTGCTGTTGCACATCTTCTAAGTTGATGGGACGTATAATGCTCATCTCACCTCACACAGAAACCTTCAAACCAGCCATATATCTAGCTGTAAGTTGGTCATCAATTGCATTCAACCCTACCCAAATGGATAGATTATAGGATTTTGTTGTATATTCTTCAACTGTCAAGGTTCCTTGTGATTAATCATGAAATTTCTTATATAAAATCATTTGATAATTTGTTGATAGAAATTGTTTTACAACTTGGCTTTCATGGCCTCCCAAATGCGTGTTCTCTTCTTTCCTTGTCTTTGATGGTGCTCCTCTAATCTTTTTCACCATTGGAGAGCTATTCTTTTTAGCTTCATCTTTACAAATAAAACTTTACTTTCTTCTACCATTGGCTTCCATTCAAAATAGTTTTCCAAATTTGATTCCCAATCAAGGAAATCTTTGGCATGTAACCTGCCATGAAAATATGGGATTTCAATCTTTACACAACTTGTGTTTAACTCTAAAGGCCCTAGCCAAGTGCTCTTCAAGTCGACCGTGTTGGGTTGTGGATTCATGGGACCATAGAACTGGTTGATCTCTTCTTTCTCTTCAAATTCCTCCTCTTTACCACCTTCTGGTTGGTGTAAAGGGTTTTTGACACTTTCTGGTATCCTTCCGCACGGGTTTACGTTCCAAGTTTTGCACATGTCGCATAAGTTGTTCAACTGCTCAATGCAATTCATCAATTTGATCTTGCTGGTCTGGATTCATCCTAGGGTTAGCAGCTTTAATTCGGCATGCCATTGCAACCTAGATCTCTGATATGGAAACTGATGGAACAAGGGACAGAGAGATCTACTTGAACAAAAAAAGACAAAGCCCTAGTTGCAGGGATGGAAAGACAAAGTTATCGTTGGAATATTGAAAAATTTTGGATTACTAAAAAATACACACCACCCAAGCTGTTGAGCCTTTCATATATGTAGAGGTTATGTACTTGGTTTCGTCCAGTCATTAATAACTTGATTATTTTTAGATAGTAGTAGATAGAAACAATGCTTGTAAGGAGTCCTATTAAAACCAAGAAATATAGGCCTGCTTGCCATCCACACCAAGTTCACGTACCAACTACCTAATCATAATCCTAACAAGATTCTAAAACTAAAACCAAATAGGATTCTAATGAAACATTTAAAGCAAGGTAAAACAAAATACTAATCCAAATCTGTAGACAAAACAAATAATCCTAATCAAAATGGATTTTTATTACTTAGCATATTTCCTTGTCCTTCCAACATCACTAGCCTCTACACAATCTAATGTATGATCTATATCATTAGGTTTGAGAGTTTTTATGTTGGCTGTCGATCTAACACAACCCTCCTCCTCTAGACTTTGGAATTGACCATGTTAAAAATATTTAACATGTAGACATGTTTAACATGTAAAATGATATTAGAACAGAAGAAAATTAAAATGCCATGTCAGTGTAGCTGGCCAAATTCTCAATCTAAATGGGGATCTAAAAGTTGTTTCAAAGCATATGAGCTTGCATTAAGTTTACTGAAATGTAAACTAAGGTTTTCCATAGAATCTTTTACGATTATGGTTGACGAAAAGTATATTGATCTCTATACATTGATGCAAATATCTAACTGGCCAAATTAGATTTTTTAATCCACAACCATCTCAATGCTGTTGTTCACTTCCCTGACTTTTTTATATTTTAGAATTGATATAATTATTTATCTTGTGCTTTCTCAATGCTACTGAATTGGTTCTTTTGTTGGGTGAAGACTTTTAAAATCTGAGAGAATTCTTTCAGAGTTTGTTGTATGCATAGGGATGATGAAATTTGCTTATAGAATTCAAGGTTAAGACTTTTTCCTATCTAGATCACTGCCTGACAGTTTTGTGGTCTAGGCTGGTCGATTGGAGAATGTTGTTGGATGGTATCATTCTCATCCTGGCTATGGATGCTGGCTTTCTGGTATTGATGTTTCAACACAAATGCTTAACCAGCAATTTCAGGAGCCTTTTCTGGCTGTTGTTATTGATCCGACAAGAACTGTATCTGCTGGAAAAGTAGAAATCGGTGCTTTTAGGACCTATCCAGATGGATACAAACCTCCGGATGAGCCTGTTTCTGAGTACCAGACCATCCCCTTGAACAAGATTGAAGACTTCGGTGTGCATTGTAAACAGGTTGATGTTGGATATATTAGCGATTGTATTAAACTGTTTGTTCCTTATTTCTTTGAAATCTATTCTTCATTTGCTTGCTTACTTGTTATTGGCTGTGCAGTATTATGCATTAGACATCACATATTTTAAGTCATCCCTTGATTGCCATCTCTTGGATCTACTATGGAACAAGTATTGGGTAAATACACTTTCATCTTCACCTTTGCTTGGGAATGGAGATTATGTGGCTGGACAAATCTCAGATCTAGGTAACATCATAAATTTGTGGTTGTTGTCCACTGCGCTATCCTAAATAGTAGTTGTGTAGATAAAATTCTTTTTAAGGATGTCAAACAATGTGTGTAATGTGATGCAGCTGAAAAGCTTGAGCAAGCTGAAAATCAGTTGGCGCATGCTCGATTTGGACCTTTAATTGGACCCACTCAAAGAAAGAAAGAGGTTAGTGAACTTTTTGGTTGTCTAATTTTTTTCCATTTGATGTTCTATGTCCTACTACTAATCAGGCAATATATTTCTGTGCAACTCTTTCCATTTTGACAAGCATAAGTTCCCTTATAGATCTGGTTTTAAGGGTTTTATCAATTTATTATATGACTAGAATCAGCTAAATTTTCACAAAGGAGCTTTGATATATTTGAAACTTTTTTTTACCATCAATATACGAATCATCAACTATATCTGAATTCATTTGTCATTTGATGGCACTTTTGGCATGCCTCATGGCTTACTAAATGGAAATGGTGTTAATCACGTAAAGGTGAATTGACTCTTGCCTTTTGGAATGTTATATGATGTGGTTCAAAATTTTTGGAATGGAGGTGATCTTCTCTTTTATCATATTTACTTTAGTCTGCATTTTATCATAAGTTGTCTGTTTATTCTACTTTAAGTTTCTATATTGTTTTTGTTTTCTTGTTTGTTATGGTGATTCATATCATTGTCTGAATGCCCTGTGTCATTGTAGTTTTCTTGTTTGTATGTATGAAGAATGAGTACGAATGGAACTAATTGTTGTTCTTTTTATCGAAGATATCCTATTGATCAATTGTCCAGTTATTGGTTTGTTCTCATCCCCTCAAAATACCAGCTGTTTTGTGTGCTTCATCGGGATAAAGTTCAGTATGCATTTTGATGTAGATTTCCTCAAAATGATTAAGACTTTCTTTCTGCGCTTTTTTTCTGCTTCTTTTGCATTTTGCTATTATTTCAGTGACATGAATGCTTTAGGATTCAAATATCTGTTTATAAGTAAGCAAGGCATTTGTTACATTTGCACCTCTTGTATTCATTCTATATCTGTTTCCTATACTTTAACTTGAAACCTTCAATTTTGGCTCTTCATTTCTCACTGAACCTGTTTTCTACTGTTTCTTTGTTCTATTTCACTATTCTTTTAATTCTTGTATTTGGTAATATGACTGATTTATCAACAATGTAAATTGGAGGTGTTTTTTGTGTATCCTGAAGTTATCACTATTTAATTTGCCTCAGTTACAGCTTCACAGTTGTTATTCATGTTGGTTAGTTGAGTGTGAATGGTAAATCGCAAGCTAGTGATGCAGTGTAATTAACTAGTATCCATGACAAGTATACTACTTCGATTTATTACTGCTGTGATCTCATCAAACTTTAACATGCTAATGTCTTAATATGAAAGCCCAGATTGTACACCCAGAAGTAGTACCCTTATACTGGACTGGGATGGGCAGGCATGATTTGCATGGTATGGGTAGTTAGACTCTATCAGTCAGTAACTTATTTGCGTATGGTATGGGGCCTGATTTGCAGTAAATTAGATGAAAGTTGAAAACCTTAATCTTTCTTATAACCTTCGTTTCTGTGTACAATGGTGCATGGAAACTCACCTAGAAAAGGCTTTGACAACAGCTTCAAAGATAGAACTTTGTATCTTGAAGTTGATTAGGGGGTAGAAGAAAGCAGAATAAGAATCTTAGCTATCAATCTGGGTCCTTTGTTGTTAATACGGTGGGCATGGTAGCTACACACCTCGAGAGAGTTGAACGCTAGAAATAAATTTTTGGGCAAGGTACTTACATTTGTTTAGACCTTTGACTACTCCCAGCTCTTGCAGAAAATAAGAGATTCAACTTCTACACCTACTTCAGATGAACATAAGATTCCCCAGGTACAAAAAATGCCACATTTGTCAAGACAGCATAAGTTAATGACAATTGCCTAGATGATGTTGATTGTGAAAACCAGGACAATGGAAAATTTTCATAAAATTGAACTTACAGTACAGATATTTGATATAGATGCTATGCTGAAACATTCTAGCTCTTAAATTAATTGCATCTTAATACAATTTTGGCATGGTAATGCTAAGTTAAAATGTAAATTCAAATAATCTCTTCATACAAAGCCTGAATCCGTTTTTGGCACTATGAGATATTATTGTAGTGAGGCTCACATGTTTATGGGGTGTTACACTATGGGGAGGCTCACATGTTTAGGGAACTACATATTCCTTAATTCGGGAAACAAGTGAAAGTTGAGGAATACCTGTCCATCTGCTAGAATTTTCTGCTGAGATGTGCACCTCTCAATTTTATGCCCTTATTTATCTTCTCTGAATACAAAATGGTCATCAACTTCTTTTGGACATTTCAACTAGTACCTGATCTCAGACAAAAGATGAAGATAGAAGTTGGAGGGAGGCAATGTTTACGTGTCCTCTCTTTCTTCCATTATCTCTGCGTTCAAGATTACGGCAAAAGTTTAGTTGAAATGTTACTTCTAGTGATAGTTGCTTTAATAATTCAGCCAAAGTTTCACTTTTAACAATATAAATGCTAGCATGATATACTGTTCTCCACCTTTCTCTTATATTTTCGTCGATAGTCTATTGAATAATGGTGTTGCCCCTGATAGTTTCTTAGATTATGAGGCATCTTTTACATATGCACAAATTTCTTATATACCATGGTGGGTAAAATTGTACCTGAACAAATAAATCATAACTCACACTTTTAGGATGGCAGGAATATGATAAACTGGCTTCTGCAATTCGCAGTTTTTCTGAACCTTACAATTAATGAACTTCCAGGTGTAAGTTCATCTGCCAGTTGACTCGCCGCTAAATTTATCCTAGCAACCAGAAATTTCGTTATGCTCTTTTTGCATGTATTATCTCTTTAAAAGTGCAATGGATTATGTTGAGTTTTGTAATTTTGTTTAATTTGTATTTTTCTTGTTTCACAACCCAAAGCCTTCATGCCCTAGAACACTTGCCCTCCATCTGCTGGGGGTGGAGGGAAGTTGAGGTCACTGGAATCAGGTTGGTCAAGCTCTTTGGTCTGTTGATTGGAGATAGATTATTAGTAGCCTTCTTGTTGAAAACTTTTTGGTCTTCTGTTGTCTATCCAAAACTAAAGTTACAAGTTCCAACATTACAATTTGTTTTCCAGAGCAGAAAGAGTTAAGGTTGAACTTTTAGGCTTTCATGAGAGGAAATGTTTAGTGATTTCATCAAGAATGTTGAGGAAAGCTAGTCTTACATAATTTCGTATTTGTAGAGCCGGAATCCTGTAGAAAAGAACTTATATCTGCTTCTGTGCCTCCTATGCCCTACCTCTCTATTTTCAGCTTCCTCTGTTCTTGTTTTTATTGTGCTTCTCCCTGCAGTGTATTTCAGCTTAATAGAGAGAGTCATCTATGTATTCCCTGAGTTTTGTTGTTACAGAATTGTGGTGGTTGTATGTCTTGTGTACTTCTGTGTCTGTTATTGATGTTTTGTTTATAAGGTGGATTGTTGGCCTGGTTGTGCTAAACAGATATGAAAACCTTTACATAAGTTCCTCTTGACCATACTTGATTTGGTTCACACTATTTTGCTAATTTTTTGTCATGTTGCAGGAAGAATCTCAACTTGCTAAAATTACTCGTGATAGTACAAAGATAACTGTAGAACAAGTTCATGGTCTGATGTCTCAGGTGATTCATTTGGATAACAGTTTTTCTACATTGATGATGTTTTGTTGAAGATTTTTTCATCTTTCTCCCCAACTCTTAGGTGAACCTGTTTTGCATTCTCGCAGGTCATTAAGGACATTCTTTTCAACACAGTTCGTCAAGCCAACAGAAAGCAAACAGAGTCATCAGGTCCTGAACCTATGGTTGAAACCTGAGGAAGTTATTTGTGGAAGATTACCTTTATTGATGGTTTGTTGATCTTGGTAGAATTTTGGTGGAAAGATGTGTGAATATTGTTAGTTAATCGTTTGATTTAAGTTGTCCAACCGTAGCAGACGTTCAAATTACTAACCTGCACAGTAGTTGTTTCTCTTATGCAGTCATAAGTTCTGATTAGACAATTTGCACTTCTGCAGTTCTACTTCTGTAATTGTTGACTGCGCCGATTGTAGTTTGCATTATTAGCACTGGGTGTCTGTCCGATATGTTGAGTGAAAGTGGGGTGGATATCCGGAGGGAATGGGAAGGAATTGGGTGGAATTTGAATGGGTGGAGAATTATTTGAAATGAGAAATATGATTCTGATTAAGGGAGTGTTTGGTTGGGGGAAATGAAATCAATTAATGGGATGCATTGTGTTATTTGGTGTTTGGTTAGAAAAAGAAAGAATAGAATTTAATAATAATTATAGAAAATTGAATAATCATTGATTATTTACTTCCTTTCTATAGAGAGGGGATGTTTGGTTGAGGGGTTTGGGGGGGAAGGAGAATGAAAATGAAATGAAATGAAATTTGATGTTTGATTTAGGAGTATTATTTCATGAACAGTAATTTTAAATACCAAAATTGGAGTATTTATTTCTTCTCATTTTGGGGGTATGAAAATAATTATTTAAAAAAAAATAATTTTGAACTCAGGTTGTAAAAGAAATACTTTGACTATTTGGAAGAATTATAATTATTATTTTTTTGTACAAATTAACAAACACAATTATATTAAAAGAATTTATTATTATTCTTTCCATTCTCTTTCTTGAACCAAGTGCTTCATTGATTACTTAAAAGTTAGTAATTATTTTTATTTTATTATTTTAATTTTACCTTTAACATTAGTCTATTATTTTTTGTTACTCTATTTTTTCTTTCAGTAGTTTCTTACTCCCTCTGTCTCTTTCCTTTCACTCACTCTTCTTTCTTGTCTATAGTTATTATTACTTTCTCTCTTATTATTTATTCACTCTTTTTTTTCTTATCTTTTTTCTTTCTTATCATTTTTTACTCGATTTTTTCTTTCATCATTTTTCCATTCTTTTTTTTTTCTTATCATTTTCTCACTTTTTTGTCTCTTTTATTATTTATTATTTTACTTTTTCTCTCATAATTTTTTCACTCCACTTTCACTCTCTTTTCACTCATTTCTCTTTCTCTCTCATAAGTAGCTATTATTATTTTCTCTTTCATAATTTTTTTACTCTTTTTTTTCTCTTATTTTCTCAATATATTTTGTTTCTCATTATTTTTTTCACTCTACTTTTTCTCTTATTCTTCTCCATAGTTACTTTCTCTCTAATTTTTTATTACTTTACTTTTTGTTATCATTTTTCTCACTATACTTTTTCTCTCATCCCTCTTCACTGTTACTTTTTCTTTTATTATTTTTTTTACTTTACTTTTTCTCTTATTCTTTTTCTCAATATATTTTCTCATTCCTCTCACTGATACTTTCTCTCTCATTATTTTTCTCATTCTATTTTCTTTCTCATCATTTTTTTTGATATACTCTCACTCATCCCTTTCATCATATTTTCTTTTATAATTTTTCCCACTTTACTCTCTCATTTTTTTTTCAATATACTTTCTCGCTCATCCATCTGCATTGTTACTTTCTCTCTCATCTTTCTTGATAATTAATTTTCTCTCTACTTTCTTTTATCTCCATTTTCATTGTTACTTTCTCTTTCATTATTTTTCTTACTCTGCTTTCTCTTACATCAATTTTCTCTCTCATCTCTCTTATCACTCTATGATCTTATTTATATATAAATATTTATTAACAAGAGTAAAATTGAAATTTTGACTAATCCCTATTCCCATAATAGAATTGAACCAAACATCATTATTTACATTAATATCTATTATAGGGTTTGAACTAAATACTATAATTTCCATTGTGATTAATATCCTTATTGCATTATAGCAATGCAATAAGAATTTCCATTGTGATGGATCAAGTCAATGAATTCCATTGTGATTTTCATTGAGGAATTTGAACTAAGCGCCCTCTAAATTTTGGGATTGGGAGGGAATGAGATTTAATGGGATTAGAATTTCTTAATTTTCATTGGGATTCCATTAAAAATTTCTATTGAAAATTAAATGGTAGCCAATTGTGGTATGGTCACCGTTGACTAGCCGATGATGGTTGGTGATGATCGGTTGACAGTTTGAAAATGGTTTAGCTATTGGTGGATATCATGATTTTAAAACAAAAAAAAATTTATTTATTAATAATATATATAAAAATTTAAAAATTTAAAAATATTTAAATTATCATTAATAATTGATTATTAAACATTTACAAATAATTACCCAACATTAACTAAAAATTATTCATTTAACTATCTCCAATAGGACTCATGGGTATCTCATAATTCTCTCAATAAATTTCCATTCTAATAACATCTTTCTCAATTATTTTCAATAGTTTTTTTTAATGGTTATGGGAAGTTCAATAATTCCCATCCCATTTGGTACCCATTAGCACTATAGAAATATTGTCACTTCTAAGTCATAAGTGATTAAAGTTTACCATTTACCAAAAATCCTTCTATAATAAGAGAGGGAGTTGGAGTGATTACTGGTTGTGACACAGCGCTAGTCGCTTGGGATCAATATATAATCTACAAAAAAGGGGTTTGGTGAAATGGAGAATAAGAAGAATAAGAATTTTACAAGTGATGTGCATCTAGCAAGTGCATTATTTTGAACAAGCAAATATGAGTTACGTTTATTCACAGGAATAGATTGTTTGAGTACTTAGGCCTTGTTTGGTTGGTAGAGATTTGAATTGGAAAAAATAATGTGCTCTAAGGGAAACTAATCAGATTTCAATATTTTAGCGAATTTGTTTCTTTTCCTATATTTTTTTTTAGATTTCAAATTTTTAGAAAAGTAATCATATTTTTTAAAATAAGGGAAATAAGTGTAATATTTTAGGGGAAATAAATATAATATTTTAAGGAAAATAATGTGCTATTATACCTTTTTTTGAATGGTACAATTTTAATAATTTGGCGGTACAATGTAAATGACCATAAAGTATAATATAGAATGAGTTTTTCTGTCACATTTTAGTACAGTTACTAATTAGAAGTTTTGGACATTTGTATTTATAAAGGTGTAATTGTTCATCTATACATGTCCATAACTCAAGTTATGAATTAATTTATTAATTATCGTGGTGGTATACTATTTTCCCTCTAGTGACATAGTGCTATTATTTGACAAGTACAATATAAATAAGTAAGATGTGTAGTCTTAATTAGTAATTGTACGACATGTTACATAATTGTCAATCACATGTAATATTTAACTTTTAAAATTAATTGTTGTTAATACTATATTTTAAACAAATGTAACTATCAAGTACATTATTCTTGACATCAAATTCGAAATTAATTTCTTCATTTTTCTGTTTGCTATTATACTATTTTTTTGGATGTTACAATCTTTATTGTATGGCGATACAATTTGAAAGACTAAAAAGTTCATTCTTGATTAGTAATGATAGAATGAGTGTTTTCAACACTTTTTAGTACAGTCACTAATTAGAATTTCGAGACGCTTATTACGTAAGTGTAATTGTTTATCTATATATGTCTATAGCTCAAGTTACAAATTAATTTATTAATTATCATGATAGTGTAATACTTTTTTCTCCAGTGATACAATAATATATTTTAGCTAGTATAATACTTACAATCAAGAGATACAATCTTTGTTGGTGGAGGTATAAAAACATATTACATAATTTTCAACCGCCTTATGTAATATTTTCATTTTAAAATTAATCATCGTATTAATGTTTTAAATATATGTAACTATCAAATATGTGATTTTTAAAATTGGATTCCATAATTAATTTCTCAATTCCTCAGTCAATCATTATACTATTTTTTCTAAATAGTACAATTTTAATAATTTGACGGTATAATGTGAATGATTATAAAGTACATTCTTAATTAGTAATAGTACAATGAGTTTTTTCCATCACTTTCTAGTACAGTCACTAATTAGAATTTTATGACATTTATATTTATGCAAGTGTAATTGTTCATCTATATATATCTATAACTCAAGTTACAAATTAATTTATTAATTATGGTGGTGGTACACTATTTTTTGTCCAATGGTACAATAATATTTTTTGGCAAGTACAATAAAAACAATCAAGAGGTACAATATTAGTTAGTAGCTGTACAAAAATATATTATTAATTTTCAATTGCCACATGTAATATTTAGTTTTTAAAATTAATCATCGGTGGTACTTTGTTTTAAACATATGTAATATCGATTGCATTATTCTTGACATTAAATTCGGGATTAATTTGTTCATTTTTCTTACAGCCATTGTACTATTTTTGTAGATGGTACAATTTAATTATTTGATAATACAATATGAATACGTACGATGTATATTATTCATTAGTGATGGTATAATGAGTTTTTTTCTATCACTTTCAAATCCAATCACTATTTAGACTTCTATATGGTATTTGTATTTACGCAAGTGTAATTGTGGAACCATATATTTCCAAAATTCAAGTTACAAATTAATTTACTAATTGTAAAAGAGGAACAACTATTATTTTGGATTGTATAATTTAATAATTTTTGTAATGATCTAATACTTTTTTTGGTGTAATAATGCTAATAATTACAAATATTTTTTCTACAACTTCCATTAAATTTTTTATTTTTTAATCTTATAAATTTATTATTTGTGACATAAGAGTTATTAATTTGTGATTCTTGAATTTTATGTGTAATAAACTTAAGAGTAATGATACAGATAGTGACAAATCATAGTGACTTTGTATAGTGACTGATGTGGCAATCATGAAAAGACAAATCATCCCTTCATCTTCGTCACAAAACACAAAATAATAAGAGATAATTTTGTTTTTTTATGATTGCCACGTCAGTCACTATACAAAATCACTATAACTTGTCAGTATCTCAATCATTACTCTAAACTTAATTTAGTAAATAATTTAGTTATTTTTCCAAGTGATTTAAAATAAACAATAAATAAGTTGTAAAAATAACTAATATAATAAGTATTCTATTTAAATAGATAATCTGCAATAGCAGGTTACCAATTATATAAGATTTGTTACAATGTTATCAAATCTATTTGAATATATTACATGGCATTTTCTTATTGGTTAAAAGAAGATGAAATGGTTCCATCATATAAAAAGAAGGGATTGTAGAATTCTCCTATTTTAAGATTCTAAATCCTTACTAAAAATTGTTATTATGATTATGGTTCTTATGATTTTAGTTTAAATAAATATATTTTAAAATTTTAATCTTATTTTATTATATGTTCTTACTTTAACTTTTATACATCTTTTATTTTTTAAATATTATTGATGCAATTTTTTACTTTAATTATTAGTATTTTTATTTTTTATTTTAAAAATATTTTAATTTGAGAACTTTTTTCTATTCAAACATATAATTTATTAAAATTTAAAATCAAAATTTTGAATTGTAATTTGATTTCATCCTAAATGAGGTTACTTTTTTGGGCTTACCACTAAGTTATCAACATCATCATTGTTATCCCTTTTTTGCATAAAAATATAAGTTTATTTATTATGTTTTTCATCCTATTTATACTTCTTTAATTTTTTTTATCTTTTTTAATTTAAATTACACTAGTTATTTATATTTTCTTCATGTTTTTCTTTCTTTAACTTTTATACTATAAAGATATATCTGCCTCTAAAACTTTTACAAAATTAGTATTTTTTTTCTTTGGGTTTAGATACTATTATACGTTACAATTGAAAAAATTAATTGATGTTAAATTATATTTTTATTAAAAAACCAAAAAAGGTTGTCTCTATCATTGACATCTAATAAGGAAAATATATTTGTGAATCATTAATCTAAATAAAATAGTGAAACTGAATTATATTAACATTCTTGTAAATATTTTTATTCTATCCAAATATAGGTAAGTATTCAAAATTCTAAGAATTGAATTCCTAAAATTCAAATTCTTTAGAAAAGTATTAATTTTTCACTAAATTAAATTTTCAAAGATCATGTTCCCACCTAATTTTGTTTTCTTGTCAACCAAACTAGCCTTTATGCTTTTATTTAGTCTTAATTTTAACCTAAATGAAAATGTGAAACAAATCTCAATTAAATTAACAAAATTATAATTAGATCAATTGGCAATTTGAATAAACCAAGACACACATTTGCCAAATCAATCAATGCAAGACTGACAATTCTTGTAGATGAGAAATGAGTTTGATTTGTTAATGACAAAATTTTCTTTTATATGTGCTATTTTATTTATTGGAATAAATCATATATTTCAAATATATATATTGTTAGATCTCTATACGAATTTAATTAGTAACAAATGCTTAAACATCAATGAAAATTTTAACATGATATGTTAATAGCTTTACTAGGAAATTGGATTCTATCTTTAGTGTTCATGACACTTGATCTTGAATTTCCTATCTTATCTCGATCTCAAGAAAAATTATTAAATCATGAAATTAATGATCAAGCAATCACAAGTTTTAAGAACATGTATCAAGCGTTAACAATATCAAATCATTCAACCACGAAGAATTATGAAAGACAAGGCATTATATAATTTGGCCAAGTATTGCCTTGGTCAAGAAAGCGTTTAGCACGTATTGATAAATATTATAACAAAAATAAAAAATAAAAAAAAATCTTGCTATACATTTCTAAAAGAATAGAGAGAGAGAAAGAAAAGACCCTTGAATTTGTAGTGAATCCTTAAGCTTGAAGTATGACTGGCCAGATTTCTTCCCCTATTGCCTTCCTTTCATTTACTCCTAACTCCAGCCATTCCTCATTCATCTTTTTATTTCTTTCTTTTGCTTTTGTTTTTCTCTTCTCTCTTGTGTTATGAAGGGGCTAGCTCTTTTTTTTTGGGGAAACTTTGCAAACAGGTTTTCCGAACAAAAAAAAAAAAAAAAAAAAAAGTACGAATCACGTGATGTTACCAACCATCCGAGCCCAATGACCAAACAAGTGAATAGTGTTGCTATTCTCTCTTTTTACATATAACCGGGGGAGTTCTCACAGCGTTAAGTGCGGTGTGTTTCTATTCTGCCAAGTATTAAAATTTGTATGAAATATTAATTAGTTTATATTTTTGTGAGCAAAATAGACATAATATATGATGAAGGGAATAAGCGTCACCCGATCCACGGTCCACAAGTGTTGGACTGGACACCTACAAAATAGATCTCGAGATTGTTCTAGATGAAGAGACTCTGATACTTAAGTCATAAAAGGGTTGTCGGCTAGGTTAGAATAATACAACACGAGAATTAGGATTTTCTCCCTTTTACCCGTGGGCATTATATGGTATATATACCTGTCATCCGAAATCAGCGAATGTGTTGTAGTAGGGGTTGGAGAGCAAGTACACTTTCATATGTATGAAATGTTGTATGAGCTGAGTCTTGTGGGCTAGACTGAATGGGCCGAGATCCAGGTATATCATAAGCCCCCAGGCCTAGGCGCTACTAGTTTGGCTAAGGTCTCATCAACAGTAAGGCATTAGAGCTATCAACCAAGGTGTAAATGTAGGGTTCAATGTAACGATGATAAAAGTTAGGATCGCCACCCATTCGTCTTATAAGCATTAAATAGATTTGACCAGCCACAATTTTCAAAAGAAGAACGCGGCTCTAGGATTATATGAAAAGACATGGGCGGGAACCCAAACATCAAAATATAAACTAAGTAGGAGAGAATCAATTTATTTGTTTTATGAATGAACTCATTTATGGAAAAACAGTGAGCATGAAGAAGGAGAAGAACAACTACTGATGAAGAAGAATCTGCTGATGGAGTCAAAGGCAAGCAGCCAATAGCTACTTCGTGAGAATCCCGTCATAAGGAACGAATAAGTATGTCTACCTCAAATTTTTTGTTGGAACGGTCATCGAGATTAAGAAGTAGATTTGATTCCTTGGTTGGTGGTATGAAGGAAGATAGTCTACTAGGATCATCCAACCAAGGTAGTAGTGAAATAGAGATAGGGGATAGGGAAATAACTAAGCGCTTAGGGAAGAAGAAGTGTATAGTGGACGTGGAAGTAGAAACAAAATGGAATTGTCTCAGGCCGAAAGTAGACATGCTTCGTCATTTGTGGCTAGTTCCTCAGGGGATAGCAGAAAGGAAGACCTAGTGCCTAGACTCTTAGATGTGTATCCAAACAAATATACCCATATAGCCTAACCTCGGTATTAGAAGAAACCGAGGTACGAGCCTTAGGAAAAAGTACCACATCCCCAAAGAATATGGGGCAAGAGTTGCAGGGTCAAAGTGGAGGGCTTGCTAACCTCCATTAGGTTATTGTGTCGTGTGTGAAGAACTACTAAAGGGAGGATTGAGGTTTCCTCTTTGTAGCCTTATGACCGAGGTCTTGAGGTACTACAATATAACTTTAGTCCAACTGGCTCCCAACTTGGTGACGAATTAACCTACGAAAAGAAGCAGCAAAATCCGAACCTGTTAGCCAAGATTTCTGTTTGCGATTTTTCAAGTTTGAAGCTTCTCTAAGCTTCTGTCTTTCTACTTGTTTCTTTGACAAGGAAGCAGCTGCTACTTTTCTCTAAGAATAGCTGAAGTTCTTCTTATGTTGTTCTTGAAAAATGGCTATTGTTTCTTCACAAGAAATAGCTAAAATAATTTTTAGAACAAGCAAGAGAAGGATTGGCTTTTTGATTTTTGTTTTGCTGCAGAATTTGTCTTCACAAGAAAAATTAATTTCGTGGCGTTTGATGCAGCAAGAATAACGAATATCATTGGTCACACTAGGGTTGAAAAGATGCTGAAAGTTTAAGTCCAAATATATAGAAAATAGATTAGGGTAAAACTTCTTATAAAGAGTTTTACTTGACCTCCAAGTTCTAATCTATTTTTGGAACTTTCTAAATTTCAGCATTCTAAATTTTATTGGCTGCCAAAACAAGAATCCCATTCTTATTTTACTGTCTAATTTTTTGCCCTCACTTGAATTAATAAATCCAAAACTATTTCGGATTTATTAACACAAACCCAAACTATTTAGAATCTAAAACCAAATACCGATTTAAAAAGGAAACCTATAGAGTCCTATTCGCAATAGGATTCTTAAATTAACCAAAATTCATCACATGAATTTTACACTTTTTTTGGATACGATCTAAGTGTGTGACCTAATAGGTTATTATAATGTTGGCAATAATATAAAATCTATTTTATGCTATAAGCATTGAGCGGTGTCTAGCAACACATCAATGCTACCCAAGTTATAAGAATGTTAGTAATTCAACATTACTTTTCATGTGATAAATGTTACCATGTAATTCAATCCTTTTGCCCTAGATATCTTGATTGAACATGAGCCATTGACCGTGTGACACTCACATAGTTCAATATTTGCATTTCTTGATTCCCAAGTAGACACATCTAAGCAAATGAGCTCGATATCACATATCGAATCATTTGAGCACGACCATGCATTTTATGGTCTCACTTGATCAAGGGGCCCAAAGATATCACTCCCATTATATAGGAGGGGAAAATCCTATCTTGATCACTCAACATTCCTCTACATGATTCATTACATATCCAATGGCCACTTTTATAGTTCACCTTGTTACGGGTAATGTTTAGTAGCATCAAAACATGCAACTCCTCATGTTGGGATCTTTGGTGATCACCTCAAGTCTAAGGATCACTTACACCATTATCACTATGAGAAATGCTTATGACATATCATATAATAATCCATGTAGCATTTCTCATAGCGGGTCGATCCAGTATATGGTTCTCTAACTTGTACCTATGTGTTGACTTGATATCTTATATCATGACACATTTCATCAGTCACTACAGATACTAGTTTTAATGCATTGTCATTGTCCCATTAATGACAATACTTGACTAGGGATAATTTTAGAATAATTAAATTATTGGGACATTCTTATATTTACTAATAAAGCGTAGATATAGAATAAAACATAATAATAAAAATTTTCCATATATTAAAACATTATGATACAGATATATATGCCCAAACAATCATCACATGATTGGTCTTAGGGCATAATCCAACATTAGCAAGCCAAGTTGTTTAGTTATTTTATTAGCATTAAATTTTATTAGATTAGTTATTTTGCTAGAAGGCTAAAATTGTCTTAAAGGGTTTTCCCTTAATTCTACTTTGGCCAAATTATTTAGTTATTTTAATTGCAAAATTTGTAAACTTAAAGGAGCCTTAAAAGGCTGAACCTCTAAACCCAATGGGCACTAGGGTTTTTGTTTCCTATTTTTTCAAAGGCTGCCTTTTAATTCTTGAAAGAATAGCCACCCCTTTGAATTAGATTAGGGTTAGGATTTTAGTTGTTACCTTTTCAAGACTTCCTTGTACCTTTTTTAAAAGGCCATTTGTCCAAAACCATAATAGAAAAGTTGAAGAATTTGAGACATTATGTCCTTGAGAATTTGAGTGAATCTATCTCTTCGTTCTTTCAAAGAATAGTGGGCTTATCAAACTTGACTAGTTTGTGGCGCCTTTGAATCTTATCAATCTAGTAGAACCCTAGATTGTGATGACGCTTCATCCATCGGTCTAAATTTTGTCAGTTTTGAAAGTTTCACAAGTTAAGTGCTGGGACATATTCGCTTGTTGTGTATTGCTGGCTCTTTATAGCCGTGAGGTGCACATCAAGTAATTATGAACTCCAAGTAGAAAAGGAAGAGAAGAACAAATGAAATACCATATAAAAAGGAAAATAGAACAAAAAAGTTTTGGAGAGACATGTAGGAAAAGGATGGTTATGTAGTAGATTGTTCAGTAGCAACTTCTGTATTTTGTAAAATAAATCTTTGGGGAGGAGCTTTAGTATGTTTTCATGTACATAGTTTTGTCGTATCTTCAGTATCTTGCAAAGAAGGTGAAGATGTTTTTTTAGCAGTCTGTTTGAGGATCATTTTTATAGCAATTGTAACCAACAAGCACAAATGCAATGTAGTATAAAGTCTAAAAGTGGTGAACAAATAGTTTAAGCTCAGCTCTAAAAATAACAAGAGAGTATAGTAAAAGTAATATGGCAATGGCATTTTTCTATAAAGTATGAATGATAGTGGCATATGAAGGTATTGTTTGTTACCTTGAAATGACTTAGTTACATTGTATTGCAGGTTGCACATACGTTGTATATGTAATGGAGAGAGGGAAAATGTATAGTTGTCAGCTGTTAAGTACCATAAATTTGTCTTAAAATATGAAGACGCAATTGTGAAAAGAAAAGACTCGCAAAAACATTTTACTGCAGAAATTTTGCTACAAGTTATGCTAAAGTATCAATTTCATTTCATATAATGACAACTCTACTTTTCATCATACTAAAGAATAGGAAATGGAAGGTACATAGTCTAGCCACAATGCATAGAGAATCATGTTATGCAAGTGCTCACAGTGATGTATGTACTACCATGAAGCCAATCATTTTCAGTTGCAGAGTAGCATTGAGTATAAGAAGAACATGTTGCAAGCACGATTAATGAAAACTTAATTAAATGTGGCAGTTGGAGGTGATCAATTGTAATGCTATATGTTTTTGTACAGTACATTTTTGTGCGTTTGATTTGCACATGGCATCATGCTGTATTTTTTACAAGTGAAAAAGTAATTGTGCTAATAAAAATAATTTATCTATGCTTTAAATGTAAGAATTCAACAATTTGCTTTTCATGAAAAATAACAAATGTTAAATTAGTAACTGTATATAAATGAAATGAATAAATTCTTAGACTTATGGTTGGGTTGAATTATTAAAATTATATAATCCTCAGACATACAGTTAGGATCGAATTCCAATGCACAAACACTGGCGATGTAAGGCCATTGGACCAACAATGAACAAATGAATCCAACACCACTAGGTGATTCTTCTTGTGCAGGAGATAGCAAATAAGTATGTCTACCACATATTCATTGTCTCGAGAGTCATCTAGAATAGATGATAAATTTGACTCTTTGGCTAGCAACATAGAGGGAGAAAGTTTAATGAGTCGTTCGACCAAGGAAGTAGTGGAATAAAGGAGGTGGAAAATGGGAGGGCTAGACAGTTAGCTAAGAAAAAGAGTATGTGGAAGTGGTGGTAGAAACCCTAAGTTAATAGTCACTTGCTGAAATCAGCGACGCTTCACCATCAGCGATAAGTTCTGAAAAGGGATAACGGTGAGCAAGACCTAGTGTCCAAACCTTTAGAGACATACTAGACAAATATACTCCCACGACGGAGACCATAGTCTCCTTTTTAGGAGAAACTGAGGTGTGAAATATGAATACCAACAACACGCTATAATTGGAAACAAAGATTTTCCTTTGTAAAAAATAGAACCTTGTGAGGGTAGAGATGAACTGATTTTGCGAAATGCCTATGTCATTTATACGAACTGGAAGAAACATAGCCCACCAAGGTGAGAGTACATAGAGTTCCGAGAAGAAAGGGTTGAGAAGGATACAAAAAGAGAGCTGGTCAAATTTAAACCGAGTCTGGCGATAGTAGAGGTTGAATCTCGAGCCTTAAAATCTACTCAGGAAGAGAAAGAACAAATGGTAGGATTACTGTACTAAAAGATATTTATACACTCCCATATGGAATGATGGACCGATTGTGTATTTTTTAGTGGTGAAATTCGCTTCCACCATGACCAGAAAGGAATCAACACCACAGAAATAGAAAGCACTTGAGATTGGGACCTTGTCTTCAGGGAGAGCAATAGATGTTTGGTCAACCAAAAAGAATGCAGAGAAGAGGAGCACCAAATGGAAACTGTCCCAAACGGAAAAAGAGTAAAAGTGGCTAGCAGCAAGGAGAGAACGAGCCATAAAGCTGTCAAGGAGAGCACCTTCAAAGCAGTTTTTCAGTTATGTTTTCCTCCAGAATTTTACTTAGATGTTGATATCCAAGATATGGAGCAGCAACAAAAGATTATGGGCGAGATGCCCATTTTAGACTTGAATAAGAAGGCCTCATCGTTTATTGATTTGTTGAAACCCTTAAAATTAATCATTGGTTATTGAGTGATTGTAAAATAATTTGCAATAAAAGTGGACCAAGTGGAATCACAAGGGAACCGAAGGTATAGTTCTAAGTTTTGAACAGTAATAATAACTAAATAAAACAAAAAGGGGGTTTTTGAAGAAATAACTACTTGATACAATTCTAACAAGTAATTAAATAAATACTCAAATAAAAAAAAGAGAGAAAAAAATTACTAAATTTACCAAAATTCCGATCCAATGGTTAATCTCATTCAATTGCATCACTAATCACGGTCATGAAAAATTATCTTACAAATTCAAATATTTAACTTGAAACTTATTAGGATAGACATAATAAATTTTTATTTTTCTAATATAATTGACCGAGCCCAACACCCAAATTAAAACTTATCATTAATTGACTGGACACGATAGCGTTCCATATCAAATTAATGATAGCATTAAGATCTATAAAAATAGTTAAATCAAGATTAAAGAAGTGAGATAGTTACAGTAAATTAATCTTGTCCCATTGATTCCTTAGGCTAAACATGTATATTTCAAGGCATAAACATATTTAACCCAGTTGCTACTTGTATCACTCATTCATAACAGTTACGGATCACTGAACTCATGGATAGTAATAAAATAGAAGATGAATAATTAATTTATCATATTAACCAACACTAATTATTCATAGGAATTAAAATAAAAATCAACAAGTACTTGAATTAAAAGCAAAAACTATAAATTTAAGAACAAAACCTCACAGTGATTGCAATTGAGATCAATATTTCTCTTGAATATGAAAATAGATGTTTAGCCACTCATGGTGGCACACATGACTTCTTGAATTTCTAGAGGAATTTCTAACCCTAAGAGAGAAAAGAAGAGACCTTGTGCTTTAGAATAGAGGCGGATGCTAGTGGTATATTTTGGTACCTCTAGGGTTCTCCTTTTATAACAAAAAACAAACTCCTAAAATATAGTAATGATAAGAATTCTAAGGAGTTGCTAAAAACGAAATTCTACTCTAAAAGGGAAATATAACAAGAATAGGAAAATACTCCTAACTAAAATAAAAGATTTGTTCCTTAAGAACTTTCCTGCAATATTCACTTTCTTTAATTGCCTTTTAGTTGCCCAAAACTCCTCTTCGTGATAAAAATCTCTCTGAGCCCATCAAAGCCTTAGGTGTGCCTATGGCAGACAACTGAAAGTCTTTTGGTTGAACTTTTATTTCACTGACGTGCCCACGCCCAACACAGGAAGGTCTTTTTGTTGAATTCTTCAAAAATCCTGTTTTTCACTCCCCTTTTTCTATAAACCTCTACTTTCAACATCTAAAACACAAAAAATAATCAATTCAATTAATTTTATCCTAAAATCAACCAAATATTGGGGAAAGTATTAACAAGAATTATATAAAAATTGAACTCTATCATCTATGCCTTAGTTAAGATGATTATGACACATGTTTTGTCACTAGATAATTGCTAGCTTTATCTTTGGCCAACTTATAGTTTTGGTTAGATGACGACAGATCTTGGCTCTATAGGCTAAGTATATGCATAGGGCATATTGGTTAGAGGAAGTGGATACAAAAGATAAGCTGAGATTGCCCATTTGCGGGATTCAAAGGCCTTGGCTCTTAGTGCTCTAATGACGGCCTTAGAGGTGTAAAAGAAAGTAGAGGCTGAGAATGCCATGTTGTGCCATTAGCTGGAGTCCAGTTACATGGAAATCCAAAAATGAAAAGCACCCATCAGAGTGAGTATCTCGAAATGTTGGCCAAGAAGCTTTTTTGCACAAATGGCTTTTATCATTTTGTCACAAATTTCTCGAAGGCAGCCACGAAGTTGGGAAAGAATGAGGCAACTATAAAGATTCAGAGAAAATTCCTAGAGCTAAAGGAGTAGCTGCACAGAGTAATAGTAATCGTAAAAAAATGTGGCACTATAGGAATAGCTGCACAGAGTAAAGTAAGGTGTAGACATTACTACCAAAATGTTAAAGAACTTAAACATATGCACAAAAATAACAAGGTCATTAACTAAAAATAGTAGCCTATTGTTTATCACAAGGCAACAAAGGCTGATAATCAAGATAGTTGCCAACAGCATGTGTGGTTTGAACATAAGAATCCTTTTGGTTAATGGTTTTCACAATAACCATCTCTCATACAAGGATTTTGAGATTGACTTGTGCAGAGTACAAGAGTAAGATGCGAACATTATTAATGAAGTCTTAAAAGAGGATAACTGTAGCACACAAAATAACTAGCTCATTAAGTAATAGAAGTACATTTTATAAGACAAAAGGCAGCAAACAATACAGTTTACAAATAAATAAGATGTGCCATAGTTGTTGATGTACTACATTCAAAAGACAGCACATAGTATAGTCAAGAATCGCTTTGCTTCTAAATGAATTCCAAAGTGTGCATTAGTTCATCTATGTTTAACACTTAGCAACTTATGTAGTATTAGAGTACAAAAGTAGAGTAAGTTTAGTTTGACAAAAGTAGTGACTGCCATTGAGTAAGAAAACATAAAGATTTGAATTGTGTCCATTTGCTATGTTCAAATCTTTCTTGCTCTCTTGGGCTTTATCTCTTTAGAAGGGACTGGAGTTTCATTGGTAGGTTTTTCAGGTGTATGAGATGGAGGAACTGGACTGGCTTCTATTGGTTTAGGTTGATCAAATTTTTTAGCGAGAGATTTCTTGATAGACGATTTTGATGGTCCTACATTTTTAGGTAAGCACAACAATTCAGTTGTTCATATGAAGGATTTGAAATTTATTACTACATTTTACAGGGAAGGGGTGCAAAAAGCAAAACTGAGTTGTAGTGCTACCTTCATCATTGCTTGCATGAGCTGCAAAGAAAGCTTCAGCGATTAGACCATGTAAACTTGGTTTGGGTTTTATGTGGAGAGATTTAAAGGACTATTGGTTGAATGTTTCTTTTTCTTTGTTAAGTTCAAAACAACAAGTAACTGTATATTGCAAGTGGGATTCAGATGATCTTGGTTTGCCTTTTTAATTTGACAAATGAACATTTTCTCTTTCAATGATTTGTGAATTTGGTCCAGTGGTAGTTCCTTATCCTGATATGATTAATCATAATATATAGTTTGTACATTATTTGATTCACAATGTGAAATTTTGGTGATAAGTAAAAAAGTAAAAAGAATAGTTACTTGATTGTTGTGCAGCATTGCTTCCAGTGTAAAGAATCCTAGGATTTTTTTCAGCAATTTTGCCAAAAATAGTAGCCTTGATTGATCCACTTTTGTCAATGAGGTCAACATCGGAGGTCAACATCAAACCCTCACCTTCACAAACAATATTTCAACTATAAGCATTCAGTTTTATTGAACTAAATGTGTTATGTAGAAAGCAAGTATGAATGCAACGTTGCAACGCATCACACATTATAACCTTGGTTCGGCTGTTTGTTTTCCTTACATAAGTTGCATGGGTATGGAGTGTTGTAAATTTACTACGGTAGCTTGATAGTATTTTTTGCAGGCCACATACTAAAATTTTTTGTCTATACACTCAAAGTTGATATAAACTTTCACTCGTGCAACCTAAAAAGCATTTAGTGAGACAAAATCATGAGAAGCAAAGCTTTAAAATTGTTAAATCCATCGACAACTGATAATATACAAAGACAACAAACCTTTTATGAAATCAATTAGCATACTAAGTAGTTTTGACATCCATTTGCCAGATTTCATAATAATGGAATGCAGCTATTACAAGCAAGATCCTGAGGGATATAAGCATAGCAATTGGCGAAAAATTTCATCATAGTCTATACCATGAACTTGCTTGAAACCTTTAGCGACCAATCGCCCCTTAAAGTTGTGTACTTCACCATCTATGTCAATCTTCTTCTTGAAGACCCATTTGCACCCTATGGGTTTTACCCCTTCTGGTGGATCAACCAAAGTTCATACTTGGTTTGTATACATGGATTCCATCTCAGATCTCATAGCTTCAAGCCATTTCTCAGAGTCTAGCTCCGATATAGTTTCTTGATAGGTCGTAGGCTCATCTTGATCGATTATCAAGATGTTATCATTCTGAATCACTAGAAATCCATATCTCTGTGGCTCACGATGAATTCTAGTGGGTCTACGTGGGGCTTGTGTCTCTTGAGCAGGTACTTGTTCCACAACGGTTTGTGGTGTTTGCTAAATTTCCATCTTATCAAGTTCAGTGCAGTTTTGTGGTTCTTGAACTTCTTCAAGTTCCATTTGTCTCCCACTGGATTTTCTAAAATAAACTCCTTTTCTAGAAAAACACCAATCCGAGCAACAAACATTTTGTTCTCATTGGTATTATGGAAGTAGTATCCTTTGTTTTTTATTTAGGATACCCAATAAAATTGTATTTATTAGATTTGGGTCCAAGTTTATCGGAGACTTAACGTTTACGTAAGCCTCACATCCCCAAATCTTCATAAAAGAAACATTGAATGTTTCCTAGTCCATATCTCATATAGTGTCTTTTGAATTGATTTAGATGGAACTCGGTTTAGTGTGAAAGCGGCTACAAGTAAAGCATGTCCCCAGAATGAATTTGGAAGATTTACTTGACTCATCATGAACGGAACCATGTCTAACAAAGTTCAATTTCTCCTCTTGGATACACCATTCCATTGTGGTGTTCTAGGAGGAGTGAGTTGTGAGACTATCCCACATTCTTTTAGATAATCATCAAATTCTTGGCTTAAGTATTCACCTCCTCGATCAGATTGAAGTGCTTTGATACTTTTGCCAAGTTGGTTTTGTACTTTATTCTTGAAATCTTTGAACTTTTCAAATGATTCTAACTTGTGTCTCATAAGATACACATAGCCGTGTCTACTGTAGTCATCAGTAAATGTAACGAAGTACTGAAAACCATCTCTAGCATGTGTATTTAATGGTCCACATACATTAGTATTTATTAGTTCTAATAAATTACTTGCCCTCTCATCATGTTTTGTGAAAGGGACTTTAGTCATCTTTCCTAATAAATATGATTCACATGTCTCATACGATTAAAAATCGAATGAGTCCAAAAGTTCATCTTTATGGAGTTTGGAAATGCGATTCTCATTTATGTGGCCCAGAGGTCAATGCTAGAGATAGGTTAGATTAAAATTATCTAATTTAATCTTTTTTGTATTTACATTATAGAAAGGCATGTCAGGAATTAGGACATAAAGTCTTTGAACTAGTTGTGCACTACCATAAAAGATTTTATTTAAATAAAAGAGCAACAATTGTCCTTTATTATAAATGAATATCCAACGTTGTCTGAACAAAAAAATGGAAATAATATTCTTAGTAATGGAAGGCACGTAATAACATTTATGTAGTTCTAAAACAAGCCTTGGGGGTAAATTCAAGACATAAGTCCCTATAGTTAATGCAGCAACCTTTGCTCTATTTCTCACTCGTAGGTCAACTTTGCCTTTAGCTAAAGTCCTACTTCATTTCAGTTCATACACATTTACACAAATGTGTGAACCACATCTGGTATCTAATACCTTTGATGAAGAAGTAGATAACCTCTATAACATGAATACCTGAAGTGGAAGTTTCCTTCCTCTTCTTCTTAAGATCCTTCAAGTAACCTTTATACTTTCTCTTCTAATGTTTGGTTTCACTGCAATGGAAGAAGTTCCCTTCCTTAGTTACCTTTCTTTCGGTTCCTCAGGTATGGGTTCCTTTAGGACATATCACTTTTCTCTTGCTTGAGGACTGTCCTCAAGCTCCTGTACAATTTAGGAAGTTTGTCCCATTCAACTTGTCCTTCTCAAGGACAGATCGCAATAATAGTATATTAGTGTTAGTGTTCGATGCCATGGTTATCTATAACAGAAATATGTAAAATAGTATCATAAATGCAAACATTTAATATGGACTTTTATTAAATGTTAGTCCCACTATTTTGCTCAAATTAATAACCCTGAATATTAATTTTGAAAGATTAATCTAATTAACTTTCTAGTGGGCCAAGATCTATATTTGACCTAATTTTGAGTTAGCTTTGGCTAATCACCCAAAACTCGGCTATTTAGGTAAACAACACTTTGTCAATTGTATCCCATACAACTCTTGGATAGTTGGGTGAACAACTCTTTGTTCTAGCATATCTAATAAGTCAAAACCCAACTCTATACCTCTAGGTCTCAATTATATTGAGTCCACCAAGTTAAGTCAGATCTAATGATTAGCAGTCAGATATTACTATTATCCTGTTGTGTCTCACTAAGATTGACCACGGCACCTTGCGTTGGCAAACCTACATGCAGTCAATCAAAGTCTTGACGAGTGCTAGGCATTGTAAGGCATCTAAGACTTAATATTCGTTTGAGGGATTTGTTAAATTCTCACCATTTTATTTAAATTGGTTATTGTAACTATTAGTTCAATTAATCACATAATTTCCTTAACTAATCATTACAATCATAATTACATTATGCATTTAACCAATAAACATACATTACATGCATCTCATACATGAAAAATAAAATAAACGTGAATAGTTATAGCCCAAACTAAGTTGATTCTCTCAAACCAATGAGTGAACCAAAAGGTCAACCTAAGGGTATCGGCATTTTCTCCAAGTGCCTCCTTGGTTGTTCTTGTATGGTCACCAACTCCTTGCCTCCTTGAATTCTAGTTTAGTCCTATCTCTAGTCTAACTATTACATCTTTAAAGAAACCTCGAGTTACATTCGAGGGGAGTTAGATGAGAAAAGAATTTACAATCAGAAATAGAGCAAGGCATGACACGCAGGTCATATTTAAAAACCAATACAAAATTTATCCAATCCTATTGGGCTTAGAGCTATAACTATGCACCATGCTCAAATATCACATAATGTGCATGTCATATATAATTGTCATTCATATTTAACAATTAAATACATTAATCTAATTAATTTATGACAATTAACATTAAATCAAATATTAGGGTTTTGAATAATACATCATACATGGAATGTTTAGGTTTAAAATGCAAATTTCGGCTATTCTAGCTCATTAGAAATTTATGAAAAATATATCTCATATATTTCTGGCCTTAAAATGATACATATATCAAATTTCAGCCATAATAAAATTCCAAAGCTATGTTCAATTCGGCCAAAGATGAAACACATCATATGTATTCCTTTTTTGGCCAAACATGATCATTGAAAAATTTGCGAATAATATATCAAATATTTTAGGCCTCAACTTAATATGACATGTATATTAAATTTCAGCCAGTCACAAACTAATTCAAATAATGTGCAATTCAGCCAAAAGGTATTCATTCAAAATTCAGAAATCCAAGCCTTCCAAAATTTCAGTAAACCCGAAACTTTCAAGTTGGAACTATTATATGTCACATTTATAATTTGGCCTTGATATTATATATGTATCACATATTAATTTCAGTCTGAAAATTTAAAATTGAAACTGAACTGTCCTCCAAAAATTGCAAAAGCCGAAACAAGGTTTTCTAAAAAATTGAAACTAGCACAAAACTAGTAGTCCGGACTTGATAAACTTTTCTTGATAAAATCCAAAGCCAACCTTATATATAATGATTGAACACATATTATTTTCAGTTTTAATAAAATTTATCAAAACCAAAACTCAAGAAAAATTGAAAAATCTAAACCTAGCTAAAATTCCAGAAAAGCTGAATTTTGGTTCTTCCATGCATATTCATGTATATATATATATATATATATATATATATATATATATATATATACATGACAACTAGGAAGAACAAATTGTTCACAAAAAGATCCTAAATCTTTTTGTTGTTGGGCCTTATCGGTAAAGAGCAAATTGTAGCATTTGCATCTAAACATTGGAATGATTCACAACAGAATTATTCTACCATTAAAAAAGAAATACTTGCAATGTTTTATGTGTTTCTAAATTTCAATCTAATTTACTCAATAAAATTTTTTTTATTATGAGTTGATTGTAAATCTGCAAAAGAAGTTTTGCAAAAAGATGTTAAGCATCTTGCTTCTAAACAGATTTTTGTAAGATGGCAAGCTGATGAGAATCAAATATTCATAAACTTAGATATGTTTTTTTCACGCTTTTACATAGATTTTATTGAGATATGCCATGTTTATTAGAGAAATCACATTATATTTGTGATTCTCATCTTTTATTGGTTTTGTAGGAAAAAAGGGGTTAAAAACCAGTTATCTTCGGGAGTTCATAACGTTTGATGAGAATGTCCAAATGAGGTGATTAAAGATGCTATGGAAATATGAGGAATAGAGCTAAAACTTTCATGAAGAACGTTTTCTCAAATTCCGAAAGCAAATGGACCAAAACTGGACAAAAGCAGAAGAAGGCATGAACCAAAGAAGAGGAAAACAGGAAGAAAAATCAGCCATCTTCCAGAGCTCATAACTCTTGACTCAGACGTCCAAATGAGATGATTCAAAATCCTATGGAAATATGAGAAAGAGAGGAAAAACTTTCATGAATAAAGTTTTTTCAAATTCTGGACGGAAAGGGACCAAAACTGGACAAAATCAGAACAACGCGCGAAAAAAGAGATGTTGGGCAGAAACTTTTGAGCGCCGCGGCGGTCTGCAACGACCGCCGCAGCGGTCTCCTGTGGCCTAAGAAATTACATTTGTATTTTGCTCCTAATGTTTTGGAAGCTTCACAATTGCTCCCCAACGTCCCTATGGCTATAAATACCCCATTTCCTGCAGAAACAAGACAAGTAGAGTAGCTTACGGTTTAGTTTTGATTATTTGCACATTTTCCCCAATCTTGAGGGGATTTTTCTAGACGCTAGGGTTTGGCATTTTGTGGCTAGAAGACTTCCATCTTTGGAGTTGATTTGGATTGCTAAAGTGTTGGAATTTGTTGGATTCACCACTCTTTTGATTAAGGAAGTTTTTCTACGAATTTCATATGCTTTCAATTGTTAATTCTCCTTGTGATTGTTGGTTATTTGAAGCCATGAAAGGCTAAATTATTTTGGGTGATTCTTGGTGTTTGATGTATGGATTAGGTTTATTTTGATTCCTTGTGGGTTTTAGAGTGATGGGCTTACATTAATTGAAGTTTTCCTACTTGTATCTAATGATTAGCATGCATTGAATGGTGGCCACATTTAGTGTGTGTTCTTGGTGTTCGTGTGTGTTTTAGAATATACATGAATTTGGACCAAAATAGGAAAAACTACCTAACATGCTTTAGATTTAGGTGTTTGAGAAAAGAAACAACTACCATATAAGCTTAATTGTGCACTAAAATTGTGTGGAAGCCATAGGTTTTAGTGTGCAAAGGTAGAAGTGAGACCGAAAGGAGATTTTCTATTCTTTAATTCCATTGAGACCGAAAGGAGATGTGGAGTGAAAAATAGGTGGTTTTCTTGAATTAAACACTTGAACTAGGGAGTGTGAAGTGGTTGGCTAAACATCTAGGGCTAGAATTGTGCATTAGAGTTGTGTGGAAGCCATAGGCGCTAATGTGCTCTAGGTGGGGATGAGACCGAAAGGAGATTCCTCATTCTATAATTCCGATGAGACCGAAAGGAGATTTGGAGTGAACGGATGTAGCCACTTAGTTAAGATGCCCTACACTCGGTTGCCCTTAGGAGTCAAAATAGCCTACCCTTGCATTTAACCCAAGGATCACCCTCCTTCCTCATTTGTGTTTCTTTTATGTGTATACTTTTATTCATGCTCCTTAACTAAATATCACTCATTTCATCACTCTTTAACAAATAATTAGTTGCACTTAAATTCTTGTTTTGTCCCCTTCCCTGTGGAAAATGATCCCTATGCTTTACTACAATGGATTAAGTGAGGTTTAGGTGTAAATTTGTTTGAGCATAAGCTATATTTTGACGCATTTTTGCACACACCGATTCCGCTCACCACAAGCCATTTTATCTGTTTTTGATTTTGATATAGAATATATTAAAGGAGAAAATAATTCTCTTCCTGACTATTTGACTCATGAATTTTTGCAGGGACGATAAACATGCCTCCCAAAAAGAAAAAAGAAGAACAACCTCCAAATCAGCCTCGTTTAACACAAACCTCCAAAACTGAATCTTCATATTCAAACAAAACAACTCACAGCCTTACTAACGGTATCAGAGCTAGTTTCTGCTCACTGGAGTCAGGGCCAGAGAGGGAAGTGGGATTGTAATTATGAATTTTAATACTTTATGATATTGTTATTGTGCATCTAACCTTTATAGTTATTTATTTTAATACTTTATGATATTTTTTTTTTGTGGATCTAACCTTGTTGTTGCAGATCTGTTTATGTTTTGCCTGCTTTTACCAACAATGTTATGGTAGTAAGACTCAGGGTAGGGTGGTAAACCTAGTTGTACTGTTGAGGGTCTTAGACTTGAAAAGACTTTAGGATTGGTAAAATAATGGGTAGATTTGAGTAAAATTGGTAGATCTATAACAACTTTAACATAAACTGTGAAAATTTATAATTATTGGGTAGATTTATAATAACTTTAACATAAACTATAAATTCATAATTATTTTCCCATGAAACTCGGAAGCTTTTGATACTAAAGGAAAGGGTTTTAAGATTCCTAAGTTTCATTACATCTTTTGTTTACTTGTTTCCTTATTTCCTTGTCCACTTGCTTCTTTCTTTGCAACATGTCTTCTCTTTTTAGATCTTTTTCAAAAGCCTCTTCTTCTTTTTCAAACTCTTCTTCAAACACTCTTCTGAAAGAAGAAATAAATTTAGAAATTATAAGTCAAACTACAGATAATTGGAAAATTCCCAAACACCCAATTAATCATGTTTACCATGATTCAAAATGGTCTTTCACTTCAGACTATAAAATTAAAACAGTAGAGCAAACTATAGCTCTTCATTCAGATTATGAAGAAATTAAACTTTTGTCAAGAAAGACTATAGAAAAACATTTAGGTAAAAAATATAAGGGCAAATTACATCTACTATCCTTGTGGTTCGTGTAAATTACCAATCGAACCCTAAGATTAAGAGGGTATTGGTAGTTTTACCAAATCTCGGGGTTCGATTGGTAATTTACACAAACCACAGGGGTAGTAGATGTAATTTACCCAAAATATAATTATCTTCATTTTGGTCTAATACAAGTGGCTGCAAAACCACTTACTAGAAAAGGTCTAGATACATCTCTATTACTTGCTTTAAGAGATTGTAGATTTTAAAACTTTGATGATTCATTGCTTGGAATGGTTGAAACCAGTTCATGTGATGGACCAATTTATTTTGATTGTTTTCCAAACTTTACTGTTTCTTTACGTGATAGAAACATTTTGGACACTCATACTTTAAATATTAAAACTAAAAATTATAAAACTAAAACAAGTACACTTCCAGTAGCAATTTTGTTTAGGATCCAGTGCAAAGCCTTCAGCCTTTAGCACGGGAGCCTTAAAAACCCACAAAAGGGGGGAAACTATCCTCTTTCAGACAGATCTAGCAAGATCTTAAATAACTACACCCAAGTCTATCGCTTGGAATCAAGTCACACTTCCAGAACAATGGCTGCTACCGAATGCGACACCCACTGTTCTAGTAAAAAATACTATGGTGTCTAGTATCCAATAGTTTCCAGCAGGAGCAATCCAGATTAGGTTTGAAAGGTCTCCTTGCCACAGGATCTCTACTTCTACTCCTGCTTATTCCCAACCTAGACATTCCGTGTCTGACTTTAGACCAATGTCTTCATCCTCAACCGTGTTTCAATACCTTGACAATTCATCAAGTATACCTCAAGCAAGGCATTCAGTTCAAACCGAGGCATCTTCTTCAAAGCATGGAGATTTACCAAAATCTCTAGCATACTCTACTATTATTGATAATACTCCAATTAGTGAATTAAAAACTTTTGACTTTAGATACCCAAATTGGTTTTCAAATTGATAAAGAATATCTTATAAAAAATTTTTACTCAAAAGAAAATCTTTCTAAAAGAACATGGTTTTTGAATAATTTCAAAAATGATTATCAAAAACAAGTCCAAGAAAATTACTATGATTTTCTTCATAAAATTAAAGAACATATTTTCTTTTTTGAATGGTTGATTATTTATGCAAAGGAAAATTCAATTGATTTTCCTTTTGATAAAACCATTTCTGTTTTGAAAAAATGGAACACTTTGGATAGAGAAGTTCCATATGAATTTCCTCCAAATAAACCACTAACGATTTCTTACAAATCTATTGATTTAAAAGCTATTCCTTTTAAACAAAGAACTGAAACAGAACCATTAACTGGTAAAGATATACAAAGTATTTTTGAACAAAACAATTATACTAGTAAGTATTTACAAACTATTGGAGAATATTTAATTACAAATAATAAAACTATTCCTCAATCTTTTTATGTTCCTCTTTCACATTTATAGATTTCTACCGTTCCTTCAGCTACTTCTTTCCCAAATATTCCTTTATTCAAGCGCTATGAAATTCCTAGTCAATTGACCAAACCTATTCAGGAAAAACCTTTGCCTGAATTTGAGAAAAGATTAGCCAAAATAGAAGAGTCATTTCAGACTCCTAAGCCCAAGTAGAAAATGGAAATGGGGTCATTTTCAGTTTCTGCTCATCAATCCAAATCAAATGATCAACCTTTGCCTTAGTCAACCAGTCAGTCTGTGTCTTAAATAAAGATACTGATAAAGATGAGTAATCCAACCTTGAAGTTGCCAAACTCAGGAGTTTTGGACCCCATAGCTATAGTCAAGACAAGTCTATTTCCACATGGAAAAATTTACAAAAACTATATTACCCTAGGGCTACTTATCCCGACTTAGCCTTAGAATAAAGACCAAATGTTTTTCAAAATAATTATACTGAAAATCGTATTTATGAATGGTGTATTGATGGTCAATCTGAATAAAACATTTTAACAATACTACAACAAATGACTATGGTTCCTACAGCATACCGAACAACTCATAATTGTCTTGACCAATTAGCAGCTCATGTTTCAATTGCTGGTCTTATAGGTCAGTTAAAAGAATGGTGGGATGAACACCTATCAACTGAAGATAAAGAGAAAATTTTAAATTCTGTTAAATTAGATGAAGATGGTGAACCCATTTTAGTTAATGGTCAAACAATTTCTGATGCTATTTCTACTCTTCTTTTTACACTTGCAAAAGCTTTTGTAGGAGACCCAGGGATCTTCAGATATAGATCATTTGACCTCCTTAATAATTTGAAATGTAAAAAATTATCTTATTTTCGATGGTACAAAGATACATTTTTTACTAGAATTTATTCTAGACCTGATGGTAATCAAGCCTATTGGAAAGAAAAGTTTTTAGATGGTCTTCCAAAATCTTTGTGTGACATGGTTCGTGATGAACTACGTGATGAAAACCTAAGAAGGGCCGAGACATCCATCCAACCAAATTCACCTACAACTCCACAACAAGATCCATTACAAGGTATTGGAGGACCTATGACTAGGTCGAGAACTAGGAGAATGCAAGCTGCTCTGGTAACACTAATAAATGAGTTATTGGAAGCTCAAATGGCAGCTAAGATGGCTGAATTTCAGTCACAAATTATCACTCTACTTAGCATTGAAAATGAGGGATCAAATGCCAAGTCCAACTTGGAGTGAAGTGGCCGAAAATAGGCAATGGTATGGAGATGAAATTCTGCTCAAAATCAAGTTTAGAAGTTATCGAATCCATAGCCATGAAGAAT
This sequence comes from Gynochthodes officinalis, assembly GCA_020080225.1. Lineage (NCBI taxonomy): Eukaryota > Viridiplantae > Streptophyta > Magnoliopsida > Gentianales > Rubiaceae > Gynochthodes > Gynochthodes officinalis. The sequence goes on from CM034622.1 coordinate 7,607,672, forward strand.
TGGAGAAAACTTCCAAATTGGAGTAAGGAAGCTGAATAGGAAATTCTGCTCAAGCAGAATTCAGCCAACACACTTGATTAGTTTTAGGCAGCTACTTGCTATTTATTTCCTTTTTCTTAGAGTAGTTATTCTTTTTAGTAATTAGTTCTTTAGTTAGTTTCCTAAAAAGCTAATCCAACTAGGGAATGGCTTTCTTAATTCTTACAACTTGTAAATTATAAATAGAGGCATTCAGCCACAATGAAAGACAGAATTTTGACAATACAAACTTGAGAGCTTTATAGCTTTTCTTTGAGTTCTAGTCTAGAACTTGCTTTGAGTCTTTGAGGATAGCCTCTTAGGTTCATGTTTAAGCTATCTTGTTGAGTTTCTTTCCCTTACCAATTTGACTGTGCTTCTTGGTTCCAAGGATAGTCAAAGTTCACATCTTGGGTCTTTGATAATTCCTTCGGTTGTCAAGTGGACAAAAGCAAGGTCCTTCTTCACAAGTTGGAGTTGGTGTCTTGCTAAAGGAAGACTTAGTTCAGCCTAGAGGGCGATACTAGGACCAACACTCTGATATAGGTTCGGTTTCTTATCCTTTGGTGTAAGAATTCGTATCAATTTGGTATCAGAGCTGCCTTTGGGTTGCTCTTTGAAAGTTGTTCATATCCTTTGTGTTTTTGTCTCTGTTTTTCTTTGTTTTTCCGCATCTTTGTTTCATATATCTGAGTCTTCGTCCTATCCATAATCTATTCATGATTATATTCGTAATTCTGTGTTGAGAAAAACCAAACAAAAAGAAGTTGTGAAATTCTAGTCCCGTTTTTCTTTCTTTTTGTCTAGTTTTCCCGTTTTTCTTCTCTGTCCAGTTTTCATCTCTACCTTCCTATGTTAAAATCAAGGTTCTTGTGCTAAATTTCTCTGTGAATATTTCTTGATAAAGGGGAAATCTTGGTCGTTGAATTGCTGCTGCAAAATTGTGAGGAAAATTCCAAAACCCGTAGCAACAAGAAAACCTCATAGAAATCGACTTTTGTTTCAGTTTTGCCCAGATTGTTGTGTTGTATCTTCATGGGGTTATTACCTGTGTAAGAAGGCATATTCTTCTTGCAATTTACTATCAATTTGTGCTACAAAAGTGAAGCAAACTACTGCAATAAACCCAAACCCGTAGCTGAAGAAAGAAAATTCAGAAACCCGAACCCAATTTTCTGAATTCTGTCCGCCCTTATTTTGATCTTGATCCAACTGTTTTTGTGATTATTTTCTGATAAAAAAAGGCTTCAATTTGTTGCCAAAATTTTGTTTCAAAGTCACAAAAACCCATTCGAAATTTAGCAACTCCTTGAGAAAGAAAAAAAAAACAGTCCAGAAAAGAAGGAAAACCTGAAAATCCTGAAACTGAATTTTCTGATTTGTTCTAGATTCGGTTTTGCATCAATTTTTGGAGTAAAAGGCTGTGAATTGTTGTTGAATTTTGTTGCCAAGAATGTGTTCTAAGTTTTGAATTAGTTGCTGGAATTTTTGGAAACTTCTTCTACAAGATTTCTGCCAGAAACTTGAAGATAAATCCTGTTTGGAATTGGATTGATCCAGAATTGGAAGTTGCTGTATTGTTGCATATGGTTTGATATACTGAGCAAAGCAAATTCATATTCACAAATTCCACTCATCTACAAGCACATAAAGAACCATCTTGTGTCGATTTTTCCTTTTGGCCAAAGTTCCTATTTTTCTGTTTTAGAGAAAATTCAGCCGAAGTGTCATCTTTTGTCAAAGTCCTTTGCTTGCTTTGTTGTCTTCACGTTTGTTTCTTGTTTTCAGAATTTGTTCTCATTAGTTGTCTCTCTTTGACCTCTAAAGCTTTTATTTTGGCTTTAACTTGAATCTAATTGTCTATTTTTGTGAGACTTTTGAAGCTTGTTTTGATTTGAACTCTTAGAAAAGTGATTGAGTGTGAGTGAACCTACTCATCAACCCCATTACTATAAAAGGAGAGTTCAGCCTTACATTGGTGAGAGTTTCATACATTGGGCAATTGGTTAGAGGGAAGTGAGGTAGGAAAGCTTTTACTAGCATTGCTTGTGCAGAGATGGCTGAAAATCCAAGAGAACAAGACAATGACTTGAAAGAGTACCTTAAGGGTGTATCTTCAGCTCTAGAATTAGTTCATAGAAGAATGGATCAAATACAAAGCACAATGGCTCAAGTTGCATCCAATTCAGAGGCAGCTAAGGCCGAAGAGTCTCAAGAAGTTACTCAAACAAACCTTAGGAAGAAAAAGAAGAAGTCAACGAAGGATGATACAAGTAGCTCATCCGAAGAGGAGGAATCCGAAGCTTCGAGCTCGGATGATGACCATTTTTCAACAAGAAGTAAAAGGAGATCCAAGAAGGATGATAATCTTGCTAGTATTAAATTGTAAATTCCAGAATTTGAAGGCAAGAATGATCCAGAAGCATACATGGAATGGGAAGAAAAAGTTGATAAAATTTTTGATATCCATGAATTTTGGGAAAGAAAGAAAGTTAAGTTGGCTGTAGTTGAGTTTTCTAGACATGCATCTACTTGGTGGCGAAGAACTTGTCGCCAAAGAGAGGAGAAAATAAAGCGGCCGATTTCAACTTGGAAAGCCTTGAAAAAGGTTATGAGAAAGAGATATGTTCCCCCGCACCACAAAAGAGAGTTACTACAAAAGCTTCAAAGCTTGACTCAAGGGAACAAGAGTGTGGATGAGTACTACAAAGAGATGGATCTAGCCATGCTACGTGCTAATATAGAAGAAGATGAAGAATCTACAATGGCAAGGTTCATGAATGGACTTAATAGGAATATTGCTCATCTAGTTGAGTTGCATCACTATAATAGTTTTGAGCAGCTATTACAAATGGCTGAGAAGGTTGAAAAGCAACTCAAGAAGGTGCCACAAAATGTAAGGAGCTCAAACAGGAGCAATGATTGGCGAAACAACAACAATAATCGCCAAGGTGGAAGGTTTAATTCTTCAAGTTTCGGAAGCACTCAATGGAGAGGAGGTTCGGCTCCTAATCCAACCAATGCAAAGAAGTTCGCACCACAAAGTGCTCCAAAGGTAAGTAATTCTAAACCCACTTCTAGTTCCAACAATACTAACACTAGTTCCTCTATTCAATGTTTTAAGTGTTTAGGCCAAGGACATATAGCATCTCAATGCCCAAACTCATGAAACATGACCATCCTGAATGATGGAACCTATCAAAGTGAGAGTGAAGAGGAGTTAAGTATTCCAGATGAAGACATGGCCACAAGTCATGCTAATGAATAGTGGGGGTATGAAATGGATCCACCGAATGGAGATTGTTTGGTGACAATACGAGCTTTGAGTGCCCAACCTAAAGAAGACACCGAGGATCAAAGGGCCAATATTTTCCATTCTAAGTGTCTTATTAAAGATCAAATTTGCATGTTAATTATTGATGGATGATCTTGTACTAATCTTGCTTCTACTTATCTTGTAGATAAATTGAAGCTCAAATGTTCCTTGCATCCAAAGCCATACAAATTGCAATGGATGAATCAAAGTGGATCACTCCGAGTCACAAAGCAAACTTTGGTAAGTTTTTCAATTGGAAATTTTACTGACAAAGTTCTCTGTGATGTTATTCCTATGCAGGCCGCTCATCTACTACTAGGACAACCTTGGGAATATGATAGTCATGCAAATCATTCCGGGAGAACTAATAAGTACCACCTCAATAAGGATGGAAAAGCCCTTATACTAGCACCATTGCCACCCTCGGAGATTAGTAAGTTTCAGCAACAACAAAGGGTGAAGCACATGGAGTGGATAAAACAAAAGAAGGTTGAAGATGGTCAAAATTCTACTCAACTCGGGAGTACACAACTTTCTTCAACTTCTAAAGGTAAGACTTCGGTTCTCATGAATGAAACTGAAGGAGCACAGCCATCAATTGAAAATTTTAAAGGTAATTTCTATGCTTGCATGAGAGATGTTGATAGAGCCTTAAAAGCAAGTAAGGATTTCGTGCTAATTATTTTTCAAGAAACATTATTTTCTAATGAGGAGCTGCCAAGTGACTTGCCTTTGCAAGTCAAAGCTATTTTGCAGGAATACGAAGATGTCTTTCCAGAAGATCTCCCTAAAGGACTACCACCTTTAAGGGGAATTGAGCATCAAATTGACTTCGTTCCTGGAGCCGTAATTCCCAACCGACCAGCCTACCGAGCCAACCCTGAAGAGACCAAAGAGCTCCAACGGCAAGTTGAGGAATTGCTAGACAAAGGTCATGTATGGGAAAGTCTTAGTCCATGCGCAGTTCCAGTCATCCTTGTTCTAAAGAAGAAAGGTACGTGGAGAATGTGTACTGATTGTAGAGCTGTTAATAAGATTACAATTAAGTATAGACATCCAATACCTCGCCTTGATGACATGTTTGAAGAATTGTATGGGTCTAAAATTTATACTAAAATTGACCTTAAGAGTGGATATCATCAAATACGCATTAAAGATGGAGATGAATGGAAAACTGTTTTTAAGACTAAATTTGGTTTGTATGAATGGTTAGTCATGCCTTTTGGATTAACTAATGCACCAAGCACATTCATGCGACTCATGAATCATGTACTTAGGCAGTTCATAGGAAAATTTGTTGTGGTGTACTTTGATGATATACTTATTTATAGCAAGAACTTAGAAGAGCATGTTGAGCATATTAAATTTGTTCTAAGTGTTCTACGTGAAAACCGGTTGTTTGCTAATATCAAGAAGTGTACCTTTTGTGTGGAAAGTGTTATATTTCTAGGATTTGTTGTTAGTTCCAAAGGTATATAGGTTGATCGAGCAAAAGTCGAGGCTATAACCTTCTAGCCAAGACCTACAACCGTACATGAGGTAAGATCTTTCCATGGTCTTGCTTCATTCTATAGGAGATTTGTCAAAGATTTTTCTTCAAAGGCTGCCCCTCTTAACGAACTTGTTATGAAAAATGTTCCATTTATTTGGGGTGAACGTCAAGAGCAAGCATTTAATCAATTGAAGGAAGATCTTACAACTGCACCTGTTTTAGCTTTACCCGACTTTAACAAAACTTTCGAGCTTGAATGTGATGCCTCAGGTACAGGAATTGGCGCAGTTTTGAAACAAGAGGGCCGACCCATAGGCTATTTTTTTGAAAAGTTGAATGGGGCTGCTCTCAATTATCCAACTTACGATAAAGAGCTTTATTCAGTCATTCGTGCCTTAGAGACATGGCAGCATTACTTGTTGTCCAAGGAATTTGTTATACACACTGATCATGAGTCTCTAAAGTACTTGCATGGGCAAGGTAAGTTGAATAAGAGACATGCCAAGTGGAGTTCATTTCTCGAAACATTTCCCTATATTATCAGGTATAAAAAAGGTAAGGAAAATGTTGTCGCAGATGCACTTTCGCGAAGGTCTGTTCTCTTAAGCTCATTAGATACGAAAATTTTGGGATTTGAATATATTAAAGATCTTTATTCTACTGATCCTGATTTTTCTTGTGTTTATGCAGCTATCGAACAAGGAGCTTTTAATAAATTTTATAGGCACAATGGGTTCTTGTTCCATGATAAACAATTGTGTGTGCCAAATTGCTCCCTTAGGGAGTTACTAGTTAGAGAATCCCACTCTGGGGGTCTTATGGGTCATTTTGGAGTTTTAAAGACATATGACATATTAATTGAGCATTTTTATTGGCCTAATATGAAAAGAAGTGTAGAAAGGCTTTGTAGTTCATGCATTCAATGTCGTATGGCTACGTCTACTTCTAACCCTCAGGGTTTATATACCCCTTTACTTGTTCCTTCTATGCCATGGACTGACATTTCTATGGATTTTATCTTAGGGTTGCCAAGGTCACAAAGGGGTAAGGACTCCATTTTTGTGGTCGTTGACCGATTTTCTAAAATGGCTGACTTCATACCTTGCAGGAAATCGGATGATGCTAAACATGTAGCTGACTTATTCTTTGAAGAAGTCATTCGGCTCCATGGGGTTCCACAAACCATAGTGTCCGATCGCGATGTCAAATTCTTGAGCTACTTTTGGAAAACTTTGTGGGGAAAGATGGGCACAAAATTGTTATTTTCCACCACTGGTCATCCACAAACTGATGGACAGACAGAGGTAACAAATCGTACTCTTCGTACTTTGTTGCGAGCTTTAATTAAAAGAAATCTGAAAGATTGGCAAGCATGCATCCCAATAGCCGAGTTTGCTTATAATAGAACTGTCCATTCTACTACCGGTCATTCCCCATTTAAGGTTGTTTATGGTTTTAATCCACTAACCCCTCTTGACTTAGTGCCATTGCCAAGCAATGAGCAAGTGAATCTTGATGGTGCAGCAAAAGCAAAGTTTGTTCAACAATTGCATGAGCAAGTACGTCTTCAAATCCTTAAGAAGAACGAACATTATGCTAAAGTTGCCAATAGAGGGAAGAAACAAGTTATCTTTCAACCCGGGGATTGGGTGTGGATTCACATGAGAAAAGAACGGTTTCCAGCTCAACGAAGAACTAAGCTTCATCCTCGAGGAGATGGTCCTTTCCAAGTCATTGCACGTGTAGACGAGAATGCTTACAAGCCCGACCTTCCTGGTGATTATGGAGTTAGTGCTACCTTTAATGTGTCTGACCTGTCCTTATTTGAATTTGATGACGAGTTTATGGACTCGAGGACGAGTCCTTTCAAAGAAGGAAGGACTGATGAAAACCTAAGAAGGGCCGAGACATCCATCCAATCAAATTCACCTACAACTCCATAACAAGATCCATTACAAGGTATTGGAGGACCTATGACTAGGTCGAGAACTAAGAGAATGCAAGCTGCTCTGGTAACACTTATAAATGAGTTATTGGAAGCTCAAATGGCAGCTAAGATGGCTGAATTTCAGTCACAAATTATCACTCTACTTAGCATTGAAAATGAGGGATCAAATGCCAAGTCCAACTTGGAGTGAAGTGGCCGAAAATAGGCAATGGTATGGAGATGAAATTCTGCTCAAAATCAAGTTTAGAAGTTATCGAATCCATAGCCATGAAGAATTGGAGAAAACTTCCAAATTGGAGTAAGGAAGCTGATAGGAAATTCTGCTCAAGCAGAATTCAGCCAACACACTTGATTAGTTTTAGGCAGCTACTTGCTATTTATTTCCTTTTTCTTAGAGTAGTTATTCTTTTTAGTAATTAGTTCTTTAGTTAGTTTCCTAAAAAGCTAATCCAACTAGGGAATGGCTTTCTTAATTCTTACAACTTGTAAACTATAAATAGAGGCATTCAGCCACAATGAAAGACAGAATTTTGACAATACAAACTTGAGAGCTTTGTAGCTTTTCTTTGAGTTCTAGTCTAGAACTTGCTTTGAGTCTTTGAGGATAGCCTCTTAGGTTCATGTTTAAGCTATCTTGTTGAGTTTCTTTCCCTTAACAATTTGACTGTGCTTCTTGGTTCCAAGGATAGTCAAAGTTCACATCTTGGGTCTTTGATAATTCCTTCGGTTGTCAAGTGGACAAAAGCAAGGTCCTTCTTCACAAGTTGAAGTTGGTGTCTTGCTAAAGGAAGACTTAGTTCAGCCTAGAGGACGATACTAGGACCAACACTCTGATATAGGTTCGGTTTCTTATCCTTTGGTGTAAGAATTCGTATCACTACGAGTCCAATATAATGGCGTAGTTCCTTATGAAAAAATTACTTATGGTCAATTAACAAGTCAAATACAACAAGTTGCTTTAAAAATTTGTAGACAAGATAAAATCCTTAGGTAATTAGCTAAGGATAGGGCCCAACAACAAAAAGACTTAGGATCTGTTTGTGAACAATTTGATCTTTGGTGAGCGAAATCGGTGTGTGCAAAAGTGCGTCAAAATATAGCTCAAACTCATACAAATTACACCTAAACCTCACTTAATCAATTGTAGTAAAGCTTAGGGATCATTCTCCACAGGGAAGGGGACAAAACCAAAATTTAAGTGCAACTAATTATTTGCTATCTATGTTAACTAATGCAATGATTTAGAAAGTGGCATTTAACTAACTAAAACAAGGAAATAAACACATAAATGAGGAAGGAGGGTGATCCTTGGGTTCAATGCAAGGGTTCGGTTACTTTGACTCCTAAGGGCAATCGAGTGTAGGGCATCTTAACTAAGTGGCTACATCCGTTCACTCCAAATCTCCTTTCGGTCTCATTGAAATTATAGAATGAGGAATCTCCTTTCGGTCTCATCCCCACCTAGAGCACATTAGCGCCTATGGCTTCCACACAACTCTAATGCACAATTCTAGTCCTAGATGTTTTAGCCAACTACTTCACATTCCCTAGTTCAAGTGTTTAACCTAAGAAAACCACCTATTTTTCACTCCACATCTCCTTTCGGTCTCAATGGAATTAAAGAATAGAAGATCTCCTTTCGGTCTCACTTCTACCTTTGCACACTAAAACCTATGGCTTCCACACAATTTTAGTGCACAATTAATCTCATATGGTAGTTGTTTCTTGTCTCAAACACCTCAATTTAGAGAATGCTAGGTAGTTTTTCCCACTTTTTGGTCTAAATTCATGCATATTCTAAAACACACACGAACACCAAGAACACACACTAAATGTGGCCATCATTCATTGCATGTCATTTCATTAAATACAAGTAGAAAAACTTCAATTAATGCAAGCCCATAACTCTACAACCCACAAGGAATCAAAATAAACCTAGTCCATACATCAAACACCAAGAATCACCCAAGATAGTTTAGCCTTTCATGGCTTCAAACAACCAACAATCACAAGGAGAATCAACAATTGAAAGCATAGGAAATATGTAAGAAAAACTTCCCTTAATTAAAAGATTGGTGAATCCAAAAAATTCCAACACTTTAGCAATCCAAATCAACTCCAAAGATTGAAGTGTTGAAGAGCCACAAAATGCCAAACCCTAGCCTCTTGGAAAATCCCCTCAAGATTGGGGAAAATGTGCAAATAAACAAAAACTAACCCTAACCCTATCCTACTTTATTCTATGTTCCTCATCTACTTCCTACTTCTTCCTACTGCTTCCTCCCTTGTTTTCTGCAGAAAATGGGGTCTTAATACCCGTAGGGGCGCTGGGGAGCAAAATGTAAAGCTTCCAAAACTTGGGGACGAATTTGCAAATTTCAGGATTCAGGCGTCGTTCTGATTTTGTCCCATTTTGGTCCCTTTTAGTCCGGAATTTGACAAAACTCTCTTCATAAAAGTTTTTCTTCTCTTTCTCATCTTTCCATAGCATCTTGAATCATCTCATTTGGACGTCGGAATCAAGAGTTATGGCCTCCGGAAGATGGCTGATTTTGCTCCCTGTTTTCCTCTTCTTTGGTTCTGCCTTGTTCTGCTTTTGCCCAATTTTGGTCCATTTTCTTTCGGAATTTGAGAAACCTTTGTTCATGAACGTTTTTTATCTCTTTCTCATCTTTCCATAGCATCTTCAATCATCTCATTTGGACATTCGCATCAAAAGTTATGAACTCCGGAAGATGATTGGTTTTTTATCCCCTTTTTCCTACAAAACAAGTAAAAGATGAGAATCACAAATATAATGTGATTTTTCTAATAAACATGGCATATCTCAATGAAATCTATGCAAAAGCGTGAAAAACACATATATAAGTTTATGAATATTTGATTCTCATCAAATACCCCCAAACTTGAACCATTGCTTGTCCCCAAGCAATTTTCTACGCATAACAACAATATGTGAAATGTATTCATTGAGACATGCATATTCAGATTCTCATCTAATTTTTTTTTTTTATATATATATATATATTTTTTTTATTTTTTTGATAATGGCAAGTACTAGCTTAATTAGGCAACCACTCGTCGCCCCATTCCACCGAACAATGCATATTGAGAGTTTTAAGAAATGAAAACATCTTAACGTCTCCGAGTTAGACAATTTCAGCACGTAATAATGCAATGCATGACCCTCTTCTTTCTTGTTTTTCTGTACTAATCTTCACACATTAAATGATGTGTGTGTGTGTGATGGAGGTAAATGTTCATGAACAATGCAATGCAAGAACTGAGTAGAGGTCACGAAATCATGCCACTAGTGTGCCCTAAAGTTGCATAGAAAAATTTCACTTCCTTGAAATCCTTAAGACTTTTTATTCCCTCTTTCCCCTAAGTTGTCATGCTACCATCTAGGCAATTTTCATCACATTTAAGCAACCATCATGACATTATACTTAGGGTACTTTCTCACTCATTTACAATTTTTTTTCTTTTTTTTTTTTTTTTTTTTGCAAAGAGTTTTTTCGGCTTTTTATACTTCTACCACTCATACGAGTTCACTTAAGAGACATCCCCTAAGAGCAATCTCATAGCGGAGTGGCAATTATTCAACAAAACTATAAATCTCATAAGCAAAACTAATAACAAGCCTAAGTCATCTTCCAAGTTTGTGAAGTGAAATGCTATAACTTTAGGGTGGACTAAGGGCACTACATTTACTCGCAACCGCATCATAATCAATACACTACATCTCACAAACACTCCTCATTGACGTGCACTGTAACAACACCATTTAATATGCAAAACTTTCCTCCAAATACAAGGAATCAAAAGGCATGCATTACAAATTTCATGCCTATTCAGTCCAACAATTTTCTTCATTGACTAATGCTTTCATTTCGTTACTTTTCGCATGCATTTATTCAGTAAAATGTTTCTTAAGTGGTGCATATTTCAGCCATTCCTTGCCAACCATTAAAAAGTTCCCAAAAACAAAACAAGCAATTTTCTTGAATATTTAAATGAAAGACTCAATTTAAGCCAATTTCACCCATGAAATCTCATGTATTTTCTTCCTATAAACACCACCAAACTTAGGTTACGTTAAAAGCTTTAAGCTCCCACCCCCAAACTTAAGATGAGCATTGCCCTCAATGCTTCAATACTGCGTGCATGAAGGGTGGTGTGGGTGGGAAAGAAGAAATACATGTTTCGGTTGCAAAATTGTGAAATGACTTAAAGCATGTTGCCTATTCGCACCTCCCCAAACTTAAGATGTGTTGTCTGATAAGCATTAAAATCAGGGAGTGCATCATTCACAATATTCAAGAACCTATATTAACAAAATTCACAAACACAAAATAAACAACAAAAAATAAACTTTACCACTAAATGCAAAAACATAAAACACAAAAGAAAACATTCACAAGTTTCATTTCCAATCTCAATTCAAGTATTTAATCAACCACTCATACTGCCACAAGTTGTTCAAAAGAGTAAAAGAAATCTTCTTCCCTTTTTTCCACATGAACTCAAGGTTGGTCTGGAGGTGGCGGCGGTGGCCTTGGAAAAGTTGGTGGATCGCCTTGTTGTCCACTTGCCATATATTGCATGAAAGCCGCTTGGAATTGTAGGAAGTCTTGCATCGTGCCTTGAAGATCGCCTACTCGCTGCTCCAGCCTTTGAGTTGTGTTTTCCAACCTTTGAGTTGTGTCTTGGAGATCATGCACACTTCTCTCCAACCTAACCAGTCTATCTTCGTCATCACTTCCCTCACTATCTTGTATGGCCATCCTGCTTGACGACTCAATTTGCGACCCCGCTCCTTTTTGGAAATCTTTGAACTTGAGGTCGGCCTTCAAAGAAATGCAATCCATATGGTTTAAATCCCTAACGATCGATGCTGTTTTGAAGCATAGCCTTGTAATGAGCGATGGAAATCCCAAGGATTGATTCTTTTTTGGTGAGTCGACGGCCAAATGGATTTCTGCATTTATTACTTTGCCCACGTCGACTGACATGCCTCTACTGATGGCATATATCAGTAGTGCTCGCTTCCGAGCCACTTCAGAGTTCATGATGGTAGGCATTAGTCTGCTACTCACGAAGGCATTTAGCAGCTTGGCCTTCGGTGTGAGCGAGTTCTTCTTCAAGTATGTCCAATTCGGGAGAAGTCGTTGCTCCCTTCCAGTCAATTCTCGTGTAATCTCTGCACTGTCGTAGTCCGACAAGATGAATTGGGAGTACTCGTCGTCAATAGCTGGAGGTAGCTCAAACAGTGCATTTATGGTCCTTGGAGAGAAGTTGACAGTGGCGCCATCATATTTGATCTTATTAGAGACCGTGGTTGCCACCGTGAGTTTTTTATAGAAATTATGGACAATTTCTCTATCTCCTTCGCCTAAAGATCGGCGTGCCTCAACAAGCATAAGCCAACCATGCCTCCGGATATAGGTGTCCAATGGTGGCTCTGATTAGGCCGCTACGCCCTGTCAGGCGACCGCGAGGCATGCATGGCGAGATCCACTGGCGGTTGATCGACGGCTCGGCCGAAGTGGGCGCCGTGGATTGTTTTCGTTTACTAGATGAGCGCCTAAATGCCATTGGCTTAGACCTACGAAAAACAATCCCCCAATTAACTCTCAAAAGTATATGCTACATATTTCAAATTATTGTTAATTGGTGACATGCCTATGCTAGGTTTTAAGAATTCATCAAGTTTTTTTTTTTCACTTAAAATTCAATTTTATATGCAACATTATGTTAAAGTTCATCAATGAATTTCAAGGATTTCAAATGAGTACATAAAAATTGACAATTCATCCAAAATAACTCATTGAGGCATTTTGTCAAACACATGATGTGCATGGTGAAAAACTTGAAATTTCACAAAATTAGCAAGCACCCTAGCCTAAACATTTAACAAACAGCCAAAACACACCCAATTATACAATATCTAATCAATATTCATCACTAGGAATCATATTTAAAGCAATTCAAAATCACCATTGTAATGAAAATTGAAAGGTTCAACCATTCATACCTTGGATTCTTGGATGGATTTGATGGTGGAAATGTGTTTACAAAGGTGTTTGGATCACTTAAGATGGATTATAATTGAAGAAGAATGTAAAATGCAAAATGTGGTTGAAAGTGGTTGAGAGAAATTGAGTGAAATTGAGAAATGAAATGAAGAAAATGAAAGCTAGCCTACGGGTTATAAACCCTTGCTTGAGACCGCCGTGGCGGTTGTTTATGACCGCCATGGTGGTCTCTTTATTTGCTCCTTAACATGCGGCGGTTGTTTTAACCGCTGCGGCGGTTAAAACTTTCGGGTCTATGACCCTTTTTTTTTTTTTTTTTTTAATTGATAAAAAAAATAAAAAAAAAATATGTAAGTTGTGTGAATTAATTTCTACATTCACATGAACATATGACACTCAATTAATCCATAACACAAAGCAAAATAAAATTAAACTAAAGAAAACCTAACAAACAAAGCCAAAACCAAAACCAAAATAAAACAAACAAAATAAATCAAAACACAATGGACTTAAAATAAAACAATCAAAACAACTCAAAACACAATGGACTATAATAAAACAAAAGGATACGCTTGGGTTGCCTCCCAAGAAGCGCTTGGTTTTAACGTCGCCGGCTCGACTCAATCCATTTCATCCTATTCCTTCCTTTATTCTTTTCCTCACATGTTTGGCCTCCTCTTCCAACAACATTTTTTTCATGCCAAACAAGGGACTAATACCCTTAATATCCTCAAGGGTACACCCAATGGCCTCTTTAAGAGTGCTTAACCCCAAAAACTTTCCTTCTTGTTTAGATTCCAAAGGAGATGATATTAACACGGGCAACATTTCATGCTCTTCCAAAAATGCATGTTCCAACCGAGGAGTAAGGGCTTCAACTCAAGTTTGGTGGCTCATCGACGGACTGTTTTAGCTTATCTTCACCACTGGCCACGAGCAACTCTTGGTTGATTTCAACCACTTCAAAATCTTCCCCTATTATTTCATAAATGGACTCATCTACAAACCAATTCTTAACCATCTCACTAAGTTGTCCATCTATTCTTTTATCTTCTTCATCAAACTCAAGGGGAACTTTGGATGGAATAATTGCCTTCATTGTTTGAGATTCAAGATACCACTCCTCCTTCACAGTTTCACCAATACATTCATCTACCATATCTTCTCGGAAGTAGTCTAGATTCTCTCTTGGATAATTCATGGCATCATTCACATCATTCATCATGGTCGTGCAAGTTCAACCTCATGGAATGGTCTTCTAAAAGCTTTGTGGAACTTCTCATCTCAAGCTGGATTTCTCCCATCTTAAGCTGCATTTCTTCCATCTTTTTCATCAAGAGTTCTTCAAAATTTGGGTTTCTGTCCATGGGATTATTCATTTGATTCCCAAATCCTGAAGTTTGCCATGATGTGTTAGAAAACGATGGCCCCAAATTGTCCCAACTTTGATTGCTTTGATTATTCCAATTTTGACCACCTCCTTGGTTGTTCCAACCTTGATTTTCTGCTTGGTAGCTGCCATTGTTGCCCCAATTTTGGTTGAAATTTTCTTGCTGCCCAAAATTATTCATGAAGTTGAGGGGTTCAGTCCTGGCCCAGTCACATTGATCCGTATGGTGGTCTCCTTGGCAAAGTCCACATATTAAGACCGGATTCCAGTTCATCCTCGCCTCCAATGAATTCATCCTATCGGTTAATGCCGCCAATTGAGCACTAATGTTTGTGCCGATATCAAACTCTAGGAATCCCCCTTGTTGAAATTGGTAGCTCTCAGCTTCAACTGGGTAAGCACTTATACGGTTGTTGAACCATGGCTCTAATGCACAAGCATTGAAATTAGGCTCTAAGAATTCCCCAAACAACCGTTCTCTTTGTTTTCCCTGTTCGGCCATTGAAAGTTAAAAATGAAAATATATACAACACAAACAACTCTTTCTAAATATATACAAAAACATAAAACTAACAAACAATTAGAACACTTAAAAAAAACCAGTTCCGTTGCCCTTCCCCGGCAGCGGCGCCAAAATTTGGTGAGCGAAATCGGTGTGTGCAAAAGTGCGTCAAAATATAGCTCAAACTCACACAAATTACACCTAAACCTCACTTAATCAATTGTAGTAAAGCTTAGGGATCATTCTCCACAGGGAAGGGGACAAAACCAAAATTTAAGTGCAACTAATTATTTGCTATCTATGTTAACTAATGCAATGATTTAGAAAGTGGCATTTAACTAACTAAAACAAGGAAATAAACACATAAATGAGGAAGGAGGGTGATCCTTGGGTTCAATGCAAGGGTTCGGTTACTTTGACTCCTAAGGGCAATCGAGTGTAGGGCATCTTAACTAAGTGGCTACATCCGTTCACTCCAAATCTCCTTTCGGTCTCATTGAAATTATAGAATGAGGAATCTCCTTTCGGTCTCATCCCCACCTAGAGCACATTAGCGCCTATGGCTTCCACACAACTCTAATGCACAATTCTAGTCCTAGATGTTTTAGCCAACTACTTCACATTCCCTAGTTCAAGTGTTTAACCTAAGAAAACCACCTATTTTTCACTCCACATCTCCTTTCGGTCTCAATGGAATTAAAGAATAGAAGATCTCCTTTCGGTCTCACTTCTACCTTTGCACACTAAAACCTATGGCTTCCACACAATTTTAGTGCACAATTAATCTCATATGGTAGTTGTTTCTTGTCTCAAACACCTCAATTTAGAGAATGCTAGGTAGTTTTTCCCACTTTTTGGTCTAAATTCATGCATATTCTAAAACACACACGAACACCAAGAACACACACTAAATGTGGCCATCATTCATTGCATGTCATTTCATTAAATACAAGTAGAAAAACTTCAATTAATGCAAGCCCATAACTCTACAACCCACAAGGAATCAAAATAAACCTAGTCCATACATCAAACACCAAGAATCACCCAAGATAGTTTAGCCTTTCATGGCTTCAAACAACCAACAATCACAAGGAGAATCAACAATTGAAAGCATAGGAAATATGTAAGAAAAACTTCCCTTAATTAAAAGATTGGTGAATCCAAAAAATTCCAACACTTTAGCAATCCAAATCAACTCCAAAGATTGAAGTGTTGAAGAGCCACAAAATGCCAAACCCTAGCCTCTTGGAAAATCCCCTCAAGATTGGGGAAAATGTGCAAATAAACAAAAACTAACCCTAACCCTATCCTACTTTATTCTATGTTCCTCATCTACTTCCTACTTCTTCCTACTGCTTCCTCCCTTGTTTTCTGCAGAAAATGGGGTCTTAATACCCGTAGGGGCGCTGGGGAGCAAAATGTAAAGCTTCCAAAACTTGGGGACGAATTTGCAAATTTCAGGATTCAGGCGTCGTTCTGATTTTGTCCCATTTTGGTCCCTTTTAGTCCGGAATTTGACAAAACTCTCTTCATAAAAGTTTTTCTTCTCTTTCTCATCTTTCCATATCATCTTGAATCATCTCATTTGGACGTCGGAATCAAGAGTTATGGCCTCCGGAAGATGGCTGATTTTGCTCCCTGTTTTCCTCTTCTTTGGTTCTGCCTTGTTCTGCTTTTGCCCAATTTTGGTCCATTTGCTTTCGGAATTTGAGAAACCTTTGTTCATGAACGTTTTTTATCTCTTTCTCATCTTTCCATAGCATCTTCAATCATCTCATTTGGACATTCGCATCAAAAGTTATGAACTCCGGAAGATGATTGGTTTTTTATCCCCTTTTTCCTACAAAACAAGTAAAAGATGAGAATCACAAATATAATGTGATTTTTCTAATAAACATGGCATATCTCAATGAAATCTATGCAAAAGCGTGAAAAACACATATATAAGTTTATGAATATTTGATTCTCATCAATCTTCCTAGTTGTCATCGAACCCATAGGAAGAGGTCGTCTAAAACTAAGTTTAGGAAGTATCGACCCAGTCTTCCTTACAAGCCCAACAAGCATTTTTCTAAAAAACATTTTGATCTACCCAAACCTGCTTCACAAATGTCAAAAGATTTTGTTTGCTATAAATAGAAAAAGCCAGGACATATAGCTCGATATTGTAGAGTTAAAAATAAAATTCAGGAATTAAATTTAGAAGAAACAGTGTTAGATCAAATAGCTAAACTGCTTGTTGATTCTGATAATTTTGATAACTCGGAACATGAGTTCAATGATCTTCTAAATCCATTAGAAGATCAAGGTGATAATTACAGTTCTAGTTCATAAAATTTTGGACAAGAATTTTCAATCAATGTTCTTTCCAAAGAACAAGATCTTTTGGTTGATCTTTTTGAATAAATTTCAGATTCTGAAAAGAAGAAAAAATATTTTGAAAATTTAAAACAAGTTTTTGTAGACAAAAAGCTTGATAATGATCACTATTTTTCAAAAGATCAAAAATTTTCAAATATTTATAATTTCAATGATATTTTAAATCATTTTCCAAAAAATCCTATACCAGTTTCTTTTCAAGATCTTCAATCTGAAGTCTCATTCTCGAAAGAGGAAATTAAGAAAATTAAAGCACAACAAGAATTGGATCATCTTGTTATTGACTCATTAATTTCTGAAAAAGGAAAGCTCTCAGAAACTTCCACTCTTTCTAAACTTTCTTCTTCAAATCCCTCTACTTCTTGACAATGATCACTATTTTTCAAAAGATCCCAAATTTTCAAATATTTATAATTTCAATGATATTTTAAATCATTTTCCAAAAAATCCTATTCCAGTTTCTTTACAAGAACTTCAATTTGAAGTCTCATTCCTGAAAGAGGAAATTAGGAAAATTAAAGCACAACAAGAATTGGATCGTCTTGTTATTGACTCATTAATTTCTGAAAAAAGAAAGCTCTCAGAAACTTCCACTCTTTCTAAACCTTCTTCTTCAAATCCCTCTACTTCCAAAAAATTTGAAGACAGAACAATTTCTTAATCATATTTCTTTGGTTCAACAGAAGTATGACATTTTAATTACTTTAGTTATAAAAGATAATTTTAGACTTGAAATTCCTACTTTATGGGATACAGGTGCGGATATGTGTTGTATTCAAGAGGACTTATCCCTTCAATTTATTTTGAGAAAACAAAAGAACGACTTCATTCTGCAAATGGTTCTAAATTACAAATAAATTACAAACTTTCTAAAGTTGTAGTTCATTTTCAAAATGGTTTTGTAAAAACATCTTTTCTTTAGTAAAAGATTTAAATGGACTAGCTTATTTAGGTACTCCATTTATTTATCAAGTAACTCCATATTTGACTTATTTTAAAGGAATTTACCCTCAAAATACTCCAAACTCTTGTATTCCTTTTCTCAAACCACATTTGGAAAGAAAATTAAATACTTTATTTTCCAATGATTCTCAAATAAATGTTTTAACTTTAAAACAAAATCAAATTAATTTTCTTATTCAAGAAATATCTTTCAAAAGAATTGAAGAACAACTTCAACAACCTTTGATTCAAAAAAGAATTAAAGATCTTGAGTCTAGAATCCAAAAGGAAGTTTGTGCTGAAATTCCAACAGCATTTTGGAATAGAAAATAGCATGTTGTTTATCTCCCTTGTGAAAAGGATTTTGATGAACGTCAAATTTCTACTAAAGCTAGGGCAATTCAAATGAATCAAGAACTTCTTCAGCATTGTGAAGAAGAAATAAACGATCTTCTGAAAAAGAAGATTATACAAAAAAAGACATCTCGTTGGAGCTGTCTTGCTTTTTATGTTAATAAAAATTCTAAAATAGAAAGAGGTGTCCCAAAACTTGTAATTAATTATAAGGCTTTGAACAAAGCCCTTCAGTGGATTAGATATCCAATTCCCAACAAAAAAGAGCTTCTTAAAAAATTATATGCTGCAAAAATATTTTCGAAATTTGATATGAAATCTAGTTTTTGGCAGATTCAAATCCATCCTTCTTATAGGTATAAAATTGCATTTAATGTGCCTTTTGGGCATTATGAATGGAATGTAATGCCTTATTGGTTTAAAAAATGCACCTTCTGAATTTTAGAGAATTAAGAATAAAATTTTTAATCCTTATTCAAATTTTATTATTGTTTATATTGATGATGTCTTAGTCTTGTTTGATAATATTGATAAGCATTTCAAACATGTTAATACATTTTTGCATGTTATCAAACAATATGGTTTGGCTGTTTCTCAGAAAAAGATTAGTCTTTTTCAAACAAAAATTAGATTCCTAGGTCATCATATTCACTTAGGAACTATTATTCCCATTGAAATATCGATCCAATTTGGTGATAAATTTCTTGATCAAATTTTAGATAAACAACTTCAAAGGTTTCTAGGTTGTTTAAACTATGTTTCTGATTTTATTCCAGAACTTAGTAATTTGATTAAGCTTTTGCATGATCGACTTAAGAAAACTCCCCCAGCTTGGATTGACATTCCCACAAATGTAGTTAGACAAATTAAAACCAAAGTTAAAACACTTCCTTGTCTTACATTATCTGATCCATCAGCCCAAAAATTGTTGAAACTGATGCTTCTGATATTGGCTATGGTGGTATTTTAGAGCAGGTCCAAAATGGTAAAGAGCAAATTGTAGCATTTGCATCTAAACATTGGAATGATTCGCAACAGAATTATTTTACCATTAAAAAAGAAATATTTGCAATTGTTTTATGTGTTTCTAAATTTTGATCTGATTCACTCAATAAATTTTTTTTTTATTACGAGTTGATTGTAAATCTGCAAAAGAAGTTTTGCAAAAAGATGTTAAGCATCTTGCTTCTAAACAAAATTTTGCAAAATGGCAAGCCATCTTATCTATTTTTGTATTTTGATATAGAATATATTAAAGGAGAAAATAATTCTCTTCCTGACTATTTGACTCATGAATTTTTGTAAGAACAATAAACATGCCTCCCAAAAAGAAAAAAGAAGAACAACCTCCAAATTAGCCTAGTTTGTCACAAACCTCCAAAACTGAATCTTTGGATTCAAACAAAACAACTCACAACCCTACAAACATTCAAACTCCTGCAAATTATGCCTTTACAAAAACCCAGATTCAAGCTTTTGAATCTCTAGAAAACATCAAACCAATTTCCATCCTCGCACCCAGATCATGGGCAGATATTACTAAAGAAGACGAAGCCCAAATACAACTATTAACTCTGATGCCTAAAGAAACCTGTTGCCAAGAAAGAGAAGACATGTTGTGTTATATAAGATATATATATATATATATATATATATATATATATCTTATATTATTCAAATCCAGCAATAAAACATTAAAGAATACCCTAAATTGATTTAATAAACATAAAAATATCATATATGTTTAATGAACAACTTCACAAATTTAGATCTAATGAAAAACTTCACATAATCCAAATTTTCAACATGCTTATTCATAAACAATTTAAGAAAATAAACATGTTGTCACATAAAGCCAATTTGAGCCTTCGTAGTTGGCTCTGATACCACTATAGAAAATCAAATACAATACACAACAGAATTTTAAAATTTTGATTTCCTCCAAGGATTCTTATGAAGTGATTTCAAACCGATCGTGAAGAGTTTTAGCTTTACCGGTAGCGGTTGAACTTTATTGTGAAAACTTTGCTCGTCGAATCATAGCAAAACCCAATGGAGCTTTGCCTCTATGGTATCCATACAATTGTATCCAAGTTCAAAGTTAATTGCTACACAATTAACCCAAGAAAAGAAGCAGCAAAATCCAAAGGTCCGAGCCAAGATTTCTGTTTGCGATTTTTCATATTTGAAGCTTCTCTAAGCTTCGGTTTTTCTCCTTGTTTCTTTGACAAGGAAGCGCAGCTATCTTTCTCTAAAAATAGCTGAGGTTCTCCTTATGTTTTTCTAAAAAAAAGCCTGCTGTTTCTTCACAAGAAATAGCCGAAATAATTTTTAGAACAAGCAAGAGAAGGATCAGCTTTTTGGTTTTCTGTTTTGCTACATAAGTTTTCTTCACAAGAAAAATTAATTTTGTGGCTTTTGATGCAGCAAGAATAACATGTATTGTTGCTCATGTTAGGGTTGAAAAGATGCTGAAATTATAAGTCCAAATATATAGAAAATAGATTAGGGTAAAACTTCTTCTAAAGAGTTTTACTTGAACTCCAAGTTCTAATCTATTTTTGGAACTTTCTAAATTTCAGCCTTCTAAATTTAATTGGCTTCCAAAACAAGAATCCCATTCTTATTTTTCTTTATAATTATTGGCCCTCACTTGAATTAATAAATAAAAAACTATTTCAGATTTATTAACACAAAACCAAAACTATTTAGAATCCAAAACGAAGTACCGATTTAAATCGGAAACCCTATAAAGTCCTATTCACAATAGGATTCTTAAATTAACCAAAATTCAGCACATGAATTTTACACTTCTTTTGGATCTAAGTGTGTGACCCAATAGGTTCTTATAACATTTGAAATGAAATAAAATCTATTTTACGCCATAAGCATTGAGCGGTGTCTATCAACACATCAATGCTACCCAAATTAGTAAGAATGTTAGTAATTCGACATTACTTTTCTTGTGATAAATGTTATCATGTAACTCAATTCTTTTGCCCTAGATATCTTGATTGAACATGAGCCATGGAGCGTGTCACACTCGGATAGTTCAATCTATGCATTTCTCGATTCCCAAATAGACACATCTAAGCAAATGAGCTCAATATCACATATCGACTCATTTGAGCACAGCCATGCATTTTATGGTCTCACTTGATCAAGGGGCCCAAAGATATCACTCCCATTATATAGGAGAGTCAAATCCTATCTTGATCACTCAACATCCCTCCACATGATTCATTACATATCCAATTGCCACTTTTATAGTTCACCTTGTTACGGGTAACGTTTAGTAGCATCAAAACATGCAACTCCTCATGTTGGGATCTTTGGTGACCTCAAGTTTAAGGATCACTTACACCATTATCACTATCAGAAATGCTTATGACACATCATATAATAATCCATGTAGCATTTCTCAAGGTAAATTGATCCAGTATTTAGTTCTCTAACATGTACCTATGTGTTGACTTGATATCTTATATCATGACACATTTCATCAGTCACTACACATGCTAGTCTTAATGAATTGTTATTGTCCCATTAATGATAATACTTGACTAGGGATAATTTTAGAATAATTAAATTCTTGGGACATTATTATATTTATTCATAAAGCGCAAATATAGAATAAAACATAATAATAACAAATTTCCATATATTAAAACATTATGATACAGATATATATGCCCAAACAATCATCACATGATTAGTCTTTAGGGCATAAATCAACATTAGTAGGCCAAGTTGTTTAGTTATTTTATTAGCATTAAATTTTATTAGATTAGTTATTTTGTTAGAAGGCCGAAATTTTCTTAAAGGGTTGTCCCTTAATTATGGTTCGGCCAAATTATTTAGTTGTTTTAATTGCCAATTTGTAAACTTGAGGGAGCCTTAAAGGGTTGACCCTCCAAGCCCAATTGGCATTAGGGTTTTTGTTTCCTATTTGTTTAAAGGCTGCCCTTTAATTCTTGAAGAATGGCCACCCCTTAGAAGTAGATTAGGATTAGGATTTTAGTTGTTACCTTTTCAAGACTTCCTTGTACCTTATTTAAAAAGGCCATTCATCCCTAACCATAACAGAAAAGTTGAAGAATTTGAGACATTATGTCCTTGAGAGTTTGAGTGAATCATTCTTTTCGTTCTTTCAAAGAACAGTGGGCTTATCAAACTTGATCAGTTTGTGCCGTCTTTGAGTCTTATCAATCTAATAGAACCCTAGGTTGTGGCGACGCTTCATCCATCGATCTAAATTTTGCTAGTTCTGAAAGTTTCGCAAGTTAAGTCTTGGGTCCTATTCGCTTGTTGTGTATTTCTGGCTCTTTATAGTCGTGAGGTGCACATCAAGTAATTATGAACTCTAAGTAGGAAGGGAAGAGAAGAACAAATGAAATACCATATAAAAAGGAAAATTGAACAAAAAAGTTTTGAACAGACTTGTAGGCAAAGGATAGTTCTATAGTAGATTGTTCAGTAGTAACTTCTGTATTTTATAGAATAAGTCCTTGAGGAGGAGCTTCAGTATGTTGTGATGTACATAGTATTGCAGTATCTCCATTATCTTGCAAAGAAGGTGAATATGTTTTTTCAGTAGTCTTTTTGAGGATCATTTTTATAGCAACACAATTGTAACCAACAAGCACTAATGCAGTGCAGTACAAAGTTTGAAAGTGGTAAACAAATAGTTTAAGCTCAAATCTAAAAATAACAAGAGAGAGTAGTAAAAGTAATATGGGAATGAAATTTTTCTATAAAGTATGAATGATAGTGGCATATGAAGGTATTGTTTGTTACCTTGAAATGACTTAGTTACATTGTATTGTAGGTTGCACATACGATGTAGATGTAATGGAGAGGAGGGAAAATGTATAGTTGTCAACTGTTAATTACCATAAATTTGTCTTAAAATATGAAGACGCAATTGTGAAAAGAAAAGACTCGCAAAGACATTTTACTGCAGAAATTTTGCTACAAGTTATACTGAAGTATCAATTTCATTTCATATAATGACAACTCTAGTTCTCAACATACTGAAGTATAGGAAATGGAAGGTACATAGCCTAGCCACAATGCAAAGAGAACCATGTTCGATGCAAGTGCTCATAGTAATGTATGTACTGTCATGAAGCCAATCATTTTCAGTTGCACAGTAGCATTGAGTACAAAAAGAACATGTTGTAAGCACGATTAATGAAAACTTAATTAAATGTGGCAATTGGAAGTGATCAATTGTAATGCTATATGTTTCTGTACAGTACATTTCTATGCGCTTGATTTGCACATGGCATCATGCTGTATTTTTTACATGTGAAAAAGTAATTGTGCTAATAAAAATAATTTATCTATGTTTTACATGTAAGAATTCAGCGATTTGCTTTTCATGAAAAATAAAACATGTTAAATTAGTAACTGTATATAAATGAAATGAATAAAATTATTAGACTTATGGTTGGGTTGAATTATTAAAATTACATAATCCTCGGACATATACTTAGGCCGAGATCCCTTGTACATCATAAGTCCCCCCAAGCCTTGGCATGAGGAGTCGGGTCGTGGCCTCACCTATGAAAAGGTTTCAAGACAATAACCGAGATTATGAAGTAGGTTCCGAGATGAAAACAAGGCCTTCAAGTGCAATGATTAAAAAGGAGTTAGTGGTCACCCACCAATCTTATCTGCATTAATAGGGGTGACATGCTACAATTCCTAAAGCACAAATGCAGCCTGAGGGATATATGAAAAGACATGAGTGGGAAATGAAGTTGCAAAATAAAAATTGACCAGCCACAAAACCAGTTCTCATTGGCAATTGTCATTTCAGTTCCAGACAAGCAACAAACAAAGAAAGAAGCAAACGAATTCCATTGCACGAACACTAGCGATGTAAGGCCATTGGACCAACAATCAACTAATGAATCCAACACCACTAGGTGATTCTTTTTGTGCAAGAGATAGCAAAGAAGTATGTCTGCCTCATATTCATTGTCTAGAGAGTCATCTAGAATAGATGATAAATCTAACTTTTTGGCTAGCAACATAGAGGGAGAAAGTTTAATGGAGTCATCAGACCAAAGAAGTATTGGAATAAAGGAGGTGGAAAGTGGGAGGGCTAGACAATTAGCAAAGAAAAAGAGTATGTGGAAGTGGAGGTAGAAACCCTAAGCGAATTGTCACTTGCTGAAATCAGCGATGCTTCACCATCGGTTATAAGTTCCAAAAAGGGATAGCGGCGAGCAAGACCTAGTGCCCAAACCTTTAGAGGCATACTATACAAATATACCCCCACGATGGAGACCATAGTCTCCGTTTTAGGAGAAACTGAGGTTTGAAATAGGAATACCAACAACACACTATAATTGGAAACAAAGATTTTCCTTTGTAAAAAACAGAACCTTGTAGGGGTATAGATGAATTGATTCTACAAAATGCCCATGTCATTTATACGAACTGGAAGAAACATAGCCCACCAAGGTGAGAGTACATAGAGTTCCAAGAAGAGAGGGTTGAGAAGTATACAAAAAGGGAGCTGGTCAAATTTAAACTGAGTCTGGCGGTAGTAGAGGTTGGACCTCGAGCCTTAAAATCTACTCAGGAGGAGAAAAGAACAAATGGTAGGATTACTATACTAAAATATATTTATACGCTCCCGTATGGAATGATGGACTGATAAATTGTGTATTTTCTATTGGTGAAATTTGCTTCCACCATGACCAAAAAGGAATCAACACCACAGAAATAGAAAGCATTCGAGATCAGGGCCTTGTTTTCATGGAAAGCAATAAATGTTGGGCCAACCAAAAAGAATGCAAAGAAGAGGGCACCAATATGGAAACTGTCCCAAAAGGGAAAAAGAGTAAAAGTGGTTAGTGGCAAGGAGAGAGCGAGCCATAAAACTATCAAGGAGAACACCTCCCAAGTAGTTTTTCAATTATGTTTTCCTACAGAATTTTCCTTAGATGTTGACATCCAAGATATGGAGCAGCAACAAAAGTTTATGGGTGAGATGCCCATCTCAGACTTGAACAAGAAGGCCTCATTGTTTATTGATTTTTTGAAACCTTCAAAATTAATCATTGGTCCTTGAGTGATTGTAAGATAAATTTGTAGTAAAAGTGGACCAGGTGGAATCCCAAAGGAACCAAAGGTATAGTTCTAAGTTTTGAACAGTAATAATAAATAAATAAAACAAAAGGGGGGTTTTTGAAGAAATAACTACTTGATAGAATTCTAACAAGTAATTAAATAAATACTCAAATAAAAAAAAAGAGAAAAAAATACCAAATTTACCAAACTTCCGATCCAAGGGTTGATCTCATTCAATTGCATCACTAATCACGGGTCACGAAAAATTATCTTAAAAAATCAAATATTTAATTTGAAACTTATTAGGATAGTCATAATAAATTTTTATTTTTCAAATATAATTGACCGAGACCAACATCCAAATCAAAACTTATTATTAATTGACTTGGCACGATAGCGTTTCATATCAAATTAATGATAGAATTAAGATCTATGAAAATAGTTAAATCAAGATTAAAGAACTTAGATAGTTACAATAAATTAATCTTATCCCATTGATTCCCTAGGCTAACCATGTATATTTCAAGTCATAAATATATTTAACCTAGTTGCTAATTGTATCACTCATTCATAACAATTAAGGATCACTGAACTCATTGATAGTAATAAAATAAAAGATGAAGAATTAATTTATCATATTAACCAACACCAATTATTCATAGGAATTAAAATAAGAATCAACAAGTACTTGAATTAAAAGCAAAAAATATAAATTTAAGAACAAAACCTCACAGTGATTATAATTGAAATCAATATTTCTCTTGAATCTGAAAATAGATGTTTAGCCACTCATGGTGGCACACATGACTTCTTGAATTTCTTGAGAAATTTCTAACCCTAAGAGAGAGAAGAAGAGAACTTGTGTTTTAGAAGAGAGGCGGATACTAGTGGTATATTTTGGCACCTCTAGGGTTCTCCTTTTATAACAAAAAACTAACTCCTAAATTATAGTAATGATAAAATTCTAAAGAGTTGCTAAGAACGAAATTCTACTCTAAAAGGGAAATATAACAAGAATAGGAAAATACTCGTAACTAAAATAAAAGATTTGTTCCCAAAAACCTTTGCTGCAATATTCTCTTTCTTTAATTGTCTTTTATTTGCCCAAAAACTCCTCTTCGTGATAAAAATCTCTCTCAGCCCATCAAAGCCTTAGGCATTCCTATGGAAGACAACTGAAAGTCTTTTGGTTGAACTTTTAATCCATTGACGTGCCCACACCCAACACAGGAAGGTGTTATTGTTGAATTCTCCACAAAATCCTGCTTTTAACCCCCTTTTTCTTCAAACCTCTACTTTCAATATCTAAAACACAAAACATAATCAATTCAATTAATTTTATCCTAAAATAAACCAAATATTGGGGAAAATATTAACAAGAATTATATAAAAATTGAACTCTATCATCTATGCCTTAGTTAAGAAGATTATGACACATGTTTTGTCACTAACTAATTGCTAGTTTTATCTTTGGCCAACTTATAGTTTTCTTGAGATGACGACAAATCTTGGCTCTATAGGTTGAGTATATGCATGGGGCATATTGGTTAGAGGAAGTGGCTACAAAAGATAAAGCCGAGATTACCTATTTGCGGGATTCAGAGGCCTCAGCTCTTAGTGCTCTAGTGACGGCCTTAGAGGTGTAAAAGAAAGAAGAGGCTGAGAACACCATGTTTTGCCATCAGCTAGATTCAAGTCAAATGGAAATCCAAAAATGAAAAGCACCCATCAGAGTGAGTATCTCGAAGCGTTGGCCAAGAAGCTTTTTTGCACAAATGACTTTTATCATTTTGCCACAAATTTCTCGAAGGTAGCCACAAAGTTAGGAAAGAATGAGGCAATTATAAAGATTCAGAGAAAATTCCCAGAGCTAAAGCTGGAAGATTATCTTGGATATGACCCTAAGGTCGCTGCAAAAGCTGATCAAACTTTCATAGAGGCTGTGAAGAGGTGCAACAGCTTTTTCACTATCTTGGAGCACCTCATCTCCGAAGATTCTCCAATGATTGTGGAAGATTTGGAAGTGTTCATGGTACATAAAAACATGGATTTCAAGACTCATGTAGGTGAGGAGGGAGTAGGCGAGCAGGAGCTTGACACGGAGGCTTCATCTCATGGGTAAGAACCAAGAAAAGAGGCTAGGTCTTAGGTCTTTTTTTTTTTTGTTTAATAAAAAATCATCCATTAATGAAAATTTTTTCGTTTTATATTCTCAAAGCCATTTATTTTCTATGTACCCTAGAAAATAAATTGAACAAAACCATAAATAAACTGAATAAAGAAAATAATGAACTCAAAATATAAGTCACACACCTCAAGGGACTAACCTGAGAGTTTGAAGGGCATAAAGCCAAGCAAGAAAATATGATAGACAATCTTATCGAACATGAAAGGGCTCTAGTCATGAAATCCAGGGTGTATGAGAAGAAGGATTTAGATCTCTCTTTCCAAATTTTTCAACTTACTTCTGAGATCTTGAATAAACTGGAACAAGAAAATACTGAACTTAGGACTCAGGTTATACACCTCAGAGGACTAACTAGAGGGCTTGAAGAGGATAATGCCAAGCAAGAAAACATGATAGGCGGTCTTATTCAATGTGAGAGGGCTCTAATCATGAAAACCGAGCTGTATAAGAGGTTTCAGACCTCTCTATCCAAATTTCTCAACTTACTATAAAGGTCCCTGAATAAACTACAAGAAGAAAATAATGAACTTAGTAACAAGAATAAACGCACCTCAAGAAACTAACGCGAGCAGTTGAAGAGGATAAGACTAATGATGCGCTTGGTTCAGGGGTTTGGGAGAGAAAGAATGGGAATGAAAGCAAACATGGACGACTGGTGAAAGGGAATGATTTATGTACAATAAATTTGATTACCCACTTTACAGGTATTTGCATACCCCCCCCCCCCCCCTCACAAAAAAAATTGGGGTGTATCAAAGCTATTGACCCAAAAAAAAAATTCTCTTTCCTCATATCAGCCGTCCACTTTGTCCAAGGATTTCCAAAGGAAACCCCTCATTTTTTTCCTCAAACCAGCTATTCTTTAAAGGTTAAGAAGGGTTGTGTTTAGTTTTTGTGCTCAATTTTGACTAATGAAAGTGGTAATTCTTGTGATTTTTGATTGCCTTGGGTTTTGTAGCATCGGATCTAAAAAGAGAAGTATAGTACGATAGTGAATGACTAAGATGGATTTCTAAGCTTTGCATTGGATTCACTACCGGATTCGATCTCATCGTAACCTTCTTCACCTGCTCTGCCCCTTTTTTTTTTTTTGTTGTTGTTGTTTTTCTACGTGGCTGCTAAAGGGGTTTCTGTGGGTAGATCTAATTTGGTAGTGACCCTTTTCGCTTCCTTCTCCTTTTTTAAATTGTTTCTGCTCTGGCCATGGGCCAACAGCCAGGGCATGGCTGCAATATGGGTTTCCGCAGTGAATTGTACTCTACCTATTTTAATACAAAGATGAAATGATGATAATTAATGTGCAGAAACTAGAAGGGGAAGTGGAACAATGAGAAGCATTTAAAGAGTGGTTTTAGTTACCTGTCATTATGAGTTCTCTTGTGCATGTTATTTGCATTGAAGGAGATTAGCAATAAGGTGGAGTGGTTAAAAAAAAACAAGGTTGAGTTTTCAGTAAAGGATTTGTTTGGTTATGTGTTTTATGACATTTCAGTATTTTGTGGTATAGGATTTGTGCTATAGATAATATTTCATGGCATTATTTTGCTTCAAATTCCATCGCTTATGGATTGATAATTCCACATTGTATGATGATTTTATTTGCTGGAATTTATAGTAGAGAGTGTTGTTGTTTGGATGAATTAAAATATGTTTAGACTTGAATGTTTGGGTTGCATGGATTGTTCTAGTTGGTGTGGTTTTGGCAGAAAAAGACTTTGGTGATTTGTAAGTTATTGTCTTATTGGGCATATCTTCTAAGAACTATTTGTGCCTAGATACAACCATTCATTTAGGTTTTATCAATTGTAAGATTAATATAGACCTTTCATCATCAACATCATCATCATGTTGTCATTCTCCAAAGTTCATTTCAGAGATCTAGTTCAATATTTATTGATATATTTTTCTTCTAATGTTTTGCAAGTGTTTGACATGTGTCTAATACTTGTTCCTTCTAACTTTAGACACCTAGAGTAAAAATGGTGTCATTAGGGTCTCATATTCTTCTTTTGACCTCAGGTTTTGATCTATCTGGTTGGAAGTTAAGTATTTCCTTTTTGCAAATTTGTGCTACTACTAAGGATGGGTGTGGTTGGTTTCAATTTTGGGAATGAGAGTTGTGTTGTGGCTGTTACTAGACAAAGAGGGATTGACATTGTGCTCAATGATGAATCAAATCATGAGACACCTACTATTGTGTGCTTTGGTGAGAAGCAACGCTTCCTTGGGACAGTAGGGGCTGCTTCAAGTATGATGAATCCCAAGAACACAATCCCCCAAATAAAGCGGTTGATCAAACGACCATTTTTTTATCCTGAGTTACAACTTGATCTTAAGGCTTTGCCTTTCACTATGATTGAAGGTTCTGATGGATTTCCCTTGATCCAAGCCCAGTATTTGGAAGAAATTAGGACATTTATGCCTACTCAAATTTTGGGAATGGTGTTCTCTTATTTAAAAAGTATAGCTCAGAAGAATTTGAATACAACAATTGTTGATTATTGTATTGGGATACTAGTCTATTTCATTTACCTTTAGAGAAGAGCTATTATTGATGCAACTACTATTGTTGGTTTGCAACTACTATTGTTGGTTTGCATCCACTTCACCTAATTCATGAAACAATAGCTACTACTTTAGCTTATGGTATTTACAAGACCGACTTACCTGTGAATGACCAATTGAATATTGCTTTTGTTGACATTGGGCACAGCAGCATGCAGATAGCCATTTCTGGCTTTAAGAAAGGCCAACTAAAGATGATAGCCCACTCATTTGATAGGTCCCTTGGTGGTAGGGACTTTGACGAGGTCTTATTCCATCACTTTGCTACAAAGTTCAAGGAAGAATACAAGATTGATCCGACCAAAGTTCATGTTATGTTTGCTTTGCCAGGTCATTTGAGAAGATCTTATGTGCTTGGGTTTCTCTATCCGTCTTTTAATCCATGAATCAAGTGTTGGAGTATGTTTGTTTGGTATATAAGCTTTCGATAATTAATATAGACTTGGGATGCCATTGATGTTACAAAACCAGGATATTTTGTATTAGTTGGCCATTTTGTAACTGTAATATTGTATTTAGGTGTGGAAAACAAATCGTGTTTTGTTAACCTGGTTATTTTGCATCATTAAACTTATTTGGAATGTAACCAGTACTGGATGATGTATGTATCTTATGTTTAACTCATATTTTTTAAGCAAAAAAAGTTTGATATGGATAGACGCGTTTGAATTTTGTGTGTTCGCAAAAGTATGGATATGGAATGTAGCTAGCTTCTAATTTATAATTTTTTCAAATTTTGTGTTCAACCTTTTCAATTCTCTTTGGCCTGTTCAATTTATAATTTAAACATAATTAATAAAAAAAATTATACTACATTAGGCACGAAAATTAAAAATAATAAAATTAAAATATTTCATTATTAATACCATAATTTATTACTAATTATAGTATATTTAGAATTCAAAATAAAATAAAATAAAATAATTAACTAGGTTTTCATTCCTAAAGATTTTGCAAACCAACCACTCTTATTGGCGATTATAATCATTCCCTAACACAAACTAACCACCATCATTAGTAATTATAATCATTCCCCAGCAAAAACCAACTAGCACAATTATAATGAAAGAACCTACTATCATTCCCCACTATTATCATTTCCATTACTTTTCCCATTCCTTTAAACAAACCAAACCCCCTCTATGTAATAAAATGTGATAGGCAGTGTTTTTCTACACTAGATGACTCTAGCCGCACAAAAAGACGACTATAAGAAGAAGGTTTTAGATTTATCTCTTCAAATTTCTCAACATACTTTCAAGGTCACGAGAAGAGATAAAGTGATCCAAACTTTTACTCAAGAGTTACAAGGAAGAAGGGCGAAATCTGAGGTTCCTAAGAGTTCATTGATTCTTTTAAAAAAGAAATATATGAGTTGAAGTTTAAGTGCAAAGCCTAGAAGCGAAAAGTTGAGAAGATGAAGATGCGACTGGTAGACAAGGGTCTAAAGTCGACTCCTACACCTGAGGATCCTATTAAGACAATGTTAGTGGAATTGGAATCGTTGGCCCAGCAAGGTCAGAAGGACAGTATTCAATATCAAAGAAAGGAAGCCATGTTAAATAAGTATATAAAAGATAGAGTTAGCTATGCAGAATAGAAGGGAAATAAAGAATGAATGTCAATTTCTACATGTGAGATAAAAAACAAATGTCTATTATTATACTGAACTTGACCTTTCTCGAGGTGTTTGTAATAAACACATTTTCCTGCCCCTTAGGATGTTTGGGATTTTGTAATAAATTCTTAAACTCAGTCATCTTGACTGATGAAACTGCCCAATTTCTATTAATATTATCATTGTAAAATTAAAAACATAGTCCTAAAACTAAATTGCATATGATATTTCTTTAAATTGCTGACACACCACATGAGAGGTGACATATCTCAGCCTCTGTTGGATGGTACAAAGGTGTCTCTGAAGTCCAATCATAGTACTATAAAAACTACCCTAAAAGGAAAAAGAATAAAGGTGATTGGCAGCAAGCAAAAGGTGAGACATAAGGCTACCAAGGATAGTGCCTTAGAAATAGTAGGAACTACAAAAAATGATGAGTGACATTCCCATGTCAGATTTGAAAGAATAACAAGGCCGCCCTACCTATTCCTCAGGTCAGAAGTTAGGGACAAATACTTGCAGCAGTATGAAACAAATAAAGAGATTGACTACTATTAAATAAGTGGTAAACCAATGTAATCTTGGTATCACTTTTTGAAACCATAATCGATTATAAAAATTTGGCACTATAGGATTAGCTGCACAGAGTAATAGTAAGGTGCAGACATTACCACCAAATGTTAAAGAACTTAAACATAGGCACAAAATATTTGCAGTAGTATGAAACAAATAAAGAGATTGACTACTATGGAATAAGTGCAATATAAGAAAAATAGCCTTTAATGACCAAATTGGTGGTGACGACAATCAATTTCATCACTAACTGGCCTCGTTGGTGACCACTTAGTTAGTTGTCACTAAATCAAAGTCATCCTAACACATTTAGTGACCAAAAGAAAAATGTCGTAACTGAGTCGTCACTAAATGTGTTGGCGCCGAAAAAGACTGGGAAATACTCTACAATTAGCAACGACTTTAGTGACGACATTTGATCTCGTCACCAAAGATAAGAACAAGATAGTTTGGTGACGAGAAATTGTCTTCACCAAATTGGTCTAGAATTATTGATGATTTAGTGACGAGAAACTGTCGTCACCAAATTTTAGAAACGTAGTGACAACATTTTGTGGTCACTAATCGTAAATACTATGTAGATTTTAGGATTTATAAGTGTACAAAGGTTTAGTGACGAGAAAATGTTGTCATCAATTAACAAAGTTGTAATGAATTAGGAATTTGCCAAAATGTGGCTTAAGAAATTGGGTTAAATTATAGTGAAAGAATGATTTGCTTCTTGGACTAAGGAAATTTATTAGGTGAAACATGTTATTTTTTGTGTGACATTTAATTTTTATTGATTATAGTATAGGACCCTGTTCTTTATAATTTTGCAAAAATAATTTTGATACGTATGTTAGGACACCCTAATATTTACAATTTTCCCCATAATTTTGACTTATTATATTAAGGCATCTTATTAAGCACAATTAGTAGTTGTGATGAATAAGAAAATCCCCTCTGTACTGCATGGCTAGACCCTTCTCTAGGCCCTCAAAAACTCAGGGGCTGCTGATTGGGTACGTCTCCATTTTTATCGGTTTGATTCCAGTGTTTTGGACTTTTCCACTGTTCAATTTAACGTTTTGGCAAAATGGGTTCTTGGACTTAGTACTTTCCTTATGTTTTCATTATTAATACTTGCTAAAATTTGACATTGGAGCTGTGTTTTGAACTTTTATTTATTTTGCATTATGAAATTTGGAATTTGGAGCTGTATTATGATGCCTAAATAACTTTTTCTTTCATATTGGGTTATATTTTCATGACGAATGAACTGTATTACGAAATGTGGAACCTTGAGCTTTATTATTCTAATTTGGAGTTTGGGCAATTATGTAAACCAACAGACCCCAAAATATATTAAAGGGTGCTTACTACATTACCCATATCTTACTAATACATAATTTCTACCTTTGTAACATAAGTTATTGTGGCAAACGCAACAATTCACTCCTTCTAACAAACTTGATTAACTTCCCTAGTAACATAAGCATAATCAACACAAAATATAAAACTACAATTGGGACATATTGATGTTTGCACATTCCTATTTTTGCTACCTTTGTCAATATGCAATTCTCCTTTTCTAACATGACAACTTTGTTTGTCATCTCAACCAACTCCGCTTTCATGGATTTCTTCTTAATTTGTACTTTCTTCAAGTTCCCCTCCAACTCTTTCACTTTACGTTTTAGAGAATCTCTTTCCTCCGATACCGTCAACGAATATGTCCTCTCATATCAGTGCTCTGTTGGTCCAACCACACAAAGTACCCGCAATCATCCGTCTACGTATAACTAAGCATATTACATTACTCTATCAATTTTATCTATTTATTTCGTAAATTCTATAATCACATACCTTCCACAAACGACACCTCAAAAAATAATGTCCAGGGTTGCTTTCACTCTTGGAGGTGTAGTAAAATGCAAACATATGGTGGTGACATTCAGATGTGATTGAAGAACTAGTAGCATCTAATGAAGGCAACGATACTGAATTTTGCATTGTTAATGCTACCCAAGAGGAAAGAGTAAATATAACATATACACATACGAATTGAAGTATTTAATCTAGTTTGATTTGCAATTATAAATTGATTTGGTGAAAATGAATTTATCTTATTTTCTTTTGGCTACATACACTTAATCTATTCGGCCACAATTCAAATAAACAGATCGAACAAAAACAAGCAGAGTTTTTCATGAATAAAATCTTAAACTTGCTAAATCATATATAATACCAAGTGTAATATAGAAGAAAATACAATAAAAATTCTACTTATTAACTTGACCAGAAAGGAGCTGATTGCTGAATGCGTATAGAGTTGGAACAATTGTAGCAGTAATAATAATAAAAAATAAAATAAAACATTCCAACTCCAACCCCAACTCTATTACACAACGATAATGTAGATCAAGAAAAGCCCTAACTTCAAAGGAGAATAACAAAGCTCAAGGTTCCACATTTCATAATACAGTTCATCCAGCGTGAAAATAGAATCCAAGCTGAATGGAAAAGTTAATTAGCCATCATAATACAGCTCTACATTCCAAATTTCAAAACAAAAACTAAAGAAAAGTTCAAAACATAGCTCCAACGTCAAATTTCAGCAAATAATCAAGGGACAGAAAGGTAGCAAGCTTATAACATCATGACAACAGGAAAAATGATAAGAGATTTCCAATTTGAGCTACATCTTCAGTAAAGGCCAATAAAAATTCAGCACCTAAATATAATTCAAAAGATTGAATATAATTACTGTAGTTTCCTCGTATACAAAATATTCAACTTCCAATTAAAAAAGAAATGGAACTAGCTATGGCAAAACAATGTTACACGTTCATGAGACAATATTCTACTTCAGTGAGAAGCATCATTATCACAAATGAAGATGGGTAATAAATTTCAGTCCAAGCACTTTACAGTACACAACGGATGGGAATTGGGCGGAAGCATCTTTTAGCTCAGATCAAACAATAGAATAGACAATCCAACAATAAGTGATCCCAAATAAGTGAAAAAAAAAACATACGGACACAATCTGATTTATGAAATAAACACATAGAAGGATATTACAATGGTAATGTGAAGGGAAAAAAACACAGTGGTAAGGTTATGGGAAAAAAACACATACATGCGCTCAAGCTAAAAATGAGATACACATAGAGCATTCAAACATAATTTAACATCAAAAGGTTCCAAATTTAAGCCAAAAAACTGGAAAAAGCATTATAATGTGTAGCTGTTGCCGACCTGAAGCTTGTGAGTTAGATAAGAAACGATGAGCCAATTTAGCAATGAAATCTCCGTACACATCTATCTCCTGAGTGGCCTCACATATATGCAAAATCAAATCCACAATTTGTCCCACGATGGCAGAGTCATTGAACGTCGATAGCCCGTGAATGAGACCAAAAATTAGGAAATGGGAATGACAAGCAACGAAGGATTCAAGATACCTTTTGCGGCTAAGTTAGGGCTTGGGAGAGGTGGGAGAGAGCGTAGGAAGCATGAATCGTTGAGGCTTTAGGGTTTGAAATGAGGTTTCAAAGACAAATTAAGCATATTTTCCCACCTTCAGAGGTTGGGAGGGTTCAGCCCATGTTGTGCCCTAGATTACGGAGGGAGGAAGGTGCTTGTGGCGGTGCGCGGTGATGGTGTAGATTATGGAGGGAGGTGAGGTGGGATTGGGGTGCTTGGAATCTCATAGAATCGGTGGCAAAAGGATGGCATTCAGACAAAGGTTCTCCGTGAACGAGGTTGCAAATCGATGATGAAGAGATGTTAGGATTTTGGCTGAAATTTGGCTAAGTGTTGGAGCTGAATGAGTAAAGTGAGAGGGATGTGAATTTTGGAAAGTGTTGTGGGTACACTTACATCCAAAACGACGGCGTTTTGTTGACTACTCTCCCGCCCATGGGAAAATTTTGGGTTTCGGTTGCTGCTTTAGTTTTTTTTGGTATTTGTTTCATAAACATTTCAAATTTTATGCATTTTTATCAATACAATAAGTTACATTTCTACTTATTTTTAGACATTTTACATTTTTTAACGATAATTACACTATTAATTCAATTATAGTCATAATTGTTTGTACATTAAGAAAAGAAGAAGATTTGTATAAAAAAAGTTTAATTCAAACATTTTACTTTTTAATTACATAAAAAATTGCATGATGAAATTTAATCAACATAAAGTATACATTCACTCTAGAATTAATAGAAGGCATATTGCTAGTCTAATTATTATATAACAATAATAACCACTTAGTAGGCAGCTTTTATAAAAAAAAATAACCGAAGTTGATCACTACTTATGTTATAACTATATTTTATCTAATATCTTATCTTGTAATTCCAATTGGTTTCATATATATATAGCTATATATAGCTATATATATATATATATGTATGTATGTATGTATGTATGTATGTATGTATGTATGTATGTTCTGTATATACATTATTTCTTTGTAATCCAATACATATAGATATGTACAAAGTATTTACGTTAGTTGCAAATCTAATCAACTAATATCGTATCTTACTAGCACAAATGGTGGTATATATAGATATGTGCTAAGTACAACGTACTTATATTAGTTGCATATCTATTCACCACAACCATTATGTTATGAATAGAACTAATTATAGACATAAAT
The DNA here is from genome assembly GCA_020080225.1 of Gynochthodes officinalis. Taxonomy (NCBI): domain Eukaryota; kingdom Viridiplantae; phylum Streptophyta; class Magnoliopsida; order Gentianales; family Rubiaceae; genus Gynochthodes; species Gynochthodes officinalis. The sequence continues at coordinate 7,644,732 of CM034622.1, forward strand.
ATCTACTATATAAATATTAGTTGGTGGCAGATATAAATATGTGCTAAGTTTTTATGTAATACTTGTACATGTGTATTTATTACTTTCGTTCTACTTAACTACATGTATGTATTAAAATAACTACATATAATTGTGTTGTCTATTAATATTATGTCAACAATTTTGTCATTAACAAATTACTTATGTTTTGGTATAAATTGTGTGTTGAATTCCGTATAAATAAGAGTATTAATAATCAATAGAATCATCTAATACTAAAAAAATGTTACCACAAAATCCTTGGACTAATTTGAGAACTATTAAATGTTAATTTTGGATAGGGGGGACCTAATTAAAAAGATTGATAAACTTTAGGGTTAATTCATATTTTACCATACATACCTATGACCAAATTTGAAATTATGAAAAATGAAATGTCTCTTTTGCGGTACCTAATTGAAAGTGATTGATTGAAAGTATTTAGGGTCTTCATATAATTTTGGATAAAGGTCTTTGTAGGCTACCAAACTTTCACCAATACTTGGTGCATATCTATATCTATATCATTACATCTTAAATCTTTTGGATCTTTATGTATATATATATATACATATATAAAACTAGTTGGAGTACCAAGATAATATATTAGTAGACAATATAGTTATAACATAATTGGTGATCAATTTTCGTGATCTTTTTTTAAAAGTAGCGAGCTAAGTAGTTATCATCGTTATATAATAATCATACAACTCATATCTATTCCTCTGTTTCTAAAGTGATCAATCATATGTTTATATGTAAGTAACATAAAACACAAAGTGTCACTTAATATTTATAAATTCGCCCGTCCAATATGAAGATATGTTCGTTTTGTTGTGGTGACCCTTATACTTATAATATTGGCCCTATAATTTGTCCGAATTCTATTAATCCATCTTTTGATACGTTTTAATGCATACAAAAATGACCAAAAATTTGGTTGGTTGAAAAAGTTGGAAAAGGTTATTGGTACTTGTAACGAATAATTTGTTTATGACCGGATGACTTATATTAATTATGGAGTTAATGTATACTATTAAATTTCATTGTCAAAATTTTTATGTACTTTTGAATTAAAAATTATATATTCAATTTTGTTACAACCTGGTTTTTTTCTCCATCCAAGTCGTATTTTTAATGGATACAACAAGGACCAAAAATAGTTTGTTGAAAAATTGTGGTTTAATTATATGTACATGTAACGAATAATTTGTTTAACACTAGATGCCGTCTTTAAATTTTGGAGTGAATGTATACTTTCATTTCCATATGTTGATTAAATTTCATTGTGCAAATTTTTATGTTATTTAAAATTAAAATGTTTAAATTCAACTCTTTTATACAAATTTTCTTCTTTTCTTCATGTACAAACAATTATGACTAAAAAAGGTAGAAATGTAACTTATTTTTATTGATAGAAATGCACAAAATTTGAAAAGTTTATGAAACAAATACAAAAAAGAACAAAAGCGGCAACTAAAACCCAAAATTTTCCCATGGGTGGGAGAGTAGTCCACAAAACGCTGTCATTTTGGATGTTAGAGTACCCACTACACTGCAAATTTCACATTCCCCTCACTTTACTCATTCAGCACCAACACTTAGCCAAATTTCAGCCAAAATCCTAACCTCCCTTCATCATCAGTTTGCAGCCCCATTCACGGAGAACCTCTGTCCGAATCCCACCCCCTCGCCGCCGTTGTAGTGAGAGTCCGAGCACTCCAATCCCGCCTCACTTCCCTCCGTAATCTATGCCACCGCCGCACACCGCCCCTGCACTTGCCTCCCTTTGTCAAGTTGGTCACAGCACGACGATAGCCCTCCCAATTGCTGAAATAGGGCAAAGCTGATTATTTTGTTTCTCAACCCTCATTACAAACCCTAAACCCCCAACAACTATTACCTCCTACGCTTTCTTCCAGCTCGCCCCAGCCTTAACTCAGCCGCAACAAGTATGGTCAATCTTTCGTCGCATTGCATTTCATTTTTGCCTCCATTCCTTTGTTGTAATTATTATTTCTTTTTTTTTTCTTACACCATCGCCGTACACCACCACCTGCACCTATCTCCTGCAGTCATCTAGGTCACAGCACGACGATAGCTCTCCCAATTGCCGAAATAGGGCAAAGCTGATTATTTTATCTCTCAACCCTCATCTCAAACGCAAACCCCCCCTCCCCCCCAACAACTATTACCTCCTACACTCTCTCCTAGCTCACCCCAGCCCTAACTCAGCCGCAAAAGGTATGTTCAATTCTTCGCCGCATTGCATTTCATTTTGGCCTATAGTCTTTTGTTGTCCGTAATAATTTTTTGTATTCATAAACTAGAAAAGTTGAGAATGACATTGAGAATCTAATATTTGTTATAGATATTGCATCAGACCTTTATAAGCCTCTTGTTTGATTGTGATTTTAGTTAGTTGTTTATTGTCGTTATTTCTGCCATTTTTATTGTCTCTTAATCTACTTATTGTACACGACTAAGAGATTGTTTTTGTAGCTTCAGTCTGATATTCTAGTTACTGATTTGAGTTGAATCCTATCTGCTAGAATGGCAATAAATTGGCATCATTAACAGAATGTTGTACTTCTCTATTGGGTCTTGGAAATTCCCCAGAAATATAACAACTTTATTCTTTTTTCCTAATAGTACTTTGCTTTGAATGTTCAGAAAATTCTATGCACATTTGGTTCTAAGCCACCAATTTTGTGATCGGTGTTGGAATTCCTACCATTTATATGCTTTTCTTTTGTTATCTACACCGTTTGGCTAGGTTTTGGGCTAGAGAGTATATTTTGTTGCTAACACTAACCCGGTTGGACTGTCTCGGCTTCTTTTTTTTACCAATCTTATCATATTAGTAAAGGTACATATGATCTGAAATTTGGCTATTGAAAATGGATTAGTTCCATCCGATTCAACTTTTTGGGAAGAAGGGATTGAAAGATATAACCTGGATTTTCTCAGAAAAATAATCTAATCCTAGTATTATATATGTTACATTACCTTCATATATTATGTCAACTTTTTTGCCAATTTTTTTTTTGTTTAGATCAAATTGAAAGTTTTTATCCAGTCTGTCTGATTGTACATGCAATGCAGGAGGCTTCATATTGGATGCTGTGCGCTGATAATCTATGTTCTACAATTTGTGTGGCATGTTATGATATGAAAAAAATAACCTATTAGATGTTCTTTCAATGCTCTTACGAATTGTTTCCAGAGGCTTAGAAACTTTGAATCTTTGTCTTCCTTGCTGAGTTTTAGTTCTTTTCATTTTAGTTTTGTTTCTATGAACATGAAAATGGGCATTATGCTGCACATATAGCATATCACATAAACCATATGAAAGTTCTGCAATGACTTTTACTTGTTTTGACAGAAATCTTGAGAGAACTACACGGAAGTACAAAATGAATTAAGTATATGACAATCATGTAGTAATATGTTAATTTCATATGTTAGGGACTAAACAGTCATTTTTTAAATATGTGAGGGACAATTTTTTGGATTATCTCTAATATAAATATACATAAACATACAGATATTTCTAGATTTCATTTTGTCCAAATCTTACTTTTCTTTTCTGTTGATAAGCTTTGAGCAATATCTATTTACAATTGTATGTATGTATGTTTTTTGTTTTGTCACTACAAAATAATGCCCCCGTAAGGCTATGGTTTTCTGTAATATCCACCATGGCGATACAGGAATCTATTTTTTGATCACATACATACCTTTCATCACATTTTGCACCAATGTTTAAGCCTACATATCTTACATCATCTTTTTTTCACACTCTTCAAACCTTCTTTAATTGAAGTCTCATCTCTGCTCTTTTTTTTCCCCCTCTACATTTGTTGTTCTTAATCCTTGTAGGTTTAGCATTTTCATTTACTGAAAGAGCAAGTGCCTTAATTATGATATTGCTACTTTGAGTAATGATAAAGATTTGCTTTCGTTTGCTTTGCTGTCAAACTTTTTATCCTCTACCTTTGTTGGTATAAGCTTCCAAAAAGTGCTAATATGCATTATGCAAATGTTGCTTGCTTTGTTTCCCTAAATAACTAGAATATGATGGTAGGTGATGGATAAGTCATGGATGAATATAGTACATAGGACAAAGGACAAAAGATTTAAGTTGGGTGTTCAAGAGTTCTTGAAATTTGCCTATTGGACTAAGGAACCATCGTCCAAAATCCCCAGCCCCTGTAAAATTTGCAACAACTTTCATTTGTGTGTTAAAGACACTATGTACCTGCATTTGATGCAATGGGGAATACGAACGGATTACCATAGGTGGATCTACCATGGTGAGGTGTGTGAAGACACTGTGGCGGACGAAAAGGTTGAGGGTGAGAATGTGGGTAATGTTGATAATGATGATATTTATGATGATGATCTTAATGATATGTTGAATGACCTAGGGCAAAGCAAATGGGGTCAAAATTGGTGAACCAGTGGGTGTAACACCAATTCATGTTCCTAGACCGACACCCTTCATCGATTATTTGATGAGTCTAAGGAGGAATTATATCCTGGGTGTCAGGGGTTTTCCAAATTATCATTTGTCGTTACACTTTTACACTTGAAGACCATTAGTGGTTAGACTTCGAAATCTTTTGACTCCTTACTTGACATATTTCAAAAAGCCCTCCCAAGTTCAGCTTCACTTCCAAATTTTTTTTATAAATGTAAGAAAATCATTCGTGAATTGGGTTTCAAGTGTGAGAAAATCCATGCATGTGTCAAGATCTGGATTCCTCATGTTCACAGTCAAATGCAAAGGATGAGGAAATGTGGGAAGATGATAGTAGTGATTCAAAATAGTAGTGGTTTGTATGACAGTGAAGAATTCGAAATCATCAGAGTGTATTGTATGTCATTGTTGTGTTTCTAGTATATGTACTATGGCTACTTCGATATTCTATAAACTTAGTTGAACTGGTGAGGTGGTACGTATATTTACAGCAACATTTATATGGATTTAGTAAAGTAGATGTGAAGTCTTAAGCACGTACATATGGTGGGAATTTATAGTTATTTGCATGTTGTGGATGAGAACTCATATTTGTGTTCTTTAGCTCTAGAGATCACAAAACAGCCCATGCCACATGCACATGCTTATGCAATCCTAAATAATTACTATACAAAGTATACATGGCAAGTTTCAATTTTGTTGCATTTCCATGTAACTTTTGCGTCCAACTTGTACCTATTTTGAAGCATGTAAGTTAGGATTTGTGACAAACTGGAAACATGTATTTTGTACTGACTGTTATGGCCAGCTTTTATTCCCAAAAGGGTATTGTTTGCCTTTAAATTATGCACGAAGCTGCATAAAATTTATTTCTCCAAAAAATGTGAAATACTATACTAATGTTGTTAAGTGTGTGTTAATGCAGTGATAGCTGGACTGGGTAAAGGAGGAACAAGTAAAAGGCAACCTGTTTCTAGAACACCCAGAAGGACAACGCGGTTGATGAACACCCAAACTGAAATATAACAAGGCCAAACCCTTTGGAGAAGTGTAAGACTCACGCTTGTTAAGACAACTCCAAATGTTACTGAGAATAGAGATGAGGAGGGCCCGGTTTCACCAAAAGTGCCCAATATTCCTACTAGGGAGAGCACAAATATACTGCCGCCAAAAGTTCTTGCTCCTAGAAGAAGTGCGCGCCTTACACTCGCAAAGGTAGCTCCCGTATTCCAGTTTTGAGATGAAAAGGAAGAAGATGATGATTTTGCAAGCTCGGATGGAAATGTTGGTAAAGGTCAACAAGTTCGTCATTCCCTTGACTTGATGGGTCCCACACATTCCCGAGATGACTCCGTCGCATTGGACCCCCAAAATATTGGTGGGGAGGTGGATCACCAAAATAATGATGAGGCTGGAAGTGATTCGCAACACCAAGAGCAAGAGCAAGCTGGATCAACTTTTTGAGGTAAATTCTAATAACACATTGGTGATGTTCCTATATTTGTGACAAGAAGGTGGTTGAATCAAAGCTGTGATTATGGTATTTTGACATTAAAACTTGTAACAAAATCGAAGTGGAGTTGTATCATTCATGAAAGTTTTACTTTGTATTGCGTAAACATCATAAACATGAACTATATATGTAAAATTTTTCATCCTGGGAGTACTTTATTGAAAAGTTCTAGTATGCTATTTTATTAAAAGTAATAGGGAGTCATTTCACATTTCATTCGTGATTTGCTATTCGGGGTTAACTGTTTTACTTCATAACTTCTTGGTTTTGAATGACAATTACCTAGGCACATCAATTACGAGGGGACCCACAAGGAATCTGAGGCTTTAAAAAACCAGGGAGATGTAAGAGTTATTATCAAAGTTAATAGCGTTGCTAGTCGATTAGTAGGGCTAGATAGTTAAAAGTTGATCACGAAGGGTGGATGTATTGTCCGGCAATTTGCTAAGTTTGATGGTTCGGGATGGAAAAAGCAAGACTGTTTATTTGTTTGGGATTTCATCATTTTGCATGCATTTTAATTCGCTACATTACTATGAATTTGGTGTTAATCAAAAAAAATTGATGAGGCCCGAAGCCAGTACTTTAAAATGAAAACAAAAGTCGAGTTAGAATGTTGATATTCACAAGCAACATGTGCCTAAGGTACACTTTGGCGTACTCATTGCAATTTATTTGATTATCATATTGTTATTGGTTCAGTTGCTCTGTTGATTTTGATTGTTTTTAACTATGTTAGAAGGTTTTCATCAATGTTTGCCACACTTTAGGATTTCTATCAAGAAACTGGGTGCTATTAGAGCACCTTCCAATTGATGTGAATAATTTCTTTGTTATATGTCTAATAATTATTCCATATAAATTTTACCCGAACTAATAATGTAAACCATACACATCTAGGAGAACTCCAACTACGATGGTAGTGCCTCAATGCAAAAAGCACTATTGAAGCAACTTGCAAGGCAATATAGCAATCATCACTACAAGTTGCATGTTCACTTCCAGAAATTCCCATGCAAAGAGGATGCTATGAAGCATATTCCCACAAATGTCCCAGAAGATGATTAGATTAATCTCTGCCATTATTTTGATTATGATGAGTTTAAGGTTTAGATCATTTATATGTATGAATTTCTGTTTCTCAAGTTTAGGTTCCCACAAGGCATGAAACACATTACGGAACCTCACTTCGTTTTCCCTCCAACAGACAATGAGCAGTAGAAACAAGGGAAACCGCACGAAAAACAACACACCACCAATTATTGGCTCGGTGTCGATTTCAAGGACTGTGCATGAGTTTGTAAGTATAGGCAGCTTATACTTATTAACGTCATTTTTTGCTTCATACCAAAAAAATAAAAAAAAATCAGATACGAATTCTTACACCAAAGGATAAGAAACCGAACATATATCAGAGTGTTGATCCTAGTATCGTCCTCTAGGCTGAACTAAGTCTTCCTTTAACAAGACACAAACTCCAACTTGTGAAGAAGGATCTTGCTTTTGTCCACTTGACAACCAACGGAATTATCAAAAACCCAAGATGTGAACTTTGACTATCCCTGGAACCAAGAAGCACACTCAAATTGTTGAGGGAAAGAAACTCAACAAGATAGCTTAAACATGAACCTAAGAGGCTATCCTCAAAGACTCAAAACAAGTTCTAAACTAGAACTCAAAGAAAAGCTACAAAGCTCTCAAGTTTGTATTGTCAAAATTCTCCCCTTTCATTGTGGCTGAATGCCTCTATTTATAGTTTACAAGTTGTAAGAATTAAGAAATCCATTCCCTAGTTGGATTAGCTTTTTAGGAAACTAACTAAAGAAACTATTACTTAAAAGAAACAATTAATATAAGAAAAGGAAATAAAACAACAAGTAGTTTTCTAAAACTAATCCAAGTGTGTTGGCTGAATTCTGCTTGAGCAGAATTTCCTATTCAGCTTTGTGGATTTGGTAATTCTTTTAATCACCATGGCCTTGGCCAAATTTGGAGCTTCTTTAACTCCAATTTGGAAGCTTCGTTAACTTGATCATGAAGAATGAACAACACTTGGCTCATTATTTACAATACTAAGTAAAATGACAAGTGTTGAACTAGAATTGCCAAACCTTCCAAATTCGAACTTGGATTGTGATGAGAAGTGGTCTAAGGATCTTAATTACACAAGTGAAAATCAACCACACTTGATCCTTCATTCTTGATTCTTCATGGATGACTAGAATGACAAATGATGAGCTAAGTTCGGAAGTCTTCCTTGCTACCTTAGTTTCGGATTCCATGGGTTCATTTATGAAAGAGATTGAGGCAGCTTGCATTCTCTTAGTCCTTGACCTTGTAATAGGACCACCAATCCCTTGCAAAGAATCTAAGTGTGGATGCCTAGCTTCATGGTCGGCTTCATGTGGAGTTGTAGTTGTCTCGGCCCTTAGGATTTCATCAATCCTTCCTTCTTTGAAAGGACTCACCCTCGAGTCCATAAACTTGTCATCCATTTCAAATAAAGAAAGATCATAAACATTAAATGCAGCATTACCTCCATAATCATTTGGAAGGACAAGTTGGTATGCATTCTCGCCCATGCGAGCAATAAATTGGAAAGGACCATCTCCTCGAGAATGAAGCTTAGTCCTTACTGGCTTTCTCCCTCTATTGGCAACTTGAGCATAATGTTTATTCTTTTGAGGATGTAAAGGTGTACTTTCTCATGCGAGTCTTGAACAAACTTAGCCTTTGCTGCACCATTAAGATTCATTTGCTCATTGCCAGGCAATGGCACTAAGTCAAGAGGGGTTAGTAGTTTAAAAGCAATCTTCCTAATTTCACACAAGACACTTAGAAAAAATTTAATATGCTTCACATGCTCTTCTATGCTCTTGCTGTAAATGAGAATGTCATCAAAATACACAACAAATTTTCTTATAAACTGCCTAAATACATGATTCATAAGTCGCATGAATATGCTAACGTGCATTAGTTAATCCAAAAGGCTTGACTAACCATTCATACAAATCAAACTTATTTTTAAAAGCATTTTTCTTTTCATCTCCATTGTTAATGCATACTTGATGATATCTACTCGTAAGGTCAATTTTAGTACAAATTTTAGACCCATGCAACTCTTCAAACATGTCATCAAAGCGAGGTATTAGATGTCTATACTTAACTGTACATATTCTCCATGTACCTTCCTTCTTTGGAACAAGGATAACTGGAACTGCGCATGGACTAAGACTTTCCCGTACATGACCTTTGTCTAGCAATTCCTCAACTTGCCGTTGAAGCTCTTTGGTCTCTTCAGGGTTGGCTCGGTAGGCTGGTCGGTTGGGAATTACGGCTCCAGGAACGAAGTCAATTTGATGCTCAATTCCCCTTAAAGGTGGTAGTCCTTTAGGGAGATCTTATGGAAAGACATCTTTGTATTCCTGCAAAATAGCTTTGACTTGCAAAGGCAAGTCACTTGGCAGCTCATCATTAGAAAATAATGTTTCTTGAAAAATAATTAGCACGAAATCCTTACTTGCTTTTAAGGCTCTATCAACATCTCTCATACAAGCATAGAAATTACCTTTAAAATTTTCAATTGATGGCTGTGCTCCTTCGGTTTCATTCATGAGAACCGATGTCTTACCTTTAGAAGTTGAAGAAAGTTGTGTACTCCCGAGTTGAGTAGAATTTTGACCATCTTCAACCTTCTTTTGTTTTATCCACTCCATGTGCTTCACCCTTTGTTGTTGCTGAAACTTACTAATCTCCGAGGGTGGCAATGGTGCTAGTATAAGGGCTTTTCCATCCTTATTGAGGTGGTACTTATTAGTTCTCCCGGAATGATTTGCATGACTATCATATTCCCAATGTCGTCCTAATAGTAGATGAGCGGCCTGCATGGGAATAACATCACAGAGAACTTTGTCAGTAAAATTTCCAATTGAAAAACTTACCAAAGTTTGCTTTGTGACTCGGAGTGATCCACTTTGATTCATCCATTGCAATTTGTATGGCTTTGGATGCAAGGAACATTTGAGCTTCAATTTATCTACAAGATAAGTAGAAGCAAGATTAGTACAAGATCCTCCATCAATAATTAACATGCAAATTTGATCTTTAATAAGACACTTAGAATGGAAAATATTGGCCCTTTGATCCTCGGTGTCTTCTTCAGGTTGGGCACTCAAAGCTCGTATTGTCACCAAACAATCTCCATTCGGTGGATCCATTTCATACCCCCACTGTTCATTAGCACGACTTGTGGCCATGTCTTCATCTGGAATACTTAACTCCTCTTCACTCTCACTTTGATAGGTTCCATCATCTAGGATGGTCATGTTTCGTGAGTTTGGGCATTGAGATGCTATATGTCCTCGGCCTAAACACTTAAAACATTGAATAGAGGAACTAGTGTTAGTATTGTTGGAACTGGAAGTGGGTTTAGAATTACTTACCTTTGGAGCACTTTGTGGTGCGAACTTCTTTGCATTGGTTGGATTAGGAGCCGAACCTCCTCTCCATTGAGTGCTTCCGGAACTTGAAGAATTAAACCGTCCACCTTGGCGATTATTGTTGTTGTTTCGCCAATCATTGCTCGTGTTTGAGCTCCTTACATTTTGTGGCACCTTCTTGAGTTGCTTTTCAACCTTCTCAGCCATTTGTAATAGCTGCTCAAAATTATTATAGTGATGCAACTCAACTAGATGAGCAATATTCCTATTAAGTCCATTCATGAACCTTGCCATTGTAGATTCTTCATCTTCTTCTATATTAGCACGTAGCATGGCTAGATCCATCTCTTTGTAGTACTCATCCACACTCTTGTTCCCTTGAGTCAAGCTTTGAAGCTTTTGTAGTAACTCTCTTTTGTGGTGCGGGGGAACATATCTCTTTCTCATAACCTTTTTCAAGGCTTTCCAAGTTGAAATCGGCCGCTTTATCTTCTCTTCTCTTTGGCGACAAGTTCTTCGCCACCAAGTAGATGCATGTCTAGAAAACTCAACTACAGCCAACTTAACTTTCTTTCTTTCTGAAAATTCATGGATATAAAAAATTTTATCAACTTTTTCTTCCCATTCCATGTATGCTTCTGGATCATTCTTGCCTTCAAATTCTGGAATTTGCAATTTAATACTAGCAAGATTATCATCCTTCTTGGATCTCCTTTTACTTCTTGTTGAAAAATGGTCATCATCTGAGCTCGAAGCTTCGGATTCCTCCTCTTCGGATGAGCTACTTGTATCATCCTTCATTGACTTCTTCTTTTTCTTCCTAAGGTTTGTTTGAGTAACTTCTTGAGACTCTTCGGCCTTAGCTGCCTCTGAATTGGATGCAACTTGAGCCATTGTGCTTTGTATTTGATCCATTCTTCTATGAACTAATTCTAGAGCTGAAGATACAGCCTTAAGGTACTCTTTCAAGTCATTGTCTTGTTCTCTTGGATTTTCAGCCATCTCTGCACAAGCAATGTTAGTAAAAACTTTCCTACCTCACTTCCCTCTAACCAATTGCCCAATGTATGAAACTCTCACCAATGTAAGGTTGAAGTCTCCTTTTATAGTAATGGGGTTGATGAGTAGGTTCACTCACACTCAATCACTTTTCTAAGAGTTCAAATCAAAACAAGCTTCAAAAGTCTCACAAAAATAGACAATTAGATTCAAGTTAAAGCCAAAATAAAAGCTTTAGAGGTCAAAGAGAGACAAGTAATGAGAACAAATTCTGAAAACAAGAAACAAACGTGAAGACAACAAAGCAAGCAAAGGACTTTGACAAAAGAGGACACTTCGGCTGAATTTTCTCTAAAACAGAAAAATAGGAACTTTGGCCAAAAGGAAAAATCGACACAAGATGGTTCTTTATGTGCTTGTAGATGAGTGGAATTTGTGAATATGAATTTGCTTTGCTCAGTATATCAAACCATATGCAACAATACAGCAACTTCCAAATTCTGGATCAAATCCAATTCCAAACAGGATTTATCTTCAAGTTTCTGGCAGAAATCTTGTACAAGAAGGATCCAAAAATTCCAGCAACTAATTCACAACTTAGAACACATTATTGGCAACACAATTCAACAACAATTTGCAGCCTTTTACTCCAAAATTTGATGCAAAACCGAAGCTAGAACAAATCAGGAAATTCAGTTTCAGGATTTTCAGGTTTTCCTTCTTTTCTGGACTGTTTTTTTCTTTCTCAAGGAGTTGCTAAATTTCGAATGGGGTTTTGTGACTTTGAAACACACCTTTGGCAACAAATTGAAGCCTTTTTTATCATAAAATAATCACAAAAAAAGTCAGATCAAGATCAAAATAAGGGCGGACAGAATTCAGAAAATTGGATTCAGGTTTCTGAATTTTTTTTTCTTCAGCTACGGGTTTGGGTATATTGCAGTAGTTTGCTTCGCTTTTGTAGCACAAATTGATAGTAAATTGCAAGAAGAAGATGCCTTCTTACACAGGTAATAACCCCACGAAGATACAACACAAAAATCTGGGCAGAACTGAAACAAAAGTCAGGTTTCTGTGAGGGTTTCTTGTAGCTACGGGTTTTGGAACTTCCCACACACTTTTGCAGCAGCAATTCAACAACCAAGGTTTCCTCTTTATCAAGCAATATTCACAAAGCAATTTAGCACAAGAACCTTGATTTTAACACAGGAAGGTAGAGATGAAAACTGGACAGAGAAGAAAAACGGGAAAACTGGACAAAAAGAAAGAAAAATGGGACTGGAATTTCACAACTTCTTTTTGTTTGGTTTTTCTCAACACAGAATTACGAATATAATCATGAATAGATTATGGATAGGACGAAGACTCAGATATATGAAACAAAGATGCGGAAAAACAAAGAAAAACAGAGACAAAAACACAAAGGATATGAACAACTTTCAAGGAGCAACCCAAAGGCAACTCTGATACCAAATTGATACGAATTCTTACACCAAAGGATAAGAAACCGAACCTATATCAGAGTGTTGGTCCTAGTATCGTCCTCTAGGCTGAACTAAGTCTTCCTTTAACAAGACACCAACTCCAACTTGTGAAGAAGGATCTTGCTTTTGTCCACTTGACAACCGAAGGAATTATCAAAAACCCAAGATGTGAACTTTGACTATCCCTGGAACCAAGAAGCACACTCAAATTGTTGAGGGAAAGAAACTCAACAAGATAGCTTAAACATGAACCTAAGAGGCTATCCTCAAAGACTCAAAACAAGTTCTAAACTAGAACTCAAAGAAAAGCTACAAAGCTCTCAAGTTTGTATTGTCAAAATTCTCCCCTTTCATTGTGGCTGAATGCCTCTATTTATAGTTTACAAGTTGTAAGAATTAAGAAATCCATTCCCTAGTTGGATTAGCTTTTTAGGAAACTAACTAAAGAAACTATTACTTAAAAGAAACAATTAATATAAGAAAAGGAAATAAAACAACAAGTAGTTTTCTAAAACTAATCCAAGTGTGTTGGCTGAATTCTGCTTGAGCAGAATTTCCTATTCAGCTTTGTGGATTTGGTAATTCTTTTAATCACCATGGCCTTGGCCAAATTTGGAGCTTCTTTAACTCCAATTTGGAAGCTTCTTTAACTTGATCATGAAGAATGACCAACACTTGGCTCATCATTTACAATACTAAGTAAAATGACAAGTGTTGAACTAGAATTGCCAAACCTTCCAAATTCGAACTTGGATTGTGATGAGAAGTGGTCTAAGGATCTTAATTATACAAGTGAAAATTAACCACACTTGATCCTTCATTCTTGATTCTTCATGGATGACTAGAATGACAAATGATGAGCTAAGTTCGGAAGTCTTCCTTGCTACCTTAGTTTCGGATTCCATGGGTTCATTTATGAAAGAGATTGAGGCAGCTTGCATTCTCTTAGTCCTTGACCTTGTAATAGGACCACCAATCCCTTGCAAAGAATCTAAGTGTGGATGCCTAGCTTCATGGTCGGCTTCATGTGGAGTTGTAGTTGTCTCGGCCCTTAGGATTTCATCAAAATCTAGTTGTTTTTTATGTTTCGTCTAATGTGATTATGGAAAATTTGCAGCGAAAGGATGGCAAGGAAGCCACTTCTATTGATTGCTATGAGATTGGTTATTTTTCAAAAAAGCAAAAGAAAATGGTCAATGAACATGCAAAAAAATTATTGGTACCTTCTTAATTCAAATCCTTCTCAATTTTTTCATTGTTATATTTCAATTTATGTTTTCGATTTTGACATATTTGTTGACTATATAGGATTAGATGCGAGAGGAGGAGGCCGGCTCTTTGTGATCCCCATCAGAGATTTGCATTGACAAATTGTACACAATACCTGGGCATAGTAGGGGTGTTTTTATGCCTACAAAGAATGTTGTGGTGGTTGAAAAGCTACAATCCAAAGTGGACGAACAAAGAAAAAGGACTAATGATGTGGAGGAACATACAAATGCACTGATAGAAAAAATTGCAACCCAAGAATGAGAGTTGAATATACTCAAGGAAAATCAAGATGGGATCCAAGCGCAAATGGAGACTTTGATGGCGGAGGTGCATCGATTGTCTAGGGCACAGTCCGAACATGAGGTAAGTGCACGCTCCGAACATTAGTTGCATGATTTTTTTTAAGGCAACTGGTTTTTTGCTATTTTTCATTTTACTGCACATTTTAGTCTACACAAATTGTTGCACATTTAAGTCTACACAAAAAAGAAAATTTGCATTTTCTTTTCTTATTACTGTAGTAGCCATTCTTGAAGTTTCAACCCAACAAATTTGTAATAAATTTGTTTGCTATCATGAGTTGTGGGGTTTCCAAATTTTGTGGCTAGCCAGCAATATTACATTTCAATTGTCCAAATTTTGGCAACCGTACAGTCTTGTCCTTTGTTCACAATTCCAGATTGTTCATCAACTTCATTTGTGTGGGACAATAGACATTTAGCTATTCAAATATTGATTTATTTCTTTTCGCACATATTGTAATTATTTAATTCAATCCTTTTGTGATTAGCAATTGTAAAATGAAGCTGGCCAGATTGTAAAATCTGTTTTGTTCTTTCTGTTCTTTTGTGATTAGCATTTGTAAAATGAAGGTGGCCAATTCGTAAATTCTATTTTGTTCTTGCCATTGTTCTTGTGGTGGTTTCAACTATGGTTTGTTCTCATTCATGTTTGGTGGTTAGCGGTTGTAAAATGAAGGTGGGCAATTCGTAAATTATGTTTTCTCTTACAAGAATCTAGCCGAACGTTTCATTTTAGGTTTGCTTGAACTTTGAAATGTAATGTTCCTAATGTGGACTATTTGTTGTCTCACTTCTCTTCTAGATGCATTATGTATATAGTCCATATTTTTGGTTTAGTACTAATGGAGGCAAGTTATATACTTCTTTTAATTCACTAAGCTTGTGATGGGTTATGTGAACAAGTATGTCAAGATATACATGTATATTAGCTGTGGTTTGTTCTTGCATTTGTTTTAGAGCCATGGTGTTATTAGATAACTGAACTATCCATGTAACCAAACTAACTTTTATGGCTTTCTTCAAAGAAATTGATTTTTTTCTTTTATGTTTTCAGTGAATCAATCTTCTCTACACTTGGCATGTACACAATGGACAAATGATGGTGCTCTTCACACTTTGCTGATGCTATTTGGTAATCTTTTTTGTTCATTATATTATGGGACTCTTGTGTATTTATGGAACACAGTTATATGGTAGCTTTATCTATGAAACATTAACAATGGTTGCTTGGCACCAATATTTTGAAGGTGTTTTTTGTAAATGTTGCTCTACCTCTTTTGGATTTTAGGCTTGCTTTTGGAATGTCACTCTAGTTGTTTTGGATTTTGCTTGCTAGAAGTGGGATGTATCTATTAGATAGCTCTAAAGCTTTTCATTCATTTTTCCTACAAGATGTAGAATGGATATCTTATTGATTAGTACCACATTTTGGATGATACTGTCTCTTGCATAATGTTTTAGTCTTGTATTCCTATGTAATTGAATGAATTACTTTTCACATGTGTGCTATACACTTATCTTTTTTATTGTTAATGTAGTTATGGTATTTACGTGTATGGATGTTTATTAATTTTGGATGTTTATGAATGTTGGATGTTTATGAATGTTGGATGTTTTGGATTTTGAGTCATAGTATCTAATGCTACTTCACCAAGAACGTCGTCAAAATAGTCAAGCATCTTTCATTTTGCTACTTTTATTTGTTATTGGAGAAGTCGTGGAGTTTATTTTGATATATGTTTATGAATGTCACATGTTTTCGATTGTTAGTAATTGTGAGTAATGCTATTTCACCAAGAACATTGTCACAAAAGTTGACACTAATTCATTTGTCTTCATAAATTTCTTCACAACACATGCAATGACCAAAATATATGTCGTCACTATTTTTTTTTTGGTGATTTTACAATTCACTGACAACAAAATTCCGTCACTAAATAGTGGATAAAATTAATTTTATTGACAACAATTATGATCACCAAATGTCATCACTATTGCGTTCATTCATTCACTTATTTGCCAACAACAAATTCTTGTCATCAATCGCCCACTAATTTAGTGATGAAATTTTCTCCTCACCAAAGTCGTCACTATTTCATTCTAACTTACAACATTTAGTGACCATTTCTTTTAGTCACCATTTGTGTCACGTGACCCAAACTCTACTTAGTGACCACTTTTTCCATCACTAAATTCGTTGACTTTATAGCACTTAGTGAACACAAATTTTCGTCACCCAGTCGTCACTATTTGGCGTTGATTGATCAAGTTTTAGTGACCAGTTGGAACATTTGGTGATGGCAAAACAACCCCTTTAGTGACCAAAATTGTTGTCACTAATTGGTGACTATTTCGCATGCAGTCACTGAATTGGCCTTTTAGTGATGACATTTTTCCAAGTGGTCACTAAATACCTTTAGTGTCGGAGCGTTAGTGACAAGGGGGTGACCACCCTTTTGTCATCATATAAAGACTTTTAGTGACGACAATTGCACTTTCAATGACCAAAATCGACTGGTCACTAAAGGTCATTTTTCTTGTAGTGGTGGTAGACCAATGTATTCTTGGTATCACTTTTTGAAAACATAATCATTAAAAAATGTGGCACTATAGGAATAGCTACACAGAGTAATAGTCAGATGTAGACATTACTACCGAAATGTTAAAGAACTTAAACATAGGCACAAAAATAACAAGGTCATTAACTAAAAAGAGTAGCCTATAGTTTATCACAAGCCAACAAAAGTTGATAATCAAGATAGTTGTCATCAGCATGTGTGGTTTGAACATAAGAATCCGTTTGGTTAATGGTTTTTACAACAACCATCTCTCATACGAGGATTTTGAGATTGACTTGTGCAGAGTACAAAAGTAAGATGCGAACATTATTAATGAAGTCTTAAAAAAGGATAACTGTAGCACACAAAATAACTAGTTCATTAAGTAATAGAGGTAAATTTTATAAGACAAACGGCAGCAAACAATACAGTTTACAAATAAATATGATGTGCCATAGTTGTTGATATACTACATTCAAAAGGCAACACATAGTACAACAGCAACTATTTTGCTTCTAAATGCATTCCAAAGTGTGCATGAGTTCATCTATGTTTAACACTTAGCAACTTATGTAGTATTACAATACAAAAGTAGAGTAAGTTCAGTTTGACAAAAGCAGTGACTGCCATTGAGTAAGAAAACATAAAGATTTCAATTGTGTCCATTTGCTATGTTCAAATCTTTGTTGCTCTCTTGGGCATTCTCTCTTCAGAAAGGACTGGAGTTTCATTGGTAGGTTAGGTTTTTCAGGAGTATGAGAGGGAGGAACTGGATTGGCTTCTATTGGTCCAAGTTGATCAAATTTTTCAGCAAGAGATTTCTTGATAGACGATTTTGATGGTCCTACATTTTTAGGTAAGCACAACAATTCAGTTGTTCATATAAAGGATTTGTAATTTATTACTACATTGTACATTGAATGTTTCTTTGTATTTGTTAGGTTCAAAACAATAAGCAACTGTGTATTGTAAGTGGGATTCATATGATCTTTGCTTGCCTTGTTTGATTTGACAAATGAACATTTTCTCTTTTAATGATTTGTGAATTTGGTCCAGTGGCAGTTCCTTACCTAATAAGGTTTATAATTAATCATAATATATAGTTTGTACATTATTTGATTCACAATGTGAAATTTTGGTGATAAGTAAAAAAGGAAAAATAATAGTTACCTAGTTGTTGTGCAGCATTGCTTCTGGTGCAAAGAATCTTAGGATTTTTTCAACAATTTTACCAAAATAGTAGCCTTGATTGATCCACTTTTGTCAATGAGGTCAACATCAAACGAGCACCTTCAAAAACAAGATTTCAACTATAAGCATTCAGTTTTATTGAACTAATGTGTTACGTAGAAAGTAGGTATGAATGCAATGTTGCAACACATCACACGTTATAACCTTGGTTCGGTTGTTTGTTTTCCTTACATAAGTTGCATGGGTATGGAGTGTTGTAAATTTGCTACGATAGCTTGATAGTATTTTTTGCAGGCCATATACTAAAATTTTTTGTCTATATGCTCAAAGTTGATATAAACTTTCACCCATGCAACCTAAGAAGCATTCAGCGAGACAAAATCATGAGAAGCAAAACTTTAAAATTGTTAAATCCATCGACAACTGATAATAGACAAAGACAACAAACCTTTTATGAAAGCATTTAGTATACTAAGTATCCAATTTCGCCAAATAGATATTAATATTAATGTTTTCTTCATGGACAGTATAGTACGTAATCAATCAAATAAGAGCTAATGCCAATATTGGTAATACATTACAGGAATAGCTAAAACCTGAGGCAATAAGCGACACTATACCTTCTATGTGGGTAAGATGTTTGCAACCAAAATGAATTTCTAATCCGGATGCACTGATACCTGAGCACTGCTACTAATATTTGTTGTCTTCTGAAGAAATTTGTTTATTTTTTTTCTCAATTCTTCAAGTCCTGTTAAACATAGAAATATGAGTTTTAACCAAATATCATATATTTTGGTTCATAAAAACTAAATACAAATATAACAAACCAGTTCTTTAGTCTAAGTGCTTCCTAAATTGGTGGATTGACAGACACAATAGAAGTACTTTTTGTTGAGACCTCAATACCTATTCATTTATATATACATGTATGTGGGTAATACAAGTATCAATTATTGAAAAGGTACAAAGTTGAGCTCAACCGCACACCATTAAACTAAGAAGCCTTCAATTGGCAACAAACAACAACTAGAAATGTTTTTACTTCATCCATAATTTGTTTTCTTTCATTTGTCACAAAATTATTTCACATAGACAACATTTTTGTTTGCATTTTACCTTTTCTTTTTTTTTTTGAAAATTTTAATTAGCGCAAGGACATAAACCACATGATGTTAGTGATGATCAAACTTTGCCTTCAAGAAAAAAAAATGGCAATTTAAAAAAAATAGAAAAAGGTAACCTGTCATCTAGAAGTAAGAATTTCTAAACTCTTGACTCTCCATAGTCATTAGAGAAGGATCTCACTGGTAATGCTTTTACAGCAACCTTTATAATGTCTAATACATAGAAAATTAGTTAAATTTTGAAAATAAAGTTTATAGATCAAATTTGAAATGTTAGGGAAACAACAGAAACAGTAAAGGAATAGGAAAGAATGTATATGTAACAACTAACCAAGCGTGCGATCAGGAATATCACTGTACTTGCCAATATCTCCAAGATCTATATAATTATATCCAAGTGTAAGGATATTTTCCTCGTTTGGAAGTTCTTCAATGACAATCCTTGCAAATATTATCCATTGCATGCCAACATTTTCCCCCTGATATTTTTCTGGGATTTCTTTTACTTGAGCATTGCTAATTCTATATTTTTTGAATAGCTACAGTTTAGTTCCTACACGGTTGAAATTATTGTTAAAACATACTCCTTCCACTTTTGCTCCCTTGTACATATAAATAAAATATCAATGAGTTAAATACACTTATGTAATGCTTTAGGAAGCTTCTTATCATAAATGACCTATATATTCTTATAAAAGTGTTGCGCATTATTTATTCTCTTATTTAGTATTTACCGTTGCATCACTGAATAGGAACTTTTGGTATGTGTTTGGGCTTTATCTAGACTGGGTAGGTTGAAATTTTTCTTGAAAAACTATAATTGACTCCCAATCAGTCACACCAGCTAGAATTTTGTCAATTGGAACTGATTCAACTATACTGCATGAGAGAAAATAATCAGCAATAAACAAAGGCAACACACTAATTAACAATTCACAATTAGAGATATCCTAGAATTCTTGAAATTTAAACATAAGAACAGAAAACCTTGCACAAAATATTTACAATAATTTAGTCTTTGGCAAGGTGAAACACCTCATGGAAAATGACATTTCTTGTCTTACAATCATTTTTTGTTTCATTAAGTGTTGATGGCATAATAAGGACTTTCACCTATTGTAATGTTTTTGCTCTAGAAAGGGCAACATATAGTTGTCCATGAGAAAATACTAGTTCACATAGATATATCCCTACATAGTCAAGTGTTTGGCCTTATGACTTATTTATTGTCATCACAAAGCACAATTTCACAGGGAATTGAGTCCTTGAGAAGGGGATTCCATGCTTCACTTTTCTGGACTATGTAAAAGTTTTTGACAAAAAAAAAATCTCCTCTGTGCACTCGAATTGTTATTCTACATATATACTATTGGCTTTTAAATCTCTGCAAATGAGCCTTGTTCTATTACAAAGTCCTTCAACTGGATCCAAGTTTCTAAGAAGTGGACAATTCTTCTTGAGAAACAATTGATGTGAAGGAAGACCCTTTGGATTAAGAGAGTTAAAGAAGTCTTCTTAGTCTCCCTGGTGTTTTTGGTCTCAAGCCTTTCTATGCTATTGTAAACATAGAGTTGGCCAGGGAATTTATCTATAAGCATGGAGTTGATGTCATCTACTGATTTATTTTTTTTCTACAAGTATGCATCGATTGATCACTGAATGTGGATCAACAAAATATGTCTCTAAACTTGTAAAGACACACTACGCCAACCCTAATTTTGGGAGGTATTAATAAGACACAAAATAATATATATTTATATAAAACAATTGATGAAATTAAATATGTTCTTACCTATAAAGGGATCCTCCCTTTTCAGTATATGGTATCACTATCTTATAAGGAAGGAGTATGTTACCATTTTGATCTATAGGTTCTAAACCTTCTCCAATCCTAAAAAGAAATGCAAAAAAAGCAAGATCTGATCTAGCACACATGTTCTCCTTCAAAGCGAGTTTATGCATAGAAGGCCACAAATGAGAAGTTAATATGTTAGATTTCATAGTAGCATCCCTGGTCCCCTTTTGAATTACTGGCAGAGTTTGTCTGAAATCTCCACACAAAAAAATTACTTTTCTACCAAATGGATCAATATTATCCATGATATCCTTAAGAAAACAGTCTAGTCCCTCTATTTCTTCTTTCCTTGGCATTAAAGTCTCATCCCAAAGAATGAGTCTTGATTGATGAATTAGTTTAGTTGCAACGCTCTATTTGCTGAGGTTACAATTCTTCTCATTTGTTACATCTAATGGTATTTTAAACCTAGAGTGAGCTATTTTTCCACTAGGAAGATTAGACGCAACAACACATGAGGTGGTAACAACTATGGCAATGAAGCATTTTTCACTTTCATCACTTGCATTTTTCATCACTTGTAACCTTAATGCTTTTTTCATTTTCAAACTCTTTGGACATGTTTTCTTCAAAATGAAAGTCAAATCCATTAGGCACTAAACGGTAGTCACTAAGATGTTTTCCTATTGTTTGCAATGAATTTTTAATCTGCTACAAAGTCCTCATCCTAATTTCTTGAGGTGTTGAACAAGAAGTGGAAGAATGTTTTTGAAAATCCAATGACAGATAGAATTCAAACTTTTCCCATAACATAGTAGGATTATTTGGGGAACAAAAATATAGAAGGATAGCAAAAAGAGTTCTAAGAGTTGTAGGCATGTGGGTAGTCATCAGATTCTAAGAGGCCAAGTTTCATAGCAGCATCTCTAAAGAAAGCCATTTTTTGTCCCTCAACTATCAAAAGACCATTAAAAGATGTAGGGTCTCTTACATGAGATAGGAGCAATCTAAGATAACATCTTTCACCTTTTGATGAAAATGAAAGGGCCGTTGATCCATTGAATCCATTACAAGGGATTGGTGGTCCTATGACAAGGTCAAGAGATAAGAAAATGCAAGTGGCCTTAACATCCTTCATAACCGAATGTCAAGATAAGGAAGCAATGAAGGTTGGCAATTCTAGTCCATATGTCATTCTACTTAGTGTTATGGAAGGTGAGCCAAGTGTGTACATCAAAGAGGAAGATTTCAGCTAGCTAAGGTCGAAGATATGAGGTTTAGGAAGCTCCAAAATCAGCTCAAATTCAGTTCAATTCCATTCAGCACTTGGAGTTGTAATTTCAGTAATTCTAGTCCACAAATGGATTTCTAAATTCGGCCAAAGCAATTAGAATTAGAGAAGCTTCCAAATCCAAGTAAAGCTTCATTCGGCCAACACAAGACAAAGCAGTTTCCAAATCCTCCATTTGGCCAATACAAGCAAATCCAATCTTCACTTGGACTTCAGTTTAGGAAATACTTAGTCTATAATTTAGGCAATGTTTTTATCTTTGTCTTAGAGTAGGAGTTTTTAGTAATAGTTTATTAAAGTAGTTTCCTAAGAAGCTAATCCTTCTAGGAGATGGCTTTCTTAATTCTTACACATTGTAATCTATAAATAGAGGCCATTCAGCCCCAAGAAAAGACAGACTTTGATCAATACAAACTTGAGAGCTTTTAGCTTTTCTTTGAGTTTTAGTTTAGAACTTGCTTTGGGTCTTTGAGGATAGCCTCTTAAGTTCATGTTTAAGCTAATTTATTGAGTTTCTTTCCTCAATAATCTGAGTGTGCCGGTTGGTTCCAAGGATAGTTCAATTCTCAATTTTGAGTTTGGATAATTCCTTCGGGTGTCAAGTGGACAAAGCAAGGTCATTCTTCAATCTTGGAGTTGGCATTTTGCTAAAGGAAGAGTTAGTTCAACCTAAAGGACGATACTAGGACCTACACTCTGGTATATGTTCGAATTTTATCCTTTGGTTTAAGATTCATATCACCTTTTTTGAACTTACTTAATTAACCTACCAATAGGCTGTAATTTTTTCCTTGTTGTCTAGACTTTAACTTGTTATTCTACACAATTTTAGTTTTTGGGCCTTAACATTACAAGCATTCGTTTTGAAAAATTCAGTTAGCATTGTTTTTGAAAAATCAATATTGTTTAGCAGTTTTTGCATATCAGCATTCTGGTTAAAAGAAATAAGTTGCTAACCATCAAGATGAGCTGGAAGGGAATTACAATTGGGTGCCATTTAGCTCAATGCAAAGTTATATATTCTCCAAAGGGCTTCGGGTGGACCTCTCCATCTAGCATCTTGAAATTCTTTTATTTCATTAATGTTTTCTTAATCACCAGCAAACACAATGTAAAAACTAATAGCATCATGGCCCTTATAAATATACTTATATATGTACTTGACTAATTTTAATGTAGAAAAAATTCCTACATTCATATGATAGTCAAACATAGCCAACAAATATGGGTTATATGGAACAACCCATCGGTTATCTAATCGATGCCTTTGAACCAAAAAAGTCCTACCATTGGTTTTTCACCTATAGTGAGGATAATTATCATCAGCGTGTGAGGTGTGATCAACAAATTCTTTGGGATAATGGTTTTTACAGCAACCATCTCTTATGCAAATATTTTGAGGGTTCATAGATCCATAAGGACCATGGAGTATGTGTCTTATGACACAATTATACAAATGTGGGTACTGTTTGCGATCAGGAATTTCGGCAGAAACAATGCAATCATATGCTTCAACATTTAAGGGTTTGAATTAAAATTTTAGAATAAATAGCAAATGAGCATAAGGCATTCCCCTTTTTTGGAATTCAATGGCAATCACGTGTGCAGCTACCTCTCCAAATATTTGCTTCTTGAATAGTTCATCTTTTAAGACTTGAAACTTGGATCTTAAGACTCTACACAGTAAATTGGGTCTATTGAAATGATTCTCTTTATATTTCAAGTGGTCTTTAATTTCTTTCCAATTGGGGTTACAAGTCATAGTTAGGAAAATATCCGATTTACCAAACTTCTATACTAAAGCCATAGTGTCTAGATACCTATGACGAATGTCTCTAGGTCCACCAATGAAAGAAGATGGCAAAACTATTCTTCAACCAACATTACATCACTAACTGAAATACTATCAACGACCATTTTCAAAATATCAGTCCTAATTTCATTTGTCTATGCTATAAAAGTCTAATCTATAGGTTTCAATTTTAATACATACATACACACACACACACACACACACACACACACACACACACACATATATATATATATATATATATATAAGCAAATTTTTGTAAGAGCCATAATTTGTGAAGAAGCATTGACCTATCATCTTCTCTCATTTGGAGTCTACAACTATAGTACTCTCTTATAGACACATATTTAGAGTCTTTATTTTCTGCATTGATCGTACAAAAGGAAAGCCAAAAAATAGAAACAATAAGAAATAAACTAGATATAAACCCCTCAAGAGAGAAAAAGAACAATGAAGCCTTAAAAATAAAAGTATAGTTGCTTTCCTTGTTTCTCCAAGTTTATTAATTCTACGGGGTCATCAAGCATTGTGATATCAATGTCATTAGTTTGCTTCCCCTTGTCAGTTTTTCTTCTTTTAAATTTGTCACCAACTCTTAAAATTTCATTATGCTCACCACATTCACCACGAGGAAAAAGAAGAGAATATTGAAGGGGATCTAACAGCCATAATAATGCTTAATTCTATGGCTCGTATTTGAATGTGTGTAAACTTGGATATGAGAGGATCTATCATCACCATTAGTTTCAAACTCAGAAAAGATTACTGCAACATGGGAGCTAGACGGTAGATTGTATCGTCATTGATCTAACCGTAGATAGGAATTCAAGATGATTCTATGGTTCTCAAGGTTTGAAACATGTCGAAGATCCCTAAAGAATTAACTGTACGGGTTATCACGAAAGACACTTGATAAAAACCTGAGAGTTCTTTCCCGCAACTTATCAGATGACTCTAGTCTCTTTGGAATTTCTTCATTAGGATCATAGAAATAAAATTGAGTTACAGAGAGTTGTTCTTCATTTGGAACAAGATCATTAAGAAAGTGATAAATTTTACTTTGTACACGAAAAGTGTACATGCCATGTTTATTTTTTGTGAGTTCTTTATCATACTTTGCACCCAAAGTAGTGAATACAAAATTATTATTATGTTTATGAACATTTTTCCTAAAGTGGATAGCCTCTTGATCATGAGCATTAAACGGTTTTTGAAGTGAATATGGCATTGAAGGAATGACAAGAGATACTTGTCCGCCCGAGCAACAAAAACTTAGGGGTTCTAAATGGAATTTCTTTGCTTTACAATGTACACAATTCAGAGCAACATTTGCAATATCCAACTATTTTTAGTGTGAGACACTAAAATAAAACAAGACCCAATGTCAAATTTTTAGAAATTTCTTACTCTATCAAAGAAAACAATGTACTATTAGCCAAAGGTTAAAACTTAGTTCAATGTACACTTCAAAGGATATTTCAATGTTACTTGATAGAACTGAATAACTACACAATACAACTTAACACAGCAATGAAATATGCACACACAACAATACAAAAAGCAAACCCACAACAGAATTCAAAAAGCAGGAAAAAATTTTACCTCTTCAAGCCATACAACTTAACTAAATTTAGCAAGCAAAACATGTCCATTGTTTTCTCCTCATAGAGATCACCTGAGAAAGATACCCACATGAGCAACAACAACA
Organism: Gynochthodes officinalis; assembly: GCA_020080225.1. Taxonomy (NCBI): domain Eukaryota; kingdom Viridiplantae; phylum Streptophyta; class Magnoliopsida; order Gentianales; family Rubiaceae; genus Gynochthodes; species Gynochthodes officinalis. Next base: position 7,670,725 of record CM034622.1, read on the forward strand.
TGAAAATTATAATAAAAAAAATATTAGACAAATTTTTACTTGATTGTTCAACAAAAAGGAAGGCCGTTCCTGTAACGATCGTGAGAGGGAAATTATTATGAGTTAAAAGACACCCAATGCCATCATTTTTTAAAACCTTTGCAACATACAAAAAACATCGTCATTCATTTATAATGTGTTTTGAATACATGAAGAGAATATAGAAAACAATGTCATTTTTAAGAAAGGGCAGGTTTTGTAAGTGAAAAAGGATAGCATTTCAGTGTGAACAGTGCCAACACTAGCACTTTTATCATATACTTAAGGATTAAAGTGGCTAGCAGTAAGGAGAAGGGTGTCAAGGTGAGAGCCTCGAACACAGTCCTCGATTTTTGTCGTCTTGGGGAGTTCTCTCCAGGTGTGAAAATCTAAGGCATAGAAGAGAAGCCCAAAATGATGGAAGGCATGCCAATTTTAGACTTACATACCAAGGCATCCTTAAAGTTTTGTGGTTTTTGACTTAAATCCTGGGGAGTTCTTTCCAAGCGTGTGTCTATTTTTTGACTAATCTCTAGTTATATCTTCGGATAACTTAAAGTTTTATGAAAATGATGACAAACCTTGGCTATATGGATGGAGTACATATACAGGGTGAATCGACTAGAGAAGTACATGCAAAGCTAAGATCACCCGCCTATGCAACTCCGAGGCCCCAGCTCATAATGCCCTGGCAACGGTGCTAAAAGTGCACAAGAGATCTTAAGCCGAGATCACAACTCTGCACCAACAACTAGAGTTGAGATCGAAACTTTGTGTCAACAACTAGGATAAAGCCTATATGGAGCTATGAAGGAGTTTAACGGCTCTTTCACTTTGTTGGGGCACCTTGCATCCCTAGACTCTCCAATGATTGTGGAAGAGTTGGAGGGATAGGTGAGAGGCAAATTATTAGGAGTTAAAGAACACCCAAACACCATTATTTTTTAAAGCAGTTAAAATAGTTACAACATGCAGAAAATGTTGTCGCTCATTTATAATTGTTTTGAATAGCATGAAGAGGATACAGAAAATGATGTCGTTTTAGAATCAGAAAAACAAACAATACATAAATGACATAATTTTCAAGAAGGGAGGCTGCAAAACAGTGTTTCACCTGAGTTCTTTTGCCATCTTGCATCTTCTTCCCATTTCCCAGACCTCTTGTTCTAGGGTTTCAACATCCACTGCTTCTGCCTTCAATTTCTTTTTCAATCCTTTCTCTCCCATCCCTCAATTACATCTTGTGACCAATTGTTCTCATGTTTTTATTTGGCAGCAGAGAGTAATCATTTTACAGATGATTGTGGTTCTAATATTTTCAATTATTACATTAGAAAACACAAAATTATTCATGTTGTTAGATAGCTCCATGGGGGAGAAAAAGACCACGATTAATCATGTTGTTTAAAAAAGCATCTAGGGATGGAAGAATTGGAGGTTAAATCATAGCAAAAAGTTCTCAAAAAGAATTTAAATTGCAGCAAGATGGGAGAAAATGCATAAACGCATAATGGCAAAGAATAAAAAATGGATGAACCAAAACGACATTGTTTTACTTAGAGCAGGGAATAAAAAAATGCACATGACACGTGAGATGGATGAACCAAAGTGTGAACAGTGCCAACATTGGCACTTTTATTATAAACTTAATAATAAATTAGACTTTCTTTTTCTCAAAAATTATGTAGTCAAGTTTCTAGCTAACCTTTGCCTATTAAAGATGTACAATTCAAAAACTCTCAAAAATTTTAGAGCGCTCTTTATGTTTCCAATGGACTCTAACTTGGTTCAAATGAACATCTAGATCTCTAGATACTAGCCAAAACCTAGAACCATTTTCTAGACTATCACAAATGCTAGTTGTTTTGAACAGCTACTTTTGAACTAAATTTTTAACCTTCAAATGATAGAATTAGTTCTTGATTTGAAAAAAATATTGCATTCTTTTTCTTTCAAATGAATCCAAGATCATCTAAATTGGAGTTCTGTACCTCAAGTTAATGAAGAATTGTTGACCAAGCAAAGTTGTTATCACTTATGCATTTTCCACATCATTTGGGGTCCTATGCATGATTTTCAACTAAATATCAATGCTCATCAAAGAAAAATTTTAGTAGATAAATTGCAAAAATACATCTTATTAAAATTAAATTAAATTAGGGTTATGGACACATGAAGTAATGTATAATAACGAGCCTATCAACTAGCTCCCACTTAGTCTTTTGATCATTCTCGAGCAAAATTAGGTAAAAACATGACAAGTCTTTCAACTAAAATATCCTAACAACTGTTCATACAAATAATCAATAGTTCTTTCCATAATCAATCAAATCATCTTATATTTCAAATGTTAATAAAATCCAAATTATGAAATCCAAAGTGTATGTGCATAGCCATAATAAAACCTTGTTTTCAAACATTTGACTCAAATCATGCAAACTCACAACAATTTTTTTTTAATACCTATAACTTTACTCTTCTTACAAACTCTTCAATAACATAGACAATTAATTTAATTCAGATCAATTAGGATTTTAAAGCTTGTAATATTAGGATAGGGCAATTTCTAGCAACTGAAATTAAGAAAAGGATATAAATCAATGAAAAAGAGTGTTAAATGTAATGTAATGCACATTAGGTAAACACTCCTTTTCAATATTCAATAACATCTATTGCATTGAAAGAGAGAACAGGTTTTAGCTTTTGTCACAATCTTACAATAAGTTCCAGATTGCAATTGCATTTTTTTTTATATTCGTAAATTTCTTTTGTTATTATTGTCGCTTTCGTTCTTGCTAGTTTCTTGGTTGTTCCTCTTATGTGCTTTTGATGCCACTCTAAACTTTATTTTATTTTAAATACTAACTGTATATGTACTTTATTAGAGATTTTGGTGCCACCAGTTATGGTTCAATTTTTTTTTATTATTTGGCTATGTTGAGTGATCTTTTCTTGTGTGAAAATCTCTATTTGTATTTTGATTTTTGAAATGGATAATTCTGTTGTTAGACCCCGAATTTTTAATTTGAATTCTACTCAATAATTTATTAAAGGTACTCCACATGGTATGGCACATAAATGTAGTTATTTAAAAAGTACTTTCTGGTTTGTACTCCACACTTAGTTTTTTTTATGAACTTAATGAATTTAGTTGACATATTAGTGATTTCTTTGTTTAAGTAGCTAGTATGGTTGATGAGTAGATTAATTTGACAATGCAAATTTGAATATGGTTTAGTCAATAGTGTGGAAACTATCCTATGAAGTGGGATTTCAGCTCTTACTCTAAGGGCATGTTTGGTTGTCAAGGATTCTTGCCTTGGAAAATAATTTGTTTCCTTAGTTTTAAATTCCTGTGTTTGGTTAGTTTGGGAAAATAATTTGATTACTTTCCGATGTTTATTTCAGTTTTAAATTTTTTAGACAAGTAATCAAATTCCTAAAGATAGGGAAAATAAGTACAACATTCCAGGATTTTAATTCCTCACTAAAAGTTGTCATTCTGATTATTTGTTTTAGAATTTTAGTGTAAATAAACATCTTTTTTATTTTTAATATTATTTCATCTATTTTTTCTCTTTAGACTCACACGTATTTTTTATTTTTTAATTATTAGTCATGTAATCTTCTATTTTAATTTTTATTCTTTTTATTTTTTTAAAAAAAAATTACTTCAAAACTTTTTTCTATTCAAATTCATAATTTATTAAAATTTAAAATTAAGTAATTTTTTATTTTTTTGCATTAAATTTTTTGAAATTGTGGTTTGATTTCATCTTAAATGATGTTTTTTTGGGTTTAAATATTATTATATATTACAATTGACAAAATTAAGAAATTTTATATTATATTTTGATTAAAAGAATAAAAATAGTTGTCTCTATCATTAATAACTATTATATAATAGGAAAAAGTTTGTCAGTCGATTTTAATGTAATTACTATAAATATTGAGAATTAAATTGTCTTTTTATAGTCTCGTAATATTAATATAAATATTTAGTATTTAGTAATTAGAATATAGTTAAAGTTCTAAATTTTATGAACTTTTAAAAAGATTATTTATTTACTATGTATTTATTTTTAGCAATTTCAAGATGGTTAAAATTTATTATTCCTTTTAATAATTTAGTTTTCATTGGTATGTTTTTTCATAATTAATTAATTATTTTACTCTTTTTGTAGTAATTATAGAAGAATTTTGACAATAATATCTACGTCTTTAATTAAATCATTATTAATCTTTTTTTCTTCTTTATGACCTTATCTACTCCCCACCCCCACCCACCCACCCTCCCTACCTAATTTGACTTTTTTTCTTTTTCTTTTTTTTTTATTTTGAATTTTTTGGCAATATGAATTGTACTTTTGTAGGGTCATTTTACATTTATTTATAAGAGTTTTAGTCTATTGCTTTATGATTTTTTTAATTGTTTGAAATTTCAAAATTTTTGTTTTCCCTAAACTTTTAACAATATGTATTTAACAAATTATTGGACATCTCATGCCTTGCATAGGAATTCTACACTAGTATAAAATAAGAGGAATAATATGCTAGATGTACAGTACATGTCAAATAAATCATATTTAAAATATATTTGTGATTCATTGTTATATTAACTTTCCCATAAATATTTTTATTTTATCCAAACATAGGTAAGTATTCAAAATTCTCATAATTAAATTTCTAAAATTTATATTCCCTAGAAAAGTATTCATTTTCCTTAGAATTAAATTTCTAGAAATCATATTTCCATTTAACTTTACTTTCTCGCGAACCAAACGAGCCCTAAGTGTTTGGGCGAAGTTATTAACAAAAGTAGGTTAGAATAAGCTCTTCTTTCTTTAGAATTCAAATAATTGTTTATTATGTTTCCACATATTGTGTTATTAAGCATTGACTTATCATGGGTATCAAGATATTTGAACATATTTGACCTTATTTTAAAAGTAATAATTTCATCCTTGCAAAAGTTCCTATGTTTGGCTCTAGCAATTCATCTTGTTCAATTTGCACTTTGTTTAATTTGGGGTGCAACCAACCCAAGGTCTTTTGATTTGACCACTATGGGATATCTCAAATTTTACTACTAGCTAACAGAGATGATGGTTTTCTACTGAACTCTTGTTCGAGGAAGATATAAAATTATGGAATTCTAGAGGTGCGGATTGATTTGATGGAGGGTGCTGAGGATCAATTGTTATGTTAGAGGACATCATCCAGAGAGTTCCCAGTTAAGTCGGCCTCTGAGATGGTTTGGGAAAAGGAGACGGGATACGTATATGATCGCCTCTTATGGCAAGGAGGTACGAGGAAGTCAATGGCAATGTTTATGTCTCTAATGCTATGAGGTTGCATCCCGTTAGATGTGTCGCTATATAGGTTTGGGGTAATGGGTCTGTCCAAGTGCTTTGACTACCAAGAATATCAGGTGGAGGGGTTGGATCATTTATTTGCTACGGCCCTATGGGTGAGTATGCAATGGATGTTTGGGCATATTTTTTGAAGAGAGCGGCTTGCCTTTGGTTGAACAACCGATTTATTCCCATTATGTTGGGGTATCAGGTGGAGGGTTGGATAATTTATTTGCTACGGCCCTATGGGTGAGTGATAGAAGAGTCGGTCGATTGGCTTTGGGGATCTTGCCACATACCATATGCTGGGTATTATAGAAACTATGAAATTTTCATTAATTTCAATATGGGAAAATGCAAATAACTTGGGTTGTTAAGGAAATAGAATTCTTACTCTTTCAATAGTTAGCACGACAATTTCCTTAGTCTGATTTCAGGGTAAATATTAGGGAAAATTTATAGAGTGCGTAGAGGCATTCACTACACGTGGTAAGGTAGTGCAAGTATGGTGGAGATACCCCATGATGGACAGGTATAAGTTGAACTCAGATGGGAGCTCAATATCTAATGAGGAGGAATCTTCCAAAGGGGGTGTCATTCGTAATGACATGGGAAGATTGGTCTTTGCTTATTGTAATCATTTTTGTCCAAGTTCCTCTATGAAGGCCGAATGCTTGTCTTTGCCACTTAGGCTAAGGTTATGTCAACCTTATGGTATAAAAGATGTAGAGGTTGAATGTGATTCTCGTATATTAGTGGATATGGTGAATGCTAGGGTAGCAATACCTTGGCGTTTAAGAGTTCAATGTAGAAAGATATCAATGTATAAGGGATTGGTAGTTAGAGGCTCACAATGCCATCAGGAGACAAACTCAATGGTGGATGGTCTATCAAGATTGCCATATGAATCGAAGGGGTTTAGGTTTTTTGGCCATATCAAGGGGATCCACGGATGGTGTATGCCTACCTTTCTCTAGATAGAGATCAAATATTTATTTTTTTATTCCTTTAAATATTGTATATTCTTTAATATGAGTGACAGGGTCATTGTTGTCCACTTAATCTTTAAATTTGGAAGAGGTTACGTCATGGCCCCCTCTTATATGCACTTAATGGTTTTTTTATTAATAAAAAGATAGGAGTTAATTTGCATAATATTGTGTTTTTTTAAAAAAATTAAATAAATATTGATATTGGTGGAGATATTCCAGGAGAATTGAAGTCAGTATATCGAATATCGACTTCAAGTCGATATTCGAAATACCGACTTCAATGTATTTTTTTAAATATATTTTTAATTAAAACTAGTTAATTAATTTAACCATATTTTATTATAAAAAATTCGAAAATAATGTAATATCCAGAACTAAATTCTTCATATTCTGTATATCCACTTCAATGTAATATTATTTTTTAAAAGTTTTTTATTAAAACTACTAGTTAATTAGTTTTTGTACCATGTATTAGTAAATCTTTTTGAAAATAATGTAATTTTGAACAATATTTTTGCAATAATTTTTTTGTTGTATTATTACGAGTTTTTTTCCAAAAAATTTGTATAAAAAAATATAAATTAAATCAATATTAATGTTTTAAAATTTCTTTTATTTTTAAAGAAATCGATATCTGAGATATCGACTTCAAAATCGATATTTGGGATATCAACTTTAAAGTCGCTATTCCAGTTAACCACTTATGAAAAAGAAAACTTAGCCCTAAACCCCCTCAACCATAAAAACTTAACCCTAAACCCAAAACCCTAACCCTAAACCCTAAACCCGCCCCCCCTCCCTCTCCACTGGTGTATAGGTCTTCCAGTGGTGGATGATGATTAAGCTTTGTTTTCCCTTTCACCACAGCGTCTGCTTCAACCTCATCTTCACAATCTCTCTTTGGTTCACAACAAGGGACGAAATTTTTAATTTTTTTTTTAACTTCAAGTCGATATCCACGATATTAACTTCACTATTTTAAGAATGACTCCTAAATTATCAATATTTATTTAATTTTAAAAAAAAACAATATTCACAAATTTCACTCGTATTAGTACAGATGATTTTAATTTATATTTTTTGGAAATGCATAAGAGAATTTTAAATTAAAAATAATATAATTATATATTTTTATTTTGTAAGAAGACATATAAAATTTTCGTACATGCTTTTTACAATTTTGTTCTTTAATAATATTTAGGATGTAGGGGTTTAGGGTTTTCGTACATGCCATGCGCTACCCAACCCAACCCCCTTCCCCTTAACACTGTTGCATCCCACCTTAGACCATTAAAAATGGCATATTTAGGAAATCAACTTCTTATGGCAATTTAGATTAGATTACCTTTCACTATGTTTTCATGTATTTTTCTTTTATAATAACATTTGGAAGATAACTTGTGATGGAGTACTATCCCTTCTTGTACCATGAGACGACATTTTTCCTAATTGAGAACAAGGTTAGACTCTTCACATTCAACACCCAAGAAAGATTAGCTAAACAAAACTCAAAAGAAACCAAAAATAGAAAATTATCCATGAATATCTCAATAATTTTTCATCCATGTTTGAATAGTTAGACATAAAACATCTTTGGAAAAAGCAAAAGGATTGCATAAGCCAAATAGCATTTCCCTATAGGAAAGTGTTCGTTAAGGACAAGTAAAAGTTTTTTTTTAGGTTTTACTTGATCCTCAAGAGTTGTAGCTATTTGAAAATATCTAGAATATCCTTCAAGAAAAGCAATAAAATACATGGCCCCTAATCTTTCAATCATTTGATCAATAAAATGAAGTGAAAAGTGGTCTCTACAAGTAGCATTAATTAGTTTTCCATAATCTATGCAAACTCTCCAATTTATGAGAAGTTTGGTAGGGATTAATTCATTATTTCATATTCTTTAGTAATTACCCTACCTTTCTTTAATACAATTTGTGCAGGATTTATCCACACAGTATCCGAGATAGAATAGATGATTCCCATATTAACAAGTTTACTAATTTTAGCTTGGAGGAATTGAGAAAATAGCAGCTCCACCAAAGACATTTGCAAATATAGCAGGTTGACCAACTCATTTGAAACAATAACAGGTTGACCGTTTAGGCCACGGGAAAATACCGAAAAACCCTTGATGCTTATGAACTTCATCGTTTAACTTCATTTCACCTTTCTTCTGCATTCTTTCATTCTTCATGGATTGAACATCTCATTTCCACGGTGCGTACATGAAATCAAACAACTAGTTTGAATGTCCCGTACAGGTTATTTCGTAGGTAATAATTAAAAATGTAAACTACATCCCAACCGACGAAGAAACAAAATCCACTTGTCTCAAACTGGCAATTGGATGTTTGAAGATGGCCGAAGAGTTGTTAAGGTTCTACAGACAATTAAGGATCGAAGACAGCATCTGTTGGACGAATAAACGAATTTATTCGAGAATTTAATCGAAGCTTGGTCGATGTTTAATCGACGTTTTAGTCAACTATTATTCGAGACTTTAATCGACTCTTTAGTTGACGTTTAGTCGACTTTTACTCAAGATTATAATCGACGTTTTAGTCGATGTTTCGTCGATATAAAAAATTATGAAAATATTATTTGAAAACTACGCCCAATCGTATTCTCGCGACTATTCGTTCTCCCACCATCACTTAAGTCAGCGAAGAACACGGAAGTAATAATTTTCAACCGATTGACACTCTCTGATCTTGATAACCCATTTACATCCACCATTTACACCATTTACACCATATTCAAGCATTGCAATTTAAATGGCACATACGCGAGGTGGACGTCTGGCGGCTAGCGCAATGGAGCAGACATCAGAGAAGACGACTAAGGACAAGAAGAAGGTTAGTTCACATGTTGCTTCATGTTTGTTACATTTAGAAATCATAGTGCTTGGTTACTCTTTTTCGTGTATTTGCCGCGCATTTTGTTTAGAAGCTGTTATAGTAGTTAGGGTTTTGCACATGTTTAAACCCTTTCATACTATTGAAATACTTTTTTTTATAACTTTAAACACACAAAAACTGTCAACAAAACACTCGAGAACCATGTTAATGATTAACACTTGGGCGAGAACAAGTGTCGACTAAATGCCCAATATATCTCGACCAAGTGTCGAACAAATGTGTCGACTGTATGCCGAATGAATATGTCTTGAGCAAGTGTGGATCAAAGCGTCGATACAAAGCATCGATGAAAGCGTCGACACAAACCCTCGAGCAAGTGTCGATTCAAACTATCTCTGTTTGCTTTGTAATCTAAGATATTTTTTCTAAACTTTCATTTGGTTACTTTCACACCATTGTTTGATCTTATATGAATAATATCACACAAACAAAATAACACTAGAAATGGTGATGCAATAAATCTAAGTGTATAATTGTATTTAGTTTATGAATGGCCTTCAAATAAATTGATTATAAATAACAACTTCTTACAATTATTTTTGCTAAGTGTTGACAGAACTCCTTCAGTTAATATGTCCCAATTTTCCAAATCAAACAAGTATATAATTGTAAAAGTTTCCCAAAAGTTGTAAAATTTATAGTTTGCCAAATAACATTGAATGCATATATTTGACATGTTTCATAGTAAAAGGTGAGAGTAGGGGTGTGCAAATATTTTACATCTTTGACAATGTTATGTGCAGGGACATTTGAAGGCGCAAATGATCGTTCAGGAAGAGTTTTTCAACGCTCAGGTTTCCCAGTACTGCTATTATAAAGCGAATATGAAGATGATCCGATCGAAATTGACCAAGACGCAAAAGGAAATACTTCGAAGGGAGGTAGTCTTGCTAAAATTGCTTTTGACCACGAGCATACATTCATGTGCAAACAGATCATACATTCCCTGCTGTTGAGGCAACTCAAACCTGACAAGAAATCCAAGCGGGAGAATAGCATATACTTCAACGTTGCGGGTAAGAAGGTGAAATTTGGCAAGAGTGAGTTTACCATCATCACGGGCCTGAAGATGGGCGATTTTGATACTGCATATGCCAAATACCGCGCACCAAATGGTCCTCCGTCAATATCAAAGTTCATTAAACACTTTGGTTCGACGAAGGAAACGACATGCGATGAAGTGATAAATGCCTACGATCGAATAAACTCAAGTTCTTCAGATATTGATGTCGTGAGCCTGACACTATTACTTCTTTACATATCATTCAATGGCATGGCAAAGAGAACTAGAATTGAAGACAAGCTTCTTCATTTGGCCTGTGATTGGAAGAGCTTTGATGAAATCCTGTGGGGTGAACTCTCGTACAGGACAACAGTAGATAGTGCTAGAAAGAGCATGATTAATGCCTTGAAGCAAACTAGTCACCCTGGAAACAGGACATACACTTTTGGGGGATTCCCAGTGGCATTTGGGGTAAGAATACCATTAACCTGTGTTTTAAGTTCTATAAGTGCATGCGTAATATAAATACGTTGATCCTAATTTTTCCTCTTTCTCAGGTGTTCGCATATGAGATAATGCCACATCTTGAGCGTTTGAGGATGGTGCAAAGTGTCGAATTCTCTAGGGACAAGTTGAGGATGTTTAAATGGAAAGGTGTGAGTTGTCAACGTAGAGAACAAGAAAGGAATCAGGTGTGGGGAAAGTGAACAGCCGACGGCGAGGTTTGACATCACACAATGTTCATGATTTGTATAGTTCGACGTGCAATATAACTATCTTCATGCATCGAAATTTATTGTTTCATTTCATGCAGAATGTGAAAATAACTCGAATAAAGCCAACTCCAGAAGAACGAGAAAAATTGTTGCAATGGGAACAAGAGGCAGAGGAGGCAGAGGAGGATGATGCGGAGTTAGGGGAAGAGAATGCCGATTCTGCTGATTTTTTTGTGTCGTATAGGAAGAGGAGCAGAGAAGAAGACGTCTATGATAGTGAAAAGCGACAGAAAGTCCGCCATGAGGTCGAGGCTAAAGCAGAGCGAACAAATGAATTCATCCATCAGCTACTTGAACAACAAAGTAAGACTGAGGAAGAATTGTCAAAGTGTAAAGATGAGCTGAAGCTTCAAAAGTCAGAGACGGATGATAGGGTGAAGACCCTTAAAGAGGACCTCGATGTGATGACCGCTAAGGTTTATATGTTGGACGAGTATGTGCACATCCTTATGTCGCGTAAGGCAACATGACGAACGTCCCCTGAATCCAGTCCCTTGCAAGGCACTTCCCCTAGCTATAGCCTTGGCATAAATAAAACTCCGGGGGCACAGGTCATTGCCAATGCCGAAGAGGGTTCATCCGCTGCCGATAACAACAAAGTCCTTCAAGAAGGGACTAGGTCGGCCTGGATTGAAGAAGGGACTGGGCCGATCAGTGATGAACGGCACACTTCAAGAGAGACCTTAGAGCCGGTCGCCGGTCGCGGGGGAGCAAGTAAAGCAAAAGACTAAGGAAGAGTCGGATGTGTTGGAGATTGTCCACCAGCTCAGTCTTGAACACAGAACTCCTTCGCCCAATGTCCCCGTACTTGCAAAGAGTGCTCCACCACCGCCAATGAAGGAAAGAGGTACCAAATCCCCAGTGGAGGAAGCGGTGGGGCAAATTTGGGTCCGACTCTTGACCTCGCAGTGGACTCCACGGCACAAGAAAGCTCTAAAGTTAGGGAGGAGGTGAGTTTTAGTATGGCTGATTTGCTTTCAACGGAAACACAGGATAACGCAATGAAGGAGTGGATGCAGCACAAACCAACACTCTATTTGTGGACGCGAATAGGGATTTCTTTGGACTCTGATTTGCTAAAGACTATATGGACAAAAGGATATTGGCTTAATGATCTAGTAAGGCTGGGTTTTTCTTTCTTCAATTAAAACCTTTATTACTGATGCTTATCTCCTATGCTTGAATCCTTTTTGTTTTAGCAAATTGATTTGTATGCCTCAATGCTACGCAAACAGATCATTAACATGGGCCGCAAAGATTTATCCATTATAGAGTCTACCTTCGATGTAAGTTTGTTCATAATGATAACCAAACATATTTTATATATTTTTTAATGAGCTGCGTATTTTTGTTTGTATTAGACTGGCTTGAAGATGATTCATAATGACAAAAGGGATGCAAACGTGGAAGACATGGCAATGAAGCAGTTTGTTGGTGAAGGTTCGTTTGCACACGACCTTACGCAGTTGGACTTTCTCTTATTCCCATGTCACATAGATGGCAACCACTGGATGCTTGTGAAGATGGATATAAATGCGCAGAAATTTTGTGTTTACAACCCATCGCCGTAGGGCACAGTTGTGGTGGCAAAGTTAGAATATTTCACTACAACAATGCCTAAGATAATCAAGGCATGCGAGTTTAACACATACTATCACAAACAACATCCAGTTTGGGATACATGGGAAGTTTTGGTCGAGCACATCGAGGAGCACCAAGAACCAAGGCTAGTATCTCTTTTTTTGTTCACGTAATGTTCAATCACATAGAATGTAATAATCTGATAACTTTGTGTTCCATCGTGCTTGCAGTAACGGCGACTGTGGTATTTACGTCCTGAAGTGGGCATAATGCATAATCCATGGCCTCCCGCTAAATACCATTTCACCGACGAACACTACTGCTCTGCACAAACAAATGGCGTATGCACTTTACGTCCACGCACTTGAGGAGGATAAATTCTATCCAGAGCAGGAGAAGAAAGGTAAAAGGGAAGAAAAGAAACAAGGGAAGAAAAGCAAAGGGCAGAAAGGAAGGAAAGCAAGAAGGAAAGCCCAGGTTAAGAAGGGGAGCCAAAAATAGCCCAATAGTGGCATATTCTTTAGCTAAGAATCATTCGGTGCATATAATTTAGCTAAGAATCATTCGTCGCACATAATTTAGGACTAACATGTAATGTTGTAACTTCTTTTAATGTATGGTATGTAAATTTGTAATTACTTTATCTTTGCTTCGTAATTTGAAACAATATTAACAAAAAACTTATGTACAAAATTTATATTAAGTAAGAAATCTACATATTTATATCATTTTCTGTCATATTAGTCATTTTTCTTATCCATATAACTTATCCGTTTGACATTTTTTCCCCTTAAAATTTCAATTGATTATTTCATTTTTCTACTTTTTAATATTTCTCTTTCTATTTCTTTTGGCGTACATTTCAGTAACTTAATAACTAAGCCACCTCAATTTCATTTGTGATTGTCGTGATTGTAAAGAGTAAAAAACGTGTCTATAAAATAACATGTGATCTAATTATAATTATATAAATTATGATTACAGAATTAATACATGTGGTAAGATGTGAGAGAACAGATACGGTTTTCTTTTTGTATATATGTATAATAAATTTCACAAAAGAAAATGTTGGATTTTAATCTCAGTTTGCGTGGGGTAAAAATCAAATTTATGAAGCCAAAAAAAGAAGACAAAGCAGTTAGTCGACATTTTTTCGAGGTTTAATTCGAGAATTTAGTCGACATTTTGTCGATGGTTTAATCGACACTTTAATCGACATTTAGTCGACATTTACACGAGGAGCGACACTCTCGACTTATTCGTCCACAGAACGGTGTTAGCACGCGACAAGCGCAGGAAATGAATTTTTCAACATCTCCAGTAAAGAAACTGAGCCTATGGAGTGAGAAAAGATTAGGAAACATTCTGTACTCAAGCGACCTAACTATACAATTCACACGCACATTTCGGACATCCAGGGCACCGAACCGATCTTCCGCTGTGTAAAAGGAAAACTCAGTTCCCTCCAAACAATCTCTAAGTATCAGGTACGCTCCTCAATGACTCCCTAATATGATTTGTCATTCCCTTGGATGATTAAAATTGACGACGGGATTGTTTGTTAAAGGGTTATTTCCATTATTGGCGCCTTAATTGATTATATGCATATCGAATGATTTACACGTGGCATAGGTGACGGAATGGCGCACAATGATAAATGGGCTGTTCATGTGCTTCTCGGCAGAGAATGGAGTGTTGACCCCGCCACGAATGAACATAGATTCGTGGGCTATAAGAGGATTGAAACCATTTTGTTAAAGGAAAACTCAAGCTTCTCGGAAATGATAAATCAAATTTTAGGCATAATGGATTTAGATTCGGAGATTACACCTAAACTGGTGATCGAATACCTACCAAAGTACCTATCAAACATATCGGTATTGCCTATAAAAAATGATCACCACGTCCAATGTTTTTTGAATGAGATTATTAAACGGGGTGACGCAGGGATACCATTATGTGTCACTGTTCGAGATGGTGGACTTACGAAAATGAATTTGGTGCTAGCAGCTCTGTTTGTCCAGTCCAAATGGATGATGTCATACATACAAGACAGATTGATGATAACATCCTTTGCATACCGGATGAAGATTCTCAGGCTAGTGATGAGGAGGATGATCGCGTTACGGAAATGTTTATCTCAGAGGGTGAACACAGAGTTCCCGTGGGAACAAGGCAGAAGGAAACAAACAGGATGGTCGCAGAAAAATGCATTCCATTATCGCGACGCAATCATCACATGCGGATTGTGGTACGTCTTCTAATAGATTAGCTACAGTGATGGATGTTGCAGTGAAGGATATGTTTGAAACTAGGCGGCATTTGTTCATGAGAATGTCCATGTTGGCCGTGAAGCATTTCTTCGAGTGGAGGTTGTTAGGGCTAATAGGCAATTTTTGTACCTGAGGTGTAAGGACAAAAATTGCAAATGGAAGTTGAATGCAGCTGCCATTGGGAATTCTTCAGCCTAGAAGATCACAAAATATGCTAACAACCATACATGCCAATCATCATTGGTCCAAAGTGATCATAAGCACGCCAGCCGCGATGTACTTGGCTCGTGGATAAAATGTAAGTACACAAATGTATGTTGGCCGTATAGGCCGAAGGAAATTGTTTCAGATATTCGGTCGGAGTTAGGTGTTAACATAACGTACAACAAGGCGTGGCGCGCAAGGGAAGCTGCTTTGGAGGAAGTTAGAGGAAGTTTTGAGGAATCGTATTAGATACTTCCATCTTATTTACATGTGATGAATGAGTTGAACCTGGGAACTGTTATTGAAGTATGTCGAGAAGAAGATGGGAGCTTCAAGTACTTATTTTTCGCATTTGGTGCATCGATTCATGGATTCCAAAGGCACATGCGGCCAGTTATTGCCGTTGATGCTTGCTTCTTGAAAGGAAAATATCCCTATTCATTACTTGTTGCAACTAGCATGGATGGTAACAACCAAGTATATCTTGTGGGTTGGGGAATAGTTGATTCAGAGAATGACGCATCGTAGGAGTGGTTTCTCGAAAGGTTGAAGACTGCAGTTGGCTCCGATATGGATGGGTTGGTGTTTGTATCTGACCGACATAAGAGCATCACAAAAGGTATTGCCAATGTTTTCCCTAATTCTTTCCATGGAGTGTGTATTTATCATCTATGCAACAACCTCAAATCCAAATTCAAACAAAAAGCCCTAATCCCATTCTACTTTAAGGCTGCAAAGGCTTACACTATTGCTGAATTCAATGAGTTGTTTAGAATTATTTCACTGCAAAATCCACGAGTTGGCGAGTATTTAAGAGAGGTGGGGGTTGAATGTTGGTCAAGGGCACATTCTGGTAGGAGACGCTATACAATAATGACATCCAACATTGCGGAATGTCTGAATGCACTGTTGAAAGATGCCAGCGAATTACCTATTCATTCCTTGGTGGATTACATCCGTAACACACTCCAAAGATGGTTTCATGATAAGCGTACAGCTGCTTGCGAAATCAAAACAATGACCACCCCATACTGTGAAGACTTAATAGGATCGAGGATAAGAGAAGCACAATCCTATGTTGTTGATCTGGTCGATATGAATAGATGGTGTACGGGATATTGCAAACCGTACAGCTACAGTGGATTTGCTTGAAAAGACATGCACGTGTCGAGTGTTTGATATGGATCAACTCCCATGTGTGCATGCACTAGCTGCAGCTCGACGCCGTCAAATTGACCATTACAACTTATGCTCGCTAGTTTATCACACCGCTACAATTATAGGCGCTTACGCAGAGCCTATTATGCCTGTTGGAGATCCTAAGGATTGGATTGTGCCAACAGAAATTTTATCCATTTAACTATCACCCCCAGAATCAAGGGCTAAGAGTGGTCGGCCCAAAAAAAAGAGAATTCCTTCAACCGGCAAGAAAAAAGTTGAAAAGAACTGTGGTCGTTGTGGACAGCGTGGACACAACTGGCAAAATTGCTCAAATCAATTAGTTTGTAGGGACAAAAATTGTTGACACTATGTGCTTTGATGTAATGAATAGTTACAATTCATTATCCATATTATGTTTCATCAATAAAACACATAGTCATTCGACATTTTAATTCTTTCTGTCGACATATTTAAGTGTTAAAATCCACTCGTTTCGAACATGATATTCTGTACACCATTGAGAAATATGTGATAGAAATGTAAAAAATTGCAAATAAAACACATGGAAATAACGAGAAACTGTGCTAAAGCCTCTTAATTTGTGCTTGTTTTCAAAAACTATAAACTGTTTAACAAAATGCATGAAGCTCTATATGAAGGAAAGCTCCAAAATATTATGACTCTTGTTGGTTTTTTTCTCCTTTTCTCTGACTCATTGTATTACAAAACAAACAAATCAAAACAGTAGAAAACCTTATTTTTTCCTACCAGTAGATGTTAATGGACTTATGTTATTTGCTTTTATTTCAATATCAAATAAAATAGCACACCTTGGTTTATCAAACAGCAATAATATGTGATTCACAATAAGATGTAATATGTTTATCGAGGTTTAAAAACGTCAACGAAACGTCGACTAAAAATTCGATTAAGATCTCGAAATTTTGTCGACTAAAAGTCGATTAAACTCTCGACGAAATGTCAACTAATTAATCGTTTATTCATCCAACAGATGCCGACTTCGTTCCTTATTTGTCGTAGAACCTTAATAAGTCTTCGGCCATCTTGAAACATCCAATTGCCAGTTTGAGATGTCGGGATTTTGTTTGTTCCTCAGTCGGGATGTATTTTACATTTTTTATTATTACTTACGAAATCAAACAAGTTGTTTGTTCGTCGGTCATGAAATCAAACTTCATGTACGCACCGTGGAAATGGGATGTTCAATCCATGAAGAATGAAAGAATGCAGAAGAACGGTGACATGAAGTTAAACGATGAAGTTCTAAAGCATCAGGGGTTGAAAAGTATTTTCCTATCGCTTTTACAGTCCTCCTGCTATTGTTGCAAATAATTTGGTCAACCTGCTATTTTTGCAAATGTCTTTAGTCAACCTGCTATTTTCTCAAATCCCACTTTTAGCTTTTACCCCTTCTTGCATAATTGGGTTTAATCTCCTTTGAAGTTTACAAAACATTATGAATGCAAATCAAGGGACTTATTCCTTTCATAACAAATATTTTTCTATCTAAAAGCTCTCTTATGTTCTCACAAAGCTCTTACAAGTTTTTCCTCTTCTAAATCTATAAAAGAAAAGAAATAATCAAAGGTAAACATGAGTATTTCTCTAAGAAAATATATTTTAAATGAGAAGGTGAAGGTTTAATCTCAAGTTTTAAAGGTTTTTCTATTGATGATTTCATCAATTTATGATTGTAAAATATTTTGGCTTCTAAGCTCTTGGAATGGAGAGTGAAGCTTCCAAAATTTTTCCTCATTGATCCATTTTTGCATCTTCCATCTTTTGAGTTTTGGGTTGAGTTATGCATGCCTCCAATGGATCCTTGCAAGAAAACTCATGGAAAATAATCATCCAAAATATCATGTATAATATCAACATATTATGTGAATAATGAACAGAAGGATGTTTCATAGTCTTAAAAACATTGAATTTCACTCGTTCATCATTGAACCTCAAAATTAATTCTTCTTTTGAATATAAATCAATGTTCTTCCAATTAAGGGTTAAAAAAGATCACCTTAGAATGAGTGGAACTTTATAGTCTTCCTTCATATTTAGAACTGCAAAATCAATAGAAAAAAATGAAATTATCATTTTTAATATTTACATTCTTAACTACCCGTCTAGGATATTTGATTGATCTATCAAGTAATCAAAAAGAAATATTGGTATGTTTAACCAGTCTTGATCATGTAAAAATATAACATGATTTTGCTCTAATTTCTTAGTCAATTTCATGTGGTTATTACCTTAGTTGTTGGTTACCTTCCAGTTAGTCATAGCATTATTTTGTTGTTTTATTATAGTAATTATTGCTCTAGAAGTACCTGAACTTAAGTGGAAATGTATTAAATTTAAGAAGCCACTGATTAAAGACTAAAAGAAGGAAGAAAAGAATGGAAAACGAGAGCCACACCATGTTGTGACGTGAATCCACGCCTTGGCATGGTGAGGCAAAATTATTCTCTTCAATTAAAGATGGTTCACATAATGGCATGACTTTTCTCATGCCACATCATGGTGAGGGTTTCAAGCAAATGTTACTTTAAGTACATCGTGGCATGGATTTATTGTGGAGTGACATAATGGTACATTTTTAGCTCTTTTTCATCCATCACACTCTTGGACTTCAAGCTACATATAAATAGATGCTCGAGGGCTTAGAGAAGGAGATATGCATTCAAATAACAACAAAAGAACATTAGCATCGATAAAAGAAGGATAGCAGGGATCAACTCATGATTAAGGATCAAATTTGACACTAAATCTAAACCCTAGTTTTTTTATTGTTTCTTGTGGTTTATTTGTTATAAACATCATGGGTAGATATATCTTCTATTAGGGTTTCAATCATCCTTGTTATATGGAGATTGTTTGAGTACCTACTTCTTCGAGTGATTAAATTGAATGTCCATTTTCCTTGATTTTACTTTTTATTTGCGATTGTAATAAGAACACAAATGCACGAGGTCAAATTGGAGACGACCGAACTAAAGAGTTGGACTTGAAAGAGCAAAGATTGAAACTCAAAGTTCCAGTTCAACATCCAAAGATCCACGAAACAATGTCCATGATGTAATGACTAGACTTTGAGCTAAAGAGACTAACAAAGGTTTAAATAGCTCAATTCAAAAAGTCCAAGTCAAGGAGGTTGCCAAACTCGACAACTACAAGCCAAGTGTCGTAAAGATTCCTCAAGTTGTCAATTATAAACCACAATGAAGTCTTCTATAAATTTAGTAGTTACATTTTTAAATTAGAAGACTTAAAACAGCATAGGGTTTCCTAGGGTTTTTTAGGGTTTAGGGTTTCATCCAACTCTACCTCAAAAGCCCTAAATATTTTAATTATTTTAAGTCTTTTATTTGTCATAATTTCAATAGGATTTAATTTAGTATAGGCACCACAAGTTTTCTAGAATTTAAATATGGCCAAATTATATTAGTGTTAGGATTTTTATGTTTTTCAATTTTAGTTTAAGTATGTTAATGTTTAGTTACCAAATCCTTGTGGCATCAAACCACTTATTCTAGTCCAATTGTAGGACTTAAAGGGGCTCCTATTATTCCTATAAAAACCCCCCTAATGGCTAACTTTCATAATGAAGAAGTTTAATAAAAATTTTGTGAGTATTTTTCACAACTTAAGTTCTTATTCTTGAACTTAATTTTGAACTTATCAAGAGGTTAACCTTGTGACATTTTTGGACTTATAAACTCGCTAATTGATTCTAGTGAGTTATGGTGTCCTCTACCCAATAATTGGCCATATTATATGTTTGTTTATAACTTAGAGTATTAGATAGCCACTATTGTGCCTAACTTGTTAGTTTTAGCCAAACCATGCTTGTGGTTCCACTAGATCATGATCTTGTTCGATTCCTAATAAGTTCTGGACTTGTGGAACTTAGTTGTATTGGGAGGCCCTTGTTGGCCTTTAGGTGTGTGTCAAAATGCCTAGCTAATGATTGCTAGTTTTTGATAGTTTTGTCAAACTTAGAGATAGGCTAGTAAAATTTAACTCTAGAAAAAATAGTCCATGATTTAAAGGTAATAGTTTAGAGTAACTCATGAGATAGAAACCCACCTATAAAGTTTGAGTGGCTATATCTGATACTTGATTTTAAAGACCTTATAGTATGAGTGGCTACTTGATCTTAAAGACCTTCTAAACTAGATAAAAAAATTCAAGTAAATACCCTAAAAAGTCAATTAATTGGAATTTTTGTTAAATGACACTTAACTCACCACTTGTACAGTTGCAATCCCGTATACTTGTTGGTAGGTAGAGATTAGGTTAATTTTTTACACACCATCCCCCAATCCCAATTTTTAAGCACGCAAAAGGCATAAGATTAATGCAAATCTCTAAATCACATAAGACTTTATTAAAAGTTTAATAGCCAATAATATAGGGAATAGAACAGCTTCTCAAATTCCTCGATTTTGATGGCAATATATTTTTCAAGACTGTTGAGGATTCCTCAATTAAGCACAAGTCTCATAAGTCTTTATGTTTCCTTTTGTTAGCTAATTTTCATTGAATAATTTTGCATAACATGGCATTCATGCTAAAGCATCTGTAAGAGGAATGTTAATATGGGGTTTATAGAATATTTCAAGAAACTTTCTAAATAGAATATCTAATTGCCTTTGCTTAACCCTTTAAGAAAATGGAATAGAACTATTATCAATAAATTCGTCATTCTTACCTTTTTCTTTCTTTTCTTCTTTATAACCATTATTTGTTATTCCTTCATCTATCTCTACTAGATTTGGAGTTACTTCAATCATAGACTTTCCTACTATATTGGTATCAAGGTCATGGCTTAAAATTGTCTCCCTAGTCTTTCTTGAATTTCGTTCATCCAATTATTTGCCACTACTCAACGTGATAGCTTTTGTATCCCTAGGATTCTTTTCTGTATCACTCATTTTCTTGAAGAGAGATTAAAGTAGTGTTTTTCCCTATTTGGATTTATAAATTCTTAATACTAGACCCATGATTTTACATTCTAATCTCATTGCTAGTAACATTCTTAATAATCAAATTTTCAACGTTAGACCTTTCTCTCTTAATGATGACTAATTCCAAGCGGTCGCTTGACAACATTATTAAAATTATTATATGAGTTTACGTAATTCCTCCATCCAAAATTATAAATTGGAACATAAAAATTATTAGTACACTTTGGTTGATTTCATATAAAAATTCAAGGATTCATTAATAGAAAATTGAGAAATTTAAGCAAAACAATTACCCTCCTGATAATGCCTACTATTATGCCCTGCACTATAAATATCACAATTTATTTATCCTTAGATAGCTATAACATTGAGTAAGGAAAGAGTGTGATTCAAAGCTTGAAATTGCATTTAAAGTAATAAATTGATCTAATCATAAACATTGACAAGCTTCTTTGGTTGATTCAATCTTTTCATAAGCTATTGCTAATTGTTCGCCTCTATATCCTCTAAAAGATTCCAAACCTCTTTAGGTATTTTATTCATCAAGACTTCTCCAGATGCAGCATCAATTGCTAATCTTGTTTTTGCATTCAAACCACTGTAGAAGTTTGAATCTATAACTATACATGATGATGTTGCCTTGTATCTTTCTCATGCATCATATAAATTTTCAAATTCTATATGCACAAAATTTGTGATATCATTACACAATTTTGTAGTTTGAATATGAGGGAAAAAATTACTTAATAAAGCTTGAGCCATTTGGCCCATGATGCAATTGACCCATTCAACCATACTTTTGCTTTATCCTTCAAATATATAAAAGAGGAAAAAACCTTAGTCTAATTGCATCATCAATCCACCATTTTCTTTATATGTATCAAAAATTTCTAAAAAAGTATAATAAATGAATTAGGATTGTTTACTAGGAAACCATGAAATTGGATAGACTATTGAATAATTTGAATTATATCTGGTTAATTATGGGAGGGAGGGATGGTTGGTAATGGGAAGGGGTTGGTCAGTAAAAGGATGTAGATTCCTATACATAATTTTTAACTAAATATCAATGCAAAATAAAGAAACTCTATAGTAGCTAAAACGTAAAATAAATCTTGATAAAATAAAATTGATATAGAGTAATGAACACATGAAAAAATGTACAATTTATAATAAGTTCATCAACAACATATGATAGATTATATGGTGATAAATTTTGGATTGGCAAAAAATTTGTTAGACAAAGCTTAGTAAGCTACTTGTCATTTTACAATTGAATTTTATCTCTCCAGGATAACGTATCTTATATGACATATAAAAAGAGAAGAAAGTAAACTTGCGTTATCTTTAAGTTTTGGTGTGATACCCCATCCCAGATTAGAAAGTTACAAAAGAAGTAAACTATATGTTCCTGGATTGTGAATTACTAATAACTTTGCTTAAACATTTGTTAACAAGAATGAAATCTAAACGTTATTAGGTCAATCTACTAACGTAAACATTACAAATGTTATCAAAACAAATTTGGTCTAGGAACTAAGTGCTAAATGCTTGAGCAACCTCTAGAACCCCCGAGCAAGACTAAGTACTATGCATGGGAGCCATCTATAGAATCTTATTCTAGGCATGACTAGGTCAAAACAAAATGATCAGTTAGATCTTATGAGGACATAAAGGGCCTAATGAGAGAAGAATGTGATACTTCATCCCACATGGGAAATTTACTAAAGAAGTAAAGTATATATACTGAGGTTGTGAATTGTTAATAACTCATCTTAAGCTGTTTAAACTAGTAAGGACAAAGTCCAAAAGTTATTAAGCTAGTCTAGTGGCTTGGAGTGCTACAGTTGTTAACTTTCTCTTGGTAGCACTAATGACTTGTCTTCTTCAATTTCACCTTATATTGTACATAAAGATATAGTAAAAGAATTTTAACTCATTTGAGTTTTGCACCCTACTTAAGTTGGGTTGTTATGAGGTTTCCTTATTTAACTTATGCCAGGTTATACATGATACATGATTATGACTTTCATTTCTTAGGAAACTATGCATAAGTCTTTATTCATTGAAGTGATAGTTTCTTTACCAAACAAAGGATATCTTTAACATTGACAAAATATTGTTACTCTCTAATGTTAGGTGGAAAATTCTAGAACTATGTAGTTAGGTTCAAAATTGTATTTCAACTTCCAACATTAAAAAATTTCTGAAAATTTACTTTTGTGAAATAGATGTAAAGATTCATATCTCTAAAGTTTCATAAAATTACAACTATTGGATTTTAAGTTACAAATTCCTCAAAATTTCTATTTGACAACCCTATTATTGTAAGAGTAGTTCACTTTCGATACATATTTCTAGAAATTTATAAAACAAGATATAAAAATTTAATGTAGAGAGCTAACCATCATAAGCTTTAATATTATTAAATTTCAAAGTTTTGACTTTCTAAAAGTAAGTTATGATTTTTCTAACACAATATTTCAGAAATCACAGTCATGGGGATCTTTAAAATAAAAGATTTTTATTTCACAAAATACAAAGAAAAAGCTCACAAATTTTTTATTTTCATAATTTTAGTGCATAGGAAAAAAATTTGATCATTTTGTCATTAGTAAAAACATTTTATAAAAAAAATATACACTATACTATCTATAGATTTTGGAAATTATTGTCAATAGAAATTTGTAAAATCTGTTTCTTGTACGCTGTGTAAAAAAAAAAACACAATGCATAGATAATATTCTAAATTTTTATGATTTTTCAAGATCTATAGCATGACTTGTCAAATTATAGAATACAAGGCTTAACTAAATGAAAGGATTCAAAGATATTACGGAGACCAAGAAATCTTTTGACTCTAGGGTTTCAAAACCAACTTCAACTCTCTCCTTACCTCTTATTGCACTCTCTAACTAGTCAACCATTACTTCTCGCATCCTCCTCTCAATCCTTAAGTTATTCACAATCTTTCTTCTTATTTTGTACGCGGTAAAGGGTTGAGGGGTATCCTATTTATAGTTGTTGGTTAGAGGGGTAATCTTTATGATTTTCCAATCACTACAAGAAAAATTGCCTTTAGTGACGGAAAAAATGGTGACGAAAAAAATCTCATCACTAAATACCTCAATTAGTGACAAAAAATGTTGTTGTCACCAATTTTGCTTCCACTCCCCAATTTTAGTGACGAGTTATCAGAAGTCGTCACCATTTCGTCACTAAAGAGTATGGCGGGAAAGTCTCCTGCCACATTGCCACAATTGGTGATGAAAAATTAGTGACGAGAAACACTATCGTCACTAAAATCGTACAATTTATTCATTGGTGACAAAGATATTGTTGTCACTACTTTGGATGCCTTTTAGTGATGCTTTTTGTTGTCACTAATTTCGTATTATATATATATAACTTGTATTACTTATATATTACTTTCAATTAAATTTTAATTATATGGATATATGTGAAATATCATTAATTCAAATACAAAAATTTTTTTATTGTAATGTATCATAAAATTGAATTTTCTAGTTTAAAAATTTTTTAATTAAGAAAATAGTCACAATAAAAATGAAAATAGTTATAATCTTTTAACTCACATATATATAGTTTTAGTATATAATATTATTAAATATGGAGATATAAATATTTGTATTGGTGTGTAATAAAATTGAATATTATAAATTTTATAACAAAATTTGTATTTGGCCATATAATTTGGGATAAATTAAATAAAATGTTTTGGATTAAATTGATTGGGCCACAATTTATGTAATTATTGGACTTGTTTGGTTAAGGATAATGATTGGGCTATGTAATTTATTAATTGGGTTGAAACTTAACTTTTTAAATTTATGGCTCTTAATTTTTAATAATTGCATTAGGACACCCTAATATATATGAATTTACCTACATTATGTTACTTCAAGCATAGAGTATTTTTTTGGATACACTATAAATTAATTATAATTGGATTTATTTGGCTAAGAATAATGATTGGCCTCAGTATATTCTTTCTTATGCCAAACTTGCGTTACTTATATTATACCTCTTAATTTCTAATAATTATACTAGAACACCCTAACATTTTTGTTTGTCTATATAATTGTACTTTAATCACATAGTCTTTTTAGTATTACAATACACTATTGGTTAGTACTAGTTGGCTTTCTTTGGTTAAGAATAACAATTGGACTAAGTATATTCTTCATTGGGCTATGATTCATTAGCTTATTTATGTTGTGGTTCTTAATTTAAAATAATTATACTAGAACACCTTGAAATTTATGAATTTGCTCACATAAGTTTTGTTAGTATTAAAATACACTATTTATTAATGGTAATGAAAAATTTTGACATTTATTACAAACTATCTTTCTCTATAAGAAAATAAAAAATAAAAAATATATAGTTTCAAACTAGTTACAGTTACTAACGCAATATTATAACACAAGTAGTGGTTAATACATGTACATATATAATTAGACATACAATGTATAATAATAGTAGTAAATACTTATACATGTTATACTCCATTTGTCACTAAAAAGAGTTTAGTTTCACCAATGTACAACTTTTTATTTTTGGTCAACCAAATGGAGGTACAACTTATTTTATACAACTAATTTCCTCATTAAGGGTAATGTATATCAATACACCCTTTAATGTATTCTATTTCATTAGGTATTTTGAAAATTTTGTTGAAAAATCAATTTTGCCCTTTGAAACTGGACTCTCTTTTTTTTTTTTTTTTTTTTTTTGTGGACAGAGGGAGTACATATATATATATATATATATATATATATATATATATATATATATATATATATATATATATTTATAGTTAGGACTAAAATCTATAGTATAAGTAGTTAATACATATATATAGTAGTTATGAAGGTATAATAAAAGTAATTATTACGAAACACAAGTAGTTTAGAGCATATATACACATACTTTTAATATACATAATTTATTCACTTTCAACATGAAAATGTAAATATTATTTTTTTCTCTAAATTATTTTAAAAAATAATTTCACTTTAGCTATTTAATAACTAATTAGCATTTCAAAATTTAAAATTCAAAAATTCAAATCAAAATTTTACTAAGCCAATATAGCATTATAAAGTGAAAATTTGCTTATTGGTTTAAAAAATAAAGATTTTTTAATAATTAATACTTGAATAAAAAGTTTTAACCTAATAACTAATACTTGAATAAAAAGTTTAAATGGTTAAAAAATCAGAATGAGGGAAAATAAATTTGGTTAAGAGAGAAAAGCGGGATGTTAAAAAATAGGAAGCGCTTCATAACATTCTTTGTCCAAACTTTACTCTCCAAACACCATCTCTCCCAATATCCAAAACACATACTTCAAACCTCGGGTTCAAGCCAGAGGCCGTTTGTTTTTGCATTTTTACTGTTCCTGCAGGCGATTTTTTTTTTCCAGAAACGATAGTACTTTCATAGATTGAAAAATAGAAACTTTACAGATTTTAGCCCAAAAGGCTAAATGATCTCCTTGGTCAAAGTGTTTAGCCAAAGAGGAAAATGGAGTAATGGATTATGATGCCATTATCCCATTAGTTACAATGGAAAAGTAGCTTTTACATTATATCTACCCAAACTATGGGATGAAATAAAAGAACCTAACTAAAGGATTGCCAAAATATAGATGTTTTGAGCTATATTGTGCGGCCAACTTCAACTTAATGACTAAGCGCGAACAATATATCTTGAGCATCAGTTTCAATCCATATACACAACCTGTGTAGCTATTTCCTAAGAGAAATCTCAAAAGCCTTGTTAGTAAAAGGACCATTAGGATACTCACAAAATCATCATGCTATTCTTTATCATCTCGGAGTCATGGTCCCATATCCGGTCTTCAAATGAAGTTCAGATTTGCCAATAGTCCGCATAACCGAAAAAACCAACTAATAGCAGTCCATCCTTGAGTCTTGAACATTAGAACAATCCTTCCCACCGCATTAGAAGAAGAGACTACCTCTAACCAAGTTAGGAAAAATAGGTAGTCCCTAACTCATTTGTATCCTGCAGCCTATAACTTGACCATAATGTGGTAGGCACCATTTGTCATCTCTTCTTTCTTTAATTATTTACATCCCATTTTTTCCTTTTTTTTTCCTTCCTTTTTTCCTTTTTTTTCCTTTTCCACTCTTTTTGTTTTTCTCTATTTTTTTTCCCTTTATCGCCTTGTGTGACTTCAATTGATAACATGCTATGCAATACTGAACTCTCATCCCCAAAGAGCTCCAAGGAATTTTGTAGGAATGAGCTTGATGAACCTTCTACTAGCCTAACCTTTATAGTTTCCTGACTATTTCCTCATCTTTGTTTCCCTTTTTTATCTCCTTTTTTTTTTTTCCCCTCCTTGTTCCTGCTTTTTTCTCTCTTTCAATTTTTTCCCCCTCTTGTTACCCCTTTTGAAGGATGGAGTCACCCCCCAAAGAGCTCCAAGGAATTTTGTAGAAATGAGCTTCAGTGAACCTTCTACTAGCCTAACCTTTATGGTTTCCTATCTATTTCCTCATCTTTAATTCCCCTTTTTCTCTCCTTTGTTTTCCTATTTTCCTTTATAGTTTCCTTTTGTTTCTCCATTTTTTCCCCTTGTTTTTTGTTTCTCTTTTTTTCCTCTTTTTTTCCACTGTTTTTTTTATATTTTTTTCCACTTTTTTTTTTCTCCTTTTTTTTTCTTTATATTTTCCTTTTGTTTCTCCATTTTTTCCCTTGTTTTTCCTCTCTCTTTTTTCTCTTTTTTCTCTTTTTTTTTTCCTTTGTTTTTTGTTTTGTTTTTTTGTTTTTTTTTTCCTCTTTTTTCCACTTTTTTTTTCCACTTCTTTTTTTTTTTTTCTTTTCTCCTTTTTTCCTTACCTTTCATCTTAGCTTGGTCCTGGGATGCTTCTTTTCTTGGTCCTGTGGTACTCTCTATAAGCAAAAAGGAAATGGTGTTCGTCGGCCCCCTGAATTTCTTCAAGGCACATCCTCCACTACCACCCTTAATGTTCAGCTTATAACAGCAAGCTTATTAGTTGAATACTAGTCAAAATTGAAACACTTATATAACTTAGTTCATCCCCCAAAAATACCCGTAGCATGCAGCGAAAAGATTGCTTTAGTTTTCAGTGAATCTTTTTATCGAACAGGTTGCATGCATTCAGGCAACAGCTTAAGATCACAACAAACATACTGTATTATTAACCCAAATTTCAGCAATATAATCACAACGCCAACCAGAGAAACAAAATGATTTATAGATCCAACATTCCACTCATAACCCGTCTATTCACCCAAAGACTTAGGGAGTTCGGATACATACCGAATTTGGAGTTTTCTTGAGAGTTGTATTCTCATTACACGAATTTGATGAAATTCTGCTTGGAGTACAAGAAAACAGAATCGATTACGGGTTGGAGAGATTCAAACTAGGGATGTCCATATTTTCCTTTTCGCCACGAGAAGAAAATGGGTATTGATGAAATTAGTAGTCCTCATGACCTCATAATCTATTGACCCAATTAAAGAAAAGTCAAAAACTCGGACCGGAATTGAAATAAAGAAAAGAGCACTCTGAAATGAAAGCAAATAAGCAGTACTACCTCACGAGTGAAACATGTAGCGGAGGAAAAATCGGTAACTTCTTTGGTGTGGGAGAAATCTAAAGTGAATAAATTACTGGACTTCCAACCAGATTAGTAAGAGGGCTCACCCTCACGGTCTCCTTGTGGTTAATGGACCCAACTTAAACTAAGTAGCAAGCAAACACATAGTTTCAACAATGAAGTCCTAATTATATACTAGCCCAAATAGAGATGATAGAGCCAACATCCTTCAAGCAAATATATAATTAAGATAGCAATAATGAATGGTTCAAAGAACATGAGTTCTTCTCCAAGAGTCTCTTGATATTCCGTCCATTCGAGCGAAGGCTTTGTTTACCACTTCAAGTCTTGTATGGATTTTCCTTCAAATAACCATAGGTTACGTGTTTTCCATAACATCCAGAGCATGTATATGGAAAGAGTAATCCTATCATTATTAATGAAGTGGTTTCTTAGTGAACTTACTGATTCCCACCAGTGTCTGAAAATTAACTGATCTTGCCTCAAACCTTCCCATTGAATCGGGGAGAGTCTCCAAACCATTGCTGCTCTCTCACACGTAAAAAGGGCGTGCTCTAAAGTTTCCTCCTTCATACCACAGCAACCACAAATATTATCTTGCAAAATTTTTCTCTTACACAGTTCTGTTTTTGTTGGCAATATTCCTTGGCAGCGTCTCCAAATAAAATGTTTCAGTTTTGCTTTGACTGGAAGCTTCCACAGTCTTTTCCACATTTGGTTAGATGTAGCCAAACTGGAACTACTTGTAGCTACATTCACATTTAGTTTGGCTCGATGTTGCTCCATTGCCATTTGATATCTTTGATTGCACTGTACTTTCCTTTCTTTGTTATGGTGCCAAATTAACTTGTCGGACCGCCTCTTTGTCTAGTGGAATTTTAGAAATAGCAAGCTGCGTCCTCTGGTTGGAAAAGTTGGTTAAGCACTTTTGATTCCACTTCTTCCTCCTCAATCATTAATTGGTGGCACCAAAGTGTGGACTCATTCATCCGCTTTTTGGCAATGGTCTCAAGTTTGTTCTATGAGCTAGCCATGGTGACTCCCAAATTTGGATTTCCTTTCCATTTCCCACTTTATATCTCATTCCCATATCTAGTACATGCTTTGCTCCCATCCAACATCTCCATAGCCAAGATGAGTTGGTGTGGACTTTTGCTTGCATGATTGTGCCTTGGGGATAATATCTCGCTTTCATTACACGGCTTAGTAGCAAATTAGGCGACTGAATTAATCGCCATAATTGTTTAGCTAATAAAGCTTCATTGAACACTTGTATATTCTGAAATCCAAGTCCACCCTGCTCCTTTGGCAATGTTAGCTTTGACCAGTTTTTCCAATGTATTTTGTGTCCATTGGTTGTGTTAGATCCCCACCAGAATTTTGCCATTACCCTGCTCAGTTCTTTGCATATGCCAACTGGTAATTTAAAACAAGACATAACATAAATAGGTAAGGAATTAAGAACTGATTTCATTAGTATTTCTTTACCTGCCTGACTCAAGAAGTGAGATTTCCAATTACCTATTCTGTTCTTAGCCGCTTCAATGACATATGCAAAAACTTCCTTGATCCCATTTAAAACTTGCACAATAGCCCTTTTCTCTTGACTTGCTATATGTCTACTGAATATAATCGAGGATTTGGTCAAATTAACTTGCTGCCCCGAAGCTTCACAGTAGGCATCTATAATTTTCCGAATTTGCCTAGCTTGCCTTTCTGTGGCTTCACCAAATAATAAAGAATCATCTGCAAAAAAGAGATGAGTGAGAAGGGGGCCATTACGGCACAATTTCAAGCCACTGTATGTACCCTCCTGAACAGCCTTTCTAATTAAAAATGAAAACACTTCAGAAATGATGATGAATAGGTAGGAGGACAGTGGGTCTCCTTGTCTAATACCCCTTGTTGGTTTCACGTTCCTGCAGGCGATTTACAGTGCGAAAACAGTGCGAAAATTTTACTGTGCCATGAACAGTATTTACTATTCATTGCACAGCAAAATTTTCAAAATTTTAACGTTCATGAACAGTATTTACTGTTCATGAACAATTTTTTTTTTTTTTTAGGTTCTACAGTCTCTTCATACGGTTGTAGCTGCGCTGTCTGACTATTTAAGCTTGTGGCAGTGGTTGGGTGGCGCCGCTATTCCATGTATGCAGGTTGGATTCCACACTACGGCTTGAGGTGATAGTTAGAGATTTAGTTCTAGTTTCTGTACTCATGGCCATTGGTAGTGGGCCACGTGAGATATGTAGAATCACGTTTGTATAGTATTAGTGACCCGATATAGCATTTTTTTCGGGCTTTTGTACTTTTGTACTTGCCGTCTTGTGCGGCCTTCTTCCCGTCTTGTGCGGGCTTTTCCCGTTTCGTGCGGGCTTTTGCCCCTTTGTGGGCTCCTTTGTCTTTGTGGGTTCGGTTAGATACCAACTCCATAAAGCTCAATTAGCCCTTGTGGCTATGTTTCTTAGCCATTAGTGCCACTATGTTAATATACTATCGTTTTTTCGAAAAAAAAAAAACACCATCTCTCCCAACTCATTTTACACAAAATACATTTTGAAACTTGTGAAACGTTAATACTTCTTTCTCAATCGACCGGCAGTCACCCTCCCATTTTTGCCCTTTCCTGAATTTCCCTCATCGGCTAACTCTTTGCCGCCTCCATCTCACCAACCCAATCTTCACCGCCTCTCTCTCTTTGATAGCTTCATCCGCTGCCCAAGCTTCTTCGTTCTCATTGCATCATCATTTGCTGTAGCTCTCTCACCGCTCAATGCTCCACCATAGAGCTCTTCTCACAGCTCTAATCTGATTGTCGTTGACAAAACGCTGGTCCGTCGCATCTACACTACTGATTTGAGCTCGAAGCTGAAGATCCATCGCTCCGGTTAAATTTGGCCACAACTCCGATCTGCTATGGCAAATGCTAAATTTGGAAGTTCATTTCAATTCCAATTATTTTTTTCCTTTGTTTTTGGTTCTTTTCTTTTCTTTCTTTTTTCTCTCCATGCTCCACCTCGTTGCTGAGCCTTCCGTAGACAAGCAAATCCACCAAGCCACTGCCGTCACTTTTGAGAATCACCTCAAGTCCCGCTAGGCGCTGTCTCTTCCTGCCAACTCCGACAATACCCCACTTCTCATGACCATTCCGAACCTTGAGAAAGAATAGATCAAGGCCCTGATTGTTTCCTTGATGGTTAATTCCAGCCCTAGGATTCAATCCCAGCTTAGGAAAGCTCTTTTCCTGATCGGTAAGCATAATTTTTCTAAAGCTTGGCCTACTCTATTGCTTGAGCTTGTGGCCAGCCTTGATAGCTTAAGTCAAGAAAATGATTATAAGAGGAGTTGAGAAAATAGCAGCTCCACCAAAGACATTTGCAAATATAGTAGGTTGACCAAATCATTTACAACAAATAACAGGTTGACCGTTTAGGCGACGGGAAAATACCAAAAAAACCCCTGATGCTTATGAACTTCATCGTTTAACTTCATTTCACCTTTCTTCTGCATTCTTTCATTCTTCATGGATTGAACATCTCATTTTCATGGTGCGTACATGAAATCAAACAACCAGTTTGAATGTCTCATACTGGTTATTTCGTAGGTAATAATTAAAAATGTAAACTACATCCCGACCGACGAAGAAACCAAATCCACTTGTCTCAAACTGGGAATTGGATGTTTGAAGATGGCCGAAGAGTTATTAAGGTTCTGCAGACAATTAAGGATCGAAGACGGCATGTGTTGGATGAATAAACGAATTTATTCGAGAATTTAATCGATGCTTGGTCGATGGTTTAATCGACATTTTAGTCTATTATTCGAGACTTTAATCGAGTATTTAGTCGACGTTTAGTCGATGTTTAATATCAACGTTTTAGTCCATGTTTCGTCGATATAAAAAATTACGAAATTATTATTTGAAACCCGCACCCACTCGTATTCGTATTCTCTCGACTGATCGTTCTCCCACCATCACTTACGTCGCCGAAGAACACGGAAGTAACATTTTTCAACCGATTATCATTCTCTGATCTTGATAACCCATTTACATCCACCATTTACACCATATTCAAGCATTGCAATTCAAATGGCACGTACGCGAGGTGGGCGTCCGGCAGCTGGCGCAATGAAGTAGACATCAGAGAAGCCGACTAAGGATAAAAAGAAGGTTAGTTCACATGTTGCTTCATGTTTGTTACGTTTAGAAATCATAGTGCTTGGTTACTCATTTTTGTGTATTTGCCGCGCATTTCGTTTAGAAGCTGTTATAGTTGTTAGGGTTTTGCACATGTTTAAACCCTTTCATACCATTGAAATACTATTTTTTTATAACCTTAAACACACAAAAACTGTCGACAAAACACTCGAGAACCATGTTAATGATTAACACTTGGGCGAGAACAAGTGTCGACTGAATGCCCAAAATCCCTCGACCAAGTCTCGAACAAATGTGTCAATTGTATGCCGATTAAATATGTCTCGATCAAGTGTCGATCAAAGAGTCGAGACAAAGCATCGATCAAAGAGTCGATAAAAATCCTTGAGCAAGTATCGATTCAATCTATCTCTCTTTGCTTTGTAATGTGCGATATTTTTTCTAAACTTTCATTTGGTTAATTTCACACCATTGTTTGATCTTATATTATTTATATCACACAAACAAACCAACACTAGAACGGTGATGCAACAAATCTAAGTGTATAATTGTATTTAGTTTATGAATGGCCTTCAAATAAATTGATTATAAATAACAACTTCTTACAATTAATCTTCCCGAGGTGTTGACAGAAATCATAAAGTTAATATGTCCCAATTTTCCATATCAAACAAGTATATAATCCGTATTATGTTTCCCAAAACTTGTAAAATTTATAGTTTGCCAAATTACAGTGAATGCATATATTACATGTTTCATAGTAGTCGTGTGCAATAATTTTACATATTTGACATTGTTATGTGTAGGGACATTTGAAGGCGCAAATCGTCGTTCAGGGAGAGTTTTTCAACGCTCAGGTTTCGCAATACTGCTATTATGAAGCCAATATGAAGATGATCCGGTCGAAATTGACAGAGACGCAAAAGGAAATACTTCGAAGAGAGAGTTGTCTTGCTGAAATTGCTCTTGCCCACGAGCATACATTCTGGTGCAAACAGATCATACATTCCCTGTTGTTGAGGCAACTCAAACCCGACGAGAAATCCAAGCGGGAAAATAGCATATACTTCAACGTTGCGGGGAAGAAGGTGAAATTTGGCAAGAGGGAGTTTGCCATAATCACGGGCCTGAAGATGGGCGATTTTGATAGTGCATATGCCAAATACCGCGCACCTAATGGTCCTCCATCAATATTGAAGTTCATTAAACACCTTGGTTCGACGGAGGAAGCTACATACGATGAAGTGATGAAGGCCTACGATCGGATAAACTCAAGTTATTCAGACATTGATGTCGTGAGCCTGACACTATTACTTCTTTACATATCATTCAACGTCATGGCAAAGAGAACTAGAATTGAAGACAAGCTCCTTCATTTGGCCTGTGATTGGAAGAGCTTTGATGAAATCCCGTGGGGTGAACTGTCCTACAGGACGACAGTCGATAGTGCTAGAAAGAGCATGATTAATGCCTTGAAACAAACAACTCACCCTGGAAACAGGACATACACTCTTAGGGGATTCCCAGTGGCATTTGGGGTAAAATTACGATTCACTTGTGTTTTAAGTTCTATAACTACATGCGTAATATTGACTACGTTGATCCTAATATTCCCTCTTTCTCAGGTGTTCGCATATGAGATAATGCCACATCTTGAGCGTTTGAGCATGGTGCAAAGTGTCGAATCCTCTGGGGACAAGCCGAGGATGTTTAGATGGAAAGGCATGAGTTATCAACGGAGAGAACAAGAGAGGAAGCAGGTGTGGGGAAAACGAACATCCGATGGCGAGGTATGACATCACACAATGTTCATGATTTGTATACTTCTTTACATAATGTAACTTTCTTCATGCACCAAAATTTATGTTCCCGTTCATGCAGAAGGTGAAAATAACCCGAATGAAGCCTACTCCAGAAGAACGAGAAAAATTCTTGCAATGGGAACAAGAGGCAGAGGAGGCAGAGGGGGAAGATGCGGAGTTGGGGGGAGAGAATGCCGATTCTACTGATTTTTATGTGTCCTACAGGAAGAGGAGTAGAGAAGAAGACATTGATTCCTGTGAAAAGCGGCAGAAAGTCCGCCATGAGGTCGAGGCTGAAGCAGATTGACCAAATGATATCATCCAGTAGCTACTTGAACGGCAAAGCAAGACCGAGGAAGAATTGTCTAAGTGTCAAGATGAGTTGAAGCTTCTAAAGTCTCAGACGGATGATACAGTGAAGACCCTTAAAGAGGACCTCGATGTCATGATGGCTAAGGTGTACATGTTGGAAGAATATGTGCACATTCTTATGTCGCGTAATGCAATGCGACGACCGTCCCCTGAATCCAGCCCCTTGCAAGGCACTTCCCCAAGCTACAGCCTTGATATAAATAAAATTCCAGGGGCCCAGGGCATTACTACAGCCGAAGAGGGTTCAACTGCTGCCGATGACAACAAAGTCATTCAAGAAGGGTCTAGGTCGATCGACATGTTTGACGAAGGGACTAGGGCAGACATAGGCCTTCAAGAACAGACTGGGCCGGTCAGTGATGAACAGGATACGCCAGGAGAGACCTTAGGGCCGGTCCAGGAGGGGCAAGTAGAGCAAAGGTCTAAGGAAGAGTCAGCTGTGTTGGAGATTGTCCATCAGCTCAGTATCGAACACAGAACTCCTTCGCCCAATGTCCCCGTACCTGCAGAGAGTGCTCCACCACCTCCAATGAAGGAAAGAGGTACCAAATCCCCAGTGGAGGAAGCGGTGGGGCAAAATCTAGGCCCGACTCTTGGCTTCGCATCGGAGGTGAGTTTTAGTCTAGCATCTTTGCTTCCAACGGAAGCACAGGATAACGCAATGAAGGAGTAGATGCGGCACAGACCAACACTCTATTTGTGGACGCGAATAGGGATTTCTTTGGACTCCGATTTGCTAAAGACTAAGTGGACAAAAGGATATTGGCTCAATGATCTAGTAAGGCTGGGTTTTTCTTTCTACGTAATATTAAAACCCTTATTAGTGATGCTTATCTCCCTGACTTGAACCTTTTTCGTTGAAGCAAATTGATTTGTATACCTCAATGCTACGCAAACGGATCATTAACATGGGCTGCAAGGATTTGTCCATTATGGAGTCTACCTTCAATGTAAGTTTGTTAACATAAATAACCCAAAGTATTTTATAATCGTATTTAATGCGATGCGTATTCCTGTTTGTGTTAGACTGGCTTGAAGATGATTCATAATGACAAGAGGGATGCAAACGTGGATGACATGGCGCTGAAGCAGTTCGTCGGTGATGGTTCGTTTGCACACGACCTTACGAACTTGGACTTCGTCTTATTCCCATGTCACGTAGATGGCAACCACTGGATGCTTGTGAAGATGGCTATAAATGCGCAGAAATTTTGTGTTTACAACCATCGCCCCAGGGCACAGTTGTGGTGGCGAAGTTAGATGATCTCACTACAACAATGCCCAAGATAATCAAGGCGTGCGGTTTTAACACATGCTATCGCAAACAACATCCAGTTGGGGATACATAGGAAGTTGTGGTCGAGCACATCGAGGAGCACCAAGAACCGACGCTAGTATCTCTTTCTTTTTCTTTTAGGCATGTTTGATCACATAGAATGTAATATTTGCATAAATTTGTGTTCCATCGTGCTTGCAGTAGCGGCGACTGTGGTATTTACGTACTGAAGTGGGCAGAATGCATAATCCATGGCCTCCCGCTAAATACCATTGCACTGACGAACGCTACTGCTCTGTGCAAACAGATGGCGTATGCACTTTACATCCACGCACTTGAGGAGGATAAATTCCAACCAGAGCAGGGGAAGAAAGGTAGAAAGGAACAAAAGAAAACGGGGAAGGAGAGCATCAGGCAGAAGGGAAAGAAAGCAAGAACGGAAGCATAGGTTGAGAAGGGGAGCCAAATAATTTAGGAATCATTCGTTGCACAAAATTTAGCTAGGAATTTTTCATTGCTCATAATTTAGAACATTTAGTGTAATGTTGTAACTTCGTTAATGTCCATTATGTGAATGTGAAATTACTTTCTCTTTGCTTCGTCATTTGAAACAATATTAACAAAAAACGTATGTACAAAATTCCTATTCAGTTATAAATCTATAGATTTATATCATTATTATAACTTATCCTTATTAATAATTATTATGTGCATGAACCCCCATTGAAAGATAAAAAAATGTGCTATATTTAATGACAACACGAAAAAAATGTGCGGCTTGATAAAGATGTGAAAGAGTTCATATTTAGACCATCCCATTTTGACTAAAAATTAATCTTTCTTTTACAAGAAAGTATATTTTATTCCACATCGAATTTTTGTATGTAGATGAGATAATTGGTACTTTTATTTTATTTTTAAAGTGAGAAAGAAAATGGACATTAATACACGTGGTAAGATGTGAAAGAAGAGATACGGTTTTCTTTTTGTATATATGTATAATCATTTGCACAAACAAAAATGTTGGATTTGAAGCTCGGTTTTCTTTTAGTCGACATTTCTTCGAGGGTGTAATCGAGACCTTAATCGATATTTAGTCGATATTTAGTCGATCTTTAATTGACATTTAGTCGATATTTAGTCGACATTTACTCGACATTTACGCTAGGGAGCGACACTCTCGACTTATTCGTGCACAGAACGATGTTAGCGCGCGGCAAGCGCGGGAAATGAATTTTTCAACAATCTCTAGTACAAAAAAAACAGAGCCTATGGAGTGAGAAACGATTAGGAAACATTCTGTACTCAATCGACCTAACTATACAATTCAGACGCGCATTGTGGCCATCCTGCGCACCGAGCCGATCTTCCCTCCAGACAATCGGTAAGTATCAAGTACACTCCTCAATGACTCCCTAATATGATTTGTCATTCCCTGATTTGTCATTCCCTTGGATGATTAAAATTGCCAACGGGATTTTTTCTTCTATGCATTTTTCCATTATTGGCGCCTTAACTGATTATAAAATTAACTGATTATATTTCCAGTACGGAATGGCGCACAATGATAAATGGGTTGTTCATGTGCTTCTCAGTGGAGAATGGAGTGTTGACCCCACCATGAATGAACATAGATTCGTGGACTATAAGAGGATTGAAACCATTTTGTTAAAGGAAGACTCCAACTTCTTGGAAATGATGAATCAAATCATAGGCATAATGGATTTAGGTTCGGAGATCACACCAAAACTGGTGATCGAATACCTACCAAAGTACCTATCCAAGATATCGGTTTGCCTACAAAAAATGATCACCACGTCCAATTTTTTTGAATGAGATTATTAAGCGGGGTGATGCAAGGATACCATTATGTGTCACCGTTCGAGATGGTGGACATACGGAAGATGAATTCGGTGCTAGCAACTCGCCAATAAATCGTTGCAGCTCTGATTGTCCGGCCCAGACGGACGATGTCATACATACAAGACTAATCGATGACAACATCCTTTGCATACTGGATGAAGATCCTCACGTCCGTGATGAGGAGGATGATCGCGATGAGGAAATGTTTATCTCGGAGGATGAACAAAGAGTTCCCGTGGGAACAAGACAGAAGGAAACAAACAGGATCGTCTCAAGAAAATTGCCGAGCATTACCGCGACGCAGTCATCACATGCGGATTGTGGTACGTCTTCTGATAGATTAGCTGCGGTGGTTGATGTTGCAGTGAAAGATGTGTTTGAAACTAGGCGGCATTTGTTCATGAGAATGTCCATGTTGGCCGTGAAGCATTTTTTCCAGTGGAAGGTTGTTAGGGCTAATAGGCAGTTCTGGTACCTGAGGTGTAAGGACAAAAATTGCAAGTGGATGTTGAATGCAGCTGCCATTGGGAATTCTTCAGCCTGGAAGATCACAAAATATGCTAACAACCATATATGCCAATCATCATTGGTCCAAAGTGATCATAAGCACGCCAGCCGAGATGTACTTGGCTCATGGATCAAATGTAAGTACACAGATGTATGTCGGCTGTATAGGTCGAAGGAAATTATTTCAGATATTCGGTCGGAGTTGGGTGTTAACATAACATACAATAAGGCGTGGCGCGCAAGGGAAGCTATTTTGGAGGAAGTTCGAGGAAGTTTTGAGGATTCGTATCAGATACTTCCATCTTATTTGCATGTGATGAATGAGTTGAACTCGGGAACTGTTATTGAAGTATGTCGAGAAGAAGGTGGGAGCTTGAAGTATTTATTTTTCGCATTTGGTGCATCGATTCGTGGATTCCAACGGCACATTCGGCCAGTTATTGCCGTTGATGCTTGCTTCTTGAAGGGAAAATATCCCGGTTCATTACTTGTTGCAACTAGCATAGATAGTAACAACCAAGTATATCCTGTGGGTTGGGGAATAGTT
Organism: Gynochthodes officinalis; assembly: GCA_020080225.1. Lineage (NCBI taxonomy): Eukaryota > Viridiplantae > Streptophyta > Magnoliopsida > Gentianales > Rubiaceae > Gynochthodes > Gynochthodes officinalis. The sequence goes on from CM034622.1 coordinate 7,710,165, forward strand.
GATTCAGAGAATGACGCATCGTGGGAGTGGTTTCTCGAGAGGTTAAAGATCGCAATTGACTCCGATATGGATGGGTTGGTATTTGTATCTGACCGACATAAGAGCATCGCCAAAGGTATTGCCATTGTTTTCCCTAATTCTTTCCATGGAGTGTGTATTTATCATCTAAGCAACAACCTCAAATCCAAATTCAAACAAGAAGGCCTGATCCCATTCTACTTTAAGGCTGCAAAGGCTTACACTATTGCTGAATTCAATGAGTTGTTTGGAATTATTTCACTACAAAATCCACGGGTTGGCGAGTATTTAAGAGAGGTGGGGGTTGAACGTTGGTCAATGGCACATTCTAGTGGGAGACGCTATACAATAATGACATCCAACATTGCAGAACGTCTGAATGCATTGTTGAAATATGCCCGCGAATTACCTATTCATTCCTTGGTGGACTACATCCGTAACACACTCCAAAGATGGTTTCACGATAGGCGTACAGCTGCCTGCGAAATCAACACAATGACCACCCCATACTGTGAAGAGTTAATACGATCGAGGATGAGAGAAGCACAATCCTATGTTGTTGATCCGGTCGATATGAATAGATGGTGTGTATGGGATATTGCAAACCGTACAGCTACAGTGGATTTGCTTGAAAAGACATGCACGTGTCGAGTGTTTGATATGGATCAACTCCCATGTGTGCATGCACTAGCTATAGCTCGACGCCGTCAAATTGACCATTACACCTTATGCTCGCCAGTTTATCATACCGCTGCAATTATAAGCGCTTATGCGGAACTTATTATGCCCGTTGGTGATCCTAAGGATTGGATTATGCCAGAAGAAATTTTATCCATTCAACTATCACCCCCAGAACCAAGGGCTAACAGTGGTCGGCCCAAAAAAAAGAGAATTCCTTCAACCGGTGAGAAAAAAATTGAAAATAACTGTGGTCGTTGTGGACAGCGCGGACACAACCGACAAACTTGCACAAATTAATTAGTTTGTAGGGACAAAAATTGTTGACACTATCTTGTTTGATGTAATGAATAGTTACAATTCATTATCCGTATTATGTTTCATCAATAAAACACATACTCATTCGACATTTCAGTACTTTCTGTCGATATATTTAAGTGTTAAAATCCGCTCGTTTCGAACATGATATTCTGTACACCATCGAGAAATATGTGATAGAAATGTTAAAAAATGAAAAACAAAACACATGGAACTAACGAGAAACTGTGCTAAAGCCTCTAAATTTGTACTTGTTTTAAAAAACTATAAACTGTTTAACAAAATGCATGAAGCTCTATATGAAGAAAAGCTCCAAAATATTATGACTCTTGTTGGTTTTTTCCTCCTTTTCTCTGACTCATTGTATTACAAAACACACAAATCAAAACAGTAGAAAACCTTATTTTTTCATACCAATAGATGCTGATTGACTTATATTAGTTTCTTTTATTTCAATATCAAATAAAATGGCACACCTCGATTTTTCAAACAGCAATAAGATGTGATTCACAATAAGATGTAATATGTTCATCGATGTTTAAAATGTCGACGAAATGTCGAATAAAGCATCGACAAAATATCGACTGAAACCTCGATTAAAACCTCGATATTTTGTCGCCTAAAAGTCGATTAAACTCTCGACGAAACGTCGACTAATTAATCGTTTATTCGTCCAACAGATGCCGACTTCGTTCCTTATTTGTCGTAGAACCTTAATAAGTCTTCGGCCATCTTCAAATATCCAATTGCCAGTTTGAGACGTCGGGATTTTGTTTGTTCTTCAGTCGGGATGTATTTTACATTTTTTATTATTACTTATTAAATCAAACAAGTTGTTTGTTCGTCGGTCATGAAATTAAACTTCATGTACGCACCGTGGAAATGGGATGATCAATCCATGAAGAATGAAAGAATGCAGAAGAACGGTGACATGAAGTTAAATGATGAAGTTCTAAAGCATCAGGGGTTGAAAGGTATTTTCCCGTCGCTTTTACGGTCCTCCTGCTATTGTTGCAAATGATGTGGTCAACCTGCTATTTTTGCAAATGTCTTTGGTCAACCTGCTATTTTCTCAAATCTCACATGATTATATGTCAGTTAATGGGGTTTTAGCTACTATTAATTCTCTGTTTAAGAAATTCCGTTATCAATATAAGACCAAATATTTTCTTCTGGATTTGAAGCATTGTCTTGATAACTTTGCCAAGCCGTTTCTAGTCAAAGGACGGCCAGCAAAGGGTCCTTTCTGTTTTCATAATCTCATTGGATTTTACTTCTTTTTTTGAGTCAAATGCCTTTTGTTTTTTTTTTCCCTTTCTTAACTCTAGTTTCAAAATCTAAACTACTACTGATTTCCTAGTCAACTTAGTACTCTTGTTTATGATACAATTTTATCATAATTATGTAATTAGATATCATTCTTATTATTTTATTTAAATTAACTATTATTCAGCTATTCTACTAGTTTGGGACATTATAGTCAATATCAGAAGTAACCTAACCTAAGAACTAAGTACTACATATGAGAATTACATCTAGAACATGCAACCAAGAACAAGTGCTATATACAATAGCCATCTCTAGAATCTCATTCTAAGCAAACTTGCCAAAAAAAAAAGTAATGGATTGATTCTTTCAAGAACATGAATTCCCAAAAGGGTTGGAATGTGATACCTCATCTTGCATTGAAAAGTTATGAAAGAAATGTATATAAGCTCTTTGATTGTGTACTACTAATAAGTTAAAGTATTTTGGGCTAACAAGGACAAAGTGTAAAATTTATTATACCAGTTTATTAGTTTAAGGCATTATTTTGGGATTCTTTAACCTATTATAAAGTGTACGATCTAGAGTACTTTAAAGTGTAGGATTCATATTAAGAAAAAAATCCTACTCAAAATGGAGATCCTTCCAATGTCAATAAAAGAAAGTGACACTACTAATGAACTTAAAAGAGGTCAAAAACTAAATAAAAATAATTTATTTTCTCATTTCATATTTTCATGTTATTTTTTTCCTTGTTTAATGTAATTGGAATTCTCTAGTTAATAAAAAAAAAATCACATGTGAATGACATTACAGAAGGGTTAACTATTTTTAAGTAAATTCGGTTTTTTTTTTCCCAGACTAAATCAGGTCTTCATGGTGGCTTTTGAATTGGGAGACTCTTCTAAGTTTTTTCACTTGGGTTTGATAGATAGACATAAGTTTTGGTCATGGTTAAATTCTTGCATAAACTAATAATTAGGTAGGGTTTGACGAGGTGAACCATAAGAATATTCTTCATCTATAGGCAATAAACTTTTGATAGATAAGGGTTTGTGAATGCTAGCCATTGTTGGAAGATTTAATGGAGAATGATTATAGAATGATCAAAGCAAAAAAAAAAAAATTTCTAGTGGTGAAAAAAATTTAGTGACTTTTGGATAACTTTCTTTTGTCTACTTAGCAAAAATTTAGTGACTTTTGGAATTCAAATTGATTGATGGAACAAGTGTCATTGAAAATCAACTAAATGCGAGAAATTATTCAACCGTCAATGCTTTGTCTCTTAAATTAGTACTTATTGTTATCAATTTAATGCCTTGTCTTTTGAATTAGTACATATTGGGAGATAGGGTAAATGTATCAATTCTCAATTTAGATGCACTAGATTAAGAACTTAGGGGCAAGTTGATATGTGATAAAATTAATATATGTTAAGGTTATATTTATCTCTATAAGAATATATATCTTGATTGCAAGCAAAATTCTATAAAAATTGTACTTTAGACACTGATGATATAAGGGTTGACCTTGCCAAATTCCCAACACAATCCTTTATGCAAACTTGTCTATTAGTATCTAAAATAGGAGGTTGAATCCCCATATATGACTCTGATGTTTCGGTTAGAATTAACAGATGTGTATAATCTTCTATAATCAAAATGTTATCTTTTACACAACCTTCTTGCCATATATTCATAGTTGTTTTTAGTCATTGTTTCCTATTTAGAGTCAAATAATAGACCACTTGTCGAACACTTATACATAGATAAGCAACTCAATATAGTATTTATTTACTATAGATTCTATACTGTCTATTGCTACATAAACTAGTTGCCCTACTTTTCAAATTGTAGCCAAGGTTAACGACTTCAAATAGATATCCAAATTGAAAACTTAGATACAATCCAAGTACAATTTACTATATCTCTTTTACACCTTCCAATGATAGTTGTCAAATCAATCACATTGCCCCTTTCAAATTTTGAAAAGCAACTTTTATGAAAACTATGTGATAAACCTAATTGCATAGTGTAGCTTGAGTATTGTTCATTTCACTCAATCATTTCACCCTTCAAAATTTCTAACATTCAAACCTTTCAAGATTTTACCAAAACTCCTTTTTCCTTTCACTAGAAAATTTCACTCCCTAGTTCATCCTTCTAAAACATGGCTAAAAGTTTGAAGAAAGCTTCATCTAGAAAAGGTAAACTAGCAATTGATGAAAATTACCAACTTGGTTATATTCCAAGCTCCAAAATAGTCAAAACTCTTTCAATCTCCCACCTAATAGAAACATCTTCTAAGGAAATTTAGGTAGTCATTTCCACCAAAAAAGAAACTTCTAGATAAAGAATAAAATTCATATCCAAACAACTTGGAACTATAAAATGAAAACCCATTTGTTTGGGCAAACAATATGCCAACCTCTTAATGCAGAGTAAATCAAGTGGTATCTAGGTGAAAATGACCTTCAAAAAATTAGGGTTCACTTTCATATCCCTAATGAAAACAATACCTCCCTATCATCTTCCCAAGAAAAAGCCAACTATGTGACTGAAAATGGAATAATTCTTTAATAGGACCAACCTGTAACTAGCCTTAGGTTCCTTGTAGCTAATCTCGTTAAAGCCGTGATCGATGACTACTCTATAGTATTTGGCTAATATACTCCAAACTCCATTAGATTTGTAATTGGCTTTCTCTACTTGTGCCAACTTCACTCCATTTCCGCTACTCTCCACTTCTTAAAAAATAATGCTAGTGAGCCGAGTTGTTTCTATTTTGCAAAGAGACCTTTGGTTGGACACACTATCAAAGACACTCCTATATTTATCCATAATTAGAAGTTTAATTTCTTAAAACCCCAGAAAAGGAGCGAATCGTCCAAAATGGATTGAACATGGTTGATGAAAGAACCCTTTGTAATTATTTAAAAAAATTATTTGCCATAAATTTGATTGAGAAAGAGCTAAAAGAGGTTGTATTAAGCTACACTCTTGATATCGTCCAATGAATAGCTTTTATTCTCTTGTTTTACCAACTTGATCTATTATTGATATTGATATCTTTTTTTGGCCTTATGCAAGTTTACTATTTAGCAAACTAATCAACTATGCTAAGAAACCTAGAAAGAAATTTACAAAATCCAAGGCTCCCAAAAGTGCAGACTAAGATTTCACATCAAGACGTATCACCTCCCTATTTATCATTAGAGATGAAGCTACTAAGATCCCTATGATTACCAATACGACTGAACTCCAAATAAAAAAGAAGCAAAGAGATGAAAAAAGAAATTCAAAATTTTAGAAGATATGTTTCCTGATACAAACCTAAAGGCCAGCAAGGACCTCCAAATATGACCAAGCTCCACAAGTTCAAAACTAACCAAAAGTTGAAGTAGATCATGTGATTGGGTGGAACGACATGCACGGTTTTGGTTAAGACTAGCAAGTTAGGCACAATAGTAGCTACCTAACACTTTAAGCTATAAATGAACGTACAATATAGTAAATAATGGGATAGAAGATGCCACAACTTCTTAGGATTAATTAACAAGTTGATAAGTCAAACAGTACCACAAGATGAACCTTGATAAGCTCCAAACTAAGTTTGAGAACAAGAACTTGAGTTGTGAAAAATCTCACAAATTTTATTGATCTAATAACTTCTAAATGATAAGCCATAAAGGGGTGTATTTATAGTAGTAGTATTAGCCCCTTTAGGTCTTACACTAAAATAAGTGGTTTCATGCCACAAGAATTTGATAACTAAACCCTAACATACGAGGACTAAAATTGAAAGATATAAAAATTCTAGTACTAATATAATTTGAACTATCCTAAATTCTAGCTACTAGGGCGGCCAAGCTTTCAAAAACCTATTAAAATTGTGACAAATAAAATACTAAAATAATTAAAATAAATTTAGAATTTTTTATCTAGGGTTGGATGAAACCCAAAACCCTAGAAATTCCTAATATAAACCTTAGGATGTTTTAAGTCTTCTAATTTAAAATATTGTTATAAAATTATATAGAAGAATTTTTTGACCCATAAGTACCATGAAGTGGATCTTTGGACACTTCTTGAGCCCAAATCTAAACTCATAATGATGTGCCAAAAAAATTATGACTATCATGGACTGGAGTTTGCATCACATCCCTTTGTTCTTGTACCTTAACCGCCTCCAAAAGTCATCATGCTTGATGCCCATTTTCTATCTAGCTAGGCAATATTATAATTATCCTAAGAAAAGTTTGGAGAGATGATCTGATAGTAAGCCAATTATTTGCCCAAGGTGAGGATCTCCATAATTCAATATGATGCCTTGTTACTAATCTTCTGCTCAATTAAGGAATTGTAACTTATCTTCATATTATGAGGCCACCAACATTATTCTGGGCTTTAAGATATGCACCACCTTCCAAGAAAGAGCTTGATTGAGATTAGCAATGAAAACAATGATCTCTAAGCCTTATTTGGCAAACTTTCTAAAGAAGAAGAATAGAAAAAGACTAGGCTCTAAGAGGATACTATCATTCGTAAAAACCAAGTGGCTCTACTCAAAGTTCAATTAAAGTCTGTTATAGCCACCTCACAAATGGAAATAGATCAGGCCAAAAAAATCAAGTGGAGAGTGCTAAGGAATATGGAATAACTAAGTTCCTCAATTTGCCAAAATTCGATAGCATTGTTGATGAAGCCGTAATCCGCTACCGTCAACGATTCGATCTTGTTATCACGACCCGAGAGCTTCTAAGTAAATAATAATGGTGGTTCCTGCAAAACAAATCCCGGAGGGGTTCTCCGGGGAAAACTCTCTGATGCCAAAGTCAGAACTTCTGTTAGAGTGTAGTATTTTTCTTAGCTATTTTTCACTTATCCATACCTGGTGGTGTTCTCCGGTTTTTATCCCCTTCTTACCGTTAATCATGAGATTCTTTAACGGTTATTAATTGCTGAATCGCAGGTGTTTTTCCTTTTTATGCGTTGTTGTTATCGTTCCGTGATCATAGGCTTCAATTACGCGTTTATGGATAAACACGACTCTGCTATTATCACGTGATCTTTTAAAACTCATAAATTTGTCTCAACATATTATAAGAACGGAGTTCTAGAGTTAAGTAAGAATTATGTAATAAATGATGTGAAGGTCCCAGCCTTTAACTCACAGATCTGGAATTGTGCACCTCCTAAAGATCCAGACTCGCACCTCCTAAAGATCCGGACTCGCAACTCCAAGATCCTTATCTATCCAAGACTCGCAGTTCCGGATCTGTTCGGGACTCACAGGTCCCGAACTGTGTTGAATGCACAGATCCTAATCTGTGTTGGACGCACAGATCTGGATTTGTTCGTGTGTTGAACCCATATACTTCATAAGCCCCCCAGACTTTTGTCGGATAACGTCAGATAAAGGTCTAGTCAGAAAAGTATTGGGAGAGAATATAGGAAACCGAAGCATGTTGTGTGTAGATAGGAGTTATTATCCCGTTTTTTAAGAGCGCAACGTGAGAGATCGTGGGGTCTAAAAAGATTTTGTGGGTTCACATGGAAGCTATAACTATTATGATATAAAAGAAACTTTTCGGTTCTAGGGTATTCATCTGATCAACGCTGACAAATATCAGTATTTTATCATCTCAAAAAAAGTAAGTATGGCTTCTTCTACTTCAATGTCGTCGGGGTCTTCCCACGAAAGAGGGGGGGGAAGACAATGTCAGTGGCGGGAGGAGGCAGGGATGTCTCCGAATCATCAAGCCACGGAATGATAGGGACTAGTAAACGTAGGACGAGAGGAAAGAGAGCAGTAGTTGTGTCTAGTTCTGAGGGGGAAGGTAATGTGTCAATGAACTTGAGTTCCTCGACAAAGGAATTAGAAGAATTTGTGGCTCCACCGATGGTGGGGTATCCTTTAAAATTTACCCCCACGGCGGAGGGTTTAGAATCGGTTTTTTGTGAGGCCGACATAAAAAAGCTAAGGAAAATGTACCATATTCCTAAAGAATATGGGGTCAAGGCTCCAGGAAATGAGGGTAGGGCTTGTAATTCACCAGCTGGATATACCGCAGTATACGAGAAGCACCTAAAGGTGGGCCTTAGATTTCCAGTGTACCAACTTTTAGTGGATGTTTTGAGATATTACGAAATATCTCTGGCGCAATTAGCCCCAAAGGCTGTAAGACTGATAATAGGGGTAGAATTGTTATGTAGCGAGGGACGGTTTAAGAGTTGTGTAGACCTGTTTAGGTATTTCTTTTGTATGAAAAAGTCTGCGAATTCAGTGGGTTATTTCACCTTTTTCCCAAGGTATAAGAGTAAGGAGATTAGGCCTTCCACTCATCATGAGTGGAAAAAGAGATTCTTTTTTGTAAAATCCGATGTATGTAGTCTGAAAACGGGTTGGTTCTTTGGGGAAAGAACTGACCCGTACACCAATCGGAAGAAACAGAATCCCCGGGGAAGAGCATATGTTGAACTTCGAGAAGAAAGGATTGGTAATTTTACAAAGAAAGATCTGGTTAAGTACAAACAAAGCCTTGCAGTGGCTGATACTGGGTCTTTGGTTACTCAATCTACCCAAGATGATGGGGGTAGGAATTTTGCTTGAGTTTTATAAGGGCTGTGTATGTATAAGTAGTAATTTTTATATATTGTTGAATTTTGCAGTAAAATTCGGTAGCTCTGTAAAAGTGGAGCCTACGACAGGGACGCAACCGGAGGCTGAGGAGGTTCTCAAAGAAGTTCCCCCAACCAAGGATTTGGAAACAAGGGAACCTTCAAAGAGAAAAGCAGAGGATGATGTGGTAGAGATTATTGCTCCAGCCAAAAAGAAAAAAGTTAAAGTGCCAGCTTCTAAGAAGAAAACGATTGGTTCAGAGGAGGACATTGCTGTAGAAGTTGCGGTATTATTTTCCAAACTTGGGGCATAAGACATGCTGAAGTTTAAAGGGTTGGAAAACTATCAGAGAAAGTTGGCAGAAATGCCATTGGCTGAGTTAAATGATAATTTTTGTCATACTATTCCCTGGATAATGTTCCCTTGTGTGCGGACAACTGAGACTTGAGTTGTTTTTCAATACTTGTATTTTTCTTTTTTTTTTTTTAATAAGGATGCGTTATGGTGCAGGCACTTGCAACTTGGAGTGAATATTTTTTAAGGATGAATGATCAGGCTGATGAGGTTGTAGCCTATAAAACTGAGAATGAAGAGTTGAAGGAAGTGGAGAAGGTTGCCGTTGAGGCAAGAAGAAAGTTAGAGATGGAAGTTGCAGAGATAATGGAGGGACAGAAAGAAATGGAGAAGGAAGTATCAGCTCTCCAACAGCAGTTCCGAGAGAAGGAGGTTGAGTTGCGGAGAACTTTGAGTGTGACCCAAGGAGAATTCACAAAACTACTGGTGAAGAAGGTGTTTCACGCACAAGATTATGGAGATTTTGTTGTGAAATTTTGCAAGGCTGCCGGTAAGGTCAGTGGGCATGAGATTGCGGTGGATATTCAGATAAGGCATCATTCACTAAAACTTGAGGAATTACCTGGGTATGATCTTGAAGCTGAAGTCAGGGCTACCCAAGTATACATTGATGCTGAAGGCCTTTGATGGCTCCTTCGCCCTGCTGGAACATATAGCTTCACGGAATTCGCCATGACCTTGGAGGAGCTAAGCACCTGCAGTGTGAATGAAGACCCAGACCTCCGGGGTGGAGCTGATGCAGGGTCGAGTGACCAGGCCAAGGCGGGGACATCAGCAGGGGAGGTGGAGCTCACCATGAGGCTAGCACTTAGGCTAACTCTATTTTAATTTTTATTATATTTTTGGACAAGTTATTGGTTTGTAAAATTATCGATGATGGATTCTAATGCTAGGATTACTAATTTGGTACGTGTGTTTGTTTGCATGTTTTGTTATATGTATGTCAGGCATTTTTATTACGAACAAAAGATCATGTTAGCAATTTGTATAAACAGATTTAGGTGCTTGAGTGCGCAAATACAGATCTCCAGGATATCATCTCTCGTTTAAAGAGAGAAAACAAAGAGTTTCATGAGCAGGTGGTGTATTTCGAATATCGGAATCACTGTTTAAGTGAAGATTTGACCTAAAAACAAAGGCTACCAGGAGATCTAAGTATTGCAGGCAATGAGAAAGCTATAGAAACAATTACCAAACTTATAGTAGAAGTAGAAGGACTTACTGCAGAATTGAAAAGAAAAGATGAGACAATTGGTACCTTGACCAATAATGTGGAGAAAGAGTGCCAAGAGGTCCGAGGTCTCTAGGATGCTCTGAAACCCCACAAGCTGCAAATCCAAGAATTGCAGTTTGAATGTAAGATTTGGAGAACCAAAGTGTCTGAGATGGAAGCACAGTTGAAAGGTGCAAGCTTAAAAGTAGCATCTACAAACAAAGATCCTATGGACATAATGTTAGAGGAGTTAGAGTTGATGGCTAAACAAGGCCAATTTGATACCCCTTTGTATAAGAGTAAAGAAGCTTCACTCAATAAGTATATGCAAAAAAGGACAAAGTATCAGGAAGCAAAGAAAAAAGGGAAAGAGAAGGTACAGACTTTTTTCATTGCCCGCTTGTTATGTGCTTGAATAAGCATTTCCAAGGGTTTAGAGTTCCTTTTGTGGTTGCTGTTGGGAGTAGGTTTATAGTTCCCCACCTACAAGTGGGCTCTCAGTTCCCCACCTGTGTACGGGCTTTCAGTTCCCCACTTGTGTATAGGTGTTTGGAAACTGCAGGAAATAAAATTTCTTTTTACTTTTTGTTCATATAATTTCCTCATCGCTAGGGATGTTATGGAATAAGCAGCTAATCTTAGCTTAACCGAGGTTACGCGTTAGTTCTTCAATTTAAAGATTAGCAAGACAGTTTCACCACCTTAAACCGAGTTTACGAAAATAATTCTTCACTCGATTTATTCAACAATGCTGTTTTATTCGATAATAAAAAATGACTAAACATAAAAGCGTTTCCGGTTGCTAACATGCCAAATTCAGGGTAATAAGTTCCCCTCTATAGTAGCTAACCGATAACTTCCTGACTTGGATGCATCAATGACTTTGTACAGTCCTTCCCAATTACCTTCCAGCTTGCCTAGTTTCTGAGCTCAGCTTACTTCATTCTTGCCCAAGACCAATTCTCCTAGGGTGAACTCATTAACCTTCACCCTTTCATTGTAGTATTTGGCCATATCTTGCTTGTATCTGGCCTCTGTTACTGCGCTCCTCTAACAGATCCAGATTAAGACGAATATCTTCCTCATTAATTATGCTGTTGAAAGTAATAAGTCAAGGGCTAGGAACCCCAATCTCCGCTGAAATCACAGCTTCTAAACTGTAAGTGAGGCTATAAGGTGTTTCATCGATTGCTGTCTGCGGAGTGGTGTGGTAGGTCCACAAAATATTTGGGAGATTTTCTATCCAATCTCCTTTTGCTTTGTCTAAACGAGTTTTCAATCCTTGTAAGAGAGTGCAGTTCGTGACCTCTACTTGTTCGTTGGCTTGAAGGTGTGCAACTGATGTAAACTTCTATTTGATATAGAGTTCTTCACACCAAGATCGGAAGGGATTGTCCGCAAAATGTTTCCCATTATCTAAAATGATCACCTGAGGGATTCCAAATCTGCAGACAATATTGCTCCATACAAATTTCAGAACATTTTTTCCAGAGATTGTAGCCAACAGTTCAGCCTCTACCCATTTAGTAAAATAGTCAATGGCGACTAATAGGAACTTCAGCCAACCAGGAGTTTCAGGGAAAGGTCCCAATATGTCTATTCCCCATTGAGTGAAAGTCTATGAACTTTGAATGCTAACCATCCCCATCTGAGGTCGTCTGACTAAAGGGGCGTGGAGTTGGCACTTGAGACATTTATGTACAAAGTCATAGGCATCTTTGAATAGCGTTGGCCAATAATACCCCACGGCTAACATTCTGGGACCTGTATGACTTCCACAGGATCCAAGGTGCACCTCCTGAAGTATGTAGTTCGCTTGTTGTGGCCCCACACACCTGAGTAAAGTCTGCAAATACGACCGCTTGTACAGGATCCTATCCTATATTACATAGCGAGGGACCTTTAGCCTGAGTTTCCTTACTTCATTTTTATTTGTTGGCAGTTTTCCAGTTTGCAAATATTTCCAAATAGGTGTCACCCAATTATCTTCTGCCACTTCAATAACCATCAAGGGTTTCTCGTCTATACTTCTACAAGGGAGTACCTCTACCAATACTTTTTTATTAAGATAGGAGAAAGCAGAAGATACCAATTTGCTAAAAGCATCGGGCCTTTTATTCTTGGACCTTGGGATCTGCACGATCTGGAAAGCTTCAAAGGAGTGACTAAGAGTCCGTACCTTATCTAAGTATTTCTTCATCTGGGGTTCCTTAGCCTCGTAGGTCCCTTGTACCTGGTTGACCACAATTTGGGAATCATTGTAGGCACATACTTCTTTGGCTTTCATTCTCTGTACCAGGTTCAAACCTGTGATTAAGGCTTCATATTCAGCCTCGTTATTGGTTGCCTTAAAATCAAAACGCAAGGCATATGTGACTTCTATCCCATCAGGACTGCTTAGCAATAATCTAACTCCACTCCCATCTTTATTCGAAACTCCATCAACGTGTAGTGTCCAAGCATTTGGGTTAATTGCCTCATTCTCCTTGTCTTTTATTGGTTGTGTGGAGGTAGCAGGAGCTGATGTAGAAGTGGGCATCTCAGCAATGAAATCGACGAGAGCTTGTGCTTTTATGGCAGTCCGAGGCTTGATATTGAATATCATGTTCTCCTAGTTCAATAGCCCATTTTGCTAGTCATCCTGGAGCCTCCGACTTGAACAATATTTGCTTGATAGGCTGATCCGTGAGCACGCATATGAGGTGAGCCTGGAAATAAGGTCTTAACTCTGAGCATTATGAACTAGGGCCAGCACTATCTTTTTCAGTGGTAGATATCTTATCTCTGCGCTTTGAATTACACGACTAACATAGTAGATGGGCCTTTGGATACTGTTATCATCACGAACAATCACCGCGCTAACTATGTTGTCAGAAGATGCCAAATATAGATGCAAAGTCTCTCCCGGTGCAGGTACTGTAAGGGCAGGAAGTTCAGCTAAGTGCTTCTTCAGTTCTTTAAACACTCTTTGACAATATTCTGTCCATTCGAAGTTCTTTGTCTCTCTTAATGTTTGGAAGAAAGTAAGACTTTGGTCAGCAGAACGCGACAGAAATCTATTTGGAGTAGCAAGTGATCTTATCAACTTCTGGAGTTGCTTCAAGGTTCTGGGCAGTGCCATTTCTGTAATTGCTCAGATTTTATCCGGGTTGGCTTCAATTCTATTTTTGGAGACCATGAAAACTAGGAATTTTCCCAATCCTACCCCAAAGGTACATTTTTGGGGTTCAGTCGCATTCCTACTTTAATCATTGTCTGTAAAATTTCCTCCAAATCTTCGGGTGCACTTTCACCTTTCTTTGACTTGATCACCATATTATCCACATACACTTCTAAGTTTCTGCCGATTTGGTTGGAGAATACCTGATTGACCAGACACTGGTAAGTGGCTCCTACATTCTTCAGACTAAAAGGCATTTTGGTATAGCCAAAGATTCCCATTTCTATGATAAACGCTATTTTCTTAGCATCTTCCTCGTCCATTAAAATCTGGTAATAACCCTTATAAGCATCAAGGAACATCAGTACTTCATATCCTGAAATGGCTTCGAATTTTTGATCAATTACAGGCAAAGGATAACAATCTTTTGAGCAGTATTTATTTAGATCAGTATAGTCAATACACATTCTCTAACTATCGTATGGTTTCTTGACTAACACAGGATTAGATAACCAGGTAGGGTAAAATACCTCTTTAATGATGTCGGATTGAAGCAACTTTTTTACCTCTTTATTGACAACTGCATTTCTGTCCAGTGCTAAGGATCTCTTTTTTTGTTGCACAGGTTTTACCCTTGGATCGATATTGAGCTTATGCGTCATCAACGAGTGTGAAATTCCAGGCATGTCTTTTGGCTCCCAAGCGAAGACTTCTTTATACATGCGGAAGAGATGAATAATTCGTTCCTTGATCTCTGTAGTTTATGTTGCCCCCACCTTTATTGTTCTATTTGGACGTCTGGGATCCAAGTTAATCTCTTCAACTTCATCGGTAATCTCGCAAGATCCAATTGGCATCAGTTTGGCGCTATCAGAACTCTTAGGCGTGGAACCTTTGGAAGGTACCTTAGTATCATTGCTCCCACTTCCCTAAGGTGTTATCTCGGGGTCAGTAAATGGCAAGTCTGCAGCTTGAATAGAGTGTACTCCCTTGGCATCAGCATGCTTACCTTTAAGAGCGATACGCATGCAGTCGTATGCTACGTATTGATCACCACGAATTGACGCAATCCTTTTCTCTATTGGGAACTTCATGACAAGATGATAAGGCGACCAAATTACCTTAGCCTTATTCATCCAAGATCTTCCAATTATGGCATTAAACAGGGACGGGGCGTCTACTACATAGAAATCTATCATGATGGTTTTATCTCTAGGATAATCCCCAACCGTGACTGCAAGTGTGATTATTCCCATCGGGTGAACCACTTCATGGGTGAAAGTTACCAACGGCATGCTTGATGATTTTAAAACTACAAAATCAATTCCTAACTTGCAAAAGCAGTCTATGTAAAGAACATCGACTGCACTCCCATCATCCACATAGACTCTATACACTTCCTTGTTAGCAACAATAGCTTTAATGACCAAGGAGCCATTGTGTGGACTTACAGTAGGGACTGCATCCTTAAACCATTTGTTAACTGATTTCTAGGGTGGAATCCTCCTTGCATTAGCCTTAATTGCAGATTGGGACCGACATTCTGGATAACCTCCCAATATAGCGTGGATCACGCCTTTAACATTCCGATTGTCATTAGGTGGAGGTTGAGGCGCCACCTATTGGGGTGGATTGTTTGGATACAGCTGATATGGTGGGTTTGAAGGATGATCCCATCTTTGCCTATAATCATGTTGATGCATGGGTTGACCCCAACCTCCTTGTCTTCCTCCGCGCCCTCCGGCATGGTTACCGTTTCCCCAACCTCTAGACCGAGGTTGGGTCCCAGAATGCCATTGTTGGATATATTGGCCTAACATACCATTGCGGATACAGTCTTTGATCTCTTTTTTCAGATCTTTACATTCTTTAGTATCATGCCCATGGTCATTATGAAAGGCGCTCCAAAGATGCCGTGGTCTTTTATGTGGTGCTGCTGTTAATGATACTGGTGGTCGGAGAAGTTCTTTATGTATGGCTAGAATTTCAGTACGACTTTTGGTGAGTGGTGTTAAGCTTTTCTCCGAAACCCGAGGCTCTATCTGTCCAAGGCACTCTTCTGAGGGTTTTTTCCTTTGGCATCATCTTTTTTCTCATGTTTTTTGTTCTCCCTCTTCTTTCTGTTAGCTTCTTCTCATTTGGTATAACTCTCCACTATTTGCCAAAGGGTTTGGGTATCCCCTAGTGTATCCCTAGCCAGTTTTGTATAGAATAGACCTAGATTCAGGCCGTTCATGAAGGCTGAGATTACCAGTTGATCTATTCTATCAGCCACTTGCAGGTTTTCATCATTGAATCTCTCCACATAGGATTTCAGAGATTCATCCTTTCCTTGCTTAAGGTTCATCAGGTCCGCCGCAGACTTATGAAATTTCTTTCTCTGGAAAAAAGAGGGTATGAAAGAGTTGGGCTAACCTCCTAAATGATGAAATGCTATTACGGGAGAAACCATCTATCCATACACGCGCTTTTTCGCTCAGATATATGGGGAAGGCTTTGCACATCACCTCCATTAGAGCATTTTTGAAATTCAGAGCGTATTTAAAGCGCGACAAAAAATCTAGGGGGTCAGTATCCCCTGCAAAGGATAGGATGCCATCTGGCATCTTAAACCCTGCTGGAGTTGGGTATTGCATGATATGGGACATAAACGGGGAATGAACATCTCCTTCATCATCAGCTCCTAGCAAGCCATATATATCATTGGCCACATGATTACTAATCGGAGGAAAATCATCATGTCGTGGGCGTTTAGGGCTAGGCTTCATCCTGGGATGTTTGTTCTCATAATTATTGTCCCCATGAGAGACATTATCATCATTTCTCCCTTCATTTCTTTTACGACGAACTTCCTCACGATTGTCCGGATTGGATACATTTTCCCGTTGACGTGAAGGATGTCTTTTCCTGCAAAACTCTTCAAACTGAGCGCAATGTAACTCAACAAAGGCTTGCTCATCTTCTTCTATTTGCTGATATGCGAAGGACTTGTCTGGGTTTTGAGACTTTTGCCGGGACATTCCACCAGTATGTTCAGAGTGATGTTCCGATCATTCGGGAATATCATCCAAACGTAATGGGTCATCTGCCCTTAGTCCAGAGTGACTGCGTGGTGCTCCTCCATGGCTAGTTCCTTCACCAGCTTTTCGTCCTCCTGATCGGGTTCTTACCATGTTGGTGATGCAGAACGGAAAACAACAGAACGAATCCGCTATTGTCAACGATCTGATCCCGTTATCACGACCTGAGAGCTTCTAAGTGAATAATAATGGTGGTTCTTGCAAAACAAATCTCGGAGGGGTTCTCCGGGGAAAACTCTCTGATGCCAAAGTTAGAACTTCTGTCGAAGTGTAGTATTTTTCTTAGCTATTTTTCACTTATCCATACCTGGTGGTCTTCTCCGGTTTTTATTCCCTTCTTAACGTTAATCATGGGATTCTTTAACGGTTATTGATTGCTGAATCACGGGTGTTTCTCCTCTTTGTGCGTTGTTGTTATCGTCCCGTGATCATAGGTTTCAATTACGTGTTTATGGATAAACACGACTCTGCTATTATCACATGATCTTTTAAGACTCATAAATTTGTTTTAGCATATTATAAGAATGGGGTTCTGGAATTAAGTAAGAATCATGTAATAAATGATGTGAAGATCCCAGCCTCTAACTTACAGGCCTGGAACTGCGCACCTCTTGAAGATTTGGACTCACAACTCCAAGATCCTGATCTGTCCAAGACTCGCAGTTCCAGATCTGTTTGGGACTCACAGGTCCCGAATTGTGTTGAATGCACAGATCCTGATCTGTGTTGGACGCATAGATCTGGATTTGTTCGTGTGTTGAACCCATATACATCAATTGTAAAATATGAAAATTCTCCATGAATTCACTTGTATCACCGCCTTTGACTTGGAAAGAAATCAAGTGATGATTTATTATGATGAAAAGAAAAGAAAATCATTATTACAAATTATTCATATCAAAACGAAAAAGGAAATTTTAAGTAAAAGTTAAACATAATATCTCTTTAATTTTCCAGTATTCCATGCTCATGATACTTCCTTTCCAGACAACTCAACCAACTTAACTCTCTAATCGACAAGCTATTACTTCCTAATTTGGATTAATCTTGGTAATTCTCTTAACTCAACTGATCTCATTTTACTTTTACACGAGATATCTAGACCTAAATGTTCTTGATCTAACATTTCTGTCATAATACTTTTTCATGGCCTATTTATACTTAGCCTACTAAATTGAAACATACTCTTTTAATTTTTCTAGCCTATCTAACTCAACCAACAAACTATCATCATTTGCTTTTTGGTCATAAAATTGTAATTTTGTTGGGATACCAATTTCAACTAGTACAACCACTTCAACTCCATAGAACAAGTTGAATGATGTCTTCCCACTTGATGCTTTTGGGGTAGTATGGTAATTCCATAATAGTAAGGCAACTTTTCCAACTAAATGTACTCCTATCCAACCTTGTCTCCAACGTTTAGAGTAGAATTTAATGTACCACTTCAACCTACCCATTTGCTTGATGATTGGACTATTCTAAAATCTGAACATAACTATGAGAATTTATATTTGAACTTCTTATTGTTTGAAATCATGGCAAAAAGCAACCTAAACTAGCAAATTACCTATTTTCAAAATAACTTGGAAATATTTTACTGGTTATAGAGATCAGTGACTCGGCTTCATTTACTAAAATAATCAATAGTAACCGTGAGAAATTGATAACCTCCTATTACTTTAGGGAATGGCCCTAATTGATACAAATTCTTACACCAAAGGATAAGAAACCGAACCTATATCAGAGTGTTGGTCCTAGTATCGTCCTCTAGTCTAAGTCTTCCTTTAGCAAGACACCAACTCCAAATTGTGAAGAAGGACCTTGCTTTTGTCCACTGACAACCGAGGGAATTATCAAAGACCCAAGATGTGAACTTTGACTATCCTTGGAACCAAGAAGCACACTCAAATTGTTGAGGGAAAGAAACTCAACAAGATAGCTTAAACATGAACCTAAGAGGCTATCCTCAAAGACTCAAAGCAAGTTCTGAACGAGAACTCAAAGAAAAGCTACAAAGCTCTCAAGTTTGTATTGTCAAAATTCTGTCTTTCATTGTGGCTGAATGCCTCTATTTATAATTTACAAGTTGTAAGAATTAAGAAAGCCATTCCCTAGTTGGATTAGCTTTTTAGGAAACTAACTAAAGAACTAATTACTAAAAAGAATAACTACTCTAAGAAAAAGGAAATAAAACAGCAAGTAGTTGCCTAAAACTAATCAAGTGTGTTGGCTGAATTCTGCTTGAGCAGAATTTCCTATTCAGCTTCCTTACTCCAATTCGGAAGTTTTCTCCAATTCTTCATGGCTATGGATTTGGTAACTTCTAAAATTGATTTTGAGCAGAATTTCAACTCCATACCATTGCCTATCTTCGGCCACTTCACTCCAAGTTGGACTTGGCATTTGATCCCTCATTTTCAATGCTAAGTAGAGTGATAATTTGTGACTGAAATTCAACCATCTTAGCTGCCACTTGAGCTTCCAATAACTCATTTATTAGTGTTACCATAGCAGCTTGCATTCTCTTAGTTCTCGACCTAGTCATAGGTCCTCCAATACCTTGTAATGGATCTTGTTGTGGAGTTGTAGGTGAATTTGGTTGGATGGATGTCTTGGCCCTTCTTAGGTTTTCATCAGTCCTTCCTTCTTTGAAAGGACTCGTCCTCGAGTCCATAAACTCGTCATCAAATTCAAATAAGGATAGGTCAGACACATTAAAGGTAGCACTAACTCCATAATCACCTGGAAGGTCGAGCTTGTAAGCATTCTCGCCTACACGTGCAATGACTTGGAAAGGACCATCTCCTCGAGGATGAAGCTTATTTTTCGTTGAGCTGGAAACCGTTCTTTTCTCATGTGAATCCACACCCAATCCCCGGGTTGAAAGATTACTTGTTTCTTCCCTCTATTGGCAACTTTAGCATAATGTTCGTTCTTCTTAAGGATTTGAAGACGTACTTGCTCATGCAATTGTTGAACAAACTTTGCTTTTGCTGCACCATCAAGATTCACTTGCTCATTGCTTGGCAATGGCACTAAGTCAAGAGGAGTTAGTGGATTAAAACCATAAACAACCTCAAATGGGGAATGACCGGTAGTAGAATGGACAGTTCTATTATAAGCAAACTCGACTATTGGAATGCATGCTTCCCAATCTTTCAGATTTCTTTTAATTAAAGCACGCAACAAAGTACCAAGAGTACGATTTGTTACCTCTGTCTGTCCATCAGTTTGTGGTTGACCAGTGGTGGAAAATAACAATTTTGTGCCCATCTTTCCCTACAAAGTTTTCCAAAAGTAGCTCAAGAATTTGACATCGCGATCGGACACTATGGTTCGTGGAACCCCATGGAGCCAAATGACTTCTTCAAAGAATAAGTCAGCTACATGTTTAGCACCATCCGATTTCCTGCAAGGTATAAAGTGAGCCATTTTAGAAAATCGGTCAACGACCACAAAAATGGAATCCTTACCCCTTTGTGACCTTGGCAACCCTAAGATAAAATCCATAGAAATGTCAGTCCATGGCATAGAAGGAACAGGTAAAGGGGTATATAAACCCTGAGGGTTAGAAGTAAACTTAGCCATACGACATTGAATGCATGAAATACAAAGCCTTTCTACACTTCTTTTCATATTAGGCCAATAAAAATGCTCAGTTAATATGTCATATGTCTTTAAAACTCCAAAATGACCCATAAGACCCCCAGAGTGGGATTCTCTAACTAGTAACTCCCTAAGGGAGCAATTTGGCACACACAATTGTTTATCACGGAACAAGAACCCATTGTGCCTATAAAATTTATTAAAAGCTCCTTGTTCGGTAGCTGCATAAACACAAGAAAAATCAGGATCTGTAGAATAAAGATCTTTAATATATTCAAATCCCAAAATTTTCGTATCTAATGAGCTTAAAAGAACAGACCTTCGCGAAAATGCATCTGCGACAACATTTTCCTTACCTTTTTTATACCTGATAATATAGGGAAATGTTTCGAGAAATGAACTCCACTTGGCATGTCTCTTATTCAACTTACCTTGCCCATGCAAGTACTTTAGAGACTCATGATCAGTGTGTATAACAAATTCCTTGGACAACAAGTAATGCTGCCATGTCTCTAAAGCACGAATGACTGCATAAAGCTCTTTATCGTAAGTTGGATAATTGAGAGCAGCCCTATTCAACTTTTTAGAAAAATAGGCTATGGGTCGGCCCTCTTGTTTCAAAACTGCGCCAATTCCTGTACCTGAGGCATCAAATTCAAGCTCGAAAGTTTTGCTAAAGTCAGGTAAAGCTAAAACAGGTGCAGTTGTAAGATCTTCCTTCAATTGATTAAATGCTTGCTCTTGACGTTCACCCTAAATAAATGGAATATTTTTCTTAACAAGTTCATTAAGAGGGGCAACCTTTGAAGAAAAATCTTTGAGAAATCTCCTATAGAATGAAGTAAGACCATGGAAAGATCTTACCTCATGTACGGTTGTAAGTCTTGGCCAGGAGGTTATAGCCTCGACTTTTGCTCGATCAACCTGTATACCTTTGGAACTAACAACAAATCCTAGAAATATAACACTTTCCACACAAAAGGTAAACTTCTTGATATTAGCAAACAACCGGTTTTCACGTAGAACACTTAGAACAAATTTAATATGCTCAACATGCTCTTCTAAGTTCTTGCTATAAATAAGTATATCATCAAAGTACACCACAACAAATTTTCCTATGAACTGCCTAAGTACATGATTCATGAGTCGCATGAATGTGCTAGGTGCATTAGTTAATCCAAAAGGCATGACTAACCATTCATACAAACCAAATTTAGTCTTAAAAGCAGTTTTCCATTCATCTCCATCTTTAATGCGTATTTGATGATATCCACTCTTAAGGTCAATTTTAGTATAAATTTTAGACCCATACAATTCTTCAAACATGTCATCAAGGCGAGGTATTGGATGTCTATACTTAATTGTAATCTTATTAATTTTCTACAATTAGTACACATTCTCCACGTACCTTCCTTCTTTGGAACAAGGATGACTGGAACTGCGCATGGACTAAGACTTTCCCATACATGACCTTTGTCTAGCAATTCCTCAACTTGCCATTGGAGCTCTTTGGTCTCTTCAGGGTTGGCTCTTGAGGGTCGGGTCGGTTGGGAATTACGGCTCCAGAACGGTCAATTTGATGCTCAATTCCCCTTAAAGGTGGTAGTCCTTTAGGGAGATCTTCTGGAAAGACATCTTCGTATTCCTGCAAAATAGCTTTGACTTGCAAAGGCAAGTCACTTGGCAGCTCATCATTAGAAAATAATGTTTCTTGAAAAATAATTAGCACGAAATCCTTACTTTCTTTTAAGGCTCTATCAACATCTCTCATGCAAGCATAGAAATTACCTTCAAATTTTCAATTGATGGCTGTGCTCCTTCGGTTTCATTCATGAGAACCGAAGTCTTACCTTTAGAAGTTGAAGAAAGTTGTGTACTCCCGAATTGAGTAGAATTTTGACCATCTTCAACCTTCTTTTGTTTTATCCACTCCATGTGCTTCACCCTTTGTTGTTGCTGAAACTTACTAATCTCCGAGGGTGGCAATGGTGCTAGTATAAGGGCTTTTCCTTCCTTATTGAGGTGGTACTTATTAGTTCTCCCGGAATGATTTGCATGACTATCATATTCCCAAGGTCGTCCTAGTAGTAGATGAGCGGCCTGCATGGGAATAACATCACAGAGAACTTTGTCAGTAAAATTTCCAATTGAAAAACTTACCAAAGTTTGCTTTGTGACTTGGAGTGATCCACTTTGATTCATCCATTGCAATTTGTATGGCTTTAGATGCAAGGAACATTTGAGCTTCAATTTATCTACAAGATAAGTAGAAGCAAGATTAGTACAAGATCCTCCATCAATAATTAACATGCAAATTTGATCTTTAATAAGACACTTAGAATGGAAAATATTGGCCCTTTGATCCTCGGTGTCTTCTTCAGGTTGGGCACTCAAAGCTCGTGTTGTCACCAAACAATCTCCATTCGGTGGATCCATTTCATACCCCCACTGTTCATTAGCATGACTTGTGGCCATGTCTTCATCTGGAATACTTAACTCCTCTTCACTTTCACTTTGATAGGTTCCATCATCTAGGATGGTCATGTTTCGTGAGTTTGGGCATTGAGATGCTATATGTCCTTAGCCTAAACACTTAAAACATTGAATAGAGGAACTAGTGTTAGTATTGTTGGAACTAGAAGTGGGTTTAGAATTACTTACCTTTGGAGCATTTTGTGGTGCGAACTTCTTTGCATTGGTTGGATTAGGAGCCGAACCTTCTCTCCATTGAGTGCTTCCGGAACTTGAAGATTAAACCTTCCACCTTGGCGATTATTGTTGTTGTTTCGCCAATCATTGCTCGTGTTTGAGCTCCTTACATTTTGTGGCACCTTCTTGAGTTGCTTTTCAACCTTCTCAGCCATTTGTAATAGCTGCTCAAAATTATTATAGTGGTGCAACTCAACTAGATGAGCAATATTCCTATTAAGTCCATTCATGAACCTTGCCATTGTAGATTCTTCATCTTCTTCTATATTAGCACGTAGCATGGCTAGATCCATCTCTTTGTAGTACTCATCTACACTCTTGTTCCCTTGAGTCAAGCTTTGAAGCTTTTGTAGTAACTCTCTTTTGTGGTGCGGGGGAACATATCTCTTTCTCATAACCTTTTTCAAGGCTTTCCAAGTTGAAATCGGCCGCTTTATCTTCTCCTCTCTTTGGCGACAAGTTCTTCGCCACCAAGTAGATGCATGTCTAGAAAACTCAACTACAGCCAACTTAACTTTCTTTCTTTCCGAAAATTCATGGATATCAAAAATTTTATCAACTTTTTCTTCCCATTCCATGTATGCTTCTGGATCATTCTTGCCTTCAAATTCTGGAATTTGCAATTTAATACTAGCAAGATTATCATCCTTCTTGGATCTCTTTTTACTTCTTGTTGAAAAATGGTCATCATCCGAGCTCGAAGCTTCGGATTCCTCCTCTTCGGATGAGCTACTTGTATCATCCTTCGTTGACTTCTTCTTTTTCTTCCTAAGGTTTGTTTGAGTAACTTCTTGAGACTCTTCGGCCTTAGCTACCTCTGAATTGGATGTAACTTGAGCCATTGTGCTTTGTATTTGATCCATTCTTCTATGAACTAATTCTAGAGCTGAAGATACACCCTTAAGGTACTCTTTCAAGTCATTGTCTTGTTCTCTTGGATTTTCAGCCATCTCTGCACAAGCAATGTTAGTAAAAGCTTTCCTACCTCACTTCCCTCTAACCAATTGCCCAATGTATGAAACTCTCACCAATGTAAGGCTAAACTCTCTTTTTATAGTGAATGGGTTGTTGAGTAGGTTCACTCGCACTCAATCACTTTTCTAAGAGTTCTAACCAAAACAAGCCTCAAAAGTCTCAAAGAATAGACAATTAAATTCAAGTTAAAGCAAGAATAAAAATTTTCAGAGGTCAAGAAAGACAAGAAAACGATAAGCAAAGTACTAAACCAAGAAAACAAATTTTCGGATGGACTTTTGTCAAGAAGAAAAAAAATAGATTTTCTATGGCCGAAAGAAGTAAGCAAGATGGTTCTTTATGTGCTTGATGAGTGAAATTTGTGAATATGAATTTGCTTTGCTCAGTATATCAAACCATATGCAAAAATACAGCAACTTCCAAATTCTGGATCAAATCCAATTCCAAACAGGATTTACCTTCAAGTTTCTGGCAGAAATCTTGTACAAGAAGTTTCTAAAAAAATTCCAGCAACTAATTCACAACTTAGAACACATTCTTGGCAGTGAAACTCAACAACGAAGCCTTCTTAATCAACCAATATGCAGACCAAAAGATAGAACATAAAACTGGACAGAAACTGATCATACAATATCGGGTTTCTTGCTGAAGTTGTCTTTCTTAGCTACGGGTTTGGATTTATTGCAGCAGTTGCTTCACGTTTTGTAGCACAAATTGATAGTAAATTGCAAGAAGAAGATGCCTTCTTACACAGGTAATAACCCCACGAAGATACAACACAACAATCTGGGCAAAACTGAAACAAAAGTCGGTTTCTATGAGGTTTTCTTGTTGCTACGGGTTTTGGAATTTTCCTCACAATTTTGCAGCAGCAATTCAACGACCAAGATTTCCCCTTTATCAAGAAATATTCACAGAGAAATTTAGCACAAGAACCTTGATTTTAACACAGGAAGGTAGAGATGAAAACTGGACAGAGAAGAAAAAACGGGAAAACTGGACAAAAAGAAAGAAAAACGGGACTGGAATTTCACAACTTCTTTTTGTTTGGTTTTTCTCAACACAGAATTACGAATATAATCATGAATAGATTATGGATACGAGGAAGACTCAGCTATATGAAACAAAGATGCGGAAAAACAAAGAAAAATAGAGACAAAAACACAAAGGATATGAACAACTTTCAAGGAGCAACCCAAAGGCAGCTCTGATACCAAATTGATACGAATTCTTACACCAAAGGATAAGAAACCGAACCTATATCAGAGTGTTGGTCCTAGTATCGTCCTCTAGGCTGAACTAAGTCTTCCTTTAGCAAGACACCAACTCCAACTTGTGAAGAAGGACCTTGCTTTTGTCCACTTGACAACCGAAGGAATTATCAAAGACTCAAGATGTGAACTTTGACTATCCTTGGAACCAAGAAGCACACTCAAATTGTTGAGGGAAAGAAACTCAACAAGATAGCTTAAACATGAACCTAAGAGGCTATCCTCAAAGACTCAAAGCAAGTTCTAAACGAGAACTCAAAAAAAAGCTACAAAGCTCTCAAGTTTGTATTGTCAAAATTCTGTCTTTCATTGTGGCTGAATGCCTCTATTTATAGTTTACAAGTTGTAAGAATTAAGAAAGCCATTCCCTAGTTGGATTAGCTTTTTAGGAAACTAACTAAAGAACTAATGACTAAAAAGAATAACTACTCTAAGAAAAAGGAAATAAAACAGAAAGTAGTTGCCTAAAACTAATCAAGTGTGTTGGCTGAATTCTGCTTGAGCAGAATTTCCTATTCAGCTTCCTTACTCCAATTCTTCATGGCTATGGATTTGGTAACTTCTAAACTTGATTTTGAGCAGAATTTCAACTCCATACCATTGCCTATCTTCGGCCACTTCACTCCAAGTTGGACTTGGCATTTGATCCCTCATTTTCAATGCTAAGTAGAGTGATAATTTGTGACTGAAATTCAGCCATCTTAGCTGCCACTTGAGCTTCCAATAACTCATTTATTAGTGTTACCAGAGTAGCTTGCATTCTCTTAGTTCTCGACCTAGTCATAGGTCCTCCAATACCTTGTAATGGATCTTATTGTGGAGTTGTAGGTAAATTTGGTTGGATGGATGTCTCGGCCTTTTTTAGGTTTTCATCACTAATGGCCATGGACTTATGACTTCATGCATTTTAGAAATGGGAATTGGGATAACCAATGCATGCACTTGGCATTTTAGGCACTTTCTTATTAATTCTTTAGAATCTTTAATTTCAAAAAATCCAATATGTCTACCACATTGAACCTAATAAATATCCTCCAATACAACTTTATTTCACTTGGTCCCGAACACCTCAATAGAGGAACCAAATACAATTTGTGATACAATTAGGTATCGATCATTAAGAAGTTAATGCCTTTAATCAAATTTTTTTAGCCTTCAACTTGAATGTTGATAGATATCTAATACTGAAATTTTCCACAAATGGATCCATCCAAGTTTCATGCTCTATAACTTGGAAAACTCTTTTGCCTCGTTACTCATCTTCTTCAAAACTTTGATCAACACCAATTTGGTCAAATATGAGTATATTAACAAAGCTAATTTGGACAAAAGATCTGCATTTTGGTTCTAGCTTTTCAATATCAAGTTATACTGAGCCCAAAAACTCTACAATTAATTCCTTCACTAAATCCAAATACTTCTTCATCAAAAGACACTTGGCTTTGAACTTTTTTTTTTTTAATTTGATTAACAATCAACTATAAATCACCATGTACTTGCAAATTCTTTTAACTCCTATGCCAAGAGCTACTTTGATTTAGTAAACAAGGCTTCATATTTTTCTTTGTTTTTGTTACTGTAAAATCAAAATAGAAAGCATAAGTGTAAACACTTTCCCTACTTAACCGATCTCCTTAACATTTTTGGTCTCATTAGAGTTTGCTTCACTAGGCTGTAAGTGTAAACACATATCTCATGAGTTTGGAAATATGGCCTTAACCTTCTTCATGTAATAACCATACTAGTTTGTTTTTGAATAGTGTACTATAGTTTGCAAGACTTTATTACCATATTAATTGACTTAAAAATTTGGCCCTCTTCTCTTCCCAAGACTGAACTCAAAGCATATCCTCCTACTAATAAATACAAGAATAATCATTCTTCTGGAATCGGCATTGTCAACTTCAATAATCTAGCCTAGCATTTCTTTAGCTTGTCAAAGGCTTGCTAAGATTCCTATATCTTTCAAATTTATCTACCTTCTTTAAAAGTTTAAAGAATAGTAAATCTTTCTTCGCCAATCTAGATAAAAACCTATTCAATGCCACTATTTTTCCTACTAATCTTTGCTCTTCCTTATCATTACATGGTCTTTTTATGTTCAAAATTACCTTAATCTTTTCATGGTTCTCGTTAGTGCCCCTTTGTGACACTATGATGTCTAAGAATTTCCCAAATGACACCTCAAACACACTTTTTTTTTTTTTTGTTCAACTTCAAATGTGCTAACCTCAAGATCTTAACACTTCCTCACTAATCAGAAATTAAACCATCCTCATTTTTGGGTTTAATTAGTATATTATCAATATAAGCCTCTATGTTTCTTCCAATTTACTTCTTAAATAATTTCTTTAATAAGATTTGGTACATTGCTCCAATTTTTTAAACTTGAATAGTATCAAAAGTGTAAAAATAAACTCCTCTATTGGATATAAAGAGTATTTTCTTCTCATCATCTTGATGAAGAAAAATATGATGATGAAGCACATAAGAAATAGAGGAATCTAAGTCTTGCTACAAAATTAATGAATATATCAATTCAAGATATTGGAAATACGTCCTTTAGGCATGCATGCTTTATTTAGAGCATTAAAGTCAACACACATTCTCTACTCCACCAGTATTTTCCTAACCAAAAAAAGATTAAGTAACCGTTTTGCCAAAATTTTCACCTTCAACAACTTATCCACTTCTTAATCTCGTATGACTTATTTTAGTTATAATTGACCTCTTCTTTTGTTTCATTGGCTTGCAACTCAGATCAACTAATAGTCATTTCTCAATGACTTCCATGGGGGTTCTTGACATAACTGTTGTTGACCAAATAAACACATATTTGTAGTCAATTTATAAAATTACTAATCTACCCTTAAGATCTTTGGACAATTCTTTCCCAATCTTAACCTTCTTTTCTTACTCTTTGCCATCCAAAATTATCTCATCTACTTTTGATTTTATTTCCAATGTCTTTGTCACCTTCTCCACTCTAGGCTATAGATCTTCTATATTTATTGCTGCAGCCATTTCTATAATTTTCAACAATGCCACAAAACATTGTTGTGCTAGCTTAACTCTTGGAGTACTACAAACCCATTGGTGGTTAGAAATTTCATCACTAAATGCGAATTGGAACAAATTACTCCAAATCTATTCATTAGTGGTCTTTCCAAGAGAGACATTATACGCAATAGTCCCTTTTACCACTACAAATTCCATTATTTTAGCCTTGTTTTTCTAGTCATCCACAAAGTAATTGGTAAACAGATTTTGCCAATAGGACGAATTGACATATTTTCAAAACTTACTAGAGGCCTTCGAACAAGCTCTTGTAAACTCTTGTCACCCTTTATTATTTTATAAATAAGCTTGTACATGATATTCAATTGATTCTCTTATAAACATTCCTATATGATATTCAATTGAACTCCCATTATCAATAAATATTATTTTGACTTGAAATTTGGTTATATATGTTTCATTAACTATTAGGTCATCAGATTGTTCTCCTAAGAAGTAATCCAAGGAGGTAAAAGCAATTGAGACATCATCCTTTGCTTTCTTTCTCCTACCATAAACCTTCTCTGCTAACCAACGTAACTCTTCTGATGCAAACTACTATGCTCTGAAGTCAGCTCACCTAAATCTATATTAATTATACCCGCAAATCTTAAGTGACTTTTTTCTAAGGACGAATTATTCTTTTGCTCTTTCTTATAGCTCTCTTCTTGCATTTTATCTTCTCATCCATTACCATCATAAGACCTATCATTTCTTTCATACTACTGTTGACCTCTTTCACCTTTCGCAACATAGGGCCTTAGCACTTCCCTCTAGATTTCTCTCTTAATCTCTTGATCATATCAATGTGTTTTTCCATGTCATGACCGTAAATTGTATGAATAGTCTATAACTTCTTTTGATTACATCTAATTCAATTGCCTCTTGTCATATCCATTATTATAAAAATTCATACTTATTGCAATTTGATTCCTTAGTTAGATAGCCCTATTCATTCCTGCTAGTGCTTCTGTATAGTTTTTTGACAGTCCTCCATCAAATTTCTATTGTAATATCTAGGAATCACACCATTCATAAAGGCAATCAACAAAATAGTGTCATCTTTATCATATATATGTTAGCTCCCTTTATCTTAAACCTAACCAAATACATATTCCTGTAAAATCTCATTCTCCCTTTATTTGACATTTATTGTATGAGTAGGCAATCAGCATGAACCAGTTACCCAAAAGAGGATATTGAATTTCTCAACAACTCTTAATACCACTTACAAGTAGCCTATCTAAAAGTAGTTAGCATTACAATACACATGTTCTCATCTAATAGCTTAAGAATACATAATGCTATAACATAATGGCAAAGATGATCTTGTAGATATCCAATTCCATCATAGGTTTCAAAATTCAAAAAATGTGTAAATCCTCTAGGAAATAGTGCATGTAAAATATTTGGGATAAATGGGCTCGAAGTCGAGTCCAATTGATAATCTAAACCCCACCTCCAAGGGCCTTATTTAGAGCTTGTTAAACTTGGTCCTCTATTAACTTAATGTTCCATTCATACATTTCACTCTTTATCCAACTTCTCTAATCGAGACACCTTTGCGGTTCTCCTATTAGATCACTATTTACAATCTTGACTTTCTAAATCTTACTTGACATACACAATCTCCCATTAGATCAATATTTACAATCTCCCATTAGGAAGAACCATAGTTTCTTTGGGAATCTATTCTAGCATAGATGCACTATGCTTCTACCTAGATTCCCTATTCAGAGGATGCTTTCCTAATGTTAAAAATAAAAGAGGATTTAAATCGCATAGACATACACAAATTGGCTAAATCAAGGACAGATGCAGAACTCAAGCGCTAACTACCTGATTTTTTTAAGCTAGCATTTAGCAAAACATGGCGAACAGTCTTAAAGGATGAAGTTTCTGAGGCAAAAAGACTCAAAAAAACATAAGGTGTTTTTAGGATCTATACTATCTCCATCTTCCTTAGAGGAATGAAGAACATGAGCTCAACCTAAACAACATTCACATTACTTCATATATCTACAAGGATAAGGACTTAATCTATTATAGACAAAGTGATATTACTGTCAAAGTTTGTACTGTTATCATTCACTAATTGCATATTGGTTGCACTATACTGTTGGGATCCATTTTCTAAAGAAGCACATACATTTTGAAAAATATTTTCTATTTTGATGTAATCTCCAAGAGTTTCATGGGCAAAAGAAGATGACATTTCCATTTCAGAAGGTAAAAAAGACATGCAAAGACCTAGTAGCAGCTACTTCATTGATAGAACACGTTTGCTTTCTCTTTTTAGCAGCTAAGGTGGATTAAATCGCTCACACAAACTAGTAACATTACATTCAACTTGCATGTTCAGCAAATTATTTGTTTTTTCCCTATGATACACTATCTTGTGACTATTAGTTCTTGAATTTTCTCTATTTACAGTAGGTGTATTTTCTTAAGTTGTATCATGGAAAGCAAATAAAGAAAAGACAGAAGCTTCAGAAAATCCTACGCAATAGGAATAGAGGGATTAAGTTCAGAAGGAAATTGTGTAAATATTTTGGTTTGGATGCTTTGTACAAAACTATAGAGGCTACTGTTGGATCAATAAGGCTGAGTATATTAGATAACTGTATAGTCCAGCTAAACAGAAATATTGTATTTTCTGGAAGTTTCTATATGGACTCTCTAAGCATCAGCTTGTGAAAGTAATAAGTGAACCTAAAAACTATCAAAACCTATACCTTTGGACTGAAAATGAGGTTGGTTGCTGAAATTGTCTAAGCAATCTAGTTATCACTCTCGTCACAAAAATCCAAGGCAATAAAGGTCTCATCAACTATTCCAGTTTCTTGGTGACTTGGGAAACATATACCAGTTTCCACATGACAAAATGGAATTTTGGTCACATATGAATGGCATGACCTATTTGCCTTTTCCAATGTATTAGAACTATTGACAATAGAAAGTACAACAAACCTTTGCTTTTTCCTTTCAGTATAAGCTTCCCTCTTTCGCTATAATTTTTTTTTCCCTCACATCTTAAGGCATAGTTAGTTTTTTTTTTCAGCATAAGACTTTCTACGTTGTTCGAAGCATTTTTGCCTCTTATCCTCCTTAGAAAGAGCATGTTGTAAAGATTTATTGTCCATTTAATTTGCAACGTAAAAAATAAAAAATAAAATGAAGCACATATAATGAACAACAGCCAACAAGCGTTTAAGCGCACATCGCATGAAGATATATTGGAAACCAATATTGTTTTCTAAGCAACAATGACATAACAATGCATTCAAGGCACAAAGCAATTAGCCTAACTATGAGCGTGATTAAATTTGTTCACAACCCTTTATGAAATAAAGTAAAAATTAACATTATAGGGGAAGTAAATTAAACACATTCATTTTTCACAAAGTCACATCACAAGCAGACCAATGAAGACCAACTTTATCGTCACATATAATAGAAGAACGAATTAGGAGAAAACCTATTACTGCACACAATACATCAGCACTTCTATTTTTCACCTGAATAGTGCATGATCCTGTGAAACCGCCTAGGAAAAAACCAAAGAGTTCTTAAGAAGATCATTCTATTTAAGTTACATCAATGATTAACTATCATTAAAAATAATACATTTCACCCACAGTTCCTAAGCTTCTTGTAAAAAGCTCTTACACAAAAAAAAAAAAAAAAAAAAGATTAGGTATACTTTCATGTGGTTGAGTGAAATAATTTTATCACATTTCAACATCTAAGATGAGAATCAATAATTTGATACTTTATTGTATTTATTGTCTTCAATGCTCACTCATTGATTAGTTATGCATAATGTTTAACATATTTATTGTCTTCAATGTTCCCCTCATAATAAGTAATTTAAGCACCTTATCTAATTTGTTCTCCTCATGCTATGTTACTAGTTTTAAAAATTACTCATCAATCTAATTAAAAGTTACTCATCACATTTCTTGATCATTTTACTTAATTATGGATTAAGCATCTTATCTCTTATATGATTGGTGATATTATTATTAACAAAACAACTATTAGTGATATATATGGGTTCAACACACGAACAGGTCCAGATCTGTATGTCCAACACAGATCAGGATCTGTGCATTCAATACAATTCGAGACCTGTGAGTATCAAACAGATCCGGAACTACAAGTCCTGCTTAGATCAGGATCTGGGAGTTGCGAGCCCGGATCTTCATGAGGTGCGCAGTTCCAGACCTGCAAGTTAGAGGCTGGGATCTTCACATCATTTATTACATGATTCTTACTTAGCTCCAGAACTCTATTCTTATAATATGCTAAGACAAATTTATGAGTCTTAAAAGATCACATGGCAATAACAGAGTCATGTTTATTCATAAACACGTAATTGAAGCCTATGATCATGGGATGATAACAACAACGCACAAAGGGGAGAAACACCCGCGATTCAACGATCAATAACCGATAAAGAATCCCATAATTAACGGTAAGAGGGGGATAAAAACCGAAGAAGACCACCAAGTATGGATAAGTGAAAAATAGCTAAGAAAAATACTATACTCCGATAGAAGTTCTGACTTTAGCATCGGAGAATTTTTCTCGGAGAATCTCTCTGGGATTTGTTTTGCAAGAACCACCAGTGTTATTCACTTAGAAGCTCTCAGGTCGTGATAACAGGATCGGATCATTGACAGTAGCGGATTACGACTTCATCAAGTGGCGCCGTTTGTGGGGACTTCTTTGGTTTTTTACTCTTAGAAGGCGTATTCGTTCTGTTACTTTCCGTTCTGCATCATCAACATGGTTGGAACCCGATCAGGGGGATGAAAAGCTGGCGAAGGAACTAGCCAAGGAGGAGCACCACACAGTCGCTTTGAACCTAGGGCAGATGACCCATTACGTTTGGATGACATTCCCGAATGATCGGAATGTCAATCTGAACATACCAGCGGAATATCCCGGCAAAAGTCTCAAAACCCAGACAAGTCCTTCGCATATCAGCAAATGGAAGAAGATGAGCGGGCCTTTGTTAAGTTGCATCGTGCTCAGTTTGAAGAGTTTTGTAGGAAAAGACATCATTCCCGTCAACGGGAGAATGTATCCAATCCGGACAATCGTAAGGAAGTTCGTCGTAAAAGAAAAGAAAGAAGAAATGATGATAATGCCTTTCATGCAGACAACAATTATGAGAATGGACATCTCAAGATAAAGCCTAACCCTAAACGCCCAAGACATGATGACTTTCCTCCTATCAGCAATCGTGTGGCTGATGATATATATGGCTTGCTAGGATCTGATGATGAAAGAGACGTTCCTTCCTCGTTTACATCTCATATCATGCAATATCCAACTCCGACAGGGTTCAAGATACCGAACGGCATTCCATCTTATGAGAGGGATACTGACCCCTTGGATTTTTTTGTCACGCTTTAAATACGCTATGAACTTAAAAAATGCTCCAATGGAGGTGATGTGCAAAGCCTTTCCCATATACTTGAGCGAAAAAGTGTGTGTATGGATAGATGGTCTCCCCCGTAACAGCCTTTCATCATTTAGGAGGTTAGCCCAACTCTTTCATACTCACTTTTTCTAGAGAAAGAAATTTCATAAGTCCACGGCGGACCTAATGAACCTTAAGCAAGCAAAGGATGAATCTCTAAAATCCTATGTGGAGAGATTCAATTATGAAAGTCTGCAAGTAACCGACAGAACAAATCAACTGGTAATCTCAGCCTTCATGAATGGCCTCAATCTAGGCCCATTCTATACAAAACTGGCTAGGGACACACCAGGGGATACCCAAACCCTTTGGCAAATGGTGGAAAGTTACACCAAAGGAGAAGAAACTAATAGAAAGAAGAGAGAGAATGAAAAACACGAGAAGAAAGATGATGCCAAAGGAAAAAACCCTCAAAAGGGTGCCTTCGACAAACTGAATTACAATAAAGGATGGTTAGAACCCCGGCTTCAGGAGATAAACTTAACACCACTCACCAAAAGCCGCACTAAAATTCTAGCCATACATAAGGAACTTCTCCGACCACTAGTACTATTAACAGCAGCACCACATAAAAGACCACAGCATCTTTGGTATGCCTTTCACAATGACCATGGGCACGATACTGAAGAATGTAAAGATCTCAAAAAAGAGATTGAAGATTGCATCCGCAATAGTATGTTAGGCCAATATGTCCAACGGTGTCATTCTAGAACCCAACCTCGGTCTGGAGGCCGGGAAAACGGTAACCATACTGAAGGGAGCGAAAAAAGACAGGGAGGTCGAGGTCAGCCCATGCATCAACGTGATTATAGGCAAAGATGGGATCATCCTTTAAACCCACCATATCAGCCATATCCAAACAATCCATCCCAACAGGTGGCGCCTCAACCTCCACTTAATGACAATCAGAATGTTACAGGCATGATCCACGCCATATTCGAAGATTATCCAGAATGTCAGTCCCAATCTACAATTAAAGCTAATGCAAGGAGGATCCCACCCAGGAACCAGTCAACAAACAGTTCAAACCATCCGAAGTCATCACGTTCTCAGAAGAGGATGCAGTCCCTACGGTAAGTCCACACAAAGACACCTTGGTCATTAAATTCATTATTGCTAACAAGGAAGTGTATAAAGTCTATGTGGATAATGGGAGTGCAGTCGATGTTTTTTACATAGACTGTTTCCGCAAATTAGGGATTGATTTCGCAGCTTTAAAATCATCAAGCATGCCGCTGGTGACTTTCACACATGAGGTGGTTCACCCGATGGGAATAATCACTCTTGCAGTCACGGTTGGGGATTATCTTAGAGATAAAATCATCATGACAGATTTCTATGTAGTAGACACCCCGTCCCCGTTTAACGCCATAATTGGAAGATCTTGGATGAATAAGGCTAAGGCAATTTGGTCTCCTTATCTTCTTGTCATGAAGTTCCTAACAGAGCACGGGATTGCGTCCATTCGTGGTGATCAATACGTAGCGCGGGAATGCATGCATATCGCTCTTAAAAGCAAGCATGCTGATGCCAAGGGAGTACATGCTATTCAAGCTGCAGACTTGCCATCTACTGACTCTGAGATAACACCTCAAGGAAGTGGGAGCAAGAGTACTAAGGTGCCTTCCAAAGATTCCACGCCTCAGAGTTCTAATAATGCCAAACTGATGAAAACTGGATCTTGCGAAATCACCGATGAAGTTGAAGAGATCAACTTGGATCCCAGACATCCAGATAGAACAGTGAAGGTGGGAGCAACATTACCTGTAGAAATCAAGGAACGAATTATTCATCTCCTCTATATGTATAAAGAAGTCTTCGCTTGGGGGCCAAAAGACATGCTTGGAATTTCACCTTCGTTGATGACACATAAGCTCAATATCGATCCAAGGGTAAAACCTGTGCAACAAAAAAAGAGATCCTTAGCACCGGACAGAAATACAGTTGTCAATAAAGAGGTAAAAAAGTTGCTTCAATCCGACATCATTAAATAGGTATTTTACCCTACCTGGTTATCTAATCCTGTGTTGGTTAAGAAACCAGACGATATTTGGAGAATGTGTATTGACTATACTGATCTAAATAAATATTACCCAAAATATTGTTATTCTTTGCCTGTAATTGATCAGAAGTTAAAGCCATTTCAGGATATGAAGTACTGATGTTCCTTGATGCTTATAAGGGTTATCACCATATTTTAATAGATGAGGAAGACACTGAGAAAACAACGTTTATCACAGAAATGGGAATTTTCTGCTATACCAAAATGCCTTTTGGTCTAAAGAATGCAGAAGCCACTTACTAGCATCTGGTCAACTAGGTATTCTCTAACCAAATCAGCAGAAACTTAGAAGTGTATGTGGATGATATAGTGATCAAGTCAAAGAAAGGTGAGAGTGCACCCAGAGATTTGCAGGAAACCTTACAGACAATTATCAAAGTAGGAATGGGATTGAACCCCAAAAAATTGTACCTTCAAGGTAGGATCGGGAAAATTCCTAGGTTTCATGGTCTCCAAAAATGGAACTGAAGCCAACCCAGATAAGATCTAAGCAATTACTGAAATGGCACTGCCCAGAACTTTGAAGTAAGTCCAGAAGTTGACAGGATCACTTGCTGCCCTAAACAAATTTCTGTCACGTTCTACTCGCCGAAGTCTTCCTTTCTTCCAAATATTAAGAGAGGCCAAGAACTTCAAATGGACAGAAAACTGTCAAAGGGAGTTTGAAAAACTGAAGAAGCACTTAACTGAACTTCCTGCCCTTACAGTACCTGCACTGGGAGAGACTCTGCATCTATATTGGCATCTTCTGACAACGCAGTTAGCGCGGTACTTATTCGTGATGATAACAGTATCCAAAGGCTCATCTACTACGTTAGTCGTGCAATTCAAGGCACAGAGACAAGATATCTCCTAATGGAAAAGATAGTGCTGGCCCTGGTTCATGCTACTCGGAGATTAAGACCATATTTCCAAACTCAGCCCATATGCGTGCTCACAAATCAGCCTATCAAGCAAATATTGTTCAAACCGAAGGCATCAGGACGACTAGCAAAATGGGCTACTGAACTAGGCGAACATGATATTCAGTATTAGCCTCGGACTGCCATAAAAGCACAAGCCCTCGCAAATTTCATTGCTAAGATGCCCACTTCTACACCAGCTCCTGCTGCCTCAGTACAACCAATAAAAGACAAGGAGAACGGGGCAATTAACCCAAATACTTGGACACTGCACGTTGATAGAGCTTCAAATGAATATGGGAGTGGAGCTGGATATTGCTAAGCAGTCTTGATGGGATAGAAGTCACATATGCCCTGCGTTTTGATTTTAAGGCAACCAACAACGAGGCTGAATATGAAGCCTTAATCACAAGTCTGAACCTAGCGTAGAGAATGAAAGCCAAAAAAATATATTCCTACAGTGATTCCCAAATTGTGGTCAACCAGGTACAAGAGACCTACGAGGCTAAAGAACCCCAGATGAAGAAATACTTAGATAAGATACGGACTCTTAGCCATTCCTTCGAAGCTTTCCAGATCGTGCAGATCCCTAGGTCCAAGAATAAAAGGGCTTATGCTCTTAGCAAATTGGCATCTTCTGCTTTCTCCCATTTTAATAAAAAAAGTATTGGTAAAGGTACTCCCTTGTAAAAGCACAGATGAGAAACCCTTGATGGTTATTAAAGAGGCAGAAGAGAATTGGATGACACCTATTTGGAAATATCTGCAAACTGGGGAACTGCTAATAGATAAAAATGAAGCAAGGAAACTCAGGCCAAAGGCCCCCCGCTATGTAATACAGGATGAGATCCTGTACAAGCGGTCATATTTGCAGCCTTTACTCAGGTGTGTGGGGCCACAACAAGCGAACTACATACTTCAGGAGGTGCACCTTAGATCTTGTGGAAGTCATACAGGTCCCAGAATGTTAGCGAAAAAGATTATCCAGTGGGGGTATTATTAGCCAACCCTATTCAAAGATACCTACGACTTCGTACATAAATGTCTCAAGTGCCAACTCCATGCCCTTTAGTCAGACGACCTCAGATGGAGATAGTTAGTATTCAAAGTTCATGGCCTTTCACTCAACGGGGAATAGATATATTGGGACCTTTCCCTGAAGCTCCAGGCCGGCTGAAGTTCCTGTTAGTCGCCATTGACTATTTTACTAAATGGGTAGAAGCTGTACTGTTGGCTACAATCACTGGGAAAAATGTTCTCAAATTTGTATGAAGTAATATTTTCTGCAGATTTGGGATCCTTCAGGTGATCATTTCAGATAATGAGAAACAGTTTGCGGACAACCCCTTCCGATCCTAGTGTGAAGAGCTCCATATCAAACAAAAGTTTACATCGGTTGCGCACCCTCAAGTCAATGGACAAGTAGAGGTCACCAACCGAACTCTTTTACAAGGATTGAAAACCCGTTTAAACAAAGGAAAAGGAGATTGGATAGAGAATCTCCCAAATGTTTTGTGGGCCTACCGCACCACTCCGCGGACGGCAACGGATGAAACTCCTTACAGCCTCACTTACGGTTTAGAAACTGTGATTCCAGCAGAGATTGGGGTTCCTAACTCCAGATTTATTGCTTTTAACAGTACAATTAATGAATAAGATATTCGCCTTAATCTGGATTTGTTAGAGAAACGCAGAGACTTAGCTTCTGTTAAAAATGCCAGATACAAGCAAGACATGGCGAAATATTATAATGAAAGAGTGAAGGTTAATGAGTTTGCCCCAAAAGAATTGGTCTTGCGCAAGAATGAAGTAAGACTCGAGAACTGGGCAAAATTGGGGCAAGCTAATTGGGAAGGAGCTTACAAAGTCATTGATGCGTCCAAATCAGGGAGTTATCGGTTAGCTACTATGGAGGGAAACTTGTTACCCCGAGTCTAGCATGTTAGCAACCTGAAACGCTTTTATGTTTAGTCATTTTTCATCATTGAATAAAATGGCATTATTGAATAAATCGAGTGAAGAATTCATTATTTTCATAAATTTGGTTCAAGGTGGTGAAACTGCCTTGCTAATCTTTAAATAGAGGAACTAACGTGTAACCTCGGTTTAGCTAAGATTAGCTGCTTATTTTGTAACATCCTTAGCGGGTGAGGAAATTATATAAACAAAAAATATAAAGAAATTTTATTTCTCACAGTTTCCAAACACTTACACAAGTGGGGAACTGTGAGCCCACTCACAAGTGGAGAACTTCAACTCGCAATTTCCAAACACCTACACAAGTGGGGAACTGTGAGCCCACTCACAGGTGAGGAACTTCAACTCGCAATTCCCAAAACACCCACATACCGGTGGGGAATTGAGAGCCCGCATACAGGTGGGGAATTGAGACCCTACTCACAGGTGGGGAACTATAAACCAACTCCAAATAACAACCACAAAAGGAACTCTAAACCCCCGGAACTGCTTATTCAAGTACATAACAAGCGGGCAATGAAAAAAGCCTATACCTTCTCTTTCCCTTTCTTCTTTGCTTCCTCATACTTTGTCCTCTCTTGCAAATACTTATTGAGTGAAACTTCTTTACTCTTAAACAAAGGGGTATCAGATTGGCCTTGTTTAGCCATCAACTCTAACTCCTCTAACATTATGTCTACAGGATCTTTGTCTGCAGATGCTACTTTCAAGCCTGCACCTTTCAACTGTGCTTCCATCTCAGACACTTTGGTTCTCCAAATCTTACATTCAAGCTGCAATTCCGGATCTGCAGCTTGTGGGGTTTCAAAGCATCCTGGAGACCTCGGACCTCTTAGCGCTCTTTCTCCACATCATTGATCAAGGTACCAATTGTCTCATCTTTTCTTTTCAATTCTGCAATAAGTCCTTCTACTTCTGCTATAAGTTTGGTAATTGTTTTTATAACTTCCTCATGGCCTGCAATACTTAGATCTCCTGATAACCTTTGTTTTTGGGTCAAATCTTCACTTAAACAGTGATTCCGATATTCCAAATACACCACCTGCTCATGAAACTCTTTGTTTTCTCTCTTTAAACGAGAGATGGTATTTTGGAGATCTGTATTTGCGCACTCAAGTACCTTAATCTGTTCATACAAATTGCTAACAGAATCTTTTGTTCGTAATAAAAATGCCTGACATACATATAACAAAACATGTAAACAAACACAATTGCCAAATTATTAATCCCAACATTAGAAATTCATCATCGATAATTTTGCAAACCAATAACTTGTCCAAAAATATAATAAAAATTAAAATAGAGTCAGCCTAAGAGCTAGCCTCCTGGTGAGCTCCACCTCCCTGTACTTATGTCCCCACCTTGGCCTGGTTGCTCGACCTTGCATCAGCTCCACCCCGAAGGTCTGGATCTTCATCCACACTGCAGGCGCTTAGCTCTTCCAGGGTCATAGGCGAATCCCAAGAAACTATGAGTTCCAGCAGGGTGAATGAGCCATCAAAGGCCTTCACCGCATCAATATATACTTGGATAACCTTGACTTCAGCCTCAGAATCATACCCAAGTAATTCTTTAAGCTTCAGTGAAAAATGCCTTCTCTGAATATCCACCGCAATCTCATGCCCACTGACCTTACCGGCAGCCCTGCAAAATTTCACAACAAAATCTCCATAATCTTGTGTGTGAAACACCTTCTTCACCAACAATTTTGCGAATTCTCCTTGGGCCACACTCAAGGTTCTCCGCAACTCAACCTCCTTCTCTCGCAACTGCTGTTGGAGAGCTGATACTTCCTTCTCCATTTCTTTCCATCCCTCCACCATCTCCGCAACTTCCATCTCTAACTTTCTTTTTGCCTCAACGGCAACCTTCTCCGCTTCTTTCAACTCTTCATTCTCAGCTTTATAGGCTGCAACCTCACCAACCTAATCATTCATCCTTAAAAAATATTCACTCCAAGTCGCAAGTGCCTGCAAAACAATGCATCCTTATTAAAAAAAAAAAAGAAGAAAAATACAAGTATTAAAAAACAACTTAAGCCTCAGTTGTCCGCACACAAGGGAATCTTACCCGGGGAATAATATGACAAAAATTATCATTTAACTCAGCCAATGGCATTTCTACCAACTTTCTCTGATAGTTTTCTAGCCCTTCAAACTTCAGCATCTCCTCTATCCCGGGTTTGGAAAATAATACCGCAACTTCTGCGGCAATGTCCTCCTTTGAACCAATTGTTTTCTTCTTAAAAACTGGCACTTTAACTCTTTTCTTTTTTGCTGGAGCAATAATCTCCACCACATCATCCTCTACTTTTCTCTTTGAAGGTTCCTCTGTTTCCACCTCCTTGGTTGAGGGAACTTCTTTGAGAACCTCCTCAGTCTCCGACTGAGTCCCTGTCGTAGGCTTCATTTTTACAGAGCTGCCGAATTTCACTGCAAAATTCAACAA
Organism: Gynochthodes officinalis; assembly: GCA_020080225.1. NCBI lineage: Eukaryota > Viridiplantae > Streptophyta > Magnoliopsida > Gentianales > Rubiaceae > Gynochthodes > Gynochthodes officinalis. Next base: position 7,751,374 of record CM034622.1, read on the forward strand.
TACATAAAATTACTAATACATACACAGGCCTTATAAAACTCATACAAAATTCCTACTCTCATCATCTTGGGTAGATTGTGTAACCAAAGACCCGATATCGGCCACTGCCAGGCTTAGTTTGTACTTAATTAGATCTTCCTCTGTAAAATTGCCAATCCTTTCTTCTCAAAGTTCAACATATGCTCTTCCCCAAGGATTCTGTTTCTTCCGATTGGGGTACAAGTCAGTTCTTTCCCCAAAGAACCAACCCGTTTTCAAACCACACACATCAGATTTTACAAACAAAAATCTCTTTTTCCACTCATGATGAGTGGAAGGCCTAATCCACTTACTCTTATACCTTGGGAAAAAAGTGAAATAACCCACTGAATTCACAGACTTTTTCATACAAAAGAAATACCTAAACAGGTCCTCACAACTCTTAAACCGTCTCTCTCTACATAACAATTCTACCCCTATTATCAGTCTTACAGCCTTCGAGGCTAATTGCGCCAGAGATATTTCATAATATCTCAAAATATCCACTAAAAGTTGGTACACTAGAAATCTAAGGCCCACATTCAGGTGCTCTTCGTACACTGCAGTATATCCGGCTGGCGGATTGCAAGCCGCACCCTCACTCCCTGGAGCCCTAACCCCATATTCTTGAGGAATATGGTACATTTTCCTTAACTCTTTTACGACGACCTCACAAAAAGCCAACTTTAAACATTCTAATTCCTCTGCTCATGAACTCAAGTTCATTGACACATTACCTTTCCCCTCAGAACTAGACACAACTACTGTTCTTTCTTCTCGTCCTACATCTACTAGTTCCTATCACTCCATGGCTTGATGATTCGAAGACATCCCCACCTCCTCCTACCACTGACATTGTCTACCCCCCCCCCCTACCGGTGGGAAGACCCAGACGACATTAAAGTAGAAAAAGCCATACTTATTTTTTTAGGGATGATAAAATACTGCTATTTGTCGACGTTGATCAGATGTGTCTTCCTTGCCTTTCTCTCCAAAACAAATACAGGCTGTTGATAATGACGGATGAATACCCTAGAACCGAAAGGTTGCTTTTATATCCTGATAGTTATAACTTCCGTGTGAACCCACAAAATCTTTTTAGACCCCACAATCTCTCACGTCACGCTCCTAAAAAGCGAGATAATAACTCCTGTCTACACACGACACGTTTCGATTTCCTATATTCTCTCCTAATCCTTTTCTGACTAGACCTTTGTTAGATGTTATCCGACAAATGTCTAGGGGGCTTATGATGTATATGGGTTCAACACACGAACAAGTCCAAATCTGTACATCCAACACAGATCAGGATCTGTGCATTCAACACAATTCGAAACTTGTGAGTACCGAACAGATCTGGAACTGCAAGTCCTGCCCAGATCAAGATCTGGGAGTTGCGAGCCCGGATCTTCATGAGGTGCACAGTTTCAGACCTGCAAGTTAGAGACTGGGACCTTCACATCATTTATTACATGATTCTTACTTAGCTCCAGAACTCCATTCTTATCATATGCTAAGACAAATTTATGAGTCTTAAAAGATCACGTGGCAATAGCAAAGTCGTGTTTATCCATAAACATGTAATTGAAGCCTATGATCACAGGATGATAACAACAACGCATAAAGGGGAGAAACACCCGCAATTCAGCAATCAATAATCGATAAAGAAACCCATGATTTACGGTAAGAGGGGGATAAAAACCGAAGAAGACCACCAGGTATGGATAAGTGAAAAATAGCTAAGAAAAATATTATACTCCGACAAAAGTTCTGACTTTAGCATCGGAGAATTTTCCCCGGAGAACCCCTCCGAAATTTGTTTTGCAGGAACCACCAGTGTTATTCACTTAGAAGCTCTCAGGTCGTGATAACAGGATTGGATCGTTGACAGTAGCAAATTACGGCTTCATCAATTAGCATTTAGATTAATATTTTACTCTTATTTTAAGACTAATACTCTTGATTAGTTTAGGAAAAAGAATAAAATGTTGTTCTGAATGCTAATATTTTCTATTGCGATATCAAGGATTTTACACAGTTTTTTTACAAATGATTTTGGTGCAAAAACATACTACTAGCAATGGCATTTTACTACAATGAGATGATAAGGAAATGAGAGTTGTTAATAGTAGAACATAAGAGGTTGGAGTCGTATGTGAAGCCTTATTTTGAAGACTTAACCAACAATGTGATTTGCATAACAGGGAAAAAAGATATTCAAGCTTCAAAAACAACAGGCATAATTGATAGGCCAAGTTTTGAAAGTCTATTTATATTTCAGGATGGAGGTGGAAAAATTAAATTCATGCATTTTTCAAAACCTCAAGGTTAATTTTAAAAAAAAAAAAAGAAAAGAAAATAGCTCAATTTAGTGTTATCAAACCCCAAAGTTTTGACCTTTTTCTTTTTTTTTGTATAATGTGCAGATTTATACCAACAAAGAAAAGTAGGATATAATTGCACAATTTAACTTATTGGATGAATAATCATTTCCTCCAATTCCTATAGGAGAATGGAAAGCAACGTCTACAGCCAACATAACCAAATCTATTTGTCAAATTCACTTCCTAGGTTATTCCTTATAAGTTTCTTTAAGTTTATTCCATAGCTTTGTCATATAAAGTCTAAAATCTGAAACACAGCACACCCGAATAAATCATAGTCCTTAAAGGTTCAAAAGTGAATGAAAAATGTGTCACTCGACACTTCCATAAAATTAAATCCACAAAGGACAGACAAAAAACAAGAAAATCCAACATGCATAACATTTGGTACATCCTTTTACTGATTAGATAGTCTAGTTTGTTATATATTCCTTTAAAAGAGTACGAAAGCCATAAATAACTCAGAGGAGGAACAATAAATAACGAAGTTTCCAAAGCTAAAGAAAAACCAATCACCAATGTTAATCTTTTTTAAATCCTACACAAATATATTTTAGACCTGAATAGCTGTAAACAAATCATGAAAATCAACAATACAACACTAATGATATAAAGACATAAGAACAATAATGAGATAGACATTTCAATGGTAACATAATAGAATCAAGGAACCAATAGTGTAATAAGATTCTCGCATAACAATCAATACAAAATGTAACTAACATAATGGAATCGAGGAACCAATATTGTAACAATATTGTAATAAGATTCTCATATAACACTCAATATAAAAAAGAGAAAAGAATAGAATAAACTGTACAAACCAAACAGTGCAACAAATGCAGAAAACTCAGAGCAGAAACTAGTACAAAATAATGTGAACTAAAGAAGAAAGAGAAAACACAAAGCTTCTTTAGAGAAAAGATTACCAAAGAAAAAAGATGATGCTCATTCTCCGAATCATTCTCGTCCTCATTAGTATTCTTCTTCATCCGAACATCATCACAAGGAGGTGATTCCCAATTCCCCTATTTTCCTTTTCTTTATCCATATGCAATAAAAATTATTGAAATTGATCAAATTCTACAATAGAAAATCTAGTTGCTCTTTTTGAGTAAGTATAGATGGATTTAGGAGTAGTTCCTTCTTTGAAATAGATTTGTCTTGATGAAAGTTAAAAGTTCCTTTGGTTTGTTTCTTAGGCCCTTCATTCATTGAGACCTCATTATTTTTCTTCTTTGTGTTATTTCATGTTTGGACAATTCTTACGCAAAGGGAAACACAAGATCAAAAAGCACTTAGACTATAGTCTATTTTCCCATAAATGGCACCAATTGTTGAAGTATGAATTAACCTTACTAAATTTTGAAAGTGATTTTTCATCTAAATCGATATGTCAATGCTTACAATATCGAATTGAATTTCCATAAAAGACACCAATATTTAAATTAGATTTGGAGATGTGTGTTATCTTTTATAATTTTTTTACACTATAACGTTCGTCATTGTATTGCTTTCCAAAAAGAATGTACAGTATTGGTAAACTGGCCAATTGCTCTCCCTAGCTTCATGCAATAACCCTGGAGGAAAGTTTGACAACCATTCATAGGTATGGAACTTTCTAATGCTAAAGTAGCTAACCTATGACAAGCTACATTTTCTCTGTTGGAACATACACAAAATAGATATTTTCAAATAGACTATATAAAAGATTGATGTCTTCCTCTATAGAGAAAACACTGACTTCGAAGTTCTTCCTCTGAATTAGTTTTTGCACTATATCCTGCACATCAATTTTGATTTGGACTTGTTTCCAACCTTTCTTTTCTGTCTCCATTTGAGCATATATGTTCACTTGTAGTGTAGCAGCTACTGAACTCAAGCAAAGGTTCCTAACTACTGCTCAAGCCTTGGTGACATGTCCTTGCACATCATAGGTAATTCCTCCAAAACTAGCATTCTTCTCTTTTCTGCTACAAGTACTAATATATATAACATTATATCATGCACTAACTCTCCTCTCTTCCACATTATCATTTCCTTGGTAGCTACCTATTTCTACTTCAAGACTTGGATGCACAATCATGTTAATCATTTGGAATTCTTGCCATTCTATTATAGCCATGTCCACTATTTCCTTCTCTGACCTTTTTATTTCCTTGAAAATCAAGAGGTTTTTTGTTTTCCATAGTATCCAAATGATATAGATAGTTAGCTTCAGTATGTCCTGTGCCACTTGGTCTTTCTTAATCATGCATACTCTCTGCCACCACCTGATGAAAATCCAAGGTCCGAGATGACCACAACTCCTCAAGTAGTGAAATGTGAACGTGAACATGAAGCCAAAGATGAGGCTAAAACTTCATCAATGAGGTGTTTAAAGTTTGAGCATTTACAAGGCATGGAAGGGCCTATGACTAGGTCAAGAACTAAGAGAATTCAAGCTACTTTAGCAATGCTTATAGCTAAAGTATTTGAAGCTCAAGACACTAAGGCAGCAAGGACTTTCGGTTGTGAGTCATCAAGTCTCATTCTACTTAGTGTTGTAAATGATGGATCAAGTATTGCCACTATTTGATCATGAGCTACATTAGAAGCTTCCAAATTCATAGCCATGAAATATAAAGAAGCTTCCACATCCACTTCAAGCCTGGATGAAATCAAACTTGGCCAAATCCAAATACAACTCCAACTCTCGGCCAACTCAATCCAAACCAGACTTGAAGTAGTTTTAGGCAATTTTATTGGTTGTTTCTTTTTATTAGATTAGGAGTCTTTTCTTTTAAGTAATTAGATTTCTAAGAGGCAAGGGATTATAATCCTTTTAGAGGATAGATGAGGTCACCTTGGCCGCCTTTTGTAGTTCTATAAAACAAGGCCATCGGCCAACATGCAACTTCAGAAGTTTTGACAATACAAACTTGAAAGCTTTGTGCTTTTCTTTGAGTTCTAGTTTAGAACTTATTTTGAGTCTTTGAAGATAGCCTCTTAGGTTCATGTTTAAGCTAGTTTACTGAGTTTCTTTCCCTCAATAATATGAGTGTGCCAGTTGGTTCCAAAGATAGTCAAAGTTCACATCTTGGGTTTTTGATAATTCCATTGGGTGTCAAGTGAACAAAAGCAAGGTCCTTCTTCAATTTTGGAGTTGGTGTCTTGCTAAAGGAAGAGCTAGTTCAACCTAGAGGACGATACTAGGACCAACACTCTGGTATAGGTTCAAATTTTATTCTCTTGTTTAAGATTCGTATCACCACCTCTGAAAACATTCTATGTCATTAAGCAATTCTTCCCACCGCACTGAAGATAGCTTCCATACTATTTTTGTCCTTTCACATTTGAAGAATAAATGCTCCATTGTTTCTTCCTGTTCCCCACACATGTTACATATAGGATCTATTATGACTCCTTTTCTTCGCAACTCCAACTTTGTAGGAATAATTCCATGGTAGCAACTCCAAAGGAAGTGCTTTAACTTTCCTTTTATTTGCAACTTCCAAGATCTTTTCCACATTAGTTTATGCCTAGTTATTGCATTACTACCCTCAGCTTGTCTTCTTTTTCCCATTTTCTTTTTCAGTACCCGTTTGTATGCTAAGTGGACCATGAAGATTCCTTGTTTGTCAAAGTGCCATATTAACATATCTCTGCTCCTTGTGAGGCTAATTGGAATATTCATGATTGCTTCTATATCTTGGGGCTCAAACAATATACTAATTAGATTCTGATTAATCCATCCTCAATCATTAATTCATCGCACCAATTGATCTAAAGTTCTAAATTGTCTCTAGGAATTGGCTTGCAGTTGGGTCTATTATGTAGCTAAGGGGATTCCCAAACTCTAATGGTTTTCCCATCTCCCACTTGATACCTAATTCCCAATTCTAGCATGTATTTTGATCCCATCTAGCATTTCTATAGCCACGAGGCATTACCATTTAATTTTGCTTTCATCAAACCCCTTGAGGGAAATATATGGCTTTCATAACCCTACTCATCAGTAGGTTTGGATTGGTGATCAATCTCCATAGTTGTTTTACTATAGAGCATTATTAAAAGCTTGGATATCTTGACAACCCAATCCTCCTTTTTCTTTCAATTCAATCATCTTCTCCTATGCCTTTCAATGGTTCTTTCTTCCCTTCCTCTCATTTAGTCCCCTCCAAAAATTTGTCATTTCTACGATAAGAGCTTTGCAGGTTCTTGCTAGTAGTTTGAAACATGACATAACATATACTAGTTGAACATTTAGTACTACTTTGATTAGCACTTCTATGCTTGCTGAGTTTAGGAATTTTGCTTTCTAGTTCCCTACTTTTCTCTTGACTACTTCCAATACATATGCAAAAACCTCCATCTTCTATTTCCCTATAACCAATGGAAGTACCATGTATCTCACACTCTTTTGTTCCTTAATCCCTTCCAATATTTGACTGATTCTAGCTTAGAGCTTGCTGGGATGTTTCTGCTAAAGATGACTGATGACTTCTCCAAATTCACAAGTTGGTCTGAAGCTCGATTACATTCTTCAATTAGCACTCTAATTTGTCTAGCCTACTCAACATTTGCATCACAAAATAGAAGTGAGTCATCTGCAAACAAGTGAGTGATTAAATGCCTTTCTTTGCATATTCTCATACCCTCTAAATGCTCCCAATAAAACTGCTTGTCTAATCATGCTTGAAAATGCTTATGATATAATTAGGAATAGATAAAATGATATACGATTCCCTTGTCTAATCCCTCTTGGATGTAGAACATAGACTCTTCATTTATGTTGCAGGCAAACGATGAAGAACTAATGCATTTCAGCACCTACTCAATGAATGTTTCTGCAAAGCCGATCCTGGCCTAAAAAAGTTCACTCAACCCTATCATAAACTTTTGCCATGTCTAATTTTAGAGCCATATATCCCTTTTTTGTTCCTCTAATGTTGTTTATATAATTTATGCACTCATGAGCTATCACTATATTATCTAAGATCTGTCTTCTAGGAATAAAAGCTAACTAGCTTTAATTGATGCACTTATGGAGATAATTTTTCATCCTTTAAACCAAAATCTTTGAAACAATTTTACACATAAACATTACATAAAGTAATAATCCTACAGTAGGAGACTTCGGTAGGATTTGTTATCTTTGGAATGAGAGTGATGAGTGTGTTATCTTTTAGGGTAAATTACATTTACAATCTCCCGTGGTTTGTATAAACTACCAATCGAATTCCGAGATTTGGAAAAACGACTAATACACCATTTTACCTAATGACCATTAAAGTCAACCAACAGAATAAGTGAAAAGACGAAAAAACTATTCTAAAAAATAACATATACCCCCTTGAGGTTTGTTCTAATTACAAAATGACCTTTAAAGTTTTAAAGCTTTATTAAATAAAATTTAATAACTTCTATTTCTTTATTTTATATTCTTATTTTCTTTTTCTTTTCTTTTCAAGAAGAATAATTTTATAATCTTATTTTATATCATAAACTAATAAATTTAAAAAGTAATAAGAATATAATATGAATACGTACCTTTAGAATTTTTGAAAAATGAATAATAAAATTAATATTTTTTTTACCATATTACTATTTCATCATCTTCAAATTTGAAAATATTATTTTCTAAATTTCTTATTATACCTTCAATATTAATTAATTGATCACTACTGTCCTTTTAAATGATTAAATCATTAAATGATTATTTTTATTATTTGTATATCTCTATAAACTTTTAAGAAATAATTATTTATTTTAATCTCTTGTAGTTTTTTTTAGTTATTAGAATTTGATGTAATAGTCATAAAATTAAGAATTACTTTGGTTATATTGATTTGATATAATGGTTGTAAAACTATGAATTATATTTATTAGACTGAACTTAAGTTATTTGAATGGAAATGAAAAAATAAGCATAATAAAATATTACAATATATAAACTTTATATCTATTTTGGTAAGATATTATTTTGTTAAAATATGTAGAGAATTGTCTAAATTATATCAGTAGTTATTATTAACCTTTTTGTAACACTAATTAAATAAGAAAAAAGTAGGGATTGACCTATTTTGTTAAACATCAGGGTCTATTTTGTAATTAAAACAAACTTCAAGGGGGCTAAATGTAATTTAAATATTATAATTTAAAGGGTAATTTAATAATTTCAAACAAATTAACAATTGACTTAGTCAAAAGTCAATTATCAACGTTAATTAATGTTAAAGGACTAAGGGGTCGCCTGGTTCCATAGTTTATAAAATCAGGATTCTACACAGAATCGATTTAAGGTAGTAGAATCGGATCGGTGGGATCGGATCGTAGAATCGTAAGATTCTACAAAAAATGAGAAAATATAATTTATAAATTCTTTTTAAAATAATTATTAATCAATATATGAATGGATATGTAGAAAATTTATGTATAGTTTATAATTAAATGATTTTATTTCAATTTTTATTTCTTATAACATTTTATATGATTTTTTCAATATTTTAGTTGTTGGCGCAATCGAAGGGTATTTATGTCCAATTTATTTATTTATTGTTAAAATCTAATAAAAGTATGATTAAACCAATTAAATTATTTATATTAGTATATATCTTAATTTTACTTAGGTATAGAAAGTTTTTTTTGAGTAAATTTAATTATATTTTATTTATATAATAAGGTAAAATCGTAATTAGAATCGGAATCGTTTTAGTAAATTGGAATCGTAAAATCGTAGGATCAGTGGGATCGGATCGGGATTCTGACAACTATGCCTGGTTCGTTCAAGGGTATGGGAAAGAAAAAGGGAATGAGAATGATAATAGTAGGGAATGATAGCGAGTTGTTTCATTATAATTATGCTGGTTGGTTTATGTTAGGGAACGAATATAATTACCAATTATAATTATAATTAATTGTAATAATTAGTATTAATTAATTAGTTAGTATTAGTTAATTATTCATTATAATATTAAATTAATCAATTATTAATAAAAATACTATTGATTAAATTAATCTTAATTAATTAATTATTAATTTAATATTATAATGAATAATTAACTAATACTAACTAATTAATTAATACTATTTATTACAATTAATTTATAATTATATTTATTCCTCAACACAAACCAACCAGCATAATTTATAAATTAATTAATATTAATTATACATTATTATAATAATTAATATTAATGAATGAAATTAATTAATTATTAATTATAATATTAAATTACAATATTAAGTAAATGAATGATTAATTAAATTAATCTTAATTAATAAATTTATTATTAATTAATAATAATAAGTTAATTATAAATTAATTTATATTAATTATAATAATTAATTAGTTAGTATTAGTTAATTATTTATTATAATATTAAACTAATTTATTATTAATTAAAATTATTATTAATCATGAAAATGAGAAAGAAAAAAATTTGAGTTTAATAACTTTTATACCCCCAATATTAGAGGGTATGAGAAAACCCCCCAATGGGTAATCAATAACTGTTATAAATTTATCAAATTTAAGAAAATAATTGTAATTTTTTTAAATTTTAGAATTCAATTGATAGTTCTTACAAATCACAATATTAATAAATGTAATTCATCCTATCTTTTATAATTAAAATGCATACTTCTTGCCCAACCTTCTTGTCAGATAATCATAATTACTTTTCAGTTTCTTACTTGACGTCAAATAGTAGAACCTTCTCCATTTCGTACGAAGACAAGCAACTCAACCGAGTATTAATCTACTATACATTCATATAATCCCTTACCGTATCAGGCCTAAAACTAACCAGATCGTAGTGTCTGATTGAGAAGAGATCCTCAGAAGCCAACACATTAGTTTAGTAGTTACACTTTTAGACTTTTAGTACAGGCTGACCATTGACAAAAAAAGAAAAAAAAAATTCCCCCCAAAATGGCAGAGGGGCAAAGGGCGGAAAAATGGCCCTTCTGCAAGATTAAAGCCCTGGCTCGACAATTTACTTCCTGCTCAGATTCTAACTTGATTAGTTTGTAAATTGATTGTTTATCACGACAAAGCACAGAGAACTCTTATGCGATTCGTTACACTGAGAACCCGAGAACATGATCCAACTGATGAGTAACAAAGGAAGTTCTCAATACTCAAGAATTGGCAATTCGTGTAGGTCAGAATAATATATCCAATTTGTGGGAGAACAAACCTCATCCAATTAAAAATTGAAATATAAAACTTGTTAAACGAAAAAGAAATAAATTGATTTTCATTCTATGAAATGGAAGTTAAAAGGTAAGATGAATGGTGAAACAATCTGCCGACCACAGAAGTCAGGTTATTCAGCTCAGTGGTCCTAACTACGCTCAGTGATGCTAACCACATGCTATATAGTTTCTAAACTAAGTTAGGCTTTCAAGGATTAAACCAGAATGAGAAAATGTAAGAAATAAAAGTCTTTGATCTAAGCAAAGGATCCAGCTCTTTCCAAGAAAAAAAAAACGTGTTATTCTGCAGAGCTTCTGTCAAAAGAGAGCATCATACTCCATCTAGGTCAAAAGGAATTGCCTTTTTGTAAATATTTCCCCATTCAAGAATCCGTTGCAACAGCTTCTGGCAACATCCTTAAATTGATTGGTGATACGAGGGAGTTGAGACGAACATGGGAAGATCCAAGCAACCTCTTATCCTTGGTCATTGCCAAGCCAAGATTTAAGACTACTTTCCTTACTTCATTAGCTAGTTCTATAATATAATCATCTTCATGGCCTGTACATGCAATTAAAAACTCCTTAACAATGTCACAAATTAGCATTAACATCTCAGCAAGTAGAAACAAATCCAAAGCTCACCAATATCAAACATGGCTTTCTCCAGTAGAAAAAGATAGTCTCTGTTATTGCCACAGGGACCACAGGCAGTCGCAATTTGCCTGAGAAGATGAATTAACTTTCTATTACACCCTCAATAAGGACACAATGAAAGAGCTAGACAAATATTCAAAAATATAAGATCCTATACCTTGCCATGTCCTCCAAAGGGGCAGGGCCCAGGTAGTACTTATTATTTACCGGGTCAGGTGTTGATGTAAACCTGTTTAAATCAATTGATTTATGTAAATTTACAAAATATTGTTACAATATATGGTATACAGTAAAATTTCTTAAAAGCTGACTTGCCAAGCTCGTGATCAGGGTTGGGGATTGGAAGGAATGATGTCAAAAGCACAACAAAAGTGGAAAACAAAGGTGGAAAAGATACTTACACTATGACTCCAGTAATGGCAGGCTGCTCAGTATTATCTTCCTAATATTGATTAATTTCAATCACGAAGTCAGCTCTAACTTCTAGAAAGCATCAATTATTTATCTTAAAGAAAATGACAATGTTTAGAAACTCACCTTATAAAAGTCAACAAGAGTCTCTAGATCATATTCGCATTCTCTTCGTCTCAAATACTGCAAAGACAAAATAATATCATTCACGCTTTCAAGCGGGTAAAAGGTACCTTCATAAGGAATCTCCATGTGATGCTGGAAGAAACAAACATGACAAAAATGTAGCACTAATAGAGGACAAAATGTACCTCCATAGCTGCTTTCTCCTTTGCTGCCCCCCCGCGAATGCAGTATGCAGCTCCCCACTAAAATAAAAGATAAATTAAAAAAATGCCCAAAAGCTGCATATAGGTAGAAACAATTTTCTGCATTTTCCAACTCTTAAACACACATACTAAAAACAATCACCTAGGACCCGAAATAGAACGTCAGAAGCTTCCAAACCACAATATAGAAGGGAAGTTTGAGATAACATTAAGCAACATAAAAATGCTACAACATAAGTGCTGCTACTACTAAACACAAACTACAAGCGGGTGCTAACGGAAGATTTAGGATTGTCACGATGTACCAATGCAAGCAACAATTTTTAACACAGACATGAATGACAAGGGGATCATAACCTCTCATGTCTGATTGACGAATTGTTGGATACAGCTGGACTTGAACCAAAGTAGAGGTTGATAAAGTTGCTCAAATTAATACGAACATTAATAGATTTTATGCAATTTACATCAAACGCCCTCCAACAGCAATGGGGTTTTGAAAATTAATTAGTTCAAATTTTTATTTTTTTTTTGATCGAATGGTTCAATTAGTTCAATTTTTTAACCAGGCATGAATATGGCATGAAATGAAGAAGAGAAATATGCATCATCTTAAATAAATTTGGCACATATACTCACACAAATGGCCCCTTCAGTCTCTTCCAAAGTGCAAGTTCTTGCGGGTTGCTCCGGAGTACCTCTGTGATCAATGCAAGCTGTACAAAACATAACACATAAAAACAACAGAATATTAAATACAGCGGCTATTGACGGACGAATCGCTTAGTAGAAGGAATAATCCGAAAAAACAACGTTCCGCAACAACATACCCAGATCAAAAACTCGCCGGTAATTCTTGATGAAACCTATCAGTTTGTCATCATATTCGAACCCGGGATTCCACACCAACGACCCATATCCAAACACCCAAAACACCATTTTCTACGAATTAACCTTTGCCCAGCGAAAACTTTCAAAGAATTCGATAGATTGACAAAATAGGTGGGAGATGAGGACGAATATATGGCCCAAACTCCGATTTGGACTATCAGAGAATTTAGGAAACGAATCACTCAATCAATTAAACAATCGAAATTGATCTGAGAATTTCGGTATGGATACCGTAGAGAACGAGAGAGATCTCCTGTTGTAAATTTTATTTACCGAATCTCACTCTCTCTGTTCTCTACGGTTTCTCGAGGAGGGAGTAAAAGATGTCGGAGAATGAAGACATTTATAGCGGAAGGAATTGAGTTAGGAAAAAAAAAAGAAAAAGAAAAAGGAAAAGGAAAGGAAAGGATTAATTATGTATGTGGATGTAAAATCGTTCTCCATTCATGACAATGTATAATCGGTGTTGATTACGCGCACATCATGGGGGCATGGAGGATGTTGCTGACTTCCTTCCCTTGCCAGTTTTTTATTTTCGATTATATCCTCCCCTCTCTCCCCACTTCGATTAGATGTCACCCTTAGGACTTGTTAAACAACCTTTTGAAAATTGAATTGGGGTTGATGTATAATTTTATGCTTTTAATTCAAAATATTCGTTTGTCGGTTTGGATGAAAATATATTCTATATATTTGGGGATCTTTATTTTTTAATTCAGTAATTTAATCACATAAATTTTTAATTTTTTACCCCTTATATGTAGATAATTATTCCCTCTAAATTATATACTAGTCTTCTTCAATGAGCATTATAAGACAGAGTTAAGAGTAATAAATATTTTCTGATAGAAAATATAGAAACGAAGAAATTATTAATGAAAAAGAAAATAATATATTTAGGTAAAAGATATTAAGAAATAGGTTTGGCAAAATTTCTCATTCCGAGTTGGTGCCTAGTGAAAAGTGACTTATTGGGTTTCCCACCCTATTAAAATACCTATTGAGAATTTCTTAAAGCGATATTATTAGGATAGAATTTTTTTAATGTGGGATTTTAGATACTGTTACGACCTATTGAGAAATTAAAATAGAAAACTATTAGGTACTTAGTAGGTATTTAATTGAAAATGATGGGTTGTAAATAATATTGTAAATTTCTTAATATTTAAATTTTTCAAAAATTTTCATTGTTCCAAAAAAGAAAACAATTTTAAATTAAATTTTTAAAAAACTATTACTAATAATAATTATGTATATCCATAATTAAAAATTAAAAATAAAAGTGTAAACTTATGCATTTAGTTAGTGGACTAAATGTATTTTTAATAACTAATGAAAAGTTGTACCTAAATCAAAGTAGACTCTTTTTTGGAAATAAAGGGAGTAATGATGATGTTAATAATTTAGTAACAAAATTAAAACAACAAAAAAATTCTCATTTAGCATGAAATCAAAGTACGATTCAAAAATTTTAATGAGAAAATAATTTAAGACGGGACAAGATTAAAAAGGAAATAGATTGATTCTTTGGTTGTATGTTAATAGTATGTGGTAATATATTACTTTATCTATTTGAAACCAATGTAATCGAAAATCAAATTAAAAAAAAAATACCACACATTTACATACAAGCACTAATTTTGTGTTTGATTTGGTTCCTGTCTCCTAAATTTTTTAACTCAATGGCCCAATGCAAACTCAAATTCAGTATATTTGAAGGGGTAAGTATTCATTTTTCAAGTCAGTAATTAGCCCAATTTTTTCCTTATATGGTCCAATTCAAATTGAAATTTGGAAAATTTTGAAAGAGGTACATAATTTTAGGGAGACGTTAAACTAAGGTAATGTCAGGTAATATTTGATGCCGCAGTTCAAATTGTTTATAGTTGATGAACACAAATTAAATTGCTAATGCAAAATAAGTTTTTTTTTTTTTTCCTTTTGGTTCGGTCACAAGCAAAATAAGCCCTTCACTTTTTTTTACAAATTTCTATACTTATGATTTTGCAAAAGTTATAAATAAGATATACTCCCTCCATTCCAAAAAAGGAGTTTACTTTAGTTAAAGTATAACTTTTTATTAGTTATTTGATATAACTCATTTAATGTACCACTAAATGTATAATTTTATATTTTTATCTTTACTTTTTAATTTTGAATATACATAATTATTATTAGTAAAAATATTTTAGAAATTTAGTTTAAAAGTAGATACTTTTTTTTTTGAAAAATAAAAGTTTTTAATTTTAATTTTTAAAATTTTAAATTTTTTTTAATTATTTATTTATTTTTTTTTATTTTTTTTTTAGATGAATGGAGTATGCCAAATTTTTTTTTTTCCGAAACGATAGTATATTAATAGAGCAAGACAAAGCATGCAGAGCCTAAAGGCTTAGAGTTTCGTGGCGAATCAGCAGCTTATAACCCACGAAACAAAGCGCAAAATGGGCAAGAAACCCACGAGGGGCAAGAAAAGCAAAATAAAATTAAAGAAAACCCGCACATGACGGGAAGCTAAACCCGCACTAGACGGGAAGGGAGACAACCTAGACGACCAAAGTTCAACCGCATTGAACCCCGCCCAGAACGGGAATGGTTGAGGACTTGGACAACCTAGGCACCACCCGAATACAAAATCCCCGATATATCGGGACTTTAGTACTATACAAAATGACATTACACTACACTCAAGTGGCCAACTACACATGACCTATGATGAAAGAAACTACAACTTAATGTCTATCTCTCACCGCATGCCGTTGTGGGAAAACCAACTGCAGACGCGTTGAATAAAGCAACACCGATTTAACTCGCCGCAAAGCGTTGAATAGCGAGACGATGCGTTGAACAGCAACACCGACGAACTACTGCCGCAAAACGTTGAATAGCGAGACGATGCTACTACTACCGGCTGGAGATAGTGCAATACCTTAAATAAATAATAATAAAAAAAAAAACCTAATTTCTTTCTTCCCTAGCCTTCAGCCGCCGCCCCTCTGCAAACCCAGCCAGCTCCCATAGGATCCCCACCACTTCAACAACAAAATTCAGACAAGACAAAGAAAAACATTACAATCCCATGCTTTTTTCATCATCCAACTTCAACATTTTCTTCATCAACTAACTCCCTAGTAGCTGCCCAAAATTCAGACAACATTTTCCTCATCTTTCTTCTTCAATTCGGAAGAAACCGGCAGAAATAATAAGAAGAAAACAAAAGTAAGCACAACCCATGAATCATTTGTCTTTGTTTGCTGAAAATCATCAAAAATGGTTGAAGAAACTACGGACCTAACAGAAAGGGTAGGGGAAGCACTAAAATTAGGGATAAAAGTTTACTACTACAAATAAAAGAGTAAAAAATAAAGACTTGGTACCTCCCTCATCCTCCACACAGGAGAATGAGGGGGGGGGGTGAAGGGGATATTTTGTGTGTTTGTTACTGTTCACAGGTGGATGCCGAGGGAGTTGGATGCCGATGTTACTGTTTATTATTTAAGCCGCCTTATTAGAGATGGATGCCAAATTGAATCTCAAAAGTTTGGCACTATATAGGTACATAAATAAAACAGTCAAAATTGAAAGTTGATTTTTAACGCGGCTTGCCTACCAGTCACGACTTTGGACGGCAGATTTTTTCTAGTATGATGCTAATAATTTAATTTATTTTTAGAGCGAGAAGTCACGATCATGATTTGATGTACATTATAAGTCTTACTTTTTTATTACTAGTTTGGAAGAAAAGCTCGAATAGGCTGAAAATAATAACTACATGTGAACTTTTTTTTTTCCTTGTTTTTTTGAAAGTAACCCAACGATTTGTCATTGATAAGCGGAAAAATCCGCACAGTTAAATTATACAACCATCATAGGGACATCCCTCCCATATCCTATCTGAAACTATAAAAAAACCCCAAAAA
This sequence comes from Gynochthodes officinalis, assembly GCA_020080225.1. Lineage (NCBI taxonomy): Eukaryota > Viridiplantae > Streptophyta > Magnoliopsida > Gentianales > Rubiaceae > Gynochthodes > Gynochthodes officinalis. The sequence goes on from CM034622.1 coordinate 7,768,165, forward strand.
TGGGCCACATTAAAGGTCAAGACGTCATGTGATTAAATTCCCTATTAATCCGCACAAATTCTGCATATCTATAATGGGTTAAAAATTCTCTAATATTATTAAGAATAAGTCCCAACTCCTAATCATCATTCACAAATCTATCTATTATATATATAAAATAATGTCGTTTCAACTTGATTTTAACACGTATATAATTTTAGTTAACATAATAAGTTCATTTGTCATATTATATTATTATTCAAAATTATACTATGTGTAGGTTTTTTCCTAATTGAATATTAAAAATAAGTCCCAACTCCCAATCATCGTTCACATATCTATTATCTATATATATATACATATATATATATATATATATATGTATATATAATGTCTTTTTAATTTGGTTTTGATACGTATATAATTTTAGTTAACATAATGAACCTATTTGTCATATTATATTATTATTTTAAATTATGTCATGTGTAGGTTTTTTCCTAACTTAATATAATAATCAAATTAGTGATTAAACAAAATCACATTATAGTTCAAATTATCTTATCTCTTAATATTTTAATTCAAAATTTAATCCATATCTCTTCACATTTTAATTTAAATCTTAATGATTTTGAATTAAATTCTTACTATATCTCTTATCTCAATTTATCCTAATCTCTTCCATTAATATTTTTTTAGGACCAATTAACAAGTCTTAAAAAAATACAAAATATCGTCATTGTGTAGCTAAAATGTAAATTACCAAGTACCATATATATGATTTGTAATCGTTTAAAGAATACATATATATATATGTAAATTACCAAGTACCAATTATTTATATTTATAAATTAGTGTTAATTTGATATATAGAGAGAGAGAGAGTATCCTATTATGAATGTAATGCATTGTAGAGTTTTTTAAAAAATAATGATTATGAATTATTATGTTAATCCAAATTATATTTGACATTTGTATATTGTAATGTTTTAGAACTTTTTATTATATTTTATTTGTATACTTGGATTTGAACTCCATAATTTGTTAGTTGTTACATTAAAATTATGTTAATTTTTTCTTTAAATTTTGGATTTATTTTAATCATTATTTGTAATTAAAAATATTAAAAATTTATAAATATTTTTTAAAATGGAATCTCGTTAAATACTCATGAGATGAGAGAAATAGAGTAAGGCAGGACCAGAGGTGGGTGGGGGGAAAAGGGGGGCGAAGCAGGGTAGGTGATGGGTGGGGCTTCTCCCGCCCGTTGCCATGCTTATATCTAACCCCATAGCTTACTTCTGCTCCTATCAGTAGAGGTGTGCAATTTTCGAATTAACTCAAAAATCCGACCAAATTCGAAAATTTGAACTCAAAAAAAATCGAACCGAAATTAAATTTTCGGTTTTCGAATTGGTTTGAACCGAAAACCGAATTTGAAATCGGTTTTCAGTTTGGTTTTCAAATTCTGGCCAGAAATTTGGTTCGGTTCGGTTTGAAAACCGAAAACCAAATTTGGGGTATAAAATATAATTTCTTAATTTTATAGGTCCTTTCTTGCATTTTTTTTTTTTGCATTTTTGCTTGTAGGGTTTCTCTCATTTGTCTCAGTTCCTTTTTTTCTTTTCGCTGCCCCCATCTGGGCCATCTCTCATTCTGTCTCCTTCTTTCTCCCCGATTTCGTCTTCTTCTTTCATCAATCATCACTACAGGCTACATCCAACAAAACAACCCCTTGGCTTCGGCTGGCATGAATTGATTAAAGACCGCTTCTATTTCGTCGTCTTTTGTTGGTGAACAAAGATCCCAGAACCCTAAATTGAACAAAAATCTGAGGCTATGATGATATTTCCTCCTCTAAGTTGAATATCAGTGAGTGAGATTTGGAGCTAGCCCGTATATTGGCTGGGCAAAATCTCAAGTGGGTTTTTGCAGCCATGCCGGGATTAGCCTTTTTCTCTTTGATCTAAACGCAGATCTAAGCCTACCTTTTTTGATTTTTTTTCCTTGAAAATATATTTACTTAGTTTTTTGTGCTAATTTCTGTTTGATGTCTCGGGATTCTTGGTTTCAATTGCAAATTTGGTATTTGATTTTTGGTTTCTTGGTTTGGAATTCGACTGAATTAATTCGATCAGAACCCTGAACTGAACCAAAATCCGAGGCTGTGATGATATTTTCTCCTCTAAGTCGAATGCTGGTGAGTGAGATTTGGAGCTATCCCGTATCTTGGCTAGGCAAAATCTCAAGTGAATTTTTGCAGCCATGCTGGGATTAGCCTTTTTCTCTGATCTAAAGGCTGAGCCTCCCCTTTTCGAATTTTTTTCCTTGAAAATATATTTACTGGTGCTGATTCTGTTTGATGTCTCGTGATTCTTGGGAATTTTTTTCCTTGAAAATATATTTATTGGTGCTGATTTCTGTTTGATGTCTCGATTCTTGGTTTTTTTGTTTCAATTGCGAATTTGGTATTTGATTTTTGGTTTCTTGGTTTGGGATTCGACCGAATTAATTTGGTTAATTGGTTAATTGGTTTGAAACCGAATTCGAATCGAAAACCGAAAATCGAATTCGGTTGATTTAAATTCGAATTTTGATCGAATTTGGTTCGGTTTTCGAATTCAACCTTGAAAATTGTCAACCCGACCAAACCGACTCGAACAAACCAAAAACTGAGAAACCCGACCGATTTTGGAGTTTTCTAATGAACACGAAGCAATCTCTTAAATATAATAGATTTTTCTACCTTTATTATAATATTTGAAAGAGTTAATTTCATTCACCTCATTAGAAGTTTAGTAAAATTATAAATAGACCCCATTATTTGAGAAAATTATAAATACTTTCTTTAATTTGTCAAACTCATAACGACCGCTCGAGATTTAATAAAATTATAAAACTTACCCTACTGGTGAAAAACAATTATGTATATAAACAAATTTACCCATTAATCTTTTTGCAATAATTAACCTATATAAAGCTATAGTGATAACTTTTAATACAAAAGATTATGTAAAATATTTAGCATATATGATTAAGTAAATAGATTTTTTTTTAATTTTTGTATTTGAATTTGAGTTTGAGGGTTAAAAAATTGAAAAAAAAAGAAAAATAACAAATAAAAATTCCAATTTAAAAAAAGTGTATAATTTCAATTCAATTTTGAAACCATAATATTATATAGTATTTATCATTGAATATAATTTATTTTTTCCAATGATGTTATTTTTTTATTTATAACTTTAGTTTAGTAAATTAATTTGTATTTTAGTTTTTTTTCTTACTTGTCAATGATAAACTTTCAGTCAAGGAAAGTATTTATAGTTTTTTAAATAATAGAATTTATTTTGTCATTTTACTAAATCTCGAAAGGGGGATGAAATTAATCTATTTAGAGCTGTTAAAGTCAATATGTTAAAAGGATATACGAATTTGATGTCTTAATCTCCTATTTGATAAAAACATAATCTTTTAAATTTCATATCCTATTTGACAAAAACATAACCTATTATTTCTCTTCCGTACTTTCTAAATTTTTTCTTCTATAAGTTATTTGACTTATTTCTTTACTTTACCTGCATTATCATATGTTCCTGAATTTTACATTTTCTTATATATGAGTAAATTAAAGTTTTTTTGGATGTATTATATAATACACCTTCTATTCCAAAAAAGATTTTATTTTTAAATTTTTTTATCCCCAAAGAGAGTCTAATTTTTTAAGTAAATTTCTATATTATTTTGACTAATAATGATTATATATAGTCTACAATTAATAAATAAGTATAAAAAATTATACATTTAATGATATATTAAATATATTATACATTATAATTAAAAAATTATATTCCATCGAAAGCAAATTCTTTTTAGAAACTGATGGGTATATTGTATCTGGAAAAAAAAACAAAAGCCTAAAATTTTATTTTCCATTAAATTTCTATATTAAATGATATTGTCAAATCATGTTTTTTATCATTAAAAGTTTATATAAACTCTCGCTAAAAGTTGACTATTGGAATATATGGGGTCAAAACTAATTAAAAGATATGATGAAGATTTCTATGACTTTGCATTTCGATTTCTTAACTAATTTATTTTTTCTAAGCTTTTATTTTTTGTTAAATAATCTTTCTATATATATCATATAAATATCTTGCTATTTATAACATCAATCTAAACTTTATGTTTCATTAAAGCAATATCGCGAGATTCACAAGAGGAAAATTAGTATTTACATCTATTAATGTAGACAATTCTTTAATATAACTTATATCATTCATATAATGAAATAGGGAGTCATGAATTTTGGCCATTGGTTCAAGATGTGGATTCTCAATGCACCCACAACGGAAGATATCATACTTCAGCGGCCACAATTTGGAACCTATGGAAAGCAAGATGCAATGCGGTTTGGGATAACAAATTGGACACGCCTGAAATCATCTGGAGACAGTCTACTACATTTCTCAGGAACATGCAGGAGAGCTGGAATGAAAGTCTAGAAGTTAGAACAGATCCGAGGAAATTGAGAATGGATGACTCACAGTTGGACACGTTGAGGATAAGATGGAATTGGGAGGTCAACAATAATGAACAGTGTGGTACAGGCTGGGTTAAAATATTCACCGATGGATCCTTCACAGAGATAAATGGAGAATCCGCTATTGGTTGGATAGCAGAAGACAATGTAGGACAACTTTTATCTATAGGTTCCAAAAAGATTTTCGCAATTTCCCCACTACAATCTGAGCTCATCATGCTGCTCATGGCAATTTTGGAAGCCACTACAGAGGCAGTCAAAGAGGGGTGGAGTAAGGTCGAATTATTAATTGACTCCTTGTTGGCACTGCAGGCTTTGGAGCATGCACAAAATGCAGATACTCATGCAAGAAACTTAGCTGAGGACATTAGGAAAGTAGTTCATAATTTAGTTAGCTGTGTAATGATAAAATGTCCCAGAATAGTAGTTAGTAGAGCGCATAATCTAGCTTACAGGAAGTTAACCTCAATCCTGTAATGTAACTTGGCTTTTGAGTAATATTATGCACTTTTCAAAAAAAAAAAAAATGAAAGAGAGAGTTGAAGGAGTTAATCGGGAGTGGGCCTGTTTAGGTGCGGTTCCGGTCAACCCTTCATTTTTGTGAAAATTTCTAAAATAGCAGGTCCATGACCGTTCTTTACAAATATAGCAGCCGCGGTTTTTTCTTTTGAAACATGGCAGGTCAACTGTGTTTGACCATGTGAAAATACCACAATGTCCCTCAATATCCCTCATCGTTTCACTTCAACTCACCATTTCTTGATTCATTATTCATTATTCTGAATTCAGCATTCGCGAGGATCATCGTTTCATCATCTCATTTGCACAGGTTGAGCGATTTCCGAGTTTGAATGTAATCGTCGTTGTGTAGATTTAAGCATTCGTAAGTTAACATGATAAAGAAAACCCTATCGACATACATGATCCATTTCCACCTAAACCGGTTGTTTATGGACTTGCATATGATATAGGTTTCAAAGTAAAATATTATACATTCGTTTATAAATTCCACGATCTTGTCGACATTTTGGTCCACAGTTTGGTCGACATTTGTTTATGTGTTCTATATATTGGTCGACATTTTTATCGAGACTTTTGTCGACATTGTTGTCGATATTTTAGTCGATATTTTAATCGACATTGCTCATTCTTGATTAGCTTTTTTTTATAAATTTGTCGACCAAATTGTCGACTCAATTGTCGAAAAAACTTATTGAAAAAGAAAACCACATGGCCATTGTGATCCAAATGGGTTTTATTGCAATATTTAATGGTTCGAATATAGAAATTAATGGAATGGAATATTGCATTTATTTTATTCCTCAAATTGTTGTGTTGTAGTAATATAACATCATATTTCCTTGCCAAGCTGAATACATTTTAATATGCAATAGAGGAAAGGAAAATAGCGTCATCAATGGTTGTCTCTACTAACAAGTGGATTTGAGCAAGTTTGCTGGTTATGTCCGTGTTGTCCACAACGGCCACATTTCTTTTGAACCACATGCTCGCCGGTTGAAGGAATTCTCTTTTCTTGCGCTACCACTCTTAGCCCTCGATTCCGGAGGTAATAGTGAAAAGCTACAATATCTTCGGCACATTCCAATCCTTAGGATCACCAACGCATAATAGGATCTGCGTATGCACTGAAAGTGCATCGTGTGATAAAGTGGTGAGCATAAGGTGTAATGGTCAATTTGTCGTGCCAGTGCGGTAATGCATGCACACAGGAGTTGATCCATATCGAACACTCTACACGTGCAAGTTTTCTCAAGCAAATCGATCAGAATGCACGGTTTGCAATGTCTCGGACACACCATCGGTTCATATCGACCGGCTCCACAACGTACACTTGTGCTTCTCTCATCCTAAAGCTGATTTTATCTTCAATGTATGGGGTTGTCATTGTTTTCACTTCGGCCGCTGCGGTACGCCTATCGTGGAACCACCTTTGAAGAGTGTTGCGGATGTAATCGACCAAAGAATGGATAGGTAATTCCCGGGCATCTTTCAACAATGCATTTAGACATTCTGCTATGTTGCTCGTCATTATTGTATACCGTCGGCCACCAGAATGCGCCCTTGACCATCGTTCAATCCCAACATCTCTTAAATACTCGCTCACCCTTGGATTTTGTAGTGAAAGATTTCCAAACATCTCATTGAATTCAGCCACAGTGTAAGCCTTTGCAGCCTTAAAGAATAATTGGATCCCTGAACGGTCTTTGAATTTTGATTTTAGATTGTTGCTCAGATGGTAAATACACACTCCGTGGAACGATTCTGGAAAAACATTGGCAATACCCTTTGCAATGCTCTTATGTCGGTCGGAAACAAACACCAACCCATCCATATCGTTACCAATTGCAGTCTTAAGTTTTTGTAAAAACCAGTCCCATGATGCGTCATTCTCAGAATCAACAATTCCCCATCCGACGGGGTAGACTTGGTTGTTACCGTCCATGCTAGTTGCAACAAGTAATGATCCAGGGTATTTTCCTTTCAAAAAACATGCATCAACGGCAATAACTCGCTGCAGGTGAGTGCGGAATCCCCGGATGGATGCACCTAATGCGAAAAACAGATACTTGAATGTACCATCGTCTTCTCTACTTATCTCAATAAATGATCCAGGGTTTACCTCGTTCATCACGTGTAGATAAGCTGGTAGAATCCTGTATGAATCCTCAAAATTTCCTCTAATTTCGTCCAATGCAGCTTCTCTTGATCGCCACGCCTTTTGGTAGGTAATGTTAACACCCAACTCTGTCCGAACATCATGAATGATTTCCTTTGGCCTATACGGCCGACACGCGTCGTGTACTTACACTTGATCCATGAGCCAAGTACCACGGTGCTTTAGCCGATTATCACCGGACCAAAGATGATTGACATGTATGGGTGTTGTCATATTTAGTGATCCTCCAGCTTCGAATTCCCAATGGCGGCCGCATTCAACATCCACTTGCAATTGTCGCCCTTACACCGTAGGTACCGTAATCGCTATTTGCCCTTATAACCTTCCACTCGAAGAAATTTTTCACGGCTAGCATGGACATCCTCATGTACAAATGACGTTTGGTCTCAAACACATCCTTTACTGCAACATCCACCAATGTGGATAGTCTATCAGACGAGGTACCAGCATCCGCATGTGATGAATTTGTTGCGTCTAGACAATGCCCGCTCTCGTAATCGCTTCAATTTCTCCTTCGCCTTGTTTCCGTGGGGACTCGTTGTCCATGATCCTCCCCAACAAATGTTTGGTCAACCCGATCCTCATCCTCATCACTATCTTTCCCACCTTCGTTCGGTATGGTCAATATTCGCTCATCCATTTGTCTTGAAACAATGACATTGTTAGTCCATATTGGACTATCCGAGCTCAATCGCTTCATCGGCGAGTTGCTAGCCCCATCTTCTAGGTTCATTGCTCCAACGTCTTTGACGGTAACACATAATGGTACCCGTGAGACCTCAGAACGTTTTATAATGTCATTCAAAAAACACTGGACTTGGCGATCATTCTGTATCGGCAAGACGCCGATGTTTGATAGATACTTTGGTAGGTATTGAATCACTAGGTTATTCCTTAGTGCCGGGTCTAGACCCATGATACCCATGATCTCATCAACCACTTCCGAGAAGCTCGCGTCCTCTTTCAACAAAATACTGTCAAGCTTCTGATGGTTCACGAATCTATGTTCATTTGTGACGGGATCGACTATCCATTCGCCGCCAACTAACACATGGACAGTCCAAATGTTCAGGTGAGCCATTCCTGACATATGAAAATAGAAAGATGGATGAAGGTCACCAATGCACGACCGATGCAAATGACCAATGTAAATGTAGGTGAACAAACTCCAGTTTGGAATATTTATGTGGGTGAACAATTTCATAGAATGAGGATATAAATACTCCTTACCTGAAATGTATCTCGACCGATGAAACTGCTACAAAATTGGAAATGTGGTAGATCGATCACTAGTTTCAGAGTCCACCGAAATTACTTCACTCAGTAACGCGTACAGATGTGTTCCTATGCCCTAATATAAAAATTCCCCGGCCCTTTCCTTTTTGATTTTCCCGCGCGTTCTCAACGACGCCGTTGCGCGTTGACGTCGCCCGATTTTTTTAAGTAAATGTCGATCAAAATATCGACTAAACTATCGACGGTCATAATTGTCGACTAATATGTCGACTAATATATAGACTAATATATCGACTAATACATCGACTAATACATCGACTAATATATCGATTAATATATCGACTTAAATGTCGACTAATATATGGACTGAAATGTCGACCACTTTCTAAAATATCAACTAAAATATCGACTAAAATGTCGACTAAGTAACCCAATCCCAATTTCTCTTGCAATTTGTCGACAGAAATATAGACTAAAATACATCTCTAGTATTATGCGAATAAAGTTAGAAGCAGAAGCTTCACTGCACTGAATTTAACACATTTAAGCATGGAATATGACACATTTGTATAATATGTAGTGTATAGATTTGTATAATGTATAGATTTGCATTGCAAATGTATGTTTTACAAGTAATCATCTAATCTATAATGTAAATGTATATATTTACAAGTAATCATCTAATCTATTTACATTTGTATAATGTGTGTATTTCTCATATCAAATATCCAATTACATTGTATAATGTGTGTAAGAGCAATCTATACGACATCTTCGATGTCATTTCTTCTTTGGAGGTTTCCTTCGCCCTTTTGGCACAGCCTTTTTCTTCTGTTGTTGCCTAGCTGCCCTAGCTCTCCGTCTATCATCCGGTTGAAATTTATTTTGCTCGGAGGCATGGGCAAAAAGCGTGTACGCCATCTGTTGACGCACCTTCAAAGCATTCGTTGGTGTGATTGTGCTGAGCGGGATAATACACTCGGCCCATTTTAAAACATAAATACCACAGTCGCCGCTCCTGCATTTACGTTAGACCAGAAATTGAAGTTAGTATATAAACACTGTGATTAAACAACGTAACCGTTTCTCTCCGACAAATGTAAACTTACGCCGGTTCTTGATGCACCATATTGGGCTCCACCAGGACCTCCCAATTATCCCGCAGAGGAATCCATTTGGAGTAGTGTTGGGAAAAATCACAGGCCTTTAATATCTTGGGCATTGTCTTCGCTAGATAGTCCAACTTCGTAATGACAATGTCCCCTTGAGGCGATGGGTTGAACACATGGAATTCCTTTTCATATATGTCCATCTTCACCAACATCCAATGGTTGCCATCAATGTGGCAAGGGAATAGAATATAATCCAACATCATGAGGTCGTGGGGAAATGGAGTATCACCAACGAATTGCTTAAGCGCCAAGTCATCGAAGTCGACCTCCTTATTCGTGTCGTGTATCATCTTCATGCCAGTCTATAAAATAAGGAAAACAGTTAACATATGGAAGTAGTGAGTTAACATATGACAAATTTGTTCCTAGAGTATTAAAGGTCCGACTTACATCAAAATATGACTCCATTATCGATATTCTTCCGCCGCCATTATCCATGATCCGTTTACGCAGCATGGAAGTATACAAATCAATTTGCTACAAAACACAAAACATTAGAAAGAGAAAACAATCATACAAAACGAAGTTAGTATGGACAATAGATCAAACGTGAAATCTTACGTGATCCAAATGACCAAAAACCCTTGGTCCACATTGACTCGAGCATTTCCGAGTCCACCGAAAAAAGCGGGGTCCATAAGTAACGGATTTCCGAGGCGGTCATCCATTCCTTCATTTCCTTCTCTTGTTCCTCGGTTGGCGGTAAAGGCAAAGGCACAGGCAAAGACAAGGTATCTTTGCTCTCATTGACCACTGCTAGGTCAAGTGACAGGGCCAAATTTTGCCCAACAATGCCTTCCTCTACCGTCGATGTTGTACCCCTCTCTTTTATCGGCGGAGGCGGGGCACTATCTATCGGTGGTCGGCGGCCTTTGGCGATGGAGTACTGTGCTCAACAGTTAGCTGTTGAACAATATCCATTATATCGACCTCTTCGTTCGCCCGATCCAATGGTTGCTCTTTATCGGCTGCATCACCCGGCAGTTCGTCTTCAGGGCCCTTATCCCCATCAACGGGGCCTTCATCAAGACCCCCTTCACTTGGGGTCCCCTCTCCAGGAGCAGAACCCCCCTCTCCAGGCCCGGATCCCCCCTCTCCAAGCCCTGAACCCCCGTCTCCAGGGCTTGACCCCCTTTCTTCTGATCTCCCCTCTTCATTGCCCCCTGCACCACCGGGACCCCCTCTTCATTGCTATCACCACCGGGAAATCGCGGGGAGGAGAAGCATCCTTGCCAATAAGTTTTTGTACATATGAACTCAGCTGCTCGAATTTCGCGGACATCTGCTCGAGTTGAATAGTCAAGCCATTCACTTTAGAATCCATATCCGCCCTCAGACTATTGAGCTCCTCTCTTGTATCGAACAATTCTTGCTCAGTCTGCCTCAGACGTTCAAGCAGCTGCGTATCATTAACATTTCTAGGATGCGCTTCAACCCCGGCCTCATGGCGAACCTTTGTTCTCTTTTCTCCTATTGAAACTTCTTCTTCTCTGGGCCTCTTCCTATATGAGACGAAAAAACTTGAGGACTCTCTTTCGTCTCCTTCTTCTCCTTCTTCTCTTGATTGGTTAGCCCCTTCATCCTCCGTCTCATCTTCCCACTGCAAGAAATGTTCTTCTTCTTCCTCAGTTGCCTTTATTCGTGTAACTACCACTTTCTGCATATCATTAACATATTCCTCAGGCAATAATTGAATCATTTCATTAAGTCGGTATACAATAATTGAAATAAAAAAATAACTTAGTAAAACTTTCATTTACACAAATCTTACCTCCCCGTCAGCAGTTCGTTTCTCCCACACTTGCTTTCTTTCTTGTTCTCGTATGCGTTCCACGACCTTCCATCTGAACATCCTAGGCTTTACACCTTCGATGTGGACCTTCTGCACCATCTTCAGACGCTCTAGATGTGGCATAACCTCATATGCAAATATCTGAGACATTGAAAGATACATGAGAAGATGATGTGGCATAATATGGATTTATATGACAAATATCGGTAGCCTTACCCCTAATGCAGGCGGGAATCCCCCCAGAGTGTAAGTCCTAAGATGTGGGTGGCTAGTTTGTTTCAAGGCATTGATCATGCTCTTCCTAGCACTATCAATGGTCTGCCTGTATGATAATTCACCCCACGGCAATGCATCAAACCGAGGCCAATCGCATGCCAAATGAAGTATCTTGTCTTCGATTTTCGTTCTCTTCGCCAGGCCATTGATTGATGTGTACAAGAGCAAGAGCGTAAGGCTAACGACATCAGCGTCTGGATAAGTTGAGTTGATGCGATCGTAAGCCTTTAACACTTCATCATACGTGGCTTCCTCGGTTGACCCCAATGGTTTAATGTACTTAACGATTGGTGCCGGACCATGTGGGGCATGGTAGTTGCCAAAAGCAGTGTCAAAGTCGCCCAGCCTAAGGCCCGTGATGATGGCAAACTCCCTCCTGCCGAACTTCACCTTCTTTCCTGCGAAGTTGAAGTATATACTATTATCCCGTGTGGATTTCTCGTCAGGCTTCAGTTGCCTCATCAGCACGGAGTGTATGATCTGTTTGCACCAAAATGTGTGCTCATGGTCAAGAGCGATTGCAGCCAGACAACTCTCCCTTCGCAGTATTTGCTTCTGCGTCTCTGTCATCTTGGACCGGATCATCTTCATATTTGCTTCATAATAGCAGTACTGCGAAACTTGGGCGTTGAAAAAGTCTCCTTGAACAACCATTCTAACCTTTAGGTGTTCCTGCACATAACAAGAAACGTCAACAGAGCAGTTGATATTTTGTTCCACGCCATTATCACCCAGATTAGTCTGTTGTCATATGTTTCCATGAAACTACAATATGTTTTTAGTGTGGATTCAATTGGTCACATTATTCGATAGTTTAATCGATACTTCAGTCGATACTTCACTCGAGATTTACTACTTACTCTAAGTCGATACTTCACTCGACATTTCACTCGAGACTTAAGTCGACACTTCACTCGAGATTTTACTCCATACACTCAGTCCATTACTTCTGATGAGCTCCAAAGATCCCATCATGATAACAACAAAGACAAGAACAATGAAGATCAAGTTGTGAATAATGCTTCTCAAAATGAGACTCCTTCTCCTCCTCATGCACTTGATGGCATGGCCGGTCCTATGACTCGTTTAAGGAAGAAAAGGATGGAAGAATCTTTGTCTAATTTGATCATTCAAGTACATGACAAAGAAAGGACCAATGTTACCAAAGTTCAGCCCACTTGTTACAACATTTTGCAAGTCTTGGACCTAGATTCAAAAGGGGCTAATTGAGTGAGTTGTTGCTGATTCTTAACCACTTTATTTGGTCCAAAATAATGCAATTTTCGTTCAGCCCAAGTCCCAAAAGTCAGTCCACAAATCTGCCCAAAAACAGCCCAATTTCAAGTCCAAATTCAACCTACCAAGTGATGAATTTTCAAGAAAATTCAAGAAGCTTCTAAGGATCAAAAAACATGGTGAAATGGACGAATTATGAAGTATTTTGAAGGTTCCATCTGATTTCCTTGGTCAAAATTCAACTACCAAGTGTAAAGGTGAAGACTAGTCAAAGAATTCTAGAAGTCCATTTTGGCGGCTGAATTTTGGACGAATTTCCAACCATTTTTTTGAAGACTTTTCAAGTTGTTTTCTGCATTTTTAATATTTAGATTAATTGTTTAAAAAGTCTTTTTAGGTCATAGAGCTTTTCTTGGTCAAAGAGTATTTATTTAATGCTAGTTTGGCCAAAAGAGTTCAGATTTACTACTTTAGTCCTTTTGTAATTTTCAACTTTGGTCCCTCTTGAAACACTATAAAAAGGGGCCTTGGTTAAGCATTTTCAATCAGATTTGAGTGATAAACTTTCAAGGATTTTTCCTTTCTTTACTAGTTTCTTAGTGAGCTAGTTTGAGTCTTGCAAAATTGCTTGCAAAACTTACAAGGCTTATCAACTAAAACTCTTCCTTTTAGTTGTGGTGCCTCTACTCAGCTTTTTCTTTTCATTTCATAATCCAAAGGTGTTAGGTTCATCCTAGTGTTGTTGGATTTGAAGATTAGAGGGGTTGGGAATAGTGAATTCTATTTAGCCTTATTATGATTCAAAGGTGATAGGTTTCATCCTATTATTGTTGGGTCTAGTTTGGTTAGGTTGTTTTGGCTTGGAAGATTTCAAGATTTCTTTCTCCAAGTATGATTCAAAGGTGATAGGTTCATCCTATTGTTGTTGGGTTCACTTGGGATTGGTGTTTTGCCCAAGATCATTCAAGGACGATTCTACAATTAAATTGAGTCCTTCCCGGATTCACATCAACTTCACTCTAGGTTTTACTTGAGACTTCAGTCGACACTTCACTAGAGATTTCACTCAATACTCTCTCCATACTCTCAGTCGACACTTCACTCGAGACTTCAGCCGACACTTCACTCGAGAGTTTACTCGAGACTTTAGTCGACACTTCACTCGAGATTTTACTCCATACTCTCCATACTCTCAGTCGACACTTCACTCGAGATTTTACTCCATAGTCACGTCGCCACTTCACTTGAGATTGTACTCCAAACTATCGTCCATACTTTAGTCGATACTTCACTCGATACTTTAGTCGAGAGTTTAGTCTAAGGTAAACAGTCGACACAAATGTCGGCATTTGGTCTCTATTTAGTGATCCTCAAACTGTTTATGGCTAACATTAACATTTGCAAACGCGTATTCTTTCAACCGTTTGTTGTATATGAACAAAAACACTATGTGATAAAACCCTAACTTATATGGTTCAAATATAATGTGAACAAATAAGCAGAAATAAGCAAATCAACAATCATTTGCTAACTCACCAACACGAAGCTTCAAATAAGTAAAGAACAATGCATTCAAAAGGACCTTTTTCTTTTGCACATTCTTTGATTTCTCCTCCATTGTGTCCGACGGCGGCGTCACCTCAGCGTGCGTGCCATTGATGGTGTAATGTAGTGTAGGTACTTTCTTTGAACTCGAACTACAAAGGATGGTTGGTAAAGTCTTTGAATCGGTCTGGAAGCCTTTTGGAAGGAATTGAAACTTTTTGGAAGTAATCAAATGATGAGGATAAGCGAAAGAGAGTGGGAAAGCGAGCAGTAGCGACTTTCAAATGCGGTGGCATTTTCGTATTTTTCACCTCTCTAGAAAAATGTCGACAAAAGTATCGACACAAATGTCGACAAAAGTATCGACTAAAATGTCGGCCTAAACATCGAGCAATATATAGAATACATAAACAAATGTCGATACATATATCGACTGAAATGTCGACAAAATCGTAAAGTACATAAACAACTGTATAATTTCTTTCTTTGAAACTTGTATAAGATGTAGGTCCATAAAACATCCTATTTCCAAAGGAAATACTCCGTGTTCGTCGATCGGGTTTTGTTTTTCGTCCTAACTTACTACACACCGTCAATGAGGATGAAAACAGTGTATGGACTACACAGGATTCATTGTAAACAGTTCAATGCAGCAAATGAGATGATGAAACGATGATCCTCGCAATTTGAGAATGAAGAATAATGAATCAAGAATCAAGATTACTGAAGAATAACGATGCAGTTTGCTATATTGAGGGACATTGTGGTATTTTCACATGGTCAAACACAGTTGACCTGCCATGTTTCAAAAGAAAAAACCGCGGCTGCTATATTTGTAAAGAACGGTCATGGACCTGCTATTTTAGAAATTTCCCCTTCATTTTTTGTGCCTTGTTTCCACAGCCGCGGCCTTTCCCACTTTTTGTCCTTTTTCTTTGCATTTCCTCCACGCATGGTCCTATTCCGAGGCTATTGTCTGTTCATCTTTCCTCATTTTCCCACGCATGGTATTCATCTTTTCTTCATTTTCTCTGCAACTCTTTCCTTTTCCACATATAGTCTTTTCCCAGGCACGGTGTATGTTCATTTTTTTCCTTTTTTTTTATGCATAGCGTTCGTTGACTTTTCCTCCTCTCTGTAATTCCACCCGCATAGAGTGTGTTTATTTTTTCTCCTTTTTTTCTTTGCAATAGCATATTGTTCCCTTTTTCTCTGCAACAATGGCGGGGTCTGTGGCTATGGCTGTGTTCCTTTTTTTTTTGCCGCAATTTATTTACAGATCTGAACCTTTTTATTTGATTCGCGAAGTGCATGCTAAATTTTTCATCGTCACTGAATTTTTTTCTGAATGAAGAATTAGTTCCTTGCCCTAGAAAGTAATAGATTTAGCTGCACCTTGCTGGACAACCCCAATGCTAAGTGAACAGAAATAGGGATTTTTCCTTGTGCTCGTGTTAGGAGTGCAGTAAAATATTGAAATATATTTTTTAAAATTAAATAAATATTAATGATACGGTAAGGATTCTCAAAATGCTGCGTTGATATCGTGAATATCGTCAATAAAATTAGTTAATTGTTTTTGTACTTTATTTTGTTAATATTTGAGTACTTTAGTTATTAAAAAAAATTACAAAAATAATTAAATTTTGAATAATATTTTCATAATAATTTTTTGTACATTGATATTTCGTATTAATTTTTTGAAGGGAAAAAAAATGTAATGTCTTAATTTCTAATCAGAATGAATGAGTTGAATATTTTGTTCTGTAATCATTGTTATACATAATTTTTGTATAATATTTTTTTGCACTCTATTTCGTAACAAATCATAAATATATTTTTATATGCATAAGAAAAAATTTATTTTTGAAAATTATAATATATATTTTTATTTCGTAACAAGACGTAAGAAAAATTATACATCGGACATTTGTATAGTAAATGTTTATACATTAATTTTTCGCATATGATTTTTATGATTTTTTTCTTAAATATTTATTATATTATGGTTTAGGGTTTAGGGATGCCATGTGCTGCCCATCCCACCTTCCCCTCTTGCCCTGATGCATCCCACCTCAGCCCTTTCCATTCCTCACAAACCCCTGCCCCCCTCATCTCCAATCCAACCAGATCGCATGAAGAAGTCAATTTAGGTGAAATCGACTTTGAAGTTGATTTGTTCAAAAGTGACTTTGAAGTCTAATTTTAGAAAATCAACCTCAAAGTCAATTATTCAAAAGTCGACTTTTAGAAAATTGACTTTGAAATCACTTTTCCCATACAGTACATCTCATTTTATGAAGTTCATTTGAAAAAGCAAAATTCAGTTAATTTTTTTGAAATTTTACCATTCGATAATTCAATAAGAAGTTATTACTAAACATTGTACGAAAAAAATGGAAATAGAAATAAAATTCTAAATTTGAACAAGTTACAATGAAAAAATCAAATTCCCCAGTGAGGTTGTCTAATATTTTTATGTGGCCATCGCCTAAGGGGTCGGGACTATGGGTTTACAGTGGATTGGCTTTGGAACCCCCCTGCGTCTTCGATGAATTTAGATAAAAATGAATGAATTGATCCAAATGTGAATGTTGATGAGGACACCTCCGACGCTCATAGACCAAATCATACGGAGGGACGTGAGATGATGTGCTAGTGTCAAACTACGATGAATGCTCAATCTCAGGTGTCTTCTCAAGTGGCTTATCGGACTGATGAGGAAATGAATCAGTATTAAATATCTAATCAGCATCATCTTCTATACAGTGATCGAGTATAGATAGACGACCGGATGTAGATTGACGACTATGCAATTGTTGAAATTTTCATTGGTTTTCAAAGTTTGAATTTGTCATCTGCATTCGGCAACTCTCCCCAGCCATCGTCAATGCAAGAGAAAAAATGTGACGTGCTATTTTCTGCAAGCGCACAGTGCCTTATCAAGTAGTAAATTAAGATATCGTCCCACATAGAATTTTTAAAATTACTAGGATTTTTAAACTGACTATTGAAATACTCAATATGTTGTTTGTTTAGACACCGAAATCAAGTTTTGAACTAAAATTACTAATCAAATAAAAAAAAAACTAAATTCTATCAAATGCGAAAACTAGGATTCTTATTCTCAATTTTGACCATTTATTAAGATTGATTAACCAACAAGGTCTACGTTAACTCTAATCCATCTTGAAGGGATCTTAAGAATCATAAATCTTCTTCTCTGATAGTACCTATGATTAATTGATACTTAATTAACCCTAAGTTTGACGGCTCTCACTAACCAAATGTCTTTTAACTCCAATTTTAATGCACAACCTTTTAATCAATGTTAACCACTTAACTGTCTCTCAACTAATTAAACTATTACTAGGTTATTACCTAATCCTACAGAACCTATCTCTTAATTAAGTTCTATAGTGTTGATTCAATCTTAGGGTGATCAAACCTAAAATGACATTAAGCACAACAATAACCAATGGATCAGAGTTAACAACCTACATTAATCACAATAAGCACATGATCAAATTGGAATAAGAACCCTAAAAAAGATTTAGCCACTCATATTAAAAATAAAAGACAAAGATAAAGAAATAAAGAAAACAAATCCAAACATCATAAATAATAAGAAAAGTTAATAATTAATCCTTCCCTTCAATCGGAAAATCCGGTTTAGCCATTCATGATAACACACATGGCTGTTGGAATTTTTCTAAGAAAATTTCTAAAAACTAAAGAAAGAAAAGAATGTGAGTCTCCAAGTCTCTAGAGAGAGAGAGGGCGGCTGCTTGTGTTCTTTTCCTTTCAGGCTTTTTCCGTATCCAAGCCTTCCAAAGTTCAAAAGTGGTTGGACTTTTTCCTTGTTCACAATTCTACTCCAAGTCAACCTCTTTCTTCCTTCCTTGTTTTCTTTTGTTTTTGTCTTCTTTTGTTGCCTCAAGACTCTCATCCGTAGGAAGTCTCCCCCAAATTGTCCAAGTCAACTCCTAATGCCAAGACTTGGTATTTTCTCTCTCTTTGCTTCTTCAATGTGGTTTTTCTTTTTTTCTTTTGTCAATTTCTCCTCTGGGTTAATATTTTCCATTCCTACAACAAAAACATAACCAACATCAAATAATGTTCCTTAAAATTACAATAATAATGAGAAAATATTAACAATAAAAATTACATTTTAACCCCTATGCAATTGTTGAAATTTACATTAGTTTTCAAAGTTTGAATTTGTCATTTGCATCCGGCGACTCTCCACAGCCATCATCAATGCACGAGAAGAAATGTCACGTACATCTGCAATAACTGTTCTCGGATCTATCTCTAAATTGTTGAAAGCATCGTGTGCCAAATCATACACTTGCTCCCAACATTCACCATGCAAATAAAAAAATACTAACAATTAAAAAGTTGAATACTATGTTAAATATTGAAAAATTAAAATATCATATACATACCCAATACTTAACAACCAATGCAATTGGGCGGACACTCTAGGTAAGACGGTGCGTGGGATTACCTATCAGAGTTTGAGTAATTCGACAATACCAAACCATATATTCCGAAAAATATTGCATAGGGCCACTTGAAGACAATCCATGCACAATTCTCTCCCTTCGCCTGTTCCACCCATCAATGTAAGGTGCATGCCGAGATATCCAATTAACTCATTTCCTACATCGCCGATCAATTCTATGCAACCTCAAATCCATGTCGATGGCAGCAAGAATAGTTGATGATAGTCGAACTGCCGTATAACTCGCTCAGATAAGTGCTATTCAACAACATCAAAGTTTATCAGAGGCATGCTTGCACAACAAACATCCTGTCCACGCAAGCAATAATCTGGCAACTGGTACAAAATTTTCGCTAAATATGATTACTAGATAAATTGTGAAATAAAAGAAGTTAACCATAATTAGCATGTAAACTAAGCTTAGGTTTAAAGTGGCAAAAATTAAAAAGTATTAATTATGTATTATTTACATCATCCTCTGACATACAGTCCAAACGATTTCGATAAATGTGCAACACATGTGAATTGACATCACAAAAACTCAGCCCCATGTTCTACCTGCAACAAATTGAGAACAACAATATAGAATATGAGATACAATGATAGATAAAAAAATGAATCATGAAAAAACATTAAAAAACGTACATGCAAGCTCGAAGCTTGATAGGCATGTTAAGAAAATTTGGGATTGGTTGGTCTCTCACATAACGATGTTGCTGCTAGATTTTCGGTAGTATCTCCCACGTCTAGGGGTGCAAATCGAGTCGGTTTTTGAGTTGTTCGAGTCGGGTTGTTCGAGTTGGCCATTTTCAAAGGCCAACTCGAAACTCGAACCGAATTCGATGGAATTCGAATTCGAGCCAACCGAATTCGGAATTCGGTTTTCGGTTCGAATTCGAATTCAAACCGAAAACCGAATTTTGAACTCGGTTTCCAATTCGAATTCGAATTCGGTTTCCAATTCGAATTCGAATTCGGTTTCCAATTAGAATTCTAATTCGGTTTCGAATTCCAATTTGAATTTCAATTCGAATTCGAATTCAAAATTTAAAATTACAAACCCATATTTATACCTAAATTAATTTTATTTTTAATATGGCCCAATTAAAATAGTTATTATTATAATAATACCCATAATTTATTTCTATTTTAATTTTAAAATAAAAAAATCTAATTTTATTCAATCACATCCTCAAAATATATTTATTCCTTTCAATTGCACCCTCAATATTTCAATACAAAATTTATGGAATTAATATAATATTTCATATTAATATGATGAATTAATAAAATAGTAGTGATCAATTATAATTTCCATATGAGGACCGAATAATTGTTAATTTATCATGATCAACTTTTTTCCCATTAATTTTCTTCTACAAAATCTATACATGTTATTCTCCATATTTTTCAATTATTTATCATTTTTATAAATAATTTTTACATTTTTTAAGTAAATTTCTTTTTCCTATTATGATTTAATAGTTATCAATTCTTCAAACTATACTAAATTGTACATGTTTCAATAGCAATGTCGTAATAATATATTTTGATTACGATGTTTGATCATATAATCTCACCAATGAAGCAAGGAGGGAGCCATTTTTATTGTTATTATTCCAGCTGTTCAAATTAGATTCACTTGTTTATGATTTGATTTTGATACTAACCTATAAATTTACATCTATCAATGTTGAATCATTACCTTATTAGAAAAGCAAATTCAATATATATATATATATATATATATATATATATATATATATAAATCACTTAGTTTTATAAGTAAATAGTTACATTATATACATGCAAAGATACACCTTATTGGTACATGATCTATAAATAAACATGTGTTCTATACAATAAATTACAAATTAAAAGGTAAATAAAACTACATATTGATAATTTGGCAATTTTTGATATTTCAAACTTTTGACTTTGAATTATTAATAATTAACAGAAATTACAAGTAAATAAGTAAAACTTTTGAAATTATTAAATTAATAATAACTAATACCTAATTATTACTCACTAATCAACTTGTGCCTTCGTGGTTATTAACTTATTATTTTCAAATTACAAAATTATACACTCTAATAAGACATGAATAAGTTATTAAATAAGAGAATTGAGCTATCATATTTGTGCAAGTTAATAATAATAAATATCTAATTAATATTCATTAATTACTTTGTGGTGATTAATTATAAAGTTACACATTCAAATGAAATAGAGATGAGTTATTAAATAAGATAATTGCACAGTTTGTATTGTCATAAGTCATAAGTCATATGTACAAAACTACACATGTTATTTTCTCTATTTTTTCCACATATTTATCTTATTTTTAAATAATTTTTACATTTTTTAATAAATTTCTTTTTTTCCTTGTATGATGTAATGTACTAATAGTCTAATATCATTATTACGATTTTAATATCTCAATGAGATAATGACTCAATTAGGACACTAATGCCATTATATTACAATTATCAAATCAGACTTGTTAGTTATGAATTATTTACTTAGTTAATAATTCAATAAAACTAAAATCACAAGAATTATATATATCTTTTTACCATATAGCAATTAGCATATGTATATATTGTAATGTAAATCAAGTAGTGATATAGCGAAGTAAATATTTAAATTTTATACCATCTACGTTACATACACTTTATTTGTATCGATTTATAAATAAATACGTGTTCTATACAACAATTATAAATTCAAAAGTAAATAAAACCACACATTCAATTATTTGGCAATTTTTTATATTTCAAAATTTAGAGTTTTGAATTATTAGTAATTAGCAAAAGTTAGAAGTAAAAATTACTAAATAAATAAAACTTCGTGATTATTAAATTAGTAATAACCAATGTCTAATTATTACTCACTAATCAATTTACACTTTTGTGGTTATTATTATTAAATTACAAAGTTATATGTTCAAATGAGACATGGATAAGTTAGGTTGGATGAGAAATGAGATTTTCTCTATCATATTTGTATACTATATAGTATATACATAATTTTCCTCACTTCTTTCATTTACTTATCAATTTTTTTCATAATTTTACACATTTTTAATAAATTTACATTTAATATTCTCCAACATTTAATCTTTTCCAATTTACTATACTAATGACAAGAAGTACAATTATTTGTATACAATCATTTCCAATATACACATTATTTGTATATAATTTATAAATATGTGTTGTGTTGTATACAATAAAATGCAAATTAAAAAGTTAAAATACAGTAATACACATCTTAACAATTTTACAAATTCTTTTAATTTTTAAAGTTTCACACACATATATAATAAATCAAATACAATCAAGCATATTTTTTATATTATATAATTATATGCATATATATATATATGTATAAAATTTGGTATCCTCGAATTTCGAATTCATATTCGGTTTCCTCGAATTTCGAATCCATATTCGGTTTTTGGTTTTTGAATTCATATTCGGTTTTCGAATCCAAATTCGGTTTTCGGTTTTCGAATCCAAATTCGGTTTTCGAGTCGGTTCGGTTCAGTTTTCTGTTTTAGGACCCCAAACTCGAAAACCAACTTGAAAACCGAATTCGAATTCGAATTCGAGTTCAACTCGATTCAAAAACCGAAAATCAGAATTCGATTCGATTTTTTTCAAATTTGAATTTTCGAATTTGGTCGAATATTCGAATTAATTCGAAAATTGCACACCCTTACCCACGTCCACAATTGCAGAATGCAAAGTGGCCATATATACCGACCGTATCTCCCACTGATGCCAACACAATGCCCCATATAGTGACGCTAAAACAATACTACTCCAACTATATCTCGATGCAGTGTCTACATCCCTCAGTAGAAACAGGTACATCAATTTGATTTTTGTACTTGATTTGTCCCTCATAATTGACCCTATAATCTGCATCATTCTACATCTAATATGCTGTAAAACCTCATCATCTTTAGTCTCGGGTAGTAGAAGGTGGGCTTGTAGATGCATTGAGATACTCTTCAATTTAAGATGATCTCCATCAAAATCTTTGGGGGTCAGCATGTAACCTAACATCTCTTGACATATATTCTGCTAGTCCTCTAACGTATGGTTTGGATCAGCATCAATCACTGCATCCCCTTCGACTGGTAAATCCTAAAATACCATAACATCTTGTAATGTCACAGTTGTTTCACCAATTGAAAGGTGGTTAGTGTGAGTCTCTTGTCGCAATCTCTTCACTAGTGCCGTGATCAATGAATGATTTATAAGTATACATCTTATCATATATACACCATAAAATCCTATTCGGTAACGGATGTCCTGTACCCTAATGTCGAGAAGGGCAGCTTTCCAAAACTCAACATCTGACTTATGCACTCTCAATGAGAGCATATTGGGGTTTTCCCACACAAGTTCCGAGTGATGAATGGATTGTAACGTCAGTACATTCTTCTAATGTGGTCCCAGAGTTAAATGTGCGAACCTGGATGAAGCACCTTCTCCCGCCATAACCTAAACATATTAAAGACACTTTTACTAGATTATTTTCAACATAATAATAACAAGTAAATTATGTGCAAACCTGGAAAAATAACATTCAAATATTACATAAATGTTGACACATGATTTCAAACATTACATAAAACCAAAAGTAACATACAAAATACAAATATTACGTTTGAATCAGAAATCAAATATTATGTAAAACAAGCCACCACAATACTGCTAGAATACATCACGGATGCATGACTGCCTTATCCCTAAGTCTCTCCATGTTTGGGTATGATTTCCTATTATGCCCAATTACTCCATATGCCTTGCACTTCTGCCTTTGTACTTGGTCTATTTCATTTCTTATACGTGTAGATCTTGGATGGCCCTGTCGGTTATTGACCTATTCTTGATTGGCCACAAGATGAAAAGATGTAGGTGGCCAATAGTATTTGTGAGGCATGGGGTAAAAATAGAAAGAATACGTTTCAACCATCTTCTGCACATTGTACCCCTGTGGTGACTTGATATAATCATTCTTCCCGCATAAAGGCCGTGACTTGGTGATACTTAGACTTCTGCTCATTCTTAAATAACTTTTCAAGCACATTTGGTGCCCACAGATCTTAATCAGCAACATGCTTGTGAGCTTTAGTAAGGTGCGAATCAAAGTATTTAACCAAGAGATAAAAAGTCGCTTACACACAAGCTACTATCGGCAACTTCCTGACACCTTTCAACACCCCATTGAATGATTCGCATCGATTTGTTGTCATTATACCATATCGGACCTCACTATTGAAGCACAGTGCCTATTTCTCGAGAGGGATAACAACCATTTATGGGCATTTTCAACCAATTCTCTGATTGATTTTATTATTTGAGCAAATTTTCATTACTAGTGTGAACAAGCATCGCGGTACATCAATTCCGTTAAAGTATTATTTTTTAAACAGGCACTGAAATTTGCTTTGACATGGTGGACGTAATACCTATGGTGAACCATTGGTGGTTGTAACGAATGGTTGTTCTCAATGGTTCGCAATATTCCCCTCGCTAGACAGAAATCAAGAAAATGCCTTGCTAGCCACAAATTACATGACCAGATAAGTTATACAAAAATTAGGACCAATTAGAGAAACTTTCCTCATCAACAATGGCAAATGCCAAAGGAAAAATATGCCCAACTGCAGCACTGACCGTAATAAGGATTTTTTCCTTATATTTCTTATATTGAAACATTCCATCAATACTAATCACGGGATGATAGTATTGAAAACCATCAATACAAGGCTTAAATGCCCAAAATATAAAATTAAAAATATTGAAATCTCCAATACTATCTTCGGTGTGACGCCATTCAAAATTGTGCTAGGATTACAAGATTGAAGAGCAAGTAAGAACTTCGGTAATATGGTGTACGATGACTCTCAATTACCATACACCATTTCAATAGCTTTCCTTCTGCCTAACCATGCCTTCTTATATGATATATTCACCCCAAGAGAGTGCATATCTTCAACTATATCGAGGACCTTGTATGAAACATTTTCCTTAATATTGTTCCACACCATTCGACCAACCATGCCATGATCTAAATTTGGGTGGTCCTCTGGTTGTAACTCATGGAAGTACGTGTATTTTAAGTGCATTTTTGTGATCTCCCAGAAGCCATGTTGCTTTCTCAACTTCGCTCGAACCCTTTATAAACAATTCTTGTTCGCATAATAAAGACATTGGACAAACTAGCTAGTAGGAGTACTTTCATACACTTTGAAGTACCTATGTACACGAATAAACCAATATTTAATTACATATTGCACCCCTTCTTTGGTCCGGAATACCATTTCAATCTCTAACTCCAAAGTCTGATCATCAATCCAAATTAGTCGTCTATAGTCATCGAGCTTGTCTATCATAGAAAACTTTGCATCACCAATGTCTGAGTAAAAGGGAATATCAGCGACAATGTTATCTATAGTAGCATCAATCGTTGGATTCGAAATCCCTCATTCCTTTTGGCCGCCACCACATCTTTCTTCGTATCGCTATCATTTGATGATCCATCACCATTGTCTACCCAATCCTCTATAAGATTACTGTGATTGCACACATCTTGACTTCTCCCAAGTGTTATGCTAGTTATTGCTTGGCCACTTGGCTCGGGAGTAGGAAGTTCCTTGTTTAAAGTTGCACCACTTGGCCCTTCATTAAAATTGGCACCACTTGGTCCCTCATTAAAATTGGTATCATTTGGACCCCCATGGAAAAAAGAAGGGTTCAATACAACCCTTGCTCGTAGCAAACAAACATCATTCGATATGAAAGTACTATAAGAAAATCATTGATCATTAAAAAGCCCTTCTCACCCTCTACTATGTAGAAGTTGTGCAAATGAACCAACGCATGTTTGAGGAACAAATGACATATTGTCCTCATAACGAAAGTAATCTGAAATGGATTCTTGACTTATGTACAATTAAACGATATTAAGAACAGAAAATGTCTCCCTCTTCGTATCATCATCATCCACTGGAACATGTATGTATATGATTGAATGACCGGCGATGCTAATAGGATAACGGCACATTAACTTCATCCTAACTTGACTTGCATCCATACCAGTTACTAGATGCAAAATTCCCAAAAGTTATGCCAAACTAATATTATGATCAACAACAATAAACTATTTTGGACTAATACTGTGTTAGAAGCCGTCCGGGCCACTAATTATTTCTCTATCCCAGTATAACACAAGCCTCACTTTATCCTTTCCTATTTCTATATTGTACATGACATCAATAACAACATAAAATAGACATTAATATCGACTTCAAAGTTATTAAAATAATGTGGATTTTAATATTTATGGAATCATTTTTTCAGATAACAATAATTAGTTAATTAATATGAAAAAAATATTTAAGTAAACAACCAACATTTTCCAATAATTTTCTAACCTAGCGATTTCAAATAAACAATTACACTTATATTCATCAAATCTAACTTGTTGTGTGTTGGTGGCCTCTTATAGCCGTAAGGTGCACATAAAAACTCCTAATATATTCTAGTGCCTTTGGATCTTCTTAATCTAGTAGAACCCTACGTTGCGACGATGCTTCATCCATTAGCCAAATCTTCCCAGATTCTACTAGTTTCGCATGTTAAGTTTGGCCTAGTTACTTGTTGTGTGCTATTGGGTCCTTAGAGCCAAAGTTGTAAATCGAAAACTCGAAATACTTTCAAGTGCCTTTGAATCTTATTAATCTTCTCGCAAGTTTAATTTGGCCTAGTTGCTTGTTATGCGTTGTTGGCTCTTTCTGGCCATAAGTTGCATATCAGAAACTCCGAATATATTCTAGTGCATTTGAATATTCTTTATCTAGTAGAACCCTAGGTTTTAACGATGCATCACCCATTGGTCTAATCTTCCCTGATTCTACGTGTCTTGCAAGTTAAGTTTGGCCTAGTTGTTTGTTGTGTGTTGATGGCTCCTTACAACCATAAGTTGCAAATCGAAAACCCCTAATACATTCAAGTGCCTTTGAATCTTATTGACGAAGTAGAACCCTAGGATGTGACGATAATTCATATCCATTGGTCTAATACTCTACGATTCTACTTGTTTTGAAAGTTACATTTGCCCTAATTGCTTGTGTGTTGGTGGCTCCTTATAGCCGTAAGGTGCACATAAAAAACTCCTAATATATTCTATTGCCTTTGGATCCTTTTAATCTAGTAGAACCCTAGGTTGTGACGACGCTTCATTCATTGGTCTAATCTTCCCTAATTCTAGTTGTTTCGCAACTTAAATTTTGGCTTAGTTGCTTGTTGTGTGTTTTTGGCTAGTTATAGACGTAAGGTGCATATCGAACACTCTTAATACATTCTAGAGCTTTTGAATTTTATAAATCTAGTAGAACATAGGTTGGGACAATGTTTCATCAATTGGTTTAATCTTCCCTGATTTTACTTGCTTCGCAAGTTAAGTTTGACCTAGTTGCATGTTGTGAGTTGTTGCCAACACACATCTGCATGGTGTACATCAAAAACTTCTAATACATTCTATTGTATTTCAATCTTATTCATCGAGTAGAACTCTAGGTTGTGACGATTCTTCATCCATTGGTCTAATCTTCCCTAATTCTCTATGTTTCGTAGGTTAAGTTTGGCCTAGTTGCTTGTTGTGTCTTCTTGGCTCCTTATATCTTTATGGTGCACAATAAAAACTCCTAATACATTCTACTTCCTTTGCATCCTATTACTCTAGTAGAACTCTGGGTTGTGACAATGTTTCACCCACTGGTCTGATCTTCTCTGATTCTACTTGTTTTGCAAGTTAAGTTTAGCCTAGTTGTTTGTTTTGTGTTGATGGCTCCATATACATTCGAGTGCCTTTAAATCTTATTAACCTACTAGAACCCTAGGTTGAGACGATACTTCATCCATTGGTCTAATATTCCCTAATTCTACTTGTTTCGCAAGTTAAGTTTGGCCTACATGTTCTTCTGTGCTGTTGGCTACGTATAGCCTTAAGTTGCAAATCGAAAAATACTAATACATTCGAGTGCCTTTGAATCTTCTCAATCTAGTAGAACCCTAGGTTGTGATGATGCTTCATCCATTGCTCAAATCTTCCCAGATTCTACTTGTGTATTCATGCATGCCCGCATGTTAATGGTCCTACTACTTTCCACTAATTAATTTTATGATTTTTGCAAAGTTAATCAAACGAAATTTCCTTGCTATTTAATTTATATTATGGGCTCGTAAAATTAATTACACTTTAAATAGCTTTCGGTGACATTTTTGAATTATATAGATGGGAGTTGGTGCCGGAAGGCTGTTTTTAAAGGAAAATTACTGTGCGTGTGAGACGAACAAATGTGCAACAACGGTGTAATTTTTTACTGTTCATGAATAGTAAATTTTAACCTTCATGAACATTATTTTACTGTTCATAAACAGTATTTTTTTTTAATAGCTAGTGTTAGTTGGTTTTTGGGTTCCTCGTATAGAAGGCTGAGCTGTGCAGTTTCAGGGACGGCTATTGCTGTAGTCGGATGTCAACAATTGGTTAGTTTGTGATGGTATTGGCGCGATTTCCTTACAGAGGGGTAGTGGTCCTTGGTCAGAGAGGCAGCGCTGAGTCGTATTGACGAGGTTTTCCTACTAAGGGTTATAGAATCTTAGCTGGAAAGTAGGGTCAACACGATGCAACACAGCGTAAGGCTGCAAGCGGATAGGAGGGATCGACCAACGTAAAACCGCACTACACAGATTTCTACGTCCGTTTCTTCTGATCCTGCTAACAGGAGCTGTGTACGCAAAGGCCGACAAACTACGGTGTTCTTTTGATCTTTTAGCTAAATAGTGGCTAGGAGATACCGATCCCACTATATATTAGGTAGGGTTATACCGGTCCTGTTTAAGTCGGGGAAAATAGCCTTAACCAACCCCTACTGGGTTTAGGTTAGTTATGTTAGAGCTTGTCCAGTGAAGGCTATGCCTTCGGTGACATTTTTGAATTATATATAACAATATATATATCTATTGTAATGTAAACCAAGTAGTAATACAGAGAAATAAATAGTTACATTATCTGAATGCACCTTATTTGTATATAATTTAAAAATAAATAGTATTCTATACAGCAATTGTAAATTCAAAAGTAAATAAAACCACACACAATTGTTTGGCATTTTTGATATTTCAAACTTTCGACTTTTGAATTATTAGTAATTAACAGAAATTAGAAATAAAAACTACTGAATAAATAAAACTTTATGATTATTAAGTTAATAATGACCAATACCTAATTATTACTCACTAATCACTTTGCACTCTTGTGGTTATTATTTTAAATTACAAAGTTATATGCTCAAATGAGACATGGATAAGTTATTACGAATGAGAATTACGCTATCATATTTGTATACTATATACATTATTTTTCTCACTTTTTTTCCTAATTTTTATACTTTTTTCTCCAACATTTAGTCTTTTCCAATTTACTATACTAATGACATTTGTACAATTTTAATATTTAAATTACTACACTGATATCATTATATTGTAATTATTAAATTAGACTTATGAAATATAGTTTTTTTAACATATTCAAAAATTGAATAAAATCGTAATATTAATACTTTTGTCTACTATATATATATAGTAGACAATGGCTAATGGAAGGGGATAGCAATTCTAAATTTTTCCATGCTTCTACCATTCAGAGGAGGAAAAGGAATGGTATTGAGAGTTTGATCACAACGGCGAGGCAGGTATGTGTCATTAAACAGGTGTTAGAAGAGGAAATAGTGGGGTATTTTGACAAGTTATATACTTCCAGTCACCTAGCTCAATCTCCTTCTTTGCTGGACGGGTTACCTCATTCTATCACTCCAACCATGAATCGTGTTATGTTGCAACCGGTGGAGGAATCTGAAGTGCAAAAGGCCCTGTTCCAAATGAATCCCAATAAAGTTTCTGGACCGGATGGTATGACTCCTTTATTTTTCCAAACTTATTGGAATGAGGTTAAATTTGATGTTATCAATGCTGTGAAGGAGTTTTTTCATAGTAAGAAATTGCTTAGGCAACTCAATCATACTTTGATTACATTCGTTCCTAAGGTCCAAACTCTTGTGCCGGTCTCACAATTTAGGCCCATTAGTTTGTGTAATGTGGTTTATAAGATTGTGTCTAAAATCTTGACAGAACAACTTAAGCCGTACCTCAATACATGTATTAGTCAAAATCAGTCAGCATTTCTTCCTAGCCGTCAAATTCTTGACAATATGATTATAGGCTTATAGCTCATAAGTGTGTTCATACTTTGAATTCGATGAGACAAGGAAGAAATGGGTATATAGTAGTGAAACTCGATATGGCTAAGGCTTATGATCGAGTGGAGTGGTGTTTTTTGGAGCAGGTTATGAGAAAAATGGGGTTTGCGGAGGGAGTGCTTATGTGGATTAGGCAATGCCTTTGTACTAGCACTTTGTCCATCAATATTAATGGGGAATCTTGTGGGTACATTCGGCCAACCCGAGATCTTCGTCAAGGGGATCCTCTCTCACCCTTTCTGTTTCTTCTTGTTTCAGAGGGGTTGTCTCATCTTATTACAAGGGCTAGGGACCACGGGGACTATAAGGGCATGCGGGCTAGTAGAAATGGGCCAATCATTACACATTTGTTTTTTTACTGATGATTCGTTGCTATTCTGTGAGGTAGAGGTGGGTCAGGCAAGGGTGTTGCAGGGTATTCTACATCAGTATAGTCATTGTTCGGGCCAAGCAATCAATTTGGATAAGTTGTCGGTGTTTTTTAGTCCTAATGTTCCCAGGGCAGTACGGGCGGAGATTTGTCACATGATAGGGGACGTGAAGGAATAATCTAATGCTCGCTATCTAGGGTTGCCGATGCGAATTGGCCGCTCAAAGAGGGAGGTGTTTAATTTTCTCATTCAGAAAGTGCAGCACTGAATCCAGAATTGGAAGACTCAGTTCTTGAGCTTGGCAGGCAAGGAGGTACTCATTAAATCGGTGCTCAATGCTTTACCAACATATGTGATGGGCTGTTTTAAACTTCCAGTATAAGTTTGTAAGGAGATTTGTTGTCTGACGGCAAATTTTTGCTAGGATATGCATAAAGATGCCAGACATAAAATTCATTGGAAACGGTAGCAAAAGCTTACTAAGGCAAAGAAAGAGGGAGGATTGGGGTTTAGGGATCTTGAACTGTTCAATGATGCTTTGCTGGCTAAACAACTCTTGCAAGTCACGTCCCAACCGCATTTATTGATGAGTCGAGTGATGAAAGCCAAATATTTCCCTAATGATTAGTTGCAGTTGGTTGTGGCGAGGACAAATGCATCGTGGTTGTGGAAGGGGTGGATGGGAGCAAGGATCATTTTGCAAGGCATGGAGCCGCATACTCGTGATAGTGTGTATTCAGTCAGGTCTGTATACCATACTTTAGGGCAGAAGAGACAAGTTGCAGATCAACAACCTGAATGTAATAATGCGTGCGAGCGCCGTCATGGTATGTGGAATGCAACATGAAAACTGAAGGTGACAGGTAAAGTTAAGCATTTTGTATGGCGATGTTGTCATAATATTTTGCCATTGAATGCAAAACTGTACCAACGAAAACTGCAGGTTGAGCCTTCATGTTCTTTGTGTGGTGAAGAGGGTGAAACGATTGAGCACGTGTTGTTTAATTGCTCTCGGGCTAAAACTGTTTGGAGGTTAACTCATGTCGACTGGGCTAAGCTAGGATTGTACCAGGCAAATTTTTGGCAATCGTGGCAAGATTTTTGCTCTGGGCGAAGAGAGGCTTTTTGGAAGGAACGGGCTCAGTTTACAGCCTACATTATGTGGATGATATGGAAGAGCAAGAATGTGTGGGTTTTCCAGCAACAATGGTTGGAGGCGAGGGAAATTGTGGAGATGGCGAGGCACGCGTGGTTGGAGTTTTCAGCAGCAACTCAAAGTTAGCTAGGATCAGCTAGTGGATCAGTGGCTGACGTGTATAGAGAGTGTTGTATAACAGGTGGAACATGACAGATTTGTCTGTCCTGTATTTTTGTGGGATGGAGAGTAGTGTCTTGACTTGTGGTCATTTCGTCTTAGCCGTCCTTAGTGTTAGGAAGAGTCCAATTATGGTGAACATTGCTTGTACAGGTTAACTTTCAAGGGTTAATAATATTATCGATCTTTTTGCAATATATATATATATATATATATATATATATATGTTATTGTAAACCAAGTAGTTTTATAAATAAATAAATAATTACATTATTTATATCACATTATTTGTATATAATTTATAAATATGTGTTGTATAATGTACACAAAAAAATGCAAATTAAAAAGTTTAAATACACACATTGACAATTTGACAAAGAGGAAACACCCAAAATTATCCTTCACATTTCATCAAATAATCTTTTTCATCCTCCACTTTTAAAATGGGAACAAATAGTCCTTCAAATTTCAAGGAAAATTTCAAGACTAAATATTCCCGTTTATGAAATTTGAAGGACTAAAAGTTCCCGTTTATTTCACAAATAGTACCAAAAGTTCCGATTTATGAAATTTGAAGGACTATTTGTTCCCATTTTAAAAGTGGAGGATGAAAAAGATTATTTGGTGAAATGTGGAGGACAATTTTGGGTGTTTTCTCTTTGACAAATTATTTTAATTTTTAAAGTTTCACACAAATATGTAATAAATCAAATCTAATCAAATATATTTTTGATATTATATATATTTATTTTTTCCTATATAATATTTTTTTTCCAAAATCTAAACAATGTATTAACTTTGTAAAAGTTAATTGTTACATTTAAGATCTCATAATTGGACTCTTCTTATCTCTTCATTAGGCTAAAACTAACTAACATACTGTCATCTCAATCCTAAACTCCTTCCCACAAAATACCACTACCTAAATGTAGTGGCCATACTAACCATCATGACTAATTACTTATATACATCTAGATGGTATCTACTCATGCTAATTTGCTTGTTGAAATTCCATCCATTCCTGCTGCGCTAAGGCAATAACTTTCCTCTCATTTAGCCATTTTTGCTGAAACACCCACAAGTTTTTACTCTTCCATATAATCCATAATATATAGACTGTAAGGTCTGCTCTTTCATTCCATAAAGCAACTTTCTTACTCACACAAATGAATTGCCACCGATCGCTGAATTTGTCTCCCACTTTTCCTGTATGATTCCAAGCAATTGGAGCAACCTTCCAGATTTTCTACGCTTTAGAGCATGTAAAAAAAGCATGTTCCATAGTTTCTTCTTCCTTTCCACACATTGGACATATGGAATCCATCAGCATTCTTCATTGTTTTAACTTAGCCTTGAGGGGAATTATATCATTGCAGCATTGCCATAGAAAGTGCCTCAATTTCTCTTTAACCTTTATCTTCCAGGTTATCCTCCACATGTGTTGCTTGAGACTTCTAGTCGTGCTACTTTCCGCCCTCATCACACCTTGTTGTTTGGACTTTTGTAACTATACTAAGCCTATTTGACAGTATACTCCTCATCCCTACTGAATTGCCAAATTATTTTATCTTGTCTGCTTGCTGATTCCAAAGGCAACTGTAATATAACATCCGCATCTGGCTGCACGAAAATCATTGAGATCAAATTGGTGTTCCAACTCCGATCCTCAACCTGCATAAGATCACTTACCCAAGTTACAGCTGGTTGTGCTTCCCTACAACTAGTCAATCTAAACTCCTTCCTTCCTGGGATCCAAGGCGATTCTCACACCCGAATTGATTGTCCATCCCCCACACGATATATTGCCCCTACTTTGAGCACACTCATTGCCCCCATCCAGCCTTTCCACAACCATGAAGCATTGCCTTTGCAAGCTGCCTGCCAAATATCATCCTTCAAAAAGTACTTTGCTTTCATGAGTTTGCTTATCAACAAATCTGGTTTAGTAATAACTCGCTAAAGTTGCTTAGTAAGTAAGGCATCATTGAATTGCTGAATATCTTAAAACCCCACCCCTCATTCACTCTTCATTTCATCATCTTCTCCCATGATTTCCGATGAATCTTTTGTTTGCCTTTCTTTTGTCCACCCCACCAGAAATTAGCCAAAATCCTGCAAATTTCCTTACACACTCCCACCGGCAGTTTAAAATAGCCCATGACATAAATAGGTAAAGCATTAATTTCCACTTTGAGGAGGACTTCTTTCCCAGCATAGCTAAGAAAACCATTCTTCCAATTCTGCTTCTTTTGCTGAACTTTGTCAATCACAATTAAAAACCTCTTTCTTGGATCTCCCAATCCTCATCGACAACCCCAGATATCGAGCATTGTATTGTTCTTTCACACCCTCCATCACCTGACATAGCTGACATCTTTTCTCCCTGGCCACATCGCTGCTAAAAAAGATGGAAAACTTGTCCATGTTAATAAGTTGTCCTGAACTTATACTGTAAGTGTTGAGGATGAGGATATCTTGCAAATGTTGTGCTTGCCTTGGGTCTGCCTCACAGAATAGTAAAGAATCATCAGCATAGAACAAGTGTGTAATGATAGGACCCTGTCGACTAGATCGCATACCCTTATACTCCCACATCACACTAGCTTGTTTAATTAAATTGGACAGAGCTTCGGAGATAATAAGAAATAAATAAGGAGAAATTGGGTCACCTTATCTAATTCCTCTTGTTGGTTGAACAAAGCCACATTATTCTCCATTTATATTAATGGAAATAGTAGCCGTACTAATACATTGCCGAATCCATCCAATGAAACCCCTAGCAAACCCTATTTTTCTCATAACTCTCACCAAAAAATTCCACTCAACCCTATCATAAACCTTAGCCATATCAATTTTCATTGCCATAAATCCTATCTTTCCTTTCCTCATTGAATTCATTGTATGAAGGCACTCATGCGCTATGATCACATTATCAAGTATTTATCTTTTTGGAATAAAGGTTGACTGTTCTGCACTAATACATTTATAAAGGCACGATTTGAGTCAAGACCAATATTTTGGAAATAATTTTATAAACCACATTACATAAGCTAATAGGTCTATATTAGGAGATAGATATTGGGAGAAGCACCTTTGGAATCAATGTAAGTAATGTCTGGTTAAGTTTTCTACACATATTCTTGTACATGAAGAAATTCTAAACAATATTGCAAATATCAACTCTAACAATATTCCAATATGTCTAGAAAAAAAGAGGAGTCATACCATCAGGTCCCGAAGCTGTATTTGGATTCATTTGGAAAAGAGATTGCTTGATTTCATCCTCTATTATATGCCTCATCAACCTTGTGTTCATATCCTTTGTGAAGGACTTGGGCATGCCTTTAAGTAAAGTCGGGCTTTGTGTTGGCTGGCAAGACGCATAAAGTTTCTCATAATATCCCACAATTTCCTTCTCCACCTCCCCCTTAGTCTAACATACCTCTCTCTTGGCGTTTGTTAACCTCTCAATACTATTCCTCTTCATCATTTGGGCTGTAGTTGCATGAAAGAATTTTGTATTCTTATTTCCCTTCTTCAACCATTGGTTTCGAGATTTTTGTTTCCAATAAGCTTCTTCTTCCCTATAAGCATGCTGCAATTGATTCCTTAGTCCATACAATTGCTGCCAATTCTTATTCCCACCCTCACTACTCATTTCCTCCATCTGGTATTTGATATTCTTAATCTTCCTAGCCGAATTTGTGCCATTGTTCTTGCTCCATTATTGTAATTCTGCCCTGCATTGCGCTATTTTGGTACTTACAATATATTGCTTAGTTCCCCACTGTTCCCTTTGCCATGCTTTAGTCACTATTTCTTGCATACCATCCTTCCAGATCCATCTTTGTTCAAAAATGAATCTTCTCCTTCTTCGTTGCTGCTGAGGTGTTGTATCCAGTATAAGCAACAAATGATCGAACACTTACTTTTCACAATGGATCAATTTGCCTTGTGGAAAATGTAGGCGCCATCGAGGTGCCAAAAAAATTCTATCCAAGGGTTCCTCTACAAAACCCTCACCATTTCAATTATTCATCCATGTGAATTGCTTGCCAACATACCCAATATCAACCATTTCCATTCTCCTTATGAAGTTTCGAAATGAAAGACAACTAGACTCCGATCGTTGCCTCCCCCCTCTCTTCTCATACGGGTATGCTATATCATTAAAATCCCCTCCTAGAATCCATCGTTCACCCCACTTTTGCCTTTCATTTTCCAAGTATTTCCATTGTAGTTCCCTCACAGTATTCTCGGAACTAGCATACACAAAAATAGCCCACCACACTTCTCACTTTCCCTTTATTTGGTATTACATTTGAACATAAAAATTATTATGCACCAGACTTATAACTGATACAGATCTGCCCAACATACCAACATTCCCTCTTTTAGACCTTTTGGTTCCACATATTGCCAACGTCCATCGACCTTCAATCGCCGACACAATGTCTCTACATATTCTTTTTTTTTTCTTAGTTTCAGATAAGAAAACCTCATCCGGATGCTGGGAGTTTAGAGTCTCCCTCAATTGGGAAATTGTTGAGATTTTCCTATATATAAATTGAATTATACATACATACATATCAATAGATATCTATATATATATATATATATAACTTTTTAATTTAGTTTTTCAAATTTGGTTGAACCAAAAACCGAATTCAAATTGTATTCTAATTTGGTTTTCGAGTTGAAACCGAACTAAAATTGCAACTTGAAAATTAAATTCGAAATTTGATTTAAACCGAAAAACCAAATTCGAATTGAAAAATTCAAATTCTGTCGAATATTCGAGTTAATTTAAAAATTACACACTTCTAACGAGGTTTTTCCCAAAAAAATGCTTAAATAAATATTGGTGTTTTAAAAATTGTTCCATCTCTACTAAAATTAACATCACGGATGTCGACTTCAGGCAATTATTTTTTTAAAAAATTGACATCCTAGATTTTTTCTCCCAGCCACAGTTCCCCATTATAGCCCTTCAATTTTTTTCTCTCCTCTCCCCCGTTGCCACACATCCCTCCCTCCCCCACCTCCTTCCACTACTTGTCCCCTCCCCATGTGTCCCTTCCCCATTCTCGCTCCTCCCCTAAAAAATAATTCTTTAATTTGTTTTTTAGTGTAACACCCCCTTGCTACCTCCCTATTTCCACCCTTACCCCAAAAAAATTATTCTTATTTTTTTTCAGTATAACCACCTCCTTCCTGCCCCCTCCCTCCCCCTCTCTCCCAATTGCTGCCTAGGAGTTTGTAATTTTTTTTGTTTTTTCCAACAAAGGTAAATTAATTTGTATTTCATGCAATTTTTAAATTTGTTAATATATTGTGATAGTATATAATTGGTAAAATGATAAAATTTTTATTTTACAACGGAAAAGGAAATAAACCTATATTCCGAGGAGCGAAAATGAAAGAGCCGAAGGTAAATAATTTATATATTTTTAATTATGAATTGACATTATTTTAATTTGAAAATACGTTTTGAATATTATATTATTGATAGAATGATTTGAAGTGAGTAATAATTTTATTGTGAATAAATATACTTATTGGATTGATTTGCAGTGAATAATAATTTTATTCACTGACTTTATTATTATTGGAATAATAAGCTGTGAATAATAGTATTGATGATGATGATTAAAGAATTTAGCTCCAGGTTCATTGAACTTAGACGCTTTCTGAACTTTGGAATTTGGAATCAATTTTTTCAACGTTTCCTATTAATTGTTTTTTTAAACGTTGGATCTCTAGGTTTTGTCATGGAGACTGCAACAACTGTGCTACATAGATTGGTATAGTATAAATAATTTGCTCAAAAAATTATAAATTTTTTAGAGAAATATATACTTCTCGGGTTTAAAAAAATTATTGTAAATTATATATAATTTTTTAATTATTAAATATAATATATCTAATATAACACTATATATATATAATTTTGTATTTTTTGCTCTTATCTTTTAATTATGAACATATATAATTAATGTCAATAAAACTAATTTACAATTTTATTTTAAAAGTGAATTTTTTTAGATAAAAAATATTTTTGAAAATGAATTTTGTTTTAAGACAGGGGACGTTTGGAATATAATTTTAGAGTGATATTTATGCATTTTTATTTTCAGTAGTTTGTCAAGCAATGGTAATATACTGTCTCGCCGTCTCGCGCGTGACTGGTGGAAAGCTAGGATTTTACGCTGTGAGACAAGCTGACAATAAATCAGTAAACATGTAGATACAATGAATCTAGACGCAAAATATCTCGATCGGCACATTGATAACATTTGAGAGAAGGAAATTTGCAGAACTACGGTCCCCTCCGTTCACGTGCCTTTGTCAGCGCTCAGCGCAATGGAATTCACATATGCATGTTAACGGAAAATTCTGCAGTACATTACTACATTGCAATGTACCTTGATAGGTTACAAAGGTAGATCATCTTCTAAAGTCAACTAATAAAAATTTGATAAATAGATTTTTAATATTTTAAAGTAATTTCACTTTTGATAATGTAATTTTACTTTTAATAAAAGTGACATTGGAAAAAAAATATAGTCAGTAAAAGTGATATTGGATTAGTAAAAGTTTTTACGACGTCCTAACTTATAATTAAAATAATTGATCGTGTCTTGTTACGCGTAATCATAAAAATAAAATAAAAATTAAAAAAATAATATCACATTAATTGAAAAAACAAAAAGAAGATTACAAAAATAATAAATAGTATAAGTTGTTGATAGTAGATTTTACGATGCATTAATGTTTAAAAACTACATTTTAAAATTACTTACCGAAAACATATTAAAACACCTTGAAGTGTGATATGCATATTATTTACAGTAGTACATTAGTTTGATATTCCAATCACAATATTAAAGCATGTAATACTTATGGTAGGTAAATCCATAATACAGAATTCAACAAAACTAATGTTGTAAATATTATGATAGACAAATATATTATGATTTTGATGTTAGTAATTACGCTAATGCAAATTGTAGGCTAGTATATAATATGACAAATGAGGAAAATATTTATTTATATATTTTATATAGATCGATATATGTATTTTGGTCATATACTTATTTAGCTATCATTCGTCGTTACTACATACCAAATAAAAGATACTAAACACGTAATACCACTATATATTAACTGGTCCAACTAAATAACTGTTAAATATTAGATACTCAATGACCAGTATCATTATAAGGTATTCTAGTACAATTAACAAAGAATCAAGTTGTATTGAGTAATTATCAAATATTGTATAATTACTTAATAACTAAATTGGTAATTATTATGCAAAACTATTAATCACAAGTCCTCTACATAAGAGGTTTAAAAGACTTATTAACTTAGATAGTGGTCATTTTAAGAATTGTTATGCCATTGTATTGTCAATTTAGTTGCAAAGGTAAGGTAATAAATCTAAATTTAAACAAACATGCTGATTAAGAACACAATCTATGCTGTAATAATAAAGCTGATAAAGTAGAGAGAGACAGTGAGAGGATGAGAAAGACTAAGGAAGAACACGCTGGGTACACAATCGTATATTACTGGTACACACTTATTTGTGAGTGGTACACCCGATGGGTAAATGGTACTTAAAACTTAAAAAATGCGTATGGCACACAAACATGTGTTACTGGTACACAGTTATATGTTAGTGATATACGGTGACAAGTAAATGGTACTTGATACATCAAAAAATGTGTTTGGTACACAAGTGTGTGTTATTGATGTACGGTAATTTGTGAGTGGTATACATTGATGGGTAAAAGGTACTGGATCCATAAAAGAAAGAGTTTGGTACACAAGCATGTATTACTGGTACACAATCATTTGTGAGTGGTACATAACGATGGCTAAATGGTACTTGATACCTAAAAAATGAGTATGGTACCCAAGCGTGTGTTATTGATACACAGTTATTTGTAAGTGGTACACAGTGAAGGTAAATGGTACTTGATACATCAAAAAATGCACTTGGTACGCTAGCGTGTATTGCTAGTACAAGGTCATTTATGAATGGTACACAATGATGAGTACATGGTACTTGGTATCTAAAAAATGTGTATGGTACACAAGTGTGTTATTGGTACACAATCATTTATTAGTGATACACAACGATGGGTAAATTGTACTTGATACCTATAAAAATGTGTATGGTACACAAACGAGTGTTATTGTTACATAGACATTTGTGAGTGGTACACGTTGATGGGTGAATGGTATTTGATACCTCAAAAAGAGAATTTGTTACACAAGCATGTATTACTAGTATATAGTCATTTTTGAATGGTACATGGCAATGGATAAATGGTATTTGATACATTGAAAAATGCACTTGGTACACAAACGTATGTTACTAGCATTCGGTCATTTGTAAGTAGTACATGACGATAGGTAAATGATATTTGACATTAAAAAAATATGTACGGTTTATAAGTGTGTATTTGTGGTACATAGTCATTAGTTAGTGGTATACAATGATGGTTATGGTTAAATTGTATTTGATACCTATAAACGTGCATATGGTACACAAATGGGTGCTATTGGTATCTAGAGATTTGTGAGTCGTATATGTTGAAGGATAAAAGGTACTAGATACCTAAGGAAAAAGCGTTTGGCACACAAGAGTGTGTTACTAGGACCTAGACATTTTTAAGTGATACTCAGTGATAGGTAAATGGTACTTGATATCTTAAAAATGCGTATGGTACAAAAATATGTATTAGAAATACACAGTCATTTGTGAGTGGTACACGGTTATGAATAAATAGTACTTGATCTCTAAAAAATGTGTATGGTACACAAGCGAGTGCTATTGGTACATAGATATATGTAAGTGGTATATGTTGATAGGTTGATAGGTGAAAGTTACTGGATAGCTAAAAAAAGTGTTCGATACACAAGTGTGTGTTCTTGATACATAGACATTTATCAGTGGTACATAGCAATGGGTAAATGGTACGAGATACCTAAAAAATGTGTTTGGCACACGAATGTGTGTTATTGGTACATAGTCATTAGTGAGTGGTATATGATGATTGGTAAATGGTACTTGATACATCAAAAAATGCTCTTGGTACACAAGCTATTTCAATCACAATGCTAAAGCATATACTACTCATGGTAGGTAAATCCATAATATAGAATTCAACAAATTTAATGTTGTAAATATTATGACAAACAAATATACTATGACTATGATTTTAGTAATTACACTAATGCAAGTTGTAGGCTTGTTTACAATATGACAGATGGGAAAACCTTTATGTATATATTTTATACAGTTTGATATATGTATTTTGGTCATACACTTAATTAGATATCATTAGTAGTTATTGCGTACCAAATAGAAGATGCTAAACATGCAATACCACTTTATATTAACTGTTCTTATAAATAAAGAAGCCAAACACTACCAAATAGACGTGTTAAAATTTCACAATGGTTTCACTTTTGATAGGGTAGTTTTACTTTTGATAAAGGTGGTATTGGAAGGAATATAGCTAGTAAAAGTGGTATTAGATCAGTAAAGGGTTGTAGGACGTTCTAACCTATAATTGAAATTTGAAATAATTGATCATTTCCTGTTACGTGTAATCATAAAAATAAAATATAAATTAGAAAAATAATATTACATTAATTGAAAAAACTAGCACCATGTACTTTTTTTCTTGTTACAGTAAAGAAAGAAAGAAGATTAAAAAATTAATAAATTAATTGTATAAATTGTTGATAGCAGAATTTATGATGCATTAATGCTTATAAACTACTCTTTAAAATTACTTACCAAAAAAATATTAAAACAAAAAATGAAAAGAAGAGTAGAGGAATTGAGAGTGTTAAGTTGAATAGAATAGGAGAAAATGGGAAAAAAAAAGAGGAAGTAAGAACTTGGAAGCAAATATGGAGAACTTTTTGGAAAATTTTTGAAAATGGAGTAGATATGTATTTAAAAAGTATTTTGAGTTAATTTTTAGATATATTAGTAGGATTTCATTGGTTAAATGAGATGTAATAATTATGACCTTAGAAATATAACTGTTATTGAAATAGTGTTGTGTGACAAATTGGAAAAAAAAATAGTCTCACCAAAAGAAATCGCTTAAATGTAGATGAAAGTATACTGGATTAGAAGATGTTCAAAAATTACAATTGATACAATGGTGTTTAAGTGTAGGACATGGATAATTTGTATTGCACTACTATTAAGTTTAGGCCGTCCTAATGTATTTTGCTTACCATAGTGATTATGTTTTTCATTGCAGTAATAATAAATGTAGTTATGGTATTTTGAATTTTGATTGTAGTACATAGTGTTTTGTATATGGTATGTTGACCTTCAAATGTAATATATAAATCATTGACCTTACTATTTGAACAGATGATGACAATAAGAGTCATTATAGTGATTATATATATTAGAGTTGATAATGATACATTGCTTTTTAACAATGGTATTTGGACTTTTAATTATATGCAGTTGGTTATAGTATTTAAGTATTTGATAGGAGTACCAGTAAATATAGTTATTGTACATTGCAATTTGGTCCTAGTACATAACATTTTGGTTGTAGTACTTTGACTTTTAATTGTGGTGCACAGGTCAATAATGATAATATTTAAATATTCAATTGTATCAATCAATAAAGTTGTGGTAAACTAGTGTTGTGTTTTAGCGCATAGGCCTTTGGTTATGATACTATTAGTTAACGTCATTATATACACAAGTTTTTAGTCATGATATTTAGTGCTTCACTTTGAAGTGTGGTATGCATATTATTTACTGTAGTACTTAAGTTTGATATTGCAATCACAATGCTAACGAATAAAATACTCATGATAGGTAAATCCATAATACAGAATTGAACAAAATTAATGTTGTAAATATTATGATAGATGAATATACTATGACTGTGATACTAGTAATTAGGCTAATGCAAGTTGTAGGCTAGTTTACAATATGAAAAAGGAGGAAAACCTTTATTTATATATTTTATACAGGTCAATATATGTTTTTTTGGTCATACACATAGATAGCTTTCATTTGTAGTTACTGCATACCAAATAGAAGATGCTAAACAACCAACACTACTTTATATTAACTATTCATACAAATAAAAAAGCCAAACACTACTAAATATCCATCAAGTATTAGATACTTAGTGACTAGTAACACTATAAGATATTCTAGAGCAATTGACAAAGAATCAAGTTGTAATGAGTAATTACCAAAAATTGTATAATTACTTTGTATAATTACTTAATAACTAAATTGGTAATAGTTACAGAAAACTATTAGTTACAAGTCTCTACATAAAAGTTTTAAACAAGTTATTCACTTAGGTAGAGGCAATTTAAAAAATTGTTGTACCATTATATTTGCAATTTAATATCAAACGCAAGGGAATAAATCTAGATTTTAATAAGAATGCTGATTAAGAAGAAAATCTATGGTGTAATAATAAGACCGATGAAATAGAGAGACAGTGAGAGTACGATGAATGCTACAAAAGAGGATGTAAATGTACATTATGTAACTTCTGTTAACAATGTTATAAATCTTAACATGGATGATTTGGAAGAAACCGAAGTAATTAAGATGACATTCATGAGCGTAGATGAAGCAGACATGTTTTACAACATATATGCTCGGACCACCGGATTTGGTATTCATAGAACGAATCAAATAGAGGATGATGATGGTATAGTTATAGAAAATGGGTATGTTCAAGAGAAGGCCAAAGACAAGAAAAATGGATGAAAAACGGGAGGCAAAAACATTGATGTGAATAGGATGTCATGCTTGTTTCCACATCAAATAAGAGAAAAATTAAAAAATATATGTGGTGAGCAAATTTATAAAAGAGCACAATCATAGTATGGCTAGACAAACATCTATCCAATTCTTAAAATCACATAGAAATGTCAATAATGGTGATCATGCACTTGCATACTCAATGAGGAGAGTGTTGGAAACTGGGTACATCAAGTAGTAGAATTTAAAATTTGGTTTCCATCCAAGATCTATACAAAATGAGATCAAATTGGGGTTTAGGGTTTGTACCTTGTTGGTATCGATAGAGTTGGCTTGAGAAGATCGTTGTTTGTTGAATCACTAGCAAAACCAATTTAGCTTCACTTTTATGGTATCCACACGATCGATCCAAACTTCTAGTTATTGTCACACAATTAACTAGAACACGAGCACACAAAATTTCGATGTGCTAGCTTGAAAATTTTGTGTTCGGTTTCTCAAGAATTTTCTTCTTAAGGGTTTCGGCTTTCTTTTTGAAAATTCTTCCAAGAGGACAGCTGTTTTTTTTCAAAAGAATGGCCAAAGAATTTCTTTACTCTAAACAAGAAGAAGCTATAGGTTTCGTGTGTTTTTCACGTGTAGGTGGTTGGCAAAAATCCCAATATATATAAATGTAGGTTATAGTACTAGGGTAAAACTCTTCTAAAGAGTTTTACTTGGACTACCAAATTCTAATCCGTTCGGGATTTACAGATTCAATAAATCTATTGGCTTCCAAGCACAAGAATCGCATTTAAAATTGGACTTCTTGATTTCGGATTTAGCAATTAATAAATCCAAAACTATTTCAGATTTATTAACACTAAAATCCAAACACATTCAGTCTTAAATTCAGATATCGTCTTAAATCGAAAAATCCTATAGAGTCCTATTCACATTAGGTTTCTTAAGATTCATCAAAATTCATCATATGAATTTTACACTCTTTTTAGATACGATCTAAGTGTGTGACCCAATAGGTTCTCATAACGTTGGCCATGACATAAAATCTATTTTATGCCATAAGCAGTAAGTGGTGTTTAGCAACACATCAAAACTACCCAAGTTACGAAAATGTCAAGAATTCGACATAACTTTATCCTGTGATAAATAT
Source organism: Gynochthodes officinalis (assembly GCA_020080225.1). Lineage (NCBI taxonomy): Eukaryota > Viridiplantae > Streptophyta > Magnoliopsida > Gentianales > Rubiaceae > Gynochthodes > Gynochthodes officinalis. The sequence goes on from CM034622.1 coordinate 7,813,114, forward strand.
TACCATGTAATTCAAATCTTTTGCCCTAGAGACCTTGATTGAACAAGAGCCATGGAACATGTCATGCTTGCATAATTCAATCTTTATATTTCTTGATTTCTATATAGACTCATATAATCAAATGATATCACATATCGACTCATTTGAGCACGGTCATGCATTTTATGGTCTCACTTTTCAAGGGGCTCATAGATATCACTTCTGTTGTTAGGAGGGGAAAATCCTATCTTAATCACTCAACATCCCACTGCATGATTTATTGCATATCCAATTACTTCTTTTATAGTTCACTATGTTATGGGTAACGTTTGGCAGCATCAAAACATGTAACTCCTCATGTTGGGATCTCTGATGACCTCAAGTCTAAGGATCACAAACATTATTATCACTATAGATATTCTTATGACACTTATATAATAATCCATGTAACATTTTTCATAGCGGGTCGATCCAGTACATAGTTCTCTAACATATGCCCATGTGTTGACTTGATATCTCATATTATGACACATGTCATCAATCACTACAAATACTAGTATTAATGTATTGTCATTGTCCTATTAGATGATAATACTTGACTAGGGGTAATTTTAGAATAATTGAATTCTAGGGACATTATTATATTTATTCATGATGAACATATATAGAATTGAACATAATAATAATAATGAACTGCCATCAATTATAAGCATAATGATACAATATATGCCTAAACAATCATCACATGATTGGTCTTTAGGGCATAATCCATCAAACTCCCGCTTGCACTAGGACCAGATGGTATTTTGTTAGTGGATCGACGATATTATCATCAGTTGGTATTTTGCATATCTTCACATCCCTTCTCTCAATGATCTCTCGGATGAGATGGAAGCGCCGAAGTATATGTTTGGATCGTTGGTGATATCTAGGTTCCCTAGCCTATACAATGGCTCCATTATTGTTACAATAGAGCTCAATTGGATTGGCAATGCTAGGTAAAATCCCAAATTCGGTTATGAACTTTTTGTTCCAAACAGCCTATTTCGTTGCGTCGGAAGTAGCTATATACTCAGCCTCTATCATAGAATCGGCTACTGTTTCTTGCTTTGAACTTTTCCAACTCACGTCACCACTATTAGGCAAAACACATAACCTGATTGCGATCGATAGTCATCTTTATCGGTTTGGAAGCTTGCATCAGTGTAACTAATTATATTGAGCTCTTCCTCACCTCCATATATCAAGAATATATCCTTCGTCCTTCTCAAGTACTTAAGGATATTCTTGATAGCGATCTAGTGATGTTCATCGGGATCTACTTGATATCTGCTCGTCATGCTCAAAGCATACGAGACATCGGGATGAGTACATAGCATGGCATACATGATAGACCCAATAGCTGATGCATATGGAATCTTACTCATGCGTTGTCTCTCTTCTTGTGTCGAAGGACATTGTTCCTTTGAGAGACTAAATTCCATACCCTATAGGTAAGAACCCTTTCTTAGATTCTTGTATGCTAAACCGTTTTAGCATTTTATCTATGCATATACTTTGACTTAGGCCAATCAATTTTTTTGATCTATCTCTATAGATCTTGACACTTAATATATAGGTTGCTTCACGTAAGTGTTTCATAGAAAAGCAACTTCCTAACAGTCTTTCTGATTATGTGAAGGAATGTCATTTCTAATAAGTAGTATGTCATCTACATAAAATACCAGAAAGACAATAGTACTCCCACTAACCTTCTTGTAGTCACAAGGTTCATCTTCGTTCTTGATAAAACCAAACTTTTTGATTGCATCATCGAATCATAGATTCCAACTTCGAGAAGCTTGCTTCAACCCATAAATGGATCATTATAACTTACAAACCTTTCCAGCATTTTTTGGATCAACAAAACCCTCAGGTTGTGTCATGTACACATCCTCAAGAAGATTTCCATTATGGAAAGAATTTTTGACATCCATTTGCTAGATTTCGTAATCATGGAATGTAGTTATAGCAAGCAAGATTCTGATAGATTTAAGCATAGCAACTGGTGAAAAGGTTTCATCATAGTCTATACCATGAACTTGTTTGAAACCTTTAGCAACCAATCGTCTCTTAAAGGTATGTACTTTACCGTCCATGTTGGTCTTCTTCTTGTAGACCCATTTACACCTTATGGGTCTTACCCATTCAAATGGGTCAATCAGAGTCCATACCTGATTTGTATACATGGATTCCATCTTAGATCTCATGGCCTCAAGTCATGTCTTAGAGTCTAGCCCCTATATCGTTTATTAATAGGTCGTAGGCTCATCTTGATCCATGAGCAAGACGTCATCGTTTTGAGTCATCAAAAATCCATATCTCTACTACTCACGATGAATCCTAGTGGACCTATGTAGGGCTTGTGTCTCTTGAGCAGGTACTTGATCCACAACTGTTTGTGGTGTTTGCTCAATTTCCATCTCATCAGGTTTAGCACTGCTTTTTGGTTCTCGAACTTCTTGAAGTTCTATTTGTCTCCCACTGGATTTTCTAGAAATGAATTCCTTTTCTAGAAAGACACCTGTCTGAGCAACAAATATTTTGTTCTCATTGGGATTGTAGAAATAGTATCATTTTGTTTCTTTAGGATATTCCACAAAGATGCACTTATTAGATTTGGGTCCAAGTTTGTCAGAGACTTGACGTTTAACATAAGCCTCACATCCCCATATCTTTATAAAAGACATACTAGGACGTTTCCCAATTCATATCTCATATGGTGTCTTTTGAATTGATTTGGATGGAGCGTAGTTTAATGTGAAAGTAGCTTTTGTTAGTAAAGCATGTCCCTAAAAGGAATTTGGAAGATTTGCATGACTCATCATGGACCGAACCATGTCAAAGTTCAATTTCTTTTCTCGGATACACCATTCCATTGTGGTGTACCAGCAGGAGTGAGTTGTGGGACTATCCCACACTCCTTTAGATAGTTATAGAATTCTTGGCTTAAGTATTCACCTCCTTGATCAAATTGAAGCACTTTTTATACTTTGCCAAGTTGGTTTTGCACTTTATTTTGAACTTTTTGAACTTTTCAAAAGATTCAGACTTGTGTCTCACAAGATACACATAGCCGTATCTACTGTGGTCATTAGTAAATGTGATGAAGTATTGAAAACCACCTCTAGCTTGTGTATTTAATGGTCCACATACATCATTATGTATTAGTTCCAATAAATCACTTGCCCTTTTATTATGTCTTGTGAAAGGGGCTTTAGTCATCTTGCCCAATAAGCAAGATTCACATGTCTCATACGATTCAAAATCGAATGAGTCCAAAAGTCCATTTCTATGGAGTTTGGAAATGTGATTCTCGTTAATGTGGCCCAAACGACAATGCTAGAGATAAGTTAGGTTAAAATTATCTAATTTAATTCTTTTGGTATTTACGTTATAGATAGGCATGTCAAGATTTAGAACATAAAAACCATCAACTAGTTGTGCACTACCATAAAAAAATTTATTTAAATAAAAAGAGCAACAATTTTCCTTTATTATAAATGAATATCAAATCTTGTTTAAACAAGAAGTTGAAATAATATTCTTAGTAATGGAAGGCACATAATAACAGTTATTTCTTAGTAATGGAAGGCACATAATAGCAGTTATTTAGTTTTAAAAGATGCCCTGAGGGCAAGTTCAAAACATAAGTCCCTATAGCTAATATAGCAACCCTTGCTCCATTTCCCACTCGTAGGTCAACTTCGTCTTTAGTTAAAATCCTACTTCTTTTTAGTTTCTGCACATTAACACAAATGTGAGAACTACATTTGGTATCTAATACCCATAATGAAGAAGTAGATAAATTAACTTCTATAACATGAATACCTTAAGTGAAAGTCTCATTTTCCTTCCTCTTCTTCTTTAGATCCTCCTGGTAAATCTTACAATTCCTTTTCCAAAGTCTGGTCTTACCGCAATGGAAGCAGTTCCCTTTCTTTTGGTTTTAGTGCATCTGCACAGGGCTTGGACTTGGCTTTCTTGTCCTTGCCCTTTGCTTTAGCCTTACCCTTCTTATGGCCCTTTTTAATCATTAGAACATTATTCGCTTTAGACTTATTCATGTTTGCTTCAGCAGTTCTTAATATACCTAGCAACTGAGGTAGAGTTTTGTCAATTTCATTCACGTTGTAATTAAGAATAAATTGACCAAACTATCAGGCAACAATTGCAAGATAACATCTGTGGCCAACTCTCGGCCTAATGGAAACCCAATCTATCAAGGTTTTCAATGTACCAATCATTTTGAGCACATGAGCACCAACAGGGGCTCCCTCTGCCATTCTGCACTGGAATAACGCCTTAGCTTGCTCTTCGTATAGCCACTTGAGGTGTTCGATCATATCATACGCCTCCATTTGCTCATGTTGCTTCTGAAGCTCAAAGTTCATGGTGGCTAGCATGAGGCATGTGATGTCAACAACTTCATTTTGATGTTTCCTCTAAGCATTTTTTTCAACTCTTGGAGCATTAGCAAGAGGTTCTTCAGGCAAGGGTTCCTCTAGGACATATAGTTTTTTCTCATGCTTGAGGATTATCCTCAAGTTCCTGTACCAATCTAGGAAATTTGTCCCATTGAGCTTGTCTTTCTCAAGGACTGATCGCAGTGATAGTGTATTGTTATTAGTGTTGGATGCCATCTACAATAGAAATATGCAAAATAAGTATCATGATTGTAGACATTTAATACGGACTTTTATTAAATGTTACTCCCACTATTTTGCTCAAATTAATAACCCTCAATATTAATTTGGAAAGATTAATCTCATATCTTTCTAGTGGGCCAAGATCCATATTTCACCTAATTTTGAGTTAGCTTTAGCTAATCACTCAAAACTCGGTTATTTAGGTAGACAACACTTGTCAATTACATCCTATGCAACTCTTGGATAGTTGGGTGAACAACTCTTGTTCTAGCTTATCTAATAAGTTAAGGCCCAACTTTATGCCTCTAGGTCCCAATCCTATTTAGTTTACCTAGTTAAGTCCAATCCAATGATTAGCAGTCGAATATTACTATTATCCTGTCGCGTCTCACTAAGATGTATCATGGCACTTTACTTTGGCAAACCTACGCATGATCAATCGAAGCCTTGACGAGTGCTAGGCATTGGAAGGCATTTTAGACTTAATATATGTTTGAGGGATTTGATATAATTTTACCATTTTATTTGCATTGGTTATGAATTATTAGTTCAATTAATCATGTGATTTACTAACTAATTATTCTTGTCATGATCTCATCATGTAATTAACCACTAGCCATACATGGCATGCATCTCATACATCAATAATAAAATTAAAACGTGACATAGTTATATATAATTATGCATCTCATACATCAACAATAAAATTAAAACGTGACATAGTTATATATAATTGTCATTCATATACCATTTAACATTTAAATTTATTAATATAATTAATTTTTGATAATTATTATTAAATCATAAATTAGGATTTCGAATAATACCCTATGCATGGAAGTGGTGGGGTCAAGGGGAAAGCGCCCATTGCGAGGGCTCGGGGATAGAGCCCCTAGACGGTAGATGGAATTTACCATCCCTTGAGCATGAGAAATTGTGAAGGATATATCACATATATCTTTTGGCCTCAAAATGATATATATATTCTTTCGGCCAAACACAAAATCCAAACTCATGTATATGTCCGAAACTATATTTCGGGTACAACATCAAAATTCCAAAACCATTATATATCACATATATATTTTGGCCTCAATGTGATTCAACATATATATGTTTCAGCCTCAACAAAAAATTAAAAAAAGACAAAAAAAAAAAAAAACGAAACTGGCTACACAAAACCCGAAGCTTGGCCCTCTCATGCATATGTATATATATCACATATATATATCATGTATTCCTGGAATCTTGTAATAACTTATTAAAGCATGCCCTCAATTGATTTAATAAGCATAAACATATCATATATGCTTAATTCCAAATTCGGATTAGATTGAATATATTTACATAATCCATATTCCACATGGTAGTTCATAAACAATTTAACCAAAAAGCATGCTTTCAAATAGAAGACCGACTTGAGTCTTCGTAAGTGGCTCTAATACCACTGTAGAAAACTGAGTACATCAAGTAGCAGAATTTAAAATTCGGTTTCTTTCAAGGATCCATACGAAGTGAGATCAAATCAGAGTTTAGGGTTTGTACCTTGTTGGTATTGGTAAAATTGGCTTAAGAAGATTGTCGTTTGTTAAATCACCATCAAAACTAACTCAGTTTCACCTCTATGGTATCCACATGATCGATCCAAGCCTCTAGTTGTTGTCACACAATTAACAATAACAAGAGCTCACAAAATTCTGATGTGCTAGCTTCAGAATTTTGTGTTCGGTTTCTCAAGAATTTTCTTCTCAAGGGTTTTAGCTTTTTTCTTGAAAATTCTTCCAAGAGGACAACTTTTTTTCTTCAAAAGAATGGCCAAAGAATTTCTTTACTCTCAACAAGAAGAAGCTACAATTTTCTTTTGTTTTTCACGTGTAGGTGGCTGACCAAAATCCCAATATATATAGATATAGGTTATAGTATTAGGGTAAAACTCTTCTAAAGAGTTTTACTTGGACTACCAAATTCTAATCCGTTTGGGATTTACAGATTCAATAAATCTATTGACTGCCAAGCATAAGAATCCCATTCAAAATTAGACTTCTTGATTTCAGATTTAACAATTAATAAATCCAAAACTATTTTTGATGAAAATCTAAGAGCCAAGTGTGTAATCCAAAGAGGAAGTTTCCAGCTAGCTAAAGGCCAAAAACGTGAGTTCAAATTAAGCTCAATTCAGCTCAAATCCATTCAACACTTGGACTTATGGTTTAGGCAATTGGATGTTGATTTAGGAAGCTCAAGTTCTAGCCACACGTGAATTCCATTCCAGTTTTCGCAGTCCAAGTTTTGGTAGTTCAGGGAATGCTTAGTATTGTTTAGGCAGCTATTTGTTTTATTTCCTTTTCTTAGATTAGGAGTCTTTCTTTTTAGTAATTATTTCTTTAGTTAGTTTCCTGAAAAGCTAATCCAACTAGGGAATGGCTTTCTTAATTCTTACAACTTGTAACCTATAAATAGAGGCTATTCAACCTCAAGAAAATACAGACTTTGATCAATTACAAACTTGAGAGCTTTTAGCTTTTCTTTGAGTTCTAGTTTAGAACTTGCTTTGAGTCTTTGAGGATAGCCTCTTAGGTTCATGTTTAAGCTATTTTATTGAGTTTCTTTCCCTCAATAATCTGAGTGTGCCGGTTGGTTCCGAGGATAGTTCAATTCTCAACTTTGAGTTTGGATAATTCCTTCGGGTGTCAAGTGGACAAAAGCAAGATCCTTTTTCAATCTTGGAGTTGGTGTCTTGCTAAAGGAAGACTTAGTTCAACCTAGAGGATGATACTAGAACCAACACTCTGATATAGGTTCGGATTTAATTTTCTTGGTTTAAGATTTGTATCAATTTTAGATTTATTAACGCTAAAATCCAAACACATTCAGTCTTAAATCCGGATATTGTCTTAAACTGGAAAACCCTATAGAATCCTAATGTATAGAGTCCTATTTACATTAGGATTCGTGAGATTAATCAAAATTCATCATATGAATTTTACACTCTTTTTGGATACAATCTAAGTGTGCGACCTAATAGGTTCTCATAACATTGGCTATGACATAAAATCTATTTTATGCCATAAGTAGTGAGTGGTGTCTAACAACAAATCAAAGCTACCCAAGTTATGAGAATGTTAGTAATTCAACATAACCTTATCTTGTGATAAATGTTCCCATGTAATTCAATCATTTTACCCTAGAGACCTTGATTGAACACGAGCCATGGAATCTATCATGCTCGCATAATTTAATCTTTGTATTTCTTGATTCCCAAGTAGACTCATGTAATCAAATAAGCCTGATATCACATATCGACTCATTTGAGTACGGCCATGCATTTTATGGTCTCACTCAATCAAAGGGCTCATAGATATCACTCCTATGATTAGGAGGGGAAATCTTATTTTGATCACAAAACATCCCACTGTATGATTCATTGCATATCCAATTGCTGCTTTTATAGTTCACCCTGTTACGGGTAACATTTGGCAACATCAAAACATGCAACTCCTTATGTTGGAATCTTGGATGACCTCATGATATGAATTCTTACACCAAAGGATAAGAAACTGAACCTATATCAGAGTGTTGGTCCTAGTATCGTCCTCTAGGATGAACTAAGTCTTCCTTTAGCAAGACACCATCTCCAACTTGCGAAGAAGGACCTTGCTTTTGTCCACTTGACAACCGAAGGAATTATCAAAGACCCAAGATGTGAACTTTGACTATCCTTGGAACCAAGAAGCACACTCAAATTGTTGAGGGAAAGAAACTCAACAAGATAGTTTAAACATGAACCTAAGAGGCTATCCTCAAAGACTCAAAGCAAGTTCTAGACTAGAACTCAAAGAAAAGCTACAAAGCTCTCAAGTTTGTATTGTCAAAATTCTTCCCTTTCATTGTGGCCGAATGCCTCTATTTATAGTTTACAAGTTGTAAGAATTAAGAAAGCCATTCTCTAGTTGGATTAGCTTTTTAGGAAACTAACTAAAGAAACTATTACTTAAAAGAAACAATTAATATAAGAAAAGGAAATAATACAACAAGTAGTTGCCTAAAACTAATCCAAGTGTGTTGACTGAATTCTGCTTGAGCAGAATTTCCTATTCAGCTTTGTGGATTTGGTAATTCTTTTAATCACCATGGCCTTGGCCGAATTTGGAAGCTTCTTTAACTTGATCATGAAGAATGAACAACACTTGGCTCATCATTTACAATACTAAGTAAAATGACAAGTGTTGAACTAGAATTGCCAACCTTCCAAATTCGAACTTGGATTGTGATGAGAAGTGGTCTAAGGATCTTAATTACACAAGTGAAAATCAACCACACTTGATCCATCATTCTTGATTCTTCATGGATGACTAGAATGACAAATGATGAGCTAAGTTCGGAAGTCTTCCTTGCTACCTTAGTTTCGGATTCCATGGGTTCATTTATGAAAGAGATTGAGGCAGCTTGCATTCTCTTAGTCCTTGGCCTTATAATAGGACCACCAATCCCTTGCAAAGAATCTAAGTGTGGATGCCTAGCTTCATGGTTGGCTTCATGTGGAGTTGTAGTTGTCTCGGCCCTTAGGATTTCATCAGTCCTTCTTTCTTTGAAGGGACTCGCCCTCGAGTCCATAAACTTGTCATCTATTTCAAATAAAGAAAGATCATAAACATTAAATGCAGCATTACCTCCATAATCATTTGGAAGGACAAGTTGGTATGCATTCTCGCCCATGCGAGCAATAACTTGGAAAGGACCATCTCCTCGAGGATGAAGCTTAGTCCTTACTGGCTTTCTCCCTCTTTTGGCAACTTGAGCATAATGTTTATTCTTTTTGAGGATGTAAAGGTGCACTTTCTCATGCGAGTCTTGAACAAACTTAGCCTTTGCTACACCATTAAGATTCATTTGCTCATTGCTAGGCAATGGCACTAAGTCAAGAGGGTTTAGTGGTTTAAAACCAATCATCATAATTTCACACAAGACACTTAGAAAAAATTTAATATGCTTCACATGCTCTTCTAAGCTCTTGCTATAAATGAGAATGTCATCAAAATACACAACTAATTTTCCTATAAACTGCCTAAGTACATGGTTCATGAGCCGTATGAATGTGCTAGGTGCATTAGTTAATCCAAAAGGCATGACTAACCATTCATACAAACCAAACTTAGTTTTAAAAGCAGTTTTCCATTCATCTCCATCTTTAATGCATATTTGATGATATCCACTCTTAAGGTCAATTTTAGTATACATTTTAGACCCATACAATTCTTCAAACATGTCATCAAGGCGAGGTATTGGATGTCTATACTTAATTGTAATCTTATTAACAGCTCTACAATTAGTACACATTCTCCACGTACCTTCCTTCTTTGGAACAAGGATGACTGGAACTGTGCATGGACTAAGACTTTCCCGTACATGACCTTTGTCTAGCAATTCCTCAACTTGCCGTTGGAGCTCTTTGGTCTCTTCAGGGTTGGCTCGGTAGGCTGGTTGGTTGGGAATTACGGCTCCAGGAACGAAGTCAATTTGATGCTTAATTCCCCTTAAAGGTGGTAGTCCTTTAGGGAGATCTTCTGAAAAATCATCTTCATTTTCCTGCAAAACAACTTTGACTTGCGAAGGCAAGCCACTTGGTAGCTCATCAGTAATAGATAAAACTTCTTGAAAATTATTTGGCACCAACTCTTTACTTACATTTAAAATTTTATCGACATCATTTATGCAAGTAGAGAAACTACCTTTAAAATTTTCAACTGATGACTGGATACCTTCGGTTTCACTCATGAGAACCGAAACCTTACCTTTAGAAGCTAAAGAAATTTGTGTACTCACAGTTTGGGCAAAATTTAGACCTTATTCAACCTTCTTTTGTTCTTTTATCCACTCCATGTGTTTCACCTTTTGTTGTTGATGAAACTTACTAATTTCCAAATGTGGCAATGGTGCTAGTATGAAGGCTTTTCCATCCTTATTAAGACGATACTTATTAGTCCTCCCGGAATGAATTGCATTGCAATCATTCTCCCAAGGTCGTCCTAATAGTAGGTGAGTAGCCTGCATAGGAACAACATCACAAAGAACTTGGTCAATAAAATTTCCAATTTTAAAACTTACCAAGGTTTGCTTTGTGACACGGAGTAATCCACTTTGATTCATCCATTGTAATTTGTATGGTTTAGGATGCAAGAAACATTTGAGCTTCAATTTATCTACAAGATAAGTAGAAGCAAGATTAGTACAAGATCCTTCATCAATAATCATCATACAAATTTGATCATTAATTAAACATTTAGAGTGGAAAAGATTTATCCTTTGATCTTCGATAGGTTCTTCGGGTAAAGTACTCAAATCTCTTATTGTAACCAAACATTCTCCAGTAAGTTGATCCTCTTCATGCCCCAATTACTCTCACTTTTATAGATTCCATCATCTAAGATAGTCATGATTCGAGAGTTTGGACATTGAGAAGTCACATGTCCTCGGCCTAAGCACCTAAAACATTGAATAGAAGAACTAACATTAGAACTACTTGAACTGGACGAAGGTTTAGGGTTACTTACCTTTGAAGAAGTTTGTGGTTTAAACTTCTTCCTGTTTGCAGGATTGGATGCTTTCTTTGCGGACACAACTTGAGCCATTGTGCCTTCCATTTGATCCAATCTCTTATGGACTAATTCTAAAGCCGAAGCTAAGTCCTTAAGATATTCTTTCATATCTTTCTCTTGTTCTTTTGGGTTTTCAGCCTTCTCTACACAAGCAATGTTAGTAAAAAAAAACTTTCCTACCTCACTTCCCTCTAACCAATTGCCCAATGTATGAAACTCTCACCAATGTAGGCTAAACTCTCTTTTTATAGTGAATGGGTTGTTGAGTAGGTTCACTCGCACTCAATCACTTTTCTAAGAGTTCTAATCAAAACATACTTCAAAAGTCTCACAGAAATAGACAATTAAATTCAAGTTAAAGCAAGAATAAAATCTTTAGAGGTCAAAGAAAGACAAGAAACGAAGATGAACTCTGAAAACAAGAAACAAATATGAGGTCAACAAAGAAGAACAAAGACTTTAAATAAAGAACACTATTAGCGGCTGAAATTTTCAAAGGATGGGAAAACTGAATTTTGGCCGAAGGAATATGCAAAAGATGGCTCTTTATGTGCTTGTAGATGAATGGAATTTGTGAATATGAATTGGCTTTGCTCAGTATATCAAACCATATGCAACAATACAGCAACTTCCAAATTCTGGATCAAATCCAATTCCAAACAGGATTTACTTTCAAGTTTCTGGCAGAAATCTTGTACAAGAAGGATCCAAAAATTCCAGCAACTAATTCACAACTTAGAACACATTATTGGAAACACAATTCAACAACAATTTGCAGCCTTTTACTCCAAAATTTGATGCAAAACCGAAGCTAGAACAAATCAGGAAATTCAGTTTCAGGATTTTCGAGTTTTCCTTCTTTTCTCGGATTGTTTTTCTTTCTCAAGGAGTTGCTAAATTTGAATGGGGTTTTGTGACTTTGAAACACACCTTTGGCAACAAATTGAAGCCTTTTTATCATAAAATAATCACAAAAACAGTCGGATCAAGATAAAAATAAGGGCGGACAGAATTCAGAAAATTGGATTTAGGTTTTTGAATTTTTTTTTCTTCAGCTACGGGTTTGGGTTTATTGCAGTAGTTTGCTTCGCTTTTGTAGCACAAATTGATAGTAAATTGCAAGAAGAAGATGCCTTCTTACACAGGTAATAACCCCACGAAGATACAACACAAAAATCTGGGTAGAACTGAAACAAAAGTCAGGTTTCTGTGAGGGTTTCTTGTAGCAACGGGTTTTGGAACTTCCCACACACTTTTGCAGCAGCAATTCAACAACCAAGGTTTCCTCTTTATCAAGCAATATTCACAAAGCAATTTAGCACAAGAACCACGATTTTAAAGAAAGAGAAATAGAAACAAAACTGGAACAACAGAACGGAAGGAAGACTGGGCAAAAAGCGAGGCAGGCACGGAATGATTTTCACAATGGTTTAGAGCTTCTTTTTGTTTAGTTTTCAATAGAAACTAAGAAAACAATCACGAAGAGGTTATGGACAGAAAGAAGACTCAGAGACACAAAACAAAGATGCGGAAGAAACAAAGAAAACAGAGACAAAAAACACAAAGGATATGAACAACTTCAAGGAGCAACCCAAAGGTAGCTCTGATACCAAATTGATACGAATTCTTACACCAAAGGATAAGAAACCGAACCTATATCAGAGTGTTGGTCCTAGTATCGTCCTCTAGGCTGAACTAAGTCTTCCTTTAGCAAGACACCATCTCCAACTTGTGAAGAAGGACCTTGCTTTTGTCCACTTGACAACCGAAGGAATTATCAAAGACCCAAGATGTGAACTTTGACTATCCTTGGAACCAAGAAGCACACTCAAATTGTTGAGGGAAAGAAACTCAACAAGATAGTTTAAACATGAACCTAGTGGTTGTTCTTTCTTGTGAAGACTTTGCTCGTCGAATCACAGCAAAACCCAGTGGAACTTTGCCTCTATGGTATCTACATGATTGTCTCCAAGTTCAAAGTTAATTTCCACACAATTAACCAAGGAAGTAGCAGCAAAAGAACCGTTGGTGCTAGCTTGGAACTTTTGCTTTTTGCTTTTAGGTTTTTGAAGCTTCTCCAAACTTCAGTTTTTCTTGCTTTTTCCCCACATAAGAAGCTGCCATTTTTCTTATAAAGAATAGCAGAAAGTCTCCTTATGTTGTTATAAATTTGGCTGTTATTCTTCTTAGGAAAAAGGGGCTGAAAAGATCTGCTCAAACAATAACAAGAGGTTCATTTTGCTGGTTTGGATTTGCTGCAGAATTTTTCTTCTCTAAGAAAAATTGTTTTTGGCTTCTAATCTATTTTGGAACTTTCTAAATTTCAACTTTCCAAATTTCATTGGTTGCTAAAACAAGAATCCCATTTTTATTTTGTTTCTAATTTTTGGCCATTATATGAATTAATAAATCCAAAACTGTTTTAGATTTATTAACACAAAACAAAACCATTTAGAAACCAAAACCAAATACCGATTTATACCAGAACCTATATAGAGTCCTATTCGTAATAGGATTATTAAATTAACCAAAATTCATCACATGAATTTTATAATTCTTTTGGATACGATCTAAGTGTGTGACCCAATAGGTTCTTACAATGTTGGCAATGACATAAAATCTATTTTATGTCATAAACATTGAGCGGTGTACACATAAATGCTACCCAAGTTATAAGAATATTAGTAATTCGACATTACTTTTTTTGTGATAGATGTTACCATGTAATTAAATCCCTTTGCCCTAGATATCTTGATTGAACATGAGCCATGGAGTGTGTCACACTCGTATAGTTCAATCTTTTCATTTCTTGATTCCCAAGTTAGACACATATAAGCAAATGAGGTTGATATCACATATCTACTCATTTGAGCATGGCCATGCAATTTATAGTCTCATTTGATCAAGGGTCCAAAGATATCACTCCCATTATCTAGGAGGGGCAAATCCCATCTTGATCACTCAACATCCCACCACATGATTCATTACATGTCCAATTACCACTTTTATAGTTCACTTTGTTACGAGTAACGTTTAGCAGCATCAAAACATGCAACTCTTCATGTTGGGATCTCTGGTGACCTCAAGTCTAAGGATCACTTACACTATCATCACTATGAGAAATGCTTATGACACTTATATAATAATCCATGTAGCATTTCTTATGGCGGGTTGATCCAGTACATAGTTCTCTAACATATACCCATGCGTTGGCTTGATATCTCATATCATGACACATGTCCTCAGTCACTACACATACTCGTATTAATGCATTATCATTGTCCCATTTAATGATAATACTTAACTAGGGATAAATTTAGAATAATTAAATTCTTGGAACATTATTATATTTATTCATAAAGCGCAGATATAGAATAAAAGATAATAATAACAAATTTTCATAAATTAAAAGCATAATAATACAATGTATGCCAATATAATCATCACATGATTGGTGCTTAGGGTATAACACAACATAATTATGCACTTGCTTACTCAATGAGGAGAGTTGGAATAAAAACTAATCTAATTATCAAATTCTTCGCTCTCCAAGCAGGTAGTTATAAGAATGTAGGATTTTTGGTTAAAGATTTATACAATCACATTGATGCAGTGCGCAGAAATGAAGTGCGAGGTGGAGATGCTGAGGTAGTGCTAACATATTTTTTGGCAAAACAAGATATAGATCCAATGTTCTATTATAAGTATAATGTAGATAGTGACCATCGGTTTTGAAACCCTTTCTACGTTGATTCACATTGCAGGATGGAGTATGGCATGTTCACTGATGTACTTGCATTTGACACCAAGTACAAAACAAATGCATATCATAAGCCACTAGTCGTATTGACAAGTGAATAACCATTTTTCTACATCTATATTTACATATGCACTCTTACCAAATGAGACAATTGAGACATATGTATGGGTGTTAAAAACCTTTCTAGATGCAATTGGTGAAAAAGCCCCTATGTCAGTCATAACTAATGGTGACATTATCATGCATAGTGCAATAAAAGAAATATTTCCAGAAGCAGTGCACATGTTATGTGGATGGCATTTAGTGAGGAATGAAGCTAGTAATGTGAAATGTAAAGGAATTCTTTCTGAGTTTTCAATGTTTCTTTATGAGCCCTTCACGAATGAGGAATTTGAGATGAGGTGAGAGACTATGGTACAAAGGCATGATTTGCAAAGAAATGAATGGGTGCATAAAATTTACAATAGGCAATATATGTGGGTAGAGACATACCTAAAAGGCCATTTTTTGTTGGCATGCAAACCACGCAAAGTTGTGAGAAGATGAATGTTGTGTTGAACACATCCTTGAAAGATAGATTGAAATTGTTTGAATTTGTTTGGGCATTTGACTTGGTACTGGCATGGTTGTGTTTTTCAGCATCAAAAGCAGATGCCATGAAGTTAAACATAGAGTTGATGATGGTTACACAATTTCCAAGCATTGAGACATAGGTTGTCAGACTATATACATGTATTGTATTCATGTTGATTAGAGATGAATTACAAAAGCAAATGACAATATTGCTGGCTGCACTATGCACGAAGGACAGAGTTGCATATATTACTTTTCTGAGTAATCCCACATGTCGATGGACAGTTACTTTCAAATATACAGAGAATAAATTAAAATGTTTATATAAGCTATTTGAATGTAAGGGCATACCGTGTTCTCATATATTTTGGGTGATTATTAAGGAACAAATGAAAGAAATTCTACCAAGCTGCATTAACATGCAGTGGTCGCAACATTTTTTTAGATTCAAAAAACATTTTGATCCTAGCTTTGTCAAGCAATTTCACAAACACCAAGTTAGCTCTAATAGGTGGAAAATGAAGTACATCATTGAGAGCTAAAGTCTTTCCAAATGAGAGTTTTAGAAGGACTTTGCCATTGCCATGAACTTTTGCAATTCTAGAATCTCCAAGGTAGATTACTTCATTATCGTCCCTTACTGGAGTGTGGAAGACAAAGCCTCTCGTTTATCACAAATGTGTTGAGTGGCTCTAGAATCCACCACCCACTTTTTGGCATTGGCTACAGTGTTCATTTGAGAAATGACCGCAAGAATAACATCATCTTTTTTCAGCTAAATTAGCTTTAGGAGGATGATGCATTCCTCACGGCTATGGAGTCGGCAATACGCAACAAGCGAAATAAGACCCAAGACTTAACTCGTGAAATTGATAGAACCGGTAGAATTGAGACCGAATGGATGAAGTATAGTAACAACCTAAGGTTCTACTAGATTGATAAGACTCATAGGCGCCACAAACTAGTCAAATTTGATAAGCCCATTGTTCTTCACAAGAACAAAGAGATTGATTCGCTCAAACTCTCAAGGACATAATGTCAAAAACTCAAATTGTATATTCTTCTATTTCATCTACATTGATGTCTTGGCTGAATGGCATATTTATAGAGTACAAAGATGTCTTGAAAAGGTAACAACTAATTCCTAATCTTACTCTATAACTAAAAGGTTAGCCAAGATTCCTTAAATAAAAAAAGGAAATAAAAACCCTAAAGCCAATTGGATTTGGAAGTTTTGCCCTTTAAGGCTTCCTTCAAGTTTACAAATTTGGCTACTAAAATTACCTAATAATTTCACTATTCATGGTACTATTCATGGTACTATTCACTATTCATGTTTTGGCCCTTTAAGAATTAATAAATTTTTAAAATAAAACCACAAAAATTAATTAAATAACTTGAGCTATTATCACACTAGAATTCAGCCAAGGCAAAACTAGTATTTTTCAAATCAGAGTTGCAATAAATTAATAACTTGCAAGTCTTGGTCGTATGCTTGACGAGTTTGAATGTCTTGAATTTAAACCACTTAATGGTTTCTTGAAGTTATTTAGCTCTAACTCTCGCCATCAGCCCTGTGATATGCTTTAATGGATTAAATGCTTGGCGAGTTAATTGTATAGTTCCTGGATTTCCATCAAGTTGGTTGAATAGTTCTCGGATTCTCATCATTCCCTTTCTCCTCAAATCTTCAACAATATCTTTGGGATGAAATTAATATACTTTGACTGTCTTAGGGAGTAAAAGAAATAGTTTGGCAAGGGAAAACGATGACTTTTCTTTTTACCTCTTCTCAAACCACTCTCATAATTGCGTTTTATAGCTAATCTTTGAAGGCGCCAAGTTTGAACCGGAGTGTGGAAAAATGGCTTTTCTCCAAACACAAAATCAAGGCGTCGAAGAGTAAAAACATCATCAACTGACTCAGGCTCTTGGTTTTGATGACCTCCATTCATTGGATTTGCCAAATATAATACATCAGGCTTTTTTTCCTCCTCAACTTTTTCTTCTCATCGCTAATCTAGAGTGGAGCTTCATAAACTTGTACATGGTAGATGTTCTCCCTTTGCTCATCATTTACCATGGCCTGAGCACTAAGCGATCTCGCGGTCACTAATTCTGCTTCTCCATTTGACGATTCTTTATCACTTGCCATTAATTGCATAAACTTCGAGGTAGCAATTGTTTCTCCCAAGATGGTATCTTCTTCACCGTCAATTCCAATCAGAGGAGGCATAGAATCATTGGATTCACTATCAAAAATCATGTCCCCATTATCTTTACCTTGAAATTTAAGGAAAATATATCTCCGTAATTTCGGTGACATTCTTTGAACGTTGTTGCAAACTTTGCAGTTTTTTTGTACAGTTCTCTATCATAAAAAGATGGAATGAATCTCTTTCTCATAGTTTTCTTCATTTTTGCCCAAGAGCAGATAGGGCACGCTCTATTTTTCTTGAGGTAATCCCACCAAGATAGTGCATTGTCAGTGAATGCTGTAGCTACTAGCTTAACCTTCTTTTCTTCAGAGTTATGGTGATAGTCAAATATTCTTTCAACCTATTTTCCTAGTCCAAGTATTCTTTAGGGTATATCCCACCTTGGAAGGCTAGAATTTTCATTTTGATGCTTCATAAATTTCTATCAATTTTATCAACTCGGTTTCGACCTCTATGGGAAGTAGAAGCCCCGTCAGAATCTTCACTTTGATTAGGAATTTGAAGAACTTTTCCTCCTAGATTTTGACTTTCTTGTTGATGACTCATTGATGGATTTAGCCAATTGTTCCGTCTTATTTCCATTAGCTTGAAGCTTCATTTGCAAAGCCTTAAGTTGATTATCCAACTTGGAACAAAATTGGCTCATGTTTTCCATCTAATCTGGGAGAGTCTTTTGGTCGATTGGAGCAACACTTTATTTTAACATGATTTCTACAAAAGGTTAGTACAAAAAGAAACAACAAGAATATGGAAAGATTTATAATAAGGGTGTGTATAAGTAAGCTCTCAGTTATTTTTGTATGTCTCACCCCTCACTCAAACAATCTCTCTCTAAGTTCTTGCTTGGAATAACAATCTTTATCAACCCTTGAGGAAATTTCGACCAAGGATAGGTCAATAAGAATGTAGGAACTAAGACTCAAGAAAGGTTAAAAAATTAGGAAACTAGAAAAACTTAAATCAACTTGGAATTGGATGCAAATATAGAAACTAAAAGAAATAGAAAACAAGACAAATCCAACTACAAAGTGGACTTGAATAAGGAAAGCTTATAAATGGAAACTAAGTAAATTTGAATATGAACCCTAAAAGGAAAGCAATATAGAATAAAAATGGAAACAAATATGAAACCTAAAAAGGAAACAAATAGGAAAGCTATCTAAAGGAAGGTAACTTTCAAGAAAGGAAATATAGTCAAAATAGGAAACAATTCTTGCAGCCCTTTTTGTATAGTAATTTCAGTCAAGAAAGGTTACCAAATTTCATAATTTTTAGTCAAGATAAATTGCCAAAAGAAACAAAGACTTCGTGAAAAAGAAACTTGCAAGAGAGTGCAAATTTCAGCCAGTCAAAATAGTTGCAAAGTGCTGAATTTCAGTCCAACAATGATTGTCTAAAGTGCAGAAAACAAAATTCAGAAACAATTTAAAGAAGTGAAGATTTTGGTTGGGATTAAATTTTGGGCGGTTGAAAATTTATGTGCAAGACAAATTGCAGTTGGAGACAAAAGTTAGGCAAGATTCGGTTGGAACCAAAAAATTTCAAAAAAACTTGGAGTAAGACAGCAACAAAGTGAACAAAATCAATAATAATTTTATGGACAAAATCAGAAACAAAAATGGAACATATGGGGAACCAAATCAGTAATTTTCTGGACAAAGAACTAGAAGCTTCGGCCAGAAACAAGACAATTCAGACAACAACAACAAAATCCAGTCAAGTTAGTTTGTAATAAATTGTAGAATTTTATCACAAAAATTCAGAAATCTTGGAACAACTTCTTGAGGCAATTTTCAACCAGGATTTTTTGCCAAGAAGAACCAAATTTTATTCAACAATTTTGGCCAAGAGCATCAAAATTCAGTCAATAAGTTCAGCCAAGCAAGTGCATAATTTGTTGTCAAAAATTTTTGCTAAGCTTTGACTAAAGTGCAGCACGGTTTTCTTCAGTAGAAAAATCCACAAAAATTGTGGAAAACTTTCCAAGGTTGCAGTATGGCTTTTAGGCACAATTCAACAAGAATTCTGGATAACAGAGGCAGTATGGTTGTAGGAACAATCCAACAATAATCAGGAACGAGACAAATCGTATGGGTTTGTGATGGCAACAAAGATTTCAGGAATGAAAGCCTACTATGCAGCTCAGTTTTTGGCACAAATTTTCACAAGATTCAAGATCAAAGATTCAAGAATTCAAGACAATAAATTTTAGGAAGGCAGCACGGCAACAAGAACTTCAAAACAGAAAACAAATCATGACTGCTGCACGGGTTTAGAAAAATTCAGGAAGGCAGAATTTTTTCTTGCCAAATTTCGGCCAAGTTGGGTTACCAAAACTGCAGAAATTTCATCCAACGAAGTTTCCAAAAGATGCAGAATTTCAGTTAAATACACTTGCCAAAAGGGATAAAACTTCAGCTCCAAGAAACTGCCAAGGAACAAAATTCAGTTAAGACTTTTTGGCCAAGCAAATTTTCCAGTCAAGACTTTCGGTCAATTAGAATTTTTAGTCAACTATTTTGGCCAAAAGGATCCAAATTCCAGTCAATACAAAAGTGCAGAATCAAGACAAAAAACAGCACAGTTTTTGTTTTGGAAAAATCTTGGACGAAAGACAACAAGGCAGTACGGTTTGCAACAAAAATTCAGAAACGAAATTTTCAGGATGCTTTAGAATTTTAGAATTTTTGATCACAAGTCTTGAAGCAACTTCAGCCAATAATAATTCAAGAACAATAATTCCAAGGAACGAGCAACAAGAATTTCAAGGAGCAAGAAATAAGAGTTCAAGAATCAAGAATCAAGAATTCAAGAAGTAAGAAATAAGAACTCAGGAATTATTCTTCTTCTCTTCTTCTCCGTTTCTTCCGGTTTGATCTTTCTCACTTCTTTAATTTTTTTTAACCAGTGAAGAAAAATTCATAGTAGCAACAATATCAACATGAGGAGGGAAAACCAAAAACAGCATGATTATGGAGAGAACAATTCAAGGGATGCGAATATTCAGAACAAAACATTAAGCACTCTTTCTTTTTCAGGAAGAAACAACAATCGGCAAAAAATGTTTTTTTTTCTTCTCTTTTTTTTTTTTCAAAGTAGTAGAAAAATATCAACACAAAAAGGCACAATTTATGGAAATAACAAAATGAAGAGGAACAAGACACAAAACAAGAACAATGCAACTGGAAGGAAGAACTTCAAGTGTTTCGGATTTTTTTTTTTTGGTTTCAAGCAAACAGTAGGTAACGAATTTTTTTGTTATTTTTTGTTTTCACTAGTAAAGGCAATTCACAGCAGAAATATCAACAAAAAGGTAGAAGAATTCACGAAAAATAAATACAAAGATTATGGATGGAAATGTAAGGAGTTTTGAAATTCAGGATGAATAATCTCAAGCACTTTGGTTTTTATTTATTTATTTATTTATTTTTATTTTTATTTTTTAGAAATGAAAAGGCAACGGAATTTTTTTTCCAGAACAAAAAAACCAAAATTATCTACACAAAAAGTGGGCAGTAAGAAAAGGTTTATCTGAGTCTCGAAGACTAGGGCTAAACAACTAATTTGACTACCACAAGAAAATAGACTTTTCACCTACAAGCAAGATGGATATAAACAGGATTTTTGTGTATGGAAACAATATAAACAGAATTATCTATAAAATTTTGAAGTTACCTAGAGCTCTGATACTAAAATAATGTGCACCTCACTGCTATATGGAGCTGGCAATACGCAACAAGCGAAATAAAACCCAAGACTTAACTCGCGAAATTGAGAGAACCGGTGGAATTGAGAATGAATGGATGAAGTGTCGCCATAACCTAGGGTTTTACTAGATTGATAAGACTCATAGGCATCACAAATTGGTCAAATTTGATAAGCCCGTTGTTTTTCACAAGAATAAAGAGATTGATTCACTCAAACTCTCAAGGACGTAATGTCAAAAACTCAAATCGTATATTCTTCTATTTCATCTACATTGATGTCTTGGCTGAATGGCCTATTTATAGAGTAAAAAGATGTCTTGAAAAGGTAACAACTAATTCCTAATCTTACTCTATAATTAAAAAGGTTAGCCAAGATTCCTTAAATAAAAAAAGGAAATAAAAACCCTAAAGCCAATTGGATTTCGAAGTTTTGCCCTTTAAGGCTTCCTACAAACTTACAAATTTGGCTACTAAAATTACCTAATAATTTCACTATTCATGGTACTATTCATAGCACTATTCACTATTCATGTTTTGGCCCTTTAAGAATTAATAAATTCCTAAAAATAAAACCAAAAAAGTTAATTAAATAACTTGGGCTATTATCACACTTGAATTGGGCCAAGGCAAAACTAGTGTTTTTCAAATCGGAGTTGCAATAAATTAATGACTTGCAAGTCTTGGTCACATGCTTGACGAGTTTGAATGTCTTGAATTTAAACCACTTAATGGTTTCTTGAAGTTGTTTAGCTCTAACTCTTGCCATCGGCCCCGTAATATGCCTTAATGGATCAAATGCTTGGTGAGTAGATTGTACACCTCCTGGATTCCCATCAAGTAGGTTGAATAGCTCTTGGATTCTCATAAGAGAATTTTCATTTCTCACTCTTTTGCAACATTGAGGAGCATGGTGTCCTAGTTTTCCAAAAAAAAAAGAGAAAGAGCCTTTCTTTCTCTTGAAGTTAGAATTCTTAGGTTTGAAACCTTTAAGTTTAGATTTCATACCTTTATTAGAGGTATTTTCTAGCACCAAATTTGCCTTCAAGACCAATTCTTTGGTTTTGGCTACCTTTGTCTCCTTCCTGTTGGTAGCTTCAATGAGGATGTGAGTGACTAGCTCATCAATAGTGAAGGACTTCTGTTTGTACTTGAGACTATTTTTGTAGTCATTCCAAGAATCTAGCAACTTCTCTGTCAGTAGGCCGGCTGCAAATTTTTCTTGAAGCACTATATCTTCAACTCTCAAATCTTCAAGCAACTTTTGGTATTCAGCAGTAAAATTTCTTGTCTCAAATACTGAGATTTTACCAATGAAAACTTCAAACGTTAGCAAGAAAAAATTTTCCCCTTACTTCATATTCATGGTGTAGCACATGTTTTACCAGAGCCGAAACCAGCCCTCAATGCTGATACCAAAATTCAAGAATTATGGCAACATGACAATAAGGTATGTCATCATACTGTTTTACAAACTATATCTAATGAGTTGTTTGATGTCTACTATCCTTATAAGGAAGCTAAAGCCATATGGGAAGCATTAATGAAAAAGTTAACTCTGAAAATACCACAAAACAAAAGTTTGTGGTAGGGAAATTCTACCATTGGCAGATGATCGAAGAACGTGCAGTAAAACATTGGGTTGAATCGAGTAAATAATGTAGTAAAAATAAAATCCAAAATATTGAGTTATTTTGGTAGGCCTAAAAAACAAGCAAAACTTGGATTCAAATCCACCGTTTTGATCTGAATTGGCCTAATTTGACTCTCCTCTCATGCGCGCGAGTCTATCACTGTTTTGCTTGGTCACAAGTCCACTCAAAAGAAATGTAATATAAAGTGTTAGAATATTTTGTGAACTTTCAAAGTGGGATAGTGATTTTCTTTTGAAATATACAACAATATATGATTTATACTTAAAAGGTAAAAAATAAAAATAAAAAACTATATGTTTAATAATGCATTAGATGTGTTGAATAGTTATATCTTATTCAAAGTAAACTATCTTCTTAAAACAGAGTGAATATAACACATATTGAAAACTTCATTATCTATACTTCTACATCAGTCAATTATGAAAGGTATTTTTTTTTCTTTTAATCTTCATATATGTTAATTAGTTAAGGTAAGTATTGTTGGATTATGCCCTAAAGACCAATCATGTGATGATTGTTTGGGCATATATATATGTATCATAATGTTTTAATATATGGTAATTTGTTATTATTATGTTTTATTCTATGTCTACGCTTTATAAATAAATATAATAATGTCCCAAGAATTTAATTATTCTAAAATTATCCCTAGTCAAGTATTATCATTAATGGGACAATGATAATGTATTAAAACTAGTATGTGTAATGACTGATGAAATGTGTTATGATATGAGATATCAAGTCAACACATAGGTACATGTTAGAGAACTATGTCCTGGATTGATCCACCATGAGAAATGCTACATGGATTATTATATGATGTGTCATAAGCATTTCTCATAGTGATAATGGTGTAATTAATCCTTAGACTTGAGGTCACCAAAGATCCCAACATGAGGAGTTGTATGTTTTGATGCTACTAAACGTTACCCGTAACAAGGTGAACTATAAAAGTGGCAATTGGATATGTAATAAATCATGTAGAGGGATGTTGAGTGATCAAGATAGGATTTGTCCCTCCTATATAGTGGGAGTGATAGCTTTGGGTCCCTTGATCAAGTCAGACCATAAAATCATAGCTGTGCTCAAATGAGTCGATATGTGATATCGACCTCATTTGCTTAGATGTGTCTACTTGGGAATCAAGAAATGCAAAGATTGAACTATGTGAGTGTGACACACTCCATGGCTCATGTTCAAGAAAGATATCTAGGGCAAAAGGATTGAATTACATGGTAACATTTATCACAAGAAAAGTAATGTTGAATTATTAACATTCTTATAACTTGGGTAGCATTGATGTGTTGCTAGACACCGCTCAATGCTTATGGCATAAAATAGATTTTATGTCATTGCCAACGTTATAAGAATCTATTGGGTCACATACTTAGATCGTGTCCAAAAGAAGTGTAAAATTCATGTGATTAATTTTGGTTAATTTAATAATCCTATTGCGAATAGGACTCCATGGGGTTTTTGGTTTAAATCAATATTTGGTTTTGGATTCTAAATAGTTTTGGTTTTTTGTTAATAAATCCAAATAGTTTTGGATTTATTAATTCAAGTGAGGGCCAAAAATTAGAAAAAAAAAAGAATGGGATTCTTTTTTTTTGCAGCCAATAAAATTTAGAAGGCTGAAATTTAGAAAGTTCCAAAAATAGATTAGAACTTGGAGTTCAAGTAAAACTCTTTAGAAGAAGTTTTACCCTAATCTATTTTCTATATATTTGGACTTATAATTTCTGTAGCCTTTCAACCAAAACGAGAACAACAAAAACACATTAGTCTTGTTGCATAAAAATCCACGAAATCAATTTTCTTGTGAAGAAAAATTCAGCAGCAAAATAGAAAACCAAAAAGCCAATCCTTCTCTTGCTTGATTTGAAAATTATTTCGGCTATTTCTTATGAAGAATCAGAAAACATTTTTCAAGAACAACATAAGCAGCACTTCAGCTATTCTTATAGAAAATAGCATCTGCCTCCTTGTCAAAGAAACAAGTAGAAAACCGAAGCTTAGAGAAGTTTCAAACCTGAAAACCCAAAAGCAGAATTCTAGGCTAGCACCTTCGAATTTTGCTGCTTCTTGTTTTGGTTAATTGTGTGACAATTAACTTGGAACTTGGAGACGATTGTGTGGATAACATAGAGCCAAGGATTTGCTGAGTGTTATTGTAATTCGACAAGCAAAAGTTTTCAAAAGAAAGTTGAACTTCTACTGATAAGGTAAAACAATTCACTACCGGTTTGAAATCACTTCGTAAGGATCCTTGTAAGAAATCACAAATTTTAAAATTCTGCTACATGCTGTATTTGATTTCCTACAAATAGATCTAGCACAAAGAGATCATAATGTAGCAAAAAATTTATGTAACCATTCTATCATTTAATTATGATGTTAATATATTTTCTACTCTTGAGAAAAAAATTTGAGCAAAAATATGTTCATCAAATTAATTTATTTTAGATTTATATAATAAATAATGATATTTTTAGTGAAAATTTTGAAAAGTCACAATGATTGGTTTGAAAAAAAATATAAAGACAAAATCATCTATTATTATATTTTTTAATGATTGCGATAAGTAATTTTGTCTTTTTATTTTTTGTTACATTAATCATTATAAATTTTTACTAAAATTACTAGTGGTCTTATATAATTCACATTCCTTGCATATAAACTCTAACTCGAAACTTAGAAGGTATTTTTATTTAAAAAAATTATTTGTTCTTTATATTATCATATGTAATAAAATAACATTTTTTTAAAAAAAAGTTTCAGGAAGAAAAGTTAAATAGTTTTTGATAAACAGTTGCACTTAGTAAATATAAGCTCTTATTACTCTAAAGAATTTACATTTGTGATTTGACAATTTTCAAATATTAATTGCAAAAACTTAACATGTATACTAACTCATAATATTATAAAGTAATTAAACATTTAACCAGTAAAATAATTTAATATAAAAATATTTGTGTAATATATTTAACATGATACTTTATATAAGAAATTTGTGTATATAAATAAGTTCATAACGAAATAGAGTATTTACATTTTTTTTATACTTCCTCCATTAAAAAAAATGTCTATTTTTAAAATTTTGATTTACTCTAAAAAAGAGTCCATTTAGTGATAAAATTAAATAAAATTCTTATATTATTCTTAATAATATTTACTACGTGTGGTGTACTATTAAAAACTAAAGATAAAAGTAGGAAAATATATATTTAATGATATAGTTAGTATGTTGTACATTATAACTAAAACAGCTGTGCCGTTTCGTGGACAGCGGGTGTTGCGTTTCATCATCAGCTTAGTTTATAATGGTATCAGCTGTGCCATACAAAGGGGTAGTGGTTTTTAGTAGGAAATGCAGCGCCGAGACATATCGTCGCGGTTTCCCTATTCAAGGTTTATGGAGTCTTAACTTGGGAAGAGGGTCAAGCATGATGCAACGCAGCGTAAGGCCGGGCCAGGACAGGGGGGAATTGACTAATGCAGAACTGCACTACACAGATTTTTGCTGTTCGTTTCTTCTATTCTGACTAAGGGAGCTATGTAAACAAAGGCCGACAAGTTAGGGTGTTTTTTTGATCTCTTAGTTAGGTAGTGGCTAGGAGGTACCGGCCGCACTATGTATTGAGTGGGGTTTTGCCGGTCCCGTTTAACTAGGGGAAATGTCTTAACCAACCCCTATTGGGTTAGGTTAGTTAGATTAGGACCTGTCCGTCCTAGTGATGGACCATCTTTATACTGTATTAATTTGGGATCTCCCACATTAATATAATCGCTACTTATGGACAAAAAAAATAAAAAAAAAAAAAAATAAAACAAATTGCATCCAATAAAAAATGGATTATATTTTTTAGACAGAGGGAGTAATAAAATATAGAGTTAGTTGCAAATTATAAAGTCAATATTAATTTACCTAAAAAAAGTCAACCTTAATGATAATTTTAAATTATAATATGGTTTTAGTGTATCAATTGTTAATGAATTTATTTTTTTATGATATTTTGAACTCATTGTAATATCCTTTAAATATTATCTTATAAAACTTACAAAATAAAATGACTTGCCTTATTAAATATGGTGAGAAGACAAATTTTATAGTTTAATATATTATATGAATAAAATAATATGATTAAGAAAATGTAAAAAGAATTGACTAGTTAATTAATATAAAATTTCACTAGTAAGGCTTTGTTTTAAAAGGTTTGGATGGTAAGTACTTTTAAAGTTTTTTCCTTTAAACTATTAATTCTCAAATTTGATTCTATATTGTATTGCAAAATCGAAGCTCAAAATTTGAATCATGCAAGTTCATCGCCAATATTTCAAAGGTAATATGCTAAAGTTGACTTGATAGAGTTGTAATTTTTTTACTGATAGAGAATTATGTGGAAAATTTATGGCATTTTTAGAAATGAAAACATTTTATTGCTACAATTATGTCATAATTTTGTGGCAAAAGTTTTATGACAAGTGATGAGCAGAATCGGTGTGTGCAAAAGTGCATCAAAATATAGCTTAACCTCAAATAACTTTACACCTAAACCTCACTTAATCCATTGTAGCAAAGCATAGGGATCATTTTCCACAGGGAAGGGGACAAAACACAAATTTAAGTGCGACTAATTATTGAATAAAAGTATGCTCATAAAAGAGAATGCTAAAATCTAAATGTTAAGTTGAAGAACTCAACTTAAACAAAGAGAGAAACACACAAATGAGGAAGGAGGGTGATCCTTGGGTTAAATGCAAAGGGTCGGCTACTTTGACTCCTAGAGCAACCGAGTGTAGGGCATCTTAACTAAGTGGCTACATCTGTTCACTCCAAATCTCCTTTCGGTCTCATTGAAATTATAGAATGAGGAATCTCCTTTCGGTCTCATCCCCACCTAGAGCACATTAGCGCCTATGGCTTCCACACAACTCTAATGCACAATTCTAGCCCTAGATGTTTTAGCCAACTACTTCACATTCCCTAGTTCAAGTGTTTAATCTAAGAAAGCCACCTATTTTTCACTCCACATCTCCTTTCGGTCTCAATGGAATTAAAGAATAAAAGATCTCCTTTCGGTCTCACTTCTACCTTGTGCACACTAAAACCTATGGCTTCCACACAATTTTAGTGCACAATTAAGCTTATATGGTGGTTGTTTCTTGTCTCAAACACCTAAATCTAGAGAATGTTAGGTAGCTTTTCCTACTTTTGGTCCAAATTCATGTATATTCTAAAACACACACGAACACCAAGAACACACACTAAATGTGGCCACAATTCAATGTATGTCAATTCATTAAACACAAGTAGAAAAACTTCCATTAATGCAAGCCCATCACTCTACAACCCACAAGGAATCAAAGTAAACCTAATCCATACATTAAACACCAAGAATCACCCAATATAATTTAGCCTCTCATGGCTTCAAACAACCAACAATCACAAGGAGAATTAACAATTGAAAGCATAGGAAATTCGTAAGAAAAACTTCCCTTAATCAAAAGATTGGTGAATCCAACAAATTCCAACACTTTAACAATCCAAATCCACTCCAAAGATGGAAGTCTTCAAGCCACAAAATGCCAAACCCTAGCCTCTAGGAAAAATCCCCTCAAGATTGGGGAAAATGTGCAAATAATCAAAACCTAACCCTAGCCAACTCCTACATGCCTGGTTTCTGCAGAAAATGGGGTATTTATACAAGTAGGGACGTTGGGGAACAATTGTGAAGCTTCCAAAACATTAGGGATGCGAATTTCAAATTTCAAGTTTTGGATGAACAGTAGACCGCCACAGTCGCGTTGCAGCTGCGGTCATCGCTCACAGGAACCGCTGCGATCGTTTGACCGCGGTCAAAAGTTTCTGCCAACCCTTTTTTTTGGTTCGCGCGTTGTTCTGATTTTGTCCAGTTTTGGTCCATTTTCTTCCGGAATTTGGTAAAACTTTATTCATAAAAGTTTTTCCTCTCTTTCTCATCTTTCCATATCATCTTGAATCATCTCATTTGGACGTCTGCATCAAAAGTTATGAACTCTAGAAGATAATTGGTTTTTATCCCCTTTTTCCTACAAAACAAACAAAAGATGAGAATCACAAATATAATGTGATTTTTCTAATAAACATGGCATATCTCAATGAAATCTATGCAAAAACATGAAAAACACATATCTAAGTTTATGAATATTTGATTCTCATCAACAAGCTAATACTAATGATACAAATAAAATGCCATAATTTTATGACACAAAATTTAAATAACACAAATTTACTTCTAAATTGTGGCAAAGTACAAATTTAATGTAATTGTGCTCCAACTGTACAACATTTAACTATAATGTCACAAATATAATGTCATAGAATGATACCACAAAATTCTAATGATGCAAATTTGAAATGAAATCATGGCAAGTTGCTAATTTGATGCAATTATGTCACAATTTTGCGGCAACAAAAAAATTATATGCCTTTAATTTATGGCATTTAATTATAATTTCACAAACAATGTATTCTAAATTAGTATAACAAACTTGAAATGACACAAATTTGGGTTACTAATGTGACACAATTATGCCACTAATTTGTGGAATAAAGAAAATTATGCTATAAATGTTTTATTTTTAAATGCACTATTGTAAAGCAAGTATCACAAAAAACATACATCTGGCTATTTAATAAGTAGCATTTACTTATACTACTCCATCTCTTGCCTATGGTTTTGTGACTTTTTATATTCATTCCCACCCATACCGGTTCCGCACAACATATGTATGTTTTTCACATCTTAAACACAATATGACAACTGCCCCCAGGGCATGTGGTTCACTGGTTTCCTTGAGGGGCCTTAAGTTGCTTCCTTTGGGGAGGTCAGGGGATCGAACCTGACTATCGTCGCTGGGTGGAGTTTGGGGCGAATTCCACTTGGTCTTGGAGGATTAGTCCCACGCCTGACTTGTGGGTTCCGTAGACCCCATGATCTCTGGGTCCGCAACAATCGCGCCAAGGGACACTGAGGAAGGGTAGTTCGGGGCACGCTTGTCAGTGAATGTGGGGATACCTCCAAGTGAAAAAAAAAAAAAAAAAAAAAAAAACACAATATGACAACTTAGGAGAAAGTGTGGTTAAATAAGAAAGAATAAGAGTCCCAATGATCTTGAAAATATTGTAGTACTTCTCCCTTTGTCAATAAGATTGTTATTGATAAATGAAAGTTAGTTCAGAGAAGACCTATAGCGGATATGAGTGCACTTGTTTGAACTAAGTAATATCCATTGTACACACACAACTAGTTTAAAGCAACACATAAGTACTTGCTATGTAGTTATGAATTAAGGAGGAAAATACTCAACAACTAATTACCATATGAGTTAAGTGGCATTAGAGATATCTATGCATGAAATCTTCCTTAGTTAGTTAAGGAACTTTTAAATTAAAAATAGTTTATGTTCTTTAGCTTGTTTTGTGCTTTATTTTTTTACTATTTTTTTTAAATTGTAGGTTGTGAATAATTACTAGAGAATTAACAATGGTTTAAGTTTGGGGGATTTTGACGAGTGACAAATTTACCATTCAATTTCTTAAAAATTTAACTTTTAATCGATAGTTTTGATACTTTCTTTTCTTGTTTTCATTTGAGTTGTACTAGTATTTATATTTTTATTATTAGGGGTTTGATTGAAGGAGAACAGCCAAATAAAGAAAAAAAAGAAAAGAAAAAAGATTGGTGCAATGAATGGGGGAAAAAAACTATCAACAATACTTATTGATGGAGTGATATCTGAAGCAAGATGTATAGGGAAAAAGCCTATCAATTTGGATGATTCTTGAAGTAGAAAAAACAAGCCAAGAGACATGAATACAGCTTTCATATTTATCGCTTTGTCTAACGTGGTCATTTTTGGGTCTAATTTTAGCCTACAAAAAAGCAAGTGCAAACCCGCATCTAGTAAGTAGATCATTTTATGGGAGTCATATCTTGATATACACAACTCTAAATTAAATGATTTTAGAACATGCGGAAAGCTTGAATATAGAACTACAACTTTTATGAAGGCATGTTTCCCAAATTCATGGATCTTGATGAATGAAAAAAGGGGCTAAAAACTTCTTAGGATATTATAAACCATCTTTAACATATTTCCTTGGACCATCTTAGAGATTAAAATTAGGGTTTAAGGGGGAGATCAAAGAGGAGAAAAAAGGGAGACAAAATTGCTAGTTTGTGGGAAAAGCTCTAAACTTTGGAAGCTAAGAGAAGAAAATAGAGACTACCCATTGGAGATCTATTCCAAAAGAATCATTCAATCTATTCAAGTCTTCAAGCTTATGGTTTTAATGTCTGGTTTTGTCGACTTTTCCCCTTGTAATAGATAGCTACATTTTCCCCACTTGGAATTGTATTTTGTGAACCCTATGAATCTAATGTTTTGTTGCTTTTAATCTTATTGTTGAGTTATTTGTGGATTGTTCATTTGTATTGAGTTAATTCCTTTGGTTTGTTATTAGAGTGGAATAAGTTGATATAAATATAAGTTGCTTCCCTTTTAAATTGTGTTTTTTGGACAAGAGAATCTATGCTTATTTTGAATTGATTTTTTTTAGAATACAACTTAACACAAGTTATATAAAAAAGTTGAATGTTGTTATCCTACAATGAGAGCTTGAAGGAATAATATCATCAGTAGAAGATGTAGGAAACCAAATCAGAGTTTGCAGCAGAAATTTAAAAAAAAATGGTTTCTTCCAAGGATCTAAATGAAGTGAAATCAAATTGGTTGTCAAAAAAGTTTTCCTTCAAACAGGTAGAACCTCCTTGTGAAGTTTTTCCTTGTTGAATTATCAGAAAAAACCAAAAGATCCTTGCCTCTATAGTATCCACACAATCGCCTCCAAGTCTTTAAGTTAATTGTCAAACAATTAACCAAAAGGAGATTAACAAAATTCGTTGGTGCTAGCCAAGAACTTTGTTCTTTGGGTTCTTCCTCACGTTCTCAACTTGAGGACTGTTTTCTTTTGTTTTGTTAATCTAAAAAGAAATATGTGGTGGTTGTTTTGGATAGAAGAAGGCTAAGAAGAAAGACCAAACACTTAGCTCTCAAGAAGGAAAAAATCGGCCAACACAAGCAAGCAAGCTAAACAAAATCAAAGTGCAGAATATTTTTCTTCAAGCAAAAATTTGGCCAACACAAGGTGCCTCTTTTCTTTGATAAAATCAATTGCCATGTGTTGTACATGCATTGGACCAACACTCTTTTCTTGCTATGTGTTGTACATGCATTGGACCAGCACTATTTCCTTTGCATGACATGTGGTGCACATGCATTGGACCAACACTCTTCCTCCCTTTTATTTATTAATTAATAAATCTAAAACCATTTGGGATTTATTAAAACAATAGAACCAAAATATTTTATCCTTAAATCCAAAACCACCTTAATACAAAACCCCGATAGATTCCTATTCTCAATAGGATTCTTAAATTAACCAAAATTCATCGCATGAATTTTTGCACTTCTTTTGGACACGATTAAGTGTGTGACCCAATAGGTTCTCATAACGTTGGCATTGACGTAAAATATGTCAAAAGTAATGAGCGGTGTCTAGCAACACATCATTACTACCCAAGTTATGAGAATATTGGTAATTCAACCTTACTTTTCTTGTGATAGAAATTACCGTGTAATCAAATCCCTTTGCCCTAGATATCTTGATCAAACATGAGCTATGGAGCGTGTCATGCTGCATAGTTCAATCTTTGCGTTTCTTGATTTCCGAGAAGACACATCTATACAAATGAGCCCGATATCACATATCGACTCATTTGAGCACGGTAATGCATTTTATGGTCTCACTCAATTAAGTGGCCCTAAGATATGATTCCCATTATATAGGAGAAGAAAATCCTATCTTGATCACTCAACATCCCACTATATGATTCATTGCATATCCAATTACCACTTTTATAGTTCACCCTGTTACGGGTAACGTTTGGTAGTATCAAAACATGCAACTCCTCATGTTGGGATCTCTGAAGATCTCAAGTCTAAGGATTATTTACACCATCATTACTATGAGAAATATTTATGGCACTTCACATAATAATCCATGTGATATTTCTCATGGCAGGTCAATCCAGTACATTGTTCTCCAACATGTACCTATGTGTTGACTTGATATCTCATATCATGAACTATTTCATTAGTTACAACACATACTGGTCTTAATGCATTATCATTGTCCCATTTAATGATAATACTCGACTAGGGATAATTCTAGAATAATTAAATTCTTAGGACATTATTATGTTTATTTTATAAAACGCAGATAAAAGAATAAACATAATAATCATTACCATTCATTATAAACATTATGATACAATACATGCCTAAACCATCATCATATGATTGGTCCTTAGGGCATAATCCAACAAACTCCCACTTGAACTAAGACCAATCAGACATCTCTCTAATACCTAATGATCTAGTATGATGATCATGCTTCTGCTGTGGCAGAGGCTTTGTTAGTGGGTCAGCTATATTATCATCTGTTAGTACTTTACATATCTTCACATCCCCTTTCTCAATTATCTCTCGGATAAGATGAAAGCGCAGAAGTATATGTTTGGATCATTGGTGAGATCTGGGTTCCTTAGCTTGCGCAATGGCTCTATTGTTGTCACAATAGAGCTCAATTGGATCAACAATGCTAGGTACAACCCTAAGTTCTGTAATGAACTTTTTGATCCAAACTGCCTCTTTTGCTGAATCGAAAGCAGCAATATACTCGGCCTCTGTTGTAGTGTCAGCTAATGTCGCCTGCTTTGAACTCTTCCAGCTCACAGCACCACCATTTAGGCAAAACACATAACCTGACTGCGATCGATAGTCATCCTTATCAGTTTGGAAGCTAGCGTCAGTGTAACTAGTTACATTGAGCTCTTCCTCACCTCCATATATCAAGAATGTATCCTTAGTCCTTCTCAAGTACTTAAGTATATTCTTGACAACGATCTAGTGATGTTCACCGGGATCTACTTGATATCTACTCGTTAAGCTCAAAGCATACGAGACATCGGGACGAGTACATAGCATGGCGTACATGATAGATCCAATAGCTGATGCATATGGAACTCTACTCATGTGTTGTCTCTCTTCTTGTGTCAAAGGACAATGTTTCTTCGAGAGAGTGATTCCATGCCCCATAGGTAAGTATCATTTCTTAGATTCTTGCATGCTAAACCGCTTTAGCACTTTATCTATGTACGTACTTTGACTTAGGCCAATCAATCTCTTTGATCTATCTCTATAGATCTTGACACCTAATATGTAGGTTGCCTCACCTAAGTTTTTCATTGAAAAACAACTTCCCAGCCAAATCTTTACAGACTGTAAAAATGGAATGTCATTCCCAATAAGTAGTATGTCATCTACATACAATACTAGGAAGACAATAGTGCTCCCACTAACCCTTTTGTAGGCACAAGATTCATCTTTGCTCTTGATGAAACCAAACTCTTTGATTGCATCATCGAATCGAAGATTCCAACTTCGAGAAGCTTGTTTCAACCCATAAATGGATCGCTATAGCTTACAAACCTTTCCATCATTTTTCGGATCGACAAAACCCTCAGGCTATGTCATGTACACATCCTTGAAGAGATTTCCATTAAGGAAAGCAGTTTTGACATCCATTTGCCAGATTTCATAATCATGGAATATAGCTATCGCAAACAAGATCCTGATGGATTTAAGCATAGCGACTGGTGAAAAAGTTTTATCATAGTCTATACCATGAATTTGTTTGAAACCTTTTGCAACCAATCGTCCCTTAAAGGTATGCACTTCACCATCCATTTCAGTCTTCCTTTTGAAGACCCATTTGCACCCTATGGGTTTTACTCCTTTAGGTGGATCAACCAAAATCCATACTTGGTTTGTATACATGGATTCCATCTCAATCTCATGGCTTCAAGCTATTTCTCAGAGTCTGGCCCCGATATAGCTTCCTGATATGTCGTAGGCTCATCTTGATCTATTAGCAAGATGTCACCACTTTGAGTCACTAGAAATCCATATCTCGTTGGCTCACGATGAATCCTACTAGACCTACGTGGGACTTGTGTCTCTTGAGCAAGTACTTGTTCCACAACCCTTTGAGGTATTTGCTCAATTTCCATCCTATCATGTTCAACAATATTTTGTGGTTCTTGAACTTCTTCAAGTTCTATTTATCTCCCACTGGATTTTCTTGAAATAAATTCCTTTTCTAGAAAAACACTAGTTCAAGCAACAAACACTTTGTTCTCATCGGAATTATAGAAATAGTATCCTTTTATTTCTTTAGGATACCCTACAAAATTGCATTTATCAGATTTGGGTCCAAGTTTATCGGAGGCTTGACGTTTGACGTAAGCCTCACATCCCCAAATCTTCATAAAAGACATACTAAGACGTTTCCCTGTCCATATCTCATATGGTGTCTTTTGAACCGATTTAGATGGAACTCGGTTTAGTTTGAAAATGGCTGTAAGTATAGCATGTCCCCAGAAGGAATTTGAAAGATTTACATGACTCATCATGGACCGAACCATGTCTAATAGAGTTTGATTTCTCCTCTCGGACACACCATTCCACTGTGGTGTTCCAGGAGGAGTGAGTTGTGAGATTATCTCACATTCATTTAGATAGTCATCGAACTCTTGGCTTAAGTATTCACCTCCTTGATCAGATCGAAGTATTTAAATACTCTTTCCAAGTTGGTTTTGTACTTCATTCTTGAATTCTTTGAACCTTTCAAATGATTCCCACTTGTGTTTCTTAAGATACACATAGCCGTATCTACTGCAATCGCTAGTAAATGTAATGAAGTACTGAAAGCTACCTCTAGCTTGTGTATTGAATGGTCCACATACATCAGTATGTATTAGTTCCAATACATTGCTTACCCTTTCACTATGCTTTGTATAGGGGGCTTTGGTCATCTTGCCCAATAAACATGATTCATATGTCTCATACAATTCAAAATCGAATGAGTCCAAAAGTCCATCTTTATGGAGTTTCGAAATGCGGTTTTCATTTATATGGCCCAGACGATAATGCCAGAGATAAGTCGGATTAAAATTATCTAATTTAATCCTTTTAGTATCCACGTTATAGATAGGCATGTCAAGATTTAGAACATAGAGGCCATTAGCCATTTGTGCACTTGTATAGAATATATCATTTAAATAAAAGGAACAACATTTGTTTTTTTATTATAAATGTAAATCCACTCTTGTCTAAACAAGAAATCGAAATAAGATTCTTTGTTATAGAAGGCACATAATAACAATTATTCAATTCTAAAATAAGCCCTGAGGGCAAATTCAAGACATAAGTCCCTACAGCTAATGCAGCAACCTTTGCTTCATTTCCCACTCATAGGTCAACTTCGCCTTTAGCCAAAGTTCTACTTCTTCTCAGTTCTTGCACATTTACACAAATGTGAGAATCACATCTGGTATCTAATACCCATGAACAAGAAGTAGATAAATTAACTTTTATAACATGAATACCTGACGTGGAACTTTCATTTCTCTTCTTCTTAAGATCTTCCAAGTAAACCTTGTAGTTTCTCTTCCAAAGTCTGGTCTCACTGCAATGGAAGCAGTTCCCTTCCTTGGCAACATTTCCTTTAGGTTTCAGTGCAGTTGCAAATGACTTGGACTTGACTTTCTTGCCCTTTCCTTTTGCTTTGGTTTTACCCTTCTTATTGTCCTTGTTAATCATGAGGACATTATAGGGTTTAGACTTCTTCATGTTAGCTTCGGCAGTTCTCAACATGCCCAATAACTGTGGCAGAGTTTTATCAATTTCATTCATATTGTAATTAAGAATGAATTGACCATAGCTATCTGGCAACAATTGCAAGATAACGTCAGTGGTCAACTCTCAGCCTAATGGAAAACCTAATCTTTCAAGGCTTTCTATGTACGTAATCATTTTGAGTACATGAGCTCCAACAGGAGCTCCCTCTACCATTTTGCATCGGAACAACACCTTAGAGATATCAAATCTCTTTTGACGATAGTTGCTTGAGGTGTTGGATCATATCATACGCCTCCATGTTCTCATGTTGCTTTTGAAGCTCTGAGTTCATGGTAGCAAGCATGAGGCATGTGACGTGTAGAGCATCATTTTGATGCTTCTTATAAGCATCTCTTTTAGCTCTCGGATTGCCATCCTCTGGTTCCTGAAGTAAGGGTTCTTCTAGGACATATAGCTTTTCTTATGCTTGAAGACTATCCTCAAGTTCCTGTACCAATCCAGCAAATTTGTCCCATTTAATTTGTCCTTCTCAAGGAAAGATCGCAGTGATAACATGTTGTTATTAGTGTTATTTGCCATGGTTATCTACAACAGAAACATGCAAAATAAGTATCATGAATGCGAATATTTAATATGGACTTCTATTAAATGTTACTCCCACTATTTTTGTTCAAATTAATAATCCTCAATATTAATTTGGAAAGTTTAATTTAATTAACTTTCTAGTGGGCCAAGATCCATTTTGACCAAATTTTGAGTTAGCTTTGGTTAATCACCCAAAACTCAGCTATTCAGGTAGACAACATTTGCCAATTGTATCCCATACAACTCTTGGATAGTTGGGTGAACAACACTTTGTTCTAGCCTATCTAATAAGCTAAAGCCCAACTCTATGCCTCTAGGTCTCAATCCTATTGAGTCTACCTAGTTAAGTCTAACCCAATGGTTAGCAGTCGGATATTACTATTATCCCGTTGCATCTCACTAAGATGGACCATGGCACCTTGCTTTGGCAAGCGTACACATGATCAATCGAAGCCTTGATGAGTGCTAGGCATTGGAAGGCATCTTAGACTTAATATTTGCTCGAGAGATTCGTTAAAGTTTCACCATTTTGTTTGTATTGGTTATTGTAATTATTAGTCCAATTAATCGCATAATTTTTTTAACTAATTATTACGTACATGATCTCATCATAAATTTAACCAATAACCATACACAGCATGCATCTCATACATGAACAAGAAAATAAATGTGACGTAGTTATAGCCCAAACTAAGTTGAGACTCTCAAGCCAACGAGAGAACCAAAAGGTCAACCTAAGGGTATTAGCATCTTCTCCAAGTGCCTCATTTGGTCGTCTTCATATGGTCACGAACTCCTTGATTTCTAGTCTAATCCTATCTCTAATCTAACTATTACATCTTTAGAGAAACCTCGATTTTCATTCGAGGGGAGTTAGCAAGAAAAGAATGTACAACCAGAAATTTAGCAAGGCATAACACACAGGTCATATTTAGTTACAACCATCACAAAAACATTTCCAATCACATTGGGCCAAGGGCTATAACTATGCACCATGCTCAAATATCACATAATTCACCTGTCATATACAATTGTCATTCATAATGAACAATTAAATACATCAATCTAATTAATTAGTAGCAATTAACATTAAATCAAATATTAGGATTTCGAATAATATATTATGCATGGAAGGTTCGGGTTTAATATGCAAATTTCGGCTATTCTAACTCATTAGAGATTTATGAAAAATATATCTCATATATTTCTGGCCTTTACATGATACATATATCAAATTTCAGCCATAATAAAATTTCAAAGCTATGTTCAATTCACCCAAGAATGAAAAACATCATATGTATTTCCTTTTCTGGCCAAACATGATCATTGAAAGTTTTGTGAATAATATATAAAATATTTTAGGCCTCAACTTAATATATCATATATATTAGATCTTGACCAGTCACAAACTAGTTCCAATAATATAAAATTCGGCCCAACGAAATTCAGAAAATTGAACCGTTCAAAATTTTAGAAATCAAAACCTTCCAAAGTTTTGGTAAACTTTTAAATTGGAATGATTATATATCACATATACAATTTGGACTTAATATCATATATATATCACAAATATATATCCCACATATTATTTTCAGCCTCAAAATTAAAATTGAAACTGAAATGGCCTCCCAAAGTTGCAACAACCAAAACTAGGATTTTCTGTCCAACTGAAAATGGCACAAAGCACATAACCGAAGTTTATCAAATTTTATAGGAAAAATCCAAAGCCAATATTATGTATCATATACATATTTGGACTCATTATGATTCAAAATATATTATTATGAATTTTAATAAATTTTATCAAAACCAAAACCCAAGAAAATTGAGGAAACCCGAAGCTCAACAATAAAATTCCAGAAAAGCTGAACTTTTTTTCTTCCATGCATATTCATATATATATATATATATATATATATCTCATATTATTCATATCCAGCAATAACACTTTAAAGCATACCCTAAACTGATTCAATAGATGTAAACATATCATATATGTTTAATAAAAAACTTCACAAAAATAGATTTAATGAACAACTTCATAAAACTAGACTTTTCAGCATGCTTATTCATAAACATTTTAAGAAAACAAACATGTTTTCACATAAAACCAATTTGAGCCTTCGTAAGTGGCACTGATACCACCGTAGGAAACCAAATTAGAGTTTGCAGCAGAAATTTAAAAAAAAAATGGTTTCCTCCAAGGATCCAAACGAAGTGAAATCAAATTGGTTGTCAAGAAAGTTTACCTTCAAACCGGTGGAACCTCCTTGTGAAGTTTTTCCTTATTGAATTACCAGCAAAAACCAAAAGATCCTTGCCTCTATGGTATCCACACAATCGCCTCCAAGTCTTTAAGTTAATTTTCAAACAATTAACCAAAAGGAGATTAACAAAATTTGTTGGTGCTAGCCAAGAACTTTGTTCTTTGGGTTCTTCCTCACGTTCTCATCTTGAGGACTATTTTCTTTTGTTTTGTTACTCTAACAAGAAATATGTGGTGGCTATTTTGGATAGAAGAAGGCTAAGAAGAAAGACCAAACACTTGGCTCTCAAGAAGGAAAAATCGGCCAACACAAGCAAGCAAGCTAAACAAAATCAAAGTGTAGTATACTTTTCTTAAAGCAAAAATTCGGCCAACACAAAGTGCCTCTTTTCTTTGATAAAATAAAATGCCATGTGTTGTACATGCATTGGACCAACACTCTTCCCTTCTGCAGAAAACAAAGCCATGTGTTGTATAGGCATTGGACCAACACTCTTTTCTTGTCATGTGTTGTACATGCATTGGACCAACACTATTTCCTTTGCATGCCATGTGTTGCACATGCATTGGACCAACACTCTTTCCTTTGCATGCCATGTGTGGCACATGCATTGGACCAACACTTTTCCTCCCTTTTATTTATTAATTAATAAATCTAAAACCATTTGGGATTTATTAAAACAATAGAACCAAAATATTTTATCCTTAAATCCAAAACCACCTTAATACAAAACCCCGATAGATTCCTATTCTCAATAGGATTCTTAAATTAACCAAAATTCATCGCATGAATTTTTGCACTTCTTTTGGGTACGATTTAAGTGTGTGACCCAATAGGTTCTCATAACATTGGCATTGACATAAAATACATCTTATGCCAAAAGTAATGAGTGGTGTCTAGCAACACATCATAACTACCCAAGTTATGACAATATTGGTAATTCAACCTTACTTTTCTTGTGATAGAAATTACCGTGTAATTAAATCCCTTTGCCCCAGATATCTTGATTGAACATGAGCCATAGAGCTTGTCTTGCTCGCATAGTTAAATATTTGCATTTCTTGATTCCCGAGAAGACAAGTCTATACAAATGAGCCCGATATCACATATCGACTCATTTGAGCACGGCCATGCATTTTATTGTCTCACTCAATCAAGGGGCCCTAAGATATGATTCCTATTATATAGGAGAGACAAATCCTATCTTGATCACTCAACATCCCACTACATGATTCATTGCATATCCAATTACTACTTTTGTAGTTCACCCTGTTACGGGTAATGTTTGGTAGTATCAAAACATGCAACTCCTCATGTTGGGATCTCTGAAGATCTCAAGTCTAAGGATTATTTACACCATCATCACTATAAGAAATATTTATGACACTTCACATAATAATTCATGTGATATTTCTCATGGCGGGTCAATCCAGTACATTGTTTTCCAACATGTACCTATGTGTTGACTTGATATCTCATATCATGAACTATTTCATCAGTTACAACACATACTAGTCTTAATGCATTATCATTGTCCCATTTAATTGTAATACTCGACTAGGGATAATTCTAGAATAATTAAATTTTTGGGACATTATTAGATTTATTTTATAAAACGCAGATATAAGAATAAACATAATAATCATTACCATTCATTATAAACATTATGATACAATACATGCCTAAATCATGATCATATGATTGGTCCTTAGGGCATAATTCATCAGAAGAAACATAAAATTTTTTGTGAATTAGAAAATGTATCATTTTGCAAAGAGTTTCAAGTATAATTTTTAAGGTCCTATTTAGTGATTTATAATGTATTAACATTTGTTTCAGTCAATATGTGCATATATACATATTATTTATTTTGTCCACGTAAATAATACTCTTTTTTGTTTGATTTTTTAAAATCAAAGCTATTTATTGATAATTTCTTATTGTATTTTCATTTTCATGCTATTTGTAGTTATTATTTTGGTTAATTTTGAGGAAATTGGTGAGAAGAATATGAAGCAAGAGCTCAATGGAGTAATAGATAATGTAGAATGTGAGTTCCACTTAAAACTTCGAATGATTGTAAACAGTGAGAATGAAGCTTATGATTTTTACAATGAATATGCATTGTGGAAAGGGTTTAGAATTTGATGAGATAAAAAATGATACAAACATAGAACTAAAGATATTCCTGAATGAACTTATGTTTGTCCAAAACAAGGTTTTTGAGATTTTGAACATTTGAAGTGAAAAAATTGAGCATTTGGAAAGTAGAACTAGATGTAAGGCTTAGGTGACTTTTAGGGTGGAAAACGGGTTATGGGAGCTTATTTGTTTCAATGATATGCACAATCATGAATTTGCTTTACCAGAACAAAGACATTTATTATGGTTAGGATGAAAAAAGTCACATGTTATAGAAGATGTGGTTTATTCCTTACATAATGTAGGTATTGGTGCACTGAAAGCACATGTTTTTATTGCCAAGAGGTTGGTGGATTTCAAAATTTTGAAGCACTAAAAAAGATTTTCAAAATTTTGTGAATGTTAGAAAATTATATTTAATTGAAGCTAGAGATACTCAAGCCCTTATAAATCATTTCAAACTTAAACAAGTTACAGACAAAATGTTTTTTTTTTAATTCAATGTAGCTAGATGGTCAAAATCATTTGACTAATATATTTTAGAGAGATGGGATATGAAAGTTAGATTATGATTCATTTGGAAATATGATGAGTTTTTATATTACTTTTTGAGAAAATAAATATAACATTGGTTGTGCACCATTTCTGGGTATAAATAATCATTGACAAAAT
Organism: Gynochthodes officinalis; assembly: GCA_020080225.1. Taxonomy (NCBI): domain Eukaryota; kingdom Viridiplantae; phylum Streptophyta; class Magnoliopsida; order Gentianales; family Rubiaceae; genus Gynochthodes; species Gynochthodes officinalis. Next base: position 7,855,763 of record CM034622.1, read on the forward strand.
ATATTGTTTGGTTCTGTTTTTCTTCTTGATTAAAGTACGTACATCTTTGTCTGTTTGGTTATTTGAATGGTTTTTGCAAGCACTGGGAAAAAAACAATCAAAAACTATTTTCACTGGTTAAGACCATGTTATGGCAAGTGCAATCAGCCAAGTATTTCCAAATACATGCCACCAATTGTGCAAGCGACATATACACAAGAATGCTCCTCAGAGCATGCCTCATCTTTACGCCGAGTTTGAGGTTAGAAAGAAGTTTTTAAAATGCTTTCATGGTTGAGAAACTGAGGTAAAATTTGGTTTTACTTGGAAAGAAATGATTGAAAGTTGGTGCAATGGATAATAGTTGGCTTTGCAATCTTTATGACCTTCGAAAAAAATGGTGTCCTGTGTTTAGTCATGATTTTTTCTTTACAGACATGAAATCCACTAAAAAAAGTGAAATTACAAATAATGTTTCATTTAATTTCATATGAAACCTTGACTTTGACTGCTTCTTCAACATAATGAGAAAAATGCTAAAAATATGCATGAAGCTAAAAATGGTTAAAATTTTCAATGTGTCTATGGAAGACCTCGTGTTCCCACACTGATATGAATTCAACAAGCATTGAAGAGACTTCGAACCCGAAGAATGATGACAATAGCAAGGTCTCGAGAACAAGCTTCGATCCACTTCAAGGTCTTGATGGACCGATGACAAGGGCTAGAACAAAGAAAATGAAGGAAGCCTTGAATGGCCTCATTCAAACGGCCCAAAAGGATGGGGAGAAGACCAAGATTGACAAGGCCATGTTTATTAATGTACTAAGTGTAATTGGGTCTTGTTAATGGGTTTGGCTTTACTACTATTTTCCTTAGAACTACTTAGGATCATTGGGTTTAGCTTTAATTATATGGTAAATTGAGTCATGTAGCCCAAAGAGTCATGTAGCCCATTTGGCCCTAAAAGAAACCCTAGCTTGTGCAACCCTAATTTGTAAACCCTAGCTTGTGTCCATATAGTGGCCGTCGGCCATCTTGAAGGGCAGATTTGATGAAATGAAAATTTGGTTCTTGACATTACAAGCTTGAGAGAATTGCTCTCTAGTTTCTGTAATTACTTGCAAATTACACAAATTCGGAATTTGTGTGTTTGTTGTTCTTGATTTCCTAGATTTGTTCCCTAGGAAATTCGGATTCCATCCTTCAATTGATTCCAAGGTTTCTTGATACGGGTTATCAAGGGGTTGAGGACCTATTCCATCTTCAAGGAACATACCATCTCCAAGGAAAGATTTCAGTTGGGTTGATCCAAGGGAATTTCACGCCATTGGTATCGAGCGATCTTAGTTCCCAAGCTGTTCATATCTTTTCTTTTACCGTACAAAAAAAAAATCATCATCATTGGTATGTTCTTTATCTCCTCAATCTTCTTGTTGTTTTGAATATCATCATCATTGGTATGCTCTTTATATCCTCAATCTTTTTGTTGTTCTGAATATCATCATCATTGGTATGTTCTTGTATTGATGAAGCAAATTCTGTTTTTGTATTGATGTGTTGGTTTCGGCTTGCTTCCAAAATATTAGACAAAACCGTACCTTTGCTTTCTTGATGAATCCATACCTTGCGGCTGAAATTGTTGTTTATGCCTTACTGAAATAAAAAAAAAATTGCTGTGCTGAACCAATTGTTGTTTATACCTTGCTGAAATTGAAGAAAAAAAAAAAAAAGGAGAAGAAGAAATTGCTGGGCAAAAATCGAGTTCCTTGTTGGAACTTGAGTAGAAAACTTGAGGCGGACAGTAGGTGGTCTTAGCGTTATTTTTTGACCCCCAAAGTCCCAACGGACCGCCTTTGGCCGTCTGCTTGTAGATCTCTCCGAGAGCTTCGATTTGAGTACTTACGGAGCAAAATCCGATATCGGAGTAGAAAGTTATGACCTTTTGAAGTTACCATGCCAAAAATCCTTTTCTGATTTCGGAAAGACAGATTTTTCCTTTCAAGCCTGTCAAATTCAGATTGTACTTTGCATTGTTTCCAGTTTGTGATTAGCCTTTTACTTATCCAAATACATCCCTTATACATCCCTTATACCATATTTTGAATCCAAAAATGTTCTTGACCAATTCCAGAATTTGGAAGAGCTGAAACCGCAATACAAGCTACTTTGTCCAATTTCCTTTCTTCAAGTGTCTTGAATTGTGATCTGAAAATTCTGAAATTATTGTGATCCAAAAATTCTGAACTTTTGTGTGTTTCACTGATTTTTCGTGTAGATTCTGATTTTGCAATCAGTTTGTCCGAATTCCTTACCAAAAAAATTCGAATTCTTGTGTTTTGGTACTGTTTTCATTGTATTCCTTAGATTCATTCTAATCTCATTGTCCACTTGCATTACCTTGTTGTAAATTCCTTTGTGTAATATTGAGTTGTGGTCCGAAAATTCTGAAATTTTGTGTGTCTCACTGGTTTTTCGTGTAGATTCTGATTTTGCAATCAGTTTGTTCAATTCCTTACCAAAAAATTCGAATTCTTGTGTTTTTGGTCTTTATTTTCATTGATTCCTTAGATTCATTCCAATCTCATTGTCCACTTGCATTACTTTGTTGTAAATTCCTTGTTGTGTAATATTGTTTGAGTAAGAATAGAAACAGAAGAGCAAATTGAGTGGTGTGAATCCGTCCCTTCACTTATATAAGCCCGAGAGTACTCAAACACTTGGTGAGTGAATTTGGGGAGTTTGGGAAGGGAAGTGAGGACTTATAAACTGTTTTATTTTCTTTGCTAACCTTTGCAGCTATAATGGAGAGGCAACCGCCACCACCACCGGGTTCTAAGGAATCCTATGAGGAGATGTTAGCAAAATTTTACACTTTGGTTTCAGGTTTGCAACAGGACATCAAGGAGCTCAAAGCTGAGAGAGCCGAATCCTCTCGATCTACAAAGACCACATATGGCAATGATAACGATGATGAAGCCTTCGAGGCATTTCAGGGAAGTCAATACCGTACTCCTAGAATTGATTCCAATTTAGGATGTATTAAAATGAAAATTCCTCAATTCTTTGGTAAGCAAGATCCTGAAGCTTTCTTTGAATGGTCTGATAAAATTGAAAGTATTTTTACAGTGCACAACTATTCGGAGGAAAAGAAGGTCAAGCTAGCGTGGTTGAGTTTCTTTGGTTATGCCCCGTGAATGGACTAAAATTCAGGCAGAAAGGAGGCGTGATGAAGAAGGGCCTGTTCGTACTTGGGATGAATTAAAGAAGCTCATGAAAAAGCGATTCGTTCCACACCAATACTACAGGGAGATGTTCAACAAATTACAAAAGATCACCCAAGGAAATAGGACTGTGGAGGATTATTACCAAGAGTTGGAGACTACGATGCTTCGAGTCAACATTCAAGAAGACAGTGAAGCTACTATGGCTCGATTTCTAGGAGGACTAAGGAAGGATATTGCCCACATTGTTGAGATGCAGGAGTATGAAGATCTCAATGAAATGTATCACAAGGCAATGAAAGCTGAGAGGCAGCTTAAGGAGAGGAGTACCCGAACCTTTTCAACCCCACAGAATTCAAACACTTTGAAGTCTACATGGCCTAAGAAGGATTTAAGCACCGATTTCAAAAGGCTGCAACTCCTAGTACCTCAAAAACTACTCCAACCGTGGTTTCAAACACTCACAAATCAAGTGAGGTGAGAAAACCAACCAGGGAGGTTACGTGCTTCAAGTGCCAAGGCAAGGGACACTATGCACGAGAGTGCCCTAATGCTCGAATTATGGTTGTCAGAGATGATGGCATGATCGAAAGTGAGAGTGAACATGAAAGTGACCATGATAATATGCCAGCTCTTGTAGAAAATGGTGAATCTGATGAAGATGTTTTTGGCCCGATGAAGGACCAACTTGGGTGATTATGAGATTTCTAAATGTGCAGATTAAAGAGGAGGCAGATCTACGACGCCAGAATAGCTTCCACCCTAAATGCACCTTCAATGAGAAGGTACGTATACTTGTTATTGTGATGGCGATTGTACTAACATTGCTTCAACCTTGCTTGTAAATAAACTGAGATTGCCCACACGTCGGCATCCAAATCCATACCGATTGCAATGGTTCAATGAGACTGGAGAAGTGAGAGTCACAAAACAGGTCTTAGTGAATTTTTCAGTCAACAAATACAAAGATGAAGCCTTGTGTGATGTGGCTCCTATGCAAGCTGGTCACCTATTGCTTGGTAGACCTTGCCAATTTGACAGGGATGCTTCCCACAGTGGACGAAGTAATAGGTACACTTTCTTTGTTCATGGTAGAAAAACTACTTTACTGCCTTTGTCGCCTACTCAAGTTTTTGAATCTCAATTGCATTTAAAGGGCGAATTTGAACAAATGATGAAATTGAATTCTGCACTACCCGTGAGAAAAGAAGGAAAATTTGAGAATTCTACGCCTAAGAAAATTGAGTTAAATGAAGTAGAACATATTGAGAGGAAGAAAGTGAGTCAAGTAAATAAGAAGCAACCGAATACTGATATGAATTCAACAAGCATTGAAGAGACTTCGAACCCGAAGAATGATGACAATAGCAAGGTCTCGAGAACAAGCTTCGATCCACTTCAAGGTCTTGATGGACCGATGACAAGGGCTAGAACAAAGAAAATGAAGGAAGCCTTGAATGGCCTCATTCAAACGGCCCAAAAGGATGGGGAGAAGACCAAGATTGACAAGGCCATGTTTATTAATGTACTAAGTGTAATTGGGTCTTGTTAATGGGTTTGGCTTTACTACTATTTTCCTTAGAACTACTTAGGATCATTGGGTTTAGCTTTAATTATATGGTAAATTGAGTCATGTAGCCCAAAGAGTCATGTAGCCCATTTGGCCCTAAAAGAAACCCTAGCTTGTGCAACCCTAATTTGTAAACCCTAGCTTGTGTCCATATAGTGGCCGTCGGCCATCTTGAAGGGCAGATTTGATGAAATGAAAATTTGGTTCTTGACATTACAAGCTTGAGAGAATTGCTCTCTAGTTTCTGTAATTACTTGCAAATTACACAAATTCGGAATTTGTGTGTTTGTTGTTCTTGATTTCCTAGATTTGTTCCCTAGGAAATTCGGATTCCATCCTTCAATTGATTCCAAGGTTTCTTGATACGGGTTATCAAGGGGTTGAGGACCTATTCCATCTTCAAGGAACATACCAACTCCAAGGGAAGAATTTTCAGTTGGGTAGATCCAAGGGAATTTCACGCCACACACCTAGTGGAATTTTGATGTATGCAACTAATGTATGCTCTTGTAAAATGTTTAACATGTTTCAAGAGGAATTTATGAAAGGCATCGCAAAGCAAATCGTTGGTCATGTTCGTGATGGTGTGGTCTATTGTCATAAGTTGAAGAAGGAAAACTCCCAAAAGTTCCACACTATTTGGTTTCATACTTCTAATTTGATTATTGCTTATAGTCATAAAGAATTTGAGAGTTTTGGTTTATTATGTTGTCATGCATTAAGGATTTTGAATATAACTAACAATGACAATTAGGGGTGGTCATGGTTTGGTTAAACCAAATAAACTGACCGAAAAAACCGAGTCGAAAAACCAAAAAAACCAAACCGAAAATGAATTCGGTTTATTCGGTTTTCGGTTCGGTTTTTGGTTTGGGGTGCTGAAAACCGAACCGAACCGAATAAGGAAACCGAATCAAATAAGGAAACCGAACCGAATAAACCAAATAAAACTGAATTTCAAAATTTATAAATATATTTTATATATATAAGTATAAATATAAATATATGTTATTTTATAGAATAGTTATGGTTTATAGTTTATAAAACTATTGTAGACTTTGTAGTTATGTATATATATTTTTGTATAATTAATTTATTGTTATTATAAAATTTATCATGTATAGAACTATATACTATATTGTTATCATTAATATACTATCATTAATATTGTTTTTATTAATATACTATATTGTTATTATAAAATTTATTGTTATTTTATAAAATTTATCATGTATAGAACTATATTTATTGTTATCATTAATGAATAATGATATGGACAATATAATGAATAGATAGTACTATTAAATTATTAATATACTATATAACTATATACTAGATACTAAACAATTTTACTATATATTATATACTAAACTATATACTAAATAATTTTACTATATACTAAACTATATACTAAACTATATACTAGTATAGTTTATACTTTATACTGTAATTTTAATTCATCAATTTATTTAAAAGTTAAAAAAATATGAAATATCAAATTACAAATAAAGAAAAATAAAATAATGCATAAGTTGACAAAGTTGTTAAAATGTTAAGCATCTAGAAGGTGTAAGGCCTGTAGGCTGTAGGCTATATAGCGTACTAGCGTGTAACTATACAGCATGCGATTAGCCGATTATTATGTTTTATATATTTAATTAGAATCAATATCATATATTCATAATATCATCAATTGTTCAATATAATAGTCAATAATTAATAACTTATTGTTGTTAACTAAGTGATTACTAAGTATTAACTATTAAATGACTGAGTGTTGAGTTTTTGAATAATCAATTATAACTATATAATATTTACTAACGGTTATTTATTCAAGATTCTAAATTATTTATAATTTGCAAATTAATTATACGTATTTAAATCGAGTCGAATATCATAATAATTAATACTTATAATTAGTTATTATTGATCAAGTAATTATTATTACAACTAAATACTAACCTAGTTAAACTTATAATACTAAGAAGTACTAACATGTTACATAGTTAATACTTAATACTAACTTAACTATAGTAATATGTTAATAACTAATAATGATTAATGAATAATGAGTACTAAGTTTACTAACGAACTAAGCACTAAATTAGTTAGTACTTATTTAATACTAACTTAGTGTTGAATAATACTTAATATACATAAGTTAATACTAACTTAGTTAACACTGATAAGTGATAAGTAAATAAGGAATAAATAATTAATTAGGCATTAACTTAGATAATATAATGCAGCTAATGCTTTGATTTTGTTTATAGTTTGTATTTTGTAATGTTTTGGTTTGATGAATGATGAGTACTGAGCCATAACTCATAAGGAGTTAAGGAAGTTTGTAAATTTGTAATGCTTTGTGAATGTTTGTTTCATGTTTGAAACCGAATTTGAAAAAATTATTTGTGAATGTTTGATTTGAAACCGAATTATTTAATTTATTTGTGAAGTTTTGAAAAAAAAAAGAAAAAAAAGAAATTCGGTTTATTTGGTTAACCAAATTCCTTATTCGATTTGTGAAACCAAATAAAACCGAATAAACCGAATCGAATTCTTATTTGGTTTTATTCGGTTTAAACCAAACCGAATTGAATTCTTATTTGGTTTATTTGGTTTATTCGGTTTTATTTGGTTTTTGGTTAGGGGGTTCAAAATATCAAACCGAATAAACCGAACCGAATAAACCGAATAAACCGAATAAACCGAAAACCGAACCGATGACCACGACAATAGGATACCAAAAAGGTAAATTTTAAAAAAGTGAACATAAGGTACCAAAAAAGTTTCTATTGGTGGTCGGTACATTCCAACACTCATGAGCATAAGAGTCTAATAGTGTTAGAGTTATTATTCTATCAAAAAAGGACTTTCTTCTTAACTTGGGGAAGATTTTTAATAATTCGTTGTTTTTTAAACCAATAGGCTATAATTTGCTATGTTATATTTTTAACTCAATTTTCAGTACGTAACTATTTTGGATATCAAGCCTATGTGGTAACTGTTTCATTTTATATCATTTGATCAAAGCTAACTACTAAAGTTGACATGTTGTGTAATGTTATAATTTTTCTTATATGTTACTCTCCAAATCCTTTTCTAAATCTTTAGACCAAGTATACCCTGCTCTTATAAGTTTGACATGATATTAAATTAAGTTAAAGGCTCATAATTCCTAATAGCTAAGGAAAAAACTTTGTTGTAGGGCCAGTTCAAGTAATTTACCAAGATTAGTTTTTGTAGCCTTGCATCTAATCACATAACTTCAAGAGTTGTGCCTAACCATTTGTAGGAAATTGAGTACATCAAGTAGTGGAATTTAAAATTTAAGTTTCCTTCCAAGATCCATACAAAATGAGATCAAATCGAGGTTTATGGTTTGTACCTTGGTATTTTCAGTAGAGTTGGCTTGCGAGGATCTTTGTTTGTCAAATCACTAGCAAAACAGATTCGGCTTCACCTCTATGGTATCCACATGAACGATCCAAGCCTCTACTTATTGTCACACAATTAACTAGAATAGGAGCACACAAAATCGGAAGTGCTAGCTTCAAAATTTGTGTTCGGGATTCTCAAATTTTGCTCACAAGGTTTCGGGTTTTCTTTTCTTGATTTTGCTTCAAGAGAATGGCAGCTGTTTTCTTTCACAAAGAAGGTTGAGCATTTCTTATGTTTCTCTCTATTGAGGCTGGCCAAAAATCCCAGTATTTATGGAGCTAGTTTGTAGTTCTAGGGTAAAACTCTTCTAAAGAGTTTTACTTGGACTACCAAACCCTAATTTGTTTGGGATTTCTAGATTCAATGAATCTATTGGCTGCCAAGCACAAAAAGTATATCCCATTTGGAATTGGACTCCAAAGTTTCAGATTTTACAATTGCTAAGTCCAAAACTATTTTGGATTTATTAGCACTAAAATCCAAACCCATTTAGTCTTAAATTCGAATACCGTTTTGAACCAGAAAACCCTAGAGAATCCTATTCACATTAGGATTCTTAATATTACTTAAAATTCATCATATGAATTTTACACTCCTTTTGGATTCAATCTAATACGACCCAATAGGTTCTCATAATGTTAGCCATGACATAAAATCTATTTTATGCCATAAGCAGTGAGCGGAGTCTAGCAACACATCAAAGCTACCCAAGTTATGAGAATGTCAGTAATTCGACATTACCTTATCCTGTGATAGATGTTACCATGTAATTTGATCCTTTTACCCTAGATACCTTGATTGAACATGAGCTATGAAACGTATCACACTTGTTGATACGAATCTTAAACCAAAGATTAAAATTCGAAACAAATACTAGAGCGTTGGTTCTAGTATCGTCCTCTAGGTTGAACTAACTCTTCCTTTAGCAAGACACCAACTTCAAGATGGAAGAAGGACCTTGCTTTTGTTCACTTGACACCCGAAGGAATTATCCAAAACTCAAAGTTGTGAATTAGACTATCCTTGGAACCAATCGGCACAATCAGATTGTTAAGGGAAAAAGACTCAACAAAATAGCTTAAACATGAACCTAAGAGGCTATCCTCGAAGACTCAAAGAAAGTTCTAAACTAGAACTCAAAGAAAAGCAACAAAGCTCTCTGGTTTGTAATTTATCAAATCTGAATTTTCTTGTGGCCGAATAGCCTTTATTTGTAGATTACAATGCGCAGCTAAGGAAATCTTTCCTCTAAAAGGATTATAATTCCTTGCCTTTTAGGAAACTAATCATTAAAAGACTCCTAATCTAAGAAGAGGAAATAGAACAAATAGTTGCCAAAAACTAATCCAAGTGTGGACTGGATTATAGTTGAGTTCAGCCAGTAGTTTTGTTTCCCCTCCTTGAATTGAATTTGGAAGCTTCTTTAATCATTATGGCTATGGATTTGGAAGCTTCTCTAAACATGATGGCTGGCCTTTTGATTGAAGAAGAAATAATACAATATTGCCCAAAGCTAAATCTAAGTGTGGTCTGGATTAGAGAAGTGAATGGCGGCTGAACTTGTTTTGCTTCTTGCCAAATTAGAACCTTCCAAAATTGAACTTGGATTGTGATGAGAAGTGGCCTAAGGATCTTAATTACACGTGTGAAAATCAGCCACACTCAATCCTTCATTCTCGATCCTTCATTGATGAAACTCAGTAGAATGACACATGATTCACTAGGATCGGAAGTCTTCCTTGTTTTCCTCGCTGCCTTGACTTGAGCTTCAATTAATTCAATTATAAGACATGTTAAGGTAGCTTGCATTCTCTTAATTCATGACCTAGTTATAGGCCCTCTAATGCATTGTAATGGATCAATGTGTGGACGTCTCTTTCTAGGTGAATTCTCAACTAAACATCCAACTTGTGTTCTTAGATTTGTTTCTCTTGAATTTGGCTGAGTTGTCTTGGCTAGATGGTTGATTGTTTCAACCTTGGCTCTTATATTTTCATCACTTGTATAATTCAATCTGTGCATTTCTTGATTCCCAAGTATACTCATATAAGCAAATGAGCTCGATATCACATATCGACTCATTTGAACATGGCCATGCATTTTATGGTCTCACTCAATCAAAGGGCCCAAAGATATCACCACATTATATGGAAGGGGCAAATCCTATTTTGATCACTCAACATCCCATTGCATGATTCTTTGCATATCCAATTACTGTTTTTATAGTTCACCATGTTACAGGTAACATTTAGCAATATCAAAACATGCAACTCTTCATGTTGGGATCTCTGATGACCTCAAGTCCAAGGATCACGTACATCATCATCGTTATGAGACATACTTATGACACTTATATAACAATCCATGTAGCATTTCTCATGGCGGGTCGATCTAGTACTTAGTTCTCTAACATGTACCCATGCGTTGACTTGATATCTCATATCATGACATATGTCATCAATCACAACACATACTAGTCTTAATGCATTATCATTGTCCGATTTGAAAATAATACTTGACTAGGGATAGTTTTAGAATTACCAAATTCTAAGGACATTATTATATTCATTCATGTTACGTAGGTGTATATTTGAACATAATAAGAATAATGAACTGGCATAAATTATAAGCGTAATGATACAATATATGCCCAAACAGTTATCACATGATTGGTTGTTAGGGCATAATCCAACACATTGTAGTTAAATTTGTTAATAATTTTTTTTTTTGTAAATCTTTGGAATAAAGTGAATTCTGTTTAAGAGATGATTGCTTTCAAATACAATACAATAAGCATCAACAAGCACAAATCTTTAAATCATATTTAGTTGTACATACATAAGCAAAAAAGTTGAAACAAATTAGTTGTGCAAAAAAAATTGAAACAAAATTGGTTGTGATGGCCTTGGTCTTTTGTAATGCATGCATTCAAAATCCTAGATGCGTGCTCCTTTTATTCTTTTTCTTTACACTTTACATTGTTACACCTTTTCAGAAATTGATGAAGACCGTATCCACAATTCGCTAGGATAATCTCGATCTGAAACTCTTTGTCTTCCTTAATATTAGATAAGCTTGCAAAATAGATCCTGAAGTGGTTTTTCAGGGTAAATCCTCTGATGTTTAAGTTAGTTTTCTATCTTTTGGAAGTACTAGAATTTTGCGAGAAGTCCTTTCCCTAGTAGTTTTTCTCGCTTATATATCATTTTCCACGATTTGGGGGAATTGATTGTAAAGGCTCAGCACGTTGGCCACAGCTGTAACTGCTGATTATACGCTGTTACATTTCTCTATGATTGTCGCATACTGTTACATACTTATGGATAAGTATGACCTCGTTGAGTTTTTCACCTTGTTGGTGTAGTCTAAGGCCTCGTCTGTTCTTAGTTCAAAGTCCCATTTACTTGGTGTGATTTCAATGTACTTTTATTCTTAGCTTCTACACTTGTACCTAGAGGTCAAGGTCTAACTATGAAACATGCTGCTGACTGAGATTCAAACCTTCAGTCTGCTGAGATAAGAGATCTACAAATACAAGGATCCCATGTATTGCTAAGATCCGACTTTAGTTGGGAGGGGGTCATATCTCATGTGCTACTGAGATCCAGATTTTAGTTGAGATGGGGTCTCATACATATCATAAGCCACCCAGACCTTGGCATGGCAATGTTAAGCCGAGGTCTTGTCATGATTAGGGTTTCTAGGTCTTTGAGAATGAAGATAGGCATAATAATTTGAATCGCTGTGTTTATCATCTGTCAACATTTATTTATTTGTGTAATTAGATAACGCTCATCTTTTAAGGCTAAACATTTAATGCCATGAGGCCTTAGAAGATTTGGTTGATACACACATGGAAGCTCTAGAGTTCCATATAAAATGTTCGCGTGTTTAATACTTAGGTTTTTCATTGTGTGTTGTTGCTTTTTCACCTTTTTGCTTTCACAAACTCAACAGTTTTCTTCTGACGAATAGTTGTCTACTTCCGACAAGTGTCAGGTGAGGCAATCTCTACCTAGCAAACCATCTATTCACGTTCAGCTGAAAAGTTTAAGAAAAGAAAAAGTAAGTATGTCTTCTTTTAGATCTATGTCTTTTGGGTCTTCAAGGTGGGAAAGTAAAACTGTTTCCCTGGTCGACAAGAAGGATAATTCTTTTGGCTCGTTTGACCAAAGGGATAGTTTTTATTATGATGTTGGACAGTCAAGTAAGAGAAGAGTGAGTAGGAGAAAACAAGTATAATTGTCATCTAATTTTGCAAAGAGGAGTGGTGTGCTTGAGGGTAGGCTGGCTTCATGAGGAGCTGTGAGTTCATCACTGGAAGAGCAAGAAGAATTTGTTGCTCTGCCAGCAGTGGCATTTTTTGAGAAATTTATGCCTACTGCCGAGGCCCTGTCTTTGGTTTTTGGAAAAGCCGAGGTTAGGGAACTTAAAAAGATGTTCCATATTCCCAAGGAATATGGGGCTAGGGCTGCAGGTCCCTAGTGGAGGGCATGTCGCCTCCTGTAGGGTACCTGGCAGTATATGAAGAACAATTGAAGGTGGGGATAAAGTTTCCTTTATGTCAACTCATCGTTGACATTGTGAACTATTATAGGATAGTTTTAACCCAACTGGCCCCAAACTTGGCAAGAACTATTATTGGTTTTGAAGTGATATGTTGAGAGGGGCAAATAGAGAGCTCGGTAGACCTATTTAGATATTTTTATTGTATGAAGAGGTCTGTGAACTCAATGGGTTATTTTGCCTTTTTTCCGAGATCTAGAAGTAAGACTGTGAAACTTTCTACCGACCACATCTGGAAAAGAAGATTTTTCTTGGTAAAGTCTAAGTTGAATATGGAGTGGTTCTATGGATATGCGAATGATACTTATAAAAATAACAAGAAATAGAACTCCCCGAGCGTGCTTGCATACAACTCTGGGAAGAAAAAATTGGCAGTTATACTAAGGAGGACATGGTTAAGTACAAGATGAGCTCGGTTATTGTAGAGGCTAGATCTTGAACTGTTCAATCAAGTTGAAGAGAAGAGTTTAAGGTAAGGTAATTATACTTTAGAATAATTTTTTTATTATTATCATTTTTGTTGATCTTTGTGATTGGTTTTTATTTTATAGTGGTGAAGTTTAGCGCTTCAGTCAAGGGTGGTCACTCAAAGGAGGCTCAGCCTAGCGCTGGGGAGGCCTCTTCGTTTGAGAAGGTGGTGATGGTGGAGCCTTTGAAGAGGATGGTCGAGGCTGGGACCTATGCCAAAGGAAAAAGAATAAAAGTCCCTGGTAGCAAGGGAACAGCTGGCCAAGGAGAAGCTAAGGTTGTGACTTTGGACACAATGTTCCACTTCTCTATGCCCATGGGGAACTCACCAGGGGTAATGGTCCAAGGCATGGAGGACCATCAGAAAAGGTTGGCCGAGATGCTGATGACCAACCTTAACAATAATTTATGAATGTATGTTAAAAGTGTTGTTATTAACAGATTATTTGAATTGTAGACACTAGTTATATGGACGGAGTATGTCCAAAGGGCTAATCACTCGGCAGTGAAGGCCTCCAGGCATCAAGCTGAGGTTGCTCAGTTAAGAGAGGTCGAGGCGGCATCTTTGGAGGAGAGGAGAAAGTTGGAGGGAGAGGTAATTTTCCTTCACCAACAGTTGGAGAGGAGGGAAGCTAAGGTCCAAAAATTTAAAAGCATCGATCAAGGGGAATTGGCAAAGTTGCCAGTGAAGAAAATCTTCCATACGCAAAACTTTGCCACTTTGCAGTAAATTTGTCCCAGGCAACTAAGGAGATGGGATGGCATGATGTGGCCTTCGAAATTCAGGAGAAATTTTCGACACTTAAGTTGAGGAGTTACCTGGTTATGATCCCAAAGCCATGGCGAGAGCCAATAATGGGATTGCAGGAGCTGTTCAAACTACTCGCCAAACTTTTAATCCGTTGTGACATATTGTGGGGGCTGATGACGAAAGTTAGGTCCAAATGACTTCAAAAACACATTAAGTGGTTTAATCTTTGACATTCAAACCCGTCAAGCATGTGGTCAAGACTTGTAAGTTATTAATTTCTTGCAAGTTCAAATTGAAGAACACTAGTCTTGCCTTAGTCTAATTCTAGTGTGATAATAGGCCAAGTTATTTAGTTAATTTATTAGCATTATTTTTAGGAAATTATTACTTTATGCAGTGGCCGAATTTAGAGTCGTAATTTGTTTTGGCCACCTCTTTAGTTTAGTTTATTTTTTGGCTGAAATTATGTCCTTATTTTAGTAGCCAAATTTTGTAAACTTACAGGAAGTCTTAAAGGGCCAAACCTTCAAGTCCAATTGGCATTAGGGTTTTTGTTTCCTTTTTATTTTAAGGCTGCCCTTTAATTAATTAAAGGACTTGGCTGCCTCCTTAAGAATTAGAGTAAGATTAGGATTTAGTTGCTTCCTTGTTAAGATATCTTTGTATTCTATAAATAGAGGCCATTGGTCATGAGTACTAGAATAGAAGACAAATGAATTTTCAGAATTTTGACATTACGTCCTTGAGAGTTTGAGTGAATCAATCTTTTCATTCTTGTAAATAACAACGGGCTTATCAAATTTGACCAGTTTGTGGCGCCTTTGAGTCTTATCAATCTAGTAGAACTCTAAGTTGTGGCGACCTTCATCTATTGGTCTTAATTCCGCCGGTTCTAGCAATTTTGCAAGTTAAGTATTGGGTCCTATTTCGCTTGTTACGTATTGCCAGCTCTCTATAGTCGTGAGGTGCTCATCAGCTAATAAAGCATATATTGATAATATGAAGGGATTTGATGGTTCCTTCTGATTATTACAACATGTGGCATCTTAGAGTTCGCCTATGACCTTGGAGAAGCTCGATGCTTGTACAGTGGATGAGGACCTGGACCTTCAGACTCCAGAGGTTGAAGCTTTAGGAGGCCAACTAGAAGCTAAGACCTTGTCTCGGAGTGAAGGGGTGTAGAGAGAGAGCAGCTTTTGTATTCTCTCTCTCTTTTTTTTAAAGACAATTTCTTTAATCAATGAAATTCTAATTTTTTGTTAATTTCTACTACATCAAGGTCATCTTTTATCTTCGAGGGCCACCTTTAATGAATTTCATGAGAAGGTTAGGACGCTTAAAACTGCACAAACTGAGTTTCAGGACGCTATACTTAGATTAGGGAATGTGAATAAAGATCTCAAGGATCAAGTTGCCCATCTTGAATGTTTGAACTATAGTCTTAATGAAGACAAGGTAAAGCAACAATAGGCAATGGGAGACTTGATCCTTAGAGAGAGATTAGCTAACTTAGAGAATGAAAAGAATAAGGAGAGGATTGCTACACTTTCTGTCGAGATTGAATACATTATTTCTGAAATAAAGGGTAGAGATTTAGTGATTCATACCATGACCACCGAGTTGGAGGTCGAAGATTGAAAAAATGGAAACTCGTCTCAAAGATGCAGTTCTGAAGACGGCGCCCGCAGACAGAGATCCTATTGAGACAATGTTGGAAGAGTTGGATCTCTTGGCCTAGTAGGGGCAAAAAAACACTGCTACATATAAGAGAAATGAAGCAGTGTTTAATATGTATCTTCAAGATGGGGTTAGGTATGAGGAGGAGAAGAGGAAATGAAAAGGAAAGTTTTTAAACTCCTCTTATGTGTAATACGTTTATTTTAATGAAATAATTAATCCGAGATCCCCACTTCTTGGCGTGTTTGGGATTTTATTCGTTAAGCATTCTAATAAAATAAGTAGTCTGAGATACCCACCTATTGGGGTGTTTGGGATTTTATTTATTAAATATTCTGATTATTTCTCACCCCATAGGTTATTCTATTTTAGCACCCTCGTGGGTGTTTGAATTCTTTTCACCCCTTTCGGATGTTATAGAGTTAGCAGCTTGACTCAACTAAATAAAGGTTACACGTGATTTCCTCAATTTATAATTTAGCAAGGTTGTTTTACAAACCTTGAACTGAGTTCAAGGTGTTTGATATTCCCATTCTTGATTTATAAAGAGCATATATAAGAACTAGATTTTATTCATTAACTAATATTTCAAACATAAAAGGTTTTAAATTGCTGACATGACAGACTCAGGGTAACAAGTTCTCCCCCATCGTGGCCAGACAATAACCCCCAGACCTTGATGCATCAAGGACCCTGTAGGGGCCTTCCCAATTGACTTTCAGCTTTCCAAACTTTTGAGCACGACTTGCTTCATTTTTACGCAAGACTAAATCCCCTGGAGCAAACTCATTAGCTTTCACTCGTTTGTTGTAGTATTTTTGCCATAGCCTGTTTGTATTGTGCTTCTTTTATTGAGGCTATATTTCGGCACTATTTCAAGAGGTCTAGATTTAACCAAACTTCTTCCTCATTAGCCTCAGCATTGAAGGCTACAACTCGAGGACTTAGAATTTCAATATCTGCTAGAATGACAGTTCCTGAACCATATACTAGGCTATAAGTGGGTTTCCTTTGTTTCCATCTGAGGTGTGGTATGGTAAGCCCACAAGACGTTTGGGAGGTTTTCTACCCAATCCCCTTTTGCTTTATCCAGCCAAGTCTTGAGTCCTTGCAATATTGTGCGATTTGTGATCTCAACTTGGCCGTTGGCCTGTGGATATGCAATGGAAGTGAAGTTTTGTTTAATCTTGAGTTTTTCACACCAAGAACGAAAGAGATCATCTACAAACTATTTCCCATTTGTCTGAAATAATTACACGAGGGATACAAAATCTTCAGACGATTTTGCCCCATACAAACTTCAAGACATTTTGTCCAGTAATAGTGGCCATTTTGTTCCTTGATTTGGGGATCTTTGTAATTTTAAAGCTATTAAAAAGATGGCCAAGTTGATTTACATTGTCAAGATATTTCTTCATTTGAGGCTCTTTAGCTTCACAGGAACCTTATACTTGTTTGACTACTACTTGTGAGTTGCTATATGCCAGTACATCGCATTCTTTCATCTTCTAAGCTAGCTTAAGACCCGTAATCAAAGCTTCATATTCGGCCTCATTATTAGTTGTTTTGAAATCGAACCGAAAAGCATACGTGATTTCTGTGCCCCTAGGACTTTGGAGCAATAGTCCAACTTCACTGCCTTCTTCATTAGACACACCATCGACGTACAAAGTCCAAGTCTTTAAGTTTTTTTTCCTTTTCAGTGGACTTAAGTAGTAGTGAAGGGTTGAGATCTGAGGTCTCTATGGTATGCATCTCAGCTATGAAATCCGCCAGAGCTTATGCCTTTGTAGCTGTATGAGGCTGGTAATGTACGTCATGCTCTCCAAATTCTATGGCCCATTTTGTCAATCTTCCATAAGCCTCGGGTTGGACAATATCTACTTGATGGGCTGATTAGTGAGATCACATATGGAATGTGCTTAAAAATAGGGCCACAACCTCCTAGCGGCAAGAATTAAGGCTAGAATCAACTTTTCCACTAGAAGGTATCGCGTCTCGGATCCTTGTAGGGTACGACTAACATAATATATCGGTCTTTGCACATTATTCACATATCAGATGAGTACTACACTAATAGTATTAGTTGAGGCCACTAAGTATAATACAAAACCTCCCCATATGTAGGTATTGTGAGCACTGGCAAACTTGCCAAATGTCTTTTCAACTCCTCAAAAGCCTTTTGCATTCTTCATTCCACTTTAAATTTTTGGCCTCTTGTAATATCCGGAAGAATGGGAGGTGCCGATTTGCTGACCACGATAGAAACCTATTTAGGACTGCTGACAATCTTGTCAACTTCTGAACTTCTTTCAAGGTCCATGGAGGTGCCATCTTGGCTGTTATTTTGTTTGGGTTGGCTTCAATCCCTCTCTTAGAAACCATAAATCCCAAAAAATTTATCAGATCTTACCCCAAAAGTACATTTTTTAGGGTTCAGACACATCCTAACCTCTAACATGGTTTATAGAGTTTCTTCTAGATCTTTAGGAGCACTTTCACTTTCTTGGACTTTATCACCATGTCATCTACATATATTTCTAAGTTTCTGCTGATTTGATTGGAGAATACTTGGTTGACCAAATGCTGATAAGTTGCTCCTGTATTTTTCAATCTAAAGGACATTTTTTTATAGCAATAAACCCCATCTCCATGATGAAGGCTGTTTTCTCATCGTCTTCCTCAACCATCAAGATTTGATGATAACCTTTGTAGGCATTAAAGAACATACGAACCTCATATCTTGATATGGCTTCCTTTGATCAAATACCGGCAGTGGTTAATAGTCTTTCGGATAATACTTGTTGAGATTAGTATAATCAATACACATTCGCCAACTATCATTAGGGTTTTTAACCAAAACTAGATTTGAAAACCACGTAGGATAAAATACCCCTTTGATGATGTCAGACTGAAATAGTTTCTTCACTTTTTCATTAACCACCATATTTCTTTCCAAAGCTAATGATCTTTGCTTCTATTGAACAGGCTTCACCTTGGGATCAATGTTCAGCTTGTGTGTCACTAAGGATGGTGAGATTCCTGGCATATCCTCTAGACTCCATGCAAAAACTTGTTTATATTGCTGAAGAAGATTAATGATACCATTTTTTATCTCAACTGGTAGTGTAGTCCCCACTTTATTCATCATATCAGGATGGTTGTCATCTATTACAACATCTTGTGCCTCATCAGTGATATCTTGTGATTCAACTAGGACTTTCTTTATACTGGTACCCTGAGATTTCAGATGTATGACCTCATAATTCTTGGTGTCTTGGAGTTTCCAAGGTGTGACCTCAGAATTTATGAAAGTTTCTCGAGGTGTAACCTCTGGATTTTCAGAGAGAACCCACATATCTTTTTCTTTCTCTGCTTTTCCTTGAGGTGGCACCTTGGGGTTAGGCTGTGGCATCTCTGAAGTCTGAATGGCATGTATGCCATTCATCAAAGTACTTTTTCCTTTGATGGCTATACGCATTCATTCCCTTGCTGCGTACTGATCTCGTCATACAGATACCAGTTCATGTTCTGTTGGGAATTTCATGACTAGATGGTAATGCGACCAAATGGCTTTGGTTTTGTTTATCCAAGATCTCCCAATGTTCAGTGAATTGCAAGCATACAATATCAACAAGTAATAAAGAGGTGAGTAAAGTATCAATCCCACGAGGATTGAAACAAATCTAACTAATTACTTACCAACTTTATTAATTCAAAAACAAAGCTAACCAATCAAATTATTTTATGGTGATTTAAATAAACTAACAAAGAATGAAAAATTGATAGCAAATAATAATAGCGACAAATAATAAAAATTTACCCAATCAATTAAGATGTTAGAGTCTTCGATTTCACTTAATCAATCCTAATTAACTCTTTTGACTTGTCATGCAATTAATTTCATTTCCAATTTATGATGGTGAAATTTCCTTAATGTAAATTAATAGCCAACATCGGTCTAATAACCCTATTTAGATTAAAATCAACTCACACTTGGTCTAGGTGAATTTAGATTTCTAAATGCATTAGGAACCACGGAAATTTTTGGATTCAATCTAAATAGGCACGACTTAGTTCTATTACCGAAACCATGTGAATAACTTAGATTATTACCATCTAAATTGAATTCACGGTTTAATATCATATGAGCACATGCATGTCATATCCACATGGTATCAAACAAGCATAAAAAATCAATTGGTGGTGGCCAATCACTTAAAAGCATTAAGAGCATGATATTAAACTCATAATTGAAATATGGGATGCATGAACAAGTCTTGAGAATCAATTATTCATGATCAAGATCTATCTAGGCTATAACAAAAGAGAATTAGAACATAACAAAATTTACACTAACAACAAAGGTAAAAGTAGACATAACTAAAATTAAAATAAATTCTTAAAATTAAAGTAAATAATATTTAATAAATATAAAAGCTATAAAGTATTTGGTAATTGAAAATAAAATAGAACCAAAAGTTTCATAACAAAACACAAGAAATAAAACTGCTAAAATTGCTAAACTAAACTAAAGAAAAACAAGAAAAGAAAAACCCGTGAAGTCTAGAAGACAAAACAAAATAGCGGCTACTCTTGGTTTCTTCTCCATGAAGCACAAAGGAAAATAGAAGCTAGCGGCTACTTTGTATTCTTACTTAAAGAAAAATTAAAGCAGAAAAAAAAAACAAGAAGAAAAGGATGTGAGGTTCCAAGGTAAAAATGGATGGCGACTGTTGGAATTTTTATATGAGAAGAAACTAAAACTAAACTAGAAATAAGAAGAAAAGTAGAAAGAAAAGCATGAAGGACATGAAGAAGAAACAACTAGCGGCTACCTTTTTTAAACTAATGAAAGAACAGAAAAAAAAGAAGAACGCCAGTCTAAGAAAGAGACGGCTGCTTCTGTTTAAAATTCTGCACCTTTTTTCTCTTCATCTTCTCTCAGGTTTTATAGTTTTTTCCTGAGCAGCTATACCCCGGTTTTTGTTTTTCAATTTCAGTTGTTTTCTGTTTCCCAATTGCAATCGTCTTTTGCCTCCTTGTTTCAGCCATATTCCATCTTGTTGTTTCTTTGTTGTACTTGCTTTTAGTATTCCAAATTGTAGCTGTCTTTTATTTCCTAATTATGTCACGGCTCTTTTATTTCCTAGTTGTAGCTTCTTTTTTTTTTCTTCTTCTTGTGCAGCATGGTTTTGTCTTCTTGTGGCTAAAGAAGTCTTTTGTCTTCGGCTAAAGCAATTTGATCAAGTTTGAGGAGGGAGTTTGGTCAATAGAAATCCCATTGTGAAAGGAAGCCTCTCCTTTGACATCATGTGTGCAAGATGATTTTTTTGGACTTTTAAGAGCAAAGAATGAGTCAATGATAAGTGCACAGCCCATTGTGAAGCAAATAGCAAACTTCGGAGGTGCTATCACCATTACCGATAGGAATATGGAGAATGCTATTATAATGAAGAACACTCTAGAAGCAAGTAACAATGCAAAATACATAGACTTCCATGAGGGGACGCTACTTGTGGCTGATTGAAAACTCCTAGGAACATTCCTCACTTCTTTTGATACCCTTTCAGACCAACTATGCCAATCGTTTAGTTTTTTTGGCAATTGAGTTCTTTTTGGGTCAATTTTTCCTAAAAATGTTCCACAATAATTAATATCCATATAAGCAAGCCTTTTAATTATCTAAAGCACAAAGGGAATTGACTCAATAAATATGCAATTATACATTCTATCAAATTCCCCCATACTTAGATCAAAGCTTGTCCTCAAGCTTGCATTAGATCAACATTTTTCTCTCCATTCCATACCCTTTTTCAACCCATCCACAAATAACTCAAAGTCTTTACACATTAAATATTCAAATTGGAATAATAATCCAAAGAATAAGTATTCATAGCCTGATTTTCTAACAAAACATATACATCTCATCAATCCCAACAATTTCATTGAAATCAAATGCACAAAATTTGATAACCTTTCATCGGTTGCACTCTAATCACTCAAAGTGTTTAGGGGTTTATTCAGCACTTGAATCAAACATAGCATGTCATTACCATAGGCTTGCTTATATATCACATCTCCACCACTTATAAATGTGAATCCATGCAAAAATCAAAGGGTCTTGAAAGTGGTTGTAACAAGGCATAGGTAAAGGTAGGTAAAAAGAACGGAAAATTTAGGTTAGTCATATCAAGGTAGATATGAACTTTCTTGCATAACTCAAAAGCAACAATAACAGAACATTAGAACCACTTCCTTATTCCAAATAACATGTATCCCCTTTTTGCAAATTTATCATATAGTTGGACCATTTTGCATACAATGGATTTACTTTGTCCATTTTTCGTAGGGAATACTTTTCACTTTTTTTTATTATTTTTTTTTATGGTTCTTCTTAACATAAATTTTATCATGCAATTCATTCCCATATACTCTTGATAAAGGGCTCAACAATGGTAAACAAAAACAACGGTTTTTAAGGCTAACGATGTGGTGTTATAACAAAGAAAGGTTAAAGCTCCAAATTTGGTTAACTACAAGTATATGTAATAAGGTTAAGCATTTTAGAAAGTTTAAAATGGGTCATCCTAAATGCCCTTATCATTTCAAAGCATGAATCCACAATTTGATCTCGACATGCATAACAAAGCAAGTTCTAGAATGAACATACCATATTTTGTTAACACTCAATCAAAGAAACATGTGAGTAAAGAAAAGAAAATGCTCTTAGGCTCAATTACTCACAATGGGTTTAGTACATCAAATATTGCACATTCTTATTCAATTCAATCATCAAAATCAATAAGATGCATTAAAATTTTCACAACAAAGACTAATCATACTTGCCTCATTCATACATTCCAACCCAAATCACTAATGCATATAACTCAAAATTATTCTAAATGAGTATCAAAAGAGTGAGGAATTGTCCTCAATGCAGAGAGGAACAAGCAAAAGTAAGCAACCAAAGAGAACATAAGAACATGAAGGGTTAGGATACTACCCTGTTTTGAACAGCTTTGAAGATGAATTTCGTTCAGGTACCAAAACAGCCCGAAAAATTCTCAAATTTGGTGGATAGAAATATGGAGAAACCTTCTAATTTTTGTAAAATTTCAGCACAAAATTCCAATTGAAAGGCCTTGAACTGGATTCTTCTTCTGACTGGTGCAGTAAAATTGTACGAATGCCCCCTTTTTTTTAACAAGACAAACAAAAATAAAAATAAAAATAAAAGCAATTAAGGTAAAAGAACTTGGGTTGCCTCCCAAATATCACAATTGTTTAACGTCATTGTGCTCGACGTCCTCTATCACTCAAGTTATTAAATTTTTACCAATTGCCTTGACCACACCCAGTCACTATCAGAAATTGGATATATAATACTTGCATCGAGAAGCTTGATCACCTTGTCCTTCACAACTTCTTGAATTTTTAGATTAAGCCTCCTTTGTGGTTGGATGAGCGGCTTTTTGTCCACCACTTCAATTTGCAAGCAATCACTCCGATCATAAGGAAATTTCATTGCTTTGAGCACATTGAAGGTGACTTGCTCATTTTGAACTCTATGAATTAATTTTCCTTGTTGGACATCAATTTGAGCTTTTCCGGTGGCTAGGAATGGTCGGCCTAAAATAATTGGCACTTCAAAGTCTTCCTCCATTTCTAACAAAATAAAGTTTGCAAGAAAAATAAATTTGTCAACCTTGATCAACACATCCTCCACCAAGTTGAAGAGAAACAGTGGTGCCTTTGACTTCTCCCAATCTAAGTTTCCTAAAAGCAAAATAAGGCATCAAATTAATACTAGTACCAAGATCACATAAAGCTTTGTCAAAATAAGAATCACCAATTGTGCAAGGAATAGTAAAACTCCCAGGATCTTTAAGCTTTGGTGGTAGCTTATTTTGTAGAATAGCGGAGCATTCTTCAGTGAGGTTGACGGTCTCATAATCCTCCAACTTCCTCTTGTTTGCTAAGATTTCCTTTAAGAGCTTTGCATAGCTCGTCATTTGAGCTAATGCATCTGCAAAAGGAATGTTAATATGCAATTTTTTAAACACATCAAGAAATTTTGAGAATTGCTTATCTATTTTGTGCTGCCTAAGTCACTCCAAAAAAGGAATATGGGGCATATATGGCTTAGGATTGTTAGGAAATAGCTTGCTTTGAGGTGGTTCTTCTTTTGAGATTTTTGGTTCAGCTTCATCTTTCAAATCACTTTAAACTCCTCTTTTTCTCCTCCACCTTTTCTTCATTTTAAGCTCTTTTCCACTCCTTAAGGTGATGGTTTTTGCATTCTCGATTGGATTCATCACAGTGTTGCTTGGAAGGCTACCATATGGTCTCTCAGACAATTGGCTAGCAAGTTGACCAACTTGCTTTTGCAAATTCCGAATGCTTGCCTCTATATGTCGAATTGTTGCATCTTGATTGTTAGTGCAACTTTCAAAGTGATTCACCACTTCTTGATTTGATTGAATAAGCTTCAACACCAGTTCCTCAAGGTTCTTATTTGGCTTCTTCACTGGTGGTGGGAATGCTGGTCATGTGGGTTCATCGGTTGTTGATTTTGCCCTCCCCAAGAAATATTATGGTGATTCCTCCATCTAGGCTTGTATGTATTTTAGTAAGGATTATTTTGAGGTCCCCTGTTGAAATTAGAAACAAAATTAGCATATTTAGTAGTATAAGAACTATTATTTACTTGACAAGCAATTGACTCATGTCTTCCACCACAGAAGCTGCAAGTTGTCTCATTTATCTTCAAAACCGAATCTATCATTTTATTCAAAGTAGTAAAATGAGCGCAATGGTAGTATTAAGATGAATCTCATGCACTCCGCTTGCTTCATGGCATTGAATCTTTCAGTAGGCCATTAATAGCTATTAGACGCCATTTGATCAATTAACTCAAAAGCTTCCTCAGGCGTTTTATTATTCAATGTACCACTAGCTACGGGATCTATGGTACTTCTCATATTTGGACCAATTTCATTGTAGAAAGTTTGCACCTGTATCCAAATTGGAATATTGTGGTGTGGACATCTCCTTATCAGCTCTTTGAACCTTTTGCATGCCTCATATAGGGATTCTTCATCATTTTGTATGAATGTGGTGATATCATTCCTCATTTTTGCTAACTTGGTTAGGGGAAAATACTAGCTTAAGAACTTTTGCGCCATATCCTCCTAAGTGATGATAAAGCCTGCAAGAAGAGAAGATGACCACACTTTAGTTTTATCACGTAAAGGGAATGGAAATAGCCTAAGTCTAATAGCATCATTGTGAACTCCATTACATTTAATTGTATTACAAATTTCAAGAAAAAGCTTCAATATGGAGCTTAGGATCTTCATTCGGCAAGCCACTAAATTGAGCAGCATTTTGAAGCATTTGGATCAAAGATGGTTTGAGCTCAAAATTGTTGGCGTGCATTGCTAGCCTTCTTATACTTGAAGTGGAATCTTGAACCATCGGGGCTGAATAGTCTATCAAAGTTCTCCTTTGAGGTTGAATTGGAGATGCTCTCTTTGGTCCGCCATTAGATTGGTGTCAATTCCTTTGGCAAGAATCCAAAACTAAAACCTACAAAATAAATAAAAATTAAATGGCTAGTCTTTACCAAGAATCAATCAACATCAATAGCAATTGGAAAAAATTATTAAATTCAATCCCCGGCAACGGCACCAAAAACTTGTTCGATGAATTGCAAGCATACAATATCAACACCCAATAATGGCATTAATGTAGGAAACCAAATCCAAGAACGCAGCGGAAATTTTAAAATTTTCTTGTTTCCTCCAAGGATCCATACAAAGTGAAGTCAAACCAGTAGGTGGAATTCATACCTTTTCTTGTAGCGGTAGAAGATCGTATGTTGAATGTCGAACACAAGCAAAACAAGTCTAGCCTTGCCTTTATGGAATCCACACGATCAACTCCAAGTCTCAAGTTAATTGTCAAAAAATTAACTAAAGAAAGAAATAACAAAATCTTTTAGTGCTAGCTAAGATTTTGTTATTCGGGCATTGCCTCAAGTTCTCAACTCAAGGATTGGTTTTCTTTCAAGCTCTCAACTTAAAATTTGTTTTGTTCTTATTTCTCAAATAAGGATTGGCAGTTTTATTGAATAAGAAAAGACTAAAGAATAATAATTCATGAACTAAAGAATAGCTCAATTTTTCTCCAACAAAGAAAGCTTAAATAGAAGACTTTCAAAATGAAAGTGTCCCATCGGTTTTCTTCATTTGCTCATCATTGTGAACAGCTGCCTTTTCACATTTCATATTCCAGAAATTGAATTGCAATATGTTACATGGTTTCTTTTCATTTTCCAGTAAATGGCTGCATTTTCATTTTCATAAAATGAGTTACAATGTATTACATATACATTCATGGCTGTCTTTTCATTTTCCAATATCCATTTTGATTATTATTTAATTAATAAATCTAAAACTCATTTTGGATTTATTAATATTAATAGAACCAAAATCTTTTGGCCTTAAATCCAAAACCATGTTAAAACAAAACCCGATAGATTCCTATTCTCAATAGGATTTTTAAATTAACCAAAATTTCATCACATGAATTTTGCACTTCTTTTGGATACGATCTAAGTGTGCGACCCAATAAGTTCTCATAACGTTGGCATTGGCATAAAATATATTATCCCTTTGCCCTAGATATCATGATTGAACACAAGCCATGGAGCGTGTCACGCTCGTATAGTTCAATCTTTGCATTTCTTGATTCCTGAGTAGACATATCTAAGCAAATGAGTCCGATATCACATATCGACTCATTTGAGCAAGGCCATGCATTTTATGGTCTTACTCAACCAAGGGGCCCAAAGATATCACTCCCATTATATAAGAGGGGCAAATCCTTTCTTGATCACTCAACATCCTACTACATGATTTATTACATATCCAATTACTATTTTTATAGTTCACTCTTTTACTCTTTTATGGGTAATGTTTAGTAGTATCAAAACATGTAACTCCTCATGTTGGGATCTCTAAATATCTCAAGTCTAAGGATTATTTACACTATCATCACTATGAGAAATATTATGAAACTTTATATAATAATCCATGTAGTATTTCTCATGGCAGGTTGATCCAGTACATAGTTCTCTAACATATACCTATGTGTTGACTGGATATCTCATATCATGAACCATTTCATCAGCCATTACACATACTAGTCTTAATGCATTATCATTGTCCCATTTAATGATAATACTCGACTAGGGATAATTTTAGAATAATTAAATTCTTGGGACATTATTATGTTTATTTCATAAAACGCAGATATGAGATAAACATAATAATTAGTGCCATTAATTATGAACATTATGATACAATATATGCATATACCATCATCATATGATTGGTTCTTAGGGCATAATCCAACAATTAAAGGGAGATGGGGCATCCATTACATAGAAATCGGTCATTATAGTTTTATCACGAGGGTACTCCCCCACTATGACTGCCAAAGTAATGATGCTCATTGGGTGAACAATTTTATGAGCAAACACTAAAGACATATTAAATGGCTTCAAGGCACGAAGTCGATTCTTAGCTTGTGAAAACAATCAATGTATAAGACATCGACTGCACTACTATCATCAACATAAACCCAATGTACCTCTTTATTTGCAACAATGGCGTAGATAACCAAAGCATCATTATACGAGCTAATAGTGAGAACTGCATCATCTTTTGAAAAAGAGATCACTTTGGAAGGTTTGAAACGCTTGTGGATTGGTTCTTGAGGTGGGATCCTCCGGGTAACCACCGAATATGGCGTGGATAATGCCAGTGACATTGCAGTTGTCATGTTGTGGAGGTTGGGATGTTAGCTGTTGTTAGGGATTGCTTTGGTACTGTTGATATGGTTGATTCAAGGAGAGTTCCATCTCGGTTGATAGTTTGCCTTACATGAAGGCAGACCTCATCCACCTTATCTTCCATCTCGTCCTCTTGTATGGTAGCCACCTTCTCGACCTCCAGACCGAGGTTGGACTCTATCAAAATGAGAGTGCCACTATTGGACATACTAACCAAACATCCCATTACGGATACAATCTTTTATTTTTTTCTTGACCTCTTTGCAGTCCTTAGTATTATGTCCATGATCATTATTAAAAGCACACCATAGGTGCCATAGCCTTTTGTGTAGTGCTACAGTTAACAAGGCTGGGGTTCTGAGTAGATCTCTATGTATATATAGGATTTTGGAGCAACTTTTAGTTAGTGACGTGAGATTTTTTTCCTGAATTTGAGGCTCCAAACAACCCCAGTTATAGTTTAGCCTATCGAAGGTGCTCTTCTGGGTGTTTTTCCCTTTAGCATCCTCTTGATGCTTTTTCTCATTTTCTCACTTCTATCTATTGGCTTCCTGATACGAATTCTCTACCAAAGTATAAAATTCAAAACAAATAACAAAATGTAGGTCCTAGTATCGTCCTCTAGATTGAACTGGTTCTTTCTTTAGCAAAACACCAACTCCAAGTTTGAAGAAAGACCTTGTTTTTGTCCACTTAACACCTGAAGGATCAATCCAAGACTTGGTTGCGAATTGGACTGTTTCCTTGGAACCAAGAAGTACGCTCAAATTGTTGAGGGAAAGAGATTCAACAAGATAGCTTAAATTAAACCTAAGAGACTATTCTCAAAGACTCAAAAAAAGTTTTGAAATTAGAACTCAAAGAAAAGAAAAAAGCTCTCAAGTTTGTATTGAATAAAGTTGTGATCCTTCATGAGGTCGATGTCCTTTATTTATAGAGTTACAATGTGTAGCTAAGAGGAAATCTATCCTTACAAGGATTAGAATTCCTTTCTTTTTAGGAAAACTAATTACTAAAAGAACTAGTATTCTTAAAAAAAAAAAGGAAATACTTCTAAAACGAAATCGAATTGTGGATTGGATTGATGAACTTGTGCTTCTCGGCTGAGTAGAATTCCATTCCAACTTGGACTTGGTCACTTGTGTTTGGTTGAGCAGAATTCCATGCAGAATTGGACTACCTAACACCCAGCTTATTCACGGAGCAAAACTAGCGGCATTTGATCCATCATTCACAATACTAAGTAGAATAGCATATGATGAACTTGGATTGGAAGTCTTCCTGGCTGCCTTAGCTTCTTGAGCATCAATTAACTCAGTTATAGGTGTCGCTAAAGCAACTTGCATTCTTTTAGTTCTTGACACAATCATAGGCTCACCAATGCCTTGCAATGGATCATATTGTGAACATTTATTTGAGGTGAATTCGGTTGGATAGATGTCTTGGCTGTTTCGGCCCTTAGGTTTTCATCACTTCCTCTCATTTAGTATAACTCTCCACTATTTGCCATAGTGTTTGAGTGTCAGTTGGCGTGTCCCATGCCAATTTTATGTAAAATGGTCTAGGATTCAAACCATTCATGAAAGCCGAGATTACCAATTGATTTGTTCAATCAGCTACTTGGGAACTTTCGTCATTAAATCTTTCTACATACAATTTCAAAGATTCATCTTTCCCTTACTTGAGATTCATCAGATTTGCAGCCGTTTTGTGAAATTTCTTTGTTTGAAAGAAGTGAGTGTGGAAAAGCTGTGCCAACTGCCTAAAAGGCAAGATGTTTCTACGAGGTAGGCCATCGATCCACACTCGTGTCTTTCTATTGACGTAGATGAGGAATGCCTTACACATCACCTATATCAGAGCATTTTTAAATTTCATTGCGTATTTGAATAGTAATAGAATTCTATGGTTGTTGTATATTGCATGATGTCGGGTGATGTGTATGAGACCCAAATTTTCCGATCTTAAATTTAAAGGCTAGATCTTTGTCTTGCGTAAGAATCAAAGATCGGACCTCAACGACATAGAAGGATCAAAGGTCGTACCTCAACGACATGCGTGGACCAAAAGTGGGACCTCAACAACATATAAAGGTCAAGGGCCTAAACTTCAACAGAATGTTCTCCAGTTAGACTGTGAACTTTAAGTCTGAAAGTTGAGAATAAAAACACACTGAAATCACTCCAAGTGTATGGGACCTCGGAGTCCTAAGACATAAGGTGAGAACTTAGTAAGATTGTGCTTATCCATAAGTGTGTAACAACATGTTCCAATCACAAAGAAATACAATGGCATGCAATCAATAGTTACAATTGTAGCCAATGTACTGAAACATGATAGTGAATCCTGAGAATGAAGGGAAAAGGTATATAAGCCCTGAAAATGACCAAGTATGGGGACATTCTTTGACGACTGAAAATTATTATACTTTGACTGAACTCTGACTTAGGCATCAGAGAATTTACCCCGGAGAACCACTCTGAAATATGTTTTGTAGGAACAATCACTAATTAAGAAAACAAAAAATCTCGAGTCAAAACCATATTATCGGATTTTAGTCGGGTTTCGGATTTAGCCTTCATTAAGTGGTGTCATCTGTGGGAAGATTTATTGATTTTTGAATGAATATTCGCAATCTCCTTTTTGATTTTGACCTATACAAAAATGGTGGATACCAGTTTTGGAGAACGGAGGGAAACCAAATGAACTAATCAAGGAAGGGCATGGCATAATCGTTCGGGCCCTGCAGAGAACGATACTTTCCGTTTGGGTGGAATCCCCAAAAGATTGGAACATCTCTTCACTCATGAAAGTGAACATTCACAATGCATGGCTTCAAATCGGGATAATTCCCCGTCATGAAGACAATATGAAGCATATGATAAAGCTTTTATGGAGTTACATCGTGTGCATTTTGAGAAGTTCAATAGGGCTAGGCATAATCCACACCCATTCGAAGTTGAACCAAGATATAACAACTGAGAACACGGTCGGTGAAAGAGAAATGATGATAGAAATGAAGCCTCAGCCTCTCATGCCGACAATAATTATACAAATGACTGTTCTAGGGTTAAGTAGAAGCATAACCCAAAACGTCCCTAACATAATGATTTCTTTCCAATCAGTAATAAGGTGGCTGATGATATTCACTGTCTGTTGGGTTCTAAGGATGAAGAATGTTCCATCACCTTTCACACTTGATATAATGTCGTACCCAACGCTGGCAGGATTTAAATTGCCTGATGGAATCCAATCTTATGAGGGGGACTCTGAAGCCCTAGACTTTTTATTAATACGCAATGAATTTCAAAAATGCTCTAATGGAGGTGATGTGTAAAATGTTCCCCATCTATTTGAGTGGAAATGCGCGGTGTGAATCGAAGGCCTACCATGTAATAGCGTCTCGTTGTTCAGACGGTTGGCGCAATTTTTCCATACTCGCTTCTTTCAGAGAAAGAAGTTTCACAAAACCGTTACAGATTTGATGAATCTCAAGCAAGGGAAGGATGAATCCCTCAAGTCGTACGTGGAAAGATTCAATGATGAGAGCCTGCAAGTGACTGATCGGACATACCGGTTGGTAATTTCAGCTTTCATGAATGGTTTGAATTTTGGATCATTCTACACGAAATTGGCACGAGACACCCAAATTGATACTCAAGAGCTGTGGAAAATGGTAGAAAGTTAGACAAAAGGAGAAAAAAGCCAATAGAAAGAAGAGAGAAAATGAGAAACACGAGAAAAAGCATCAAGAAGATGCCAAAAGGAAAAACACTCAAAAGAGGGCCTTCAACAGGTTGAACTACAATTGAGGTCACCTAGAGTCTCAAATTCAAGAAAAAAGTCTCATGTCGCTAACCAAGAGTCCCTCCAAGATTCTGTCCATATATAAGGATCTCCATAGACCTCCAGTCCTGTTAACTGTGGCATCTCATAAAAAACTTCGGCAACTTTGGTGTACTTTCCACAATCACCATAGACATGATACTGAAGGCTGCAAAGACCTCAAGAAAGAAATAAAAGACTACATCTGTAATGGGATACTTGGTTAGTACATCCAAACGTGGCACATAGGAGCCCAACCTCGATCCGGAGAATGGCGAGATGGTTACCACTCTAAAGGGTGAGATGAAAGACAAGGCGACTGAGATCCACCTTCACATTAGATAGACTATCGACAAAGGTGGGACCCTTCCATGAATCAACCATATCGACAATACTCCACAACAACCAATATCCCAACCTCCACCACACGACAACAGTAATGTCATTGGAGTTATCCACACCATATTTAGTGGTTACTCGGAAGATCAATTGCTGTTTGTGATTAAAGTCAATTTTAGGAGGATTCTTCCTTAAGAGTCAATCAACAAATGCTTCAAACCTTCCGTAGTCATCTCTTTTCGAAAGAAGATGCAGTTCTCATCATCAACCCACACAACGATGCTTTGGTCATGAAAACTATAGTCGTAAATAATGAGGTACATTGTGTATATGTTGACGATGGTAGCACAGTCATATCCTATATTGATGTGAACCCGGCTCAGACTTCCTGACCTTCAGCTCAAAGATGCGAACTTGGAGTCAAAGATGTGAAATCTGTGGCCAGAGGTGTGAACTTGGCCCCAACTTCCCACCCAATTCAATGGAGCGAAGGTCCAAGTTCAAAAGTGCATTTGATCTAAGTCAAAGATTAATTTTGGTCCTAAAGATGGTCCACATTCCAGCCAACAAATATTCATGTAGTCAAGTGTTGAAGACTTCAAATTCAATGGTCAATCATCCATTTTGAGGCATAGCAGGACGAAAAGTCATGGCTGAAAATTCAGTCAAAGGAGTATTTAATGAAGTCTTGGAAGCCAACTCAAGATGCATGAACCTACTCATTCTAACACTTGGTCAACGTACCATTCCAATGTGCCTTTTATTTAGCCAATAAATCATCTAGAATGGTGCGTAATTAATATGTTAAAAAGCAAAATTTTTATTCGTCTAGTCCAGAAGTTAGAAAGTCAAATTAATATTTATTTATTCTAGACTAGGATATTTAGGATTTAATTATTTATTTTTAAGACTTATTTTAGCCTATAAATAGGCATCTTTGTACTACTTTGAAAACAAGTTTAAACAATAGAAATTGTGAGTTTATCTCATTTGGTTCTTGAAGAACTTAGAACTTATCAAGTTCTCCTTGAAGACTTATGGCGTCTGTACAAACTTATCAACCAATTTCTGGTATAATTGGTTGTGGCGTTTTATACCAAGGTTCCTATCTATTTCATAGGTAATAGGTTGCGGTTTACAACCATCCCAGTCTAAGCTTCCCTTAGACATATCCAAGGCAACTTCTAAGTGTTTCCGATCCTTCCGATTGTGAATCCTATCATCTGGGTCGAAATCACCATCATTTGGTATCAGAGCCATCTCTAAGGGTTGCATATCCTTGTTTTCCTTTATATATATATATATATATATATATATATATATATATATATATATATATATATATTATCCTTTCTTAATTCTTGACTTTCTTGACATTCAATATTCACATTTTTGTTAGTGGATTTGTCATAGGTTGGCAAGGTTCCTAGCAGTGAGTTTGGAATTTTAAGGAATCACTTTCTCATCTCCACTTCTATTTTTATTACATCAAAAAGAAAAAGCCCGTAAAAAAAAAAAGAAGTGCTGGCCGAATATATACATAAAAAAAAAATAGAAGAAGTGGATACAAAATTTCATTTCCTGAAGTTGTGATCTAATATTTTCTTTTGTTATCCAGGTTGCCAAAAGATTCATCGATAAGTTCTTCTCAATCATCCTTGGCCTAAATTTCTATTGATCATCTAATTCATTGTTTCTTAACTTTGTTTGTTGTTCTTCAATTTGTTTCCTACTCTTATTCTTTGATATATTCATTGTTCATAGTTCTCTTATCATTGATTTGTCATATTTTCTTGGTATTCATCTTCACAACTTGAGAACATAAAAATTATTTGATAAGTTTTAGTTGTGAAAGTCACTCTCTCCCTTGGTAATTGTTCAATTCCGTAAGAACCTTAAGCGAGATAACGAGAGTGTGAGTGGAGTGATTATTATTTGTGAGGAATTTTAACCATTTGATTATAGGATTTCCGGAATGTCTCACCATTCCAATGAGGAAAATCATCCACAAAACTTACAAATCAAAGCCTTGATGGGAGAAATGAAAAGATTGCTACGACAAGAACTTGAACCCTTGCATGAAAGAATTGATCAATTGGAGGTGGAATCTCAAATGGCTCCTTCACACACCTCTAACATCCAAAGAAG
Source organism: Gynochthodes officinalis (assembly GCA_020080225.1). NCBI lineage: Eukaryota > Viridiplantae > Streptophyta > Magnoliopsida > Gentianales > Rubiaceae > Gynochthodes > Gynochthodes officinalis. The sequence goes on from CM034622.1 coordinate 7,889,611, forward strand.
GTGTAAAACACAAGGGGTGGAAGATGAGGAGCTTGATGAAGTAGATGATGAGTTTGATAAGGAATCTTTTGGGCACACTAGAAGACCAACTTCGAGGAGACAAAAAGAAGATAACAATCTTAATGCCATCAAGATGAAAATTCCTCCTTTTCATGGCAAATTTGACTCGAAGACTTACATTGAGTGGGAGAAAAAGATGGGGTTTGTGTTTGATTGTCACCAATACTCTAACTTCAAAAAGGTAAAACTTGTTGTCATTGAGTTTTCTGATTGTGCGCTAACATGGTGGGATCAATTGGTTCTAAGTAGGAGAAGAAATGGTGAAAGAGTTGTTGAAACTTGGGAAGAAATGAAAGCAATCATGCGAAAGAGATTTGTGCATAGTTACTATTACCGAGACCTCTACAATAAGTTTCAAGGGCTTTAGCAAGGAAGCCGAAGTATGGAAGATTATTTCAAAGAAATGAAGGTTGTGATGATAAGAGCCAATGTAGAAGAAGACCGAGAAGCCACCATGGCTAGATTCCTGAATGGATTGAACCGTGACATCCAAGATCAAGTTGAGATGTACCATTATGTAGAGTTGAAAGATATGGTGCACACGGCTATCAAAGTAGAGCAACAACTCAAAAGGGGAGGTAGTGTGCATCAAAGTACTTGGAAGACGAGTACTCCAAAGAAGGAGGAACGACCTACGACTTCCTTGAAGTCAGCCAAGACGACTCCAAAGGAGGCGACTTTGAAAGGTAACAATGATCATTCTACCTCTCGAACTCTTGACATTAGATGTTTTAAATGTCAAGATAGGGGTCACATCGCAAGCCAATGTCCGAACAAGCTTGCAATGATCATAAGGGATGATGGAGAGTACAAGACGGAAGTTGAAGATGAATCCGACTCCATGCCAGCTCTTGTCGAATCGGATGAGGAGAAGCCAATCCAAGGTGAGCTATTGGTTACGAGGCGAGTTCTTAGTGTGCAAGTCATAGAGGACGAAACGGCACAAAGAGAGAACATTTTCCACACCCAATGCTACATTAATGGAAAGGTTTGTAGTATCATAATTGATGGTGGGAGTTGTACTAATGTGGCTAGTAGCTCCATGGTTGAAAAGTTAGGTTTGCCAATCATCAAGCATCCGAAGCCATACAAGCTCCAATGGCTTAATGATTGTGGAGAAGTCTGAGTTTCCAAACAAGTGAACGTGCCATTTTGCATTGGGAAGTATGAGAACGAGGTCATTTGTGATGTGGTTCCCATGCAAGCAAGCCATTTGTTGTTGGGGAGGCCATGGCAATATGACAGACGAGTCCGACATGATGGTTTCACTAACAAATATTCTTTTGTTTATAATCAAAGGAATGTAACTCTTGTGCCTATAAGTCCTAATCAAATCAATGAAGATCAAGTGAGGTTACAAGAAGATGCAAAAAAAAAAAGTAAGCAAAAGAAAGATAAAGAGAAAAAGAAAAATGAGAAAGAGTTGAGCGACAAAACAAAGATTGAGCGGAAAAAGGAGAGAAAAGAAGCCTTCATTTTGAGTGAAAAAGAGGAAAAATTCTATGTGTTTGCAAAAAAAAAAAAAAGAGATCAAAAGTGCTTTAAATTCTCAACTTCCTTTTGTACTGATTTTGTTTAAAGAGGCTCATTTGAGTACTAACGACTTGGCCGGTGAATTGCCGAGCAGTATTGTATCTATTTTGCAGGACTTTGAAGATATATTTCCAAAAGAAGTTTTGAAGGGATTGCCACCACTTCGTGGTATTGAACACCAAATTGACTTCGTCCTAGGTGCTTCCATTCCAAATAAACCTGCTTATAGGACGAGTCCCGAAGAGACTAAAGAACTTCAAAAACAAGTTGAAAACTTGTTGAACAAAGGTTGGGTTTAGGAAAGCATGAGTCCATGTGCTGTACCCGTCCTATTGGTACCAAAGAAAGATGGATCGTGGAGGATGTGCATAGACTGTCGAGCCGTGAACAACATAACGGTAAAATATCGCCACCCAATTCCTCGATTAGACGATTTACTTGATGAATTATGTGGTTCAATTGTGTTTTCCAAAATTGATTTGAAAAGTGGTTACCATTAGATTAGGATGAAAACAGGTGATGAATGGAAAAATGCTTTTAAAACAAAACATGGATTGTATGAATGGTTACTAATGCCTTTTGGCTTAACTAACGCACCAAGCACTTTTATGCGCTTGATGAATCATGTTTTGAGAAAATTCATTGAAAAATTTGTGGTTGTTTATTTTGATTACATTTTAGTGTATTCAAGAAGTTTGAATGATCATTTTGAACATCTAACATGTGTGTTAAGTGTGCTCAGGGAGGAGAAGCTTTATGCCAATTTGAAAAAGTGTACCTTTTGTACTAATGAAGTAAAATTTTCTATATAAGCACGGCCACAGGTGTTCTGCCTTTTCCGATTTGGATATGCATCATTCACATCTCCACAGAACCATCCCGTATTTAGCGCACAAGCTTCAGATTTAATAAAGAAAAACCTTCTTTTCCACTCATTGTGGGCTAAAGGCCTCACAGCCTTACTCTTGGATCTCGGAAAAAAACACAAAATACCACATAGAATTTGCAAATTTTTCATGCAGTAAAAATATCTAAAAAGATCTACAGAACTATTTACCTTCCCTTCTCGATACAAAACCTCAAATCCTATACTGGTTCTCGTGGAATTAGGTGCCAGTTGGGCTAAAGTCATCCCATAATAACCAAAAATATTAGCCACAAGTTGGCAAATAGGACACCTAATACTTGCTTTCAGGTGTTCCTGATATACGGCAATATACCCCACTAGAGGGTTACATGCCTTACCTTCACTACCAGTAGCCCTGGCGCCATATTGAAGAATATGGTACATCTTTCTGAGCTCTCTCACATCAGTCTCTTCAAAAATTGATGACAGAGGTTAGTAGTGGGCACAAATTTAGTGGAATACCCCACTACCGGGGCTAAAACAAATTTCTCTAGTCCTTCTGAAGAAGAACTTACTACCTCAAATGAAATAATCCTACCCCCAGAAACACAACCCTTTTCTTCAGAACTTGACACAACCAAAACCCTTTTTCCACTCATCACTCTCCTCCTACTCAACTCACCCATACCAACATTAGAAGAGTTCCCTTGGCCAGCTAGCCAGATGCACTACACTCCTCGTCAGCCAGGAAGACAGTTTTTTCCTCCCAAAGGGAAGATCCAGAAGACATAGAGTAAGATAAAGTCGTACTTACTTTTCCTTAGAGTGTCTTCTGAAACGAACATAAAGATCTCACTTGGTAAACCTTGCGAATTCGCAAAGAACTCATCCAAACACCACAATTCCTCGCCGAAGAAAAAAATTTGTGAATTTTTTTGAATATCAAAAAGATATGAAAACGGCAGATGATAAGACCAGAGGCGAAAAGTCACGACTTTTTAGGTCAAACCCTAAGTCTTCCGTGTGAAACTATACCAAATCTCTTAAGGCCCCACTACATTAAAATTTGTACCTTTACAAGATAAAAATTAACTGCACACATGACCCACGATAAGCTTTAACTAACGAAGAATATGGCGAGGAAAATTGTTACACCTCATTCTCTCTCGATCCGTCCTAAATGCCTACTTTTGACAAAACCTTAGCCTAACATTATCACGCTAAGGTCTAGGGGGCTCATGATGTGTATGGATCTAGTTCCCAACGTTCCATCTCAGATTAAAGGGTAAGGCCAGTCAAAGGCTAGGTCTTTGGGCCCCAAGACAAGATTTTGAAGCCAAATACCAGATCTTCGCGACATGCAAAGTTCCAGACCTCTACGGCAATCTTAACGACATGATCTCCACTTAGGCCTTGAACTTTGAGTTTAAAGACCATCAATGATAAAATATTGAAATCACACCAAGTGCATAGGACCTTTGAGGCCTAAGTCACAAGGTGGGAACTCAACAAAATCGTGCTTATCTATAAGCACGTAGCTATAGGCTACCATTGTGGAATGGGCATCGTGACGTGCAATCAGTGGTTATAGCTATAATCCACGTATCAATCCATGATTTCAAATCCCACCAATGATAGAATAAGGGACATAAAAATCGGGAAAGACAACTAGGTATCTGAAACTCAGAAAATACTATACTTCGATAAAGAGTTCTAACTTAGGCATCGTAGAATTTACCCCAAAGAACTACTCCAAGATCTATTTTGCAAGAATCATCATCAACTAGGGAAACAAAGAATCTTGGATCCAAAACATCTAATTGGATCGTTGACAGGTTGTGGATTTTGCCTTCATCAAATATCATCAAAGAGGCATTCTACCCTACTTGGCTATCTAATTCGGTACTGGTAAAAAAAACCCAATAACAGTTGGCGGATGTGTATTGATTACACTGACCTCAACAAATATTGTCCGAAGGATTGTTACCCCTTGCCAGTGATCAACCAAAAAGTCGAAGCCATATTAGAGTACGAGGTCCTTATGTTCCTCGATGCTTACAAAGGTTATCATCAAATCCTAATGGCTGAAGAAGATGCCAAGAAAACTGCCTTCGTCATAGATATGGGAATTTTCTGCTATACAAAGATGCCTTTCGGGTTGAAGAATACAAGAGCAACCTACCAGCGCCTGGTAAACTAGGTATTTTTCTGATCAGATTGGTAAGAATTTGAAAGTGTATGTGGATGCATGGTAATAAAATCGAAGAAAAGTGATAATGCACCCAGAGATTTGGAAGACACCTTGCAAACCATGTTAAAGGTTAGAATGTGTTTGAACCCCAAAAAGTGTACTTTTGGGGTAAGATCTGGTAAATTGTTGGGATTCATGGTTTTTAAGAAAGGAATTGAAGCCAACTCACACAAGATAAGAGCCATTGTTGATATAGCACCTCTTTGAACCTTAAAAGAAGTACAGAAACTAACTGGTGATCTAGTAGCTTTGAGTAGACTCCTATTATGGTCTACGGATCGGCATCTCCCATTCTTCCAGACCCTAAAGGCAGCTAAGAACTTCAAATGGAGTGAAGATTGCCAGAAATCTTTTGATGAGTTAAAGAGACATCTAGCAAGATTGTCGGCACTCATAGTGCCTGTACTAGAGGAGGTCTTGTATCTGTACTTAATACTTAGCGTTCGCAAGTAACGCCTTTAGCGTAGTACTCATCTGCAATGTGAACAGCGTGCAAAGACTAGTCTACTACATCAGTTGCTCCCTTTAAGGGACCGAAACGAGGTATCTCCTAATAGAGAAGATAGTACTAGCCCTAATTCATGCTGCTCAAAGGTTGAGATCTTACTTCCAAGCTCACCCTATATGTGTTCTCACTTATCAACCCATTAAGCAAATACTCTTTAAGTCGGAGGCCTTCGAGAGGCTGTAAAATGGGCTATAGAGTTGGGGGAACACGACATCCAGTACCAACTTTGGACATCAATAAAGGCTCAAGCCCTTGCAAACTTTATAGCAAAGATGCCCACTGTGGAAACCCTAAAAGTTAGCCCTTCGACATCGCTCAAGCCAACAAAGAAAGAAGTAGAGGACTCAAAGGCCTAGATCTTATATGTCGTTGGTGCGTCGAATGAAGATGGCAGTGGAGTGGGACTTATGTTATGAACTCCAGAGGGTGCAGAGATCACCTATGCCTTGCACTTTGACTTCAAAGTGACTAACAACGATGTTGAATATGAAGCCTTAATCATAGAGATAAAGCTGGCTAAAATGATGAAAGTGAAAGAGGTGTGCGCGTATAGTGACTCTCCAATAGTCGTCAATCAGGTACAAGGATCCCATGAAGCTAAAGAACCCCAAATGAAGAAGTTTAATGATAACGTATGCCATCTTGATTATTCTTTTAATAGATTCAAGATTGTTCAAATCCTCAAGTCTAAAAATAAAAGGGCTGGTGCCCTAAGCAAGCTGACATCCTCCGTATTTTATCATCTGAACAAAAAAAATATTGGTGGAGATACTTCCTTGCAAAAGTATTGAGGAAAAGATCACAATGACCATCAATGAGGTGGGGGATAACTGGATGACTTCCATATGGAGGTATTTGCAAAATGGGGAACTTCTTGATGAAAAAAATGAGGCAAGGAAATTGAAGTTAAAGTTGCCCAACTATGTCATACAAAACGGCGTCTTTTACAAATGATCTTACCTCCAACCTTTACTCAGATGCATCGCGCCTCAGCAAGCAAACTATATACTCCAAGAAGTGCATCTTAGATCTTGTGGGAGCCACATAGGACCTCGCATGCTTGCTAAGAAAATCTTTCAATGGGGTTACTACTAGGGGTATTCAGTTTTTGGATCAACCCGAATATCCGACCAAACTGAAATTGAATTTTTCAATATGGATTCTAGTTTTTTAGGTTTCGGGTCGGTTTTTGGTTTAAATTGGATTTCAGATTTTGGTTCGGTTTTTGGGTTGCTAAATGTAATTTGGGTTCAACCCGAAACCCCAATTACTGTAGCAGAATTCGATTTTTGAGAAAACCAGAAAACCCGAAAATATATATGTCTTACGTATATATATATATATAACTCCATAATATAAATGGAAAAATAAATATATACTACATATATAATATATAGAAGATGTTAAATTATATTTGATATATTATATATATTTGTGTGTGAAATTTTAAAAATTAAAATAATTTGTAAAATTATCAATGTGTGATTTTGAATTTGCGCTTTATTATATACAACACATATTTATAAATTATATACAAATAATGTGCATCTATTATATATATAGTGTAGTAAATTGGAAAAGATTAAATGTAAATTTATTTAAAAAGTGTAAAGATTATGAAAAAAAATAGATAAATAAATGAAAAAAAATAACATATATAGTGTACAAATACAAGAGCTCAATTCTCTTCTTATTTGAGTGTATAACTTTGTAATTTGAAAATACTAAGTTAATAACCACAAAGGCACAAAGTGATTAGTGAGTAATAATTAGATATTGGTTATTATTAATTTAATAATTACAAAAATTTTACTTATTTAGTACTTTTTACTTGTAATTTCTTCTAATTATTAATAATTAAAAAGTCAAAATTTTGAGAAGTTGGAGCCGAGTTCACATCATTCCCCTCATCTTGAGAAGGATTTGTCCTCAAATCTTCAGCACCTGCATGGTAAGGACTTAAATCAGAAACATTGAAGATATTATGAACGTCGTACTCACTCGATAGATCAAGTCTATAGGCATTGTCATGGATGCGCTCTAAAACTTGAAAAGGTCCATCTCATATTAGTTGCAACTTCGATTTTCTTTGTGTTGGGAACCTTTCTTTCTTCAAATGCAACCAAACCCAATCTCCTGGTTCAAAAATGAGCTTATGATGCCTCTTGTTAGCTTGTTGTTCATATTTTCGCGTCTTTTCCTCGATGTTAAGTCTTGCCTTCTCATGGATTTGCTTCACAAATTTAGCCTTCTTTTTGCCTTCTAAATTCAATCTCTCACTCACAGGCAAAGGTGTTGATATGAATCCGACAAGCATTGAAAAGACTTCGAACCCGAAGCATGTTGACAAGGGCTAGAACAAAGAAAATGAAGGAAGCCTTGAATGGACTCATCCAAACGGCCCAAAAGGATGGGGAGAAGACCAAGATTGACAAGACCATGTTTATTAATGTACTAAGTGTAATTGGGTCTTGTTAATTAGACTTTGGAGCCAAATTCCAAATTGTAACCACAATGGATTTGGCTTGACTATTATTTTTCTTAGAACCCCTTAGGAACATTGGGCTTAGTCTTAATTATATGGTAATTTGAGTCATGTAGCCCAAAGAGTTATGTAGCCCATTTGGCCCTAAAGAAACCCTAGCTTGAGCAACCCTAATTAGGAACCCTAGCTTGTATCTTTATAGTGGCCGTCGGCCATTCTTGAGGGCAGATTTGATGAAATGAAAATTTGGTTCTTGACATTACAAGCTTGAGAGAATTGCTCTCTAGTTTCTGTAATTACTTGCAAATTACACAAATTCGGAATTTGTGTGTTTGTTGTTCTTGATTTCCTAGATTTGTTCCCTAGGAAATTCGAATTCCATCCATTCATTTGATTCCAAGGTTTCTTGATACGGGTTATCAAGGGGTTGAGGACCTATTCCACCTTCAAGGAACATACCATCTCCAAGGAAAGATTTCAGTTGGGTTGATCCAAGGGGAAGAACTTGTGTAGTGAGGTTTTGGAACAAGTTATCCAAGGGTTCACGCCAGCTTTTGGTATCGAGCGCCTTGGTTCCCAAGCTGTTCATATCTTTTCTTTTACCGAACAAAAAAAAAAATCATTATCATTGGTATGTTCTTTATCTCCTCAATCTTCTTGTTGTTTTGAATATCATCATCATTGGTATGTTCTTGTATTGATGAAGCAAATTCTGTTCTTGTATTGATGTGTTGGTTTCGGCTTGCTTCCATCTTAGACAAATCCGTACCTTTGCTTATCCAATTGTTGTTTTTGCCTTGCTGAAATTCTGTTCTTATTCATGTGTTGGTTTCGGCTTTTTTTGATAAATCCGTATATTTGCTCTCTTGATAAATCCGTATCTTTGCTCTCTTGATAAATCCATACCATTGCGGCCTTACTTCTGTTATTTCCATATATTATTGCTGTTTATGCCTTGCTGAAGTTGAAGAAAAAAAAAAAAAAAAGGATAGATAAAAAAAAAAAAAAAGAGAAGAAGAAATTGTTGGGCAAAAATCGAGTTCTTTGTTGGAACTTGAGTAGAAAACTTGAGGCGGACAGTAGGTGGTCTTAGCGTTATTTTTGACCCCAAAGTCTAACGGACGGCCTTTGGCCGTCTGCTTGTAGATCTCTCCGAGAGCTTCGATTTGAGTACTTACGGAGCAAAATCCGATATCGGAGTAGAAAGTTATGACCTTTTGAAGTTACCATGCCAAAAATCCTTTTTTTCTGATTTCGGAAAAACAGATTTGCATTTCCGATTGAACTTTGGATTGTTTTCCAGTTTGTGATTAGCCTTGTACTTATCCAAATACATCCCTTATACCATATTTTGAACCCAGAAACATCCTTCACCAATTCCAGAATTTGGAAGGGCTGAAACCGACCACTAATGCAAGCTACTTTGTCCAAATTTCCTTTCTTCAAGTGTCTTGAATTGTGATCCAAAAATTCTGAAATTATTGTGATCCAAAAATTCTGAAATTTTGTGTGTTTCACTAATTTTTCGTGTAGATTCTGATTTTGCAATCAGTTTGTCCGAATTCCTTACCAAAAAAAATTGAATTCTTGTGTTTTTGGTACTGTTTTCATTGTATTCCTTAGATTCATTCTTATCTCATTGCCCACTTACATTATCTTGTTGTAAATCCCTTTGTGTAATATTGAGTTGTGGTCCGAAAATTCTGAAATTTTGTGTGTCTCACTGATTTTTCGTGTAGATTCTGTTTTTGCATTCAGTTTGTCCAAATTCCTTACCAAAAAATTGAATTATTGTATTTTTGGTACTGTTTTCATTGACTTTGGTACTGTTTTCATTGGTTCCTTAGAATTCATTCTAATCGCATTGTCCAGCTGCATTAACTTGTTGTAAATTCCTTTGTGTAACATTGTTTGAGTAAGAATAGAAACGGAAAAGCAAATTGAGTGGTGTGAATCCGTCCCTTCACTTATACAAGCCCGAGAGTACTCAAACACTTGGTGAGTGAATTTGGGGAATTGGGAAGGGAAGTGAGGACTTATAAACTGTTTTATTTCCTTTGCTAACCTTTGCAGCTATAATGGAGAGGCAACCACCACCACCACCGGGTTCTAAAGAATCCTATGAGGAGATGTTTGCAAAATTTTACACTTTGGTTTCAGGTTTGCAACAGGAAGTCAAGGAGCTCAAAGCTGAGAGACCCGAATCCTCTCGATCTACAAAGACCACATATGGCCATGATAATGATGATGAAGCCTTCGAGGCATTTCAGGGAAGTCAATACCGTACTCCTAGAATTGATTCCAATTTAGGATGTATTAAAATGAAAATTCCTCAATTCTTTGGTAAGCAAGATCCTGAAGCTTTCTTTGAATGGTCTGATAAAATTGAAAGTATTTTTACAAAGGCACAATTATTCTGAGGAAAAGAAAGTCAAGCTAGCCGTGGTTGAATTTATGGATACGCCGTAGTGGTGGACTAAAATTCAGGCCGAAAGGAGGCGTGATGAAGAAGGGCCTGTTCGTACTTGGGATGAATTAAAGAAGCTCATGAAAAAGCGATTCGTTCCACACCAATACTACAGGGAGATGTTCAACAAATTACAAAAGATCACCCAAGGAAATAGGACTGTGGAGGATTATTACCAAGAGTTAGAGACTACGATGCTTCGAGTCAACATTCAAGAAGACAGTGAAGCTACTATGGCTCGATTCCTAGGAGGACTAAGGAAGGATATTGCCCACATTGTTGAGATGCAGGAGTATGAAGATCTCAATGAGATGAATCACAAGGCAATGAAAGCTGAGAGGCAGCTTAATGAGAGGGGTGTTCGAACCTTTTCAACCCCACAGACTTCAAATTCAAACACTTTGAAGTCTACATGGCCTAAGAAGGATTTAAGCACCGACTTCAAGGCCGCAACTTCTAGTACCTCAAACACTACTCCAACCGTGGTTCCAAACACTCAGAAATCAAGTGACGTGAGAAAACCAGCCAGGGAGGTTACATGCTTCAAATGCCAAGGAAAGGGACATTATGCACGAGAGTGTCCTAATGCTCGAATTATGGTTGTCAGAGGTGATGGCACGATCGAAAGTGAGAGTGAGAGTGAACATGAAAGTGACTATGAAGATATGCCACCACTTGTAGAAAATGAGGAATCTGATGGAGATGTTTTTGGCCCTGATGAAGGACCATCTTTGGTGACTATGCGATCTTTAAATGTTCAGATTAAAGAGGAGAACAATGTTCAACGCCAGAATATCTTCCACACTAAATGCACCATCAATGAGAAGGTATGTATACTTGTTATTGACAGTGGTAGTTGTACTAACATTGCTTCGACTTTGCTTGTAGATAAACTGAAATTGCCCACACTTCGGCATCCACATCCATACACGTTGCAATGGTTCAATGAGAGTGGAGAAGTGAAAGTCACAAAACAAGTCTTGCTAAATTTTTCAGTCAACAAATACAAAGATGAAGTTTTGTGTGATGTGGCTCTCATGCAAGCTGGTCACCTATTGCTTGGTAGACCTTGGCAATTTGACAGGGATGCTTCCCATAGTGGACGAAGTAATAGGTACACTTTCTTTGTTAATGGTAGAAAAACTACTTTACTGCCTTTGTCGCCTACTCAAGTTTCTGAATCTCAATTACATTTAAAGGGCGAATTTCAGCAAATGATGAAATTGAATTCTGCACTACCCGTGAGAAAAGAAGGAAAATTTGAAAATTCTAAGCCTAAGCAATATGAGTTAAATGAAGTAGAACACATTGAGAGAAAGAGAGTGACTCAAGTAAATAAGAAACAACCAAATTTTTATGCAAATGTCCGACATGTTGATAATTGTCTGCATACTAATCGTGTTTTGTTTCTTCCTAAGTGTTGTGAATCTAATGTTCTACTTAGTGCTGACTTGCCATCCAACCTACCGGTTGAGATTTCTAACATATTGCAGGGATTCCGAGATGTATTTCCTGACGAGCTACTAGCCGGATTGCAGCCCAAAAGAGGAATTGAACATCCAATTGATTTCATACCGGGCACAAACATACCAAACAAGCGCAAGGCTGACTTTGTCCAGAAGTTACATGAGCAGGTTCGGCTGAATATTGAGAAGATGAATGAATCCTATGCTCGAAATGCAAACAAGGGTCAAAAGAAAGTCACTTTTGAACCAGGAGATTGGGTGTGGGTTCATATGCGCAAGGAAAGGTTTCCAGTACAGAGATCGACAAAATTGCATCCACGTGGAGATGGACCTTTCCAAGTTGTCGCAAAAATCAATGACAATGCTTACAAGATCGACCTTCCAGGTACGTACAATGTAAGTACTACATTCAATGTTGTTGATTTGTCTCCTTTTGACGTTGCAGAATATGATGATCTGGATTCGAGGACGAATCCTCTCGAAGAAGGGGGACGATATGAACTGGACAAGCATTGAAAAGACTTCAACCCAAGCATGTTGACAAGGGCTAGAACAAAGAAAATGAAGGAAGCCTTGAATGGACTCATCCAAACGGCCCAAAAGGATGGGGAGAAGACCAAGATTGACAAGACCATGTTTATTAATGTACTAAGTGTAATTGGGTCTTGTTAATTAGACTTTGGAGCCAAATTCCAAATTGTAACCACAATGGATTTGGCTTGACTATTATTTTTCTTAGAACCCCTTAGGAACATTGGGCTTAGTCTTAATTATATGGTAATTTGAGTCATGTAGCCCAAAGAGTTATGTAGCCCATTTGGCCCTAAAGAAACCCTAGCTTGAGCAACCCTAATTAGGAACCCTAGCTTGTATCTTTATAGTGGCCGTCGGCCATTCTTGAGGGCAGATTTGATGAAATGAAAATTTGGTTCTTGACATTACAAGCTTGAGAGAATTGCTCTCTAGTTTCTGTAATTACTTGCAAATTACACAAATTCGGAATTTGTGTGTTTGTTGTTCTTGATTTCCTAGATTTGTTCCCTAGGAAATTCGAATTCCATCCATTCATTTGATTCCAAGGTTTCTTGATACGGGTTATCAAGGGGTTGAGGACCTATTCCACCTTCAAGGAACATACCATCTCCAAGGAAAGATTTCAGTTGGGTTGATCCAAGGGGAAGAACTTGTGTAGTGAGTTTTTGGAACAAGTTATCCAAGGGTTCACGCCAGGTGTAGATTCATTGGACATAATGGATTAAAACCATAAACAATCTCAAAAGGAGAAAATTTAGTGGCAGAATGCACATTCCTATTGTATGCAAATTCAACATGTGTTAAACAAACATCCCAAGTCTTAATGTTCTTACCAATGACCGACCTCAACAAAGTAGATGAAGTACGATTAACAACTTCAGTTTGGCCATCGGTCTGAGGATGACAAGCAGTAGAAAACAAAAGTTTTGTCCCCAATTTTCCCCACAAAATTTTCCAAAAATAACTCAAAATTTTGATGTCTCAATCAAACACAATGGTTATTGGCATGCCATGCAAACGAACAATTTCTTTAAAGAATAAATCAGCAATGTGTAATGCATCATTTGTTTTGTTGCACGCAATGAAATGAGCCAGTTTTGAAAACCTGTCAACAACCACAAAAATTGAATCTTTTCCATGTTTAGTTTTTAGCAAGCCCAAAACAAAATCCATTGAAAGATCAAACCATGGCTCTTTTGGAATTGGCAGAGTTGTGTATAAGCCATGAGGTTGGACCTTTGATTTGGTCTTTTTGCAAATGATGCAATTTTCACAAATTTTTACAACATTACTTTTCCTTTTTGGCTAAAAGAAATGCTCTTGCAAAATTGCCAAAGTCTTAGCTATACCAAAGTGTCCCATAAGGCCTCCACCATGTGCCTCTCTAACTAACAAATTATACAGAGAAGAGTTAGGAATGCAAAGCTTGGATTCTTTAAACAAAAATCCATCATGCTTAAAGAACTTCTCAAAAGAACCTTTTTCACAAGCTTAGAACACTTGACAAAAATCAAAATCATCACGATACTACTCTTTAATTGTTCAAAGCCAAGTATCTTAGATTCAAGAGAAGAAAGAAAGGCATACCTCCTAGAGAGTGCATCGGCTACAACATTCTCTATACCTTTCTTATATCGAATGACATATGGAAAGGTCTCAATGAACTCCACCCATCTTGCAAGCCTTTTGTTGAGCTTATGTTGGCCTTTCAAAACTTCAGTGATTCATGATCAGTGTGGATCACAAACTCTTTAGCCCATAAGCAGTGCTGCCACGTCTTCAAAGCTTGGACTAAGGCATACAATTCTTTGTCATAGGTAGGATAGTTAAGAGTTGCCCCACTTAGCTTTTCGCTAAAGTATGCCACGGGTCTTCCTTCTTGCATCAAGATAGCGCCTATTCCAATACCTGAAGCATCACATTCAACTTCAAATGTTTTGTCAAAATTAGGTAAAAAAAAGCAAATGAGCATTAGTTAAATGAAATGTAAGCTTTTGAAAAGCGTGCTCTTGTTCTTCATCCCATTTGATCCCCACATTCTTCTTGATGACCTTGGTCAAAGGTGCAACCAAAGTGCTAAAGTTCTTGACAAATCTCCTATAAAAACTTGCAAGACCATGAAAACTTTGCCCTTCACTAACACTTTTGGGAGTTGGTCATTGTTGAATTACTTTCACCTTTTCCATTTCAACTAAAATATCATTGGCACATACTATGTAACCAAGAAAATTAACCTCATTAGTGCAAAAGGTACACTTCTTCAAATTGGAATAAAGTTTCTCCTTCCTGAGCACACTTAAAACACACGTTAGATGTTCAAGATGGTCATCCAAACTTCTTGAATGTACTAAAATATCATCAAAATAAACAACGACAACCTTTCTTATAAACTCACGCAAAACATGATTCATTAAACGCATGAAAGTGTTAAGAACGTTAGTTAGGCCAAAAGGCATCACTCACCATTCATACAAACCATTTTTTGTTTTAAAAGTGGTTTTCCATTCATCACTTTTGTTCATTCTAATTTTATGGTATCCAATTTTCAAATCAATTTTAGAAAAAATAATTGCTACATATAACTCATCAAGCAAATCATTTTACAGTTATGTTGTTCACAGCATAACAATTTATGCACATCCTCCACGACCCATCTTTATTCGGCACCAATAGAACTAGCCCAACACATGGACTCATGCTTTCTTGAACCCATCCTTTATCCAACAAGTCTTCAACTTGTCTTTGAAGCTTTTTGGTTTCTTCGGGACTCATTCTATTGGCAGGCTTGTTTGGAATTGATGCTCCTGGAACAAAGTCGATTTGATGCTCAATACCACGAAGTGGTGGTAATCCTTTTGGAATTTTCTCAGGAAACACATCTTCAAATTCTTGCAAAATAGAAATAATGCTGCTCAATAATTCACCGGCTAATTCATTAGTGGTCAAATGAGCTTCTTTATACAAAATAAGCACAAAAAGTGATTGAGAATTTAGAGCATTCCTGATCTCACTTCTTTTCTTTTTTTTTTTTTACAAATAGACAAAAAATTTCTTCTTTTTCACTCAAGATAAGTGCTTCTTTTCTCTCCTTTTTGCTCTTTTTCTTTTCACTTTTTTTTTCACTCAACTCTTCATTTTCTTTTTTCTCTCTCTTTCTCTTGCTCATATATTTTTTTTGCATCTTCTTGTAACCTCACTTGATCTACATAAATTTGACTAGGAGTCATAGGTACAAGAGTTACATTTATGTGATTATGAACAAAAGAGTATTTGTTAGTAAAACTATTGTGACTAGCACGTCTATCATATTGCCAAAGCCTTCCCAACAACAAATGGGTTGCTTGCATAGGAACCACATCACAAATCACCTCATCTTCATATTTTCCAATGCGAAATGGCACATTTACTTGCTCGGAAACGCAAACTTCTCCACAATCACTAACCCATTGGAGTTTATATGGCTTTGGGTGCTTTGTTGTAGGCAATCCTAACTTTTCAACCATAGAGACACTAGCCACATTAGTACAGCTTCCACCATCAATTATAACACTACATACTTTCCCATTAATGTAGCATCTTGTGTAAACAATGTTCTCTCTGTGTGCATCTTCATTCTCCTTGACTTGCATATTAAGGATTTCTCTAGTGACCAACAATACACCATGAACTGGTAACTTATCTTCTTCCGATTCTACAAGAGGTGGCATGGAATCCGATTCTTGCTCGTCTACCATTTCATATTCTCCATTATCCGTTATCACCATTGCAAGTTTATTTGGACATTGGCTTGCAATATGACCCCTGCCTTGACACCTAAAACATTTAATGTCACGAGTTCGAGATGTAGAGGAGTCACTGTTACTTTTCGATGCCCATTCCTTTGGGTTTGTTTTTGTTGGTTTTGAGGAAGTTGAAGGCTTTTCCTCATTTTTTGAAGTACTTGTCTTCCAATTACTTTGATGTGTACTTCCCCTCTTGAGTTGTTGCTCCACTTTGACAGCCGTGCGTACCATATCTTACAATTTCACATAATGGTACATTTCAACTCTATCTTGGATGTCACGGTTCAAACTATACAAAACTCTAGCCATGGTTGCTTCCCGATCATCCTCCACATTGGCTCTTATCATAGAAACCTCCATTTTTTTTAAAATAATCTTCCACACTTCTACTTCCTTGCCTTAGCCCTTGAAGCTTGTTGTAGAGATCTCGATAGTAATGGCTAGGCACAAATCTCTTTCTCATGACTGCTTTCATTTCTTCCCAAGTCTCCACGGGTCTTTCACCATTTCTTCTTCTACTTATCACAAGTTGATCCCACCAAATTAAAGCATAATCAAAAAACTTAGTGATAGAGAGTTTTACCTTTTTGAGATCGGAGTAGTGCTGATAATCAAACACAAATTCCATCTTTTTCTCCCATTCAATATAGGACTCTGGATCGGATCTTCCTTGAAAATGAGGGATTTTCATCTTAATAGCGCTAAGGTTGTTGTCTTCTTTTTGCCTCCTCCAAGCTAGTCTTCTAGTGCGCCCAAAAGACTCCCTATCAAACTCATCATCAACTTCATCTAACTCTTCATCTTCCACCCCTTGTGTTTTATGCCTTCTTTGGATGTTGTTAGTGGTGTATGAACGAGCCATTGGAGATTCTGCGTGCAATTGATCAATTCTTTCATGCAAGGGTTGAATCTTGTCGTAACAATCTCTTCATTTCTCCCATCAATGCTTTGATTTGTAATTTTTGTTAATGATCCTCTTCATTGGAATGGTGAGACATTTTGGAAATTCTGCAAGAAAATCCTCACAAATAATAATCACTCCGCTCACACTCAAATTTTCTCACAAATGAGGTTTACACTCGTTACCATTCTTAAGGTTCTTGTTGAACTTGAACAATTATCAAGTGAGAGTGTGACTTTCACAACTAAAACTTATCAAACAATTTTTGTGTTCTTTTAATTTGTGAAATTGAATATACCAAGGAATAAGAGGATATGACAACTTGAAAGATAGATGAAAGAACAATGGAATTTTATCCAATGTTCATTGCAAAGAACTTTGTTGATGAAAATTTTGGCCACTTGGATCACAAGAGAAAAGAATATTAGATCTTAAAGGAATCACAATTTCAAGAAATGAAACTTCTTTTGGTGTCCACTTCTTCTTCTTCTTCTTTTAAATATTCGACTAGCACTTTTTTTTCTTTCTTTCTTTTTTTGTTCGGCCTTTTTTTTTTTAGAAGAATAAAGTAAAAAAAAGGAAGTGGAGATGAGAAAGTGACTCCTTAAATCCCAAACTCACTGTTATGAACCTTGTTCAACCTGTGACAAAACCCGCTAACAAAAATGTGAATCTTGAATTATAAAATCAAAACCCACTGCTAGGAACCTTGTCCAACCTGTGACAAAACCTGCTAACAAAAATGTGAATCTTGATTTTCAAGAAAGTCAAGAATAAGAAAGGATAAAAATCAAAAAGGAAAAAAAAGGATAAGCAACCCTTAGAAATGGCTTTGATACCAAATGATGTGATTCCAATAAGAAGAACTAGGAACACTTAGAAAAGTTATCCAAGATATGTCTAAGGGATTCTAGTTTGGGATGGTGTAAACCACGACCCACTATCTATAAAGAGATAGGAACCATGGTATAAAAATGCCACAATCAACTACACCAAAATTGGTTGATAAGTTTAGTTGAAACACCACAAGTTGATAAGTTCGTTGAACACCACAAGTTTCCAAAGAAAATTTGGTAAGTTCTAAGTTCTCAAAGAACACAAAGATGAGATAAAACTAACAATTTCAATTACTCAAAGCTTGTTTCAAAATAGTACAAAGATGCACTTTAAAAAAATCCTAAATATCCTAGTCTAGAAGAAATAAATATTAATTTTGACTTTCTAACTTCCAGTCTAGACTTTGACAAGACTAATAAAATTCTGCACTTTATTATATTAATTACGCACCATTCTAGATGATTTATTGGCTAAATAAAAGGCACATTGGAATGGTACGCTAACCAAGTGTTGTAATGAGTAGATTCATGCATTTTGAGCTAGCTTCCAAGACTTCATTAAATTCTTCTTTTGACTGAATTTTCAGCCATGACTTTTTGTCCTCCAATGCTCAAAATGGATGATTGATAATTGAATTTGAAGTCTTCAACACTTGAATATTTGAATAAATGGTATGCTAGAATTTGGACCAATTTTAGGACCAAAATTGATCTTCTTTTTTTTTTGTTGACTAAAGATGATATCTGTATCAACTTCATAGAAGTTAATGAGTACATGGAAGGTCCTCAAAGAGAACTATTCTTAGCACAAAATCGGCTAAGACTGAGAGACAACACGTCACTAACTAAGCCTAGATGTCCCACAAAAGAACACTACATTCCCTGATTGGGGAATGCAGTATTACTACCTCTAACCAGAAGAAATTTTGGCAGCATCTCCTCTGGAAACTAATGATATCCTGGTTCTGAGACAGCAGAAACCAGCCCAAACACATATATACCCACAAGCTAACATATGAACAACAGCTATGAACACAACTATCAACAAGACGCAATACAAAGATCAACTGACAACTGAGGTACGAACATCACCCCTAACTGAATTGGATTGCTGAAACTCTAGGCATTCCCTCTGGGCCATCCCCATCACAAGCTGCTCCTCCGTCCACTCCTGCAGGAACACCCACAAGTTTCTCCTTTTCCATATATTCCAAAGGATGTACACCGTCAATTGAGCTCTCTCCGCCCATAAAGGTGCTCGTTGATGAACACAAACGTCCTGCCACCACGCCGAGAATGGACCACAAAGTAAGGGTGTACGAGGCCATCCCAGGGATGCAAGACTCCAGATTTGTTGAACACATCTGCAAAACAATAAAGCATGTGGCACAGTTTCAACTTCCTCATGACACAAAAGACAGAAGGCATCCTTCAGAATTCAACGATGTTGTAACAGTGCATTAATTGGCAAGATATCAGAACAACAACGCCACATGAAAATCTTTAATTTCGGATTCATAGCCAACTTCCAGGTGGCCCTCCACATGATATGTCTGCTGGCTCGAGAAGAACTACTTTTCGCTCCCTGACCAAGAAGGTGTTTGGTATGTTGCAACTGCATGTAAGCCGATTTGACAGTGTACTCTTCATCCCTACTTAATTGCCAAGTCAGTTTATCCTGGTTGCTTTCAGGATCTAGAGGTAACTGCAATATTATTTTCGCATCTTGCTGCAAGAAAACGGAGGAAACCAAACTGGAGTTCCATTCTCGCCTATCCTCCGTGAGAAGCTCACTAACCCAAGTAACAAGAGGTTGTGCTTGGTGACACCCATGCACTTGAAAATCTTGCCACCCCGAAATCCACGGGGATTCTCACACTCTAATTGAATGACCGTCCCCCACTCTATATCTTGCCCCCACCTGAAGCACATGCTTCGCTGCCATCCAACCTTTCCATAAGCAAGAAGAAGTAGGTTTACAATGTGTTTGCCAAAACTCCTCATGAGGAAAGTACTTCGCCTTCATTACTCTACTCATCAACAATTCCGGTTTAGAAAGCACGCGCCAAAGTTGTTTCGCCAACAAAGCATCATTGAACTGCTGTATATCTTGGAACCCCATCCTCCCTTCACTTTTCGACTTACACATTTCTGACCAGGATTTCCAATGAATTTTTTCCCGTCCATCAGCATGCCTTCCCCACCAAAAATTAGTCGACAGCCTACAAATTTCCTTACACAAGCCCACCGGGAGTTTAAAACAACCCATGACATAATTAGGCAAAGCGGTTACCACAGCTTTAATCAGGACTTCCTTGCCTACCTGGCTAAGAAAGCAATTCTTCCAACTTTGCAACCGTTGCTAGACTCTATCAATCACAAAATTGAAAAATTCTTTTTTCGATCTTCCAATCCGCATTGGCAAGCCCAAATATCGAGCATTATGTTGCTCCCTCACTCCCCGCATCACCTGACATATCTGACCCCTACACTCCCTGGAGACATTAGAGCTAAAGAAGATCGAAGACTTAGCCAAGTTAATAAGCTGACCAGAACTGCAGCTATAGATGGCAAAGATAGCTTGTAATAGCCGAGCTTGCCCCTGCGCAGCCTCACAAAATACTAAGGAATCATCCGCAAAAAATAAATGCGTAATGACTGGACCATTGCGACTAGCCTGCATACCATTAAACACACCCCTCCTCCTAGCTTGTTTCAGTAAGTGAGATAGAACCTCTGACATAAGAAGAAATAAAAAAGGAGAGAGAGGATCCCTTTGCCTAAGGCCACGTGAAGGCTGGACAAAACTACATTGCTCCCCATTGATATTAACTGCCATAGAAGTTGTGCTAATACATTGCCTAATCCAACCAATAAAACCCCTATGAAACCCCATTTTCCTCATCACTTTCTCCAAAAAACTCCACTCCACCCGGTCATAAGCCTTAGCCATATCAATTGTTAATGCCATGAACCCTATCTTCCCATTCCTCCTGGAAGTCATTGAATGAAGGCACTCGTGTGCAATGATCACATTATCAAGTATTTGTCTACCCGGAAGAAACGCTGATTGCTCTAAACTAATACACCGAGGTAGACATAATTTGAGACGGTCAGCCAAAAGTTTAGATATAATTTTATAGACCACATTACATAAGCTAATTGGTCTATATTGAGATATAGAAATTGGAAATTCCACCTTAGGAATCAAAGTAAGCAATGTATGATTAAGCTTACGAAACATACGCTTATATAAAAAGAAATCCCGTACCGCATTGCAAATATCCAGCCCAACCACTTGCCAATAAGTTTGGAAGAAGAGCGGTATCATACCATCCGGGCTAGGTGCTGAATTAGGATTCATTTGAAAAAGAGCTTGGCGAATTTCCTCATCAAGCACAGACCTCATCAACCAAGCATTCATCTGCGTGGAGATAGACCGTGGCAAACCCTCAAGTAAAGTAGGACAATGTGACGGTTGACTAGAAGCATAGAGCTGCTCATAAAACCCCAAAATCTCCTTTTCCACCTCTTCCTTCGTCCGACATTCCTCGCCTATGGCTGAGGTTAAATTCTCAATACAATTCACCTTCCTTCTTTGTGTAGCCGAAACATAAAAATATTTAGAATTCCGATCCTCCTCCTGTAACCATTGATTCCGCGATTTTTGACGCCAATATGCTTCTTCCTCCCTATAAGCTTGATACAACTGACTCCTGAGAACATACCATTGCTGCCAATCCCTAGACCCACCCTGGAACTCATGGCCGCCATTTTTTGTATAAGATCCTGAATCTGTCGAGCAGAATGTATGCCCTCTCTCCTGCTCCACTGCTGCAATGCCACCCAACATTGGCCAATTTTACCACACACAATGGATTGCTTATTTCCTCGCTGCACCTTCTGGCATGATTGCGACACCCTATCCACCATGCCCTTCTTTTTTACCCACCTTTGGTGAAAAATAAAGCGTCACCTACGAGCCTGTTGTTGAGGCTCAGTATTCAAGAGAAGAAAGGAATGGTCGGACACTTGCTTCTCACAATGAAACACTTTAGTAAGAGGAAAATGCAGCCTCCACCAAGGTGAGCAAAAGAACCGATCCAACCTCTCCTCAACAAAGCCCTCCCCCACACGATGATTAGACCATGTAAATGGCTTTCCCACAAATCCAAGATCAACCATTTCCATATCCCTAATGAAGGTATTAAATGTCATACAACTAGAAACCGACCTTGGCCTCCCCCCTCGTTTCTCCATCATTAAAATCCCCACCCAAAAGCCACCGTTGACCCCATTTAAATCGTTCATTCACCAGGAACTGCCATTGTTGTACTCTTACCGAACTCTCCATACTAGCGTACACAAAAATAGCCCACCACACTTCTGACTTTCCCTTAACTTGATATTGAACTTGAACACAAAAATTATTAAAGACCAAACTTAACACAGAAATAAAATCAGCCCAACACACCAACATACCTCCTCCAATACCCTCAGGTTCCACATATTGCCAACGATCCGCGAACCCCAATCTCCGACACACTTTAGTGACAAATGCTTTCTTCTTCTTAGTCTCCAATAAGAAAACCAAATCTGGATACTGAGCCGCGAGAGACTCTCGCAATTGGGAAATTGTAGAGATTGCACCCAACCCTCTACAATTCCACACACCTATCTTCATGAGGTTCCTGGAGACCATAACAAGCTGGTCTCCATGCCAATGCATTTCTGCCTTTGCAACTCCTGGCCATTCGACGAACTAGCACCATCATTGGCCAGATTCCACTCATGTTTGTCACCCACACACGGCATCATCCGGCCATCCAATGAGGACATAGAGAACAACGGTCTGCTTTGGCTAGTTCTTCTCCGACCACTTTGGTGCGTTCTGCACTTGTTGCGGATGATCATGAGGAGGATCCAAGTGGGAGGAGTACGTTGGATCACAATAAGCAACAGCCTGCTTTGGCACCAGCTTTGAATTGAAGATTTACGCCCTTCTAGCATCGGAATAGCATTTTCTTCTGATGGATTGAAGCAGTGGAGAAGGCTTCTAGATGGTCTTGTGATAAAGCGAAGAGAGAAGAGAGCTAAGAGAGCTCTTCTACTTCACTTTCCAGAGAGTTCAAACCCAGCACGAAGCCACGCCCTGAACTAACTCCCAACCAAATGCTTAGCTCGCATGTCCTCACTACGCTTGGCACACAAGTTCTTCACATGCCCCACACAGCCACAATAAGCACAAAACTCAGCAAGAAACTCATACTGAAACATAATCCATCGAACCCTCTCCTGAAAACCAACCTTTGTTCCACAAATCAAAGGCTGTGCCAGATCAATGGAGACCAATAATTTCAAGTGCCTACCATGTTCACTGCCACCCTCTGGGATGAAAACATCATGCAGTTGTGGAAAGAGACCTCCAATTTTGACCCTCGTTTCCTTTGAAATCCAGTGAGAGGGCAAGTTCCACACTTGAACCCAAATTGCAACCGTCTGAAAATTGCAACCGTCACCGTCGGCGCCCACTCCCTCAACACTAAATACTGCCGATCATACGTCCAACCTCGTTCCGCCAAAACTTTTAGTTTATCTTTCACCGATCGGAACACAAACTAGAAGAAGTTTATTCCCAGTTCACGCACCAGGAAAGAACTGTGAACTAGCCAAATAGCCCTCATCGTACTCTTGAGGCCTAGAAAATTGGGTCGCTTATGGCCAAATACACGACCAAGAAGGCTACGCTGCCCTTCATCTTGACCTTCCCAAATATCCCCTTCTTGCAGCTGAATACCACCCCCTCCACTTCAGATAGATGCAGCTGCTGCACCAGGCCCTCAACCTCCGATTCCCACGTTACAGCACTAGTCGACTCCATCCACCTGCCACCGAGAAGTACACCCTACCCACACAGACCCTGTGACACAGAAAAGAAACTTCACCGTGAAGAAAACAGAACTCGCTCTTCAGTACACCTAGTCGCACCAAAGTCACACCATGTCTCACGCAGAGATACTTGAGAACCCACGTGAACTCCTTTTAGTAACTAAATTGATCTTTGACTTGGATGAAATGCACTCTTGAACGTGGACTGTCCCTTCATTGAATTGGATGGGAAGTTGGGGCCGAGTTCGCATCTCTAGCCACAGAGTTCACATCTTTGGTTCCGAGTTCACATCTTTGAGCCACCAAGTTCACGTCTTTGGTTTCGAGTTCACATCCTTGAGCTGAGTTCGCAACTTTGACTCTAATTTTGCAACTTTGAGCCAAATTTCGGGAAGTTGGAACCAAGTTCACATCATTTGGCCTCGGTAAAAGAAGTACAATACAAGCAAGCCATGGCGAAGTATTACAATGAAAGAGTAAAAATCAATGATTTTGTCCCAAGGGACTTGGTTTTTCACAAAAACGAGATGAGCTGAGCCCAAAAGCTTGGCAAGCTAGAAGCTAATTGGGAAGGCCCTTACAGGGTTATTGACATGTCAAAGACTAGAAGTTATCGCCTAGACACTATGGATGGGAACTTATTACCTTGAGTGTGACATGTTAGCAATATAAAACGTTTTTATGTTTAATATTTTGTTTGATGAATAAAATGTCACTTATATATTTATTCTTTTTGAATCTAGTAGGGAGATAATGACCACCCTAAACTCGATTTAGGGTTGGTGAAACCGCTTTGCCAAATCCTAAATTAAGAAAATTACATGTAACCTCAGTTCAGTTGAGTTTAGCTACAAACTCTATAACATCCCAAGTGAGTGAGGCGAACATGAACATCTATCTGGGTGTCAAAATAGAACATCCTACAGGGTGAGAAAAAGTTAATATTTTTTCAAATTCCAAACATCCTAATGGGTGGGGATCTCAGATCTCTCAAAGATCCCGAACATCCTAAAGCGTGGGAAATTCGAATCACTCAAAGATCCCGAACATCGTTAAGGGTGAGGATCTCGGATCACTCAAAGGTCCCAAACATCCTAAGGGGTGGGGATCTTGGACCACTCAAAGGTCCCAAAGAATAAAATGTAATTACTTTATTAAATAAGTAAAGTACAAACAGAAAAAGCTTATAATTTCTCCTTTCCCTTTCTTTTTCTCTCCTCATACTTAACCCTATCTTGAAGTACTTGTTAAATGCTGCTTCTTTTTTATCGTACACAGTAATGCCTTCCTGACCTTGTTGGGCCAAGAGCTCCAACTCTTCCATTATCACGTCCACGAGATCTTTGTTTGTAGGTGCCATTTTCAGACCCGCCTATTTTAGACGAGTCTCTATCTCTGCAATTTTTGACCTCCAGATCTTGTATTCAAATTGCAACTCAAAGATCTGCTACTTGTATGACCCAAATGCACCTTAGAGACCCTGGATCTCTTGGCACTTCTTATCGAGCTCATCCGACACGGTTTGGACTAATTCGTCCCTACCTCTAAGCTTAAGGTAATACTTTCAACCTCAGTAAAGAGTTTAATGGGTCAAATCACTCGTTGCCCGCTGCTGTTGTACCCTGTCTTCATTAATATTGAGATTCAAATACTCAAGATAGGCAATTTGACCCTTGAGATCTTTGTTCTCATTTTCTAGCCTAAACATGGTGTCTTGAAGCTTGGCATACATCGCTTCAAGTGTCTTAACTTTCCCATGCAAGTTATTAATAATAGTCTTTGATGATAATAAATGATCTTGATGTAATAAAAATTAGTACTTTCTCCACCAAAGACATGAAAATCAATTATCCTTACAAACAGAACCAAATAAAAAAAAAGTAAAACAAAAACAAAGAAAGCCTAGGAGCTAGCCTCATTATAACTTCCTCCACCCCGACATGAAGTCTTAGCCTTGGTTTGACCCTTTGGGGCTTCACCCTATGAAGCCCGAAGGTCAGGATCCTCATCCACCACACAAGCATTAAGCTCGTCCAAAGTCATGGGTGAGCTACAGGATGCCAAATGTTTCAACAGTGTAAAGGAGCCATGAAACCTCTTCACAGTATCTGTATACACCTAGTTAGCCCTCGCCATGGCCTTAGAATCATAGCTAGGCAATTCTTCCAACTTCAAAGTTGGAAACTTTTCTTGAATTTCAACGGCCGCTTCATGCTTCCCTATCTCTTTAGTAGCCTTGGACAAGGTCACCACAAATTTGCCAAAGTCCTGAGTGTGAAAAACCTTTTTCACTAGCAATTTTGTGAACTCTCCTTGGTTACTTCTTGTGTGCCTTTGCATCTCAGCCTCTTTCTCCTTTAGCTGTTGATGGAGAGAGGACACCTCCCCCTCCAACTTCCTCCTTGACTCGAGAGTCACAGACATCTCTCTCTCTCATTTTTTCTTCGCCTCAAAGAGGCCTTCTCAACCTACCTAAGCTGCACGACCTCAGCTTGAAGTTTGGAGACCTCAATGGCCTGATCATTCGCCCTAAGGACGAATTTTGCCCATAAAACCAATGCCTATAATTCAAACAAGCTACCCATTACAACACTTTTTAACATACATTCTCAAAACAATACAACTTAGTCAAAAAAATTTTACCCATGGGATAGAATAAAGAAAATTATTGTTAAGGTCAGCCATCGACATCTCGGCTAACCTCCTTTGATAGTTCTCCAAGCCCTCGATTTTCATTACCGGTGAATCCTCCCCAAGCTTGGAAAAATACAACATTGTCTTAGAGGCCAAATCCTCGGCCTCCGCCTCACTTGCCTTATTTTTCTTAGTGGGCACCTTCACTCTCTTTTTTTTGGCCAGAGTTCTAACCTGATCTACCTCCACATCAGCCTTCATCTTTGAAGGCTCTCTCATTTCCATTTTCTTTGTAAAGCGATATCCTCAGTGCCAAAATGCGCCTCATTCGTTGGCTTAGTTTTAATCGAATTGTTGAACTTACCACTGCAAAACAAAATGTTCACACAAAATTAGTAAACGCAATAAGAACACAAATTCACTATAAGGTGTAAAAGCCCAACCATTCGACTCTTCTTTTCCAACAGAGTGTAATATCAGGGATTCAGTTTCTACAATGGCGGGGCTTGATTTGTGCTTATAAAGCTCATCTTCAGTGTAGCTGCTAATTCTCTCTTCCTGGAGCTCTATATAAGCACGGCAACAGGGGTTCTGTGTTTTCCAATTTGGATATGCATCATTGGCATCTCGGTAAAACCACCCCGTACTTAGCCCACAAGCTTCAGGCCTTATAAAGAAAAACCTTTGTTTCCACTCATGATGGATTGAGGGCTTCATGGCCTTACTCCTAGATCTTGGGAAAAATGCAAAATACCCCATGGAGTTTGCAGATTTCTTCATGCAATAAAAATATCTAAAAAGATCCTCAAACTTTTTATTTTTCCTGCTTAGCACAACACCTCAAACCAAATAATGGTTCTTGCCGAATTGGGTGCTAATTGGGCTAATGCTATCCCATAATAATTCAAAATGTCAACAACAAGTTGACATACAGGAAACCTTATACCTGCCTTCAGGTGTTCTTCATACACTACTATATACCCTACTGGAGGGTTACATGCTTTACTCTCACTACCAATAGCCCTAGCGCCATATTTTTTAGGAATATGGAACTTCTTTCTGAGTTCTCTACTTGATGAAAATATGAGAGCCAAGGCTGAAACAATCAACCATCCAACTGAGACAACTCAACCAAATTCGAGAGAGAGAAATTTAAGAGCACAAGTTGGATGTTTAGTTGAGAATTCGTCCACAATACGTCCACAACTTACTCCATCGAAAGGAATTGATGGTCCTATGACTAGGTCACGAATTAAGAGAATGCAAGCTACTTTAACATCTTTTATAATTGAATTAATTGAAGCTCAAGTCAAGGCAGCAAGGAAAGAATGGAAGGCTTCTGAACTTAGTTCATCATATGTCATTCTAGTCATCAATGAAGACTCGAGAATGAAGGATCGAGTGTGGCTGATTTTCACTTGTGTAATATAGATCCTTAGGCCACTTCTCATCACAATCCAAGTTCGAATTCAGAAGGTTCCAATTCAGGAGGAAGCAAATCAACTCAGCCACCACTTTATCTAATTCGAACTACACTTGGATTCAGCTTTAGGCAATATTGTTTTATTTCCTTTTCATAATCAATAGGCCAGTCATGATGATTAAAGAAGCTTTCAAATCCATAGCCTTTATGATTAAAGAAGCTTCCAAATCCAATTCAAGAGTGGAGCAACAAAAGCTTGGTCGAGCACAAGAGAGGAATTCTGTTTAGCCAACTAGCACAAGTTCATCAATCCAAACTGGCTTTGGATTAGTTTTAGGCAACTTTATTTTTATTTCCTTTTCTTAGATTATGAGTCGTTTAGTAATTATTTCTTTTAAGTAATTTTAGTTTCCTAAAAAGCAAGGAATTCTAATCCTTCTAGAGAATAGATTACTGGATTGGCCTCCAATTGTAGTCTATAAATAGGGCCAGTTGGCAACAAGAAAACAGACAACTTTTATCAATACAAACCTGAGAGATTTCAGCTTTTCTTTGAGTTCTAATTTCATAACTTTCTTTGAGTCTTTAAGGATAGCCTCTTAGGTTCATGTTTAAGCTATCTTGTTTAGTCTCTTTCCCTCAACAATTTGAGCGTGCTTCTTGGTTCCAAGGAAACAGTCCAATTCACAACCAGGTTTTGGATTGATCCTTCGGGTGTCAAGTAGACAAAAGCAAGGTCTTTCTTCAATCTTGGAGTTAGTGTCTTGCTAAAGAAAGAACTAGTTCAACCTAGAGGATGATACTAGGACCTACACTCTGGTATTTGTTTCGAATTTTATACTTTGGTAGAGAAGTCGTATCACAAATGTTGACCTCCCTAAAAACCGATGAAAGAGTCTCAATAGTAGGCATAAATCCGACAAGATACCTCACTACCGGCGAAGTAACAAACTCCTCCAGTTCATCTGTAGCGGAACTCAGTGCCTCAAAAGAACTAGTTCTGCCCCTAAACACAATACCCTTTTCTTTAGAACTTGACATAAGAAAATCCCTTTTTCCCTTACTTATTCTCCTCCTATTTGACACATGGCGTGCATGGGCTCAATTCCCAATGTTCATCTCAGATCTATATCACAAGCAAAGGCTAGATCTTTGCGCTCCAAGGTGGGACCTCAGAGCCAAAGATCATACCTCAGCTCTCGCACTTCAAGGTGGGATTTTAGAGTCAAGGGTCAGACCTTAGTGACAGCCCTCCCTTCTCAACTTGCTTCACAAAAACGACATCCTCAGCGCCTAACTGTGCCTCTTTCGCTGGTTCATCCTTCACAAAGATGCTAAACTTCACCATTGCAAAGCAAAACATATTTATACAATGTTAACATCTGTAGCACTAGTACAAATTCACTACAACATACAAACACCCTATCCTTAGCCTCGTCTATTCTGGCTGATTGCACTATCAGAGATCCAGTATCGGCAATGGCTGATAACTCTATTTTATATAGAGTTTTCTTATTAATTTTGGTTAGAAATTGGCTTGTGTTTTGATTTGTTTTCACCTATTTTGGCCAAATTTCCCTTTAATTTCATTTTCATTTTATGATCACTTATTTTTTCATTTTATTGTCAAAAGTCAAGCGTAAAAGCATTATGTTCACTATTTCGGTGTTTGTCAAACTTCACATTCTGTTCCAATTTTTATGAGAAAACAAACACGCTTAGTTTATTCAGTTGGATAAGCAAAACTTGACAAGCTGTTGAAATAAGTTTTTGGTCTTTCATCTAAATTTACAATGCTTTGACAAACATTTTCTATTTTTGGTTTTTACCTAACTCTATCACTTGAAGTCCTACTTACATCGTAACAATGTTGACACAACACAAACAAAGTTGGCGGTTATGTAGTCAAATATGACAACTTGACATTTGTTACAAATGAGAGGAGCAGGATTTTTGTTCCCGATTATCACCACCAGGCCCTGGCGTTGTTTTCATCCTTCATAGAGGGAAAGCTCCCACCCTCCAGTTAGAGTGCAACAGAGAACACTTCTGGATGATTTAAACAAAACTCAGTTGGACAAAATGTCATCGTACCTCTAGTCTTCTTCGATATCATGCTTTAATTTCTGTTTCGAATTTAACTATGAATTATGAGCAAGGTTCTAGCTCAAGATGGGCAACCGCACAAGGAGGCAGCCACCATTCATTCTTTACAAAGGAGGCCAACTGCAAAGAAATAAAAGAAAGGACAGAAGCCAGCAAACAAAAGGAAACAAAAGAAAAGCACAACATATGATGCCAGCTTTTGAGTGAAGAAACAACGGCACATGAAAGGAAACAACCCAGCTGCCATCTTTTCTTTTTCTGAAGAAAGAATTGCATGAGGACAGCAAGAAAGTCTCTTCAAAATGCAGTTTCACATGGGCAAAAGAAAGGCAAAAGAAGAAAAGAAAGAAAGAAAGTCAATGGCCGGAAAGAAGAAAGAAGAAATCGGCAAAGAAGAATGACATTTGGAAAGCAAAGCTTGGGCTCTTTGTCAGAAAAGATGACAAGCACATGGAAGACAACAACACAACACCTTCGGCAGAGCAAAGAAAGAAAAGCAAAGCCTTGCCTATAAATGGGCAAAGCTTGGAACGGAAGAGACATCCCATTTTTCAGCCGAGCAGCATATTTCTTTTCCTTTCTTCCTTAGTTTAGGAGTAGTAGTAGCACCTCCTTCCTGTTTTTCTTTCCTTCCTTTAGTTTGTATTCAGTTTTAGCTAGCTTTCTTCTCTGTTTTCTTTTCAAGTAGTTTAGTAGAATTCCAGCAGCCTTCCTCTCAGTTTCTGCGAAACTTCACTTTCTTCTCGGTTTCTGCAGAATTTCGCTTTTCTGTTGTGTCTTCTTCATGTTTCTCCGTCAATTTCAGTCATTCTCTTCTTGTTTGTTTTAGTAGTTTAGTAGGTCTAAGAAGAGCAGCCACTGATTTTCTTTTGTTTTGTTTTCGTAGTTTAGGGAACAACTTTGGTGCAGAATTTCTTCCGCTTGTTGTTTTTTTCTGCTGCTTGTTGTTTTTTCAGCTTGTTCTTCTTCCTTTTGTTGTTCTTCCAAAGCCAAGCTTGACTTGGATACAATGGAAGCAGTGAACCTTCTCTTTGAAAGTTTACTGTAGAGAAGACAAAAGTCAAAGAACAAAGAGGGGAGTGGCTACCACCTACGGGTTTTGTTGGAATTTATTTATTTTTTTTATATTTTTTTCTTTGTGCAATTATGTTTAAGAAATTGGTGTTGTTCTTCTATTTTAATATGAACTAAATTCTTTTTCTAGGGTTTCGATGTAGCCTAACTATGAAGTCTTAATATTTTTCTATTAATATAATTTGATTTAATTTTCTATGGTTGAGTATTTATCTTTGTGCTTAATGCTTCTAATTACTTGATCACTAATTAGATGATTTGTTAATCATAACGAATTGGAAGAGGAGTTATGTGTCAAGTTCATTGAGATAAATGCCATAAATTGCATGTCGGATAGGAATATACCTACATGGTTTGTGTAGTTGCTATATGAGAATCCATAGAAATTAATGACTTCATAATTGCTGTAATTCACATAGGAATATAGTGAATTAGCAATTAGGAGGATTTTTATTAGATCTCGGGAGGGACTAGTAAATAAATTTGGGAATCTCGACTATCAACCAGGAAATTAAATTAGATTATAGAAATAGATGAATATTAAGATGGAATAGTTATGGTGAAATCGAAAACCCTAGAGCTTTAGCCAATTTGATTCATTGCTTTACTTTGCTTTGCTTTGTTTTAAATTTATTTTTTTATTCAAGTTTTAAATTTACTTTTAATTTAGCTTATCCATAAAATATTTTTTTTTCTTCAAATAAAGTTAGAACTATTTTAATTTCGGTATTTAATAATTCATTAGTCTCTGTGGGAACGATAAATTATATTCACTCTATATTACTTGTTAACGATCACGTGCACTTGCGTGTAAAATCGACTAACAATGGCCGAACTCAATTCATACTTCACAAGGTCCTCCTCCGTGTAACTGCCAATTCTTTTTTCACACAGTTCTATGTAAGCAAGGCCACAGGGATTCTACCTTTTTTGGTTTGGATATGCATCGTTTGCATCTGCATAAAACCACCTTGTCTTTAGCCCACAGCCTCAAATTTAATAAAGAAAAACCT
The DNA here is from genome assembly GCA_020080225.1 of Gynochthodes officinalis. Taxonomy (NCBI): domain Eukaryota; kingdom Viridiplantae; phylum Streptophyta; class Magnoliopsida; order Gentianales; family Rubiaceae; genus Gynochthodes; species Gynochthodes officinalis. The sequence goes on from CM034622.1 coordinate 7,921,420, forward strand.
TCTTTTCCACTCATGGTGAGGTGAAGGCCTAACAACCTTGCTTTTTGATCTCGAAAAAAATGCAAAATACCCCATAGAATTGGTAGATTCTTTCATGCAATAAAAATACCTAAACAGATCTACGGAACTCTTAACTTTCCCGTCTCGACACAACAACTCAAACACTATAACTGTCCTTGCTAAATTGGGCGCCAGTTGGGCTAAAGCTATTCCATAATAACATAAGATTTCCTATACTAGCTAGCAAATAGGAAATATTATGCCTGCTTTTAGGTGCTCCTCATATGTGGCAATATACCTCACTAGAGGGTTACATGCCCTACCTTCAACACTGGCAGCCCTAGCGCCATATTCTTTTGGAATATATCTCTTCCTGAGCTCTCTAACATCCACCTCTTCAAAAACTGATAACAGAGACTCGACAATATGCACAAATTTCGAAGAATAACCCACTACTGGGGCTGTAACAAATTCCTCTAGTTCTTCTGAAGAAGAACTTACTACCTTACCCTCAGAAACACTACCCCTCTCCTCTGAACTCGAAACAACAAAAACCCTTTTTCCCCTAGTGCCTCTCCTTTTACTGAACCCCACCATCCCAATAATAGAAGTATTCCCTTGGTTCAACCAGCCAGATGCCCTACCCTCCTCGTCAACCAGGGACACAGTCTACTCTTCCCAACGGGAAAATCCAAAAGACCAAGAGTAAGATGAGGATATACTTTTTCTCAGAGTGCTTGTGAAGATCATGTAAAACCCTCGTTGGACACACCTTGCAAAATCGCCAAAAACTCGAAAGTCACCCAACTTCTTACAAGCACAAAGACACACAACGAAAGCTTTCACCTTTTGGAATACAAAAAGACTACGAAAATGACATATGAGAAGTCTAAAGGTAAAAAGCCACAACCTTTTATGTCAAACCCTATGAATTCCATGTGAAACTCCACAAAATCTTTTTGGTCCCCACAAACAATAAATATAGTACCTTAACAAGGTAAACATTAACCATTCACATGACCCACGATATGCTTTAACTGGCGAGAAATGCGGTGAGATAATCATTACCCCTCATTCTCTCTCCAAACACCCAAACCACTTACTTTTGATAACAACATTATCACGCTAAGGTATAGGGGACTCATGATGTATATAGGTTCAGTTCCCAATGTTCCATCTCAGATTGAAGGCTAAGATCCACGTCACTGGTCAAAGACTAGACTTTTGCACTCTAAGGCAAGACCTCAGAGCCAAGGATTAGACCTCAACTCTCGCACTTCAAGGCAGGATCTTAGGGTCAAGGGTCAGACCCCAATGACACGCATAGTTCCGGACCTCTGTGGCAGGTAAGCACACTGAAATCACACTAAGTGTCTGAGACCTTGGAGTCTTAGATCTCGAAGTGGGAACTTAGTAAAGCCGTACTTATCCACAGGTGTGTGACAACATGCGATAATCAAAGAAAGATATTGTGACATTCAATTAGCAGTTATAACCATAATCTGCGTATCAATTCACGACATCATATCCCAAAAATGACGGGACAAGGTGGATAAAACCTTGAAGACAACCAGGTATGAGAGTAAGTTCTGAAAATGGAAAATAACTGCACTCCGATAGTGAACTGACCTAGGCATCGGAGAATCTATCTCAGAGAACCACTATGGGATCTGTTTTGCAAGAGCAATCAATATCAAGAAGACGAAGGGTCTCGGGTCTCAGCCATTGGATCGGATCAGAGACGCGCTACGGATTTTGCCTTCATCAACTACCCCATATCAAAATCAGAAAAATTCTCTTGGCTTTACGAGCCAGACTAACTACCCTCCTCGCTGGCCAGGGAAACAATCATCTCTTCCCATCTAAAGAATCCAGAAGACATAGATTAAGATGAAGTCATACTTACTTTTTCTTAAAAATTTCTAAAACGAGAGTAAAATTCTCACTGGATAGAAGTTGCCTCACTTTGTTGGAGATTCGTCAGAACAACACAACTCCTCTCCAGAAAGTAAAACCTGCAAACTTTTTGAGTGGAAAAAGCAAAGAAAGCAACAGATGAGAGACCTAGAGGCGAAAATGACAACCTTTTATACGAAACCCTAAGATTTTGTGTGCAACTCAACCAAATCTTCTAGGGCCCTACAATTTAAATGTTGTAGCCTTAAAAGGTGAGCGTTAACTACTTAAAAAGCAAAGAAAGTGACATATGAGAGACCTAGAGGCGAAAAGTGACAACCTTTTATACGAAACCCTAGGATTTCATGTGCAACTCAACCAAATCTTCTAGAGCCCTACAATTTAAATGTTGTAGCCTTAAAAGGTGAGCGTTAACTGCTTACACAATCCATGATAAGTCTTAATCAATGATAAATATGGTGACTAAAATCATTACCCCTCTTTCTTTCTCTAAACATCCTAAAAGTCTACAGTTGACAAGGCCTTAGCCTGCTATTACCACGCCAAGGTCTGTGGGGCTTATGATGTGTATGGGCCCAACTTTTCTCATATTCGATATTAGACTGAAAGGTGAGATCTTTGTCTCACCCAAGATTCAAAGATCGGACCTCAGGGACGAGATGAGGCTTTGGAGCTACGATCACATCAGCAAACCAAAGGCTAGACCTTAGCGACAAAACGAGACTGCAGAGCAAAGGTTCAGACCTCTGTGGCATGTAAAGACTAAAGACCTAAACTTCAATGAATATTCTCCAACTAGACCTTGAACTCTGAGTCTAAAAGCTGAGAACAAAAAGACACTAAAATCACACCAAGTGTCTGGGACCTTGGAGTCCGTGACCATGAAGTGGGAACTCAGCAAAGTCGTGCTTATCCATAACGGTGTGACAACAGGTGATAATCATGGAAGTATATTGCGGCATGCAATCAGCGGTTACAACCATAGCCCACATGACGATACGTGACAACCAATCCCATGAATGACGGGAGAAGGTACATTAACCCTGAAGATAACCAGGAATGGGGAAACACTCAGAAAACTAAAATTACTATACTCTGACTAAGCACTGACTTAGGCATCAGAGAATTTACCTCAGAGAACCACTCCGGCATCTGTTTTATAGGAATAATCATTAATCAAGAAGGCGAAGAATCTTGGATCAAGACCATCTTATCGAATCCTAGTCAGGTTGCAGATTTAGCCTTCATCAATACTTAACCTTAATTTGTAGCTACAGATAATACTTCTTAAGGTACACAAGATGCAGGTGCAAAGCACGTGTATTAAGATAAAAATAATAGTTCATATGTTCAAAGCTAAAGGCATATAAAGTGCATACAGATTACTTTTCTTATCTATTTAGTTTTCTATAATTGACTCAAATATACCTGTAAAAAAGCATTTTTTTACAATACAATCTTCATATATAAATCAAAATCAATCAATCACTTTTCCAAATTGATAAGCTCATGTTAGGTTTATGTTGCCTCTTTGCATTTTTTGCTATGGGTTAGTGACAGGGGCATCCATAGTGCTAGACCGCTAATGAATAATTTTTGGAATCAAGTTCTCCTTAGTTGCTTGATAAGAGTGCAAAAGCACTTTTTAAATGAACCCTAAAGTAGGAATTTTAGATTATTTCTTGAGTTAAATGGATATTAATCATATCATTTTACATGCTTTTAGTTTAAAATATTCTAAAGACATAAAGAAGTTAGAAAAATGAAAACATTTGATAAAATTCTTTTAATTATGAAACTTGGAGATAGAATGTGCTTGAACATGCAAACAGACAGTTTGGGGAAAAAAATTTAGTGAAGTGTACCTTTGTTTATATTTAATTAAATTAGGAGATGTTGGATGTTTTGAAAAGATCTTGGAATGTATTTCAAATTTTTTTCTTTTCTCTGAGATCTTAGTCAAAATTGAGGCTAAAGTGAATATATACAAGACCAGCTCAAAACTGACATATTATAGAAGCATGGTTATATCTTAGGATAGAAGAATCCAATTTTGAGAATTTTTGAAACATTAGAAAGATAAGAGAAAGCTAAAATTTTATGAAAAGTCAAAATCTAATTCTGCCTGGTAAAGTCTCAAAAGGTCAATCAAAAAAAGTACTAATGTACAGAATAAAAAAAAGCCAACAAGAAAGGGTGGTTTGGGCTTAGTCAGGCTACTAGCATGACTAAGTCATGAGGGGCAGCATGACATAGCCCAAAATCAAGTGTGAAAATGATAAAATTTTCACATTTTAACCTGTTTAAATACTTTGTGTTGGTTAGAGTCATTTGTTATGGAAATTTTACGTTTAAACTCCTATAAATACTCACTTTAGAGATAATTTTTACAATTTTGTATTTCTAAAGACAAAAATTATAATTTAGGTTTAGTAGGTGTTTTTCATAGCTTTAGAAGGAAGAAACCTCTATCTTTAAAAATCTTAGATTTTGACTTGAAATTAAGACCTTAAACTTGAATCTTTTTCTCAATTTCTTCAATTTGGTAGTCCTTTCACTAGTTATGAATTGTTATATTTCTATAATTTTAAAGATTTGAAGATGGATTGTTAATGTTTCTCTATATTGTATTGCTTTAAATTATTGGTAAGGCATGTTAATGTTCAATATCAAGTTTTTAGTTGAGAATCATAATTTTTATATAGTCCTTATGAGTCGTATGAAATAGTATTTTTGTTTAATCAGTTGATCTATACTAAGTCTAGACCTTTGTTATAGAAACTATAGTAGTCCTAATACAAGAATATGTAGAGAGAATTGGTGAGCTTATATTGTCATTGTGCCACATTTAATGGTATAAAAGAATAGGATTATGATGCCTAACATTTTATTCTAATGACTAGAAATAGTAGTTAGACTAAAAAAGACAATTGCCTCATTAATTGCATAATCTTATAGCTAAATCACACAATTAGGAAGAAATTGAGATAACCATAATCACTTCTTAGGAATTCCTTATAGTTCTAGCTTTATTCCTTTTGATTTAGTTTTAGAGTGTATTATTTCACCTTATTTGTTTATATGTTGTTTTTATTTATTTATTTTATCTCATTTCTTCAATTCAAGCATTATTTATTTAAAGAAATAACATTCTCATGGGATTCACCCTACTTCCACTAAAGCAATTGACAAATGTGTAATTGCATTCATATTATATAGAATCAAGTTAATTATTACTTAATTATTTGTAGCATTTATACTATTTTTTTATACTATAATCCACAAATTTTTGGCACCATGTCGTGGGTATTCAATTACTTTGAATGTTTTGCTTAAGTTGAAATATTTTTATTTTTAGATCTGTTTTATTTTTGTTTAGTTTTAGATGCTTTATTACTCCTTTGTTTTTCCTATTGTATTTCTTGATTTATTGATGGATGTATGCCAAATAGAATGGATGGATACAATAATAAGCCTACATTCTTTAAATTGTCTACTCAAGTAGCTTATGAAAGAATTGACTCTCATTGGAACTATTTGCCTCAATTTCTGACCAAATGTTCAAATTTTGGGGTGGTTAATCATAAGAAAGAATGGTGATTCAGTAAAAGAAAGAATTTTTTTTGGAACCGTTATAACCCTCGCTTCTTAGATTATTGTTCCAAATGGGGTGTACATTTGTTTAAACTCTTGTATTATTCCTATTCATTTGAAATGCCCTTCTTGGTGGTTTCAAAGTTTTACAAATGTGATCCTTATGTTGGAATGTGCAAAGTGAAATGAATTTTGGTGGTCAATTTGTGGAGATCTTATAGAAAAGAACTCCACCAAACATCAAACTATTACTATATCAATTGGAGTGGTTCTTCTACATCATCTTGACGTGGCCATCAAAGTAACTTTGATTAACTAATGTGCCCATTTGCATTTTCTACACAAGCATGGTATGAAAATGCAAATAGTCATATATTAAATGAGACATTATTGAGGGAGAGAGAAAATGAGTTGAGATGTCAAAGGCTTGAAGATTTAGAGACTCTCAAGGAACTTAAGGTTAGATTGGAGATATTGAAAAACTCCCTTAAACAAGGTGCCTTAGTTGTCTTACTTTTGGATGAATTTGAGGGTGAAAATGAGTGTATAAAAAAGCTAGAGTTTGAGGAAAATTTTTAAGAAAATAGGCCTATGAAGGGTGACTCAAATTCTTTGCTTCCTACATTAGTTATTCAACGATTTCAAGAGAAAGAGCTTGTGGAATTGAGTGAAGAGAAATGTAGGAGACCAAGAGAATTCAAGTACTTCTCATGATTCTCTCTTGTGTAATAGTGATGAGAGTTTAGACTTGTCACTACTTTGTATAGAAAAAAGTGAGAGAGTTTGATTAGATGTCTTTGCCGAACAATATCAAATGAATTTGGTTGAGGATATCAAAGAAGAAAATGTGGAGGATGATTGATACAATGTGGAGTTCAAAATTGACAATGTTACTTGTGTGCATAAGGGAAAGTACAATTTGAACCTTTCCAAAGTTTATTATAAGAGACTAATGAAAACCTAGGAGGGCCGAAACATCCATTCAACCAAGTTCACCTACAACTCAACAAGATCTATTGCAAGGCATTGGAGGGCCAATGACTAGATCAAGGGTTAAGAGAATGCAAACTGCCTTAATCTCTTTCATAAATGAATCCATTGAATCCGAAGCTAAGGCGCAAGGAAGACTTCTAATTCTAGTTCAACACTTGTCATTTTACTTAGTATTGTAAATGATGAGCCAAGTGTTGTTCATTCTTCATGATCAAGTTAAAGAAGCTTCCAAATTGGAGTAAAGAAGCTCCAATTCGGCCAAGGCCATGATGATTAAAGGAATTGCCAAATCCAAGGCCATGATGATTGAAGGAATTACCAAATCCACAAAGTTGAATGGGAAATTCTGCTCAAGCAAAATTCAGCCAACACGCTTGGATTAGTTTTAGGCAACGACTTGTTGTTTTATTCCTTTTTCTTAGAGTAGTTATTCTTTAAAGTAATAGTTTCTTTAGTTAGTTTCCTAAAAAGCTAATCCAACTAGGGAATGGCTTTCTTAATTCTTACAACTTGTAAACTATAAATAGAGGCATTCAGCCACAATGAAATTCAGAATTTTGACAATACAAACTTGAGAGCTATGTAGCTTTTCTTTGATTTTTAATTTAGAACGTGCTTTGGGTCTTTGAGGATAGCCTCTTAGGTTCATGTTTAAGCTATCTTGTTGAGTTTCTTTCCCTCAACAATTTGAGTGTGCTTCTTGGTTCCAAGGATAGTTCAATTCTCAACTCTGAGTTTGGATAATTCCTTTGGGTGTCAAGTGGACAAAAGCAAGGTCCTTCATCACAAGTTGGAGTTGGTGTCTTGCTAAAAGAAGACTTAGTTTAGCCTAGAGGACGATACTAGGACCAATACTCTGATATAGGTTCGGATTCTTATTCTTTGTTTAAGATTTGTATCAGAGACTCCTCACTATTATAAAAATCATTTTCTTATAATATAGAGATGGCTACTCTAATAACTCTTATGCGTAGCTTTGGGAGTGAAGAAGAACAAAATCCAGCTAAGGACTTTAAATATATATCTATTTCATATATTCTTTTCATATCCTTTATGGTTAATCCACTTTTTTTAACTAATGGTATTGGATTGAATAAATATATGGCGTTATATCTTTATGACTTTATATAGTTGGTGCACTTTGATGCATGTTCATTGTTCTTGTGCTACTTTTCTTTTCAATATATTGAATTATGCAATGCTTTTGGGGGAAAAGTTGAAAATTATTTTTCTTTATAGATTTTATGTAGTATAGGAAGGAAAACATGGTGCTATCTAAGGTTTTGAGTAAACTTTGACCCTCCATAAGGGATTTTATTTCATTTTGATTTGAATGTTCTTTAATGATATTTCCGTTTGTATTCATTTTTTTGTCCTCTCCAATATTTAAATGATTAAAAAGCTCTTGATTCTTTAGTTTAAGTCTGAAAGAAGGGAAATATATACAATGGAGTTGCCAAGTAGTCTCCTTTTAGAATTTTAGTGATGTATTGAAGACAATGCATGGTTTAAGTTTAGAAGGGAGGGGGAGGGAACTAGTTAACCTAAGATTTTCTAGGAATTTTTTATGAATTTTTTTATTTATGCCATAGTGTATTTAGAATTTTAAAGTTTGTTCTCTTTTTTATTCTTCATTCTTTTTAGTGTTTATTTTCTTTTTCTTCATTGTGAAGCAAGTGAAATGTTTTTTGTTTCTATCTTTTCGTTTGTATTTGTAAGAATGAACATTTTGGATAGGACTAAAAGAGCTTGTTGGGTGCAAGCAAGGATTAGGATGTGTTAGATTCATTGGCACATTGATACTTGATATAAAAATGGGATTCTGGATTCATTGGCACTTTTATATGTTTGCATTCTAAGTGAAATCCTAAAAAATTGTTATTTCAAAATTTTTCTTCTTCTGTTTTTTTAGGTGCAATAAACAAAGAAATAGATAATAATTTCCATGGAAGTAATGAGTTAGTCCTTTTTAGCTTGAAGGTAGACTAATGAAAGGAAACAAGTCATATAACTAATAAAATAAATGGCCAAATTGTCAACTTTGTGATGCTGGATGGAAAATTTGTTACCTTAAACAAGTTATTCTAAACACTTAATTGGGAAACACTAATGAAAGTAAATTTTAGGGAAAAATGTGATTTTTTTTTGGTGTGAATTTTAATGCATTGATACAACATAACCTATGATTCAACCAATTTTGTGATGATTATTAATGGTACATTGTAGTTTTGATATGACTTGGTCAATTATTTGTTTTCATTTTGCAAATAAATTGCTTTCTTTTATAGGACTGCACTTAATCTTTTGTCTTAAAATCATTAAATTAAGTGAACCCCTACGAGTAGGAATAGGAAAAAAAAAGCCACAAAATCTAAAACTAATAAATAAAGTGAGAGAATGTTCTAATAAAGTGACTTGTTAAATAACTAGATGCCAATGACACAAATATATGGCTTTCATATCTATGAGGCAAAATGACTTTTTGGGAGAAAGAGTAGTACAATAAGAGAGAATAAAAGATCCAACAAGTTTAAAGATGGTGTAGTGCTTCTTTTTTGGTCAATGAAATTATTGTTGATAAGGCGAGGAGGACATCGTTATTAAAATTCCCAAAGATGTTTATTGGACACTAAAATTTATTTATAAATGGTACCTACACCATACACACATGCACAATTTATGGTGACAAATGAGTATTTTTGAGTAGCTGTGAATCAAGGAGATTAGCACTAATGAATAAGCATCACACGAATTGTGTGGTCTTTGAGGTACCCATGCATGATATACTTTAAAGTAGTTGGAAAATTTATGAGCTGAAATGAACTACACTCTAAACAACCTTAAAATTAGATGCTATCTTCTCTACTTTAGTTTCTTTTCTTTTGTGTTACTTTTTATTTTAAAAAAAAATTATTGTAATAATTTAATTTCATTTACTTAAGGATGAGTAATGGTTCAAGTTTGGAGGAATTTGATGCAAATGCAAAGGTACTATCTAAATAAATTCTAAAATAAAAAATTTTCATCATTTTTTTAGTTAAATAAATATTAATTATGTGTCTGCATGTGATTTTATGTGCAAAAAATTCTGGAGGTATAAAAGTTAGAAAAAGGAAAAAAATTGATAAATTTCCTTCATTGGTGCAACTTGGAGTAGAATGTGTTTAAACATGTAAAACGGGTAGTTTGGAAGACAAATTTCAATGAAGTGTATCTCATTTTATAGTTAACCAAATAAGGAGATCTTAGATGCTTTCGATAGATCTTAGAATGTGCTTTAAATTTTATGTTTTTAATTTTTCCTAAATTGGCAGGGATCTTAAATCAAAATAGAGGCCAATGTAAAGATACAACGAGACTGGCTGAAGAATGACACATTTTAAGAGAATGATCATAGCATGGGATAAAATCTTTGGAGATAATTTTTAAAATTTTTTCACATTTACAAAAATTAGATCTTAAGGTTAAGTAGGAGTTTTCCATAGCTTTAGAAGAAAGAAACCTCTTGAAAATGGGCTTTAGAAGTTTCCCATAGTTTGCCATAGCTTTAGAAGAATGACACATTGTGGGCTTGTTTTTTTCTTGTTAAGGGAAATCTCTAACGTCGTAAACTTAAATCTTTTACTCAATTTCTTTACTTTGGTAGTTATTTCATTAGTTATAAGTAGTTAAATTTCTATAATTCCTAAATTTGATGATAGGTTGTTAATATTTCTCTTTGTTGTGTTCATTTATATTATGGGCAATGTATATTAATGTCCAGTATCAAGTTTTCATTTGAAAATCATGCAATTTATTTGTGTTTGATAATTTGATATGCTCTAAAGCTTTGCTATTGGAACCATAGTACTCTTAACATAGGAATATATAGAGGGAATCTTTGGCCTTAGATTGTCATTATGCTACATTCAATGGTAGGATAAAATAGGAATAAAACGCATACTGACAAAAATCATAGTTTCACATTTTGACCTAAATTGTTCCTAGTTTATTGAATGTTTAGTGTGTAAGTGTATTTTAGAAGTAATTATATTCATATGGTGTTTTTATAGTTTTTATGCAATAAGAAATCAAAACGGTGCAAAATAAGTAAGAGAACAAGTAAAAAGACCAAAAGGGCTTAGGGTTGAGGGTGGCAAGCAAACCATTTCAAGGGATCAAGAATTGAGAGTTTTCAACTCTAATTGTAATGATTGAAAATTTATTGGAAAACTTGTAGAGACAGCTAAAATTTTCATGTAATGTAATTTCAAATTCCTACCTGAGAAGGCCAAGAAAGGAATCAGAAATGGATGCTATAGAAGTTGTGCATTGCAATAGACTATCGAGGTATGCTATGGCACACAAGCAACTTCTAGGAGTTGCTTCTACTAACCACCAAGCTCCAGCACTATGACAATTGGCGGCACTACCTATGTTGGGGTTTGATTATCATTTTCAATTTTTAACTCCCAATTATTTTCTAACCATTGTTTTAACCTCTTTTGACTTCCTTATATATAAAATTTAATATTTTCAAAATTCAAGTAAGGAAGCTTAACTTAGACGAGTTTATTTGTTGAGCTCTCTCTCTCTCTCTCTCTCTAGGGTTTATGGAGAGAAATTGAAAAAAAGGCAAAAATCTCACTTTCTTAGAGATAGACTTAGAGTTGGATGTAAAGTTTAGAGGTTTCCCGTTCTCTAGTCAAGTTTTCTATTCTTGTTACTTTATTTTTCAATGTTTCTAGCTCATTTCTAGGATGTTGTTGATTTACTCTTTTCCATGGATAGCTAGAGTATTAATGTTTAGTGCTTTATTTGAAAATTTACTGCCTTTTATGTCTTTCTAGAGTTGTTTTATGCTATGGGCTTCATTATTTAGATATTTTTATCAATTGTGCTTCATGCCATACAATGCTTTGGATCTATGTAGTGGTATATTAGGCTTACTTTAGGTACTTAGGAATAAGACTTAGAGAAAAAAGTCTCAATAGATAGAATTCAAAGGCTTAACGGATAGAAACATACATTCAGACTTTGGAAGGCTTGCATGGGAAATTAATCCTAGGACTTTAGACCATAGGAGTATAGGTTCTTAGTTGGTGATTTGGGATGCCTAATGACCTTGGAAGAGGCTCTAGGATACCTTAGATTGCCTAACCTATCTTAAAGGATTGAAGCTTTAATTTAGATAACTAACAAGCTTAGAAGGTGGTGAATCGGATAATTAAGTCCTGAACTACCTTATAATTTATTTCTTCCTCTCTTAAATAATTGTTTGTTGCACATTTAGTTTAAGTAGGTACAAAACGAATCCAAAAAACAACTTTGTACATAAAGTGCTCATTGAAAAAAAAAGAAGGGGAAGAACCGTGGCCTCGTTCGAGAACATCTGAAGAACTGAGAACTGCCGTCTTGTCCGACCGCCGCCCAGATCCAACTCGCCTCATCCGAACCAGATCTAGCTCGCCTCGTCCAATCACCACCCATCAGCAGTTTGTTCGAAGCTCGTTGCCATCATCATTATTTTGGGTCATCCTCCATCTGCAGATTGTCTTCAACTCGCCCGTAGAATTAGGTCATTCGTAGCTCGTGGTCGTCGACCATCTGTTGCTTTCAGTCTGAAATCGTCGTCCTCATCACCTCCCATCTGTAGGTCTTCCTCAAAGTCATTGTTCTGGCTCGTCCCCAGTAGATTCAGCTCAAGCGTAGCTCGTGGTCGTCACCGGTCCAAAGCTTGTCCTCGACCGTACACCGCCAGTGAGTAAGGTCCACAGCTCCTCAAACATCTTGGTCTGCGATCAATTGTTGTATGCTGTAAGTCTTGGCGCAAGCCACTAGAGTATTAATGATTGGTCTGTGATTGTTGAATCCTTTGTGGAGTTATTTCTGTGTTGGATCATTGGTCTGTGATCATTTTGTGCTTGTGATTTCTAGGTATACACAAACTATTTGATAACTTGTCCCAAAGAAAATATCCCTACATTTTCTTCATTCAAGTGAATTGGGGATGATTTTGAGTAATAACAGGAAGAGATTTAGGCTGACAAACTGGAAAATCAAGGGAATGAGTCGAATGAAAACTCAATAATCCCTATGGAAGCACAAAAGAGGAGCAGTGGTGGTAAATCGAGTGGGGTTGTTCTTGAAGCTCTAGTTTGGGGGTATCCTCTTATTGCTAACAAGGGGAAGACCACTGTGAGGAGTAGTGTGGAGATAGTCAAGACACAATGAAAAGATTCCCACCCTAAGAGCCGTGGTTGGAGTCTTCATAAAGCAAGCTCGAAACAAGCTCAACCGAATAGTGATGGCTTTTCTTTGCAAAGGTCGTGAGCTACAGTAGCCAAAGCTGCAAGTCCGGGGTATGCTCTCAATTACATACCTCCTCTTCAATTTGAAGATAAACTTGTTGCAAATGCCTTGAAGGAAATCCTTAAAGTCACAATTTCTAAGTTAAAAGAATGTTTAGTGGGATACTTGGTTGGTAAAAACCTCCCCACCCATTGGTTGAATCGATTGCTAAGCAATTATGGGGTGCTCATCTTTTCGGAGTACTAGCTAATGAGGAAGGAATCATTTTCTTCCATATACCAAATGTGGATTTTAGACACAAGGTAATTGATGGTGGCCCAGTCACTATGGCACGTGCACCCCTATTCCTTTAACAATGGCATCCACTTTTGGATCTCAAGAGGGATATTCATGAAACATTGCTAGTCTAGATTTAGTTAAAGGATGTTCCATTAGCCTTGTGGCCTACGCCTGGTATTAGTGCTATTGCAAGTTTTATTGGCAAGCCCTTCTATGTTAATAAGAGAACGGAAAACATGGCGATGATCTCCTATGTCCGGGTGTGTGTGGAGATTAGAGCGGCTCAAAACTACACGAGTTTAGTAGAAGTGCTATTAAATGGCCAGCTCTATATTATTAAGGTATTCTATGAATGGAAGCCACAATCATGTTTAAAGTGTGGTTCCTTTGGACACAAGTGTCCCTCGTCTACAGAGGATCCTTTTAGCACTAAAGTCACTGATGGAAATATGAGTCACGAGACATAGAGGCACGAAACAACCATCCAACAGGCCTTGGATGTGGACAATGAGCTAGCCAAGAAGAATGGAGAAGGGCGTCTGCTACTTGATCCGTTGCAAGGAGTTGGTGGTCCTATGACCTGGTCAAGAACTAGGAGAATGCAAGATGCTTTAACCTCAATCATAACTAAATTTCAAGCTAATGAGGACAAAAAGCCCAGCGATCCTAGTTCACGTGTCACTATGCTTAGTGTCGTAAACGATGAGCCAAGTGTTTTTGGTCTTAATCTATGTATGAAGGATTGTTAGGCCAACCATAATGATTAGAGTAGGTTCCAAATTCGGATATGGAGGGATCCTATTAGACCGAATTCTACATGTGGCCGAATTCTCTCAAAATCCCTTCTACATTTGGATTTAGTTTGGGCAGTATTATTTTCATTTCTTAGAGTAGGATTTTTTTTACTAGTTGTTTCCTTAAAATATTTAGTTTCCCATGCGGCAAGGAATTCTAATCCTTCTAGGGGATGGTATCCTCCCTTGCCACACATTGTCGATTCTATATTAAGGCCATCGGCTGATTCAATAAGGGATTTTCGATTAATATCAACCGAAGAGCAAATTGCTTTTCTTTTAGTTCTGGTTCATAACTAGCTTGGGTTTTTTAGGGTAGTCTCTTAGGTTCAAGTTTAAGCTATCTTGTTGAATTTCTTTCCCTCAAAAATTTGAGCACACTTCTTGGTTCCAAGGATTCTTCCTTCGGGTGTTACGAAGGCAATGGCAAAGGTTCTTCTTCACAAGTTGGGAATAGTGTCTTGCTCAATGAAAGAATCAGTTCAACCTAGAGGACAATACTAGGACCTATACTCTAGTATATGTTGCGGATTTAATAGTTAGGTAGAAGATTCGTATCAGTTTGGTATCAAAGCTACCATTGGGTTGCTCATTTCTATTGTTCATATTCTTGTGTTTTAATTGCTTTGTTTTCGAATTGTTACTCTTGTGTACCTTGAGTTCTTCTTTTGTTCTTGTGAGTTCTTCTTCAATCATCTTCCTATCTTTGTGTTTAAAAATAAAAAGGAAAATCTCCATCCAATTGTGTAAATCCAATGTTCCCATCCTCATGACCGAAGAATATGATCTTATGCTCTTATTCATCATTGTTCTATGCTCTATCTATCCTTGTGGATATTAATTGATTAAAAAGTATTCGGCTTTGTTGAACTGTGCTGTTGGAATTGTGTTGCAAATTGTGATATTGGCTACTAGAAAATTTGTGGCTTGTTGTGAAAAAAAAAAAATCCCTCAAAAGGAAACCGAATCCTGATTGAAATCGGATTTGGCCCAGAACTATAAATCGGTGCGTGACCTATGATCAGTTGATCTATTGAAAACTTCATACTTACGAAGCATATTCAGCCACGAACACTTTGAGAAACACTTTGCATTTTTTTTTTGTTCTGCCATTAAACCTTGTGTCTTTATTTGAAAGTTCAGCCATAATATTGTTCATTGTTCTTTGAAAGCAAATTTTGTTCATCGCTATCTTGACCTCTTCAGTCTTTGTTCTTGCTTTGATTTGAATCTTATTGCCTAACTTCTTGTGACTTTTGAAGCTTATCTGAGTTAGAACTTTTAGAAAATTAATTGAGTGTGAGTGAACTTACTCAACAACCCAATCACAATAAAAGGACAGCTCAGCCTTGTATTGGTGAAAGGTCTAGAATTTTGGGTGATTGGTTAGAGGGAAGTGAGGTAGGCTATTTTACTACTAACATTGTTTGTGCAGAGATGGCTACAAACCCAAAAGAACAAGAAAAAGACATGAAGGAATACCTCAAGAGCTTAGCCACAGCGCTGGAACTAGTCCATATGATAATTGATCAAATGGAGATTACAATGGCTCAAGTTGCATCCACAAAGGAAGCATTAAGCTCAGAAGCAGCCAGGGAACAGTGTCCTTCGAAACAAGAAGAGAGACAACACATGAATAAGATTCCATACGCGTCAGCTATTGGATCAATGATGTATGCCATGTTATGTACTCATCTTGATGTCTTGTACACTTTGAACATGACAATAATATATCAAGTAGATCCTAGTGAGCATCACTGGATCGCTGTCAAAAATATCATTAAGTACTTGAGAAGGACTAAGGGTACATTCTTGATGTATGGAAGTGAGAAAGAGCTCAATGTAACTAGTTACACCAATGCAAGCTTCCAAATCGAAAAGGATGACTTTCGATCACAGTCAGGTTATGTGTTTTGCCTAAATAGTGGTTTTGTTAGCTTTAAAAGTTCAAAGCAGGCAACAGCAGCCAATTTTACGATAGAGGCTAAGTATATTGCTACTTCCGACACGGCAAAAGAGGTTGTTTGGATAAAAAAGTGCATAATCGAACTTGGGGTTGTACCTAGCATTACTGATCCAATTGAGCTCTGTTGTGACAACAATGAAGAGATCATTGAGGAAGGAATGTGAAGATATGGAAAGAACCAACTGATGAGAACATTGGTACCCCAGTGACAAAGCCTCTAATGCAACAGAGATGTGATCGTCACACTAGATCATTAGGCATTAGAGATATGACTAATTGGTCTATTATGACAAAATGAAGCCATATGATGGATCATGCCCTATACTCAGCCTCTGTCGGAGTTTGTTAGATTTTGCCCTAAGGACCAATCATGTTGGCTTAGGAATATATACTTTATCATAATGCTTTTATTTTATGGCAATTTGTTATTATTACGTTTTATTCTATATCTACGTATTACGAGTAAATATATTAATGTGCCTAGAATTTAATTATTCTAAAATTATCCCTAGTCAAATATTATCATTAATGAGACAATGATAATGCATTAAGACTAGTACGTGTAGTGACTAATGAAATGTGTCATGATATGAGATATCAAGTCAACACATAGGTACATCTTAGATAACTATGTACTGGATTGACCTGTCATAAGAAATGCTACATGAGTTATTACATGAAGTGTCATAAACATATCTCATAGTGATGATGGTGTAATTGATCCTTAGTCTTGAGACCATCAGAGATCTCAACATGAGGAGTTGTATGTTTTGATGCTATTAAACGTTACCCGTACAAATGTAAATTATAAAAGTAGCAATTGGATATGCAATAAATCATGTCGTGAGATGTTGAATAATCAAGATGGGATTTGCCCCTCCTAAGTAATTGGAGTGATATCTTTAGGCCCCTTAATCAAGTGAAATCATAAAATGCATAGCCGTGCTCAAATAAGTAGATATGTGACTGATGAGAATCAAATATTCATAAACTTAGATAGGTGTTTTTCACACTTTTGCATAGATTTCATTGAGATATGCCGTGTTTATTAGAGAAATCACATTATAATTGTGATTCTAATCCTTTATTTGTTTTGTAGGAAAAGGGGTTGAAAAAAACAATTATCTTCGGGAATTCATAACGTTTGATGCAAACGTCCAAATTAGATGATTCAAGATGCTATGGAAAGATGAGAAAGAGAGCAAAAAATTTCATGAAGAAAGTTTTACCAAATTCTAGAAGCAAATGGACCAAAACTGGACAAAATCAGAACAAGGCGCTAACCAAGGAAGTCCAAACCCGAGAGTTTGGACACATGGCAAGTCACAACAACCGCAGTGCGCATTAACGCAGGTACTGATGACCGCAGCGCGGTCTGCAACGATCGCCGCGCGGTCTCTGTCGCCAAAAACTGAAATTTGCATGTTGCGTCCCTAATGTTTTGGAAGCTTCACAATTGTTCCCCAACGTCCCTACTTGTATAAATACCCCATTTTCTGCAGAAACGAGGCATGTAACAGAGGGTTAGGGTTAGTTTTTATTTTATTTGCACATTTTCCCCAAATCTTGAGGGGATTTTCCAAGAGGCTAGGGTTTAGCATTTTGTGGCTCTTCAACACTTCAATCTTTGGATGTGCCTTGGCTTGCTAAGTGTGGAATTTGTTGGATTCACCAACCTTTTAAATAAGGGAAGAATTTCTTACAAATTTCTTATGCTTTCAATGGTTAATTATCTTTGTGATTGTTGGTTGTTTGAAGCCATGAGATGCTAAATTATCTTGGGTGATTCTTGGTGTTTGATGTATGGATTAGGTTTATTTTGATTCCTTGTGGGTTGTAGAGTGAAGGGCTTGCATTAATTGAAGTTTTTCTACTTGTATTTAATGAAATGACATGCATTGAATGATGGCCACATTTAGTGTGTGTTCTTGGTGTTCGTGTGTGTTTTAGAATATACATGAATTTAGACCAAAAAGTGGAAAAAACTATCTAGCATTCTCTAGCTTTAGGTGTTCGAGATAAGAAACAACTACCATATGAGCTTAATTGTGCGCTGAAATTGTGTGGAAGCCATAGGTTTTAGTGTGCACAAGTTAGAAGTGAGACCGAAAGGAGATCTTCTAGTCTTTAATTCCATTGAGACCGAAAGGAGATGTGGAGTGAAAATTAGGTAGCTTTCTTAGATTGAATACTTAAACTAGGGAATGTGAAGTAGTTGGCTAAAACATCTAGGGCCAGAATGGTGCATTAGAGTTGTGTGGAAGCCATAGGCGCTAATGTGCTCTAGGTGGGGATGAGACCGAAAGGAGATTCCTCATTCTATAATTCCGATGAGACCGAAAGAAGATTTGGAGTGAACGGATGTAGCCACTTAGTTAAGATGCCCTACACTCGGTTGCCCTTAGGAGTCAAAGTAGCCGACCCATGCATTGAACCCAAGGATCACCCTCCTTTCTCATTTGCGTATTTTTCTCTTTGTTTAAATTGAGTTCTTCAACTTAACATTTAGATTTTAGCATTCTCTTTTATGAGCATACTTTTATTCATATTTCTTGGTTAAAAATCACTCTATACATCACTCTTTAGCAAATAATTAGTCGCACTTAAATTTGTGTTTTGTCCCCTTCCCTGTGGAAAATGATCCCTATGCTTTACTACAATGGATTAAGTGAGGTCTAGGTGTAAATTTGTTTGAGCTTAAGCTATAATTTGACGCACTTTTGCACACACCGATTCCACTCACCAAATTTTGGCACCGTTGCCGGGGAAGGGCAACGAAACTAAGTTTTAAGTGTTATAATTTTTTGTGTTTTTGTGTTTTTGGATATATTTAGAAAAGATTTGTTTGGTTTGTGTATATTTTCGGTTTTAGCTTTATTTGTTGTTTCTTTTTGTAGGTACATAATTTCTTATTTTGCGGTGCATGCCCCGCACTCGATCTCAAGGACGTGTGGAATTCACTATTGATTTGGAACTTGAGAATAATTTGAGAAGAGAACAAAGAAGGGTGGAACCAAACACAATGGACGAACAAGGACAACAACAAGGAGGAAGACAAGGACAACAACAAGGAGGAAGATTGTTTGGGGACTTCTTTGAGCCAAGATTTAACAACCGTGTGGGTGTTTGTCCGGTTGAAGCTGAAAGTTATCAAATTCCACCCCAACTCATAAGTCTAATTCAGCAAGGAGCGATATTTCAAGGGTTAGAGAATGAGGATCCCAACGCACACATAAAGGCATTCCTCACCCTGTGCAACACATTTAAGCTGAATAATGTGCCTCAAGATGCCATCCGGCGTATCCTCTTCCCATTCTCTCTACGCAGTCATGCCATGTCATGGTATGATGCAATTGGTGGTGAACAAATTGCTACTTTTGAGGAGTTATGCAAAAAGTTTATCACAAAATATTTCCCTCCTTCAAAGATGGACCGGTTGAGGATGGCTATCCACCAGTTTAGGCAGTATGATGGAGAGAGTTTTGGTGAAGCTTGGGAAAGATTCCAAGAAATGCTGAGAAGGTGCCCGAACCATATGATGGAGGAGGGGTACGAATTGAAGCTATTTTACAATGGGCTTACCGTGGAATCAAGAAGCAATGTGAATGCTAGCGCCGGGGGTTCATTGAAGGATAAGTCGGTCCAAGATGTACGAGATTTGTTCCAAAGGATAGCTGACAACGGTTGCTCAGGGCCAAGCACTAGAGATTTGCCACCAAAAAGACAAGGGGGTTTCTTAGAAATGGATGCCGGCACGAACATTGGTGCTCAACTGGCTGCCTTAACAAGCAAGATTAGTTCAATGGAGGCAAAGATGAACGTGAAGCCAGTTCTAATGTGTGGCCTTTGCCAAGGAGATCATCATATAGATCAGTGTGACTTGCTCAGGACCGAACCCGTTAACTACATGAAGAATTTTGGGCAACAAGGTAATTACAACCAAAATTGGGGAAACAAGGGTAGCTATCAAGCAGGAAATCACGGTTGGAATAACCAAGGAGGTGGCCAAAATTGGAACAATCAAGGAAATCAAAGTTGGGGAAATTCGGGACCATCATCATCTAATGCATCAAGGCAACCCCCAGGCTTTGGTAACCAAATCAATAATCCTACGGACAAAAAGCCGAGTTTTGAGGAAATAATGATAAAAAAGATGGAAGAAATGCAGCTTAAGATGGAAGAAATGCAGCTTGGGATGAGAAGTTCCACAAATAACACGGAAAAGCTTTTAGAAGACCATTCCATGAGGTTGAATTTGCACGAGACCACGATGAGAAATATTGAGGTAAAGCTGGGGCAACTAGCTAATGATATTCACAGGAGACCTATGGGTACGCTTCCAAGTGATACCGAGGTCAATCTCAAGGGTAAAGAGCAATGCAAGGCGGTGACCCTGAGAAGTGGAAAAAAATTGATGCAAGAAGAAAGTGAGATTAAGGAGGATGGAATGACTCAAGAAGAAGATGAGATGAAAAGGGCAGCCTTAGAAGAAAGTCAAGAAGGTGAAGTCGCACTCAAAGAAGAAAAAAGAAATGGAGATAGGGACAAAGGAAGAAAAGGGCCGTTTAGCCCTTATAATTTTGAAGATTTAACACCACCACCACCCCCATTCCCACTTAGACCAAGGAAGAAGGCGGAAGGGAACAAGCACTTTGAGAGGTTTATTGAGGTGATGAAAAAGATACATGTCAATATATCCTTGGTAGACTTGCTCACTAATATTCCTAAATACTCCAAGTTTCTTAAGGAGTTGATTTCAAACAAGGAGAAGCTAGAAGATGAAGGGGTGATTGCCTTAAGTGAAAAGTGCAGTTGCATAATACGCAAGGATTTGCTTATTCCAAGGAAGATGAAGGATCCCGGTAGCTACACCATCCCATGTGATATAGGGGCAAGGCATTTTTCAAAAGCCTTGTGTGATTTAGGCTCGGGAGTGAGTTTAATGCCGCTTTCTATTGCTCAAAATATTGGCATGAGAGATGAGATGAAAGAGACTCACGTCACCCTTCAATTAGCAGATAAATCCTTGGTGAAGCCAAATGGGATTCTTGAAGATGTTTTGGTGAAAGTGGACAAATTCATTTTTCCAGTGGACTTTATAGTTTTGGATATAGAGGAGGATGATGAGGTGCCCCTAATTTTTGGACGACCATTCCTAGCAACCGGAGATGCAATTATTGGGGTGAAAGACAAAACCATCACTTTCCGGGTCAATGGAGAAGAAGTGGTGTTTGACGTGAATTATGCCATGAAATACCCAAGGGGTAATCTGGACTGTTTCCGGGTGGATATAGTTGATGAATGTGTGGGTGAAACTCTAAAGGAAGGGTGGTGTTTTGACGCTCAAGCAATGGGGGTAGTTAATCCTTCCAACGTGCCTCTGGAGGTTGATGAAGAGGATGGGAGAATAGATGGACAGCTTCGCGAGATGATTGAGAATTGTTATGTGGAGGAGTCTATTTATGAAATAGTGGGGGAAGAACTTGAAGTGGTTGAAGTAGACCAAGTGTTGCCGGTGGCTAATAGTAATGATAAGTTGAAACCATCCGTTGATGAGCCGCCCAAACTTGAGTTGAAACCTTTGCCCCCGTATCTGAAATATGCATTCTTGGGGGAGCACGACACATTGCCCATAGTGATATCGTCATCCTTGGAACCTGAACAGGAGTCGAAGCTTTTAGAAGTTTTGAGCACTTTCAAGGAGGCCATTGGGTGGACCATTGCGGATATTAAAGGTATAAGCCCCTCGATTTGCATGCACAAAATTTTGTTGGAAGAGGATGCAAAGCCTGTGAGGGAGAGACAAAGGAGGTTAAATCCAATGATGATGGAAGTTGTAAAGAAAGAAGTGGTCAAGCTGCTGGATTTTGGGATAATTTTTCCGATTTCGGATAGCCAATGGGTGAGCCCAGTCCAATGTGTTCCAAAAAAAGGTGGAATGACGGTAATCATGAATGAAGACAAAGAACTAATTGCCACAAGGATTGTGAATGCTTGGAGGGTTTGTATGGATTACCGAAAGCTCAACAAAGTCACAAGAAAGGACCACTTCCCCCTGCCATACCTGGATCAAGTCCTTGACCGTTTGGCCGGACGCCTTTTCTATTGCTTTCTAGATGGTTATTCCGGATATAACCAAATTTCCATAACCCCAGAAAACCAAGAGAAGACTACCTTTACTTGCCCTTTTGGAACTTTTGCTTTTAAGAGGATGCCTTTCGGGTTATGCAACGCCCCTGCCACCTTTCAGCGATGTATGACAGCTATTTTTTCTGATATGGTGGAAGACATCATCGAGATCTTCATGGATGACTTTTCAGTTTTTGGGGATTCTTTTGATGTCTGCCTAAATAACCTCAAGCGGGTGCTAAAAAGATGTGTTGACACGAACTTGGTGTTAAACTGGGAAAAATGTCAATTTATGGTGCAAGAGGGAATTGTGTTGGGGCACAAAATTTCGTCTAAAGGCATGGAGGTGGATCAAGCAAAGATTGAGGTGATCGAAAAGTTGAGCCCTCCCACTTCAGTCCGAGGAATTAGAAGTTTTCTTGGCCACGCAGGGTTTTATAGAAGATTTATTAAGGACTTCTCCAAGATAGCCAAGCCACTTTGCAATTTGTTGGAGAAGGATGTGGCTTTCAATTTTACTGAAAAATGTATGGAGGCATTTGAAATGCTGAAAATGAAGCTGGTGCATGCTCCTATTATGGTCACTCCGGACTGGACTCAACCCTTTGAAATCATGTGTGATGCGAGTGATCTAGGCGTAGGCGATCTTGGGCGAGAAGGGAACGGCTTTTCCATGCTATATATTATGCTAGCAAGTTGTTGAATGAGGCTCAATGCAATTACACAACCATCAAAAGAAATGCTCATGTGGTATATGCATTGGATAAGTTCAGATCATACATTTTGGGGCTAAGGTTGTGGTGCACACGGACCATTCTCGCACTCAAGTACCTTATGCACAAGAAGGAGGCGAACCGAGGTTGATCCGTTGGGTACTACATTGCGAGTTCGATTTAGAGATCAAGGATAGGAAAGGAACGGAAAATCAAGTGGCCGATCACCTCTCTAGAATTGAAGATCCTAAGTTGGGAGAAAAAGATGCTCATATATTGATCAAAGACTCTTTTCCAGATGAGCAGGTGTTCTTGGTAAATGCATATGGCTTGAGCAAAGAAGATTGTGAGGTGTTAACCCAAGTGCTCGAGGTGAATGAATCTATGGCACGACCTTGGTATGCCGACATTGCTAATTATGTGGTTTCAAGGACATTGCCTCCAAATTTTTCTCAACAGCAAAGGAAGAGATTAAGGCATGAGGCCTCATTTTATTTATGGGATGATCCGTTCTTGTTCAAGATGTGCTCAGACCAGCTAATTAGAAGGTGTGTGCCGGAAGTGGAGCAACAGCCCGTGTTGGAAAAATGCCATGAGTCCCCATATGAAGGCCACTTTAGCGGGAAGAAAACAGCTTTGAAAGTTCTGCAGAGCGGGTTTTATTGGCCCTCACTTTTCAAGGATGCTCATGATTGGTGCAAGAGATGTGATCGATGTCAAAGGATGGGTAATCTTACATGGAGGAATGAAATGCCCCGCAATAATATGATAGAGGTTGAAATTTTTGATGTTTGGGGAATTGATTTCATGGGACCTTTCCCACCATTGTTTGGCAACTCTTACATTTTAGTGGCCGTGGATTATGTGTCAAAGTGGATAGAGGCCGTGGCCTTACCTCATGATGATGGCAAGAGTGTGATGAATTTCATGAAAAAGAACATTTTCACTCGTTTTGGGGTGCCAAAGGCAATTGTAAGTGATGGAGGAACTCATTTCTGCAATAAGGCATTTGAGGGCCTTTTGGCAAGTTATGGGGTTAATCATAAAGTTTCCACTGCCTACCATCCTCAAACTAATGGCCAAGCCGAAGTGTCCAACCGGGAGATCAAGCGCATTCTTGAACGGGTGGTGAACATTTCAAGGAAGGATTGGGCTCGAAAATTAGATGATGCTTTGTGGGCTTACCGGACGGCGTTTAAAACTCCTATTGGTGCATCTCCGTATCGGTTAGTGTTTGGAAAAGCATGCCACCTCCCGCTTGAGATAGAGCATAAAGCATTTTGGGCTCTTAAGTCTTTGAATTTGGATTATCAAGGTGGAACTGAAAAAAGGCTTATGGACATCAATGAATTGGAGGAGTTCCGGTTGGAGGCATATACCAATGCATGCATTCAAAAGGAAAAGGCAAAGCAATGGCATGACAAAAGAATCCTTCCTAAAGAATTTCATCCCGGCCAAAAGGTGCTCCTATTCAACTCTAGATTGAAGCTTTTCCCTGGCAAATTGAAGGCAAGATGGGGAGGGCCATATGAGGTGGTGCATGTATATCCATATGGGGTAGTGGAATTGAAGGAACAAGGTGCTAGCAACAGTTTTAAAGTGAATGGACATAGAGTGAAAGCATACTTAGGAGATGGCATTGATCAAAGCAAGGAGTGGGTATCCACCGTCTACCTAAATTGAATTATGATGAAATGCATTGAGTTGAGCCGGCGACGTTAAAACCAAGCGCTGTTTGGGAGGCAACCCAAGTGTATCCTTTTGTTTTATTTTTGGTTCATTTGGTTTTGTTTTGTTTTGTTGTTTCATTTGGTTTTGTTTTGTTTGTTTGGTTTATTTTGTTTTGTTTTGTTTCATTGGTTAATTTAGTGTTATATGTTCTAGTGGATGTAGAAATTAATGCATGCAGTCTGCATGTGTGCTAGGCAAAAGAAAAAAAAAAAAAAAAAAGCAAAAACCCGAAAGTTTTAACCGCCGCTGCGGTTAAAACAACCGCTGCGGCGGTCTACTACCAACGGGTATAAACCCGTTGGTTACATTTCATTTTCCTCATTTCCCTCCTCAATTTCACTCCATTTCTCTAAACCACTTCCAACCACATTTTGCATTTTCCATTCTTCTTCAAGTCCAATCCATCTTAAGTGATTCAAACACCTTTGTAAACACATTTTCACCATCCAATCCATCCAAGAATCCAAGGTATGAATGGTTGAACCTTTCAAATTTCAGTACAATGGTGATTTTGAGTGGCTTTAAATATGATTCCTAGTGATGAATATTGATTAGATATTGTGTACATGGAATTGTTTGGGCTGTTTGTTAAATGTTTAGGCTAGGGTACTTGCTAATTTTGTGCAATTTCAAGTTTTTCACCATGCACATCATGTGTTTGATAACATGCTTCAATGAGTTATTTTGGATGAATTGTCAATTTTTGTGTATTCATTTGAATTCCTAGAAATTCATTGATGAACTTTAACATAATGTTGCATATAAAATTGAATTTTTAGTGACAAAACTTGATGAATTCTTAAGACCTAGCATAGGCATGTCACCAATTAACATTAATTTGTAATATGTAGTATATACTTTTGGGAGTTAATTGGGGCATTGTTTTTCGTAGGTATAATCCAATGGCATTTAGGCGCTCATCTAGTAAACGCAAACAATCCTCGGCATCTACTTCTCGGGACGAGCCATCTGAGCAAACTGCCAAGGAGCTCGCCTTGCATGCCTTGCAAAGTCGCCCGATTGTGGCGGACCGCGGCCTAACGGTAGAGCCACCATTGGACACCTATATCCGGAGGCATGGTTGGCTTATGTTTGTTGAGGCAAGCCGATCTTTAGGCGAAGGAGATAGAGAAATTGTCCATAATTTCTATAAGAAACTCACGGTGGCAACCACGGTCTCTAATAAGATAAAATATGATAGCGCCACCGTCCACTTCTCTCCAAGAACCATAAATGCACTGTTCAAGCTACCTCCAGCTATTGACGATGAATACTCCCAGTTCATCCAGTCTGACTACGATAGTGAAGCGATTACACGAGAATTGACTGGAAGGGAGCAACACCTTCTCCCGAATTGGACGTATTTGAAACGGAACTCGCTCACACCGAAGGCCAAGCTACTGACTGCCTTCGTGAGTAGCCGACTAATGCCAACCATCATGAACTCTGAGGTGGCTCGGAAGCGTGCACTACTGGTATATGCCATCAGTAGAGGCATGTCAGTCGACGTGGGCAAAGTGATAAATGCAGAAATCCATCTCGCCGTCGACTCACCAAAAAAGAATCAATCCTTGGGATTTCCGTCGCTCATCACGAGGCTATGCTTCACAACAGCATCGATCACTAGGAATTTCAACCGTATGGATTGCATTCCTTTGAAGGTCGACCTCAAGTTCAAGGATTTCCAAAAAGGGGCGGGGCCGCAAATAGAGTCGTCGAGCAGGATGGCCATACGAGATGAGGAGGCCAGTGAAGAAGAAGATAGTGAGGGAAGTGATGATGCCGACCGACTGAGTAGTTTGGAGAGAAGTGTTCATAATCTCCAAGACTCCACTCAAAGGCTGGAGCAGCGAGTAGGCGATCTTCAAGGCATGATGCAAGACTTTCTACAATTCCAAGCGGCTTTCATGCAATATATGGCAAGTGGCCAACAAGGCGAACCACCGACTCTTCCTAGGCCACCGCCGCCACCTACAGACCAACCTTGAGTTCATGTGGACTCCAGGGAAGTAGTTTTCTGTTACTCCTTTGCATAACTTGTGCTATTATGAGTAATTGAGTACTTGAGTTGAGATTGAAAATGCCGCTTATGAATATTGTCTTTTGTGTTTAATGTTGTTGCATTTAGTGGTAAGGTTTAATTTTGTTTTTTTTGTTTTTTTTATTGTTTGTTAATTTTGTTAATATCGTTTCTTGAATGTTGTGCATGATCCACTCCCTAGTTTTAATGCTTAATGTGCACCACATCTTAAGTTTGGGGGAGGTGCGCCTAGGCAACATGCTTTAAGTCATTTCCCAATTTTGCAACCGCACACATGTATTTCTTCTTTCCCACCCACCCCACCCTTCATGCATGCTTTCTTGAGGCATTGAGGGCAATGCTTCTCTTAAGTTTGGGGGTGGAAGCTTAAAGCTTTTGATGTAACCTAATTTTGGGGGTGTCTATAAGAAGAAAATACATGAGAGTCCATGAGTGAAAGTGGCTTAAATTGCGGCTTTCTTTGAAATATTCAAGATGTTGCTTGTTTGTTTTTGGGGGGAACTTTTGAATGGTTGGCAAGTAATGGCTGAAATATGCACCACTTAAGAAACATTTTACCGACCGATTGCATGTAAGAAGTAACGAAATGAAGGCATTAGTCGATGATGAAAAATGTTGGACTGAGTAAGCATGGAATGTGTAATGCATGTCTTTTGATTCCTTGTATTTTCAGGAAAGTTTTGCATATTAAATGGTGTTGTTACCGTGCACGTCAATGAGGAGTGTTTGTGAGATGTAGTGTATTGATTATGATGCGGTTGCGAGTAAATGTAGTGCCCTTAGTCCACCCTAAAGTCATAGCGTTTCACTTCACAAACTTGGAAGATGACTTAGGCTTGTTTATGAGATTTACAGCTTTGTTAAATAATTGCCACTCCGCTATGAGAATGCTCTTAGGGGATGTCCCTTAAGTGAACTCGTATGAGTGGTAGAAGTATAAAAAGCCGAAAAAACTCTTGGCATATATTAAAAAACAAAAAAAAATGTAAATGAGTGAGGAAGTACCCTAAGTATAATGTCATGATGTTGCTTAAATGTGATGAAGATTGCCGAGATGGTAGCATGACAACTTAGGGGAAAGAGAGAATAAAAAGTCTGAAGGATTTCAAGGAAGTGAAATTTTTCTATGCAACTTTAGGGCACACTAGTGGCATGATTTCGTGACCTCTACTCAGTTCTTGCATTGCATTGTTCATGAACATTTACCTCCATCACACACACACACACATCATTTAATGTGTGAAGATTAGTATAGAAAAACAAGAAAGAAAAGAGTCATGCAATGCATTAGTACGTGCCAAAATTGTCTAACTCGGAGACACTAAGATGTTTCCATTTCTTAGAACTCTCAATATGCATTATTCGGTAGAATGGGGCGACGAGTGGTTGCCTAAGTAAGCTAGTACTTGCCACTATCAAGGAAAAAAGGTGCAAATCGGAATATGCATGTTCTCAATGAATACATTCCACATATTGTTGCTATGCGTAGAAAATTGCTTGGGGACAAGCAATGGTTCAAGTTTGGGGGTATTTGATGAGAATCAAATATTCATAAACTTAGATAGGTGTTTTTCACGCTTTTGCATAGATTTCATTGAGATATGCCGTGTTTATTAGAGAAATCACATTATAATTGTGATTCTAATCCTTTATTTGTTTTGTAGGAAAAGGGGTTGAAAAAAACAATTATCTTCGGGAATTCATAACGTTTGATGCAAACGTCAAAATGAGATGATTCAAGATGTTATGGAAAGATGAGAAAGAGAGCAAAAACTTTCATGAAGAAAGTTTTTCCAAATTCCAGAAGCAAATGGACCAAAACAGGACAAAATCAGAACAAGGCGCTAACCAAGGAATTCCAAACCCGAGAGTTTGGACCGCCGCGGCGGTCACAACAACCGCAGCGGTGGTTAACGTTGGTCTGATGAACCCGGCGATGCAGCGACCGCCGCGGCGGTCTCTGTCTTGACCAAAGCGAAATTTGCATGTTGCGTCCCTAATGTTTTGGAAGCTTCACAATTGTTCCCCAACGTCCCTACTTGTATAAATACCCCATTTTCTGCAGAAATGAGGCATGTAACAGAGGGTTAGGGTTAGTTTTTATTTTATTTGCACATTTTCCCCAAATCTTGAGGGGATTTTCCAAGAGGCTAGGGTTTAGCATTTTGTGGCTCTTCAACACTTCAATCTTTGGATGTGCCTTGGCTTGCTAAGTGTGGAATTTGTTGGATTCACCAACCTTTTAATTAAGGGAAGAATTTCTTACAAATTTCTTATGCTTTCAATGGTTAATTATCTTTGTGATTGTTGGTTGTTTGAAGCCATGAGAGGCTAAATTATCTTGGGTGATTCTTGGTGTTTGATGTATGGATTAGGTTTATTTTGATTCCTTGTGGGTTGTAGAGTGAAGGGCTTGCATTAATTGAAGTTTTTCTGCTTGTATTTAATGAAATGACATGCATTGAATGATGGCCACATTTAGTGTGTGTTCTTGGTGTTCGTGTGTGTTTTAGAATATACATGAATTTAGACCAAAAAGTGGAAAAAACTATCTAGCATTCTCTAGCTTTAGGTGTTTGAGATAAGAAACAACTACCATATGAGCTTAATTGTGCGCTGAAATTGTGTGGAAGCCATAGGTTTTAGTGTGCACAAGTTAGAAGTGAGACCGAAAGGAGATCTTCTAGTCTTTAATTCCATTGAGACCGAAAGGAGATGTGGAGTGAAAATTAGGTAGTTTTCTTAGATTGAATACTTAAACTAGGGAATGTGAAGTAGTTGGCTAAAACATCTAGGACCAGAATGGTGCATTAGAGTTGTGTGGAAGCCATAGGCGCTAATGTGCTCTAGGTGGGGATGAGACCGAAAGGAGATTCCTCATTCTATAATTCCGATGAGACCGAAAGGAGATTTGGAGTGAACGGATGTAGCCACTTAGTTAAGATGCCCTACACTCGGTTGCCCTTAGGAGTCAAAGTAGCCGACCCATGCATTGAACCCAAGGATCACCCTCCTTCCTCATTTGCGTATTTTTCTCTTTGTTTAAATTGAGTTCTTCAACTTAACATTTAGATTTTAGCATTCTCTTTTATGAGCATACTTTTATTCATATTTCTTGGTTAAAAATCACTCTATACATCACTCTTTAGCAAATAATTAGTCGCACTTAAATTTGTGTTTTGTCCCCTTCCCTGTGGAAAATGATCCCTATGCTTTACTACAATGGAATAAGTGAGGTCTAGGTGTAAATTTGTTTGAGCTTAAGCTATAATTTGACGCACTTTTGCACACACCGATTCCGCTCACCAGTGACATCAAACTCATTTGCTTAGATGTGTCTACCTTGGAATCAGGAAATACAAAGATTGAACTATGCGAGTGTGATATGCTCCATGGCTCGTGTTCAATCAAGATATCTGGGGCAAAATGATTGAATTACATAGTAACATCTATCACAAGAAAAGTAATGTCAAACTACTAATATCACAAGAAAATTGCTAGACACTGCTCAATGCTTATGGCATAAAATAAATTTTAATGTCATTGCTAATGTTATAAGAACCTATTGGGTCGCACACTTAGATCATATCCAAAAGAAGTGTGAAATTCATGTAATGAATTTTTGGTTAATTTAAGAATCCTATTGTGAATAGGACTCTAGAAGGTTTTCCAGTTTAAGGCAGAATTTGGATTTGTTACTAAATGATTTTTTTATTATTAATAAATTAGAAATAGTTTTGGATTTATTAATTAAGCAAGAAAACCAAAATTAGAGAGCTTCTAAATTCAAACAGTTTTGTTTTTGGCAGCTACTGAAATCTAGAGAGTTCTAAAATAGATTAGAACTTGTGGTTCAAGTAAAACTCTTTAGAATAAGTTTTACCTTAATCTATTTCTATATATTTGGACTTATAATTTCAGCAGCCACAAACCCTAACATGAGCATAAAAATCACATTCTTCTTGCTGCATCAAAAGCCAAAAATTAGTTTTTCTTGGAGAAGAAAAATTCTGTAGCAAAAAGAAAACCTCAAAATCGATCCTTGTTGTCTTGTTCAGAAATATCTTTTTTGGCTCTTTCTTATGAAGAAACAGTAGCCGTCTTATCAAGAACACAATAAGCACTTCAGCTATTGTTTAGGTAAAAAAAATAGTAGCTGCTTCCCTATCAAAGAAACAAGGGGAAAACTGAAGCTTTAGAAGCTTGAATCCTGAAAAAACCAAAAGCAGAAATTCTGCTGCTAGTGCTCACGAATTTTTGTCGCTTCTTTTTTTGGTTAATTGTGTGACAATTAACTTGAAACTTCGAGATGATGCTAGTTTTTCTAGTAGTTCGATGATCAAAAATCTTTGTAAGAAAGTTCTAATTCTACCAATAAGGTAAATTTCCTCACTATTGGTTGATTTCACTTCGTAAGGATCCTTGGAGGAAACCAAAAATTTTAAATTTCCATTGCATGTTGTATTTGGTTTCCTACAAGAATGTGCTGAAATTTGTGTAGAGCAAAATCATCTTCAGATTTGGCTTCCCTCATGTTATTGTCTCAAATAATGAGAAGCAATTTGCAAACGACCCATTTCGGTCCTGGTGTGAGGAACTGATGATCAAGCAAAACTTCACCTCAGTCCCGCACTACCAAGCCAATAGTCAAGTAGAGATCACAAATCACACGTTGCTGCAAGAACTAAGGGCTTGGCTAGATAAAGCTAAGGGGGACTGGGTGGAGGAAACTCTCTGGGTCTATCGCACTACACCTCGGATGGCCATAGAGGAAACTCTCTATAGCCTTGTGTATGGTTCCGAAGTGGTCATCCCAGTAGAAATTGGGATCCCAAGTCCAGGTTCATAGCCATTAATTAAGCAACTAATGATGAAGAGATGCGATTAAATCTAGATATGCTAGAAGAGTGTCAAGATTTGGCCTCGTTTAAAGAGGCGTAGTATAAACAAGCCATGAAGAAGTATTACAATGAAAGTGTGAAGATTAATGAATTTAAGCCAGGGGATCTTGTCCTCCACTAAAATAAGACTAGTAGGGTTCAGAAGCTTGGCAAATTGGAGGTCAATTGAGAAGGACCCTATAGAGTCATTAATGCCTCCAAGACAAGAAGTTACCGGTTAGCCACTATTGAGAGGAATCTATTGCCTCGTGTATGGCACGTCAGTAAACTAAGAAGGTTCTACATTTGAATATGTATTGAAGTACTTCTTAAACAATGGCTTGAATTTATAAGTATTCAATAAAACACATTTATTCTTGCAATACAAGTCTACTATAAATCGAACAAGGGAACACAAGTAGCCCAGAACTTGGTTCAAGGTGACCAAGTCATCTTGCTATTCAATAAATCAAGGGGATCACATGTAACCTTGGCTCAACTTAAGTCAATTTTCTCGTTTTCAAACATCCTGAGGGGTGATGAGGTCTCAAACATCCTAAAGGGTGGAGAAATAAATACATTATTATAATATATATATATATATATATATATATATATATATATATCCCAAACACCCGAAGTGGTGGGGAACTCTTATCACGACTTATCCTTTAACAATGAATATTACATGTGAGAAATTTATGGTTTTTCATTTTGCTTTGCATATCTAACCCTATCCGTATGTACATGTCTAGCAGGGCCTCTTTTCTTCGATATCGATTGCTATTTTTTTGACCTTGCTGGGCTTGTAATTCTAGCTTAGCTAGCATTGTCTTGACAGGGTCCTCATTGTTAAAAGTTGTTTTCAAACCTGTCTTCCAAGAAAGATGTCATCTCCTCAACCTTTTGTCTCCAAGTTTTACACTCAAACCGTAATTCCTAATTTGCTTTTTATGTGAATTGGCCAACTCACTGGACTGACGATCTAGCTATCGGTCTCAGGGGCCTAATAAAATAATATACCAAAATAAAAATACAATATTTTTGGTATCCTTTTAAGGGATCAGGGTGTCCCTTTCAAAAAGAAACTAGGATTTGCTCCCTTTCCAACAACGGTACTCGGGCCAGACATCCTATTAGGTTACCCATACCTTCACTTATATCAAATTGAAAGTTTCATCATAACCCCTGTATAATGATAAGTAGGAACTTATCAAAGGATCTTTTTGCTCTTCCAAAATCTATACACGAGAATATTTCTCGCAGAACATTACTGCCAGACTTCACTTTGACACCCTGTGACTGAAATGGCCTTAATTCCGTAGCCTGAGATGTCCGAGATTTACGTCTAGTACCTCATCTGAACAGTAACTTCTTTGAGAATGAATTAATTGAAGAACACGATTTTGGAAATGAATTTTCATTTTTTTTCAAAAATCAAAAACTGTACAAAAATAAAAATCTGTACTAAAATCTAACTAGGAAAATTCATGTTTAGAGACACAGTAGTGGAGTTTCCCTTTTGGGAACCCCGAAAAATAAATTAAAGAAATGAGAAGAAAAAGAGAAGTCTTGGAACTAAAGGATTTTTAAAATGAAATATTTATTGAGAAACAAAAATATAAAATGTACATATCTTTCTCTCTTTTATGTATTTTTTCTTCACTATCTATATGCTCTCCCGTCTTCTTTTTTTTTTCTCTACGGGAATCTAGCAATTTATAGACAAGTCTGGACATGAATCCCCGGACTTAAGACAAAAATTACAAAATTGTCAGACTATGCTTGTGTAAAGTTA
The DNA here is from genome assembly GCA_020080225.1 of Gynochthodes officinalis. NCBI lineage: Eukaryota > Viridiplantae > Streptophyta > Magnoliopsida > Gentianales > Rubiaceae > Gynochthodes > Gynochthodes officinalis. The sequence continues at coordinate 7,954,546 of CM034622.1, forward strand.
CAAAATTTTCTACGTCCTAGAGTTGCAAATTTGTCAAATCCTACAAAGCTAATACATATTTGTCAAATCCAACAAGACTAATTCTAGCCTTGTAGTGATGTGACAAGTCAAGCTTTACAAAAATCTCTATGACTAGAATTAAGGTGTCAAACTTTCTTCAAGACAAATTGTAGTCGTGTCAAAAAATGATGTGACAATTCTTGATCAATAATGTCTTCTTATCCAAATGAATCTAGTCGGTAGAGACTATTTGTTTTTAGTGTAGTCTTGTCAATCTTAAAATAAATATTGCGTCTTTTCTTCTTTTCTGGAGTATTCTAAAGAAACCATATCTTCTGACTGTTTGTCGTGTCCTCCATTGCTAATATCTGCATAACATCTGTCTTTCTTGTATTCTTTTCATTAAAACTCTCTGTAGACGTAATAATGTTTGTCTGAAATAATTTGTCCTTATCAAATCTTGGAGCCATCTGCAGATAATTTTCTAATCTTTCATTTCAATCATCTCCTTCTCTTCCTTGGTAATTAATAGGCTTCTTACTTCTGGTGTAGCACAATCTGGGTCTTCCGAATTTACATATGAGGTTTCTGCCCAATTTTTAAGATCTGTAATAATTTGAGATTTTATATCCATCATTAATTTTCTGATAAATTATTCATCTGCTTGAAATAATGGTGTCTGTGCCCTCTGATCTTCTATTTCACCTTGGCTTTTTAGCTAAGCCACAACTGTCAACGGGGTTGATGTCTGTTCCACAGGTACCGTTTATGCATGTGAAAGTGTAGTCACTTTTTCCCCAACTACACATGGCTCTTTTCCTATACTAATAGGAGATTTAAGAGTCTGGATAAGATTTTCAAGGGTCTTTATCTGATCATTTAATCTAAGATTTTCTGCTACACGACCATTTATTCGGTCTTTTTGGATTTTATGGCGTCTGATAAGGGTTTCACAGTGATCACAAAAAAGAACTTTTCCTGGTTTGTCTGATAGGTTCTGAAATGGAAGTGGTTCTGTGTAGTTTCTAATACTGGGATGAATAAAGAAGTTTATTCCCAATAATCCTCTGGCAAAAGAAAAGGCTTCTGAAAGGTCATTAAAACCTTTATAATGAGGATTACGGAAATTATGGATTCCTTCTAAAACTGATCCCCAAGTGGGATATACTCCTGGCTGCGTACCTGCAAAGACAACATAAAAACGAAATCCTGGTTTTTGGTTATGAAAATGTTCACAAAGGGCGTTTAATGCCGCTCTATGATGTCCAAGATTGTTATGATTAAAAGTAAAAGCATAATGTAAGTTATCTACAAGAACTTTCTGTGGTCTGTCTATTGGAACAAGATTTCTAAAACTAAGATTGGAATAGGGGATTACTTTTAATGTAAATCTCACAAATTTCATTGTCTGTTTAATAGAGCTTAGAACATCTTTCTGACTAGTTGATCCTGAATGCAAAGGCTCTTTCCCTGGTCTTTTTTCTTCCATCTGCAAACAGCAAAAATCAGATTAGAAATCTAGATAATTGATCTGCTAAATAGTTATCCTTTCCAAATATGTGTTCTAATTCTACCTTAAAATTATGATTAATTATGAAATTTCTAAATTCTAACCATCTTCTTATTTGTACTTTAGTTTCTTTTTCTGTGTAAATTTAACAATTGCTTCATAGTCTGTTCTTAAAGTAAAAGGTCTTCCTAATATCATAATTTCAAATGCTTTCATACCCATAATTGCTGCATTAATTTCAAAATCTAAGCTTGTTAAATTCTTATTCTAAAATTTTCCACTACTATATCTACAAATCATTTCTGTATCCTTATTATCATATTTACTAGGTTTTTCTTTAATACCGCTCCCCATCCTTCTTCACATCCATCAACTTCAATGATTCTATAATCTGTTTCTAATGGTAAAGAAAGTGAGGGTAAATTTTTAACCACTTCTTTTAATTTTCTAATTCTCTTTTTATCTTCTTCATTAAAATACCTATTTCCTTTTTCTGAAGTTTTATTATATAAAGGTCCTAAGAATTTTCCTAAATCTTTTACAAATGGTCTAGCATAGTTCGCTAATCCTAAAAATCTCTGTAAAGTTTTTAAGTCTTTTAATTCTTCTTCTGGAAAATTTCTTATTTTATCTGTTATATGTGGTTGCAATTTTTGAATACCATTACCTATTTCTAAGCCTAAAAATTTTATATACTGTTTTTCTAATTCCATCTTTTTCTTGCTTATTATTATTCCATGTTTAACAAATTCTGAAAATACTACTTGTAAATGAGCTATATGTTCTTTAAAACTCTTACTAAATACAAGGATATCATCTATATATACTAATATAAATTCTCTGTATTTTAAAAATATTTCGTCCATTCTTTTCTGAAACACCGAAGGAGCATTCTTTAATCCAAAAGGCATGACTATCCATTCATAATGCCCTAGGGGTGTAGTAAATGCTGTCCATTCTATAGATTCTGTTGACATTTATGAAATTCTGATTTGCATTCGAACTTGCTAAATATTTTACTATCTTGAATATGTTCTATCAAAAATTCTTTATCTGGAATTATATAAGCATCAAAGTGAGTATTATCATTTGACCTTTTATATTAATTACCATTCTACTTTTTCCCCTTATTATCTCACTATATTTTCTTACTATAAATGTTGATGATCTATGTCTTGAGTCTGACTTTCTAATTAATCCTCCTTTCAAGAGTTCTTCTATATGCATTTTAAAATCTTTTTCATCTACCATTGTATGCTTATTATTAGCTGTCACTATTCTTAACTTTGGATCTATGATTTTTAACTTACATTCTGGTTTATCTTTATACCAAAATTTTAAAGTGTTTTCTCCTATTATTTCTAATTTTTCTAGTCTACTTATGGTATCATCTATTTCTGAATTTATCAACTCATTATATAAAATTTCAGGATTTATCATATCTGAATAATCTAAATCTTCTAAATTTATAACACACATATCTTCCTCATCTATTTCTATTTCTGATGCATATATTTTCCCGAAATTTTCACATATTGTTTTATCTATCTTACATTGTCCTGGTATCTCACATTCACAATGTTCTAATTCTTTTTTCTTTAATCCCCGTTTTTCTTTGTTACTATTCTTTGGTATCCTTTTAAGGGATCAAGGTGTCCCTTTCAGAAAGAAACTAGGATTTGCTCCCTTTCCAACAACAGTACTCGGGCTGGACATCCTATTAAGTTACCCATATCTTCACCTCATCTTGTCCCTTGATTTTGGAGTTTAATATGGAGATCTTAAAAGAATGCTCCAAGATTTCTTCCTATACATTTCACCTTGTGAGGCCATGGATCTCTCTCGTTGGATGAGATAGCCCATCACGCTTTGTTGTTTTGCCTTATATTCTTCAAAGGTCTGAGTTGGTTTTTAGAAATGAGTGACTTGAATTCTTAGTTAGTTATTCTCATGCCTTAGTCTATCTATCATTTTGTGGAGCTCGTCTACCTCTGCCTCGAGGGATTTCATTTTCTCACCCATGATGTTATGTTTAGGTCCTGTGGTATAAAAGTGACTCTGATAGTATAGAGACAAAATGAAATTGGATTTTCATTAGTGAGTGAATTGTTGCTACAACCAAAAGAAAATGAACTAGACAACAAAACACAAAAAAAAAGCCTAGTAACTAGCCTCTCTGTGCAATCCCTCAACATATAAGGAGGCTTCAGCTTCATGCTCTTGACCTCCTATCTCTCCACTTTCGGGGTCCGAAGGTCCATGTCCTTGTGCACCTAGCATCCTCTTAATTCTTCTATTGTATAGGTGTGTCCCGAGATGCCATGTCAGTCAGTAGCACGAATGATCTATCATGCCCCCTTCACGGCCTCAGTATAGGCTTGGTCGGCCTTGGCTGAGACCTTGAGGTCATACCCAGGAAGCTCCTAGAGTTCTAGATTCAGAAACTTTTTATGAATCTCCATGGCCACACTGTGCCTCCCTAAATCTAGTTGCCTAGGAAAAGTTCACAGCAAAATCACCAAAGTCCTTAGTGCAAAAAAGCTTCTTCACCAACAACTTGTCTTACTCTCCTTGGTTGATCCCCTTTAATCTCTGGACCTCTCTCTAGCTGGATTCCAGCTGGTGGTTCATAGTTTCTACCCTTTTCTGCACTTCTAATGCCTCTGCTCAGAGTAGGATATACCTTCTCAGACTCCCGTACTTAAGAGATCTCCACCTTTAGCCTCGCAACCTTCTCTTCCACCTAGTTAGTTCTACACATATACTCCGTCCATGAAAATAAAGCCTATCAAAGTCATATGAAAAAATCGTTGCCTTAGTATTATTCACCACAAACAAATGACACTAGTGCGTAGGCATGTCTTCAAGCCTCTACCTGAGGAATTGTCAAAACCGCATTCTCATTCAACTCTGAAACGGGCATGTCTCCCACCTTCCTTTGTTGCTCCTCTATACCCTGAATTATCACCCTAGGAGAATACTCTCATGGGAGACAAAATTGAAAACTTGTCTCCGAGACGATTGCCTTGGCAGCCCTCTAAATGCCCTTCTTCTTGGTGTTGGTCTACCTTAATCCTTTTACCCTTGGTGGAAGTCTCTATCTTGGCGCTTCTTTCTTAGCTTTCTTTTTGGCAGGCTCAACAACTAATGGCCTCTCAAATTAAGAAGCCTTTTTCACGATCTCAACATCCCTTGTATCCTTCTAGGCGGTAGTCTCTTTCTTGTTCATTAATATGACAAACTTCACCAATGCAAAATACAGTACTAGTTAGTTTCAAATCATAGGTAGCTACGAATAAATGACTCTTAAGGATTCAAAGACAAAGCCTGCACAAACCAATAATGCATCCAAGACCAAGTCAAAATTGAAGAAATCAAAGCAAATTCAAGACAAATGAAGAAATTGATGCTACGAAGTATTCAAATCATCTGCAACACAAATCCAAAAGTCTTCAAAAGAGCACCAAGGTCAAAAAGGCTATAAGGCCTAAATATTCATAAGTCAAAAAGGCTATCAAGCCTATGGAGTTATCCATCCAGCAAAAACTCTATAAATACCAACTCAAGAATCGGAGGACAAACACAGCAAATCCCAGAATACAGCAAAAATTTCCATCTTCAAACTTAGAAAATCTTTCAAGCCTTTGTAGCCAATTCCAAATTCCCTTAGAATTCCAAAGTTCCAAATCCGTTAGAAACTTCAAAACTTTTGTACTATTCATATTTTCCAGGTTTACTTCAAGGATCTTTTCTGTAATCAAATTTCAATATCAAAGTTCAATAAAGTAAGTGTTTTATTCATCTCGATTTGCTGATCATTTTAAGTACCATTGATACGAATTCTTACACCAAAGGATAAGAAACCGAACCTATATCAGAGTGTTGGTCCTAGTATCGTCCTCTAGGCTGAACTAAGTCTTCCTTTAGCAAGACACCATCTCCAACTCGTGAAGAAGGACCTTGCTTTTGTCCACTTGACAACTGAAGGAATTATCAAAGACCCAAGATGTGAACTTTGACTATCCTTGGAACCAAGAAGCACACTCAAATTGTTGAGGGAAAGAAACTCAACAAGATAGCTTAAACATGAACCTAAGAGGCTATCCTCAAAGACTCAAAGCAAGTTCTAAACTAGAACTCAAAGAAAAGCTACAAAGCTCTCAAGTTTGTATTGTCAAAATTCTCCTCCTTTCATTGTGGCTGAATGCCTCTATTTATAGTTTACAAGTTGTAAGAATTAAGAAAGCCATTCCCTAGTTGGATTAGCTTTTTAGGAAACTAACTAAAAAACTAATTACTAAAAAGAATAACTACTCTAAGAAAAAAGGAAATAAAACAGCAAGTAGTTGCCTGAAACTAATCAAGTGTGTTGGCTGAATTCTGCTTGAGCAGAATTTCCTATTCAGCTTTCTTACTCCAATTTGGAAGTTTCTCCAATTCTTCATGGCTATGGATTTGGTAACTTCTAAACTTGATTTTGAGCAGAATTTCAACTCCATACCATTTCCTATTTTCGGCCACTTCACTCCAAGTTGGACTTGGCATTTGATCCCTCATTTTCAATGCTAAGTAGAGTGATAATTTGTGACTGAAATTCAGCCATCTTAGCTGCCACTTGAGCTTCCAATAACTCATTTATTAGTGTTACCAGAGTAGCTTGCATTCTCTTAGTTCTCGACCTAGTCATAGGTCCTCCAATACCTTGTAATGGATCTTGTTGTGGAGTTGTAGGTGAATTTGGTTGGATGGATGTCTCGGCCCTTCTTAGGTTTTCATCAGTCCTTCCTTCTTTGAAAGGACTCGTCCTCGAGTCCATAAACTCGTCATCAAATTCAAATAAGGACAGGTCAGACACATTAAAGGTAGCACTAACTCCATAATCACCTGGAAGGTCGAGCTTATAAGCATTCTCGCCTACACGTGCAATGACTTGGAAAGGACCATCTCCTCGAGGATGAAGCTTAGTTCTTCGTTGAGCTGGAAACCGTTCTTTTCTCATGTGAATCCACACCCAATCCCCGGGTTGAAAGATAACTTGTTTCTTCCCTCTATTGGCAACTTTAGCATAATGTTCATTCTTCTTAAGGATTTGAAGACGTACTTGCTCATGCAATTGTTGAACAAACTTTGCTTTTGCTGCACCATCAAGATTCACTTGCTCATTGCTTGGCAATGGCACTAAGTCAAGAGGGGTTAGTGGATTAAAACCATAAACAACCTCAAATGGGGAATGACCGGTAGTAGAATGGGCAGTTCTATTATATGCAAACTCGGCTATTGGGATGCATGCTTTCCAATCTTTCAGATTTCTTTTAATTAAAGCACGCAACAAAGTACCAAGAGTACGATTTGTTACCTCTGTCTGTCCATCAGTTTGTGGATGACCAGTGGTGGAAAATAACAATTTTGTGCCCATCTTTCCCCACAAAGTTTTCCAAAAGTAGCTCAAGAATTTGACATCGCGATCGGACACTATGGTTCGTGGAACCCCATGGAGCCGAATGACTTCTTCAAAGAATAAGTCAGCTACATGTTTAGCATCATCCGATTTCCTGCAAGGTATAAAGTGAGCCATTTTAGAAAATCGGTCAACGACCACAAAAATGGAATCCTTACCCCTTTGTGACCTTGGCAACCCTAAGATAAAATCCATAGAAATGTCAGTCCATGGCATAGAAGGAACAGGTAAAGGGGTATATAAACCCTGAGGGTTAGAAGTAGACTTAGCCATACGACATTGAATGCATAAACTACAAAGCCTTTCTACACTTCTTTTCATATTAGGCCAATAAAAATGCTCAATTAATATGTCATATGTCTTTAAAACTCCAAAATGACCCATAAGACCCCCAGAGTAGGATTCTCTAACTAGTAACTCCCTAAGAGAGCAATTTGGCACACACAATTGTTTGTCACAGAACAAGAACCCATTGTGCCTATAAAATTTATTAAAAGCTCCTTGTTCGGTAGCTGCATAAACACAATAAAAATCAGGATCAGTAGAATAAAGATCTTTAATATATTCAAATCCCAAAATTTTCGTATCTAATGAGCTTAAGAGAATAGACATTCGCGAAAGCGCATCTGCGACAACATTTTCCTTACCTTTTTTATACCTGATAATATAGGGAAATGTTTCGAGAAATGAACTCCACTTGGCATGTCTCTTATTCAACTTACCTTGCCCATGCAAGTACTTTAGAGACTCATGATCAGTGTGTATAACAAATTCCTTGGACAACAAGTAATGCTGCCATGTCTCTAAGGCACGAATGACTGCATAAAGCTCTTTATCGTAAGTTGGATAATTGAGAGCAGCCCCATTCAACTTTTCAGAAAAATAGGCTAAAGGTCGGCCCTCTTGTTTCAAAACTGCGCCAATTCCTGTACCTGAGGCATCACATTCAAGCTCGAAAGTTTTGTTAAAGTCGGGTAAAGCTAAAACAGGTGCAGTTGTAAGATCTTCCTTCAATTGATTAAATGCTTGCTCTTGACGTTCACCCCAAATAAATGGAACATTTTTCTTAACAAGTTCGCTAAGAGGGGCAGCCTTTGAAGAAAAATCTTTTACAAATCTCCTATAGAATGAAGCAAGACCATGGAAAGATCTTACCTCATGTACGGTTGTAGGTCTTGGCCAGGAGGTTATAGCCTCGACTTTTGCTCGATCAACCTGTATACCTTTGGAACTAACAACAAATCCTAGAAATATAACACTTTCCACACAAAAGGTACACTTCTTGATATTAGCAAATAACCGGTTTTCACGTAGAACACTTAGAACAAATTTAATATGCTCAACATGCTCTTCTAAGTTCTTGCTATAAATAAGTATATCATCAAAGTACACCACAACAAATTTTCCTATGAACTGCCTAAGTACATGATTCATGAGTTGCATGAATGTGCTGGGTGCATTAGTTAATCCAAAAGGCATGACTAACCATTCATACAAACCAAATTTAGACTTAAAAGTAGTTTTCCAATAATCTCCATCTTTAATGCGTATTTGATGATATCCACTCTTAAGGTCAATTTTAGTATAAATTTTAGACCCATACAATTCTTCAAACATGTCATCAAGGCGAGGTATTGGATGTCTATACTTAATTGTAATCTTATTAACAGCTCTACAATCAGTACACATTCTCCACGTACCTTCCTTCTTTGGAACAAGGATGACTGGAACTGCGCATGGACTAAGACTTTCCCGTACATGACCTTTGTCTAGCAATTCCTCAACTTGCCGTTGGAGCTCTTTGGTCTCTTCAGGGTTGGCTCGGTAGGCTGGTCGGTTGGGAATTACGGCTCCAGGAACGAAGTCAATTTGATGTTCAATTCCCCTTAAAGGTGGTAGTCCTTTAGGGAGATCTTCTGGAAAGACATCTTCGTATTCCTGCAAAATAGCTTTGACTTGCAAAGGCAAGTCACTTGGCAGCTCATCATTAGAAAATAATGTTTCTTGAAAAATAATTAGCACGAAATCCTTACTTGCTTTTAAGGCTCTATCAACATCTCTCATGCAAGCATAGAAATTACCTTTAAAATTTTCAATTGATGGCTGTGCTCCTTCGGTTTCATTCATGAGAACCGAAGTCTTACCTTTAGAAGTTGAAGAAAGTTTTGTACTCCCGAGTTGAGTAGAATTTTGACCATCTTCAACCTTCTTTTGTTTTATCCACTCCATGTGCTTCACCCTTTGTTGTTGCTGAAACTTACTAATCTCCGAGGGTGGCAATGGTGCTAGTATAAGGGCTTTTCCATCCTTATTGAGGTGGTACCTATTAGTTCTCCCGGAATGATTTGCATGACTATCATATTCCCAAGGTCGTTGGTGAGCAAATTCGGTGTGTGCAAAAGTGCGTCAATATATAGCTCAAACTCACACAAATCTACACCTAAACCTCACTTAATCAATTGTAGTAAAGTATAGGGATCATTCTCCATAGGGAAGGGGACAAAACACAAATTCAAGTGCGATTAATTATTTGCCAAATAGTGATGTAAAGATGGATATTTAGTTAAGAAGCATGAATAAAAGTATGCACATAAAAGAGAATATTAAATCTAAATGTTAAGTTGAAGAACTCAACTTAAGCAAAGAGAGAAACACACAAATGAGGAAAGAGGGTGATCCTTGGGTTAAATGCAAAGGGTCGGCTACTTTGACTGCTAAGGGCAACCGAGTGTAGGGCATCTTAACTAAGTGGCTACATCCATTCACTCCAAATCTCCTTTCGGTCTCATCGGAATTATAGAATGAGGAATCTCCTTTCGGTCTCATCCCCACCTAGAGCACATTAGCGCCTATGGCTTCCACACAACTCTAATGCACAATTCTAGCCCTAGATGTTTTAGCCAACTACTTCACATTCCCTAGTTCAAGTGTTTAATCTAAGAAAGCCACCTATTTTTCACTCCACATCTCCTTTCGGTCTCAATGGAATTAAAGAATAGAAGATCTCCTTTCGGTCTCACTTCTACCTTTGCACACTAAAACCTATGGCTTTCACACAATTTTAGTGCACAATTAAGCTCATATGGTAGTTGTTTCTTATCTCAAACACCTAAAGTTAGAGAATGCTAGATAGTTTTTTCCACTTTTTGGTCTAAATTCATGTATATTCTAAAACACACACGAACACCAAGAACACACACTAAATGTGGCCATCATTCAATGCATGTCAATTCATTAAATACAAGTAGAAAAACTTCAATTAATGCAAGCCCATCACTCTACAACCCACAAGGAATCAAAATAAACCTAATCCATACATCAAACACCAAGAATCACCCAAGATAATTTAGCCTCTCATGGCTTCAAACAACCAACAATCACAAAGAGAATTAACCATTGAAAGCATAAGAAATTTGTAAGAAATACTTCCCTTAATTAAAAGATTGGTGAATCCAACAAATTCCACACTTAGCAAGCCAAAGCAAATCCAAAGATTGAAGTGTTGAAGAGCCACAAAATGCCAAACCCTAGCCTCTTGGAAAATCCCCTCAAGATTGGGGAAAATGTGCAAATAAACAAAAACTAACCCTAACCAAATATTACATGCTTTGTTTCTGCAGAAAATGGGGTATTTATAGACATAGGGACGTTGGGGAACAATTGCGAAGCTTCCAAAACATTAGGGACGCAAAATGCAAATTTTAGATGAGCATGAGAACCGCCATGCGTGTCGTTGTAGAAACTGCAATGCGGTCATCGCTCACAGGAACCGCCACGCGGTCAAAACCTTCGGGTTTCATTCTCTTTGGTTCGCGCCTTGTTCTGATTTTGTCCAATTTTGGTCCCTTTTCGTCCCGAATTTGAAAAAACTTTCTTCATGAAAGTTTTTCCTCTCTTTTTCAGCTTTCCATAACATTTTGAATCATCTTTGGTTATGAGCTCATTTGGATGTCTGCATCAAGAGTTATGAGCTCTGGAAGATGGCTGATTTTTCTCCCTGTTTGCCTCTTCTTTGGTTCATGCCTTCTTCTGCTTTTGTCCAGTTTTGGTCCATTTGCTTCTAGAATTTGAGAAAACTTTGTTCATGAAAGTTTTTTCTCTATTTCTCATCTTTCCATAGCATCTTCAAGCATCTCATTTGGACATTTGCATCAAAAGTTATGAATTTCGGAAGATAAGTGATTTTTAACCCCTTTTTTCCTACAAAACCAATAAAAGATGAGAATCACAAATATAATGTGATTTCTCTAATAAACATGGCATATCTCAATGAAATCTATGCAAAAGCGTGAAAAACACATATATAAGTTTATGAATAGTTGATTCTCATCAAATACCCCCAAACTTGAACCATTGCTTGTCCCCAAGCAATTTTCTACGCATAGCAACAATATGTGGAATGTATTCATTGAGACAAGCATATTCAGATTCTCATCTAATTTTTTTCTTTTTTTTAATTTTTTTTTTTGATAGTGGCAAGTACTAGCTTAATTAGGCAACCACACGTCGCCCCATTCTACCGAATAATGCATATTGAGAGTTCTAAGAAATGGAAACATCTTAATGTCTCTAGGTTAGACAATTTTAAGCACGTACTAATGCAATGCATGACCTTTTTCTTTCTTGTTTTTCTGTACTAATCTTTACACATTAAATGATGTGTGTGTGTGTGTGTGATGGAGGTAAATGTTCATGAACAACGCAATGCAAGAACTGAGAAGAGGTTACGAAATCATGCCACTAGTGTGCCCTAAAGTTGCATAGAAAAATTTCACTTCCTTGAAATCCTTAAGACTCTTTATTCCCTCTTTCCCCTAAGTTGTCATGCTACCATCTAGGCAATCTTAATCACATTTAAGCAACCATCATGACATTATACTTAGGGTACTTCCTCACTCATTTACAAATTTATTTTTTTTTTTGATTTTTTTTTTTTTTGCCAAGAGTTTTTCGGCTTTTTATACTTCTACCACTCATACGAGTTCACTTAAGGGACATCCCCTAAGAGCATTCTCATAGCGGAGTGGCAATTATTCAACAAAACTGTAAATCTCATAAGCAAGACTAACAACAAGCCTAAGTCATCTTCCAAGTTTGTGAAGTGAAATGCTATGAACTTAGAGTGGACTAGGGGCACTACATTTACTCACAACCGCATCATAATCAATACACTACATCTCACAAACACTCCTCATTGACGTGCACTGTAACAACACCATTTAATATGCAAAACTTTCCTCCAAATACAAGGAATCAAAAAAAACATGCATTACAAATTCCATGCCTATTCAGTCCAACATTTTTCTTCATTGACTAATGCTTTCATTTCTTTACTTCTCGCATGCATTCGGTCGGTAAAATGTTTCTTAAGTGGTGCATCTTTCAGCCATTACTTGCCAACCATTCAAAAGTTCCAAAAAAAACAAAACAAGCAACATCTTGAATATTTCAATGAAAGCCTCAATTTAAGCCAATTTCACCCATGGAATCTCATGTATTTTCTTCCTATAAACACCCCCAAACTTAGGTTATGTCAAAAGCTTTAAGCTTCCACCCCCAAACTTAAGATGAGCATTGCCCTCAATGCTTCAAGAATGCATGCATGAAGGGTGGGGCGGGTGGGAAAGAAGAAATACATGTTTTCGGTTGCAAAATTGTGAAATGACTTAAAGCATGTTGCATGATTGCTTATTCACACCTCCCCCAAACTTAAGATATGTTGCATATTAAGCACTGAAACTAGGGGGTGCAAGTGTGTGATAGGCATAATTTACCAAAACAAATTAAAGAAAATAAATTAACAAAATGCAGAAAAAATAAACTTTAAACCTAAATGCAATAACATAAAACAGAAAGGAAGATATTTACAAACTTCGCATCCAACTAAACTCAAGTGTCAAATCCTCTAACTTAACATTTTAACAACACAAGTGGTTCAAAGTAGTTAGAGACATGACTATGCTAGGTTTTAAGAACTCATCAAGTTTTTTCACTTAAAACTCAATTTTATATGCAACATTATGTTAAAGTTCATCAATGAATTTCTAGGATTTCAAATGAATACACAAAAATTGACAATTCATCCAAAATAACTCATTGAGGCATTTTGTCAAACACATGATGTGCATGGTGAAAAACTTGAAATTTCACAAAATTAGCAAGCACCCTAGCCTAAACATTTAACAAACAGCCCAAACAAACCCAATTACACAATATCTAATCAATATTCATCACTAGGAATCATATTTAAAGCAATTCAAAATCATCATTGTAATGAAATTTGAAAGGTTCAACCATTCATACCTTGGATTCTTGGATGGATTTGATGGTGGAATTTGTGTTTACAAAGGTGTTTGGATCACTTAAGATGGATTGGACTTGAAGAAGAATGTAAAATGCAAAATGTGGTTGGAATTGGTGGAGAGAAATGAAGTGAAATTGAGGAGAGAAATGAGGAAAATGCAAGCTAGCCTACGGGTTTATACCCTTCGGCAGTAGACCGCCACGGCGGTTTTTTTTTTTTTTTTTAACCGCTGCGGCGGTTAAAACTTTCGGTTTTCTGCCTTTTTTTTCACATTTTCTCCTTTTTCCTAGCACACATGCAAACTACATGCATTAATTTCTACATCCACATGAACATATAACACTCAATTAATCCATAAAACAAAACTAAACTAAACTAAATAAAACCAAACAAAACAACACAAAACAAAATGGACTAAACTAAAACTAAAGGATACGCTTGGGTTGCCTCCCAAGAAGCGCTTGGTTTTAACGTCGCCGGCTCGACTCAATGCATTTCATCCTATTCCTTGCTTTAGTCTTTTCCTCACATGTTTGGCCTCCTCTTCCAACAACATTTTTTTCATGCCAAACAAGGGACTAATACCCTTAATATCCTCAAGGGTACACTCAATGGCCTCCTTAAAAATGCTCAACTCCAAAAGCTTTTCTTCTTGTTTAGATTCCAAAGAAGATGATATTAACACGGGCAACATTTCATGCTCTTCCAAAAATGCATTTTCCAAATACGGGGGCAAAGGCTTCAACTCATGTTTGGGTGGCTCATCGACGGACGGTTTTAGCTTATCTTCACCACTGGCCACCGGCAACACTTTGTCGATTTCAACCACTTCAAATTCTTCCCCTGTTATTTCATAAATGGACTCACCTACAAAACATTTTTCAACCATCTCACGAAGTTGTCCATCTATTCTTTTATCTTCTTCATCAAACTCAAGGGGAACATTGGAGGGAATATTTGTCTCCATTGTTTGAGATTCAAGATACCACTCCTCCTTCAAAGTTTCACCAGTGCATTCATCCACCACATCTTCACGGAAGTAGTCTAGATTGCTCCTTGGATAATTCATAGCATCATTGTCATCGAACACTACCTCTTCTTTGTTAACCCGCATGGAACCCCTCAACTCAAGCTGGATTTCTTCAAGCTTTTTCATTATGAGCTCTTCAAAATTTGGTTTTCTGTCCATGGGATTATTCATTTGATTCCAAAAACCTGGAGGTTGCCTTGATGTGTTAGAAAACGATGGCCCCGAATTATCCCAATTTTGATTGCTTTGATTATTCCAATTTTGACCACCTCCTTGGTTGTTCCAACCTTGATTTCCTACTTGGTAGTTGCCATCATTGCCCCAGTTTTGGTTGAAATTTTCTTGCTGCCCAAAATTATTCATGAAGTTAACGGGTTTAGTCCTGGCCCAGTTACATTGATCCGTATGGTGGTCTCCTTGGCAAAGTCCACATATTAAAACCGGATTCCAGTTCATCTTCGCCTCCAATGAATTCATCCTATCGGTTAATGCAGCCAATTGAGCACTAATGTTTGAGCCAATATCAAACTCTAGGAATCCCCCTTTTTGAAATTGGTAGCTCTCAGCTTCAACTGGGTAAGCACTTATACGGTCGTTGAACCATGGCTCTAATGCACAAGCATTGAAATTAGGCTCTAAGAATTCCCCAAACAACCGTTCTCTTTGTTTTCCCTGTTCGGCCATTGAAAGTTAAAAATGAAAATATATACAAACACAAACAGGTATTTTCTAAATATATACAAAAACACAAAACTAACAAACAATTAGAACACCTAAAAACTAGTTCCGTTGCCCTTCCCCGGCAGCGGCGCCAAAATTTGGTGAGCAAATTCGGTGTGTGCAAAAGTGCGTCAATATATAGCTCAAACTCACACAAATCTACACCTCAACCTCACTTAATCAATTGTAGTAAAGTATAGGGATCATTCTCCACAGGGAAGGGGACAAAACACAAATTCAAGTGCGATTAATTATTTGCCAAATAGTGATGTAAAGATGGATATTTAGTTAAGAAGCATGAATAAAAGTATGCACATAAAAGAGAATATTAAATCTAAATGTTAAGTTGAAGAACTCAACTTAAGCAAAGAGAGAAACACACAAATGAGGAAAGAGGGTGATCCTTGGGTTAAATGCAAGGGGTCGGCTACTTTGACTGCTAAGGGCAACCGAGTGTAGGGCATCTTAACTAAGTGACTACATCCATTCACTCCAAATCTCCTTTCGGTCTCATCGGAATTATAGAATGAGGAATCTCCTTTCGGTCTCATCCCCACCTAGAGCACATTAGCGCCTATGGCTTCCACACAACTCTAATGCACAATTCTAGCCCTAGATGTTTTAGCCAACTACTTCACATTCCCTAGTTCAAGTGTTTAATCTAAGAAAGCCACCTATTTTTCACTCCACATCTCCTTTCGGTCTCAATGGAATTAAAGAATAGAAGATCTCCTTTCGGTCTCACTTCTACCTTTGCACACTAAAACCTATGGCTTCCACACAATTTTAGTGCACAATTAAGCTCATATGGTAGTTGTTTCTTATCTCAAACACCTAAAGTTAGAGAATGCTAGATAGTTTTTTCCACTTTTTGGTCTAAATTCATGTATATTCTAAAACACACACGAACACCAAGAACACACACTAAATGTGGCCATCATTCAATGCATGTCAATTCATTAAATACAAGTAGAAAAACTTCAATTAATGCAAGCCCATCACTCTACAACCCACAAGGAATCAAAATAAACCTAATCCATACATCAAACACCAAGAATCACCCAAGATAATTTAGCCTCTCATGGCTTCAAACAACCAACAATCACAAAAAGAATTAACCATTGAAAGCATAAGAAATTTGTAAGAAATACTTCCCTTAATTAAAAGATTGGTGAATCCAACAAATTCCACACTTAGCAAGCCAAAGCAAATCCAAAGATTGAAGTGTTGAAGAGCCACAAAATGCCAAACCCTAGCCTCTTGGAAAATCCCCTCAAGATTGGGGAAAATGTGCAAATAAACAAAAACTAACCCTAACCAAATATTACATGCTTTGTTTCTGCAGAAAATGGGGTATTTATAGACATAGGGACGTTGGGGAACAATTGCGAAGCTTCCAAAACATTAGGGACGCAAAATGCAAATTTTAGATGAACAGTAGACCGCCGCGGCGGTCGTTGTAGACTGCAGCTGCGGTCTACTGTTCACAGGGAACCGCCGCTGCGGTCAAAACCTTCGGGTTTCATTCTCTTTGGTTCGCGCCTTGTTCTGATTTTGTCCAATTTTGGTCCCTTTCCGTCCCGAATTTGAAAAACCTTTCTTCATGAAAGTTTTTTCTCTATTTTTCAGCTTTCCATAGCATTTTTAATCATCTCATTTGGATGTCTGCATCAAGAGCTATGAGCTCTGGAAGATGGCTGATTTTTCTCCCTGTTTGCCTCTTCTTTGGTTCATGCCTTCTTCTGCTTTTGTCCAGTTTTGGTCCATTTGCTTCCAGAATTTGAGAAAACTTTGTTCATGAAAGTTTTTTCTCTATTTCTCATATTTCCATAGCATCTTCAAGCATCTCATTTGGACATTTGCATCAAAATTTATGAATTTCGGAAGATAAGTGATTTTTAACCCCTTTTTTCCTACAAAACCAATAAAAGATGAGAATCACAAATATAATGTGATTTCTCTAATAAACATGGAATATCTCAATGAAATCTATGCAAAATCATGAAAAACACATATCTAAGTTTATGAATATTTGATTCTCATCAGTCGTCCTAGTAGTAGATGAGCGGCCTGCATGGGAATAACATCACAGAGAACTTTGTCAGTAAAATTTCCAATTGAAAAACTTACCAAAGTTTGCTTTGTGACTCGGAGTGATCCACTTTGATTCATCCATTGCAATTTGTATGGCTTTGGATGCAAGGAACATTTGAGCTTCAATTTATCTGCAAGATAAGTAGAAGCAAGATTAGTACAAGATCCTCCATCAATAATTAACATGCAAATTTGATCTTTAATAAGACACTTAGAATGGAAAATATTGGCCCTTTGATCCTCGGTGTCTTCTTCAGGTTGGGCACTCAAAGCTCGTATTGTCACCAAACAATCTCCATTCGGTGGATCCATTTCATACCCCCACTGTTCATTAGCATGACTTGTGGCCATGTCTTCATCTGGAATACTTAACTCCTCTTCACTCTCACTTTGATAGGTTCCATCATCTAGAATGGTCATGTTTCGTGAGTTTGGGCATTGAGATGCTATATGTCCTCGGCCTAAACACTTAAAACATTGAATAGAGGAACTAGTGTTAGTATTGTTGGAACTAGAAGTGGGTTTAGAATTACTTACCTTTGGAGCACTTTGTGGTGCGAACTTCTTTGCATTGGTTGGATTAGGAGCCGAACCTCCTCTCCATTGAGTGCTTCCGGAACTTGAAGAATTAAACCTTCCACCTTGGCGATTATTGTTGTTGTTTCGCCAATCATTGCTCGTGTTTGAGCTCCTTACATTTTGTGGCACCTTCTTGAGTTGCTTTTCAACCTTCTCAGCCATTTGTAATAGCTGCTCAAAATTATTATAGTGGTGCAACTCAACTAGATGAGCAATATTCCTATTAAGTCCATTCATGAACCTTGCCATTGTAGATTCTTCATCTTCTTCTATATTAGCACGTAGCATGGCTAGATCCATCTCTTTGTAGTACTCATCTACACTCTTGTTTCCTTGAGTCAAGCTTTGAAGCTTTTGTAGTAACTCTCTTTTGTGGTGCGGGGAAACATATCTCTTTCTCATAACCTTTTTCAAGGCTTTCCAAGTTGAAATCGGCCACTTTATCTTCTCCTCTCTTTGGCGACAAGTTCTTCGCCACCAAGTAGATGCATGTCTAGAAAACTCAACTATAGCCAACTTAACTTTCTTTCTTTCCGAAAATTCATGGATATCAAAAAATTTATCAACTTTTTCTTCCCATTCCATGTATGCTTCTGGATCATTCTTGCCTTCAAATTCTGGAATTTGCAATTTAATACTAGCAAGATTATCATCCTTCTTGGATCTCCTTTTACTTCTTGTTGAAAAATGGTCATCATCCGAGCTCGAAGCTTCGGATTCCTCCTCTTCGGATGAGCTACTTGTATCATCCTTCGTTGACTTCTTCTTTTTCTTCCTAAGGTTTGTTTGAGTAACTTCTTGAGACTCTTCGGCCTTAATTGTTTCCGAATTGGATGCAACTTGAGCCCTTGTAATATCTATTTGATCCATCCTTCTATGAATTAATTCAAGAGCGGCAGATACACTCTTAAAGTATTCCTTCAAGTCTTGAATGTTTGGATTTTCGGCCATCTCTGCACAAACAAGGTTAGTAAAAAAAATTTTCCTACCTCACTTCCCTCTAACCAATTGCCCAAGGTTTTGAAACTCTCACCAATTTAAGGCTGAACTCTCTTTATGTAGTGATGGGTTGTTGAGTAGGTTCACTCACACTCTATCACTTTTCTAAAAGTTCTAACCAAAACAAGCCTCAAAAGTCTCAAAGAATAGACAATTAAATTCAAGTTAAAGCAAGAATACAAATTTTCAGAGGTCAAGAAAGACAAGAAAACAATAAGTAAAGTACTAAACCAAGAAAACAAATTTTCGGATGGACTTTTGTCAAGAAGAAAAAAATAGATTTTCTATGGCCAAAAGAAGTAAGCAAGATGGTTCTTTATGTGCTTGATGAGTGAAATTTGTGAATATGAATTTTCTTTGCTCAGTATATCAAACCATATGCAAAAATACAGCACCTTCCAAATTCTGGATCAAATCCAATTCCAAACAGGATTTACCTTCAAGTTTCTGGCAGAAATCTTGTACAAGAAGGATCCAAAAATTCCAGCAACTAATTCACAACTTAGAACACATTATTGGCAACACAATTCAACAACAATTTGCAGCCTTTTACACCAAAATTTGATGCAAAACCGAAGCTAGAACAAATCAGGAAATTCAGTTTCAGGATTTTCAGGTTTTCCTTCTTTTCTGGACTGTTTTTTTCTTTCTCAAGGAGTTGCTAAATTTCGAATGGGGTTTTGTGACTTTGAAACACACCTTTGGCAACAAATTGAAGCCTTTTTTATCATAAAATAACCACAAAAAACAGTCGGATCAAGATCAAAATAAGGGCGGACAGAATTCAGAAAATTGGATTCAGGTTTCTGAATTTTTTTTTCTTCAGCTACGGGTTTGGGTTTATTGCAGTAGTTTGCTTCACTTTTGTAGCACAAATTGATAGTAAATTGCAAGAAGAAGATGCCTTCTTACACAGGTAATAACCCCACGAAGATACAACACAAAAATCTGGGCAGAACTGAAACAAAAGTCAGGTTTCTGTGAGGGTTTCTTGTAGCTACGGGTTTTGGAACTTCCCACTCACTTTTGCAGCAGCAATTCAACAACCAAGGTTTCCTCTTTATCAAGCAATATTCACAAAGCAATTTAGCACAAGAACCACGATTTTAAAGAAAGAGAAATAGAAACAAAACTGGAACAACAGAACGGAAGGAAGACTGGGCAGAAAACTGAGACAGGAACGGGAATGATTTTCACAATGGTTTAGAGCTTCTTTTTGTTTAGTTTTCAATAGAAACTAAGAAAACAATCACGAAGAGGTTATGGACAGAAAGAAGACTCAGAGACATAAAACAAAGATGCGGAAGAAACAAAGAATGCGGAAGAAACAAAGAAAACAGAGACAAAAACACAAAGGATATGAACAACTTCAAGGAGCAGCCCAAAGGCAGCTCTGATACCAAATTGATACGAATTCTTACACCAAAGGATAAGAAACCGAACCTATATCAGAGTGTTGGTCCTAGTATCGTCCTCTAGGCTGAACTAAGTCTTCCTTTAGCAAGACACCATCTCCAACTTTTGTGAAGAAGGACCTTGCTTTTGTCCACTTGACAACCGAAGGAATTATCAAAGACCCAAGATGTGAACTTTGACTATCCTTGGAACCAAGAAGCACACTCAAATTGTTGAGGGAAAGAAACTCAACAAGATAGCTTAAACATGAACCTAAGAGGCTATCCTCAAAGACTCAAAGCAAGTTCTAAACTAGAACTCAAAGAAAAGCTACAAAACTCTCAAGTTTGTATTGTCAAAATTCTTCTCCTTTCATTGTGGCTGAATGCCTCTATTTATAGTTTACAAGTTGTAAGAATTAAGAAAGCCATTCCCTAGTTGGATTAGCTTTTTAGGAAACTAACTAAAAAACTAATTACTAAAAAGAATAACTACTCTAAGAAAAAAGGAAATAAAACAGCAAGTAGTTGCCTAAAACTAATCAAGTGTGTTGGCTGAATTCTGCTTGAGCAGAATTTCCTATTCAGCTTTCTTACTCCAATTTGGAAGTTTCTCCAATTCTTCATGGCTATGGATTTGGTAACTTCTAAACTTGATTTTGAGCAGAATTTCAACTCCATACCATTTCCTATTTTCGGCCACTTCACTCCAAGTTGGACTTGGCATTTGATCCCTCATTTTCAATGCTAAGTAGAGTGATAATTTGTGACTGAAATTCAGCCATCTTAGCTGCCACTTGAGCTTCCAATAACTCATTTATTAGTGTTACCAGAGCAGCTTGCATTCTCTTAGTTCTCGACCTAGTCATAGGTCCTCCAATACCTTGTAATGGATCTTGTTGTGGAGTTGCAGGTGAATTTGGTTGGATGGATGTCTCGGCCCTTCTTAGGTTTTCATCAACCATATTCATTATTTTTCAGTATTCACGTTTTACTATTCATGATTACTATTCATGTTTACTATTCACGTCATTACTATTCATTTTTACTGTTCATTAATTTTCAAAATTTAAAAATCACTGTAGCATAATTAGTAAATGACACTGGTCCTGCCCCCTTATGGTATCAGAGCCATCTGTTCACTATTTTAGGTGTTCATAAAGCATAAGTTTAAATTAAACTTAAGTGTTTAGCATAACCTTAATTTAAGACTTTACCTTTGATTAAGATTAAGGTAGGTTTGGCAAGCGGTTTGGTGAGCCTAGTAAGACCGTTGGTAAGCCCGAGTGTGAGGTGTTCCAGGCAAGGTGCTCCCCGTGTTCCCCGATCTTAGTCTGAAGTCAAGAGTAAACGATTAGATTATGTTATATTAAACATGGCAGCAAGATTTAGAAAAATGTTTTTGAATACTCAAGATAGAAATGGTAACTCTGACGTCGTGCAGAGTCAGGAGGTGCATATGCCTTTAGATTACTCAAATTGGTCTATTCCAGAACAAAGTATAGAATCCATCTATAACATAGGTTCTTTAGATTTCAAAACTGCTTTTTCAATTAAAACTCATGAAGAAACAATTTCTTTACAAGAAGAATTTCAAACAATTCCTTTATTAAATAAAGTTTCAATTAAAAAATATATAGACAAAGGTTATAGATATATTCATTATGGTATGATTCAAGTAGCAATTAAACCATTAGTACACATAGGTGTAGACGCTCCAATTTATTTAGCATTAAGAGATAAAAGATTAAAAAGATACAAAACTTCTTTACTAAGTATGATTCAAACTAATGTTTGTAATGGTCCAATATATTTCAATTGTTGTCCAAACTTCTCTGTTGATTTAACAGATCCATTAATACTAGATTCATTGGTATTAGATATTCATTTACAAGGTGATGAATTTGAACAATTTTGTAAAAATTTTGCAATTATTTATAGAGTTTATTTTAGGTTAATGAATTCTCAAATAAATACTAGATTCAACATGTTACCAACTTCAAAAGAAGAAACAGTTTTATTACATGTAGAAGCAGACAATCCAACAGTTTTTATTCCTAAAAGATTAAAGTGGAACGAAATTACAATTCCTGAACAATTTGAAATTCAAAATACTCAACCTTCTAGAAACATAATTAGAAGAGAAATTAATAATATTATAGAAAAAGAAGATGGAACAATTTTATTAAGATTTAATTCATTCCGAGAAGGAACAAGTTCTTCAAATAATTTCAATTTACCTGGAAGATCATTTTCTGAACCATCACCATCAATAGTGTCAGAAAACCCTTCAAAATATGTTTTCAAATCTCCTATTCCAGAAATAGTCACTTCACCCCCTATGTCACCTACAAGGTCACAAATGGGAATTAATGTTATTACTTTTGAAAAGAAAGAATTTCAAATAGATTTTGAATATTTAAATAAAGTTTTTGAAAATGAAAATAGTAAAAGGAAATTTTGGTTTATAGCATTAAATGAAGTTATTCAAGAAAAATTAAAAGAAGAATGGATTTCATATATGAAAAAGATGAAATGTAATATTCTTTTACTTTCATGGATAGAATACTGGTTTTCAAAAAATGAAGGTATTTCCAATGTTTTTAAAGAATGATATATTAATGTTCAAAGTAATTTGTATAGAAAATGGAAGATTAATGATTATCAAGTTATTACTTCAAACCATCCACCCTTACAACCAATAAAAATTCAAGTTGATCAACAGGAAATAGAAGCTAGTCCTTTCAAGATAGGCAGAGAAGACGGAAATTCAAATGTTGTATTAGATGATATTAAAAAAGTTTATCAACAGAATAATTATGCAAATCAGATACTACATACTATAGCTAATCAAGTAGAACATTTGTCTACTAAGATAGATTCAATTCCTAAGGAAACCCCTAGATTTCCAAATGAAATAGCTAGTCCTCATTTCAAAACAAGAAGTGTTTCTCATGAATTAGAAGAAGATTTAATTAAAAATAAAATGAAAAATAGTTTGATAAATAGAATAACTCAAAGAATTCAAGCTAATAAAGCTAGTACTTCAGAAAATAGAATTAATTGTTTAGAAACAGAAAGAAAAATGACAGAATCAGAATTAGATGATAATTCAAGTCAAGATTCAGATAATTCAGAGATACAAAAGATTAATAATGTAGAACAAGAATTTAAAGATAACTCAGAAGTAGAAATTAATAGAATAAAAAGACAGAAAAATTATAGAAATTGGAATTCAATGAATACAAGAAATTATTATCCTAGACCTACTCCCCCAGATATTCAATATGAAGAAAGAAAACAATTTAAAACAAGTTCATATGATGGACATTCTGTCTATGAATGGAACATAGATGGAAAATCAGAATATGAAATATTAAATACATTACAAGAAATGGGAATGGCTAAGACAGCCTACAAAACATTAGGATTAACAGAAGTTAATACTGCAACAGCATTAATTGTAGGATTTTCAGGACAATTAAAAAATTGGTGGGATAATTTGTTAACTTTAGAAGAAAAACAACAAATATTAAATCATTCAATGTAGTAGAAGTAGAAAACAAATGCAGATGGAACTAAAACATTTGTTCTGTAAAAACAATCGAATCTGATAGATCAATTGATAGTTACAATTTCAGTTCATTTCATAGGTAACCCAAAAGAAACTTTAGCTAGTTCAAAGATTATGTTAAGTAATTTAAGATGTCCACCTTTGTCGGATTTTAGATGGTATAAAGATGTATTTCTCACTCAAGTATTAAAAAGAAATGATGCTAATTCTCCTTTTTGGAAAGGAAAATTCAGTACAGGATTACCAACTTTATTTTCGCAAAGAATAATATCTAAGTTACAAAAAGAGGTAGGAAATGATTACATAGATTTCAATAGAATATCTTTTGGTCAATTATTTTCTTTTATTAAAAAAGAAGGATTAGAAGTATGTACAGAATTAAAGATTCAAAATAAATATGGTAGAGAAAAACAAGAAGTAGGAAACTTTTGTGAAGTTTTTGGTATTAAAGGAATTAAAGCTCCTTCAACTCAAAATAGAAAGTTAGAAAAATATAAAAGACATTCAAAATTCAAGAAACATAAGAATTATGATAATAGTCAATATTATAGAAAATATAAAAAGAAGAAATATAAAGGATATAAAAATAAAGATACTAATGAAAATAATTCAATAACTTGCTGGAAATGTGGTCGCTTCGGTCACAAGGCAAATCAATGTAAAATGAAGAAAAAGATAAATGAAATATTTCAAGAAAAAGATTTCAAAAAGAAAATGATAGCTTTATTAATAGAAGAAACAAACATAGACGAAGATAATATTCAAGATGACATAGATTCAGATTCAAGTCTAGAAAGCATAGAAAAGTGTAAGTGTATTAATGTGATTTCAAAAAGCAATAAAGAAACATTATTTGAAATGATAGAAAAAATAGATGATAAAGAATGTAGAAAAGAATATTTGAAAAAATTAAGAGATTTAATATTAGAAGAAGAAAGCCCTAAAAAGTTTGAAGAACCATTTAGTATTTTAAAATTATTAGAAAAATACCCAAATGAAGGATTATTAGGAATTAGGAAGCCAGACGAAGTCAAAGAAGATATTAAAACATTAAAAGTACAAGTTAGAAAATTACAAAAGGATTTAATAGAATTAAAAACAAAAGATTTAGAATTAGATACAAAGATAAGTCTAATTAAAAATGGGATATCCTTAGACTTAGATAGTAATTCAAAAGGCAAAGAAGTTGCAATTGATATTCAAGATTTAAGTTCTATTCAAATAAATAATAAACAAGTTTCAGATAAAATGTATATTCAAATGATTAATAAGATAGAGTATCAAAAATGGTATTGCTTTGTTACCATAGGAATAAATAATTTCAAACTCACAGTACACGCTATGATAGATAGTGGTGCTGATGCAAACTGTATTAAAACAGGAATAATTCCTACAAAATATTGTCAAAAGACTAATGAGAGTTTATTAGCAGCCAATTCAAGTAGATTACATGTCAAGCATAGAGTCATATTAAATATATGCAATGATGAATATTGTATTAAAAATTTATGTTATGTAGTTGATGATATAACTCAAGATTTAATTTTAGGATTACCATTTTTACATCAAATTAACCCTATCAAAGTAGATACTGAAGGTATTCATACAAAAATCATGGGTAAGAAGATTTCATTCAATTTTATTTCTCCAAAAAGACAAAAAGAAATAGATTTAATTCAAAAGTGTTCAATATTTAAGCAAATAAACAATATTAGTCATATTAAGAGTCAAATAGGATTTTTAGAAGAAGAACATTCATCTGATAGAATAGACTCTAAGTTTCAGAAAGAAATTTTATCCATTGTTTTATGCATTCCACAATTTCATGATTATCAATCATTTCTATTACATATTTTTGCAAAAGAAGTTTTAAAACAGATTTTTGCAAAATGGCAAGCTATCCTATCTATATTCAATTTTGCTATTGAATATCTAAAAGGTGAGGAGAATTGTTTGCCTAATTTCAGACTTATGAATTTTAGCAGGAATTTCAAAATGAGTTCAGTCAAGAAAGAAGGTGATTCCAAAAAACTTCCACTTATTCATTTAACTTCATCAAACAGATTTCAATCCCTTTTTGATTATCCTCCATTAAATTTTGCTCAAGCTTTAGAGGCCCCTTATCAAAAGAATGATATTCAAAGGAACACTCCACCTAGTCAAACTCAATCTCCACAAGTTACTTCAAGCTCAAATCTTATCTATTTTACTAAAGGAATAATTGAGCTACTTTACCTTACTCGTTTCATTCAAAATCCAGATTTCCAAACCTTTTCAAAATACATTGAACAAATCATTCATCCATATTGCAATTGGATACCATTCAATGCTGAAAAAGATATTTCATTCTATCTTCTGATTTTGATTGATTCAGGATTAGTAGATATCAAGCATAATTTAGATCCAAAAGATTCCCAATAGAATTGCTTATTCAAAAGCCATTATCAAAAAGATTTGTTCTTTTGATGAGTGGGGAAGTCATTCTCTGCTTAAATCATTTACAACAGATACTCAATTTAGAGGCTACACGTACCAGGACTACTTAGAGGCTTGGTACAAAGCTTTTTACCTTAGATCATTCAATCATTCATGGTTCTTTACTTTTCATAAAACCTTTTCAACTCAAGTACCTTCTATTCCAATTTGGTTTTATAATTGGTGGATATATCTTGGATGCACTGAAGATATTTATCCCCCAAAAACTCAAATGGCCTACAAATTATTCATTCGAAAAACTGAAGGAAGAATTCCAGACTACATGCAACCCATTCAATTTCATATTATGTTCAAAGTCCCATGGATATTTTGCTGGAGTTACAAAATTCATTCATTCCATCCCAAACCATATCCCATGTCCTTGGTTCGGGAATTCAAAATCAAAAGGTGGACCCAAGTTTCAATCACTCAAGAAATGGTGGCGGCACAGTTTTCTGGTGCGCATCAGATTCCACAAACAGGAATAAAGATTCAATCACCAAAGCAAGCTCATGGACCACCACTGGCGGTACCACTGACTATTGCAAAGGCAAAAGAAACAATTCAAAAACATGAAAAGAAAAAAGGAAAAATTACATAAAGCCAAATTCCATCCGTCCCAGAATTAGTCCAAAAGGATAAAGACATGGCTGAAGGATGGGCACAATATCAAGAATTCATGCAGTTCATGCAATTCAAAGAAAAAGCAAAATCAATGTCTATCAACAGCAAGGCCTCATCGGAGGGATCATCCACAGATCCATTTGGCGGTCCCTTGGCTCAAGACCCCTTTGATTTATAAACTCACAAATTTTTTGTTTTGCAGGATTCAATGAAGAAAGTTACTCAAACAGATGTTTATTGGGAAATCATAGAATACTCAGATTCAGAAGATTCAAAGTTTGAAATCAAACGAATCCCCAGGATTTCAAGTGTTTACAATGTTGCTCAAACCATTCAAAATTGAGAGATTGGATCATTTCAACCAACCAATTTATCCAAGTGTATTTACCCTTTCGGTGACGAATCTCAAAAGAAGCAAAATCGAGACTATGTTCAAAGATTAAGAAGAGCAATCAAAGAAGACAATCAATGGCAAGCCATTCAAGAATTCATGGAAAACTGGGTTGCAAGACTTAGCGAAGAACCACCAGTTTACTCTCAATCACCGTCAATTCCAGATCAAGAAGATCATTATTCAGACAAAATTACACAAGAAGCCTCAAGTTCTGCTACTCCAGAGTATTCAACTTCTCCAAGATCTCTAGCAGCATTTCAAAATAGATTTTACTCAAAAACCTTTATTCCAGAAGACGACTTCTTTGAAGATCAGCTTCCTTCGCCATGAAGCAATCAAGGACAGTCTTCATTCAAAAAGTAGGAAATGGAAAGATGATTAAAGCCATTCAAGCACGTGAAGTGGGGACAGTCAGAAAACTCTGCTTTCCAAAAAGAAGGGTAGATCCCTTGTCGGCACGTAACTACAAACAACTTTTCAAAAAGCAGATCAGCTCAGCTCAAAAGATTCCAAGCGGATAAGGACTCAACAGTATTCAGACAGGTGTCTTCATTCAAAAAGCCGGAAGTAGATAAGGATTCAAAGACAAAGCCTGCACAGACCAATAATGCATCCAAGACCAAGTCAAAATTGAAGAAATCAAAGCAAATTCAAGACAAATGAAGAAATTGATGCTACGAAGTATTCAAATCATCTGCAACACAAATCCAAAAGTCTTCAAAAGAGCACCAAGGTCAAAAAGGCTATAAGGCCTAAATATTCATAAATCAAAAAGGCTATCAAGCCTATGGAGTTATCCGTCCAGCAAAAACTATATAAATACCAACTCAAGCATCGGAGGACAAACACAGCAAATCTAACACAGCAAATCCCAGAATACAGCAAAAATTTCCATCTTCAAAATTAGAAAATCTTTCAAGCCTTTGTAGCCAATTCCAAATTCCCTTAGAATTCCAAAGTTCCAAATCCGTTAGAAACTTCAAACTCTGTACTATTCCAATTTTTCAGGTTTACTTCAAGGGTCTTTTCTGTAATCAGATTTTAATATCAAAGTTCAATAAAGTAAGTGTTTTATTCATCTCGATTTGCTGATCATTTTAAGTACCATATTCATTATTTTTCACTATTCACGTTTTACTATTCATGATTACTATTCATGTTTACTATTCACGTCATTACTATTCATTTTTACTGTTCATTAATTTTCAAAATTTAAAAATCACTGTAGCATAATTAGTATATGACACCTGTGATTTCCCAATAAACATCTGTTTGAGTAACTTTCTTCATTGAATCCTGCAAAACAAAAAATTTGTGAGTTTATAAATCAAAGGGGTCTTGAGCCAAGGGACCGCCGAATGGTTCTGTGGATGATCCTTCCGATGAGGCCTTGCTGTTGATAGACATTGATTTTGCTTTTGCTTTGAATTGCATGAACTGCATGAATTCTTGATATTGTGCCCATCCTTCCGCCATGTCTTTATCCTTTTGGACTAATTCTGGAACGGATGGAATTTGGCTTTCTGTAATTTTTCCTTTTTTCTTTTCATGTTTTTGAATTGTTTCTTTTGCCTTTGCAATAGTTACTGGTACCGCCAAGGGTGGTCCATGAGCCTGCTTTGGTGATTGAATCTTTATTCCTGTTTGTGGAATCTGATGCGCAGCAGAAAACTGTGCCGCCACCATTTCTTGAGTGATTGAAACTTGAGTCCACCATTTGATTTTGAATTCCCGAACCAAGGACATGGGATATGGTTTGGGATGGAATGAATGAATTTTGTAACTCCAGCAAAATATCCATGGGACTTTGAACATAATATGAAATTGAATGGGTTGCATGTAGTCTGGAATTCTTTCTTCAGTTTTTCGAATGAATAATTTGTAGGCTATTTGAGTTTCTGGGGGATAAATATCTTCAGTGCATCCAAGATATATCCACCAATTATAAAACCAAATTGGAATAGAAGGTACTTGAGTTGAAAAGGTTTTATGAAAAGTAAAGAACCATGAATGATTGAATGGTCTAAGGTAAAAAGCTTTGTACCAAGCCTCTAAGTAGTCCTGGTACGTGTAGCCTCTAAATTGAGTATCTGTTGTAAATGATTTAAGCAGAGAATGACTTCCCCACTCATCAAAAGAACAAATCTTTTTGATAATGGCTTTTGAATAAGCAATTCTATTGGGAATCTTTTGGATCTAAATTATGCTTGATATCTACTGATCCTGAATCAATCAAAATCAGAAGATAGAATGAAATATCTTTTTCAGCATTGAATGGTATCCAATTGCAATCTGGATGAATGATTTGTTCAATGTATTTTGAAAAGGTTTGGAAATCTGGATTTTGAATGAAACGAGTAAGGTAAAGTGGCTCAATTATTCCTTTAGTAAAATAGGTAAGATTTGAGCTTGAAGTAACTTGTGGAGATTGAGTTTGACTAGGTGGAGTGTTCCTTTGAATAGCATTCTTTTGATAAGGGGCC
The DNA here is from genome assembly GCA_020080225.1 of Gynochthodes officinalis. NCBI lineage: Eukaryota > Viridiplantae > Streptophyta > Magnoliopsida > Gentianales > Rubiaceae > Gynochthodes > Gynochthodes officinalis. The sequence goes on from CM034622.1 coordinate 7,984,184, forward strand.
TCTAAAGCTTGAGCAAAATTTAATGGAGGATAATCAGAAAGGGATTGAAATCTGTTTGATGAAGTTAAATGAATAAGTGGAAGTTTTTTGGAATCACCTTCTTTCTTAATTGAACTCATTTTGAAATTCTTGCTAAAATCCACAAGTTTAAAATTAGGCAAACAACTCTCCTCACCTTTGAGATATTCAATAGCAAAATTGAATATAGATAGGATAGCTTGCCATTTTGTAAAATTCTGTGTTTTTGCAAAAATATGTAATGATTGATCATGAAATTGTGAAATGCATAAAACAATGGATAAAATTTCTTTCTGAAACTTAGAGTCTAGTCTATCAGATGAATGTTCTTCTTCTAAAAATCCTATTTGACTCTTAATATGACTAATATTGTTTATTTGCTTAAATATTGAACATTTTTGAATTAAATCTATTTCTTTTTGTCATTTTGGAGAAATAAAATTGAATGAAATCTTCCTACCCATGATTTTTGTATGAATACCTTCAGTATCTACTTTGATAGGGTTAATTTGATGTAAAAATGGTAATCCTAAAATTAAATCTTGAGTTATATCCTCAACTACATAACATAAATTTTTAATACAATATTCATCATTGCATATATTTAATATGACTCTATGGTTGACATGTAATCTACTTGAATTTGCTGCTAATAAACTCTCATTAGTCTTTTGACAATATTTTGTAGGAATTATTCCTGTTTTAATACAATTTGCATCAGCACCACTATCTATCATAGCGTGTACTGTGAGTTTGAAATCATTTATTCCTATGGTAACAAAACAATACCATTTTTGATATTCTATTTTATTTATCATTTGAATATACATTTTATCTGAAACTTGTTCATTGTTTATTTGAATAGAACTTAAGTCTTGAATATCAATTGCAACTTCTTTTCCTTTTGAATTACTATCTAAGTCTAAGGATATCCCATTTTTAATTAGACTTATCTTTGTATCTAATTCTAAATCTTTTGTTTTTAATTCTATTAAATCCTTTTGTAATTTTCTAACTTGTTCTTTTAATATTTTAATATCTTCTTTGACTTCATCTGGCTTCCTAATTCCTAATAATCCTTCATTTGGGTATTTTTCTAATAATTTTAAAATACTAAATGGCTCTTCAAACTTTTTAGGGCTTTCTTCTTCTAATATTAAATCTCTTAATTTTTTCAAATATTCTTTTCTACATTCTTTATCATCTATTTTTCTATCATTTCAAATAATGTTTCTTTATTACTTTTTGAAATTACATTAATACACTTACATTTTTCTATGCTTTCTAAACTTGAATCTCAATCTATGTCATCTTGAATATTATCTTCATCTATATCTGTTTCTTCTATTAATAAAGCTATCATTTTCTTTTTGAAATCTTCTTCTTGAAATATTTCATTTATCTTTTTCTTCATTTTACATTGATTTGCCTTGTGACCGAAGCGACCACATTTCCAGCAAGTTATTGAATTATTTTCATTAATATCTTTATTTTTATATCCTTTATATTTCTTCTTTTTATATCTTTTGTAATATTGACTATTATCATAATTCTTATGTTTCTTGTATTTTGAATGTCTTTTATATTTTTCTAACTTCCTAGTTTGAGTTGAAGGGGCTTTAATTCCTTTAATACCAAAAACTTCACAAAAGTTTCCTACTTCTTGTTTTTCTCTACCATATTTATTTTGAATCTTTAATTCTGTACATAATTTTAATCCTTCTTTCTTAATAAAAGCAAATAACTGACCAAAAGATATTCTATTGAAATCTATGTAATCATTTCCTACCTCTTTTTGAAATTTAGATATTATTCTTTGCGAAAATAAAGTTGGTAATCCTGTAATGAATTTTTCTTTCCAAAAAGGAGAATTAGCATCATTTCTTTTTAATACTTGAGTGAGAAATACATCTTTATACCATCTAAAATCCGACAAAGTTGGACATCTTAAATTACTTAACATAATCTTTGAACTAGCTAAAGTTTCTTTTGGGTTACCTATGAAATGAACTGAAATTGTACCTATCAATTGATCTATCAGATTCGATTGTTTTTCTCAGAATAAATGTTTTAGTTCCATCTGCATTTGTTTTCTCTACTTCTACTTTTGTTGAATGATTTAATATTTGTTGGTTTTCTTCTAAAGTTAACAAATTATCCCACCAATTTTTTAATTGTCCTGAAAATCCTACAATTAATGCTGTTGCAGTATTAACTTCTATTAATCCTAATGTTTTGTAGGCTGTCTTAGCCATTCCCATTTCTTGCAATGTATTTAATATTTCATATTCTGATTTTCCATCTATGTTTCATTCATAGACAGAATTTCTATCATATGAACTTGTTTTAAATTGTTTTCTTTCTTCGTATTGAATATCTGGGGGAGTAGGTCTAGGATAATAATTTCTTGTATTCATTGAATTCCAATTTCTATAATTTTTCTGTCTTTTTATTCTATTAATTTCTACTTCTGAATTATCTTTAAATTCTTGTTCTACATTATTAATCTTTTGTATCTCTGAATTATCTGAATCTTGACTTGAATTATCATCTAATTCTGATTCTGTCATTTTTCTTTCTGTTTCTAAACAATTAATTCTATTTTCTGAAGTACTAGCTTTATTAGCTTGAATTCTTTGAGTTATTCTATTTATCAAACTATTTTTCATTTTATTTTTAATTAAATCTTCTTCTAATTCATGAGAAACACTTCTTGTTTTCAAATGAGGACTAGCTATTTCATTTGGAAATCTAGGGGTTTCCTTAGGAATTGAATCTATCTTTGTAGACAAATGTTCTACTTGATTAGCTATAGTATATAATATCTGATTTGAATAATTATTTTGTTGATAAACTTTTTTAATATCATCTAATACAACATTTGAATTTCCGTCTTCTCTGCCAATCTTGAAAGGACTAGCTTCTATTTCCTGTTGATCAACTTGAATTTTTATTGGTTGTAAGGGTGGATGGATTGAAGTAATAACTTGATAATCATTAATCTTCCATTTTCTATACAAATTACTTTGAACATTAATATATCATTCTTTAAAAACATTGGAAATACCTTCATTTTTTGAAAACCAGTATTCTATCCATGAAAGTAAAAGAATATTACATTTCATCTTTTTCATATATGAAATCCATTCTTCTTTTAATTTTTCTTGAATAACTTCATTTAATGCTATAAACCAAAATTTCCTTTTACTATTTTCATTTTCAAAAACTTCATTTAAATATTTAAAATCTATTTGAAATTCTTTCTTTTCAAAAGTAATAACATTAATTCCCATTTGTGACCTTGTAGGTGACATAGGGGGTGAAGTGACTATTTCTGGAATAGGAGATTTGAAAACATATTTTGAAGGGTTTTCTGACACTATTGATGGTGATGGTTCAGAAAATGATCTTCTAGGTAAATTGAAATTATTTGAAGAACTTGTTCCTTCTCTGAATGAATTAAATCTTAATAAAATTGTTCCATCTTCTTTTTCTATAATATTATTAATTTCTCTTCTAATTATGTTTCTAGAAGGTTGAGCATTTTGAATTTCAAATTATTCAGGAATTGTAATTTCGTTCCATTTTAATCTTTTAGGAATAAAAACTGTTGGATTGTCAGCTTCTACATGTAATAAAACTGTTTCTTCTTTTGAAGTTGGTAACATGTTGAATCTAGTATTTATTTGAGAATTCATTAACCTAAAATAAACTCTATAAATAATTGCAAAATTTTTGCAAAATTGTTCAAATTCATTACCTTGTAAATGAATATCTAATACTAATGAATCTAGTATTAATGGATCTGTTAAATCAACAGAGAAGTTTGGACAACAATTGAAATATATTGGACCATTACAAACATTAGTTTGAATCATACTTAGTAAAGAAGTTTTGTATTATTTTAATCTTTTATCTCTTAATGCTAAATAAATTGGAGCGTCTACACCTATGTGTACTAATGGTTTAATTGCTACTTGGATCATACCATAATGAATATATCTATAACCTTTGTCTATATATTTTTTAATTGAAACTTTATTTAATAAATGAATTGTTTGAAATTCTTCTTGTAAAGAAATTGTTTCTTCATGAGTTTTAATTGAAAAAGCAGTTTTGAAATCTAAAGAACCTATCTTATAGATGGATTCTATACTTTGTTCTGGAATAGACCAATTTGAGTAATCTAAAGGCATATGCACCTCCTGACTCTGCACGACGTCAGAGTTACCATTTCTATCTTGAGTATTCAAAAACATTTTTCTAAATCTTGCTGCCATGTTTAATATAACATAATCTAATCGTTTACTCTTGACTTCAGACTAAGATCGGGGAACACGGGGAGCACCCTGCCTGGAACACCTCACACTCGGGCTTACCAACGGTCTTACTAGGCTCACCAAACCGCTTGCCAACTGGATTACCAAGATGATTAAGTTGTTTGTAATTATGTGCCGACATGGGACCTACTCTTCTTTTTTGAAAGCAGAGTTTTCTGACTGTCCCCACTTCACGTCCATAAGGGGGCAGGACCGGTGTCATATACTAATTATGCTACAGTGATTTTTAAATTTTGAAAATTAATGAACAGTAAAAATAAATAGTAATGACGTGAATAGTAATCATGAATAGTAAAACGTGAATAGTGAAAAATAATGAATATGGTACTTAAAATGATCAGCAAATCGAGATGAATAAAACACTTACTTTATTGAACTTTGATATTGAAATTTGATTACAGAAAAGATCCTTGAAGTAAACCTGGAAAATATGAATAGTACAAAAGTTTTGAAGTTTCTAACGGATTTGGAACTTTGGAATTCTAAGGGAATTTGGAATTGGCTACAAAGGCTTGAAAGATTTTCTAAGTTTGAAGATGGAAATTTTTGCTGTATTCTGGGATTTGCTGTGTTAGATTTGCTATGTTTTCTGGGATTTTCTGTGTTAGATTTGCTGATTGATTCGCCGATGCTTGAGTTGGTATTTATAGAGGTTTTGTTGAACGGATAACTCCATAGGTTTGATAGCCTTTTGACTTATGAATATTTAGGCTTTCTAGCCTTGAAGACTTTTGGTGTTGTGTTGCAGATAATTTGAATTCGTAGCATCCATTTCTTCACTTGTCTTCTTGAATTGATTGGATGAATAGTGATTGTGATTGTGACCTTTGCCTTTGTCTTTGAATCCTTTGAACCCTTTGAATCTTTATCTACTTCCGGCTTTTTGAATGAAGACACCTGTCTGAATACTTTTGAGGCTGATCTTATCCGGTTGGAATCTTTTGAGCTGAGCTTATCTTCTTGTTGAAAAGTTGTTTGTAATTATGTGCCGACATGGGACCTACTCTTCTTTTTGGAAAGCAGAGTTTTCTGACTGTCCCCACTTCACGTGCTTGAATGGCTTTAATCATCTTTCCATTTCCTACTTTTTGAATAGAGACTGTCCTTGATTGCTTCATGGCGAAGGAAGCTGATCTTCAAAGAAGTCTGGTTCTGGAGGATCTCGCGAGTTAGGTGAGAGATCTTCGTCTTCAGAAGGAACGCTTGGAAGGAGTAGTATATTTAATGAATCAACAACGTCGGTTTGAGGGATTGAACTGAAGATTGGAGTAGAGGTTGAAGTTTCTGAATCTTGCGTCTTAGAATATTTGGAATAGAAATTGATAATGGTTGAATCATTTCCCCAACCACAACTAGTATCATCTTGCCAATGAATCCAATGTTTGAGTCCTTCTACGTAAAAATCGTCCACAATTTCTTGTTCTCTGGGGCTATGAGGGAAAAACAATTTGCGGAATAGGGAAGGTTTAAGTCGCCCAAGTTGTCTTTCTTGAAGAATAGTGTGTACATTTTGAATAGTCCAGAGTCTTTTGCAAGCTGTTACGAATCTACGTTTGCCATTGTGAGATTGAACATGATAAACTATAAATTCGTCTTTCTTCATCCTGCAAAACAGAAAATTGTTAGAGTATAAATCAAAGGGTCTTTGAGCTGTTGGTCCGTCAAATGGTTCTGAAGATGATCCGTTGGATGAATGGCTGCTATTTATAGATATTTCTTGAGCTTGAAAGGCCGCCTGTGTTTGTTGAGTTGTCTGTCAATTTTGACGAGGAATTGATGGATGATACTTTGAATTTTGTAGGTTCAACAGAAAGTCAAAGGAATTTTGAGTAGGATAAGGAATGGGGTTTGCACTGGAGTTATTTTGAAATTCCTGTTAGAAATTCACGAGTTAAAAAATCAGGCAAACAATTCTCCTCACCTTTGATGTATTCAATGTCAAAATCGAATACAGATAGGATAGCCTGCCATCGTGCAAAAATCTGTAAAAATCTGTTTTGAAACTATGTTTTGAACATCTTTTTTTAAGACATCTTTTTTTAAGACATCTTTTGCCGATTTGCAATCAATACGTAATAGAAATTTCTGATAATATAAATCATCTTGAAATTTTGAAATACATAAAACAATAGATAAAATCTCTTTTTTAATGGTTGAATAATTCTTTCTAGCTCCACTCCAGACACCACTATGAAATCTCACTAGTTGTTCTGGGGAGTCTATTTCTAACTTTTGCTTGAGAATGCCTCCATATCCTGCTTCTGAAGCATCAGTCTCTACTATCATCTTAATGGCTTTTGGATTTGGAATAACTAGACACAGAAGACTTTTTATTTGTCTTTTAATGTCTTGAACTACCTTAGTATGGACTTTTGTCCACGCCGGAGGGGTTTTCTGTAGTCTTTGAAATAGAGGATTACATTTCTGTCTAAGTTTTGGAAAGAAATCAGAAATGTAATTTAAACATCCTAAAAATCTTTGCAATTGATTTTTATCTTTACTCTCATCTGGAAATTTTTCTGTAAATTCTAGACTTCTATTAATTGGAATAATTGTTCCTAAATGAATATTATGACCTAAAAACCTAACATTTGTTTGGAATAATTTCATTTTAGTAGCTGAAACTACTAAACCATTTCTTTTTACTACTTTGAAGAATATCTCTAAGTGTTTAAAGTGTTTATCTATATTTTCTGAAAATACTAATACATCATCAATATAAACAATCATAAAAGTTGAATAAGGATTGAATATATCATTCATAATATTTTGAAATTCTGAAGGAGCATTTTTTAATCCGAAAGGCATAACATTCCATTCATAGTGTCCAAAAGGAACTTTGAATGTAGTCTTATACCTGTCTTTTTCTGCTATTTGAATTTGCCAGTAGCCTGACTTCATATCAAAATTTGAAAATACTCTAGAATTGAATAATCGGTTTAATAAATCTCTCTTATTTGGAATAGGGTATCTAATCCATTTTAATACTTTATTCAACGGCTTGTAATTGATGACAAATCTAGGTACTCCTCTTTCCTTTTCAGCTTGGTTCATGACATAAAAAGCTGGACAAGACCAAGAAGACTTTGAGTGTCTTATTAATTTTTTATCTAATAATGTCTTAATTTCTTGCTTGCAAGTTTCTAATAATTCTTGATTCATTTGAATAGGCCTAGCTTTTGTTTTAATATCTTTTTCTAGGAATCCTTCTTCATATGGTAATTCTACCTCATGTTTCTTTCTATCCCAGAAAGCATTAGGTAGATCTGCACAAATTTCCTTTTTGAATTTATCTTCTACTTCAATAATTCTTCTTTTGATACTATGATCTTTTAATTGATCTTCTATTCTAGCATATGAATGTTCTTCTTGTAAAAATCCTATTTGACTCTTAATATGACTAATATTGTTTATTTGCTTAAATATTGAACACTTTTGAATTAAATCTATTTCTTTCTGTCTTTTTGGGGAAATAAAATTGAATGAAATCTTCCTACCCATGATTTTTGTATGAATACCTTCAGTATCTACTTTGATAGGGTTAATTTGATGTAAAAATGGTAAACCTAAAATTAAATCTTGAGTTATATTGTCTGCTACATAACATAAATTTTTAATACAATATTCATCATTGCATATATTTAATATGACTCTATGCTTGACATGTAATCTACTTGAATTTGCTGCTAATAAACTCTCAATAGTTTTTTGACAATATTGTGTAGGAATTATTCCTGTTTTAATAAAGTTTGCATCAGCACCACTATCTATCATAGCGTGTACTGTGAGTTTGAAATCATTTATTCCAATGGTAACAAAGCAATACCATTTTTGATACTCTATCTTATTAATCATTTGAATATACATTTTATCTGAAACTTGTTCATTATTTATTTGAATAGAACTTAAATCTTGAATATCAGTTATAACTTCTTTTCCTTTTGAAGAATCTTCTGAAGTATTCCCATTTTTTATTAAACTTATCTTTGTATCTAATTCTAAATCTTTTGTTTTTAATTCTATTAAATCCTTTTGAAATTTTCTAACTTGTTCTTTTAATGTTTTAATATCTTCTTTGACTTCGTCTGGCTTCCTAATTCCTAATAATCCTTCATTTGGATATTTATATAATAATTTTGAAATACTAAATGGTTCTTCAAACTTTTTAGGGCTTTCTTCTTCTAATATCAAATCTCTTAATTTTTTCAAATATTCTTTTCTACATTCTTTATCGTCTATTTTTTTCTATCATCTCAAATAATGTTTCTTTATTACTTTTTGAAATTACATTAATACACTTACATTTTTCTATGCTTTCTAAACTTGAATCTGAATCTATGTCATCTTGAATATTATCTTCGTCTATATCAGTTTCCTCTATTAATAAAGCTATCATTTTTTTCTTGAAATCTTCTTCTTGAAATATTTCATTTATCTTTTTCTTCATTTTACATTCATTTGCCTTGTGACCGAAGCGACCACATTTCCAGCAAGTTATTGAATTATTTTCATTATTATCTCTATTTTTATATCCTTTATATTTCTTATTTTTATATTTTCTATAATATTGACTATTATCATAATTCTTATGTTTCTTGAATTTTGAATGTCTTTTATATTTTTCTAACTTTCTATTTTGAGTTGAAGGAGCTTTAATTCCTTTAATACCAAAAATTTCACAAAAGTTTCCTACTTCTTGTTTTTCTCTACCATATTTATTTTGAATCTTTAATTCTGTACATAATTCTAATCCTTCTTTTTTAATAAAAGCAAATAACTGACCAAAAGATATTGAGTTGAAATCTATGTAATCATTTCCTACCTCTTTTTGTAATTTAGATATTATTCTTTGCGAAAATAAAGTTGGTAATCCTATAATGAATTTTTCTTTCCAAAAAAGAGAATTAGCATCATTTCTTTTTAATACTTGAGTGAGAAATACATCTTTATACCATCTAAAATCCGACAAAGTTGGACATCTTAAATTACTTAACATAATTTTTGAACTAGCTAAAGTTTCTTTGGGGTTACCTATCAAATGAACTGAAATTGTAACTATCAATTGATCTATCAGATTCGATTGTTTTTCAGAACAAATGTTTTAGTTCCATCTGCATTTGTTTTCTCTACTTCTACTTCTGTTGAATGATTTAATATTTGTTGCTTTTCTTCTAAATTTAACAAATTATCCCACCAATTTTTTAATTGTCCTGAAAATCCTACAATTAATGCTGTTGCAGTATTAACTTCTGTTAATCCTAATGTTTTGTAGGCTGTCTTAGCCATTCCCATTTCTTGCAATGTATTTAATATTTCATATTCTGATTTTCCATCTATGTTCCATTCATAGACAGAATTTCCATCATATGAACTTGTTTTAAATTGTTTTCTTTCTTCATATTGAATATCTGGAGGAGTAGGTCTAGGATAATAATTTCTTGTATTCATTGAATTCCAATTTCTATAATTTTTCTGTCTTTTTATTCTATTAATTTCTACCTCTGAATTATCTCTAAATTCTTGTTCTACATTATTAATTTTTTGTATTTCTGAATTATCTGAATCTTCACTTGAATTTGAATTATCGTCTAATTCTAATTCTGTCATTTTTCTTTCTGTTTCTAAACAATTAATTCTATTTTCTGAAGTACTAGCTTTATCAGCTTGAATGCTTTGAGTTATTCTATTTATTAAACTATTTTGCATTTTGTTTCTAATTAAATCTTCTTCTAAATCATGAGAAACACTTCTTGTTTTGAAATGAGGACTAGCTATTTCATTTGGAAATCTAGGGGTTTCCTTAGGAATTGAATCTATCTTAGTAGACAAATGTTCTACTTGATTAGCTATAGTATGCAATATCTGATTTGAATAATTATTTTGTTGATAAACTTTTTTAATATCATCTAATACAACATTTGGATTTCCATCTTCTCTACCTATCTTAAAAGGACTAGCTTCTATTTCCTGTTGGTCAACTTGAATTTTTATTGGTTGTAAGGGTGGATGGATTGAAATAATAACTTGATAATCATTAATCTTCCATTTTCTATACAAATTACTTTGAACATTAATATAACTTTCTGTGAAAACATTGGAAATACCTTCATTTTTTGAAAACCAGTATTCTAACCATGAAAGTAAAAGAATATTACATTTCATCTTTTTCATATATGAAATCCATTCTTCTTTTAATTTCTCTTGAATAACTTCATTTAATGCTATAAACCAAAATTTCCTTTTACTATTTTCATTTTCAAAAACTTTATTTAAATATTCAAAATCTATTTGAAATTCTTTCTTTTCAAAAGTAATAACATTGATTCCCATTTGTGACTTTGTAGGTGACATAGGAAGTGAAATGACTATTTTTGGAATAGGAGATTTGAAAATATACTTTGAAGGGTTTTCTGATACTATCGATGGTGATGGTTTAGAAAATGATCTTCTAGGTAAATTGAAATTATTTGAAGAACTTGTTCCTTCTCTGAATGAATTAAATCTTAATAAAATTGTTCCATCTTCTTTTTCTATAATATTATTAATTTCTCTTCTAATTATGTTTCTAGAAGGTTGAGCATTTTGAATTTCAAATTGTTCAGCAATTGTAATTTCATTCCATTTTAATCTTTTAGGAATAAAAACTGTTGGATTGTCAGCTTCTACATGTAATAATACTGTTTTTTCTTTTGAAGTTGGTAACATGTTGAATCTAGTATTTATTTGAGAATTCATTAACCTAAAATAAACTCTATAAATAATTGCAAAATTTTTACAAAATTGTTCAAATTCATCACCTTGTAAATGAATATCTAATACCAATGAATCTAGTATTAATGGATCTGTTAAATCAACAGAAAATTTGGGACAACAATTGAAATATATTGGACCATTACAAACATTAGTTTGAATCATACTTAATAAAGAAGTTTTGTATCTTTTTAATCTTTTGTCTCTTAATGCTAAATAAATTGGAGCATCTACACCTATGTGTACGAAAGGTTTAATTGCTACTTGAATCATACCATAATGAATATATCTATAACCTTTGTCTATATATTTTTTAATTGAAACTTTATTTAATAAAGGAATTGTTTGAAATTCTTCTTGTAAAGAAATTGTTTCTTCATGAGTTTTAATTGAAAAAGCAGTTTTGAAATCTAAAGAACCTATCTTATAGATGGATTCTATACTTTGTTCTGGAATAGACCAATTTGAGTAATCTAAAGGCATATGCACCTCCCGACTGCACGACGAGTTACTGCTTTCTATCTTGAGTATTCAAAACATTTTTCTAAATCTCGCCATGTTTAATATAACATAATCTAATCGTTTACTCTTGACTTCAGACTAAGATCGGGGAACACGGGGAGCACCCTGCCTGGAACACCTCACACTCGGGCTTACCAACGGTCTTACTAGACTCACCAAATCGCTTGCCAAACCTACCTTAATCTTAATCAAAGGTAAAGTCTTAAATTAAGGTTATGCTAAACACTTAAGCTTAATTTAAACTAATGCTTTATGAACACCTAAAATAAAGGAATGATGGCTCGATACCATAAGGGAAGGTGACCGTGTCATATACTAATTATGCTACAGTGATTTTTAAATTTTGAAAATTAATGAACAGTAAAAATGAATAGTAATGACGTGAATAGTAGTCATGAATAGTAAAATGTGAATAGTGAAAAATAATGAATATGGTACTTAAAATGATCAGCAAATCGAGATGAATAAAACACTTACTTTATTGAACTTTGATATTGAAATTTGATTACAGAAAAGATCTTTGAAGTAAACCTGGAAAATATGAATAGTACAAAAGTTTTGAAGTTTCTAACGGATTTGGAACTTTGGAATTCTAAGGGAATTTGGAATTGGCTACAAAGGCTTGAAAGATTTTCTAAGTTTGAAGATGGAAATTTTTGCTGTATTCTGGGATTTGCTGTGTTAGATTTGCTGTGTCTGTCCTCCGATGCTTGAGTTGGTATTTATAGAGTTTTTGCTGAACGGATAACTCCATAGGCTTGATAGCCTTTTTGACTTATGAATTTTTAGGCCTTATAGCCTTTTTGACCTTGGTGCTCTTTTGAAGACTTTTGGATTTGTGTTGCAGATGATTTGAATACTTCGTAGCATCAATTTCTTCATTTGTCTTGAATTTGCTTTGATTTCTTCAATTTTGACTTGGTCTTGAATGCATTATTGGTCTGTGCAGGCTTTGTCTTTGAATCCTTATCTGATTTCATTTTCTCACCCATGATGTTATGTTTAGATCCTGTGGTATAAAAGTGACTCTGATAGTATAGAGACAAAATGAAATTGGATTTTCATTAGTGAGTGAATTGTTGCTACAACCAAAAGAAAATGAACTAGACAACAAAACACAAAAAAAGCCTAGTAACTAGCCTCTCTGTGCAATCCCTCAACATATAAGGAGGCTTCAGCTTCATGCTCTTGACCTCCTATCTCTCCACTTTCGGGGTCCGAAGGTCCATGTCCTTGTGCACCTAGCATCCTCTTAATTCTTCTATTGTCATAGGTGTGTCCCGAGATGCCATGTCAGTCAGTAGCACGAATGATCTATCATGCCCCCTTCACGGCCTCAGTATAGGCTTGGTCGGCCTTGGCTGAGACCTTGAGGTCATACCAGGAAGCTCCTAGAGTTCTAGATTCAGAAACTTTTTATGAATCTCCATGGCCACACTGTGCCTCCCTTAATCTAGTTGCCTAGGAAAAGTTCACAGCAAAATCACCAAAGTCCTTAGTGCAAAAAAGCTTCTTCACCAACAACTTGTCTTACTCTCCTTGGTTGATCCCCTTTAATCTCTGGACCTCTCTCTAGTTGGATTCCAGCTGGTGGTTCATAGTTTCTACCCTTTTCTGCACTCCTAATGCCTCTGCTCAGAGTAGGATATACCTTCTCAGACTCCCGTACTTAAGAGATCTCCACCTTTAGCCTCGCAACCTTCTCTTCCACCTAGTTAGTTCTACACATATACTCCGTCCATGAAAATAAAGCCTATCAAAGTCATATGAAAAAACCGTTGCCTTAGTCTTATTCACCACAAACAAATGACACTAGTGCGTAGGCATGTCTTCAAGCCTCTACCTGAGGAATTGTCAAAACCGCATTCTCATTCAACTCTGAAACGGGCATGTCTCCCACCTTCCTTTGTTGCTCCTCTATACCCTGAATTATCACCCCAGGAGAATACTCTCATGGGAGACAAAAGTGAAAACTTGTCTCCGAGACGATTGCCTTGGCAGCCCTCTAGATGCCCTTCTTCTTGGTGTTGGTCTACCTTAATTCTTTTACCCTTGGTGGAAGTCTCTATCTTGGCGCTTCTTTCTTAGCTTTCTTTTTGGCAGGCTCAACAACTAATGGCCTCTCAAATTAAGAAGCCTTTTTCACGATCTCAACATCCCTTGTATCCTTCTAGGCGGTAGTCTCTTTCTTGTTCATTAATATGACAAACTTCACCAGTGCAAAATACAGTACTAGTTAGTTTCAAATCATAGGTAGCTACGAATAAATGACTCTTAGGCACAACAATCCTACCCTTTACCTTTTTCTTTCAGATAGATCTCAAGGTTTGAGATCCGGTGTCTACTACAACTGGATTCAACTTGCATCTCACCAGCTTCGCTTTAGTATATTTTTCAATCCTCTTTTCCCAGAACTCTATATATTCATGGCCTTGGGGGCTATGCTTTTTCGGTTCCTATAAGTATCATTAGCATCCCTATAGAACCACTTCAACTCTACCCCACAAGGTTCCAACCTCACGAAGAAAAACATTTACTTCTAATTGTGGTGATTAGTATGTTTTTGTATTTTGCTCCCAAACCTTAGAAAAAAGGTGAAATAACCCATAGTTCACCGACTTTTTCACACAATAAAAATACCAAAATAAATTGACCGAACTTAGAATTTGGCCTTTTCGGCATAAAACATCAAAACTGATCATGGTCCTAACTGAGTTGGGTGCCAGTTGGGCTAACACTATCTTATAGTATCTCAAGATCTTGGTCATCAGGTTGCATAAGGGAAATCTCAACCCTGCCTTCAGCTGTTTTTCATAGACCACACAATATCCTATTGGAGGTTGGTAGGCCTTTCATTCTGGCCCCAAGGCTCTAGCCCCAACCATGCCTTCAGCTGTTCTTCATAGACCACACAATATCCTACTGGAGGTCGATAGGCCCTTCATTCTAATCCCACGGCTCTAGCCCCATACTCATTTGAGATATAATACTTTTTACTAAGGTTCTTTACCTCAGTTTCTCCTAAAATCGAGACTAAGGCCTTGACTATTGGGGTGAATTTTTCAAGATCAGCTTCTAGGGGTTTAGGTCTAAAATCCTCCCTATCACCTCCAGAAGAGTTAGTCGTTGCCAGTGAGTTTAACCTGCTTTTAGCTGGCGACAATTCCAACACCAGATTTTCAATTTCTACCCTTTGCCTTTTCTCTGCACCACTTCTAAAGCTTTCCCAGCCAACTCCCTGAATCTCACTACCTGCCTAGCCAAAAAAGCCCATCATACTCTCTTCCCCCACGTTGCTGGCCAAGGGCACAAATCTACCCCCTAACCATGAAGACCCTTCGAATAAAGAACCAGAAAAAGACATACTTACTTATGCTTTAACTTGTGCCTAAGATTTTTGCTGGAGAGGAAACCTTCACCAAATATACCGCCCAAGGATGTGAGGATCAATGGAAATAGTTTCTGTGAAGGAGCAATTGCAAATGGATTGCAAAAAGGAAACTTCAAATGGGGATTTTGCCGCTATTATAATGGTCCATTCATACTCGCTAGTCTTTTCAAATTTACCTCAAAAGATGTTCATGCCCTAGAAGTCAAGTGAACTAAGTCACAAATAATGTTGATAGGGACCTTTGGGCGGCAGACATGACTCTCATCATCATTACACCTAAACCCTATGTTCTAATCTCTAAACCTTAACAAAGATGAGACCTCGGCCTGACCAGTCACACCGAGGTCTAGGGGGCCTATGATATATATGGGACCTCAGCTCATAACCCAGTAATATGGGAACTTGGACCACTCCAGCAATATGAGAACTCACTCTACGCCAGCAATGTGGGAACTTGGACCACTCGAGTGTTAATGTAAATAGGGCCTAACCCATGAAGAAACATAAGTTGTTAATGGTGTGCGACATTTGGGGAGGATCGTTACAATGTGTTCTATGGATCTCAGACGTAAGATATACATTTACACTTAAGTCGCTAGGTAAAAGGGGGAAAAGGAACCCTAATTCGATTATTCGACTACTTTGATTTTCAGTCTCCAAGATCAATCACTAACTTAGGCATTGGAGCTTTTTCCCCAGATATCTACTTCAGAATCTGTTTTGTAGGCATTTGTGGATCGAATCGTTCATAATACTACGGTATGAGTGCACTGGATTGAGTTGTGGATTTCACCTTTATCACCACTCAAAGTAAAGAAATCCTCAAGGGATAAACCCTATTTCTACAATACAATGATAAGCGTATACTTGCACTTAGTTATGTGGATTTAGATTAATTATTATCTACTTAGTCGTAGTATTTGTATTACATTTTACATCCTAATCTTGCATCCATCACTAACAAATTCAAAGCAAGTGCACAAAAGCACCAATTACACTTGTTGTCATACACATTCATCTTATAGCAAAGAGGAATTTAATGTAAAATACACTCCCCAATGACAAGACTTTTATGTTTGAATGCATTGCCTTTTTCATCTATAGGTCATCTCTTTCAACATTAAATGCCTCTTCTAAGTCATGACGTCAACTTCTAACTCAGTTTTGCAACTCTTTCTTTGAAAAATCACCTGGAAAAATAAAGCCTTCCAATCCCTTGTTTCCAAGTGTTTGAGCAATATATCTAACACTAGATTTACATGAAGGACTTGAAACTATACAACGAAAGGTTACTTCCAATAGGGAGCTTTGCGATCTAAATAACCCGATCTCTTACTTTTATTCGAAGTTATCCTTTTCCACTAGTTCTACCAAGTCACCAATTTTTATATGAGGTATATCATGCATTTTGTTTGCTCTTAGAAGGCTTGAATATATGGGCAATTTTCCTTATTAATCAACCATTTCTCAAATCCTGGGATCTTTTGCAATTGGCTCTGCATTTCTTTTTCTCAATTCTCTTTCAATCTTTTTTACTCTACCTTTTTTAGCCTCATCCCTCTATCGTTTTAATAGCTTCTTTCAATGATTGTTACTGAAGACTTTCACTGAAGTTTTTACATTAAAAGACTAACAAAGTAAGTGAAATACTTGGTAACATGCTCCCCAGTACCTAAACATAAGTGATTCTAACTTTGCAGTTTATTAACCTAAACATAAGTGATTCTAACTTTGCATTTTATTACAACCCCTACAATAAGGCCTAGATAAAGTCCGTTTTCCATATAATGTGAAAGTAAGTACATGAAATTAAGTGTGTGCTCAATTCTTTGTTGTACTAATAAATAGAGTTCTAGTTAAACTCAACCACCGACATAGGCAAAGAATGACAAAAACTACAATTGGATGATGTTCCTGTAGGAAACCAAGTACATCACGCAATGGAATTTAAAAAAAAAATTCGTTTCCTCCAGTATCCATACGAAGTGAGATCAAATCAGAGTTTAGAGTGTGTACCTTAGTAGTACTGATAGAGTTGTTTTGCGAAGACCGTTGTTTGTCGAATCACCAACAAAACCAATTCAGCTTTGCCTCTATGGTATCCACGTGATTGATCCAAGCCTCTAGTTATTGTCACACAAGCAACTAGAAAATGAGCAAACAAAATCCGATTGTGCAAGCTTCATATTTTTCTTTCGGGTTTCTCAAAATTCAGTCAAGAACTTTCGGTTTTTCTCCTGTTTCTCTAACAAAAAGATGGCAGCTTTTTATTTTTCTTACAAAAAGTGGTGGCTAGTTTTCTATAAAGAACAGCCTAATTGTTTCTTGAGTTTCAGGTAAGTATGGGCAGTCAAAATCCCAACATATATATAATAGATAGATACTAGTATTAGGGTAAAACTTCTTCTAAAAAGTTTTACTTGAACCACTAAATTCTAATCAGTTTGGGATTAATAAATGTGTTGGCTGCCAAACACAAGAATCCCATTCGAATTTGACTTCTTAATTTTGATTTTTAATTAATTAATAAATTGAAAACTATTTCAGATTTATTAATACTAAAACCAAATATATTTAGTCTTAAATCTAAATATCGTCTTAAATCGAAAAACCCTACAGAATCTTATCACGTTAGGATTCTTTAATTTAACCAAAATTCATCATATGAATTTAACACTCCTTTTTGGATACGATCTAAGTGTGTGACCCAATAGGTTCTCATAATGTTGGCCATGACATAAAATCTATTTTATGCCATAAGTAGTGAGCAGTGTTTAGCAACACATCAAAACTACCCAAGTTATGAGAATGTTAGTAATTTGACATTACTTATCACGTGA
The DNA here is from genome assembly GCA_020080225.1 of Gynochthodes officinalis. Lineage (NCBI taxonomy): Eukaryota > Viridiplantae > Streptophyta > Magnoliopsida > Gentianales > Rubiaceae > Gynochthodes > Gynochthodes officinalis. The sequence goes on from CM034622.1 coordinate 8,002,045, forward strand.
TAGATACTACCATGTAATTCAATCTTTGCGTTTCTAGATTCCCGAGTAAACTCATCCAAACAAATGAGCCTGATATCACATATCAACTCATTTGAGCACAGCCATACATTTTATGGTCTTACTCAATCAAGGGGTCTAACGATATCACTCCCATTATATAGGAAGGGCAAATCCTATCTTGATCACTCAACATCCCACTACATGATTCATTGCATATCCAATTGTGACTTTTATAGTTCACCCTCTTATGGGTAACATTTGATAGTATGAAAACATACAACTCCTTATGTTGGGATCTCTGATGACCTCAAGTCTAAGGATCAAATACATCATCATCACTATGAGATATGCTTATGACACTTTATATAATAATCCACCTAGCATTTCTCATGGTGGGTCGATCCAGTACATAGTTCTCTAACATGTACCCATATGCTGACTTGATATCTCATATCATGACACATGTCATCAGTCACTACGCATACTAGTCTTAATGTATTATCATAGTCCCATTAGATGATAATATTTAATTAGGGATAATTTTAGAATAATTAAATTCTATGGACATTACTATATTTATTCATAATACGCAGATATAGAATTAAACATAATAATAATAAATTGCCAGAAATTATAAGTACAATGACACAATATATGCCTAAACAATCATCATATGATTGGCCCTTAGGGCATAATTCAACAAACTCCCACTTGAACTGAGACCAATCAATCATATGTCTAATGCCTAATGATCTAGTGTGACGATCATGTCTCTACTATATCAGAGGCTTTGTTAGTGGGTCAGCGATGCTATCATCAGTTGGTACTTTGCATATCTTCACATCCCCTCTCTCAATGATCTCTCGAATGAGATGCAAGCGCCAAAGTATATGTTTGGATCATTGGTGATATCTGGGTTCCTTAGCTTGTGTAATGGCTCCATTGTTGTCACAATAGAGCTCAATTGGATCGGCAATGCTAGGTACAAACCCAAGTTCAGTTATGAACTTTTTGATCCAAACAGTCTTTTTTGCTGCATTAGAAGTAGCAATATACTCGGCCTCTGTAGTAGAATTTGCTACTATTGCCTACTTTAAACTTTTTCAATTCGTAGCACCACCATTTAGGCAAAACACATAACCTAATTGTGATCGATAGTCATCCTTATCAGTCTGGAAACTTGTATCGGTGTAACCAATTACATGGAGCTCTTCCTCACCTCCATATATTAAGAATGTATCCTTAGTCCTTCTCAAGTACTTAAGGATATTCTTGACAGCTTTCCAGTGACGTTCACCGAATTTACTTGATATCTGCTCATCATGCTTAAAGCATACGAGACGTCGAGACCAGTACATAGCATGACATACATGACAGATCCAATAGCTGATGTATATAGAATCATACTCATGCACTATCTCTCATCTAGTGTCGAAGGACAATGTTCCTTCGAGAGACTAATTCCATGTCTCATAAACAAGAACCCTTTCTTAGATTCTTGTATGCTAAACCATTTTAGCACCTTATCTATGTATGTACTTTGACTTAGGCCAATCAATTTCCTTGATTTATCCATTGGATTATGCCCTAAGGACCAATCATGAGATGATCTTTTAGGCATATATTGTATCATAACTCTTTTATTTTATGGCAATTTGTTATTATTATGTTTTATTCCATATCTGCGTATTATGAGTAATTGTTATAATGTCCCGACAATTTAATTATTCTAAAATTATATCTAGTCAAGTGTTATTATTAATGGGAAAATAATAATGAATTAATATTAGTATGTATAGTGACTAATGAAATGTGTCATGATATGAGATATCAAGTCAACACATAGGTACATGTTAGAAAATAATGTACTAAATCAACCCATCATGAGAAATGCTACATGGGTTATTATATGCAGTGTCATAAGCATATCTCATAGAGATGATGGTGTAAGTAATCTTTAGACTTGAGATCATTAGAGATCTCAACATGAAGAGTTGTATGTTTTGATGCTACTAAACGTTACCTGTAAAAAGGTGAACTATAAAAGTAGCAATTGGATATGCAATAAATCATGTAGTGAGATGTTGAGTGATCAAGATAGGATTTTCCTCTCCTATATAATGGGAGTGATATCTTTGGGCCTCTTGATTGAGTGAGTCCAGAAAATGCATAGCCTTGCTCAAATGAGTCAATATGTGATATCGAGCTCATTTGCTTAGATGTGTCTACTTGGAAATCAAGAAACACAAAGATTGAACTATGCGAGTGTGACACGCTCCATGGCTCATGTTCAATCAAGATATTTAGTGTAAAAGGATTAAATTGCATGGTAACACCTATCATAAGAAACGTAACATCGAATTACTAACATTCTTATAACTTGGGGTAGCATTGATGTGTTGCTAGACACCGCTCAACGCTTATAGCATAAAATATATTTTATGTCATTGCCAACATTATAAGAACCTATTTAGTCACACACTTAAATTGTATCCAAAAAGAAGTATAAAATTCATGTGATAAATTTTTTGGTTAATTTAAGAATCGTATTGCGAATAGGACTCTATAAGGTTTTCCGGTTAAGTGCGGTATTTGGATTTGTGACAAAACATTTTGGGTTTTGTATTAATAAATTTGAAATAGTTTTGAATTTATTAATTCATGTGAAAACCTAAATTAGAAAGCCAAATTAGAATGGGATTCTTGTTTTGGTAGCCACTGAAATTTAGAAAGTTCCAAAATTGATTAGAACTTGTAGTTCAAGTAAAACTTTTTAGAAGAAATTTTACCCTAATCTATTTCTATATATATATGTGTGTGTGTGTGTGTGTGTGTGTGTGTGTGTGTGGACTTATAATTTCAACAGCCACTTAGCCCTAACATAAGCAATATGATCATGTGCTTTTACTGCATCAAACAAGCCGAAATCAGTTTTATTGGAGAAGAAAAATTCTGTAGCAAAAGACAACCAAAAACCGAACCCTTTTTCTTTGTTCAACAAAAATAAATTTGTGGCGTTTCTTTTGAAGAAGCAGTCACAAATTTTATCAAGAAAACAAGAAGCCTTTTAGCTTTTATTTGGATAAAAATCAGCCACTACTTCTGTGTTAAAGGAACAAGAAAATCCAAAGCTTAGAGAAGCTTGAAAGCTGAAAATCGAAAGCAAAAATCTAGGCGAGCACCATCGGGTTTTTGCTGCTTTTTCCTTTGGTTAATTATATGAAAATTAACTTGGGACTTAGAGACGATCATGTGGATACCATAGACGCAAGGCTATGCTAGTTTTGCTGGTAGTTCAATGATCAATAATCTTCGCAAGAAAGTTCTATCACTACCGATAAAGGTAAAACTCCTCACAACTGGTTTGATTTCATTTCGTAAGGATCTTTGAAGGAAATAAAAAATTTTAAATTTCCACTATGTGTTGTATTTGATTTCCCACATTATCTCTATAGATCTTGACACCTAATATACAGGTTGCTTCACCTAAGTCTTTCATAGAAAAGCAACTTCCTAACCAGGTCTTTGCAGATTGTAAAGAAGGAATGTCATTTACATACAATACCGGAAGACAACAGTGCTCCCACTAACCTTCTTGTAAACATAGGGTTTATCTTCGTTCTTGATGAAACCAAACTTTTTTATTGCATCATTGAATCATAGATTCCAACTTTGAGAAGCTTACTTCAACCCATAAATGGATCGTTGTAGCTTACAAACCTTTTCAGCATTTTCTGGATCGTCAAAACCTTCAAGTTGTGTCATGTACACATCATCAAGAAGATTTCCATTAAGGAAAGTAGTTTTGACAACTATTTGCCAGATTTCATAATCATGGAATGTAGCTATTGCAAGTAAGATCCTGATGGATTTAAGCATAGCAACTGGTGAAAAAGTTTATCATAGTCTATACTATAAACTTGTTTGAAACCTTTAGCAACCAATCATCCCTTAAAGGCATGTACTTTACCATCCATGTCGGTCTTCTTCTTGAAGACCCATTTGCACGTTATGGGTTTTACCCTTTCAAGTGGGTCAACCAAAGTCCATACCTGATTTGTATACATGGATTCCATCTCAGATCTCATAGCCTCAAGCCATTTCTCAGAATCTAGCTCCAATATTGCTTCTTGATAGGTCGTAGGATCATCTTGATCCATGAGCAAGATGTCACCATTTTGATTTACTAGAAATCCATATCTCTATGGCTCAAGATGAATCTTAGTAAACCTATATGAGGCTTGTGTCTCTTGAGCAAATACTTGTTCCATAACTGTTTGGGGTGTTTGCTCAATTTCCATCTCATCAAGTTCAGCACTATTTTGTGATTCTCAAACTTCTTAAAGTTATATTTGTCTCCCACTGGATTTTCTAGAAATGAACTCCTTTTCTAGAAAGGCACCAGTCCGAGCAACAAATATTTTGTTCCCATTGGGATTATAGAAATAGTATCCTTTTGTTTCTTTAGGATATCCCAAAAAATTGCACTTATCAGATTTGGGTCCAAATTTGTTGGAGACTTGCCATTTAATGTAAACCACACATCCCTATATCTTCATAAAAGATAGGGATGGCAATTGTACCCCCCTCGACGGGTTCCCCGAACCCGGGTTCGGGTTCGGGTTCAAGTTCAGGTTCGGGTTCGGGTTCGGGTTCGGGTTCGGGTTTATTTAAAAACCGGTCGGGTCGGGCAGGTTCGGGTACCTAAACCCCGCCGAACCCGACCCACTTCGACTCGAATGATCGGTTTCGGGGAAAACCTGACGCCGAACCCAATCCTATAAGTGTATGTATTTTTGATTATTGTGTTGTATGTTTCATATATCATTGGAAGTTGTTTTAATTGATCATTCTTTTTTTTTTTTCAAATGGCAAGTCATGGAAGTATTTAAATGGTTTTAAATGAAAATATTTTTTTTTAATAATAAGTATCAATTTAACATCAATATGTCTTGTTAATGAAATTAGTAATTAATTGTCCATGTAATAAAATTATTCAACAAAAATATAGAATAATATTAACATTGAGCCTCTCGTGTTTGTAAAATAAATAATTGAGCATATCAACACAAATTTTATTTAATAGTGAACTCTCTTTGTTTAAACAAAAAGAAATTAAAAATAAATTCTTTTTTTTAGGGAAACAAAAAGAATAAGTATAATTATTTTTTAGTACAATTAACTAATTATAAAAAATTTAGTTTTTGCTTTTGTACTCTATTTTAATTCAAAAAAGAAAGGAACTTCCTTGCTTTTGTACAAATATTATGCTTCAATAGTTTTTACTTTGAAATAATTATATATATCTCTTTATCTTTCTGGAGAGCATCCAATTTTCTTTTATCTGTAGGTACACCTGTCCAAATCAAGTATATTAAGGTACATGCATGAATATATGCTACCAGCTATTTGTCTTGTAACCTCCCAATGAACCACTTATCTCATATAATCTTGTTAATAAAAATAATTAATAAGCATTTTATATGTCATAACTATGCTTTGCAAGTCTAACTAACTATTTCAGTTGTAAGCTATGAGTTATAATCCATACATTTATACATATATATTAAGTAATTATTAAATTTATAACTCATAGAGTGTATGGTTCATCATTCGTATAAATTACATTGATTTATATTTATACATATAAGAAGTGTTATATATATATAAATATAAGATTATGGAGCTAATTAAGTAAATTCTATTGTTTTGAGCATTTGACCAATTGATTTGTATTACTATTACATATGACATGTACTTATATTAGTGTTACTCATATATTAGAATTGATTGAATATAATATAAGAATTGAAGAAATGAACATATTTATAATTTTAAATGAAATAAAGTTAAATAACAAACAAAATGTTCTTTTATATAGTGTCAAAAAACGCAAAAGCATTTGAATGCCCTTTGTTGAAAGATGTATGATCATAGTGTTTCATATACACTAATCTAAAAACTTTAATAATTTTTTCATTAAATTATCGCTTCTTTTTTTTATTAAATTATTGCTTCATATCTTGTTTATATGTACTTTATCAAAATATATATAAGATTGTGGAGTTAATTAACTAAATGCTAGTGTTTTGAGCATTTGACCAATTGATTTGTATTACTATTACATATGACATGTATTTATATTAGTTTTACTCATATATTAGAATTGATTGAATATAATATAAGAATTGAAGAAATGAACATATTTATGATTTTGAATGAAATAAAGTTAAATAACAAACAAAATGTTCTTCTATATAGTGACGCCATTTTCTACTTTTAATAATCTTTGTGACAGTGTATAAGGTCCTAGTGTTTCATATACACTAATCTTAAAAACTTTATTAATTTTTTCATTAAATTATTGTTTTTTTTCATTAAATTATTGCTTCATATCTTGTTTATATGTACTTTATCAAAATATATATAAGATTATGGAGCTAATTAACTAAATGCTAGTGTTTTGAGCATTTGACCAATTGATTTGTATTACTATTACTATTACACATGACATGTATTTATATTAGTTTTACTCATATATTAGAATTGATTAAATATAATATAAGAATTAAAGAAATGAACATATTCATATATAATAATTATACTATCTTAAAAAAATAGTTCAATTTTTAAATTTTTTTCGGTTACAAAAAAAACTTTTGTGTGAAATTTGTGTATACTCTTGTTAATAATGAAAATGCATAATTCAAATTAAAATGTACCGACAAAAAAATTATACATTTGATAATGTATTAATTTTATTGCATTTTATAATTTAATAAATATATTAATTGAAAATCTTTTTTTTTTAAGATGAAGAGATTAATAAATTTATCATGCTAGCCGACTCTTACTTTTGTTAATCTTAATGTGTGCAAATTATGAATAGATTACAATAAAGTCTAAAATACCTCCTTATGGTTTTTTTTTTTTCAAATTGATCCTGGTCTTTAAAATACCTCCTTAATGTGTGCAAATTTTTTTTTTTCAAATACCTCCTTAAAGTCTAAAATGAACATATTTAAAGTTTATGGATTTGTTGGCCTTAATTTGATATTTCAACTTTCAAGACCCTTTTCAAAAATTAGAAACATCAAGCTGCTCAAAATTAATTTTTTTGCAAGCCCTAACCCTTTCTCTCCTTTCACATTTTCCCTTCCCCGCTGCCGAGTCGCCGACTGCCCCCTCCCCTCCAATCTTTCTATTCTCCCCGACTCTCTTCTCCATCACCGGATCTATTCTGTTCTCCCTGACTCTCCTCTCCCCCGGATCTGTTCTCCCCGCCTCTCCCAATTTCCTTTGCTCCCTAGGGCTTCTATTATAATTCCCAAACTTTCTTCTTTCTAGATTCACCTTTCTTTTTCCTCCTCCGCCACCTTCCTTCTTCATTTGCTTTGCTGGGTTGCTCCACCTTCTGCCGCCATCGCGACTCCTTTGCTGAGTTGCTCCAGAAAGCCGGTAAACCTTTGAATGCTTCTCATTTCATAGACTTTTTCCTATCGAGTTTTTCTTGAAATGATTAGACTGAAACCAGAGAACAAATGCGACAGATGAAGTCGGACACATCACAGATTCCTAGCTTCGCTTCAAATTATTACGGTCAGTAATATACGTGGACAACGGTCTAAATGCAATGGGTGGGTGTTGGCATCCAAAGATTTAAAGAACTTGACATTCCAAAGGCAAATGATTGAGATGGCATTCTGATCTTGGCTGGTTTGTAGATGTTTAGCTTTAAGAATTAGAAACTTTAGATTCTTTTTATGGCTTCATTTGTTGGACAATTTTATGGTCATATCCAAGAATGGTTTGACCAACGGCTTCATTTGAATTCATGAATTTATATCTGTTTTTGCTAAGACATATTTTATTTTGGGATAAAAATATTTTACGGTCCTTAATGTGTTGCCTTCTGAATTTATATAGGTTTGTGTGTTCATAATTTTTACTTTTGGATGTTTGGACAGAAGGCTAACCGTTATGAATTGGTTTAACTCAAAAACCATCCAAAACCATAATTGCATATTTGCATACTTTAGTTCATCTGAAGATCACTAATTTTCAAATAAAGAAATACATAATCTATCATTAAATTTTGTTGCTTTTTGGGCTGATCACTTTCTGAATTTTTTGCTTTCTGGACTGATCACTTTCTGAATTATTGGTGCCTTAATTTTGTTGGCTGTTGATTTAACTACTTGTTGGCTGCTGGTGGGTTCGGGATCGGGCTGAACTTATTTCGAGGATCGGGGATACGGGTTTAACCATCTTGATCGGGTTCGGGGAACCCAAAACCCGATAGGGGTGGGGATGGGGTTTAGGGTTAAAACCCGATTGGGTTCAGGGTCGGGTTCGGGGATACTTGTAATTTTGGTCGGGATGGGTATATAAACCCACCAACCGGAAAATTAGCATTCCTAATAAAAGACACACTGTTCCATTCTTTTTTCTATAACGTATTTCTATAACGTAACTCACATTCTGTCATGTCCAATCATCTGATCAAGTATCATCAGATCGCCCTTCTCCTTCACTTCTATTAGTTACGTAGGACATTTCCAAGTCCATATCTCATATGGTGTCTTAAAAACTGATGTAGATAGAACACAGTTTAGTGTAAAAGCAACTGTTAGTAAAGTATGTCCCCATAAGGAATTTGGAAGATCTGCATGACTCATCATGGACCGAACCATGTCTAACAAAGTTCAATTTCTCCTATTAGATACACCACTCCATTGTGGTGTACCAAGAGGAGTGACTTGTGAGACTATCCCAAACTATTTTATACAGTCATAAAATTCTTGGTTTTAGTATTCACCTCCTCGATCAGATCAAAGCGCTTTTATACTTTTGCCAAGTTGGTTTGTACTTCATTTTTTGCACTCTTTGAACTTTTCAAAAGATTCAGACTTGTGTCTCATAAGATACACATAGCCGTATCTACTGTAGTCATCAATAAATGTGATGAAGTATTGAAAATCACCCCTAACTTGTGTATTTAATGGTCCACATACATCACTATGTATTAATTCTAATAAATTGCTTGCCCTTTCATTATGTCCTGTTAAAGGAGCTTTAGTTATCTTGCCCAACAAGCAAGATTCGCATGTCTCATACGATTCAAAATCGAATGAGTCCAAAAGTCTATCTTTATGGAGTTTGGAAATGCGATTCTCATTAATGTGGCCCAAACGACAATGCCAGAGATAAGTTGGATTAAAATTATCTAATTTAATCCTTTTGGTATTTACATTATAGGGGCATTTCAAGATTTAGAACATAAAGAACATCAATTAGTTGTGCACTACCATAAAAAAAATTCATTTAAATAAAAATAGCAACAATTGTCCTTTATTATAAATGAATATCCAATCTTGTCTCAACAAGAAATTGAAATAATATTCTTAGTAATGGAAGGCACGTAACAGTTATTTAGTTCTAAAAGAAGTCCTAAGGGCAAATTCAAGACATAAGCCCCTACAACTAATGCTACAACTCTTGCTCCATTTCCCAATTATAGGTCGACTTCGCCTTTAGCTAAAGTCCTACTTCTTTTTAGTTCCTACACATTAACACAAATGTGAGAACCACATTCGATATTTAATACCCATGATGAAAAAATAGATAAATTAACTTCTATAACATGAATACCTGAAGTGGAAGTCTCATTTTCCTTCCTCTTCTTCTTTTGATCCTCCAGGTAAACTTTGCAGGTCCTCTTCCAATGTCCGGTTTCACTACAATGGAAGCAGTTCCCTTCCTTAGTTAACCCTCCTTTAGGTTTCAGTTGCAGAGGGCTTGAACTTGGCTTTCTTGCCCTTGGCCTTTGCTTTAGTCTTACCATTCTTTTTGCCCTGTCTAATCATTAGGACATTATTGGGTTTAGACTTCTTCATGTTTTCTTTGGCAGTTCTTAACACGCCTAGCAAATGTGGCAGAGTTTTGTCAATTTCATTCATGTTATAATTAAGAATGAATTGATTATAGCTATCAAGCAATGATTGTAAGATAATGTCTGTGGCCAACTCTTGGCCTAATGGAAAACCCAATCTATCAATGTTTTCAATGTACCTAATCATTTTGAGCACATGAGCACTAACAGGGTTTCCTTCTAGCAATCTGCACTAGAATAATGCCTTAGAGACATCAAACCTCTCTTGATGAGCTTGCTCCTCGTATAGCTACTTAAGGTGTTCGATCATGTCGTATGCCTCCATTTGCTCATGTTGCTTCTGAAGTTGTTCGATGAATTGCAAGCTTACAATATCAACAAGTAATAAAGAAGTAACTAGAGTATCGTTCCCACGAGGATTGAATCTAATCTAACCAATTACTTACCAATGTGGTTAATTAAAAAAAAAAAAAACAAAACTAACCAATCAAATTGTTTTCCTATGATTTAACTAAACTAACAAAGAAGGAAAAATTTATAACAACGAAAAATACTAAAAATTTACCAAATCAATTAAGGTGTTAGAGTCTTTTAATTTCACTTAATCAATCATAATTAACTCTCTTGACTTGTCATGCAATTAATTTAATTTTCAATTTATGATGTTGAAATTTCCCTAATATAAATTAATAGCCGACATCGGTCTAATAACCCTATTTAGATTAAAATCAACTCACACTTGGTCTAGGTGAATTTAAATTTCTAAATGTATTAGGAACTATGGAAATTCCCAGAGTCAATCTAAGTAGCTACAACTTAATTCTACTACCGAAACCACATAAACAACCTAGATTATTACCGTCTTAATTGAATTCACATTTTAATATCACATGAGCACATGAATGTCATTTCCACACAGTTTCAAACAAGCATCAAAAATCAATTAGTGGTGGTCAATCATCTAAAAGCATTAAGAGTATAATATTAAACTCATAATTGAAATATGGGTTACATGAACAAGTCTTGTGAATTAATTATTCATGATTAAGATCCAACTAAGCTCTAACAAAAGAAAATTAAAACACACTAAAATGTACACTAACAACAAAAATAAAAGTAGACATAACTAAAATTAAAATAAATTCTTAAAATTAAAGTAAATAATATTCAATAAACAAAAAAGCTATAAATTATTTGATAATTAAACACAATCAAAAATTTCATAACAAAACACAAGAAATCAAATTGCTAAAATTGCTAAACTAAACCAAAGAAAAACAATAAAAGAAAAAACCGAGAAGGACATTAAGTCCAGAAGACAAAACCAATCGCTGCTGCTCTTGGTTTCTTCCTCGTGAAGCACAAAGGAAAATAGAAGGTGGCTTTATACTATTTTTTAAACTAAAACTAAAACTAAAATAGAAGAAAAGAAGAAAATGACAAAAAGAAAAACTTGAAGGACCAAGGGAGCAAAAACAAAACGGCAGCTACTGAAATTCTGCACCGAAGTTGTTCTGCCAATACTTTATGCTAAAACTAATGAAAAATAAAAACAAAGGAACGTGTGTTCCAAGAAGAAAAAAAAATTAGCGACTGTTTTGTTTTGAAGAAAAACGAGAGGACGCTACTGAAATTGTTCTATAAGAAAAACCTAGAACTAAAGCTAAAGGAAAATAAGAAAAGAAGAAGAAAAACAAAGGAAAAAATGGTGGTGGCTACTTTTTCAATTTTCTATGCACCCTCTTCTTCTTCTTGTTTTGGGTTTTATAGTTTTCTCTAGCACAACTACACCCTCTCTTCTAGTTTCAGTCGTATTTTCTTTCTTGCTTCCAAATTAAAACACAGCTTTTAATAGTTAGGCAGCTGAAGAAGTTTGTCTTTCCTTCAAATCCCTTTGCAGCTGCTTTTTTTTAGTATCCTTGTTCGGTTTATGCACTCTACTCCCAAAGTACAATTAGAATTGCACTCAAACTCAACAGCCTTTGGTTCAGTAGATGTGTAGATCAAATTGTCTCCCTTGCTCGACTGAGTTCTTCTTGTCTTTGTCTCCAAGTTGCAGTTGTATTCTTCTTTCCTTATTGCTGCCCAACTCTTGTTTCTTTGTTTCAACTGACTTTTGTTTCCTAATTATAGCATGGCTTCTTCTTTTTCTTGTGGCTGAAGGAGTCGTTTGTTTTCGGATGAAGCAATTCTTTCAAGTTTGAGGAGGGATTTCGGTCAATAGAAATCCCAATGTGAAAGGAAGTAAGCTTTTTCTTTTCTTTTTTGCTTTGGCGCTTCTATCTTCAGGGAATAAAAAGAATGCAACTGTCCTCAATCCGCTATTGCTTTGAGCTTGATAGGTTTTTTTTTCCATTCTTTATTGTACTCCATCAACAATAATGCCCGCTCTAGAATGTAGTGACCAGTTTTAGTATCATTCCAATGGATGTAGTTTGAACTTGTTTTCGAGTTTGAAAATCCAACTCCAATGGGAAACTCCACGTACAACATGTTGGATTGGTTTTTGACAATAAAGTGACAAAATAGTCCATGTATATTTTTGCAAGATAATTGGTTTGTCCTTTGATCCTCAAATTAGAAGAAAATCAAGGATTGAACTCAAAAGTTCTAAAAAAAATATTAGATAACTTGGTGATCATAAAATCAAAAGAAAATTTGGCCAAAATAGGTAAAAACAAATCAAAACACAAGCCAATTTCTAACCAAGATTAATAAGAATACCCTATATAAAATAGGATTATCAGAAGCTCAGAGTTCATGCAGGCTAGCATGAGGCATGAGATGTCTAGAGCATCATTTTGATGCTTCCTATAAGCATCTCTTTCAACTCTTAGAGCCCCAGCTTCAGGTTCCTCAGGTAAGGGTTCCTCTAGGACATATGACTCTTTCTCTTGCTTGATGACTATCCTCAAGTTTCTATACCAATCCAAGAAGTTTGTCCCATTCAATTTGTTCTTCTCAATGAGAAATCACAGTGATAGTGTATTGTTATTAGTGTTTGCTGCCATGGTAATCTACAACAGAAATATGCAAAATAAGTATCGTGATTGCAAACATTTAATATGAACTTTTATTAAATGGTACTCTCACTATTTTGCTCAAATTAATAATCCTCAATATTAATTTGGAAAGATTAATCTCATATCTTTTTAGTGGGCCAAGATTCATATTTCACCTAATTTTGACTTAGCTTTGGTTAATCACCCAAAACTCGGTTATTTCGGTAGACAACACTTGTCAATTGTATCCTATACAACTCTTGGACAGTTGGGTAAACAACTCTTGTTCAAGCTTATCTAATAAGCAAAGACTCAACTCTATGCCTCTAAGTCTCAATTCTATTGAGACTACCTAGTTAAGTCAAACCCAATGATTAGCAGTCAGATATTACTGTTATCCTGTCGCGTCTCACTAAGATGGATCATGGCACTTTGCTTTGGCAAACCTACACATGATCAATCAAAGCCTTGACAAGTGCTAGACATTGGAAGGCATCTTAGACTTAATATTTGTTTGAGTAGAATCTCACCTTTTTGTTTGCATTGGTTATAGTAATTATTAGTTTAATTAATCACGTGATTTACTAGCTAATTATTACTTTCATGATATCATCATGCAATTAATCAATAGCCATACACAACATGCATCTCATACATGAACAAAAAAAATAAATCGTGACATAGTTATAGCCCAAACTACGTTGGTTCTCTCAAGCCAATGAGAGAACTGAAAGGTCAACCCAAAGGCAATAGCATCTTCTCCAAGAGCCTCCTGGGTCGTTCTTGTATGGTCACAAACTCCTTGCCTTCATGATTCCTAGTCTAATCCTATTTCAAATCTAAATATTACAAGTTTTGAGAAACCTCGAGTTACATTTGAGGGGAGTTAGATGAGAAAAGAATGTACAACTAGAAAATAGAGCAAGGCATGACTCACAGGACATATTTAATTTCAACCAATATAAAACCACATTCAATCACATTGGGCTAAGGGTTATAACTATGCACCATGCTCAAACATCACAAATAATGTGCATTTCACATATAATTTTCATTCATATTTAACATTTAAATTTATAAATCTAATTAATTTATGAAAATTATTATTAAATCAAAATTTAGGGTTTTGAATAATATGCTACGCATGAACGGTTCGGGTCAAGATACAATTTTCGGCCATGCCTTGATATATCTTATATATATGCTTTTCGGCCAAACCATGATCATGAGAAATTTGTGAAAAATATATCATGTATATTTTCGGCCTAGACTAGATATATCACATACAATCAGTCGGCCAAACACAAAATCCGAAACACATATATGTTCGAAACCTTGTTTCGGATACATCAATAAAATTTCAAAATCATTATATTTCACAAATATATTTCAGCCTTAATGTGTTCAAGATATACATGCTTCGCCTCATGATCAAAATTAAAAAATAAAAATTGAAACTGGCCAAAATAATAAAACCTAAAGCTAGACAAAATTCAAAAAATCCAAAGCTTGGCTCTAAAACCCGAAGCTAGGGTTTCATGCATATTTATATGTATATCACATATATATCTTGTATTTTCGAATCTAGCAATAAATCATTAAAGCAAACCCTAAATTGATTCAATAAATATAAACATATCATATATGTTTAATTGTAAATTCATATTACATTGAATATATTCATATAATCAATATTTAGCATGCTAGTTCATAAACAATTTAACAAAAAAGCATGCTAACACGTAGAAAACTGATTTGAATCTTTGTAAGTGGCTCTGAAACCACTGTAGGAAACCAAGTATATCATTGATATGAATTTTCTACCAAAGTATAAAATTCAAAACAAATACCAGAGTGTGGGTCCTAGTATCGTCCTCTAGGTTGAACTAGTTCTTTCTTTAGCAAGACATCAACTCCAAGATCGAAGAAGGACCTTGCTTTTGTCCACTTGACACCCGAACGATCAATCCAAAACCCGGTTGTGAGTTGGACTGTTTCCTTGGAACCAAGAAGCACGCTCAAATTGTTAAGAAAAGAGACTCAACAAGATAGCTTAAACATGAGCCTAAAAGGATATCCTCAAAGACTCAAAGCAAGTTCTGAAATTAGAACTCAAAGAAAAGCTAAAAGCTCTCAAGTTTGTATTGATAAAAGTTGTGTCTTCTTTGTGTGGCCAATGGCCTTATTTATATATTTGGCCAAGGAGAATTTCATTCTCTAGAAGGATTAGAACTCCTTGCCCTTTTAGGAAACTAACTATCCAAAGAAACAATTATTAAAAAGAACTACTATTCTAAGAAAAGGAAATACTTCTTAAACTATAATCCAAGTGTGGATCAGATTTGTCTTGTGTTTGGCATAATGGAGCTTTCCATTCTTGAATTGGATTTGGAAGCCTCTCTAATCATCATGGCTATAGATTTGGAAGCTTCTCTAATCACCTTGGCTGTCCTATCGATCATGAAGAAGCATTATAAACACTTAGCTCATCATTTACAACACTAATCATAGTGTTCATAGTGACATATTGAGAGCCGGTCTTCATTGCCTCATCCTTCATTGTTTCTTTAGCTTGAAATTTGGTTATAAGAGTTGTTAAGGCAGCTTGCATTCTCTCAGTTCTTGATCTAGTCATTGGACCACCAACACCTTGCAATGGATCAAATTGTGGACGTCTCAAGTGTGGAGTTGTCTCGGTTTGTTGGATGGTTTGTTGAATGGTCTCGACTTCTTGGATGGTCTCAGCTTCTTGAATGGTCTCGGACTTGCTTCTAATATTTTCATCAGCCCTTTCTTCTTTGAAAGGACTCGTCCTCGAGTCCATAAACTAGTCATCCAACTCAAACAATGAAAAGTTAGAGACATTAAATGTAGCACTAACTCCATAATCACCTGGACGGTCGAGCTTGTAAGCATTTTCACCCACACGTGCAATAACTTGGAAATGACCATCTCCTCGAGGATGAAGCTTAGTTCTTCGTTGAAAGACTTGCTTTTGCCCTCTATTGGCAACTTGAGCATAATGTTCGTTCTTCTTGAGGATTTGAGGGCGTACCTTCTCATGCAAGTCTTGAACAAACTTAGCCTTTGCTGTACCATCAAGATTCACTTACTCATTGCTTGGCAATGCCACTAAGTCAAGAGGGGTTAGTGGATTATAACCATAAACAAAAATAGAACGTATGATAAAAATACCATATGATAAGAACCCACCTAACTTCACCTCAAAAACTAGCTTATTAGTAGTAATTAAAACCTCTTGAAAAATATTTAGCACAAATTCTTTACTTGCATTTAAAGCTCTATCAACATCCTTCATACAAGCAGAGAAACTATCTTTAAAATTTCAATTGAGGTTGTATACCTTCGGTTTCACTCATAAAACCAAGCTTTACCTATAGAAGTTGATGGGAATAATTTGCTCATTGCTTGAGCAGATTTCTGACCTTCTTCGCCCTTCTTTTGTTCTCTTATCCACTCCATTTGCTTCACCTTTTGTTATTGCTGAAATTTACTTATTTCTGAAGGTGACAATAGTGCTAGTGTGAGGGCTTTTCCATCCTTATTAAGGTGATACTTATTAGTCCTCCCGGAATGACGTGCATTATAATCATACTCCCAAGGTCGCCCTAATAGTAGGTGAGTATCTTGCATAGGAACAAAATCACAAAGAACTTGGTTAGTAAAATTTCCAATTCGAAAACTTACCAAGGTTTGCTTTGTGACATGAAGTGATCCACTTTGACTCATCCATTGTAATTTGTATGGTTTCGGATGCAAGGAACATTTGAGCTTCAATTTGTCTACAAAATAAGTTGAAGCTAGGTTAGTACAAGATCCTCCATCAATAATTAACATACAAATTTGATCTTTAATAATACATTTAGAGTGGAAAATATTTGTCCTTTGATCCTCGGTGTCCTCCTTGGGTTGAGCACTCAAAGCTCTTATTATAACCAAACATTCTCCAGTTGGTTGATCCCCTTCATGCCCCCAATATTCATTAACATTGCTTGCGGCTATGTCTTCATCTAAACCATTTGACTCCTCCTCACTTTTACTTTTATAAGTTCCATTATCTAAGATAGTCATGGTTCGAGAGTTTGGACATTGAGAAGTCACATGTCCTCGGCCTAAGAACCTAAAACATTGGATAGAAGACTAGTGTTAGAACTACTTGAATTGGACGAAGGTTTAGGGTTACTTACCTTTGAAGAAGTTTGTGGTGTAAACTTCTTCCCATTTGCTGGATTGGATGCTTCCTTTGCAGATACAACTTGAGCCATTGTGCTTTCCATTTGATCAAAACTCCCATGGACTAATTCTAGAGCCAAAGCTAAACCTTTAAGGTATTCTGTCATGTCTTGTTCTTGTTCTTTTGGGGTATTCTATCATGTCTTGTTCTTGTTCTTTTGGGTTTGTAGTCATCTCTGCACAAGCAATGTTAGTAATAAAAATTTCCTACCTCACTTCCCTCTAACCAATTGCCCAAATTTGGAATTCTCACCAATACAAGGCTATTCTCTCGTTTTTGCAGTGCTTGGCTTATTGAGTAAGTTCACTCCACTCTATAGTAATCATGAATAGTAATCAACGTGAAAAATATTGAAAGTGGTACTCAAAATGATCAGCAAATCGAGATGAATAAAACACTTACTTTATTTAACTCTGAAATTGAAATCTGAATACAGAAAGTATCCTTGAAATAAAAGTGGAAAAGTGAATAGTACAAATTTTGAAGGATTTGTGAAATTGAAATGGGTTACGGTTTGGAATTCTAAGTTTGGAAATTGGCTACAATTTGGACTATGGAATTTTTCTAAGATTGTCTAAGCTTTTGCAGTGTATTCTGGGGTTTGCTGAATTTGCCGATGATTTTTCTGAATGGAATGGAGTCCTTTTATAGTTGAGATTCTTGAGTCCGTCCAATTCTAGCTGTGGAAATTTGATAAAGGCTAGTCTTTAGGCTTTTTGACTTTTGCTTGTAGACTTGAAGACTTTTTTGCTCTTGAAATGAATTTGTTGCAGATTCTCGTAGCTTCCAATTTTTGTCTTGAATTTGATTTCTCCAATCTTGACTGAGTCTTGCATTATTTGTCTGTGTAGGTTGCAGGCTTTGTCTTTGTCTTTGAACTTTTGAATCCTTATCTACTTCCGGCTTTTTGAATGAAGACACTTGTCTGAATTCCTTTGAAGTTGAGATTTGAGCTTATCCATTTGAAGACTTTTGAGACGATCTTATCTTCTTGTTGAAAAGTTGTTTGTAATTATGTGCCGACATGGGACCTACTCTGCGTTTTGGAAAACAGAGTTTTCTGACTGTCCCCACTTCACGTGCTTGAATTGTTTTAATCATCTTACCGTTGCCGACCTTTTGAATGAAGACTGTCCTTGATTGCTTCATGGCGAAGGAAGCTGATCTTCAAAGAAGTCGTTCTCTGGAATAAAGGTTTTTGAGTAAAACCTATTTTGAAATGCTTCTTGAGCTTTTGGAGAAGTTGAATCCTCTGGCGTAGCAGAACTTGAGGCTTCTTGTATGATTTTGTTTGAATGATGATCTTCTTGATCTGGAATTGACGGTGATTGAGAGTAAACCGGGGGTTCTTCGCTAAGCCTTGGAACCCAGTTTTCCATGAATTCTTGAATTTCTTGCCATTGATTATCTTCTTTGATTGCTCGTCTGAGTCTTTGAACATAGTCTCTATTTTGTTTTATTTGAGATTCGTCACCGAAAGGGTAAATGCATTTGGATAAATTGGTTGGTTGAAATGATCCAATCTCTCGATTTTGAATGGTTTGAGCAACATTGTAAACACTTGAAATCCTGGGGATTCTTTTGATTTCATACTTTGAATCTGCTGATTCTTCTGAATCTGAACATTCTGAGATTGCCCAATAAACATCTGTTTGAGTAACTTTCTTCATTGAATCGCAAAATGTAAAATTTGTGAGTTTATAAATCAAAGGGGTCTTGAGCCAAGGGACCGCCGAATGGATCTGTGGATGATCCTTCTGATGAGGCCTTGCTGTTTATTGACATTGATTTTGCCTTTTCCTTGAATTGCATAAACTGCATGAACTCTTGATATTGTGCCCAGCCCTCAGCCATCTCTTTATCCTTTTGAACTAGTTCTGGCACAGATGGAATTTGGCTTTCTGTAATTTTTCCCTTTTTCTTTTCATGTTTTTGAGTTGTCTCCTTTGCTTTTGCAATAGTTACTGGTACCGCCAAGGGTGGTCCTTGAGCCTGTTTTGGTGATTGAATCTTTATTCCCGTCTGGGGGATCTGATGCGCACCAGAAAATTGTGCCGCCACCGTTTCTTGAGTAATTGAAACTTGATTCCACCATTTGATTTTGAATTCGAACCAAGGACATGGGATATGGTTTGGGATGGAATGAATGAATTTTGTAACTCCAAAGAAAATATCCACGGAACTTTGAACATAATGTGAAATTGAATAGGTTGCATATAATCCGAATTCTTCCTTCGCTTTTCTAATGAATAATTTGTAGGCCATTTGAGTTTCGGGGTAAATATCCTCGGTGCATCCAAGATATATCCACCGATTATAAAACCAAATTGGAATAGAAGGTACTTGAGTTGAAAAGGTTTTATGAAAAGTAAAAACCATGAATGATTGAATGGTCTAAGATAAAAAGCTTTGTACCAAGCCTCTAAGTAATCTGCACGCAGTATCCTCTATATTGAGTATCTGTTGTAAATGATTTAAGCGAGAATGACTTCTCACTCATCAAAGAACAAATCTTTTGATAATGGCTTTTGAATAGGCAACTCTCTGGAATCTTTTGAATCTAAATTATGCTTGATATCTCACGATCTGAATCAATCAAAACCGGAAGATAGAATGAAAGATCTTTTCAAGATTGAATGGTATCAATTGCAATCTGGATGAATGGTTTGTTGAATGTATTTTGAAAAGGTGTTAAAATCTGGACTTTGAATAATAGCAGAAAGGTAAAGGGGCTCAATTACTCCTTTAGTAAAATAAGTAAGATTTGAGCTTGAAGTAGCTTGTGGAGATTGAGTTTGACTTGGTGGAGTGTTTCTTTGAATGGCATTCTTTTGATAAGGGGCCTCTAAAGCTTGAGCAAAATTTAATGGAGGGTAATCTGAAAGGGATTGAAATCGATTTGATGAAGTTAAATGAATAAGTGGAAGTTTTTTGGAATCACCTTCTTTCTTGATTGAACTCATTTTGAAATTCCTGTTAAAATTCACAAGTTTAAAATTAGGCAAACAACTCTCCTTACCTTTGAGATATTCAATAAAATTGAATATAGATAGGATAGCTTGCCATCTTGCAAAAATTTGTTTTGAAACATCTTTTGCAAAATTATGTAATAGAAATGGTTGATAAAATAAATCATGAAATTGTGCAATGCATAAAACAATGGATAAAATTTCTTTCTGAAACTGAAAGTCTAGTCTATCAGATGAATGTTCTTCTTCTAAAAATCCTATTTGACTCTTAATATTATTTATTTGTTTAAATTGTTTTATGCATTGCACAATTTCATGATTTATTTTATCAACCATTTCTATTACATAATTTTGCAAAAGATGTTTCAAAACAAATTTTTGCAAGATGGCAAGCTATCCTATCTATATTCAATTTTATTGAATATCTAAAAGGTGAGGAGAGTTGTTTGCCTAATTTTAAACTTGTGAATTTTAGCAGGAATTTCAAAATGAGTTCAATCAAGAAAGAAGGTGATTCCAAAAAACTTCCACTTATTCATTTAACTTCATCAAATCGATTTCAATCCCTTTCAGATTACCCTCCATTAAATTTTGCTCAAGCTTTAGAGGCCCCTTATCAAAAGAATGCC
The DNA here is from genome assembly GCA_020080225.1 of Gynochthodes officinalis. Taxonomy (NCBI): domain Eukaryota; kingdom Viridiplantae; phylum Streptophyta; class Magnoliopsida; order Gentianales; family Rubiaceae; genus Gynochthodes; species Gynochthodes officinalis. Next base: position 8,022,792 of record CM034622.1, read on the forward strand.
ATTCAAAGAAACACTCCACCAAGTCAAACTCAATCTCCACAAGCTACTTCAAGCTCAAATCTTACTTATTTTACTAAAGGAGTAATTGAGCCACTTTACCTTACTCGTTTTATTCAAAGTCCAGATTTTCAAACCTTTTCAAAATACATTGAACAAACCATTCATCCAGATTGCAATTGGATACCATTCAATGCTGAAAAAGATCTTTCATTCTATCTTCTGGTTTTGATTGATTCAGGATCAGTAGATATCAAGCATAATTTAGATTCAAAAGATTCCAGTAGAGTTGCCTATTCAAAAGCCATTATCAAAAAGATTTGTTCTTTTGATGAGTGGGGAAGTCATTCTCTGCTTAAAGATTTCTATTTCAATAATTTTTCTTTTGATACCTTTATCTTTTAGTTGGTTTTCTATTCTAGCATATGAATGTTCTTCTTGTAGAAATTCTATTTGACTCTTAATATGACTAATATTATTTATTTGCTTAAATATTGAACATTTTTGAATTAAATCTATTTCTTTTTGTCTTTTAGGAGAAATAAAATTGAATGAAATCTTCCTACCCATGATTTTTGTATGAATACCTTCAGTATCTACTTTAATAGGGTTAATTTGATGTAAAAATGGTAATCCTAAAATTAAATCTTGAGTTATATCGTCTATTACATAACATAAATTTTTAATGCAATACTCATCGTTGCATACATTTAAAATGACTCTATGATTGACATGTAATCTACTTGAATTGGCTGCTAATAAACTCTCATTAGTCTTTTGACAATATTTTGTAGGGATTATTCTGCTTTAATAGCTTTGCATCAGCACCACTATCTATCATAGCGTGTACTGTGAGTTTGAAATCATTTATTCCTATGGTAACAAAACAATACCATTTTTGATACTCTATCTTATTTATCATTTGAATATACATTTTATCTGAAACTTGTTCATTATTTATTTGAATAGAATTTAAGTCTTGAACATCAGTTTCTTTTCTTTTTGAAGAATCTTCTGAAGTATTCCCATTTTTTATTAAACTTATTTTAGTATCTAATTCTAAATCTTTTGTTTTTAATTCTATTAAATCCTTTTGTAATTTTCTAACTTGTTCTTTTAATGTTTTAATATCTTCTTTGACTTCATCTGGCTTTCTAATTCCTAATAATCCTTCATTTGGATATTTTTCTAATAATTTTGAAATACTGAATGGTTCTTCAAACTTTTTAGGTTTTTCTTCTTCTAATATTAAATCTCTTAATTTTGTCAAATATTCTTTTCTACATTCTTTATCATCTATTTTTTCTATCATTTCAAATAATGTTTCTTTATTACTTTTTGAAATTACATTAATACACTGGCACTTTTCTATGCTTTCTAAACTTAAATCTGAATCTATGTCATCTTGAATATTATCTTCGTCTATATCTGTCTCTTCTATTAATAAAGCTATCATTTTCTTTTTGAAATCTTCTTCTTGAAATATTTCATTTATCTTTTTCTTCATTTTACATTGATTTGCCTTGTGACCGAAACGACCACATTTCCAGCAAGTTATTGAATTATTTTCATTACTATCTTTATTTTTATATCCTTTATATTTCTTCTTTTTATATCTTTTGTAATATTGACTATTATCATAATTCTTATGTTTCTTGAATTTTGAATGTCTTTTATATTTTTCTAACTTTCTATTTTGAGTTGAAGGGGCTTTAATTCCTTTAATACCAAAAACTTCACAAAAGTTTCCTACTTCTTGTTTTTCTCTACCATATTTATTTTGAATCTTTAATTCTGTACATAATTCTAATCCTTCTTTTTTAATAAAAGCAAATAACTGACCAAAAGATATTCTATTGAAATCTATGTAATCATTTCCTACCTCTTTTTGTAGTTTAGATATTATTCTTTGCGAAAATAAAGTTGGTAATCCTGTAATGAATTTTTCTTTCCAAAAAGGAGAATTAGCATCATTTCTTTTTAATACTTGAGTAAGAAATACATCTTTATACCATCTAAAATCTGACAAAGTTGGACATCTTAAATTACTTAACATAATTTTTGAACTAGCTAAAGTTTCTTTTGGGTTACCTATGAAATGAACTGAAATTGTAACTATCAATTGATCTACTGCATCTGATTGTTTTTCTGTAACAAATGTTTTAGTTCCATCTGCATTTGTTTTCTCTACTTCTACTTCTGTTGAATGATTTAATATTTGTTGTTTTTCTTCTAAAGTTAATAAATTATCCCACCAATTTTTTAATTGTCCTGAAAATCCTACAATTAATGCTGTTGCAGTATTAACTTCTGTTAATCCTAATGTTTTGTAGGCTGTCTTAGCCATTCCCATTTCTTGCAATGTATTAAATATTTCATATTCTGATTTTCCATCTATGTTCCATTCATAGACAGAATTTCCATCATATGAACTTGTTTTAAATTGTTTTCTTTCTTCGTATTGAATATCTGGGGGAGTAGGTCTAGGATAATAATTTCTTGTATTCATTGAATTCCAGTTTCTATAATTTTTCTGTCTTTTTATCCTATTAATTTCTACTTCTGAATTATCTTTAAATTCTTGTTCTACATTATTAATCTTTTGTATCTCTGAATTATCTGAATCTTCACTTGAATTATCATCTAATTCTGATTCTGTCATTTTTCTTTCTGTTTCTAAACAATTAATTCTATTTTCTGAAGTACTAGCTTTATCAGCTTGAATACTTTGAGTTATTCTATTTATTAAACTATTTTGCATTTTATTTTTAATTAAATCTTCTTCTAATTCTTGAGAAACACTTCTAGTTTTGAAATAAGGACTAGCTATTTCATTCGGAAATTTAGGGGTTTCCTTAGGAATTGAATCTATCTTAGTAGACAAATGTTCTACTTGATTAGCTATAGTGTGTAATATCTGATTTGAATAATTATTTTGTTGATAAACTTTTTTAATGTCATCTAATACAACATTTGAATTTCCGTCTTCTCTACCTATCTTAAAAGGACTAGCTTCTATTTCTTGTTGGTCAACTTGAATTTTTATTGGTTGCAAGGGTGGATGGACTGAAGTAATAGCTTGATAATCATTAATCTTCCATTTTCTATACAAGTTACTTTGAACATTAATATAACTTTCTTTGAAAACATTGGAAATACCTTCATTTTTTGAAAACCAGTATTCTAACCATGAAAGTAAAAGAATATTACATTTCATCTTTTTCATATATGAAATCCATTCTTCTTTTAATTTATCTTGAATAACTTCATTTAATGCTATAAACCAAAATTTCTTTTTAGTATTTTCCTTTTCAAAAGCTTCATTTAAATATTTAAAATTTATTTTAAATTTTTTCTTTTCAAAAGTAATAACATTAATTCCCATTTGTGACCTTGTAGGTGACATAGGGGGTGAATTGACTATTTCTGGAATAGGAGATTTGAAAACATATTTTGAAGGGTTTTCTGATACTATCGAGGGTGATGGTTCAGAAAATGATCTTCTAGGTAAATTGAAATTATTTAAAGAACTTGTTCCTTCTCTTAATGAATTAAATCTTAGAAAAATTCCATAGTCCAAATTGTAGCCAATTTCCAAACTTAGAATTCCAAACCGTAACCCATTTCAATTTCACAAATCCTTCAAAATTTGTACTATTCACTTTTCCACTTTTATTTCAAGGATACTTTCTGTATTCAGATTTCAATTTCAGAGTTAAATAAAGTAAGTGTTTTATTCATCTCGATTTGCTGATCATTTTGAGTACCATTTTCAATATTTTTTACTATTCACGTTGATTACTATTCATGATTACTATTCACGCAGTTACTATTCACAATTACACTTCAAGCTCAAATCTTACTTATTTTACTAAAGGAGTAATTGAGCCACTTTACCTTACTCGTTTTATTCAAAGTCCAGATTTTCAAACCTTTTCAAAATACATTGAACAAACCATTCATCCAGATTGCAATTGGATACCATTCAATGCTGAAAAAGATCTTTCATTCTATCTACTAATTAAGCTACAGTGATTTTAAATTTTGAAAAATGATGAACAGTAATTGTGAATAGTAATGACGTGAATAGTAAAAATGAACAGTAATCATGAATAGTAATTGTGAATAGTAACTGCGTGAATAGTAATCATGAATAGTAATCAACGTGAAAAATATTGAAAGTGGTACTCAAAATGATCAAGAATCGAGATGAATAAAACACTTACTTTATTTAACTCAAATTGAAATCAATAGAAAGTATCCTTGAAATAAAAGTGGAAAAGTGAATAGTACAAATTTTGAAGGATTTGTGAAATTGAAATGGGTTACGGTTTGGAATTCTAAGTTTGGAAATTGGCTACAAATTGGACTATGGAATTTTTCTAAGATTGTCTAAGCTTTTGCAGTGTATTCTGGGGTTTGCTGAATTTGCCGATGATTTTTCTGAATGGAATGGAGTCCTTTTATAGTTGAGATTCTTGAGTCCGTCCAATTCTAGCTGTGGAAATTTGATAAAGGCTAGTTTTTAGCCTTTTTGACTTTTGCTTGTAGACTTGAAGACTTTTTTGCTCTTGAAATGAATTTGTTGCAGATTCTCGTAGCTTCCAATTTTTGTCTTGAATTTGATTTCTCCAATTTTGACTGAGTCTTGCATTATTTGTCTGTGTAGGTTGCAGGCTTTGTCTTTGTCTTTGAACTTTTGAATCCTTATCTACTTCCGGCTTTTTGAATGAAGACACCTGTCTGAATTCCTTTGAGGTTGAGATTTGAGCTTTTCCATTTGAAGACTTTTGAGCTGATCTTATCTTCTTGTTGAAAAGTTGTTTGGAATTATGCGCCGACATGGGACCTACTCTGCGTTGTGGGAAACAGAGTTTTCTGACTGTCCCCACTTCACGTGTTTGAATGGCTTTAATCATCTTGCCGTTGCCGACCTTTTGAATGAAGACTGTCCTTGATTGCTTCATGGCGAAGGAAGCTGATCTTCAAAGAAGTCGTCCTCTGGAATAAAGGTTTTTGAGTAAAACCTATTTTGAAATGCTTCTTGAGCTTTTGGAGAAGTTGAATCCTCTGGCGTAGCAGAACTTGAGGCTTCTTGTATGATTTTGTTTGAATGATGATCTTCTTGATCTGGAATTGACGGTGATTGAGAGTAAACCGGGGGTTCTTCGCTAAGCCTTGGAACCCAGTTTTCCATGAATTCTTGAATTTCTTGCCATTGATTATCTTCTTTGATTGCTCGTCTGAGTCTTTGAACATAGTCTCTATTTTGTTTTATTTGAGATTCGTCACCGAAAGGGTAAATGCATTTGGATAAATTGGTTGGTTGAAATGATCCAATCTCTCGATTTTGAATGGTTTGAGCAACATTGTAAACACTTGAAATCCTGGGGATTCTTTTGATTTCATACTTTGAATCACGATTCTTACGAATCAACATTCCGAGATTGCCCAATAAACATCTGCTTGAGTAACTTTCTTCATTGAATCTCGCAAAAAAATTTGTGAGTTTATAAATCAAAGGGGTCTTGAGCAAGGGACCGCCGAATGGATCTGTGGATGATCCTTCTGATGAGGCCTTGCTGTTTATTGACATTGATTTTGCCTTTTCCTTGAATTGCATAAACTGCATGAACTCTTGATATTGTGCCCAGCCCTCAGCCATCTCTTTATCCTTTTGAACTAGTTCTGGCACAGATGGAATTTGGCTTTCTGTAATTTTTCCCTTTTTCTTTTCATGTTTTTGAATTGTCTCCTTTGCTTTTGCAATAGTTACTGGTACCGCCAAGGGTGGTCCTTGAGCCTGTTTTGGTGATTGAATCTTTATTCCCGTCTGGGGGATCTGATGCGCACCAGAAAATTGTGCCGCCACCGTTTCTTGAGTAATTGAAACTTGATTCCACCATTTGATTTTGAATTCCCGAACCAAGGACATGGGATATGGTTTGGGATGGAATGAATGAATTTTGTAACTCCAGCAAAATATCCACGGAACTTTGAACATAATGTGAAATTGAATAGGTTGCATATAATCTGGAATTCTTCCTTCAGTTTTTCTAATGAATAATTTGTAGGCCATTTGAGTTTCTGGGGGGTAAATATCCTCAGTGCATCCAAGATATATCCACCAGTTATAAAACCAAATTGGAATAGAAGGTACTTGAGTTGAAAAGGTTTTATGAAAAGTAAAAAACCATGAATGATTGAATGGTCTAAGATAAAAAGCTTTGTACCAAGCCTCTAAGTAATCCTGGTACGAGTATCCTCTATATTGAGTATCTGTTGTAAATGATTTAAGCAGAGAATGACTTCCCCACTCATCAAAAGAACAAATCTTTTTGATAATGGCTTTTGAATAGGCAACTCTACTGGAATCTTTTGAATCTAAATTATGCTTGATATCTACTGATCCTGAATCAATCAAAACCAGAAGATAGAATGAAAGATCTTTTTCAGCATTGAATGGTATCCAATTGCAATCTGGATGAATGGTTTGTTCAATGTATTTTGAAAAGGTTTGAAAATCTGGACTTTGAATAAAACGAGTAAGGTAAAGTGGCTCAATTACTCCTTTAGTAAAATAAGTAAGATTTGAGCTTGAAGTAGCTTGTGGAGATTGAGTTTGACTTGGTGGAGTGTTTCTTTGAATGGCATTCTTTTGATAAGGGGCCTCTAAAGCTTGAGCAAAATTTAATGGAGGGTAATCTGAAAGGGATTGAAATCGATTTGATGAAGTTAAATGAATAAGTGGAAGTTTTTTGGAATCACCTTCTTTCTTGATTGAACTCATTTTGAAATTCCTGTTAAAATTCACAAGTTTAAAATTAGGCAAACAACTCTCCTTACCTTTGAGATATTCAATAAAATTGAATATAGATAGGATAGCTTGCCATCTTGCAAAAATTTGTTTTGAAACATCTTTTGCAAAATTATGTAATAGAAATGGTTGATAAAATAAATCATGAAATTGTGCAATGCATAAAACAATGGATAAAATTTCTTTCAAATCGAAAGTCTAGTCTATCAGATGAATGTTCTTCTTCTAAAAATCCTATTTGACTCTTAATATTATTTATTTGTTTAAATATTGAGCACTTTTGAATTAAATCTATTTCTTTTTGTCTTTTAGGAGAAATAAAATTGAATGAAATCTTCCTACCCATGATTTTTGTATGAATACCTTCAGTATCTACTTTAATAGGGTTAATTTGATGTAAAAATGGTAATCCTAAAATTAAATCTTGAGTTATATCGTCTACTACATAACATAAATTTTTAATGCAATACTCATCGTTGCATACATTTAAAATGACTCTATGATTGACATGTAATCTACTTGAATTGGCTGCTAATAAACTCTCATTAGTCTTTTGACAATACTTTGTAGGGATTATTCCTGTTTTAATACAGTTTGCATCAAGACCACTATCTATCATAGCGTGTCTTTGTGAGTTTGAAATCATTTATTCCTATGGTAACAAAACAATACCATTTTTGATACTCTATTTTATTTATCATTTGAATATACATTTTATCCAAACTTGTTCATTATTTATTTGAATAGAATTTAAGTCTTGAATATCAGTTATAACCTCTTTTCCTTTTAAAGAATCTTCTGGAGTAATTCCATTCTTTATTAGAATTATTTTAGTATCTAATTCTAAATCTTTTGTTTTTAATTCTATTAAATCCTTTTGTAATTTTCTAACTTGTTCTTTTAATGTTTTAATATCTTCTTTGACTTCATCTGGCTTCCTAATTCCTAATAATCCTTCATTTGGATATTTTTCTAATAATTTTGAAATACTGAATGGTTCTTCAAACTTTTTAGGTTTTTCTTCTTCTAAAATTAAATCTCTTAATTTTGTCAAATATTCTTTTCTACATTCTTTATCATCTATTTTTTCTATCATTTCAAATAATGTTTCTTTATTACTTTTTGAAATTACATTAATACACTTGCACTTTTCTATGCTTTCTAAACTTGAATCTGAATCTATGTCATCTTGAATATTATCTTCGTCTATGTCTGTTTCTTCTATTAATAAAGCTATCATTTTCTTTTTGAAATCTTCTTCTTGAAATATTTCATTTATCTTTTTCTTCATTTTACATTGATTTGCCTTGTGACCGAAGCGACCACATTTCCAGCAAGTTATTGAATTATTTTCATTACTATCTTTATTTTTATATCCTTTATATTTCTTCTTTTTATATCTTTTGTAATATTGACTATTATCATAATTCTTATGTTTCTTGAATTTTGAATGTCTTTTATATTTTCTAACTTTCTATTTTGAGTTGAAGGGCTTTAATTCCTTTAATACCAAAAACTTCACAAAAGTTTCCTACTTCTTGTTTTTCTACCATATTTATTTTGAATCTTTAATTGCACATAATTCTAATCCTTCTTTTTTAATAAAAGCAAATAACTGACCAAAAGATATTCTATTGAAATCTATGTAATCTTTTCCTTCTTCCTTTTCTAATTTAGATATTATTCTTTGCGAAATTAAAATTGGTACTCCTGTAATGAGTTTTTCTTGCAAAAAAGGAGAATTAGCATCATTTCTTTTAATACTTGAGTGAGAAATACATCTTTATACCATCTAAAATCGACAAAGTTGGACATCTTAAATTACTTAACATAATTTTTGAACTAGCTAAAGTTTCTTTTGGGTTACCTATGAAATGAATCAAATTGTAACTATCAATTGATCTATCCATCGATTGTTTTTACAGAACAAACGTTTTAGTTCCATCTGCATTTGTTTTCTACTTCTACTTACATTGAATGATTTAATATTTGTTGTTTTTCTTCTAAAGTTAACAAATTATCCCACCAATTTTTAATTGTCTGAAAATCCTACAATTAATTGCTTGATATTAACTTCTGTTAATCCTAATGTTTTGTAGGCTGTCTTAGCCATTCCCATTTCTTGCAATGTATTTAATATTTCATATTCTGACTTTCCATCTATGTTCCATTCATAGACAGAATTTCCATCATATGAACTTGTTTTAAATTGTTTTCTTTCTTCGTATTGAATATCTGGGGGAGTAGGTCTAGGATAATAATTTCTTGTATTCATTGAATTCCAATTTCTATAATTTTTCTGTCTTTTTATTCTATTAATTTCTACTTCTGAATTATCTTTAAATTCTTGTTCTACATTATTAATCTTTTGTATCTCTGAATTATCTGAATCTTCACTTGAATTATCATCTAATTCTGATTCTGTCATTTTTCTTTCTGTTTCTAAACAATTAATTCTATTTTCTGAAGTACTAGCTTTATCAGCTTGAATACTTTGAGTTATTCTATGTATTAAACTATTTTGCATTTTATTTTTAATTAAATCTTCTTCTAATTCTTGAGAAACACTTCTTGTTTTGAAATGAGGACTAGCTATTTCATTTGGAAATCTAGGGGTTTCCTTAGGAATTGAATCTATCTTAGTAGACAAATGTTCTACTTGATTAGCTATAGTGTGTAATATCTGATTTGAATAATTATTTTGTTGATAAACTTTTTTAATATCATCTAATACAACATTTGAATTTCCGTCTTCTCTACCTATCTTGAAAGGACTAGCTTCTATTTCCTGTTGGTCAACTTGAATTTTTATTGGTTGTAAGGGTGGATGGATTGAAGTAATAGCTTGATAATCATTAATCTTCCATTTTCTATATAAATTACTTTGAACATTAATATAACTTTCTTTGAAAACATTGGAAATACCTTCATTTTTTGAAAACCAATATTCTAACCATGAAAGTAAAAGAATATTACATTTCATCTTTTTCATATATGAAATCCATTCTTCTTTTAATTTTTCTTGAATAACTTCATTTAATGCTATAAACCAAAATTTCTTCTTACTGTTTTCATTTTCAAAAGCTTCATTTAAATATTTGAAATTTATTTTAAATTTTCTCTTTTCAAAAGTAATAACATTAATTCCCATTTGTGACCTTGTAGGTGACACAGGGGGTGAATTGACTATTTCTGGAATAGGAGATTTGAAAACATACTTCGAAGGGTTTTCTGATACTATCGAGGGTGATGGTTCAGAAAATGATCTTCTAGGTAAATTGAAATTATTTGAAGAACTTGTTCCTTCTCTTAATGAATTAAATCTTAATAAAATTGTTCCATCTTCTTTTTCTATAATATTATTAATTTCTCTTCTAATTATGTTTCTAGAAGGTTGAGCATTTTGAATTTCAAATTGTTCAGGAATTGTAATTTCGTTCCACTTTAATCTTTTAGGAATAAAAAGCATTTGGATTATCAGCTTCTACATGTAATAAAACTGTTTCCTCTTTTGAACTTGGTAACATGTTGAATCTAGTATTTATTTGAGAATTCATTAATCTAAAATAAACTCTGTAAATAATTGCAAAATTTTTACAAAATTGTTCAAATTCATCACCTTGTAAATGAATATCTAATACCAATGAATCTAATATTAATGGATCTGTTAAATCAACAGAAAAGTTTGGACAACAATTGAAATATATTGGACCATTACAAACATTAGTTTGAATCATACTTAATAAAGAAGTTTTGTATCTTTTTAATCTTTTATCTCTTAAAGCTAAATAAATTGGAGCGTCTACACCTATGTGTACTAAAGGTTTAATTGCTACTTGAATCATACCATAATGAATATATCTATAACCTTTGTCTATGTATTTTTTAATTGAAACTTTATTTAATAAAGGAATTGTTTGAAATTCTTCTTGTAAAGAAATTGTTTCTTCATGAGTTTTAATTGAAAAAGCAGTTTTGAAATCTAAAGAACCTATCTTATAGATGGATTCTATACTTTGTTCTGGAATAGACCAATTTGAGTAATCTAAAGGCATATGCACCTCCTGACTCTGCACGTCGGAGTGACCGTTTCTATCTTGAGTATTCAAAAACATTTTTCTAAACCTCGCTGCCATGTTTAATATAACATAATCTAATCGTTTACTCTTGACTTCAGACTAAGATCGGGGAACACGGGGAGCACCCTGCCTGGAACACCTCACACTCGGGCTTACCAACGGTCTTACTAGGCTCACCAAACCTTGCCAAACCTACCTTAATCTTAATCAAAGGTAAAGTTTTAAATTACGGTTATGCTAAACACTTAAGCTTAATTTAAACTAATGCTTATGAACACCTAAAGCAGAAACGGATGGCTCGATACCACTTGAGGCGGGGCCAGGTGTTATGTACTAATTAAGCTACGATGATTTTAAATTTTGAAAAATGATGAACGTAATTGTGAATAGTAATGACGTGAATAGTAAAAATGAAGCAGAATCATGAATGGTAATTGTGTATATTAGCTGCGTGAATAGTAATCTTGAATAGTAAGGAACGTGAAAAATATTGAAAGTGGTACTCAAAATGATCAGCAAATCGAGATGAATAAAACACTTACTTTATTTAACTCAAATTGAAATCAATACTGAAAGTATCCTTGAAATAAAAGTGGAAAAGTGAATAGTACAAATTTTGAAGGATTTGTGAAATTGAAATGGGTTACGGTTTGGAATTCTAAGTTTGGAAATTGGCTACAAATTGGACTATGGAATTTTCTAAGATTGTCTAAGCTTTTGCGGTGTATTCAGGGTTTCTTTGAATTTGCCGATGATTTTTCTGAATGGAATGGAGTCCTTTTATAGTTGAGATTCTTGAGTCCGTCCAATTCTAGCTGTGGAAATTTGATAAAGGCTAGTTTTTAGCCTTTTTGACTTTTGCTTGTAGACTTGAAGACTTTTTTGCTCTTGAAATGAATTTGTTGCAGATTCTCGTAGCTTCCAATTTTTGTCTTGAATTTGATTTCTCCAATCTTGACTGAGTCTTGCATTATTTGTCTGTGTAGGTTGCAGGCTTTGTCTTTGTCTTTGAACTTTTGAATCCTTAGATATGGATTAAAGACAAAGTCTGCAACCTGCACCAACAAATAATAGACCAAGTCAAAATTGGATTCAAGACAAACATAAATCCAAATTAGAAGCCACGAGAATCTGCAAGCCAAATTCAATCCAGACCAAAAAGTCCTCACACCTGAGGCAAAGTCAAAAAGGCTAAAGACTAGCCTTTATCAAATTTCCACAGCTAGAATTGGACGGACTCAAGAAACTCAACTATAAAAGGACTCCATTCCATTCAGAAAAATCATCGGCGAATCAATCGGCAAATTCAGCAAACCTCAGAATACACTGCAAAAGCTTAGACAATCTTAGAAAAATTCCATAGTCCAATTTGTAGCCAATTTCCAAACTTAGAATTCCAAACCGTAACCCATTTCAATTTCACAAATCCTTCAAAATTTGTACTATTCACTTTTCCACTTTTATTTCAAGGATACTTTCTGTATTCAGATTTCAATTTCAGAGTTAAATAAAGTAAGTGTTTTATTCATCTCGATTTGCTGATCATTTTGAGTACCATTTTCAATATTTTTTACTATTCACGTTGATTACTATTCATGATTACTATTCACAATTACTATTCATGATTACTGTTCATTTTTACTATTCACGTCATTACTATTCACAATTACTGTTCATTAATTTTCAAAATTTAAAATCACTGTAGCTTAATTAGTACATGACACCGGTCCTGCCCCCAAGTGGTATCAGAGCCATCTGTTCACTGTTTTAGGTGTTCATAAGCATTAGTTTAAATTAAGCTTAAGTGTTTAGCATAACCTTAATTTAAAACTTTACCTTTGATCAAGATTAAGGTAGGTTTGGCAAGCGGTTTGGTGAGCCTAGTAAGACCGCTGAAGTGTGAGGTGTTCCAGCAGGTGCTCCCGTGTTCCCCGATCTTAGTCTGAAGTCAAGAGTAAACGATTAGATTATGTTATATTAAACATGGCAGCGAGGTTTAGAAAAATGTTTTTGAATACTCAAGATAGAAAGCGGCCACTCGGCGTCGTCGAGGTGCATATGCCTTTAGATTACTCAAATTGGTCTATTCGAACAAAGTATAGAGTCAATATACAAGATAGGTTCTTTAGATTTCAAAGCTGCTTTTCAAAAACTCATGAAGAAACAATTTCTTTACAAGAAGAATTTCAAACAATTCCTTTATTAAATAAAGTTTCAATTAAAAATACATGAACAAGGTTATAGATATATTCATTATGGTATGATTCAAGTAGCAATTAAACCTTTAGTACACATGTGTAGACGCTCCAATTTATTTAGCTTTAAGAGATAAAAGATTAAAAAGATACAAAACTTCTTTATTAAGTATGATTCAAACTAATGTTTGTAATGGTCCAATATATTTCAATTGTTGTCCAAACTTTCGTTGATTTAACAGATTCATTAATACTAGATTCATTGGTATTAGATATTCATTTACAAGGTGATGAATTTGAACAATTTTGTAAAAATTTTGCAATTATTTACAGAGTTTATTTTAGGTTAATGAATTCTCAAATAAATACTAGATTCAACATGTTACCAAGTTCAAAGAAGAAACGATTTTATTACATGTAGAAGCAGATAATCCAGCTTTTATTCTAAAAGATTAAAGTGGAACGAATTACAATTCTGAACAATTTGAAATTCAAAATGCTCAACCTTCTAGAAACATAATTAGAAGAGAAATTAATAATATTATAGAAAAAGAAGATGGAACAATTTTATTAAGATTTAATTCATTAAGAGAAGGAACAAGTTCTTTAAATAATTTCAATCTACCTAGAAGATCATTTTCTGAACCATCATCCTCGATAGTATCAGAAAACCCTTCGAAGTATGTTTTCAAATCTCCTATTCCAGAAATAGTCAATTCACCCCCTGTGTCACCTACAAGGTCACAAATGGGAATTAATGTTATTACTTTTGAAAAGAGAAAATTTAAAATAAATTTCAAATATTTAAATGAAGCTTTTGAAAATGAAAACGATGAAGAAATTTTGGTTTATAGCATTAAATGAAGTTATTCAAGAAAATTAAAAGAAGAATGGATTTCATATATGAAAAGATGAAATGTAATATTCTTTTACTTTCATGGTTAGAATATTGGTTTTCAAAAATGAAGGTATTTCAATGTTTTCAAAGAAAGTTATATTAATGTTCAAAGTAATTTATATAGAAAATGGAAGATTAATGATTATCAAGCTATTACTTCAATCCATCCACCCTTACAACCAATAAAAATTCAAGTTGACCAACAGAAATAGAAGCTAGTCCTTTCAAGATAGGTAGAAGAAATTCAAATGTTGTCTTAGATGATATTAAAAAGTTTATCAACAAAATAATTATTCAAATCGATATTACACTATAGCTAATCAAGTAGAACATTTGTCTACTAAGATAGATTCAATTCCTAAGAAACCCTAGATTTCAAATGAAATAGCTAGTCCTCATTTTAAAACAAGAAGTGTTTCTCAAGAATTAGAAGAAGACTTAATTAAAAATAAAATGCAAAATAGTTTAATAAATAGAATAACTCAAAGTATTCAAGCTGATAAAGCTAGTACTTCGTAAAATAGAATTAATTGTTTAGAAAGCAGAAGAAAAAGGACAGAATCAGAATTAGATGATAATTCAAGTGAAGATTCAGACAATTCAGAAATACAAAAGATTAATAATGTAGAACAAGTATTTAGTGAAAATTCAGAAGTAGAAATTAATAGAATAAAAAGAAAAATTATAGAAATTGGAATTCAATGAATACAAGAAATTATTATCCTAGACCTACTCCCCGGATATTCAATACGAAGAAAGAAAACAATTTAAAACAAGTTCATATGATGGAAATTTGTCTATGAATGGAACATAGATGGAAAATCGAATATGAAATATTATATACATTGCAAGAAATGGGAATGGCTAAGACAAATTACAAAACATTAGGATTAACAGTAAATAAATCTGCGAAGATTAATTGTAGGATTTTCGTGACAATTAAAAATTGGTGGATAATTTGTTAACTTTAGAAGAAAAACAACAAATATTAAATCATTCAATGTAGTAGAAGTAGAAAACAAATGCGATGGAACTAAAACGCTTATTCTGAAAAACAATCGATGCGAGATCAATTGATAGTTACAATTTCGATTCATTTCATAGGTAACAAAAGAAACTTTAGCTAGTTCAAAAATTATGTTAAGTAATTTAAGATGTCCAACCTTGTCGATTTTAGATGGTATAAAGATGTATTTCTCACTCAAGTATTAAAAACTTATGATGCTAATTCTCCTTTTTGAAAAGAAAAATACATTACACGATTACCAAATTTATTTTCGCAAAGAATAATATCTAAATTACAAAAAGAGGTACGAAATGATTACATAGATTTCAATAGAATATCTTTTGGTCAGTTATTTGCTTTTATTAAAAAGAAGGATTAGAATTATGTACGAATTAAAGATTCAAAATAAATATGGTAGAGAAAAAAAAGAAGGAAACTTTTGTGAAGTTTTGGTATTAAAGGAATTAAAGCCCTTCAACTCAAAATAGAAAGTTAGAAAAATATAAAAGACACTCAGAATTCTAGAAACATAAGTACTATGATTATAGTCAATATTACAAAAGATATAAAAGAAGAAATATAAAGGATATAAAAATAAAGATAGTAATGAAAATAATTCAATAACTATTTGAAATGTGGTCGCTTTGTCACAAGGCAAATCAATGTAAAATGAAGAAAAAGATAAATGAAATATTTCAAGAAGAAGATTTCAAAAAGAAGATGATAGCCTTATTAATAGAAGAAACAGACATAGACGAAGATAATATTCAAGATGACATAGATTCAGATTCAAGTTTAGAAAGCATAGAAAAATGTAAGTGTATTAATGTGATTTCAAAAAGCAATAAAGAAACATTATTTGAAATGATAGAAAAAATAGATGATAAAGAATGTAGAAAAGAATATTTGACAAAATTAAGAGATTTAATATTAGAAGAAAAACCTAAAAGTTTGAAGAACCATTCAAGTATTTAAAAGTTATTAGAACAATATCCAAAAGAGGGCATATTAGGGAGTAGAAAGCCAGATGAAGGCAAAGAAGATATTAAAACATAAAAAGAACAAGTTAGAAAATTACAAAGGATTTAATAGAATTAAAAACAAAAGATTTAGAATTAGATACAAAAATAAGTCTAATAAAAATGGGAATACTTGAAGATTCTTCAAAAGAAAAGAAAGCGATGTTCAAGACTTAAATTCTATTCAAATAAATAATGAACAAGTTTCGAATAAAATGTATATTCAAATGATAAATAAAATAGAGTATCAAAATGGTATTGTTTTGTTACTATAGGAATAAATGATTTCAAACTCACAAGACACGCTATGATAGATAGTGGAAATGATGCAAATGTATTAAAGCAGAATAATCCTACAAAGTATTGTCAAAAGACTAATGAGAGTTTATTAGCAGCCAATTCAAGTAGATTACATGTCAATCATAGAGTCATTTTAAATGTATGCAACGATGAGTATTGCATTAAAAATTTATGTTATGTAATAGACGATATAACTCAAGATTTAATTTTAGGATTACCATTTTTACATCAAATTAACCTATTAAAGTAGATATCAAGGTATTCATACAAAAATCATGGGTAGGAAGATTTCATTCAATTTTATTTCTCCCAAAAGACAAAAGAAATAGATTTAATTCAAAAGTGCTCAATATTTAAACAAATAAATAATATTAAGAGTCAATAGGATTTTTGAAGAAGAACATTCATCGATAGACTAGACTTTCGATTCGAAAGAAATTTTATCCATTGTTTTATGCATTGCACAATTTCATGATTTATCTTATCAACCATTTCTATTACATATTTTTGCAAAAGATATTTCAAAAGCGATTCTTGCAAGATGGCAAGCTATCCTATCTATATTCAATTTTATTGAATATCTCAAAGGTAAGGAGAGTTGTTTGCCTAATTTTAAACTTGTGAATTTTAACAGGAATTTCAAAATGAGTTCAATCAAGAAAGAAGGTGATTCCAAAAAACTTCCACTTATTCATTTAACTTCATCAAATCGATTTCAATCCTTTCAGATTACCTCCATTAAATTTTGCCCATGCTTTAGAGGCCCCTTATCAAAAGAAAGCCATTCAAAGAAACACTCCACCAAGTCAATCTCAATCTCCACATGCTTCTTCAAGCTCAAATCTTACTTATTTTACTAAAGGAGTAATTGTGTCCCTTTACCTTACTCGTTTTATTCAAAGTCCAGGTTTTCAAACCTTTCAAAATACATTGAACAAACCATTCATCAGATTGCAATTGATACCATTCAATCTTTGAAAAGATCTTTCATTCTATCTTCCGGTTTTGATTGATTCAGATCGAGATATCAAGCATAATTTAGATTCAAAAGATTCCGATGAAGTTGCCTATTCAAAAGCCATTATCAAAAGATTTGTTCTTTTGCCGAGTGGAAGTCATTCTCGCTTAAATCATTTACAACAGATACTCAATATAGGGATACGCGTGCAGGATTACTTAGAGGCTTGGTACAAAGCTTTTATCTTAGACCATTCAATCATTCATGGTTTTACTTTTCATAAAACCTTTTCAACTCAAGTACCTTCTATTCCAATTTGGTTTTATAAATGGTGGATATATCTTGGATGCCGAGGATATTTACCCCCGTAAACTCAAATGGCCTACAAATTATTCATTAGAAAAACTGAAGGAAGAATACCAGACTATATGTAACCTATTCAATTTCACATTATGTACAAAGTCCCATGGATATTTTGCTTGAGTTACAAAATTCATTCATTCCATCCCAAACCATATTCCATGGCCTTGGTTCGGGAATTCAAAATCAAATGGTGGAATCAAGTTTCAATTACTCAAGAAACGGTGGCGGCACAATTTTACGATGCATCGATCCCAGACGGAATAAAGATTCAATCACCAAAGCAGCTCAAGGACCACCCTTGGCGGTACCGAACTATTGCAAAAGCAAAGGAGACAACTCAAAAACATGAAAAGAAAAGGAAAAATTACGAAAGCCAAATTCCATCTGTGCCAGAACTAGTTCAAAAGGATAAAGAGATGGCTGAGGGCTGGGCACAATATCAAGAATTCATGCAGTTTATGCAATTCAAAGAAAAAGCAAAATCAATGTCTATTAATAGCAAGGCCTCTTCGGAAGGATCATCCACAGATCCATTCGGCGGTCCCTTAGCTCAAGACCCCTTTGATTTATAAACTAACAATTTTTTGTTTTGCAGGATTCAATGAAGAAAGTTACTCAAACAGATGTACATTGGGAAATCGTAGAATGTTCAGACTTAGAAGGATCTGCAAATTCAAAGATTGGAATACTTGAAAGAGTCCCTAGAATTTCAAGTATTTACAATGTTGCCCAAACCATTCAAAATCGAGAAATTGGATCATTTCAACCGACCAATTTATCAAAGAGTATTTACCCCTTCAGCAAAAAACCACAGGTTTACTCTCAATCACCATCAATTCCAGATCAAAAGTTAATCATTAAGTTTACTCCTCAAGAAGGTCATTATTCAAAGATATTTGATGACAAACTCATACAAGAAGCCTCAAGTTCTGCTACTCCAACAGCTCAAAGAAGTATTTCAAGATAGATTTTACTCAAAGACTTTCATTCCAGAACCAGACTTCTTTGAAGATCAGCTTCCTTCACTATGAAGCAATCAAGGACAGTCTTCATTCAAAAAGTCGGCAACGGCAAGATGATTAACGCAACTCAAGCACGTGAAGTGGGGACAGTCAGAAAACTCTGTTTTCCAAAACGCAGAGTAGGTCCCTGGTCGGCACGTAACTACAAACAACTTTTCAAAAAGCAGATCAGCTCAGCTCAAAAGATTCCAAGCGGATAAGATCGCCTCAAAAGTCTTCAAATGGATAAGCTCAAATCTCAATCTCAAAGGAATTCAGACAGGTGTCTTCATTCAAAAAGCCGGAAGTAGATATGGATTAAAGACAAAGTCTGCAACCTGCACCAACAAATAATAGACCAAGTCAAAATTGGATTCAAGACAAACATAAATCCAAATTAGAAGCCACGAGAATCTGCAAGCCAAATTCAATCCAGACCAAAAAGTCCTCACACCTACAGGCAAAAGTCAAAAAGGCTAAAAACTAGCCTTTATCAAATTTCCACAGCTAGAATTGGACGGACTCAAGAATCTCAACTATAAAAGGACTCCATTCCATTCAGAAAATCATCGGCGAATCAATCGGCAAATTCAGCAAACCCCAGAATACACTGCAAAAGCTTAGACAATCTTAGAAAAATTCCATAGTCCAAATTGTAGCCAATTTCCAAACTTAGAATTCCAAACCGTAACCCATTTCAATTTCACAAATCCTTCAAAATTTGTACTATTCACTTTTCCACTTTTATTTCAAGGATACTTTCTGTATTCAGATTTCAATTTCAGAGTTAAATAAAGTAAGTGTTTTATTCATCTCGATTTGCTGATCATTTTGAGTACCATTTTCAATATTTTTACTATTCACGTTGATTACTATTCATGATTACTATTCACGCAGTTACTATTCACAATTACTATTCATGATTACTGTTCATTTTTACTATTCACGTCATTACTATTCACAATTACTGTTCATTAATTTTCAAAATTTAAAATCACTGTAGCTTAATTAGTACATAACACCGGGGTGTCATATACTGATTAAGCTACAGTGTATTTTAAATTTTGAAAATTAATGAACAGTAAACATGAATAGTAATGACGTGAATAGTAAAAATGAACAGTAATCATGAATAGTAATTGTGAATAGTAACTGCGTGAATAGTAATCATGAATAGTAATCAACGTGAATAGTAAAAAATATTGAAAATGGTACTCAAAATGATCTATTCCAGAACAAAGTATAGAGTCAATATACAAGATAGGTTCTTTAGATTTCAAAACTGCTTTTTCAATTGGAATACTTGAAAGAGTCCCTAGAATTTCAAGTATTTACAATGTTGCCCAAACCATTCAAAATCGAGAAATTGGATCATTTCAACCGACCAATTTATCAAAGAGTATTTACCCCTTCAGCAAAGAACCACAGGTTTACTCTCAATCACCATCAATTCCAGATCAAGAAGATCATCATTCAAACAAAATCATACAAGAAGCCTCAAGTTCTGCTACGCCAGAGGATTCAACTTCTCCAAGATCTCAAGAAGCATTTCAAAATAGATTTTACTCTAAAACCTTTATTCCAGAGGACGACTTCTTTGAAGAACAGCTTCCTTCGCCATGAAGCAATCAAGGACAGTCTTCATTCAAAAGGTCGGCAACGGTAAGATGATTAAAACAATTCAAGCACGTGAAGTGGGGACAGTCAGAAAACTCTGTTTTCCAAAACGCAGAGTAGGTCCCTTGTCGGCACATAACTACAAACAACTTTTCAAAAAAGCAGATCAGCTCAGCTCAAAAGATTCCAAGCGGATAAGATCGCCTCAAAAGTCTTCAAAAGGATAAGCTCAAATATCAACCTCAAAGGAATTCAGACAGGTGTCTTCATTCAAAAAGCCGGAAGTAGATAAGGATTCAAAAGTTCAAAGACAAAGACAAAGCCTGCAACCTACACAGACAAATAATGCAAGACTCAGTCAAGATTGGAGAAATCAAATTCAAGACAAAAATTGGAAGCTACGAGAATCTGCAACAAATTCATTTCAAGAGCAAAAAAGTCTTCAAGTCTACAAGCAAAAGTCAAAAAGGCTAAAAACTAGCCTTTATCAAATTTCCACAGCTAGAATTGGACGGACTCAAGAATCTCAACTATAAAAGGACTCCATTCCATTCAGAAAAATCATCGGCAAATTCAGCAAACCTCAGAATACACTGCAAAAGCTTAGACAATCTTAGAAAAATTCCATAGTCCAAATTGTAGCCAATTTCCAAACTTAGAATTCCAAACCGTAACCCATTTCAATTTCACAAATCCTTCAAAATTTGTACTATTCACTTTTCCACTTTTATTTCAAGGATACTTTCTGTATTCAGATTTCAATTTCAGAGTTAAATAAAGTAAGTGTTTTATTCATCTCGATTTGCTGATCATTTTGAGTACCACTTTCAATATTTTTCACGTTGATTACTATTCATGATTACTATTCACGCAGTTACTATTCACAATTACTATTCATGATTACTGTTCATTTTTACTATTCACGTCATTACTATTCACAATTACTGTTCATTAATTTTCAAAATTTAAAATTACTGTAGCTTAATTAGTATATGACACCGGTCCTGCCCCCAAGTGGTATCGTGAGCCATCATTCCTTTGTTTTAGGTGTTCATAAGCATTAGTTTAAATTAAGCTTAAGTGTTTAGCATAACCTTAATTTAAAACTTTACCTTTGATTAAGATTAAGGTAGGTTTGGCAAGCGGTTTGGTGAGCCTAGTAAGACCGTTGGTAAGCCCGAGTGTGAGGTGTTCCAGGCAGGGTGCTCCCCGTGTTCCCCGATCTTAGTCCGAAGTCAAGAGTAAACGATTAGATTATGTTATATTAAACATGGCAGCGAGATTTAGAAAAATGTTTTTGAATACTCAAGATAGAAACGGTCACTCTGACGTCGTGCAGAGTCAGGAGGTGCATATGCCTTTAGATTACTCAAATTGGTCTATTCCAGAACAAAGTATAGAGTCAATATACAAGATAGGTTCTTTAGATTTCAAAACTGCTTTTTCAATTAAAACTCATGAAGAAACAATTTCTTTACAAGAAGAATTTCAAACAATTCCTTTATTAAATAAAGTTTCAATTAAAAAATACATAGACAAAGGTTATAGATATATTCATTATGGTATGATTCAAGTAGCAATTAAACCTTTAGTACACATAGGTGTAGACGCTCCAATTTATTTAGCTTTAAGAGATAAAAGATTAAAAAGATACAAAACTTCTTTATTAAGTATGATTCAAACTAATGTTTGTAATGGTCCAATATATTTCAATTGTTGTCCAAACTTTTCTGTTGATCTAACAGATCCATTAATATTAGATTCATTAGTATTAGATATTCATTTACAAGGTGATGAATTTGAACAATTTTGTAAAAATTTTGCAATTATTTATAGAGTTTATTTTAGATTAATGAATTCTCAAATAAATACTAGATTCAACATGTTACCAAGTTCAAAAGAAGAAACAGTTTTATTACATGTAGAAGCAGACAATCCAACAGTTTTTATTCCTAAAAGATTAAAGTGGGCAAATTACAATTCCTGAACAATTTGAAATTCAAAATGCTCAACCTTCTAGAAACATAATTAGAAGAGAAATTAATAATATTATAGAAAAAGAAGATGGAACAATTTTATTAAGATTTAATTCATTAAGAGAAGGAACAAGTTCTTTAAATAATTTCAATTTACCTAGAAGATCATTTTCTGAACCATCACCATCGATAGTGTCAGAAAACCCTTCGAAGTATGTTTTCAAATCTCCTATTCCAGAAATAGTCAATTCACCCCCTATGTCACCCACAAGGTCACAAATGGGAATTAATGTTATTACTTTTGAAAAGAAAAAATTTAAAATAAATTTTAGATATTTAAATGAAGCTTTTGAAAAGGAAAATAGTAAAAAGAAATTTTGGTTTATAGCATTAAATGAAGTTATTCAAGAAAAATTAAAAGAAGAATGGATTTCATATATGAAAAAGATGAAATGTAATATTCTTTTACTTTCATGGTTAGAATATTGGTTTTCAAAAAATGAAGGTATTTCCAATGTTTTTAAAGAAAGTTATATTAATGTTCAAAGTAATTTATATAGAAAATGGAAGATTAATGATTATCAAGCTATTACTTCAATCCATCCACCCTTGCAACCAATAAAAATTCAAGTTGACCAACAGGAAATAGAAGCTAGTCCTTTTAAGATAGGTAGAGAAGACGGAAATTCAAATGTTGTATTAGATGATATTAAAAAAATTTATCAACAAAATAATTATTCAAATCAGATATTACATACTATAGCTAATCAAGTAGAACATTTGTCTACTAAGATAGATTCAATTCCTAAGGAAACCCCTAGATTTCCAAATGAAATAGCTAGTCCTCATTTCAAAACAAGAAGTGTTTCTCAAGAATTAGAAGAAGATTTAATTAAAAATAAAATGCAAAATAGTTTAATACATAGAATAACTCAAAGTATTCAAGCTGATAAAGCTAGTACTTCAGAAAATAGAATTAATTGTTTAGAAACAGAAAGAAAAATGAGAATCGAATTAGATGATAATTCAAGTGAAGATTCGGATAATTCAGAGATACAAAAGATTAATAATGTAGAACAAGAATTTAGAGATAATTGAAGTAGAAATTAATAGAATAAAAAGAGAAAAATTATAGAAATTGGAATTCAATGAATACAAGAAATTATTATCCTAGACCTACTCCCGGATATTCAATATGAAGAAAGAAAACAATTTAAAACAAGTTCATATGATGGAAATTCTGTCTATGAATGGAACATAGATGGAAAATCGAATATGAAATATTAAATACATTGCAAGAAATGGGAATGGCTAAGACGACCTACAAAACATTAGGATTAATGATAAATCTGTGACATTAATTGTAGGATTTTGGGACAATTAAAAATTGGTGGGATAATTTGTTAACTTTAGAAGAAAAACAACAAATATTAAATCATTCAATGTAGTAGAAGTAGAAAACAAATGCAGATGGAACTAAAACATTTGTTCTGGAAAAACAATCGAATCTGATGAATCAATTGATAGTTACAATTTGATTCATTTCATAGGTAACCCAAAAAAGACTTTAACTAGTTCAAAGATTATGTTAAGTAATTTAAGATGTCCAACTTTGTCAGATTTTAGCTGGTATAAAGATGTATTTCTCACTCAAGTATTAAAAAGAAATGATGCAAATTCTTCTTTTTGGAAAGAAAAATTTATTACAGGGTTACCAACTTTATTTTCGCAAAGAATAATATCTAAATTACAAAAGAAGTAGGAAATGATTACATAGATTTCAATAGAATATCTTTTGGTCGATTATTTGCTTTTATTAAAAAGAAGGATTAGAATTATGTACAAATTAAAGATTCAAAATAAATATGGTAGAAATACAAGAAGTAGGAAACTTTTGTGAAGTTTTTGGTATTAAAGGAATTAAAGCCCCTTCAACTCAAAATAGAAAGTTAGAAAAATATAAAAGACATTCAAAATTCAAGAAACATAAGAATTATGATAATAGTCAATATTACAAAAGATATAAAAAGAAGAAATATAAAGGATATAAAAATAAAGATAGTAATGAAAATAATTCAATAACTTGCTGGAAATGTGGTCGCTTCGGTCACAAGGCAAATCAATGTAAAATGAAGAAAAAGATAAATGAAATATTTCAAGAAGAAGATTTCAAAAAGAAGATGATAGCCTTATTAATAGAAGAAACAGACATAGACGAAGATAATATTCAAGATGACATAGATTCAGATTCAAGTTTAGAAAGCATAGAAAAATGTAAGTGTATTAATGTGATTTCAAAAAGCAATAAAGAAACATTATTTGAAATGATAGAAAAAATAGATGATAAAGAATGTAGAAAAGAATATTTGACAAAATTAAGAGATTTAATATTAGAAGAAGAAAAACCTAAAAAGTTTGAAGAACCATTCAGTATTTCAAAATTATTAGAAAAATATCCAAATGAAGGATTATTAGGAATTAGGAAGCCAGATGAAGTCAAAGAAGATATTAAAACATTAAAAGAACAAGTTAGAAAATTACAAAAGGATTTAATAGAATTAAAAACAAAAGATTTAGAATTAGATACTAAAATAATTCTAATAAAGAATGGAATTACTCTAAGATTCTTTAAAAGGAAAAGAGGTTATAAGCGATATTCAAGACTTAAATTCTATTCAAATAAATAATGAACAAGTTTCTGATAAAATGTATATTCAAATGATAAATAAAATAGATTATCAAAAATGGTATTGTTTTGTTACAATAGGAATAAATGATTTGAAAGTCACAGTACACGCTATGATAGATAGTGGTCTTGATGCAAACTAATATTAAAGCAGAATAATCCCTACAAAGTATTGTCAAAAGACTAATGAGAGTTTATTAGCAGCCAATTCAAGTAGATTACATGTCAATCATAGAGTCATTTTAAATGTATGCAACGATGAGTATTGCATTAAAAATTTATGTTATGTAGTTGATGATATAACTCAAGATTTAATTTTAGGATTACCATTTTTACATCAAATTAACCCTATTAAAGTAGATACTGAAGGTATTCATACAAAAATCATGGGTAAGAAGATTTCATTCAATTTTATTTCTCCCAAAAGACAAAAAGAAATAGATTTAATTCAAAAGTGCTCAATATTTAAGCAAATAAATAATATTAGTCATATTAAGAGTCAAATAGAATTTTTAGAAAAAGAACATTCATATGATAGACTAGACTTTCAGTTTCAGAAAGAAATTTTATCCATTGTTTTATGCATTGCACAATTTCATGATCAACCATTTCTATTACATATTTTTGCAAAAGATATTTCAAAACAGATTCTTGCAAGATGGCAGGCTATCCTATCTATATTCAATTTTATTGAATATCTAAAATGAGAGAGTTGTTTGCCTAATTTTAAACTTGTGAATTTTAACAGGAATTTCAAAATGAGTTCAATCAAGAAAGAAGGTGATTCCAAAAAACTTCCACTTATTCATTTAACTTCATCAAATCGATTTCAATCCCTTTCAGATTACCCTCCATTAAATTTTGCTCAAGCTTTAGAGGCCCCTTATCAAAAGAATGCCATTCAAAGAAACACTCCACCAAGTCAAACTCAATCTCCACAAGCTACTTCAAGCTCAAATCTTACTTATTTTACTAAAGGAGTAATTGAGCCACTTTACCTTACTCGTTTTATTCAATGTCCAGATTTTCAAACCTTTTCAAAATACATTGAACAAATCATTCATCCAGATTGCAACTGGATACCATTCAATGCTGAAAAAGATATTTCATTCTATCTCCTGGTTTTGATTGATTCAGGATCAGTAGATATCAAGCATAATTTAGATTCAAAAGATTCCAGTAGAGTTGCCTATTCAAAAGCCATTATCAAAAAGATTTGTTCTTTTGATGAGTGGGGAAGTCATTCTCTGCTTAAATCATTTACAACAGATACTCAATATAGAGGATACTCGTACCAGGATTACTTAGAGGCTTGGTACAAAGCTTTTTATCTTAGACCATTCAATCATTCATGGTTTTTTACTTTTCATAAAACCTTTTCAACTCAAGTACCTTCTATTCCAATTTGGTTTTATAACTGGTGGATATATCTTGGATGCACTGAGGATATTTACCCCCCAGAAACTCAAATGGCCTACAAATTATTCATTAGAAAAACTGAAGGAAGAATTCAGTTATATGCAACCTATTCAATTTCACATTATGTTCAAAGTTCCATGGATATTTCTTTGGAGTTACAAAATTCATTCATTCCATCCCAAACCATATCCCATGTCCTTGGTTGGGAATTCAAAATCAAATGGTGGAATCAAGTTTCAATTACTCAAGAAACGGTGGCGGCACAATTTTACAGTGCGCATCGATCCCAGACGGAATAAAGATTCAATCACCAAAGCGAGCTCAAGGACCACCCTTGGCGGTACGAGAACTATTGCAAAAGCAAAGGAGACAACTCAAAAACATGAAAAGAAAAAGGAAAAATTACGTAAAGCCAAATTCCATCTGTGCGTAACTAGTTCAAAAGGATAAAGAGATGGCTGAGGGCTGGGCACAATATCAAGAGTTCATGCAGTTTATGCAATTCAAAGAAAAAGCAAAATCAATGTCTATTAATAGCAAGGCCTCTTCGGAAGGATCATCCACAGATCCATTCGGCGGTCCCTTAGCTCAAGACCCCTTTGATTTATAAACTAACAATTTTTTGTTTTGCAGGATTCAATGAAGAAAGTTACTCAAACAGATGTACATTGGGAAATCGTAGAATGTTCAGACTTAGAAGGATCGGCAAATTCAGCAAACCCCAGAATACACTGCAAAAGCTTAGACTATCTTAGAAAAATTCCATAGTCCAATTTGTAGCCAATTTCCAAACTTAGAATTCCAAACCGTAACCCATTTCAATTTCACAAATCCTTCAAAATTTGTACTATTCACTTTTCCACTTTTATTTCAAGGATACTTTCTGTATTCAGATTTCAATTTCAGAGTTAAATAAAGTAAGTGTTTTATTCATCTCGATTTGCTGATCATTTTGAGTACCATTTTCAATATTTTTTACTATTCACGTTGATTACTATTCATGATTACTATTCACGCAGTTACTATTCACAATTACTATTCATGATTACTGTTCATTTTTACTATTCACGTCATTACTATTCACAATTACTGTTCATTAATTTTCAAAATTTAAAATTACTGTAGCTTAATTAGTATATGACACCGGTCCTGCCCCCAAGTGGTACGATCTTCTTGATCTGGAATTGACGGTGTTATGTACTAATTAAAGATTCAAAATAAATATGGTAGAGAAAAACAAGAAGTAGGAAACTTTTGTGAAGTTTTTGGTATTAAAGGAATTAAAGCCCCTTCAACTCAAAATAGAAAGTTAGAAAAATATAAAAGACATTCAAAATTCAAGAAACATAAGAATTATGATAATAGTCAATATTACAAAAGATATAGTGGTGTTCATAAGCATTAGTTTAAATTAAGCTTAAGTGTTTAGCATAACCGTAATTTAAAACTTTACCTTTGATTAAGATTAAGGTAGGTTTGGCAAGCGGTTTGGTGAGCCTAATAGTAATGACGTGAATAGTAAAAATGAACAGTAATCATGAATAGTAATTGTGAATAGTAACTGCGTGAATAGTAATCATGAATAGTAATCAACGTGAAAAATATTGAAAGTGGTACTCAAAATGATCAGCAAATCGAGATGAATAAAACACTTACTTTATTTAACTCTGAAATTGAAATCTGAATACAGAAAGTATCCTTGAAATAAAAGTGGAAAAGTGAATAGTACAAATTTTGAAGGATTTGTGAAATTGAAATGGGTTACGGTTTGGAATTCTAAGTTTGGAAATTGGCTACAATTTGGACTATGGAATTTTTCTAAGATTGTCTAAGCTTTTGCAGTGTATTCGAGTTTCTTGAATTTGCCGATTATTTTTCTGAATGGAATGGAGTCCTTTTATAGTTGAGATTCTTGAGTCCGTCCAATTCTAGCTGTGGAAATTTGATAAAGGCTAGTTTTTAGCCTTTTTGACTTTTGCTTGTAGACTTGAAGACTTTTTTGCTCTTGAAATGAATTTGTTGCAGATTCTCGTAGCTTCCAATTAATGAAATATTTCAAGAAGAAGATTTCATCGTCTCAAAAGTCTTCAAATGGATAAGCTCAAATCTCAACTTCAAAGGAATTCAAACAAGTGTCTTCATTCAAAAAGCCGGAAGTAGATAAGGATTCAAAAGTTCAAAGACAAAGACAAAGCCTGCAACCTACACAGACAAATAATGCAAGACTCAGTCAAGATTGGAGAAATCAAATTCAAGACAAAAATTGGAAGCTACGAGAATCTGCAACAAATTCATTTCAAGAGCAAAAAAGTCTTCAAGTCTACAAGCAAAAGTCAAAAAGGCTAAAAACTAGCCTTTATCAAATTTCCACAGCTAGAATTGGACGGACTCAAGAATCTCAACTATAAAAGGACTCCATTCCATTCAGAAAAATCATCGGCAAATTCAGCAAACCCCAGAATACACTGCAAAAGCTTAGACAATCTTAGAAAAATTCCATAGTCCAATTTGTAGCCAATTTCCAAACTTAGAATTCCAAACCGTAACCCATTTCAATTTCACAAATCCTTCAAAATTTGTACTATTCACTTTTCCACTTTTATTTCAAGGATACTTTCTGTATTCAGATTTCAATTTCAGAGTTAAATAAAGTAAGTGTTTTATTCATCTCGATTTGCTGATCATTTTGAGTACCACTTTCAATATTTTTCACGTTGATTACTATTCATGATTACTATTCACGCAGTTACTATTCACAATTACTATTCATGATTACTGTTCATTTTTACTATTCACGTCATTACTATTCACAATTACTGTTCATTAATTTTCAAAATTTAAAATTACTGTAGCTTAATTAGTATATGACACCGGTCCTGCCCCCAAGTGGTATCAGAGCCATCTGTTCACTGTTTTAGGTGTTCATAAGCATTAGTTTAAATTAAGCTTAAGTGTTTAGCATAACCGTAATTTAAAACTTTACCTTTGATCAAGATTAAGGTAGGTTTGGCAAGCGGTTTGGTGAGCCTAGTAAGACCGTTGGTAAGCCCGAGTGTGAGGTGTTCCAGGCAGGGTGCTCCCCGTGTTCCCCGATCTTAGTCTGAAGTCAAGAGTAAACGATTAGATTATGTTATATTAAACATGGCAGCGAGGTTTAGAAAAATGTTTTTGAATACTCAAGATAGAAACGGTCACTCTGACGTCGTGCAGAGTCAGGAGGTGCATATGCCTTTAGATTACTCAAATTGGTCTATTCCAGAGCAAAGTATAGAATCCATCTATAAGATAGGTTCTTTAGATTTCAAAACTGCTTTTTCAATTAAAACTCATGAAGAAACAATTTCTTTACAAGAAGAATTTCAAACAATTCCTTTATTAAATAAAGTTTCAATTAAAAAATACATAGACAAAGGTTATAGATATATTCATTATGGTATGATTCAAGTAGCAATTAAACCTTTAGTACACATAGGTGTAGACGCTCCAATTTACTTAGCCTTAAGAGATAAAAGATTAAAAAGATACAAAACTTCTTTATTAAGTATGATTCAAACCAATGTTTGTAATGGCCCAATATATTTCAATTGTTGTCCAAACTTTTCTGTTGATTTAACAGATCCTTTAATATTAGATTCATTAGTATTAGATATTCATTTACAAGGTGATGAATTTGAACAATTTTGTAAAAATTTTGCAATTATTTACAGAGTTTATTTTAGATTAATGAATTCTCAAATAAATACTAGATTCAACATGTTACCTAGTTCAAAAGAGGAAACAGTTTTATTACATGTAGAAGCAGATAATCCAACAGTTTTTATTCCTAAAAGATTAAAGTGGAGCAATTACAATTCTGAACAATTTGAAATTCAAAATGCTCAACCTTCTAGAAACATAATTAGAAGAGAAATTAATAATATTATAGAAAAGAAGATGGAACAATTTTATTAAGATTTAATTCATTAAGAGAAGGAACAAGTTCTTTAAATAATTTCAATTTACCTAGAAGATCATTTTACGAACCATCACCTCGATAGTATCGAAAACCCTTCAAGTATGTTTTCAAATCTCCTATTCGAAATAGTCAATTCACCTGTGTCACCCACAAGGTCACAAATGGGAATTAATGTTATTACTTTTGAAAAGAAAATTTAAAATAAATTTCAAATATTTAAATGAAGCTTTTGAAAATGAAAACGATGAAGAAATTTTGGTTTATAGCATTAAATGAAGTTATTCAAGAAAAATTAAAGAAGAATGGATTTCATATATGAAAAGATGAAATGTAATATTCTTTTACTTTCATGGTTAGAATATTGGTTTTCAAAAAATGAAGGTATTTCCAATGTTTTCAAAGAAAGTTATATTAATGTTCAAAGTAATTTATATAGAAAATGGAAGATTAATGATTATCAAGCTATTACTTCAATCCATCCACCCTTACAACCAATAAAAATTCAAGTTGACCAACAGGAAATAGAAGCTAGTCCTTTCAAGATAGGTAGAGAAGACGGAAATTCAAATGTTGTATTAGATGATATTAAAAAAGTTTATCAACAAAATAATTATTCAAATCAGATATTACACACTATAGCTAATCAAGTAGAACATTTGTCTACTAAGATAGATTCAATTCCTAAGGAAACCCCGAGATTTCCAAATGAAATAGCTAGTCCTCATTTCAAAACAAGAAGTGTTTCTCAAGAATTAGAAGAAGATTTGATTAAAAATAAAATGCAAAATAGTTTAATAAATAGAATAACTCAAAGTATTCAAGCTGATAAAGCCGATCTTGAGAAAATAGAATTAATTGTTTAGAAAGCAGAAAGAAAAATGTGAGAATCGAATTAGATGATAATTCAAGTGAAGATTCGAGATAATTACGAGATACAAAAGATTAATAATGTAGAACAAGAATTTAGAGATAATTGAGTAGAAATTAATAGAATAAAAAGAAGAGAAAAATTATAGAAATTGGAATTCAATGAATACAAGAAATTATTATCCTAGACCTACTCCCCGGATATTCAATATGAAGAAAGAAAACAATTTAAAACAAGTTCATATGATGGAAATTCTGTCTATGAATGGAACATAGATGGAAAATCGAATATGAAATATTAAATACATTGCAAGAAATGGGAATGGCTAAGACGACCTACAAAACATTAGGATTAACAGTAAATCTTGCAAAGCATTAATTGTAGGATTTTCGGACAATTAAAAATTGGTGGGATAATTTGTTAACTTTAGAAGAAAAACAACAAATATTAAATCATTCAATGTAGTAGAAGTAGAAAACAAATGCGATGGAACTAAAACATTTGTTCTGAAAAACAATCGAATCTGATGATCAATTGATAGTTACAATTTGATTCATTTCATAGGTAACCCAAAAGAAACTTTAGCTAGTTCAAAGATTATGTTAAGTAATTTAAGATGTCCAACTTTGTCGATTTTAGATGGTATAAAGATGTATTTCTCACTCAAGTATTAAAAAGAAATGATGCTAATTCTCCTTTTGGAAAGAAAAATTCATTCTGGGATTACCAACTTTATTTTACGCAAAGAATAATATCTAAATTACAAAAGAAGTAGGAAATGATTACATAGATTTCAATAGAATATCTTTTGGTCAGTTATTTGCTTTTATTAAAAAGAAGGATTAGAATTATGTACAATTAAAGATTCAAAATAAATATGGTAGAGAAAAACAAGAAGTAGGAAACTTTTGTGAAGTTTTTAGTATTAAAGGAATTAAAGCCCCTTCAACTCAAAATAGAAAGTTAGAAAAATATAAAAGACATTCAAAATTCAAGAAACATAAGAATTATGATAATAGTCAATATTACAAAAGATATAAAAAGAAGAAATATAAAGGATATAAGAATAAAGATAAAGATGAAAATAATTCAATAACTTGCTGGAAATGTGGTTGTTTCGGTCACAAGGCAAATCAATGTAAAATGAAGAAAAAGATAAATGAAATATTTCAAGAAGAAGATTTCAAAAAGAAAATGATAGCTTTATTAATAGAAGAAACAGATATAGACGAAGATAATATTCAAGATGACATAGATTCAGATTCAAGTTTAGAAAGCATAGAAAAGTGCAAGTGTATTAATGTAATTTCAAAAAGTAATAAAGAAACATTATTTGAAATGATAGAAAAAATAGATGATAAAGAATGTAGAAAAGAATATTTGACAAAATTAAGAGATTTAATATTAGAAGAAGAAAAACCTAAAAAGTTTGAAGAACCATTCAGTATTTCAAAATTATTAGAAAAATATCCAAATGAAGGATTATTAGGAATTAGAAAGCCAGATGAAGTCAAAGAAGATATTAAAACATTAAAAGAACAAGTTAGAAAATTACAAAAGGATTTAATAGAATTAAAAACAAAAGATTTAGAATTAGATACTAAAATAAGTTTAATAAAAAATGGGAATACTTCAGAAGATTCTTCAAAAAGAAAAGAAACTGATGTTCAAGACTTAAATTCTATTCAAATAAATAATGAACAAGTTTCAGATAAAATGTATATTCAAATGATAAATAAGATAGAGTATCAAAAATGGTATTGTTTTGTTACCATAGGAATAAATGATTTCAAACTCACGATTGCACGCTATGATAGATAGTGGTGCTGATGCAAACTGTATTAAAACAGGAATAATCCCTACAAAGTATTGTCAAAAGACTAATGAGAGTTTATTAGCAGCCAATTCAAGTAGATTACATGTCAATCATAGAGTCATTTTAAATGTATGCAACGATGAGTATTGCATTAAAAATTTATGTTATGTAATAGACGATATAACTCAAGATTTAATTTTAGGATTACCATTTTTACATCAAATTAACCCTATTAAAGTAGATACTGAAGGTATTCATACAAAAATCATGGGTAGGAAGATTTCATTCAATTTTATTTCTCCTAAAAGACAAAAAGAAATAGATTTAATTCAAAAATGTTCAATATTTAAGCAAATAAATAATATTAGTCATATTAAGAGTCAAATAGAATTTCTACAAGAAGAACATTCATATGCTAGAATAGAAAACCAACT
The DNA here is from genome assembly GCA_020080225.1 of Gynochthodes officinalis. NCBI lineage: Eukaryota > Viridiplantae > Streptophyta > Magnoliopsida > Gentianales > Rubiaceae > Gynochthodes > Gynochthodes officinalis. Next base: position 8,056,196 of record CM034622.1, read on the forward strand.
AAAAGATAAAGGTATCAAAAGAAAAATTATTGAAATAGAAGATAAATTCAAAAAAGAAATTTGTGCAGATCTACCTAATGCTTTTTGGGATAGAAAGAAACATGAGGTAGAATTACCATATGAAGAAGGATTCCTAGAAAAAGATATTAAGACAAAAGCTAGGCCTATTCAAATGAATCAAGAGTTATTAGAAACCTGTAAGCAAGAAATTAAGACATTATTAAATAAAAAATTAATAAGACCCTCAAAGTCTCCTTGGTCTTGTCCAGCTTTTTATGTCATGAATCAAGCTGAAAAAGAAAGAGGAGTACCTAGACTAGTTATTAATTACAAGCCATTGAATAAAGTATTAAAATGGATTAGATATCCTATTCCAAATAAAAGAGATTTATTAAACCGATTATTCAATGCTAAAGTATTTTCAAAATTTGATATGAAGTCAGGATACTGGCAAATTCAAATAGCCAAAAAGCAGTATAAGATCGCATTCTGATTCCTTTTGGACACTATGAATGGAATGTTATGCCTTCGGATTAAAAATGCTCCTCGAATTTCAAAATATTATGAATGATATATTCAATCCTTATTCAACCTTTATGATTGTTTATATTGATGATGTATTAGTATTTTGGAAAATATAGATAAACATTTTAAACACTTAGAAATATTTTCCAAAGTAGTAAAAGAAATGGTTTAGTAGTTTACTACTAAAATGAAGTTATTTCAAACCAATGTTAGGTTTTTAGGTCATAATATTCATTTAGGAACAATTATTCCAATTAATAGAAGTTTAGAATTTACTGAGACAAATTTCCAAATGAAATTAAAGATAAAAATCAATTGCAAAGATTTTTAGGATGTTTAAATTATATTTACGATTTCTTTCCAAAACTTAGGCGAAATGTAATCCTTTATTTCAAAGACTCAAGAAAACCCCTCCAAAGATGAATGAAGTCCATACTAGGGTAGTTCAAGACATTAAAAGACAAATAAAAAGTCTTAGTGTCTAGTTATTCCAAATCCAAAAGCAATTAAGATGATTGTAGAGGCGATGCTTGGATGCAGGATATGGAGGCATTCTCAAGCAGAAGTTAGAAATAGACTCCCCAGAACAACTAGTGAGATTTCATAGTGGTGTCTGGAGTGGAGCTAGAAAGAATTATTCAACTATTAAAAAAGAAATTCTATCTATTGTTTTATGTATTTCAAAATTTCAAGATGATTTATATTATCAAAAATTTCTATTACGTATTGATTGCAAATCTGCAAAAGATGTCTTAACAAAAGATGTTCAAAATATAGTTTCAAAACAGATTTTTGCACGATGGCAGGCTATCCTATCTGTATTCGATTTTGATATTGAATACATCAAAGGTGAGGAGAATTGTTTGCCTGATTTCTTAACTCGTGAATTTTTAACTGGAATTTCAAAATAAATTCAACATTGCAAACCCCATCCTACTCAAAATACCCTTGACCTACAAGATTCAAAGTATCATCCATCCATTCCTCGTCACAATTGACAGATAACTCAAGCACAAGCAGTATCTATAAACACCAGCTATTCGTCCAAAGGATCATCTTCAGAACCAATTGGCGGACCACCAGCTCAAAGACCCATTGTTTTATACACTAACAATTTTCTGTTTTGCAGGATTCAATGAAGAAAGTTCCTCAAATAGAATCATATTGGTTAGTCCGAGCCGAATCCGATAATTCAAACCCAGGCCTGCTTGAAAGAGTTCCTAGACTTTCAAGCATTTATAATGTCACTCATATCATTCAAAATCGAGAGACTGGTTCATTTCAGCCAAAGAAATTACCAAAGTGTATTAATCCTTGCACCAAAATAGAGCAAAACCAGAAAAACCGCTATCATGCCAGGATTCAAAAGTTCAAAGACAAAGACAAAGCCTGCAACCTACACAGACAAATAATGCAAGACTCAGTCAAGATTGGAGAAATCAAATTCAAGACAAAAATTGGAAGCTACGAGAATCTGCAACAAATTCATTTCAAGAGCAAAAAAGTCTTCAAGTCTACAAGCAAAAGTCAAAAAGGCTAAAAACTAGCCTTTATCAAATTTCCACAGCTAGAATTGGACGGACTCAAGAATCTCAACTATAAAAGGACTCCATTCCATTCAGAAAAATCATCGGCAAATTCAGCAAACCTCAGAATACACTGCAAAAGCTTAGACAATCTTAGAAAAATTCCATAGTCCAAATTGTAGCCAATTTCCAAACTTAGAATTCCAAACCGTAACCCATTTCAATTTCACAAATCCTTCAAAATTTGTACTATTCACTTTTCCACTTTTATTTCAAGGATACTTTCTGTATTCAGATTTCAATTTCAGAGTTAAATAAAGTAAGTGTTTTATTCATCTCGATTTGCTGATCATTTTGAGTACCATTTTCAATATTTTTTACTATTCACGTTGATTACTATTCACGTAGTTACTATTCACAATTACTATTCATGATTACTGTTCATTTTTACTATTCACGTCATTACTATTCACAATTACTGTTCATTAATTTTCAAAATTTAAAATCACTGTAGCTTAATTAGTATATGACACCGGTCCTGCCCCCAAGTGGTATCAGAGCCATCTGTTCACTGTTTTAGGTGTTCATAAGCATTAGTTTAAATTAAGCTTAAGTGTTTAGCATAACCGTAATTTAAAACTTTACCTTTGATCAAGATTAAGGTAGGTTTGGCAAGCGGTTTGGTGAGCCTAGTAAGACCGTTGGTAAGCCCGAGTGTGAGGTGTTCGAGCGGGGTGCTCCGTGTTCCCGATCTTAGTCCAAGTCAAGAGTAAGCGATTAGATTATGTTATATTAAACATGGCGAGATTTAGAAAAATGTTTTGAATACTCAAGATAGAAAGCGATATCTCGGCGTCGTGCGAGTCGGGAGGTGCATATGCCTTTAGATTACTCAAATTGGTCTATTCGAACAAAGTATAGAGTCAATATACAAGATAGGTTCTTTAGATTTCAAAGCGCTTTTCAATTAAAACTCATGAAGAAACAATTTCTTTACAAGAAGAATTTCAAACAATTCCTTTATTAAATAAAGTTTCAATTAAAAAATACATAGACAAAGGTTATAGATATATTCATTATGGTATGATTCAAGTAGCAATTAAACCTTTAGTACACATAGGTGTAGACGCTCCAATTTATTTAGCTTTAAGAGATAAAACTATAAAGAGATACAAAACTTCTTTATTAAGTATGATTCAAACTAATGTTTGTAATGGTCCAATATATTTCAATTGTTGTCCAAACTTTTCTGTTGATTTAACAGATCCATTAATATTAGATTCATTGGTATTAGATATTCATTTACAAGGTGATGAATTTGAACAATTTTGTAAAAATTTTGCAATTATTTATAGAGTTTATTTTAGATTAATGAATTCTCAAATAAATACTAGATTCAACATGTTACCTAGTTCAAAAGAGGAAACAGTTTTATTACATGTAGAAGCTGATAATCCAAGTTTTATTCCTAAAAGATTAAAGTGGAACAATTACAATTCCTGAACAATTTGAAATTCAAAATGCTCAACCTTCTAGAAACATAATTAGAAGAGAAATTAATAATATTATAGAAAAAGAAGATGGAACAATTTTACTAAGATTTAATTCATTAAGAGAAGGAACAAGTTCTTTAAATAATTTCAATTTACCTAGAAGATCATTTTCTGAACCATCACCATCGATAGTATCAGAAAACCCTTCGAAGTATGTTTTCAAATCTCCTATTCCAGAAATAGTCAATTCACCCCCTATGTCACCTACAAGGTCACAAATGGGAATTAATGTTATTACTTTTGAAAAGAAAAAATTTAAAATAAATTTCAAATATTTAAATGAAGCTTTTGAAAAGGAAAATAGTAAAAAGAAATTTTGGTTTATAGCATTAAATGAAGTTATTCAAGAAAAATTAAAAGAAGAATGGATTTCATATATGAAAAAGATGAAATGTAATATTCTTTTACTTTCATGGTTAGAATATTGGTTTTCAAAAAATGAAGGTATTTCCAATGTTTTCAAAGAAAGTTATATTAATGTTCAAAGTAATTTATATAGAAAATGGAAGATTAATGATTATCAAGCTATTACTTCAATCCATCCACCTTTACAACCAATAAAAATTCAAGTTGACCAACAGGAAATAGAAGCTAGTCCTTTTAAGATAGGTAGAGAAGAGGGAAATTCAAATGTTGTATTAGATGATATTAAAAAAGTTTATCAACAAAATAATTATTCAAATCAGATATTACACACTATAGCTAATCAAGTAGAACATTTGTCTACTAAGATAGATTCAATTCCTAAGGAAACCCCTAGATTTCCAAATGAAATAGCTAGTCCTCATTTCAAAACAAGAAGTGTTTCTCATGAATTAGAAGAAGACTTAATTAAAAATAAAATGCAAAATAGTTTAATAAATAGAATAACTCAAAGTATTCAAGCTGATAAAGCTAGTACTTCAGAAAATAGAATTAATTGTTTAGAAACAGAAAGAAAAATAACAGAATCAGAATTAGATGATAATTCAAGTGAAGATTCAGATAATTCAGAGATACAAAAGATTAATAATGTAGAACAAGAATTTAGAGAAAATTCAGAAGTAGAAATTAATAGAATAAAAAGACAGAAAAATTATAGAAATTGGAATTCAATGAATACAAGAAATTATTATCCTAGACCTACTCCCCCAGATATTCAATACGAAGAAAGAAAACAATTTAAAACAAGTTCATATGATGGAAATTCTGTCTATGAATGGAACATAGATGGAAAATCAGAATATGAAATATTAAATACATTGCAAGAAATGGGAATGGCTAAGACAGCCTACAAAACATTAGGATTAATGAGTAAATCTTTAATGACATTAATTGTAGGATTTTGGGACAATTAAAAATTGGTGGGATATTTTATTAACTTAAGAAGAATAACATCAAATATTAAATCATTCAACAGAAGTAGAAGTAGAAAACAAATGCAGATGGAACTAAAGCGTTTATTCTGGAAAAACAATCGAATCTGATAGATCAATTGATAGTTACAATTTCATTCATTTCATAGGAAACCCAAAAGAAACTTTAGCTAGTTCAAAAATTATGTTAAGTAATTTAAGATGTCCAACTTTGTCGATTTTAGATGGTATAAAGATGTATTTCTCACTCAAGTATTAAAAGAAATGATGCTAATTCTCCTTTTTGGAAAGAAAAATTCATTCTGGGATTACCAACTTTATTTTCGCAAAGAATAATATCTAAATTACAAAAAAGTAGGAAATGATTACATAGATTTCAATAGAATATCTTTTGGTCAGTTATTTGCTTTTATTAAAAAGAAGGATTAGAATTATATGCAATTAAAGATTCAAAATAAATATGGTAGTCAAAAACAAGAAGTAGGAAACTTTTGTGAAGTTTTTGGTATTAAAGGAATTAAAGCCCCTTCAACTCAAAATAGAAAGTTAGAAAAATATAAAAGACATTCAAAATTCAAGAAACATAAGAATTATGATAATAGTCAATATTACAAAAGATATAAAAAGAAGAAATATAAAGGATATAAAAATAAAGATAGTAATGAAAATAATTCAATAACTTGCTGGAAATGTGGTCGCTTCGGTCACAAGGCAAATCAATGTAAAATGAAGAAAAAGATAAATGAAATATTTCAAGAAGAAGATTTCAAAAAGAAAATGATAGCTTTATTAATAGAAGAAACAGACATAGACGAAGATAATATTCAAGATGACATAGATTCAGATTCAAGTTTAGAAAGCATAGAAAAATGTAAGTGTATTAATGTAATCTCAAAAAGCAATAAAGAAACATTATTTGAAATGATAGAAAAAATAGATGATAAAGAATGTAGAAAAGAATATTTGACAAAATTAAGAGATTTAATATTAGAAGAAGAAAAACCTAAAAAGTTTGAAGAACCATTCAGTATTTCAAAATTATTAGAAAAATATCCAAATGAAGGATTATTAGGAATTAGAAAGCCAGATGAAGTCAAAGAAGATATTAAAACATTAAAAGAACAAGTTAGAAAATTACAAAAGGATTTAATAGAATTAAAAACAAAAGATTTAGAATTAGATACTAAAATAAGTTTAATAAAAAATGGGAATACTTCAGAAGATTCTTCAAAAGAAAAGAAAGCGATGTTCAAGACTTAAATTCTATTCAAATAAATAATGAACAAGTTTGAGATAAAATGTATATTCAAATGATAAATAAGATAGAGTATCAAAAATGGTATTGTTTTGTTACCATAGGAATAAATGATTTCAAACTCACGATTACACGCTATGATAGATAGTGGTCTGATGCAAATCATATTAAAGCAGAATAATCCTACAAAGTATTGTCAAAAGTCTAATGAGAGTTTATTAGCAGCCAATTCAAGTAGATTACATGTCAATCATAGAGTCATTTTAAATGTATGCAACGATGAGTATTGCATTAAAAATTTATGTTATGTAATAGACGATATAACTCAAGATTTAATTTTAGGATTACCATTTTTACATCAAATTAACCCTATTAAAGTAGATACTGAAGGTATTCATACAAAAATCATGGGTAGGAAGATTTCATTCAATTTTATTTCTCCCAAAAGACAAAAAGAAATAGATTTAATTCAAAAGTGCTCAATATTTAAACAAATAAATAATATTAAGAGTCCAATAGGATTTTTAGAAGAAGAACATTCATCTGATAGACTAGACTTTCAGTTTCAGAAAGAAATTTTATCCATTGTTTTATGCATTGCACAATTTCATGATTTATTTTATCAACCATTTCTATTACATAATTTTGCAAAAGATGTTTCAAAACAAATTTTTGCAAGATGGCAAGCTATCCTATCTATATTCAATTTTATTGAATATCTAAAAGGTGAGGAGAGTTGTTTGCCTAATTTTAAACTTGTGAATTTTAGCAGGAATTTCAAAATGAGTTCAATCAAGAAAGAAGGTGATTCCAAAAAACTTCCACTTATTCATTTAACTTCATCAAATCGATTTCAATCCCTTTCAGATTACCCTCCATTAAATTTTGCTCAAGCTTTAGAGGCCCCTTATCAAAAGAATGCCATTCAAAGAAACACTCCACCAAGTCAAACTCAATCTCCACAAGCTACTTCAAGCTCAAATCTTACTTATTTTACTAAAGGAGTAATTGAGCCACTTTACCTTACTCGTTTTATTCAAAGTCCAGATTTTCAAACCTTTTCAAAATACATTGAACAAACCATTCATCAGTTGCAATTGGATACCATTCAATCTTGAAAAGATCTTTCATTCTATCTTACGGTTTTGATTGATTCAGATCGGTAGATATCAAGCATAATTTAGATTCAAAAGATTCCATAGAGTTGCCTATTCAAAGCCATTATCAAAAGATTTGTTCTTTTGATGAGTGGGAAGTCATTCTCTGCTTAAATCATTTACAAGATACTCAATATAGAGGATACTGCGTGCGGGATTACTTAGAGGCTTGGTACAAAGCTTTTTATCTTAGACCATTCAATCATTCATGGTTTTACTTTTCATAAAACCTTTTCAACTCAAGTACCTTCTATTCCAATTTGGTTTTATAACTGGTGGATATATCTTGGATGCTGAGGATATTTACCCCGAAACTCAAATGGCCTACAAATTATTCATTAGAAAAGCGAAGGAAGAATTCAGTTATATGCAACCTATTCAATTTCACATTATGTTCAAAGTTCCATGGATATTTCTTTGAGTTACAAAATTCATTCATTCCATCCCAAACCATATCCCATGTCCTTGGTTCGGGAATTCAAAATCAAATGGTGGAATCAAGTTTCAATTACTCAAGAAACGGTGGCGGCACAATTTTCTGGTGCGCATCAGATCCCCCAAACGGGAATAAAGATTCAATCACCAAAGCAGGCTCAAGGACCACCCTTGGCGGTACCAGTAACTATTGCAAAAGCAAAGGAGACAACTCAAAAACATGAAAAGAAAAAGGGAAAAATTACAGAAAGCCAAATTCCATCTGTGCCAGAACTAGTTCAAAAGGATAAAGAGATGGCTGAGGGCTGGGCACAATATCAAGAGTTCATGCAGTTTATGCAATTCAGAGAAAAAGCAAAATCAATGTCTATTAATAGCAAGGCCTCTTCGGAAGGATCATCCACAGATCCATTCGGCGGTCCCTTAGCTCAAGACCCCTTTGATTTATAAACTAACAATTTTTTGTTTTGCAGGATTCAATGAAGAAAGTTACTCAAACAGATGTACATTGGGAAATCGTAGAATGTTCAGACTTAGAAGGATCTGCAAATTCAAAGATTGGAATACTTGAAAGAGTCCCTAGAATTTCAAGTATTTACAATGTTGCCCAAACCATTCAAAATCGAGAAATTGGATCATTTCAACCGACCAATTTATCAAAGAGTATTTACCCCTTCAGCAAAGAACCACAGGTTTACTCTCAATCACCATCAATTCCAGATCAAGAAGATCATCATTCAAACAAAATCATACAAGAAGCCTCAAGTTCTGCTACGCCAGAGGATTCAACTTCTCCAAAAGCTCAAGAAGCATTTCAAAATAGGTTTTACTCAAAAACCTTTATTCCAGAGAACGACTTCTTTGAAGATCAGCTTCCTTCGCCATGAAGCAATCAGGGCGATCTTCATTCAAAAGGTCGGCAACGGTAAGATGATTAAAACAATTCAAGCACGTGAAGTGGGGACAGTCAGAAAACTCTGTTTTCCAAAACGCAGAGTAGGTCCCATGTCGGCACATAATTACAAACAACTTTTCAACAAGAAGATAAGATCGTCTCAAAAGTCTTCAAATGGATAAGCTCAAATCTCAACTTCAAAGGAATTGGACAAGTGTCTTCATTCAAAAAGCCGGAAGTAGATAAGGATTCAAAAGTTCAAAGACAAAGACAAAGCCTGCAACCTACACAGACAAATAATGCAAGACTCAGTCAAGATTGGAGAAATCAAATTCAAGACAAAAATTGGAAGCTACGAGAATCTGCAACAAATTCATTTCAAGAGCAAAAAAGTCTTCAAGTCTACAAGCAAAAGTCAAAAAGCCTAAAGACTAGCCTTTATCAAATTTCCACAGCTAGAATTGGACGGACTCAAGAATCTCAACTATAAAAGGACTCCATTCCATTCAGAAAAATCATCGGCAAATTCAGCAAACCCCAGAATACACTGCAAAAGCTTAGACTATCTTAGAAAAATTCCATAGTCCAATTTGTAGCCAATTTCCAAACTTAGAATTCCAAACCGTAACCCATTTCAATTTCACAAATCCTTCAAAATTTGTACTATTCACTTTTCCACTTTTATTTCAAGGATACTTTCTGTATTCAGATTTCAATTTCAGAGTTAAATAAAGTAAGTGTTTTATTCATCTCGATTTGCTGATCATTTTGAGTACCACTTTCAATATTTTTCACGTTGATTACTATTCATGATTACTATTCACGCAGTTACTATTCACAATTACTATTCATGATTACTGTTCATTTTTACTATTCACGTCATTACTATTCATGTTTACTGTTCATTAATTTTCAAAATTTAAAATACACTGTAGCTTAATCAGTATATGACACCGGTCCTATGGATTAAAGACAAAGTCTGCAACCTGCACCAACAAATAATAGACCAAGTCAAAATTGGATTCAAGACAAACATAAATCCAAATTAGAAGCCACGAGAATCTGCAAGCCAAATTCAATCCAGACCAAAAAGTCCTCACACCTACAGGCAAAAGTCAAAAAGGCTAAAAACTAGCCTTTATCAAATTTCCACAGCTAGAATTGGACGGACTCAAGAATCTCAACTATAAAAGGACTCCATTCCATTCAGAAAAATCATCGGCAAATTCGAGAAACCCGAATACAACGCAAAGCTTAGACAATCTTAGAAAAATTCCATAGTCAATTTGTAGCCAATTTCCAAACTTAGAATTCCAAAGTAACCCATTTCAATTTCACAAATCCTTCAAACTTTGTACTATTCACTTTTCCACTTTTATTTCAAGGATACTTTACGTATTGATTTCAATTTCAGAGTTAAATAAAGTAAGTGTTTTATTCATCTCGATTTGCTGATCATTTTGAGTACCATTTTCAATATTTTTTACTATTCACGTTGATTACTATTCATGATTACTATTCACGCAGTTACTATTCACGTCATTACTATTCATGTTTACTGTTCATTAATTTTCAAAATTTAAAATACACTGTAGCTTAATCAGTATATGACACCGGTCCTGCCCCCAAGTGGTATCAGAGCCATCTGTTCACTGTTTTAGGTGTTCATAAGCATTAGTTTAAATTAAGCTTAAGTGTTTAGCATAACCTTAATTTAAAACTTTACCTTTGATCAAGATTAAGGTAGGTTTGGCAAGCGGTTTGGTGTGCCTAGTAAGACCGTTAGTAGCGAGTGTGAGGTGTTCGAGGCGGGGTGCTCCGTGTTCCCGATCTTAGTCGAAGTCAAGAGTAAGCGATTAGATTATGTTATATTAAACATGGCGAGGTTTAGAAAAATGTTTTGAATACTCAAGATAGAAAGCGGTCACTCGGCGTCGTGCAGTCGGGAGGTGCATATGCCTTTAGATTACTCAAATTGGTCTATTCGAACAAAGTATAGAGTCAATATACAAGATAGGTTCTTTAGATTTCAAAGCTGCTTTTCAATTAAAACTCATGAAGAAACAATTTCTTTCCAAGAAGAATTTCAAACAATTCCTTTATTAAATAAAGTTTCAATTAAAAAATACATAGACAAAGGTTATAGATATATTCATTATGGTATGATTCAAGTAGCAATTAAACCATTAGTACACATAGGAGTAGACGCACAAATATATTTAGCTTTAAGAGATAAAAGATTAAAAGATACAAAACTTCTTTATTAAGTATGATTCAAACTAATGTTTGTAATGGTCAATATATTTCAATTGTTGTCCAAACTTTTACATTGATTTATGATCCATTAATATTAGTTTCATTGGTATTAGATATTCATTTACAAGGTGATGAATTTGAACAATTTTGTAAAAATTTTGCAATTATTTATAGAGTTTATTTTAGATTAATGAATTCTCAAATAAATACTAGATTCAACATGTTACCAAGTTCAAAAGAAAAGCAGTTTTATTACATGTAGAAGCGGATAATCCAACGTTTTATTCCTAAAAGATTAAAGTGGAGCAATTACAATTCTGAACAATTTGAAATTCAAAATGCTCAACCTTCTAGAAACATAATTAGAAGAGAAATTAATAATATTATAGAAAAAGAAGATGGAACAATTTTACTAAGATTTAATTCATTAAGAGAAGGAACAAGTTCTTCAAATAATTTCAATTTACCTAGAAGATCATTTTCTGAACCATCACCCTCGATAGTATCAGAAAACCCTTGATATGTTTTCAAATCTCTATTCGAAATAGTCAATTCACCCCCTGTGTCACCTACAAGGTCACAAATGGGAATTAATGTTATTACTTTTGAAAAGAGAAAATTTAAAATAAATTTCAAATATTTAAATGAAGCTTTTGAAAAGGAAAATAGTAAAAAGAAATTTTGGTTTATAGCATTAAATGAAGTTATTCAAGAAAAATTAAAAGAAGAATCGATTTCATATATGAAAAAGATGAAATGTAATATTCTTTTACTTTCATGGTTAGAATATTGGTTTTCAAAAAATGAAGGTATTTCCAATGTTTTCAAAGAAAGTTATATTAATGTTCAAAGTAATTTATATAGAAAATGGAAGATTAATGATTATCAAGCTATTACTTCAATCCATCCACCCTTACAACCAATAAAAATTCAAGTTGACCAACAGGAAATAGAAGCTAGTCCTTTCAAGATAGGTAGAGAAGACGGAAATTCAAATGTTGTATTAGATGATATTAAAAAAGTTTATCAACAAAATAATTATTCAAATCGGATATTACACACTATAGCTAATCAAGTAGAACATTTGTCTACTAAGATAGATTCAATTCCTAAGAAACCCTAGATTTCCAAATGAAATAGCTAGTCCTCATTTCAAAACAAGAAGTGTTTCTCAAGAATTAGAAGAAGATTTAATTAAAAATAAAATGCAAAATAGTTTAATACATAGAATAACTCAAAGTATTCAAGTGATAAAGCTAGTACTTGTAAAATAGAATTAATTGTTTAGAAAGCAGAAGAAAAATGTGAGAATCGAATTAGATGATAATTCAAGTGAAGATTCGGATAATTCGAGATACAAAAGATTAATAATGTAGAACAAGAATTTAAAGATAATTGAAGTAGAAATTAATAGAATAAAAACGAGAAAAATTATAGAAATTGGAATTCAATGAATACAAGAAATTATTATCCTAGACCTACTCCCCGGATATTCAATACGAAGAAAGAAAACAATTTAAAACAAGTTCATATGATGGAAATTACTATGAATGGAACATAGATGGAAAGTCGAATATGAAATATTAAATACATTGCAAGAAATGGGAATGGCTAAGACACCTACAAAACATTAGGATTAACGAGTTAATCATGACATTAATTGTAGGATTTTCAGACAATTAAAAAATTGGTGGGATAATTTGTTAACTTTAGAAGAAAAACAACAAATATTAAATCATTCAACAGTAGAAGTAGAAAACAAATGCGAGATGGAACTAAAGCGTTTATTCTGAGAAAAACAATCGAATCTGATGAGATCAATTGATAGTTACAATTTGATTCATTTCATAGGTAACCCAAAAGAAACTTTAGCTAGTTCAAAAATTATGTTAAGTAATTTAAGATGTCCAACCTTGTCGATTTTAGATGGTATAAAGATGTATTTCTCACTCAAGTATTAAAAGAAATGATGCTAATTCTCCTTTTTGGAAAGAAAAATTCATTCTGAGATTACCAACTTTATTTTTAGCAAAGAATAATATCTAAATTACAAAAAAGTAGGAAATGATTACATAGATTTCAATAGAATATCTTTTGGTCAGTTATTTGCTTTTATTAAAAAGAAGGATTAGAATTATATGCAAATTAAAGATTCAAAATAAATATGGTAGAAAAACAAGAAGTAGGAAACTTTTGTGAAGTTTTTGGTATTAAAGGAATTAAAGCCCCTTCAACTCAAAATAGAAAGTTAGAAAAATATAAAAGACATTCAAAATTCAAGAAACATAAGAATTATGATAATAGTCAATATTACAAAAGATATAAAAAGAAGAAATATAAAGGATATAAAAATAAAGATAAAGATGAAAATAATTCAATAACTTGCTGGAAATGTGGTCGCTTCGGTCACAAGGCAAACCAATGTAAAATGAAGAAAAAGATAAATGAAATATTTCAAGAAGAAGATTTCAAAAAGAAAATGATAGCTTTATTAATAGAAGAAACAGACATAGATGAAGACAATATTCAAGATGACATAGATTCAGATTCAAGTTTAGAAAGCATAGAAAAATGTAAGTGTATTAATGTGATTTCAAAAAGCAATAAAGAAACATTATTTGAAATGATAGAAAAAATAGATGATAAAGAATGTAGAAAAGAATACTTGACAAAATTAAGAGATTTAATATTAGAAGAAGAAAAACCTAAAAAGTTTGAAGAACCATTCAGTATTTCAAAATTATTAGAAAAATATCCAAATGAAGGATTATTAGGAATTAGGAAGCCAGATGAAGTCAAAGAAGATATTAAAACATTAAAAGAACAAAACAATACCTTCTTTGGTATCAAAAATGGTATTGTTTTGTTCTTTTAATGTTTTAATATCTTCTTTGACTTCATCTGGCTTCCTAATTCCTAATAATCCTTCATTTGGATATTTTTCTAAGATTTTTGAAATACTGAATGGTTCTTCAAACTTTTTAGGTTTTTCTTCTTCTAATATTAAATCTCTTAATTTTGTCAAATATTCTTTTCTACATTCTTTATCATCTATTTTTTCTATCATTTCAAATAATGTTTCTTTATTACTTTTTGAAATCACATTAATGCACTTACATTTTTCTATGCTTTCTAAACTTGAATCTGAATCTATGTCATCTTGAATATTATCTTCATCTATGTCTGTTTCTTCTATTAATAAAGCTATCATTTTCTTTTTGAAATCTTCTTCTTGAAATATTTCATTTATCTTTTTCTTCATTTTACATTGATTTGCCTTGTGACCAACGACTACATTTCCAGAAGTTATTGAATTATTTTCATCTTTATCTTTATTTTTATATCCTTTATATTTCTTCTTTTATATCTTTTGTAATATTGACTATTATCATAATTCTTATGTTTCTTGAATTTTGAATGTCTTTTATATTTTCTAACTTTCTATTTTGAGTTGAAGGGGCTTTAATTCCTTTAATACCAAAAACTTCACAAAAGTTTCTACTTCTTGTTTTCTCTACCATATTTATTTTGAATCTTTAATTACGTACATAATTCTAATCCTTCTTTTTAATAAAAGCAAATAACTGACCAAAAGATATTCTATTGAAATCTATGGAATCATTTCCTACTTCTTTTGTAATTTAGATATTATTCTTTGCGAAAATAAAGTTGGTAATCCTGTAATGAATTTTTCTTTCCAAAAGGAGAATTAGCATCATTTCTTTTAATACTTGAGTGAGAAATACATCTTTATACCATCTAAAATCGACAAAGTTGGACATCTTAAATTACTTAACATAATCTTTGAACTAGCTAAAGTTTCTTTTGGGTTACCTATGAAATGAATCAAATTGTAACTATCAATTGATCTCGCATCGATTGTTTTTTCAGAATAAACGCTTTAGTTCCATCTGCATTTGTTTTCTCTACTTCTGTTGAATGATTTAATATTTGTTGTTTTTCTTCTAAAGTTAACAAATTATCCCACCAATTTTTTAATTGTCCTGAAAATCCTACAATTAATGCTGTTGCAGTATTTACTTCTGTTAATCCTAATGTTTTGTAGGCTGTCTTAGCCATTCCCATTTCTTGCAATGTATTTAATATTTCATATTCTGATTTTCCATCTATGTTCCATTCATAGACAGAGTTTCCATCATATGAACTTGTTTTAAATTGTTTTCTTTCTTCGTATTGAATATCTGGGGGAGTAGGTCTAGGATAATAATTTCTTGTATTCATTGAATTCCAGTTTCTATAATTTTTCTGTCTTTTTATTCTATTAATTTCTACTTCTGAATTTTCTTTAAATTCTTGTTCTACATTATTAATCTTTTGTATCTCAGAATTATCTGAATCTTCACTTGAATTATCATCTAATTCTGATTCTCATTTTTCTTTACGTTTCTAAACAATTAATTCTATTTTTCAAGTACTAGCTTTATCAGCTTGAATACTTTGAGTTATTCTATGTATTAAACTATTTTGCATTTTATTTTTAATTAAATCTTCTTCTAATTCTTGAGAAACACTTCTTGTTTTGAAATGAGGACTAGCTATTTCATTTGGAAATCTAGGGTTTCCTTAGGAATTGAATCTATCTTAGTAGACAAATGTTCTACTTGATTAGCTATAGTGTGTAATATCTGATTTGAATAATTATTTTGTTGATAAACTTTTTTAATATCATCTAATACAACATTTGAATTTCCGTCTTCTCTACCTATCTTAAAAGGACTAGCTTCTATTTCCTGTTGGTCAACTTGAATTTTTATTGGTTGCAAGGGTGGATGGATTGAAGTAATAGCTTGATAATCATTAATCTTCCATTTTCTATATAAATTACTTTGAACATTAATATAACTTTCTTTGAAAACATTGGAAATACCTTCATTTTTTGAAAACCAGTATTCTAACCATGAAAGTAAAAGAATATTACATTTCATCTTTTTCATATATGAAATCCATTCTGCTTTTAATTTCTCTTGAATAACTTCATTTAATGCTATAAACCAAAATTTCTTCTTACTGTTTTCATTTTCAAAAGCTTCATTTAAATATTTGAAATTTATTTTAAATTTTCTCTTTTCAAAAGTAATAACATTAATTCCCATTTGTGACCTTGTAGGTGACACAGGGGGTGAATTGACTATTTCTGGAATAGGAGATTTGAAAACATACTTCGAAGGGTTTTCTGATACTATCGAGGGTGATGGTTCAGAAAATGATCTTCTAGGTAAATTGAAATTATTTGAAGAACTTGTTCCTTCTCTTAATGAATTAAATCTTAATAAAATTGTTCCATCTTCTTTTTCTATAATATTATTAATTTCTCTTCTAATTATGTTTCTAGAAGGTTGAGCATTTTGAATTTCAAATTGTTCAGGAATTGTAATTTCGTTCCACTTTAATCTTTTAGGAATAAAAACTGTTGGATTATCAGCTTCTACATGTAATAAAACTGTTTCCTCTTTTGAACTTGGTAACATGTTGAATCTAGTATTTATTTGAGAATTCATTAATCTAAAATAAACTCTGTAAATAATTGCAAAATTTTTACAAAATTGTTCAAATTCATCACCTTGTAAATGAATATCTAATACCAATGAATCTAATATTAATGGATCTGTTAAATCAACAGAAAAGTTTGGACAACAATTGAAATATATTGACCATTACAAACATTAGTTTGAATCATACTTAATAAAGAAGTTTTGTATCTTTTAATCTTTTATCTCTTAAAGCTAAATAAATTGGAGCGTCTACACTATGTGTACTAAAGATTTAATTGCTACTTGAATCATACCATAATGAATATATCTATAACCTTTGTCTATGTATTTTTAATTGAAACTTTATTTAATAAAGGAATTGTTTGAAATTCTTCTTGTAAAGAAATTGTTTCTTCATGAGTTTTAATTGAAAAAGCGCTTTGAAATCTAAAGAACCTATCTTGTATATTGACTCTATACTTTGTTCGAATAGACCAATTTGAGTAATCTAAAGGCATATGCACCTCCGACTGCACGACGCCGAGTGACCGTTCTATCTTGAGTATTCAAAACATTTTTCTAAACCTGCCATGTTTAATATAACATAATCTAATCGTTTACTCTTGACTTCGACTAAGATCGGGAACACGGAGCACCTGCTGGAACACCTCACACTGGGCTTACCAACGGCCTTACTAGGCTCACCAAACCGCTTGCCAAACCTACCTTAATCTTAATCAAAGGTAAGTTTTAAATTACGGTTATGCTAAACACTTAAGCTTAATTTAAACTAATGCTTATGAACACCTAAAGCGATGAACAGATGGCTCGATACCACTTGAAGCGGGGACGTGACGTGTCATATACTAATTAAGCTACGATGATTTTAAATTTTGAAAATTAATGAACGAATTGTGAATAGTAATGACGTGAATAGTAAAAATGAACAGTAATCATGAATAGTAATTGTGAATAGTAACTGCGTGAATAGTAATCGTGAATAGTAATCAACGTGAATAGTAAAAATATTGAAAATGGTACTCAAAATGATCAGCAAATCGAGATGAATAAAACACTTACTTTGTTTAACTCTGAAATTGAAATCAATACGTAAAGTATTCTTGAAATAAAAGTGGAAAAGTGAATAGTACAAATTTTGAAGGATTTGTGAAATTGAAATGGGTTACGGTTTGGAATTCTAAGTTTGGAAATTGGCTACAAATTGGACTATGGAATTTTTCTAAGATTGTCTAAGCTTTTATGTATTCGAGGTTTCTTTGAATTTGCCTTGATTCGCCGATGATTTTCTCAATGGAATGGAGTCCTTTTATAGTTGAGATTCTTGAGTCCGTCAATTCTAGTCAGGAAATTTGATAAAGGCTAGTTTTAGCCTTTTGACTTTTGCTGTAGGTGTGAGGACTTTTTGGTCCGGATTGAATTTGGCTTATGATTCTCGTGGCTTCTAATTTGGATTTATGTTTGTCTTGAATCCAATTTTGACTTGGTCTATTATTTGTTGGTGCAGGTTGCAGACTTTGTCTTTAATCCATATCTACTTCCGGCTTTTTGAATGAAGACACCTGTCTGAATTCCTTTGAGATTGAGATTTGAGCTTATCCATTTGAAGACTTTTGAGGCGATCTTATCCGCTTGGAATCTTTTGAGTGGTGATCCGCTTTTGAAAAGTTGTTTGTAGTTACGTGCCGACCAGGGACCTATTCTGCGTTTTGGAAAACAGAGTTTTCTGACTGTCCCCACTTCACGTGCTTGAGTTGCGTTAATCATCTTGCCGTTGCCGACTTTTTGAATGAAGACTGTCCTTGATTGCTTCATAGTGAAGGAAGCTGATCTTCAAAGAAGTCTGGTTCTGGAATGAAAGTCTTTGAGTAAAATCTATCTTGAAATACTTCTTTGAGCTGTTGGAGTAGCAGAACTTGAGGCTTCTTGTATGAGTTTGTCATCAAATATCTTTGAATAATGACCTTCTTGAGGAGTAAACTTAATGATTAACTTTTGATCTGGAATTGATGGTGATTGAGAGTAAACCTGTGGTTCTTTGCTGAAGGGGTAAATACTCTTTGATAAATTGGTCGGTTGAAATGATCCAATTTCTCGATTTTGAATGGTTTGGGCAACATTGTAAATACTTGAAATTCTAGGGACTCTTTCAAGTATTCCAATCTTTGAATTTGCAGATCCTTCTAAGTCTGAACATTCTACGATTTCCCAATGTACATCTGTTTGAGTAACTTTCTTCATTGAATCCTGCAAAACAAAAAATTGTTAGTTTATAAATCAAAGGGGTCTTGAGCTAAGGGACCGCCGAATGGATCTGTGGATGATCCTTCCGAAGAGGCCTTGCTATTAATAGACATTGATTTTGCTTTTTCTTTGAATTGCATAAACTGCATGAATTCTTGATATTGTGCCCAGCCCTCAGCCATCTCTTTATCCTTTTGAACTAGTTCTGGCACAGATGGAATTTGGCTTTCTGTAATTTTTCCCTTTTTCTTTTCATGTTTTTGAATTGTCTCCTTTGCTTTTGCAATAGTTACTGGTACCGCCAAGGGTGGTCCTTGAGCCTGCTTTGGTGATTGAATCTTTATTCCCGTCTGAAGGATCGATGCGCACTGAAAATTGTGCCGCCACCGTTTCTTGAGTAATTGAAACTTGATTCCACCATTTGATTTTGAATTCCCGAACCAAGGACATGGGATATGGTTTGGGATGGAATGAATGAATTTTGTAACTCCAGCAAAATATCCATGGAACTTTGAACATAATGTGAAATTGAATAGGTTGCATATAATCTGGAATTCTTCCTTCAGTTTTTCTAATGAATAATTTGTAGGCCATTTGAGTTTCTGGGGGGTAAATATCCTCAGTGCATCCAAGATATATCCACCAGTTATAAAACCAAATTGGAATAGAAGGTACTTGAGTTGAAAAGGTTTTATGAAAAGTAAAAAACCATGAATGATTGAATGGTCTAAGATAAAAAGCTTTGTACCAAGCCTCTAAGTAATCCTGGTACGAGTATCCTCTATATTGAGTATCTGTTGTAAATGATTTAAGCAGAGAATGACTTCCCCACTCATCAAAAGAACAAATCTTTTTGATAATGGCTTTTGAATAGGCAACTCTACTGGAATCTTTTGAATCTAAATTATGCTTGATATCTCGATCTGAATCAATCAAAACCGGAAGATAGAATGAAAGATCTTTTCAAGATTGAATGGTATCCAATTGCAATCTGGATGAATGGTTTGTTCAATGTATTTTGAAAAGGTTTGAAAATCTGGACTTTGAATAAAACGAGTAAGGTAAAGTGGCTCAATTACTCCTTTAGTAAAATAAGTAAGATTTGAGCTTGAAGTAGCTTGTGGAGATTGAGTTTGACTTGGTGGAGTGTTTCTTTGAATGGCATTCTTTTGATAAGGGGCCTCTAAAGCTTGAGCAAAATTTAATGGAGGGTAATCTGAAAGGGATTGAAATCGATTTGATGAAGTTAAATGAATAAGTGGAAGTTTTTTGGAATCACCTTCTTTCTTGATTGAACTCATTTTGAAATTCCTGCTAAAATTCACAAGTTTAAAATTAGGCAAACAACTCTCCTCACCTTTTAGATATTCAATAAAATTGAATATAGATAGGATAGCTTGCCATCTTGCAATTCCAGATCAAATGCAAACTATTGTAAACTATTTAATTAATCACGTGATTTACTAGCTAATTATTACTTTCATGATATCATCATGCAATTAATCAATAGCCATACACAACATGCATCTCATACATGAACAAAAAAAATAAATCGTGACATAGTTATAGCCCAAACTACGTTGGTTCTCTCAAGCCAATGAGAGAACTGAAAGGTCAACCCAAAGGCAATAGCATCTTCTCCAAGAGCCTCCTGGGTCGTTCTTGTATGGTCACAAACTCCTTGCCTTCATGATTCCTAGTCTAATCCTATTTCAAATCTAAATATTACAAGTTTTGAGAAACCTCGAGTTACATTTGAGGGGAGTTAGATGAGAAAAGAATGTACAACTAGAAAATAGAGCAAGGCATGACTCACAGGACATATTTAATTTCAACCAATATAAAACCACATTCAATCACATTGGGCTAAGGGTTATAACTATGCACCATGCTCAAACATCACAAATAATGTGCATTTCACATATAATTTTCATTCATATTTAACATTTAAATTTATAAATCTAATTAATTTATGAAAATTATTATTAAATCAAAATTTAGGGTTTTGAATAATATGCTACGCATGAACGGTTCGGGTCAAGATACAATTTTCGGCCATGCCTTGATATATCTTATATATATGCTTTTCGGCCAAACCATGATCATGAGAAATTTGTGAAAAATATATCATGTATATTTTCGGCCTAGACTAGATATATCACATACAATCAGTCGGCCAAACACAAAATCCGAAACACATATATGTTCGAAACCTTGTTTCGGATACATCAATAAAATTTCAAAATCATTATATTTCACAAATATATTTCAGCCTTAATGTGTTCAAGATATACATGCTTCGCCTCATGATCAAAATTAAAAAATAAAAATTGAAACTGGCCAAAATAATAAAACCTAAAGCTAGACAAAATTCAAAAAATCCAAAGCTTGGCTCTAAAACCCGAAGCTAGGGTTTCATGCATATTTATATGTATATCACATATATATCTTGTATTTTCGAATCTAGCAATAAATCATTAAAGCAAACCCTAAATTGATTCAATAAATATAAACATATCATATATGTTTAATTGTAAATTCATATTACATTGAATATATTCATATAATCAATATTTAGCATGCTAGTTCATAAACAATTTAACAAAAAAGCATGCTAACACGTAGAAAACTGATTTGAATCTTTGTAAGTGGCTCTGAAACCACTGTAGGAAACCAAGTATATCATTGATATGAATTTTCTACCAAAGTATAAAATTCAAAACAAATACCAGAGTGTGGGTCCTAGTATCGTCCTCTAGGTTGAACTAGTTCTTTCTTTAGCAAGACATCAACTCCAAGATCGAAGAAGGACCTTGCTTTTGTCCACTTGACACCCGAACGATCAATCCAAAACCCGGTTGTGAGTTGGACTGTTTCCTTGGAACCAAGAAGCACGCTCAAATTGTTAAGAAAAGAGACTCAACAAGATAGCTTAAACATGAGCCTAAAAGGATATCCTCAAAGACTCAAAGCAAGTTCTGAAATTAGAACTCAAAGAAAAGCTAAAAGCTCTCAAGTTTGTATTGATAAAAGTTGTGTCTTCTTTGTGTGGCCAATGGCCTTATTTATATATTTGGCCAAGGAGAATTTCATTCTCTAGAAGGATTAGAACTCCTTGCCCTTTTAGGAAACTAACTATCCAAAGAAACAATTATTAAAAAGAACTACTATTCTAAGAAAAGGAAATACTTCTTAAACTATAATCCAAGTGTGGATCAGATTTGTCTTGTGTTTGGCATAATGGAGCTTTCCATTCTTGAATTGGATTTGGAAGCCTCTCTAATCATCATGGCTATAGATTTGGAAGCTTCTCTAATCACCTTGGCTGTCCTATCGATCATGAAGAAGCATTATAAACACTTAGCTCATCATTTACAACACTAATCATAGTGTTCATAGTGACATATTGAGAGCCGGTCTTCATTGCCTCATCCTTCATTGTTTCTTTAGCTTGAAATTTGGTTATAAGAGTTGTTAAGGCAGCTTGCATTCTCTCAGTTCTTGATCTAGTCATTGGACCACCAACACCTTGCAATGGATCAAATTGTGGACGTCTCAAGTGTGGAGTTGTCTCGGTTTGTTGGATGGTTTGTTGAATGGTCTCGACTTCTTGGATGGTCTCAGCTTCTTGAATGGTCTCGGACTTGCTTCTAATATTTTCATCAGCCCTTTCTTCTTTGAAAGGACTCGTCCTCGAGTCCATAAACTAGTCATCCAACTCAAACAATGAAAAGTTAGAGACATTAAATGTAGCACTAACTCCATAATCACCTGGACGGTCGAGCTTGTAAGCATTTTCACCCACACGTGCAATAACTTGGAAATGACCATCTCCTCGAGGATGAAGCTTAGTTCTTCGTTGAAAGACTTGCTTTTGCCCTCTATTGGCAACTTGAGCATAATGTTCGTTCTTCTTGAGGATTTGAGGGCGTACCTTCTCATGCAAGTCTTGAACAAACTTAGCCTTTGCTGTACCATCAAGATTCACTTACTCATTGCTTGGCAATGCCACTAAGTCAAGAGGGGTTAGTGGATTATAACCATAAACAAAAATAGAACGTATGATAAAAATACCATATGATAAGAACCCACCTAACTTCACCTCAAAAACTAGCTTATTAGTAGTAATTAAAACCTCTTGAAAAATATTTAGCACAAATTCTTTACTTGCATTTAAAGCTCTATCAACATCCTTCATACAAGCAGAGAAACTATCTTTAAAATTTCAATTGAGGGTTGTATACCTTCGGTTTCACTCATAAAAACCGAAGCTTTACCTATAGAAGTTGAAGGGAATTGTTTGCTCATTGCTTGAGCAGATTTCTGACCTTCTTCGCCCTTCTTTTGTTCTCTTATCCACTCCATTTGCTTCACCTTTTGTTATTGCTGAAATTTACTTATTTCTGAAGGTGACAATAGTGCTAGTGTGAGGGCTTTTCCATCCTTATTAAGGTGATACTTATTAGTCCTCCCGGAATGACGTGCATTATAATCATACTCCCAAGGTCGTCCTAATAGTAGGTGAGTATCTTGCATAGGAACAAAATCACAAAGAACTTGGTTAGTAAAATTTCCAATTCGAAAACTTACCAAGGTTTGCTTTGTGACATGAAGTGATCCACTTTGACTCATCCATTGTAATTTGTATGGTTTCGGATGCAAGGAACATTTGAGCTTCAATTTGTCTACAAAATAAGTTGAAGCTAGGTTAGTACAAGATCCTCCATCAATAATTAACATACAAATTTGATCTTTAATAATACATTTAGAGTGGAAAATATTTGTCCTTTGATCCTCGGTGTCCTCCTTGGGTTGAGCACTCAAAGCTCTTATTATAACCAAACATTCTCCAGTTGGTTGATCCCCTTCATGCCCCCAATATTCATTAACATTGCTTGCGGCTATGTCTTCATCTAAACCATTTGACTCCTCCTCACTTTTACTTTTATAAGTTCCATTATCTAAGATAGTCATGGTTCGAGAGTTTGGACATTGAGAAGTCACATGTCCTCGGCCTAAGAACCTAAAACATTGGATAGAAGACTAGTGTTAGAACTACTTGAATTGGACGAAGGTTTAGGGTTACTTACCTTTGAAGAAGTTTGTGGTGTAAACTTCTTCCCATTTGCTGGATTGGATGCTTCCTTTGCAGATACAACTTGAGCCATTGTGCTTTCCATTTGATCAAAACTCCCATGGACTAATTCTAGAGCCAAAGCTAAACCTTTAAGGTATTCTGTCATGTCTTGTTCTTGTTCTTTTGGGGTATTCTATCATGTCTTGTTCTTGTTCTTTTGGGTTTGTAGTCATCTCTGCACAAGCAATGTTAGTAATAAAAATTTCCTACCTCACTTCCCTCTAACCAATTGCCCAAATTTGGAATTCTCACCAATACAAGGCTATTCTCTCGTTTTTGCAGTGCTTGGGTTATTGAGTAAGTTCACTCCACTCTATTCACTTTTCTAAAAGTTCTAACCCAAACAAGCTTCAAGAATTTCACAGAATAGGCAATTAAATTCAAATTAAGCAAGACAAAATTTAGAGGTCAAGAAAACAAAAGAAACGAGAACAAGTTCTTAGAACAAGAAAACAATTTAGGCGGAGTTTTGCAAAGAAGGGAAAGCAGGTCTTCAATGGCCGAAAAGAATTTTGTTCTTGCTTAGAACAACTTTCTCTATCAAACCTTGAGGAATTTTCAGCCACGAGATAGCTCAAATAAGAATGTATTAATTTAAGAAATAAGACTCAAGGAAAGTGAATAAATTAAGAAACTACGAAATCTGAAAATAAATTGGAATTAGGAAACTACTTAGAAAATAAGAGATTAGGAAACTAAGCAAAACCAACTCCAAAGTGGACTTGAAAAAGTAAAGCTAATAAATAGAAACTAAATGAAGCTGAATATGGAACCTAAAAAGGAAGCAAATATGAAATCAAAAGAAAACAACTATGAAACCTAAAAAGAAAACAAATAGGAAAGCTATATAAAGGAAGATAACTTTCAAGAAAGGAAATATAGCCAAAATAGTAAACAATTTTTGCAACCTTTTTTTATATAGAAATTTCAGTTAAGGAAGGTCACAAGGTATAGAGTTTTAGTCAAGAACAATGGCAAAAAAGGAACAAAAATTTCGTGCAAGGAGGGCTGCTCAAAGAACCAAATTTCTAATCAACAATTTTCAGCCACAAGTTTGAAACTTTTGGTGGCTAACAATGCAAATTCTATCACAATTCTTAAGAAATTTTGACAAAGGTTCAAGAGACAAGACCCAAGAGTGCAATATGGGTTTTCCAGCAGAAAAAGATCACAAGAATTCTAGATGAATAACACAAACAGTACAGCTGAAAATTTCAGACAGCAAAATTCTAGTTACACTTTTTTTATTCAAGAACAAGGTTCCAAGAATTCAAGAAATCAAGAATCAAGGTTTCAAGGAGCAAGAAACAATAGTTTCACAAATTAAAGTGCAAGGATTCAAGAATCAAGAATAAAAAAAAATATGAGAATCAAGAATTGTTCTTCTCCTTCTTCTCCTTTCTTTCTTTCTTTTTTTCTCCTTTTTTTTTGTTTTTTTTCTCCCTTTTTGTTTTCTAGAAAAACAATTTAAATTAGCAACAATATCAAAAGAAAAGGGAAAAACAAGAATAGAACAGATCAAGAACAATGACTATGGAGAGGATTCAAGGGTTTGGATTGTTTTCAACAATGAGCCAAAAAAAAAGGCAGTAGATATGTGCGGCTGTTTTTTTTTTCAGGGAATAAACAAAAAAACCAAAATTATCTATACATAAAGTGGGAAGCAAGAAAAGGTTTAACCGAGTCTTGAAGACTAGGGCTAAACAACTAATTTGACCACCACAAGAAAACAGAATTTTCAGCTACACAAGAAGAAGTATGAACAGAATTTTGGTTAAGGGATTATAAACAAAATATCTACAAAATTTCGAAGTTACCCAAATAACACAAAAAAGATATGAACAACTAAAGGAGCAACCCAAAGGCAGCTTTGATACCAAACTAATACGAATTCTCTACCAAAGTATAAAATTCGAAACAAATACTAGAGTATAGGTCCTAGTATCGTCCTCTAGGTTGAACTAGTTCTTTCTTTAGCAAAACACCAACTCCAAGATTGAAGAAGGACCTGCTTTTGTTCACTTAACACCCGAAGGATCAATCCAAAACCCGGTTTTGAGATGGACTGTTTCCTTGGAACCAAGAAGCACGCTCAAATTGTTGAGGGAAAGAGACTCAACAAGATAGCTTAAACATGAACCTAAGAGGCTATCCTCAAAGACTCAAAGAAAGTTATGAAATTAGAACTCAAAGAAAAGTTAAAAGCTCTCAAGTTTGTATTGATAAAAGTCGTGTCTTCTTTGTGTGGCCGATGGCCTTATTTATAGATTTGGCCAAAGAGAATTCCATTCTCTAGAAGGATTAGAACTCCTTGCCCTTTTAGGAAACTAACTATCTAAAGAAACAATTACTAAAAAGAACTACTATTCTAAAAAAAATAGGAAATACTTCCTAAACTATAATCCAAGTGTGGATTGGATTTGTCTTGTGTTCGGCCTAATGGAGCTTTCCATTCTCGAAGTGGATTTGGAAGCTTCTCTAATCACCTTGGCTATCTAATCAATCATGAAGAAGCATTAGAAACACTTAGCTCATCATTTACAACACTAATCCTAGTGATCATAGTGACATATTAAGAGCCGGTCGTCATTGCCTCATCCTTCATTGTTTCCTTAGCTTGAAATTCGGTTATAAGAGTTGTTAAGGCATCTTGCATTCTCTCAGTTCTTGATCTAATCATAAGACCACCAACACCTTGCAATGGATCAAATTGTGGACGTCTCAAGCGTGGAGTTGTCTCGGTTTGTTGGATGGTCTCGACTTCTTGGATGGTCTCGGACTTGCTTCTAATATTTTCATCAATCATGCAACAAAATTTTAACCAAAAAAATTGGTTTCCTCCAAGATCCATACGAAGTGAGATCGAATCGGAGTTTAGAGTATGTACCCTAGTAGTACCGAAAAAGTTGTTTGTGAAGACCATTGTTTGTCAAATCACCAACAAAACCAATTCAGCTTTGCCTCTATGCTACCCACATGATCAATCCAAACCTCTAGTTATTGTCACACAAACAACTAGAAAAAAAAGCAAAAAAAATCCGATTGTGCTAGCTTCATATTTTGCTTTGGGGTTTCTCAAAATTCAATCAAGAAATTTTGGTTTTTCTCTTTTTTCTCTAACAAGAAGATGGCGGCTTTTTCCTCTTGTTTTTCTTACAAAAAGTGGTAGCTGACTTTCTCTAAAGAGCAGCTGAATTGTTTATTGAGTTTCACATAAGTATGTGCAGCCGAAATCCCAACATATATATATAGATAGTAGTATTAGGGTAAAACTTCTTTTAAAGAGTTTTACTTGACTACCAAATTCTAATCGATTTGGGACTAATAAATCTATTGGCTACCAAACACAAGAATCCCATTCGAATTTGACTTCTTAATTTTGATTTTTCATTAATTAATAAATCCAAAACTATTTTGAATCCAAAACCAAATATATTTAGTCTTAAACCAGAAAACCCTATAGAATCCTACTCATGTTAGGATTCTTTAATTTAACTAACATTCATCATATGAATTTAACACTCCTTTTTTGATACGATCTAAGTGTGCAACCCAATAGGTTCTCATAACGTTAGCTATGACATAAAATCTATTTTATGCCATAAGCAGTGAGCAGTGTTTAGCAACACATCAAAGCTACCCAAGTTATGATAATGTTAGTAATTTGACATTACTTATCATGTGATAAATACTACCATATAATTCAATCCTTTTGTCCTAGATACTTGATTGAACAAGTGCCATGGAATGTGTCACGCTCGCATAATTCAATCTTTGCGTTTCTTGATTCCCGAGTAGACTCATCCAAATAAATGAGCCCGATATCACATATCGACTCATTTGAGCATGGCCATGCATTTTATGGTCTCACTCAATTAAGGGCCCAAAGATATCACTCCCATTATATAGAAAGGGCAAATCCTATCTTGATCACTCAACATCCCACTACATGATTCACCGCATATCCAATTGCTACTTTTATATAGTCAACCTGTTACGAGTAATATTTGGTAGTATCAAAACATGCAACTCCTGATGTTAGGATCTATGATGACCTCAAGTCTAAAGATTACATACATCATCATCACTATGAGATATGCTTGTGACACTTTATATAATAATCCACGTAGCATTTCTCATGGCGAGTTGATCCAGTACATTGTTCCCTAACATGTACCCATGTGTTGACTTGATATCTCATATCAGGACACATGTCATCAATCACTATACATGTAAGAAGGTGAAATTTGGCAAGAGGAAGTTTGCCATCATCACGGGCCTATAGATGGGCGATTTTGATACTGCATATGCCAAATACCGTGCACCAAATGGTCCTCCGTCAATATCGAAGTTCATTAAACACCTTGGTTCAACAGAGGAAGCGACATACGATGAAGCGTTAAAGGCTTATGATAGGATAAACTCAATTTATTCAAACATTGATGTCGTGAGCCTGACACTATTACTTCTTTACATATCAATCAACGGCATGGCCAAGAGAACTAGAATTAAAGACAAGCTTCTTTATTTGGCCTGTGATTGAAGAGATTCGATGAAATCCCATGGGATGAACTCTCCTACAGGGCCACCGTAAATAGTGCTAGAAAGAACATAATAAATACGTTGAAGCAAACTAGTCACCTAAGAAACAGGACATACACTCTTGGGGAATTCCCAGTGGCATTTGGGATAAGGATACCATTAAGTTAGAGTCTTTTAAGTTGTATAAGTACATGCGTAATATAAATACGTTGATTCTAATTTTTTCCCTTCCAATTTCTCAGGTGTTCGCATATGAGGTAATGCCACATCTTAAGCGTTTGAAGATGGTTCAAAGTGTCGAATCCTCTGGGGACAAGCCGAGGATGTTTAAATAGAAATGTGTGAATTCTCAACATAGAGAATAAGAGAGGAATCAGGTGTGGGAAAAACGAACAGCCGACGGCAAGGTATGACTTAAGTAACTGTTGATGATTTATATAGTATGACGTGCAATATAACTTTCTTAACGCATCGAACTCTATTGTTTGATTTCATGTAGAAGGTGAAAATAACTCGAATGAAGCTAACTCCAGAAGAACGAGAAAAATATTTGCAATGGGAACAGGAGGCAGAGGAGGACGATGTGGAGTTGGAAGGAGAGAATGCCGATTCATCAGATTTTACGTGTTGTATAGGAAGAGGAGCAGAGAAGAAGATGTCTCTGAACGTGAAAAGCGACAGAAAGTCCGCCATGAGGTCGAGGATGAAGTAGAGCGAAGAAATGAATTCATCAGTTAGCTACTTGAACGACAAACTAAGACTGAGGAAGAATTGTCCATGTTTAAAGATGAGCTCAAGCTTCTAAAGTTGGAGACAGATGATAGAGTCAAGACCCTCACTCTTGATCTCGAAATGATGAGCACTAAAGTTTATATGTTTGAAGAATATGTGCACATCCTTATGTCGCAAAAGGCTACGCGATGACCGTCCAGCCCTGAATCCAGTCTCTTGCAAGGTACTTCCCTTATCTACAGCGATGAAGTAAATAAAACTGTGGTGGCACATGTCATTGGTAAGTTGAAGAGAGTTCATCTCTTGACGATGACAAAGAGTCCTTGAAGAAGGGACTTGGAAGGGCGGGATGCAAGATGGAAATGCAGGGCCTGTCCTAACCCAAGCAATCAATGATGAACGACACAAGTCAGGAGATAATTTAGGGCCAGTCGCGAGGAAGCAACTTGAGAAAAGGACTAAGGAAGAGTCGGATGTGTTGGATATTGTCCATCAGTTCAGTCTTGAACACAGAACTCCTTCGCCCAAAGTCACCGTACCTGCAGAGAGTGCTCCACCTCTGCCGATGAAGGAAAGAGGTACCAAATTCCCTGTGAAGGAAGCGGTGGGGTAAAATTTGGGCCTGACTCTTGGCCTCGAAATGAACACAACGGACCAAGAAAGGTCTAAAGTGAGGGGGGAATCGAGTTTTAGTCTAGCTGATTTGCTTCTAACCAAAGAACAGGATGACACAATGAAGGAGTGGATGAGGCACAGCCCGCAATGAAGGAGTGGATGAGGCACAGACCGACACTCTATTTATGGACGTGAATAGGGATTTCTTTGGACTCCGATTTGCTAAAGACTATGTGGACAAAAAGATATTGGCTCAATGATCTAGTAAGCCTCATTTTCCTATTTTGGATTATTTCTTTATTAGTGATGCTTTTCTCCTAAGCTTGAATCTTTTTTTTTTCAGCAAATTGATTTGTATACCTCCATGCTACACAAACGGATCATTAACATAGGCCGCGAAGATTTATCCATTATGAAGTCTACCTTCGATGTAAGTTTGTTCACTATTCCACCCATACGTATTTTATATTTTCATTTAATGAGATGCTTATTCTTGTTTGTATTAGACTGGTTTGAAGATGATACATACTGACAAGAGGGATGCAAACATCGATAACATGGCGATGAAGCAGTTCCTTGGTGATTGTTCATTTGCACACGACCTAAGGAAGTTAGACTTCCTGTTATTCCCATGTCACGTAGATGGCAACCATTGGATGCTCGTGAAGATGGATATATATGAGCAGAAATTTCGAGTTTACAACCCATCGCCTCAGGGCACAGTTGTGGTAGTGAAGTTACAATATCTCACTACAACAATGCCCAAAATTATTAAGGCGTGCGAGTTTAACACATACTACGACAAAGCACATCCAACTGAGGACACATGGGAAGTTGTGGTCGAGCACATTGAGGAGCACCAAGAACCAAGGCTAGCATCTCAAGATTTGTTTACATAATGTTTGATCACATAGAATGACAAATCTGATAAATTTGTGTTCAATCGTGCTTGCAGGAGCGGCGACTATGGTATTTACGTACTGAAGTTGGCAGAATGCATAATCCATGGGCTCCCGCTACATACCATTTCACCGATGAACGCTATGATTTTGCTTAAACAGATGGCGTATGCACTTTACGTCCACGCACTTGAGGAGGATAAATTCCAGCCAGAGTAGGGAAGGAAAGGTAGAAGAAGCAAAGGGCAGAAGGGAAGGAACACAACAAGGGAAGGAAAGGTAGAGAAGGGAAGCAAAAAATAACTAGAAAGTTGTATATACTTTAGGACTAACATTCGTTGTATATACTTTAGCTAGGAAGGATGAAATGATATTCATTCGTTGCATATACTTTGGGACTAACATGTAAAGTTGTAACTTCTTTCAATGTAAGGTATGTAAATTTGTAAATACTTTCATTTGTGTAATTCGAAAAAACATCAACACATACCAGTATACGTAATTGTACACGCATACAATTATTTATTAATGATAGTGTTGAATACATTGTTCTTTGATGTGAGCAAATAATTTCTTGTCCCAAGCTGGTGAGCAAATACTTGGTTGCACTAGGCATTTTTTATTTCCACAGTTTAGTCGACATTTAGGCGAGGTGTGAATCGAGATTTTAGTGGACATTTACTCCAGGTTTTAATTGAGAATTTAGTCGACATTTAGTTAGGTTGTGAATCGACACTTTAGTTGACATTTACTCGAGGGATCGACATTCTTGAGTGATTCGTACACAGAACAGGGCAAGCGCGGCAAGTGCGGAAAATGAATTTTTCAAAATTCTCCAATAAAAAGAATTTAGCCTAAAGAGTGAGAAAACATTAGGAAACATTCTGTACTTATTCAACCTAACTATACTATTCACATGCACATTGTGGACATCCAGGGCACCGCACCGCTCTTCCGCTTTGTAGTCAGACCCCTAAAGGAAAACGCAGTTCCCTTCTTCCAGCCTCTAAGTATCAGGTATGCTCCTCCATGACATTCTAATATGATTTTTCATTCCCTTGGATGATTAATATTTGACGACGGAATTGTTTGTTAAAGGGTTAATTCCATTATTAATAAATACCTATGGGCGCTGTAAACTCATATGCATATTGACTGATGTAATGTGGCATAGGTGAAGGAATGGCGCACAATGATATATGGTCTGTTCATGTGCTTTTCGGCAGAAAATGGAGTGTTGACCTCGCCATGAATGAACATAGATTCGTGAACTATAAGAGGATTAAACCTTTTTGTTAAAGTAAAACTCAAGCTTCTCTGAAATGATGAATCGAATCTTAGGCATACTGGATTTAGATTCGGAGATTACAGCTAAACTGGTGATCGAATACCTACCAAAGTACCTATCAAATATTTCGGTCTTACCCATAAAAAATGATCACCATGTCCAATGTTTTTTGAATGAGATTATTAAACGGTGTGACGCAAGGATACTAATATGTGTTACCATTCGAGATAGTGGACCTACGCAAGCTGAATTCGGTGCTAGCAACTCACTAATAAATCGTTTCAACTCCGATAGTCTGGTAAGGACTGACGATGTAATACAGTCAAGACAGATCAATGACAATATCTTTAGCAGACCAGATAAAGATCATCAGGCCAGTGATGAGGAGGATGATCGTGTTCCTGAAATCTTGATTGTGGAGAATGAACACAGAGTTCCCATGATAACAAGGCAGAAGGAAAAAAATGGGATGGTTGAAGAAAAAATTCATTGCATTGCCGCGACGAAGTCATCACATGCGGATGGTGGTACGTCTTCTGATAGATTATCTGCAGTGGTGGATGTTGCAGTAAAGGATGTATTTGAAACTAGGCGGCATTTGTTCATGAGAATGCTCATGTTGGCCGTGAAGCATTTTCTTCGAGTGGAAGGTTGTTAGGGCTAATAGGTAGTTTTGGTACCTAAGTGCAAGAACAAAAATTGCAAGTGGATGTTGAATGCAGCTGCTGTTGGGAATTCTTCAGCCTGAAAGATCACAAAATATGCCAACAACCATACATGCCAATCATCATTGGTCCAAAGTGATAATAAGCAAGCTAGCCGCGATGTACTTGGTTCATGGATCAAGTGTAAGTACACAGATGTAGGTCGCCCATATAGGCCGAAGGAAATTATTTTAGATATTCGTTCGAAGTTGGGTGTTAACATAACGTACAACAAGGTGTGGCGATCAAGGAAAACTACTTTAGACTAAGTTAGAGGAGGTTTTGAGGAGTCATATCTGATACTTCCATCTTATTTACATGTGATGAATGAGTTAAACCCAGGAACTCTTATTGAAGTATGTCGAGAAGAAGATGAAAGATTCAAGTATTTATTTTTCGCATTTGGTGCATCAATTCTTGGATTCCAAAGGTACATGCGGCCAGTTATTGCTGTTGATGCTTGCTTCTTGAAAGGAAAATATCCGGGTTCATTACTTGTTGCAACTAGTATGGATGGTAACAACCAAGTATATCCTGTCGGTTGGGGATAGTTGATTCTGAGAATGACGCATCGTGGGAGTGGTTTTTCGAAAGGTTGAAGACTGCAATTGCCTACGATATGGATGGATTGGTGTTTGTATTTGACTGACATAAGAGCATTGGAAAAGGTATTGTAAATGTTTTCCCTAATTCCTTCCAGGGAGCATGTATTTATCATCTAAGCAACAACCTCAAATCGAAATTCAAATAAAAAGCCATGATCCCATTATACTTTAAGGCTGCCTTGGCGTTGCTACAGTACTCAAATGGCTGTGGTCTATGGCCTTTGCCACTGTTCCGGACTGCGGCCACAAAGAAATTTTTTTTTGGCCTCGTGGGGGATGAAATGGCATCATTTTCAGCCGTGTGTCGTGATTGCGACACAATGATACTGCGTGCCATATGGCAAAATTTTATTTTTTAAAAAAAAAAATTTACCACAAGTAGGAAATATTTTTTTTTTTACAAATTGGTATACACTTTGCCTATTTTTTGAGCAAAATATTATTTTTTATTTTCCATTAGTTGTTTTCAGTATTTCATATTTAATTTAGAGTATTTATTTTCATGTTTTAAGTGTATTATTAATTTTTAATTTTAATGTAATGTAAATTTATTTTTCATTAATTGTTTTAATTATTTTATATTTAATTTAAGGTATTTATTTTCATGTTTTAAATGTATTATTAATTTTTAATTTTAATGTAATGTAAATTTATTTTTCATTAATTGTTTTAAGTATTTTATATTTAATTTAGAGTATTTATTTTCATTTTTTAAGTGTATTATTAATTTTAATGTAATGTAAATTTATTTTCTAAAAAATATTTTTAATTAGTTAATGTATGATAGTTAAAATTATAAGTTGTATTATTAATATAAAAAAATTTGATAATGGCTGTGTGAATATCGAAAGTCAAGCTAATTACAGTCTGACATTTTTTATGATTACTGTGTAAATAGTACTAGTTTAGTCACGAGCTAATGTAACACTAAGAGCAACCACACCAGCCCCAAAATGGGGCTGGTCGTTGTAGGAACAACCTCCACATCAGCATAAAATGCTGATGTGGAGGTTCTCACAGAACGAACGGTTTTTTGACCGTTAAATGCGAGTGGCTCACGACGCGTGGCGTGTTTTTTCTCAAATTTGCTTGAAAAAACGACGTTGCTTGGCCTCATTTAAAGGCCAAACGACGTCGTTTGGCCATGGATATTTGCAAAAAAAAATTAGCCAGCTAACAAGCGCCTGTGTACCTGTCCGTTGACTGATGTGACTGGGCGCGCGCCACGTCAAAAGGGGTTGCAAACCTCCCCCCTGGTTTGCAACTCCCTTTTGGCCTCTTTTTTTTTTGTTAAAAAAAAATTACCAACGATTAGAAAATATTTTTTTCTACAAAATGACATGCACTTTGACTATTTTTGGTGCAATATATGATTTTCTTAAATATAATATAATATTAAATTATAATATACTTATTAATATTTTATAAATTTTAATATAAATTTATTAATATTTCTATTAATTTTAAGTTTAAGTCTAATAATATTAAATTTTTATTTTAATATTATGTAAAATTATTTATACATATTTAATAATTACAAAAATTTTAAAACAATTAATTTAACTATAATATTGTATAAAATTATTGAATGTAATTATTAAAAATTATATGTATTCATAGTTAAACAACATAAATAATTACAAAATTAAAGAAACAATCAGGTTTGTCTAAATGAAAAAGAATTTTTTGTAATTAATTGATAAATAATGCTAAATTTATAATTTTGAATTTTATATAAGAATTAAAGAAACAATTTATTTTTTATTATGTTAATTATTAAATATAGTAAAATTTTAGTTCAAATTAAAAATCATGCTCGATTTTCAAGAAATCGGTACAAATAATTCATGCGATGTCAACATCATGATCAATTTTTGAGAAATCGGTACAAATAATTCATGTGTTTTCAACATCAATGCTCAATTATCAAGAAATCGGTACAAATTATAAGTGTGTTTTCAAATCATACTCCATTATCAAAAAAAATGGTACAAATAATTCATGTGTTGTCATATCAATCTCCATAATCGAAAAAATCGGTACAAATAATTCATGTGTTGTCAAATCATGCTCCATAATCAAAAAATCGGTACAAATAATTCATGTATTGTCAAATCATGAATGCATGTATGACCAATATGAAAATGTCTATATAAACCATATAGTTTTTATTATTTTGCATCATATCAAAAAAAGCTTTGAACTCAAAAAAACTAAGAATGTATTCCTCACGAAATCAGTATCATGCATTTGACGAACCCGATTGGTTCGATGCAAAAATAGATCGCATGTTCGAAGAAACATATTTTCAAATGATGAATGCATATAGTGTGAATGTAGAAAATAAAGAACGACCATTGAGGAGCAGACGAAGGCATAGACAAAACGAAGATCCTGATCGTCGTCCTGATCGGGATCGGGAAGCTAGTCATAACCGCCTTTGGAATGACTATTTTGCCGAACGTCCTATCTATGACGACAGGCAGTTTAGAATTCGTTTCAGAATGGATAAAAGTCTCTTCTTACGTATAGTGGAAGGGCTACAAAATATTCACTACTTTCAACAACGTCCTGATGCAACTGGTAGAATGGGGTTCACACATTTACAAAAATGCATGGCTGCATTACGAATGTTAGCCTACGGAAGTTCTGCAAATTCAATTGATGAGTACTTGCGCATTGGTGCAAGTACGTCTAGACAGTGCATTTTCTATTTTTTTCAAGGCGTTATTGATGTGTTCAGTGCTGAATACCTGAGAAGGCCAACCCCAGTCGATATGCGAAGGCTATTGCATATTGGAGAAAACCGTGGATTTCCGGGCATGATTGGAAGCATTGACTACATGCATTAGGAATGGAAAAATTGTCCAACGGCATTAAAAGGCATATATCAAAGGCATGATGGTGTAGCTACATTGATATTCGAGGCTGTAACTTCCCAAGACTTATGGATTTGGCATGCATTTTTTGGAACTCCAGGTTCGTGTAATAATCTTAATGTTCTTTATTGTTCCCCCATGTTTAATGATGACTTGAATAGTATGGCACCGGCTGTTCAATATACGGTTAATGATCATCAATATGACATGGGATACTACCTGACAGATGGTATATATCCAAAATGGGCGGCATTCATCCAATCAATCCTAGTCCCACAATCAAATAAACATAAACTGTTTTCCCAATGTCAAGAAGTTGCTCGTAAAGACGTTGAGAGGGCGTTTGGAGTGCTGCAAGCACATTGGCATATAATTAAAAATCCGGCACTAGCATGGGATAATGATATTTTGTACCGTATCATGAATGCATATATTATAATGCACAACATGATTCTCGAGGATGAACGAATTAACTATCACCATTACGTTGATCCTTCAGCATTCATTGTGGAGCAACTAGAAAGTAGCAACAGAGCAGGAGGAGATAATACTACACTGCAATTCCCGACGGGAACATTTCCAGACATGAGATATTAATAGGGATCAACTTTGCAACAGAAATGTCCACAATGCGTTGAAAAATGACTTGATTCAGCACATATAGCAGCGTTTTGGTGGAAATGACATATAATCACGGAAGATTTCTATAGTTTATTATGTTTTAGTGTTGAATGTATAATTTTTAAGTATTTAATGTTTAATTACGAGTATTTATTTTCATGTTTTAAGTGTATTAAGAAATTATAATTTTAACGTAATGTAAAATTATTTTCCATTTTCATGTTTTCAATTATTTAATATATGATAAGCACAATTTATAAGTTGCATTATTAATATATATTGAATTTGATAA
This sequence comes from Gynochthodes officinalis, assembly GCA_020080225.1. Taxonomy (NCBI): domain Eukaryota; kingdom Viridiplantae; phylum Streptophyta; class Magnoliopsida; order Gentianales; family Rubiaceae; genus Gynochthodes; species Gynochthodes officinalis. Next base: position 8,093,221 of record CM034622.1, read on the forward strand.
ATGCAAAATAAATAATTTTTAAATAAGACAATTTAAAATAGTGAAGGCCAGGCCTGGCCTTAACTATTCATACAACCGTCATAAAAAAATTACGTACGCTAGTAAACATTTTATGTTTAATTTATCGTATTTATTCGAATGTTTCAAGTATATTATTAAATTTCAATTTTAATGTAATGTAAATTTATTTTCTATTAATTGTTTTAAGTATTTCATATTTAATTGAGAGTATTGATTTTCATATTTTAAATGTATTATTAAAATTTAATTTCAATGTAATGAAAATTATTTCCCATTAATTGTTTAATTATTAATTGTATTAACGAATTAAAATTATAAGTTGTATTATTAATATATATTGAATTTTATAAATGAAAAATAAATAATATTTTAGAATTGTTAATTTAAATAAGAAGTATTAAATATATTAAATAAATGGTGTAAAAGAAGGTAGAGGAGAGAGAAATTTGTTGCGTGAATAGTAAAGGCCGTTCATGAGCGTGAGCACTTTTATTGATGATGGTTGTCTGAATAGTAGAGACCATTCAAGGCGATGTAGTCTTTGATGTGGCGATGATGTAGCGTGGTCTAGCCTTTTTGAAACACTGTGGATGGCTAATATGGCGTGGCTAGAGAGCCCCGCGTAAGGCATCCACATCGATTTTCAAACGATCTCTACTATTCAGACAACCATCATAAAAAAAAGTGCCCACGCTCATGAACGGCCTTTACTATTCACGTAACAAATTTCTCTCTCATCTACTTTCTTTTACACCATTTATTTAATTATTTAATACTTCTTATTTAAATTAATAATTCTAAAATATTATCTATTGCTCATTTATCAAATTCAATATATATAACTAATACAACTTATAATTTTAATTATCATACATTTAATACTTAAATAATTAATGGAAAATAATTTTCATTATATTTTTAATTTGAACTCAAAATTTACTATATTTAATAATTAACATAATAAAAAATTAATTGTTTCTTCAATTCTTATATAAAATTCAAAATTATAAATTTAGCATATTTATCAATTAATTACAAAAAAATTCTTTTTCATTTAGACAAATCTGATTATTTCTTTAATTTTGTAATTATTTATGTTGTTTAACTATGAATACATATAATTTTTAATAATCACATTCAATAATTTTATACAATATTATAGTTAAATTAATTGTTTTAAAATTTTTGTAATTATTAAATATGTATAAATAATTTTACATAATATTAAAATAAAAATTTAATATTATTAGACTTAAACTTAAAATTAATAGAAATATTAACAATTTTATATTAAAATTTATAAAATATTAATAAGTATATTATAATTTAATATTATATTATATTTAAGAAAATCATATATTGCACCAAAAATAGTCAAAGTGCATGTCATTTTGTAGAGAAAAATATTTTCTACGCGTTGGTAATTTTTTTTTTTTTTTTAAAAAAAGGGGGGCCAAAAGAGGGTTGCAAACCAGGGGGGAGGTTTGCAACCCCCTTTGACGTGGCGCGCGCCCATTGGGCATGCTTCACGTCTGTCAGCGGATAGTCAGCGCTTGTCCGCTGACTCTTTTTTTTTTTTTTCAAATTTGAGCATCAAACGACGTCGTTTTATTATGCCAATCTGGCAAAAAAAAAAAAAATAGGCCACGGTTGTGGCTGTAATTCAAGGAACGAACGGTCAGACGATCGTTCGTTCCTTCAGGACCTCCACATCAGTATAAAATGCTAATGTGGTGGTCGTGGCAGGCACGACCAACCCCAAAACGGGGCTGGTGTGCTTGCTCTAAGCGGCATTCAACTCTTCACCTTTAGAGCATCCACAGCAGCCTTAAAAAAGGCCAGTTTAAGACCATGCCACATCAGCGCCACATCAGCTTTGAACGGTCTCTACTATTCAGACAACCATTATCAAAAAAAGTGCCCACGCTCATGAACGGCTTTTATTATTCACGCAACAAATTTCTCTCTCCTCTACTTTCTTTTACACAATTTATTTAATATATTTAATACTTCTTATTTAAATTAATAATTCTAAAATATTATTTATTTTTCATTTATAAAATTCAATATATATTAATAATACAACTTAAAATTTTAATTCGTTAATACAATTAATACTTAAACAATTAATGGAAAATAATTTTCATTACATTGAAATTAAATTTTAATAATACATTTAAAATATGAAAATCAATACTCTCAATTAAATATGAAATACTTAAAACAATTAATAGAAAATAAATTTACATTATATTAAAATTGAAATTTAATAAAATAAATTGTTTTTTTAATTCTTCTATAAAATTCAAAATTATAAATTTAGCATTATTTATCAATTAATTACAAAAAATTCTTTTTCATTTAGACAAACTTGATTATTTCTTTAATTTTGTAATTATTTATGTTGTTTAACTATGAATACATATAATTTTTAATAATCACATTCAATAATTTTATACAATATTATAGTCAAATTAATTGTTTTAAAATTTTTGTAATTATTAAATATGTATAAATAATTTTACATAATATTAAAATAAAAATTTAATATTATTAGACTTAAACTTAAAATTAATAATTTTATATTAAAATTTATAAAATATTAATAAGTGTATTATAATTTAATATTATATTATATTTAAGAAAATCATATATTGCACCAAAAATAGTCAAAGTGCATCTGATTTTGTAGAGAAAAATATTTTCTACTCGTTGATAATTTTTTTTTTTAAAAAAAAGGGGTCAAAAGGGGGTTGCAAACTGGGGGAGGTTTGCAACCCCGGTTATGCCAAATCGCGTCGGTTACGTCGGTAGCGACAGCGCACTGTCGGCCAACAATTTTTTTTTTTTCAGCAACTTAGGAGCCAAACGACGTCGTTTGGCAACGAAAATTTTGCAAAAAAAAAACATGTGGCCGTGTTTTACGCGATAAACAGTTAGAAGACCGTTCGTCCCAGAACAACCTCCACATCAGCAAAAATTGCTGATGTGGAGGTTGTTGCAGCACGACCAGCACCAAAACGGGCTAGTGTGCTTGCTCTTATGTCCAACGTATCTAAATTGCTGATGTGGAGGTTGTTGCAGCACGACCAGCACCAAAACGGGCTAGTGTGCTTGCTCTTATGTCCAACGTATCTTTACGGTTTTGGCCCTGTTCTTAAAACTTGAAAGATCGGGGAATTATTCTCTGCATCTCACGGAAATACGAGTGATTCTACAACTCCATACGTTGCGTTAACTCCGTCCGTTTCAAAAAAGAGAACCCCGATTAATAACAGCTGAAACTGTATAACTGAAACAAACTATAATTTAATGCATAAGCTTCATAGCCAGCCAGGAGCCCCATCCATTTTTCAAATCTCTCTCCTTTAGATTTCTTATGGCGTCCGTTTCTGGTTCCGACCCAACCACGGACGCTCGATCCGGTGGAAAAATTGTCACCAAGAAGCGGAGGAGAGTTACGACGACACCGTACGACCGCCCACCTCCACCACAGCAGCAGCAGCCGCCTCAAGGAAGCCCTAATTGGCTCACTGGCGTCATTTTCCCTGCGACTCGCATGATCGCGTCCGGTGCGGTGAAGATGATTTCTTCGGTCTTTGATTCTTCATCTTCTTCTTCCTCTTCTTCGTCGGACAGCGAAGGCAACACCGGTACCTCTCTTTGCATGTTCTATTTCGTTTCTTTAGAATTTCTGTTGGTTGTTTTTCTAAGCGCTAATTGTTCAGTTTGAGGAACTTGTTAGGGATTTGAACGTAGGGGATGACGTGTATGAATTTGAATGTAAAATTTAGGCAAGGTGAAGGAGTTAATCTTCCGCCCAAGTTTTTGAATGGCCAAATGTTTAACTTTCATGGTCTGTTTCGATGGTTTATACTGCTGCCCAACTACTAGTGGCTTCTTTCTTCTATATATTTTGGGAAATTTCTTTGGCTGATTGACTGACCAAGGTACTCTTTAGGTCGAACATCCTGTATAGGGACAAACCCTGGCCTTTTCTTTCGCTAAAGAGGGTGTTGCTTCAATACTGCCTGTTAAATGGTTCAAGAGTTATATATTTTATTTTTTCTTACGTTTTAGATGGTTTTTTTTTTATTTATAATTTTTTGAAAGGTCTGAAAGAATAGTGGTCGGCATCTTCATTTTGGACCAAATATTTAAGGTTTAAAGGAATACTTGTGCTCATTAATCATGTAGGTAATTTGAGTTTGAGCAAAAGCTCATTAAAGTGGTTTTTTTGTTGGACTACCATGTTCTATGCAAATGCTGCATGTGCTCAAAGTGGGTCTATAGGTCTGCATCCCTCAGAATATGTTAATGGATTTCTTCAACCATGGTGTCACTCCAATGCGTGTTTGATTAGGTTGATAAAATAGCTTTGGGAAAATGAATATTTGGTTTGGGTGAGAATTCTCCTAGTGAAAGCATTTTTTCATAAAGTTCTTAGATGAAAATCAACTCAGCAGGGTGCTCTAATAAATGTTGCGTTGATAACCTTGATGTGTCACAATAAATTCTTTCCGGTAAAAAAAAAAAAATTGAGAAAAGAACTTCCAGTTATCACCAAAAAATGTTGCAAATTTCTTAAATTATTTGAATGACTTTTGAGAATGGATCATATAATTTCTGGAATTTTTCTGGACAGGTTATTTTCAAATAGAAGTTATAGTTTAGAAAGGAGTGATAATATGTATATATATGTAAATGATGCAGACAACAACAACAACAACAACAACAACAACCAAGTTAAGCCCTTATCCCACTATATGAGGTCATCTATGTGGATCATATCTCTCTATCGCGTTCTATTAAAACACATATTTTTATTTAAATTTAGATAATTCAATTTTTTTTAATAGTTTCTCTCTAAGTCTTTTTAGGTCTTCCCTTTCCCCCTTTAGTTAGGGAAATGATGTAGACAACAAACTCAAGGAAATCGAAATTCAAGGATTTCTCTAGTTGTACCCAAATTCCATTCGGATTCATGAAGCACATGACATGTGGGATAATTGACTTAAGTTGGTTGTTTCAAATAATTTTAGTTGTCAAGGGTATTTCAGTAAATTTGCTGCTTTGCAGAAATTTCCTGAATTTGGTCTTTTTCTATTTGTGTCTTTGTTAAGTTTTAGTTATTGGAAAGTTGTGTCTAGTCAGGCAAAGGATTTATGATGTCTAGTTAGGACTTTGAGTCCTAATCTAAATTGGATTTAGTTGGGCAATTCTTGTCTAAGTCTTTTTCAGTTTTGTAGTCTAAAAATTAATGTACCTCTTCAATAGGAGATCAGATAGAGTTGAGTTCAATAAAATTCCTGCAGACAGTTTGTCTTTCTCAAGGGTTGTGTGACACAACTTTGCCTTGGGCATGATGCCTAAATGTCCATAGATGTGATGCCGAAGGGTCCTCTAGCCTAGATATTTCTTTCTATTTTCCCACAGTTTGTTTACAGATTTCAGTTTCTTTGTGGTTTTAAAGCCACAGTTTTCTGCCTTCCTAAAGCCTAGAAGAGTTTAATAAGGTCTGTTTAGCTTGAATCCACACTTGTGCTGCCTCGGTAAAATTATGTGGCATAAAAAAGAAGAAACTGATTTTTGATTTTCCATTTAGCATATGAATGTTTAAATAATTGTACTATTGTACTTCTTACAAGGAAAAGCTGCAACTTTGAGAAAAAAAAAAAAAAAGATGAGAAAGAATGGTGGCTGAATAGCCGGTTTTTCCCTAGTTTATTATTGTTTTTAAAAAGATTGGATTCAAAAATAAACTAAGGAAAAAACTCCTGATAGCTAGTCTTATGCATCAAGAAAATTGTTTTCAGAAAACCAAATATTTGACTCTTGTGCTTGTATGTATCCCTTTTTCCACAAGGCCATTTAGCATATATTAAAACATGAGCAAGTAAAATAGTTCTGCATTGCTTAATCTGTTCACTTATTTCAGAAGTGTTTTTAGGAATTGATTTCCGCACACCACATTTGTGCCCCTAGTTTTGGATATGTCTTGGTCCACCAGTAATGGGAATTTTCTGATTTAACTAAGAGCCTATTGTTGAGCATAAAATTCAGTTTAATTTTTTACCACTAGCCAAAACTCTTTATTTTTTAAAAGATGCATAATAAATTGAGTGCAAGTTTCAATCTTATGCTTGGAGTGGACAAAATAAAACTCAAAAACATCAAACAAGCATTTCAAAAGTGCACGTAAGGTTCACTGACGAATTGCTTAACAAATGGCTTTTAAAAATTAGATTTTTGAGAAGTTTTTCTTGTAGACAATTGCAACTATAGGATTTTAATTTCTCTGCTTTAGTAGTTGATGCATGGGCTAGATTGTAATTTTAACTTTTTTCCTTTTCTTAAATTATTGTTTTAACAAATGTATTTTTGCTGAAGGCAATTCCATACATAATGTGAACCTGTGTTTTTGTTTTGCCTTTTGCGGTTTTATGGTAGGGTTTGTAACTTTTGACATTCAACCCTTTTCATTTTTCTCGTTGTCGGATATCTCATCTGTAAGAAATGAGAGAAGATGTTGTTTTAATCATGCATTTGGTACCTTTTCTGCAATTTATTAGAGAAAATAAGGGGAAGAAAAAGGAACAAGTGCAATATTTTCTTCTTGCAAACGTTGATGTATTTGTATTTTTTTCTTATTGAGGGGGTATATAGTGTGCATAGGAAATATTGCAGGTGTGGTATTTTAATTCTCTTTCTCTTTAACAAGACACCTCTATGCCCCTAATATATTTATTTTGAACTTTGTTTGTGTTAAGTGATTTCTTTTCTGCACATTTTCTTTGTTTTTAGTTATCAATCAGGGCAAGCTTTGGAGATCCTTGTTTGTGGTTACCATAATGGCTTATGTTTGTTGATATATCTCATGATGACGCAGTTATCTCCTTAATATATTCTTCTTTGAACTAGATTCTAATGAGTTGATTACTTTTCTGTGCCCTCTGTTCTCCCCCCCCCCCCCCCCTCCTCTCTCTTAATAATTATAAATGAGTTGGTTACTTTTCTGTGTCCTCTGTTCCCCCTCCCTCTCTCTCTCTCTCTCTGTGTCACAGAGATTTGTGTTTGTTTTGTACCATATAGAATACTACTGGTACCTTTGTGCTTCTTTAGCATGATGCTGCCTGGTATGGCATAATTAATTTCCATCTGATGTAACTTCGACTATTTGACGGTAGATGGTGGATGGATTGTTAAGGATATAAAGATAAATATTCTTTCTAGTCTCATGTAACATGTTTACGAATTTTTGCAAGCAAGTTGATATCTGTAATTACATTATACTTGGGGCTGAATAAAGTCTCGAAAAGTTTGTTATTTTTCTTTGATTTGTGACCACCTAATGCATCAAAGCAGAAAGTCTGTTGTTTGCTCTTTCGCTTCTCTTCTTTGCAGAAACATTCTGGTCCTCTTTCTCTCTCTCTCTCAATCTCTCTTCCAAACATATGTACTTATTCTTCTGTCTATTCTGCTTGTTTTTGTATTCATGTTCCTTCAAATATTATCTCATATTCTAAATCATTGACAACGTGGTTATTTTTCATTTTCAGAGGATGATGTTACAAATGACGATCATTATGACTATGCAGATGGTGTTAATGATCCAAACAAGGTAGCTTTGCTGTTTGATGTATTTTGATGGCTGGTAATTACTTAGATTTTAATAAACATGAGAAGTGAAGCCTTGTCAACTTTGGTCACTTGTACTAGGCTTGAGCAAGGCAAGGGTAGGCTGTTATACTGGAGTACATTACCTACCTTGTGCATTTCCAAAATCTATATTCTTAACCTACTTATGTGAAACTTTCACATACCCATACGGTACCCAATTTTTACAAAATAGGGCATCAATTTTTGGGCTCAAATCTTTTAATTTAATTTTCTTTTTAATAGTTGGGTATAGAATAAAACTTATGGCCTTGTGTGTAAATTTTTTCCAAGTGACATTTTATGCATTTCAAGTTTTATCAACTTCTTGAATGAATCAAATTAAAATTTAAAATGCCAAAAGAATTAAGTAGAGGTAGGTTTCTATTCTGTCCTTTTGCACCCATATGTTGGTTTTACAGGTTTTAGTACTCTTAATCTTGAACTGTACCCGATCGGCCGCATAATTTTCCTTACCCTCTACTAGATGGAGGACTGTATCTCATCTGTTTTTCATTACCTTGAACATGACAAATAAAATGAAGTACCTTAGACGTTGTGATTTGTAATTCCAACTTGACGTTTTTTCAGTGGAGTTAATTAGTAAAGGCCCATCATTATCTATCAATATAGTGTCTACTATTGAATTTAGGTAGGTATTGGCTTACACAATTGGAAAATGTTAATGCCGGAACTTGACTTCTAGAGTGTACTTTGAAGAATGAACCTAGGAAATACTTAAGCACATAAAAGTCCAATTGAAAGAGGTAAAAATTGATGAGTATGGCCCTGGTGGTGTAGTTGGTTAACAATTTGTGAAGCTTATTAACAGTTTGTGAAGCTTATTAGGCTATCTAGACTTCCATTAAGGCATCAATATTCTGCATCAAGATTGTTGATTAATCTCTTTGTTTTTGTGGCCTCAGTTAGGGTTTAATTTTCTTGCTTGTATCTAGCTTGAAGGAGGAAATTCCATTTCTTGCTTTATATTTTCTTGATACTCTCACATTGTTTTGTTCTTTTAATTTTCTTGGTTTTCTTTCTTCTTAGTTCTTTGATTTTGCATGAAAATAGAGCTGCATGGTATGTAAGTTTGGGGTTTGAATAGTGCAGTACTTTCTTATCTATCATCTAGTGAAAGATTGGAATAAAATCTTAGAAAAAAATATACTTTTTCGTTTCAACTAGTTGTGGGTTCTTTATATAAGTGTAAGATTATTGTATAATTTGGGTAGACAAATGTTGGTGAAACCTTGTTGAGTTATTGTTTGTTTCTGAGAAAGCTCAGGAAGAACTCCATTTTCCTCTATATTCTAAGTAATTCCTCTATATTCTTAGTAATCTGCTATTTTTCTCATTTGGCTAATGTGAAAGCCTTGCTCAACAGCTAAAAGAATGAGGACATGTTCATCTGCTTGAAATGTTTTCATTTCTGCTTGGCCTTTTAGTCCTTGACATTCCCCATATTCTGGCAATGCCATTTTTCCTGGTGAACTCATTTTTTTTTACCTGTTTTAAATGCATAATTGGGTTGATATTATAATGTGCCATTGCCAAATGGAATTCTATTATCTTAATCTGATAAATGTTGCTCCAAATTCTGATCTTGGTTATTGTTTGGTGTATTAATCTTTTCAGATAAGTATATGCAGTTTTCAATTTGGAATTTATTGAAGAGCATATGTTTTGATTTGTTCTGATGATGGTTTGCCAAGAATTCTTAAAGAAGGCACTTTCAGTATCAAGTTGACGGAGAGGCCAATTGTAGCAAGCTGATAAAGCAAAGAGAAGGCAAATGGAAGAGATCTTGGTAAGAGGAGAAAAGGTATCCTCGTAGTTGAGACTAGGAACCTGGGTGAAACCTTTAGCAACCAATTGGCTTTAAGCCAATCAATAGATCCATTAGGAGAGACTTTGATAGGGATGACCCAGTGACAACCAACACAAGACTTCCTAGGATGAAGAGAGAGAAAGATCCCAAGTTTCATTAGAATGCAAAGCATTCATCTCTTCAACCATAGCAGCAAGTGTAGGGCGAGTAAGAGCTTCATGAAGAGTGTGTGAGGTATAGAGATAGAAGATAGGGAAGAAATGAAAGCAGAATAGACTTGGGATAAATGAGAATAGTTGTAAGGGTAAGGGCAAGATCAGAAGACGTAGGGAGAGGGAACAAGAGATGACTTCTCCACGAGATTAGCCACGACAGGGTCAAGTGGAGGTGGGGCAGTAGGAGAGGATGGACTCTGGTGAGAGTAAGTTAGCAAATCAGGTCGAGCCAACTGAGAAGGAAGGACAGGAGGAAGCAAACCTGTAGAAGTGTTAGAGGGGGAATAGAGGGAAACAGCCCTAGAGAGGGGAGAGGGCATGATAAATGACTGTGAACGTGCAAATATGTGGAACCAGAAGAGTAATATGGACTAGAATCAAAGAAGGTTATATCAACACAAATATAATCTATGTAAAATTGGAGAATAACATCGATACCTTTGCCCCTAACTTATTGGACTTGGTAACAATTGATTAACAAAACATACACAGCGAAAGATGCAATGAGGTGCATAATACAGTGCATCACTAGGAAATAAAATAGAATAAGGAATATGAGAGTGTAATACAGATGAGTTCATATGATTAATCAAATAATAGGAAGAAGAACATCACCCCAAAAACATAAAGGAACATGCATATGAATCAATCAGGTTCTAGTTGTCTCAATTAGATGTTGATTCTTCCATTTTGCTACTCTGTTTTGTTGAGAAGTGTAAGAACAAGAAGATTGATGAATAATGCTCTGAGAGGCCTTAAAGGAAGAAAGAGAAGTAGTCCTTCGCATTGTCGCTACTACGCTAAATAGGAACACCAAATTGGAATTTCAGCATAAATTGTAGGAAAATAGAAAATAATTTTGAATGATCTTTCATTAAAAATAGCCAAGTCATACGAGAATAATCATTAATAAAGGATACAAAGTGACAATGACCATTATCAGATCTAGTCTAGCTAGGGCTCCAAATATTTGTGTGAACCAAAGCAAAGGGGTTGAAGCCTATTTATTGACTTGACTAGGGGATGGAGTACAAGTATGCTTACCAAATTGACGAGACCTACATAGAAGTTCTAACACGCAACTAAGACTGGGAATCATGATTTTGAAATTAGACAATGAGGGATGACCAAGATGACAGTGGATTAGTTTAGCAGTGGCAACAGTAGTGGTGTAAGTTGTGGGAGAGGATGTGCCAAAATAGTAAGGTCTCAGCAACTCACAACTACAAATCACACTAACTATCTTTAGATCTTGTAGAGTCATAGATGTAGGATCAAAGAGGATAGAACAATGTAAAAGTTTAGTAAGTTTACTAACATATAGTAAATTTAGAGGGAACTTGAGAGAGATAAAACAAAGGATGGGGGATATAGAGCTAATCTTGCACATTGATGTTGATGAACCATTAATAAGAGTTACCCATGGCATGTTATTAGAAGAGTGCAAAGAGGAAAATAAGGACAAGTTATCACTCGTATGATTGGTGGTGCCAGAATTAATGATCCACTGGTTGGAGGGAGGAATGTCATTAATGGAAGCTATGATGTACCTTGGTTGCGCAAATAAGGCTGTAGAAGTAGTGACTAATTGAGAGGCATGCTGTGCTGCTTGGAATTGAAGAAATTTGGAGTACTTATCCCTAAAAATAGTCACGGTGGTGCTCTATGGAAGTGATGAGAGGAATGAATGAGAGATGGCATCAGGCAAAGACTAGTTTGCTATATTAGTAACCCGTGGTGGATGTCCATGAAGTGCAATGCAAGTCTCACATAGATGTCCCAACTTATGACAATATGAACAATGTGGGCAACGACTACTATCACCATGACCTTGACCATAAGAGCCACGACAACCAAGGTCACCATGACTAGTGCCATAAGAAATGAGGGCAGCCTAAGAGAAAGGATCAGAGGTTGGAGGTGGAGGAACGGTGATAGGCTGGTGGGAGATAAGGGTAGTCTGATGAGGCTTGGGTGTAAAAGTTGCATGCTGGGAATTTGCACGCATAAGCTGACCGCCTTAGATAATGATGGAAGAGTAGACCCTCCCAAGTATTTGTGCTCAAATTGGCTTATAGGCTAGTGGTAGAGCTTGGAGCGCATGTACAAGTATGATTTGCTCATGTTGTGTTTGTAACACCCTAATAGCAATAGAGGGAGGAAAAATTTAAGTGAATTAGCAAGCAAAATACATGCCTGAGCAACGATCCCTAGGACACAAGAGTCATCTCTCTAAAGATTACTCAATTGTGATATAAAATAATAAATATGCGTAACGTGACCATTGAACATTTCTTGCGCAAAGGGCCAAACTTGATGGCACACTCACAAATATGGAAGAAATGAACAGAGGGGGGATCAATAGATTGCCATAGAAATTTGAGAAGTTTGTCATCCATTTGGTCCTAGCATTGTAGTTTAGAAAGAGACCAATCAATAGCTAGGGGTCCGTTAAAAAAATACAATAAGCCTTGACCTTGAGACCACACCCTCACAGCAATAGCCCAACTAGCATAATTTTTGTCAGTTAATCTCTCAGGGTAAGGACTGGAGTTCTTGAGAAAGAGGGAAAAGGAAATAAGGAAGGTTTTGATCCAAGGATTACTGAACTCACATCAACTTGCAAAGTTGACGAAGAAGCCATTGTGATAACTCAATAAAGGTGTAGAAATCTACATGCACAGCAAATAAACGAAGCACCAACTTGTACTCAATCAACAATTATATGCAAATAAGTTCACCAATCAAGTAAGAAATGAAGGCTTGTATTATGCAGCAAAGAGAAAAGTGGGACCAACTGAACAATAAAAAGGAACCTTAAAAAAGGGTCCTCGAATGTTGGTGCATGTAGTGCACGAGTTGGTAGTGGTGGTGTGTGAGTTTCAGCGGCGTGTGGAGCTGTGGGCTGACCTAAGAAGAGTGGCTTGCTATAGATAGTAGAGAAGACATAGAGGACGTGAATATTAATTGCCAGAGAACAACAAGGTTAATGAATTAGCATAGATCTACTCCGAAAATTTTTATTGGAGGGTGACAAAGTACTGTTGCCGGTAGCGATGTGTGTTGGTGTTTGGAGGGGTGGGCTGGTGATCGCCGACTGGCCTAATGCTCACTTGACTGTGAGGAAGATAGTGGTGCTCTCACTTTTGAGATTGGATCACAGACAAAGTAGGGATCTAAGAAAAACTGAGGCTGCCATGCAACCAATACTCGCCTGTCACAAAAATAGACAAGCAATGGCCAGTCCTAGGATGATGATGGTGCCCTCATTTCTGGTTGGAGCTCAAAGAGTGGTATGGTCTAGGGTTCCGGCAGTGGATCTAGGGTTCTTCTAGTGGCAGCGCTTGTGATGGTCATGAACAGTAGATGGCGGTAGCAACTAAGAAGCTAACACTTAAGCGTTTTGTCTTTGATACCATGTTTAATGAGAAGAGAGTGGAAACAAGGGAAAAGACTTAGTGCACCAAGAGCACAATATATATATATATATATATATATATATATATATATATATATATATATATATATATTTAACATCCTTTACAATTATATTCCTAGATAGTTATATATTTATAACCAGTTCTAACAAAAAGTACAACTTATTAAGAGTTACTTACAGCGCAACAAGTGGGCCATTAACTATACAATCTTTCTCATATCCTTTTTAATTGTGGGCTGCACATAATCACTATTATGCTATTTATATTATAAAAAATTCATTAAAAAATTTTAAAGATAGGACTCGTATTTTGGGACAAGGGAAAAGGTGAAATCTGGACTGGTTTTGTTTTTTTTGGCGGGGGGAGAGGAACAAGGAAGTAACATTAATTTTCATTTTGCATTTTTTTTGGATAAAAAGAATGTGGTGAGTATGTAGTCATTTATTTTAAATTTTTTTTTTCCTTTTTAGATGTTTGCTTTTTGCTCATGAGAGATAAAACAATGATAATTTTTGTGTTATTCATCTGGAAAATACGGATTGAATTAATAATGGAGAGTGGATGAAAAGGTTGAAGTAATGTTATCGGAAACAGTTATATTCTTTCAGCCTTTATGTTACCATGTTGAGGATTTACAGATCGCAAGATCGTTTGCACAATCAATTGATTGTAGCTATGGCATAGGAGACAATCTTTTTCGCCTTTTGATCAGGATTAGTCTTGAATCTTCTTTTGTTTAGAGAAACAAGAAGCAAGAAAAAGAGAATCCTTGCACTGATCTGATTACCAATTTTAGCAGTTTTCAGAACAGATTGAGGAAACGGAAGCAAATAGATGATTAAGAAACATTCCTCCAATGGATATTTTTGGGTTAGTCACTGATGCAGGTATAAGAAAGTTAAGGAACTTCTGTTTTCGCCAGCCTGCTATACCATTTCACCTAAAATTAAAATGAAATTCTTTTGTAGGGTTTGTAGAATCTGGATTATATCACTTTATATTCCTTCTTTTATATAAATACAGTTGATGGTATCATGCATTCTGACATTTGGTCAAAAAAACATACAAGCACCCTTTGATCTGTTATTGAAAAACAGAACATGCATGTTTTTCGCCATCTGGTCTTGCAATGTTTAATTCCTTGGTGTGCGCATAGCTGTGTATTTTCCATTTTTATACAAGTTGATCTCATTTTTCTTTTCATATCCATTGAACCTTAGGTTTTCTTCTTTCCTTTTTGAAAGGACAATATTTTCCCTTGTGCTTATTAGCAGGTGCTCTAACAGTTCTAATTGTCTGTCTTTTCTGTGCTTAATTTTCATGCTATTTTGCTGCTTGTTATGTGTCTTTTGTTTGTTCATTCTAGGAGGAGTTTACCATGAGACTCAGAAATGTGGCTAATTGTTTCATGTGTTAGATTGCATTCTTCAAGGCTGTTAAAGTTTATTAGATGACAAAGAAATGTTTTGTTATGTCAGGAGCATGTGATTTCATCAGAAGCAAGGAATTTTGTGAATAAGGAGCCTCAACTGAGTTTGCATAATAGTGTGACAAAGAGTGCGATTGCACGACTGGTTATGCAGGAGAGATTTTCTAGGTAATCGGAGAGATGACAATTTTTTGTCGTTGAAGATTCTAAGGCTCCTATTTACTTGCTTGTATTTTTTTTTTTTAACAATATATTTATCTTGTGTTTTGTATCCCTTTCATCAATCCATTTATCTCAGAAATTTGTTTGGTCAGACAGACTAACACCATATGTGGAAACTTATTTGAGATTATATTAGTTGTTTTGCCTTGTGATTGAAGTCAATCTAAGATTGAGCTTGAAACAACATCTGTTCATTTGTGTTTGTTACTTGCGAATGCATTGCTAAATAAATAGTGAATGCAGTAAATTAAGTTTAGGACACTAGATCTCTTTATATTCATTAACAATAAACATGGCAGATACACAGTTTGTCTATTTTGGCAAAGCATTTTCAGAAACAAACTAATTTTCTCACACATTAAAATTGTGATAACACTGCAATTCATTGTTTGTTAACAAATGTATCAGGCAAGAGCGTGATAGACTTGTACAGATTATTGACTCGTGTGTCATGGATCCCATAGTTGGAGAGGAAGCAGATGCTGGACTTGTTGACATACCTGTTGGGAACATTAGATATGGTATCTTTCTCACATACCTTTCTCAACTGAGACTTAGGGGGTCCGTACTTGTCTCTGATAAATCTTATAATGTATTCTGTACAGACACCACTGATCTATGTGCTGAAGCAGTTTTGGAAGCGAGAAAATGGCTTGAAGAAAAGAAAGTTGGATCAAGTCCATTGTCAGACTTGGCCCATGATTCTCGCAGCCTAAACACTGTTGCACTCCAATATGTTAGTCATCCTATTTTTTCATGTTTGAGTTAAAATTTGCAAATTTTGTGATTATTAGCCTAATATTCTTTCTGCATTGACATGGTAGTTATTAAAAAAGCTAAGCATCCAACTCAAAACAAAGTGGCAATAAGTGGAATGGCCCATGATCATTAATAATTGCTTCAGATGCATTTTGCAAACTGATGTGCAACATTATACTTTAGAATGCTTTTTCACATGTGACTCCAGTTGATTAAGAGCCTGCAAACAGAAATTATTAACTGGTTATATTTCTTGGTCAGTACATGTACAGATTTATAGCTATACAAGAGACTAAAAATAAGGTAAGAAATCCTAGAGTCCTAGTGAATAAAGTAATTACAGTTCTAATACAACTGTACAACAACTATTCTAGGAAACTAAATCACATATCCTAATTTACCCGTAACTCTTGCAACACTCCCCCTCAAGCTGGCTTAAAGATGTCTTCCATAGCTAGCTTGCTTACTAGATATTCAAACTGTCCTTTGTGTAGCCCTTTGGTTAGTATGTCTAACATGCGATCTGTAGTTGGCACATAGGAAAGACAAATCAATCCACTTTCAATCTTCTCTTTGATAAAATGTTTGTCAACTTCAATGTGTTTTGTTCTATCATGTAAAACTGGATTGTGAGCGATTGAGATGGCTGCTTTATTATCACAATACACCTTCATAGGATGAGATACCGAAACCTTTAGTTCTTCAAATAATCTTTTTAACCAAATTGCCTCGCTAATCCCATGAGCAAGGGACCTAAACTCAGCCTCGGCACTACTTCGAGCCACTACATTCTGTTTTTTACTTCGCCATGTGATAAGATTTCCTCCAACAAAAGTGCAGTAGCCTGAAGTAGAACGTCTGTCAATAGTGCAACCAGCCCAATCTGCATCAGTGTAGATTTCTATTTGTAAATTGTTATTCTTCGAAACATAAGACCCTTTCCAGGGGTTCCTTTAAGATATCTCAGAATTCTATAGGCTGCATCAAAGTGTTCTTGACCAGGTGAATGCATAAACTGGCTAACCATACTCACAGCAAAGGCAATATCTGGACGGGTATGTGACAAATAGATTAATTTCCCTACAAGTCTTTGAAATTTTCCCTTATCAACCACCTTTTCAGCTGTAGCTAGATTAAGTCTCAAATTAGCATCAAGTGGAGTATCCACAGCTTTACACCCTAGAAGACCTGTTTCTTTGAGAAGATCAAGGATATATTTCCTTTGGTTTACAAAGATACCCTTCTTTGATCTGGCAAACTCCATACCAAGAAAATACTTTAATAATCCCAAATCTTTAATCTCAAAATCTTGTGCCAACTTCTTCTTCAAGTCTGCTATTTCATCCACATCATCACCGGTCAAGATAATATCATCCACATAGACAATTAAGATAGATATCTTACCTTTCTCCGAATGTTTATAAAACATTGTGTGATCGGCTTGGCCTTGCAGATAACCATGGTTTTTTACTGCTTTTCTAAAACGTTCAAACCAAGCTCTTGGAAGTGTTTAAGGCCATATAGAGATTTTTCAGTTTGCAGACTTTATCTTGTCCCATCATCATCTCAAATCACGAGGTAGGCTCATGAACACTTCTTCCTCTAAATCTCCATTCAGAATGCATTCTTGACATCCAAGCGATGTAATGGCGATCATAGTTAGCGACTAAAGACAATAGTACTCGGATGGAATTGATTTTTGCAACAGGAGAGAAGGTTTCCTGATAATCAATCCCGTAGGTTTGAGTAAACCCTTTAGCAACTAATCTCGCCTTGTATCTTTCAATACTCCCATCTGCCTTAGTCTTTACTGTAAACACCCATTTACACCCGACAATTTTCTGCTCTTTGGGTGAATCAACAACTTCCCATGTCCCGTTCTTCTTTAGAGCATTGATCTCCTCCATAACCGCTGATTTCCAGTCAGGATCATCAAGTGCTTCTTGTATGTTTCTCGGGATAAACAAGTTAGATAATTTAGATATAAAGGCATTATGTTTTATTGAGAGTTTAGCATGTGAAAGATATCGGGATATAGGATGATGGGTACGTTTAGCTTTCCTAATAGCAATAGGAATATCTAGATCACTAGGCTCAGTATTAGGTACTTGGAAAGGAAGTGAATCAACATTTTGTTCAATATGAACTGAATTAATGTTATGTATACCTGGAGTTTCAGGTTCTGTTCTCAGAGAAGTTGATTGACCTGGTGCTAAAGAAACCGTGTCCTTCTTGTATTTTTGATGACCTTTCTTCCTTGAATAAACTAGGATCTGTTTACCATGTTCAGTAGAAGCTTTGGGTAGTATTTCTCCCCCTGTCGAGGATCCAGAAAGGTTTGGCAAAGCAGATTCTTCAATATTACTGATTTCTTCTTCAGTAGAGTCAATGGTTTTAGGTAAAGGAGTAGTAGACATATCCTCCCAAAAATTTCCTTCTTTTCCTATCTCCCCCTGAAGAGAAATTTTCTTAAAAAAAGGTTTATTTTCAAGAAAAGTAACATCCATAGAAACAACGATTTTTTTAGTGTTAGGATTAAAGCACTTATATCCCTTTTGGCTAGAAGCATAGCCAACAAAAATACATTTTTCAGCCCTTGGATCAAGTTTAGATCTCCCTTTAGGATTGGTGTAAACATATGCTATGCACCCAAATATTTTAAGAGGAAGAGTAGAAGGGAGACGGGATGCTGGAAAACATGATTTCATATGCTCAAGGGGAGTAATAAAATTCAGAACACGAGTAGGCATTCGATTAATAAGGTAAGCTGCAGTTAAAACAGCTTCCCCCCATAAATATTTAGGAACATTCATGGAAAACATAATAGCCCGAGAGACTTCAAGAAGATGTTTATTTTTCGTTCCAATACCATTTTGTTGAGGGTATTAACACAAGTGGTTTGATGATGAATCCCTTTCTCGATAAAAATCTCCAAGAATTCCTTTAAAGTATTCAGTTCCATTATCTGTTTGAAGAATCCCAATTCTGGTTTCAAAAGATTCTCAAGCATAGAGTAAAACATTTTAAAGAATTTTTCAACTTCAGATTTTTCAGCCATCAAGTAAACCCAACATAATCGGGTATGATCATCAATAAACGTCACAAACCATTTCTTATTTGAGGGAGTTTTGATCCTTGACGGACCCCAAATGTCACTATGGATTAAGTAAAATGGTTTGGAGGCTTGATAAATTTTTGGACGATAAACGGTCTTATGACTCTTAGATAAAATGCAGTTTTCACAAACTAATTTAGAACAGTCTACTGCTTTAAATAAACTAGGGAAGATTTTTTTAAGATAAGGAAAGCTAGGATGCCCTAACCTATAATGCCAAAGCATAACTTTATTCATAGCTGGATTGGACAGAATACTACTCAACCCTTGAGCTCCTTTATTCTCAGACTTGTGATCTTCAAAAATATAGAGGCCATTGATTAATTTAGCACTGCCAATCATCTTCGCCGAGTTCAGGTCCTGGAAGACACAGTATGGTTCAAAGAATATAATACAACAGTTAGTGTCTTTGCAGAATTTCCTAACTGATAGTAGATTACAAGTAAGTTTGGGAACATGTAAGACATTCTTTAAGGAAATATTTTCCGTAAGATTTACCAAACCTTTGCCGGCTATAGAAGAGTAAGAGCCATCTGCGATACGAATTTTTTCATGGCCAGAACAGGGATAGTAAGAAGAAAATAAGTTAGACAAACTTGGCATATGGTCAGTGGCTCCTGAATCTACAATCCGAGAAGCAGAATAATTTCGGGATGGACAGGATAATGCCTTAGAAGCAGTACCTGCTTGAGCCACGGAAGCATTAGGAGCACTTGCTGAACCTGAGTTGACCTTCAGCAGTTTGAGTAGTTGATCAATTTGCTCTTTGTCGAGGGTGGTCAAGTTGGCCTCATGTCCACTAGGATTCTTATTAAACCGTCCCTCATGAGAGCCTTTCCAGTTTGCTGGTTTACCATGAAGTTTCCAGCATGTCTCACGTGTATGACGTGGTTTGTTGCAATAGTCACACCAAACACGAGATTTGTCATCTGATTTCTTGTGTTGGCCAGAATTCTTTGCAGCCGCAAGAGCAGAGTTTTCAATAGAACTGCTTGAGGTTCTCTTGCCAAGCATAACAAGGCGACGACTTTCCTCACGGCGGACTTCAGAGAACACTTCACCAAGAGGCGGGAGCGGCTGTCTTCCAATGATCCTGCCTCTAACCTCATCAAACTCCACATTAAGTCCAATAAGAAACTTAAAAATACGATTATCCTCCACCATTTTTTTATAATGGTCAAAATCATGTGTACATCGCCATTCATGAGTATTGAACATATCCAAGTCTTGCCACAGACGTTTCAAGGAGTTAAAATACTTAGTGATAGAATTCTCACCTTGACGAATTGCTTCTAATTGCAGGGTTAACTCATATACTTGAGATTGATTCCCCAAGTCTGAGTACATTTGACTAACATTGTCCCAAAGCTCCTTGGCTGTATGATAGCACATATAGTTGGAGCTTATATCTTCCTCCATGGAATTCACCAACCATGTCATCACCATCGAGTTTTCTGCGTCCCACTTCGCATAGCTAGAATCACCAAGTGCAGGTTCCGTCTTTTCCCCAGTCAAATATCCCATCTTGCCCCTACCACGGACAAACATGCGCACTGATTGGGACCAGCGCAAGAAATTCTCTCCATTCAGTTTAATTGTGGTAATCTGAATAGAGTGAGATTCAGAGGGAATCTGAGTAGGGTGTGTGGAGGGATGAAGAGTTATAGTATCGGTTGTCCCTGAGGTTTCAGACATGATAAATAGATAGAGAAGAAAATTTCAGAGGTTGGGACTACTGCTTGCGCACAATCAAAAAAAATTTGCTGTAGGAAAAAACTGCAGCAAATAAAGCTTGATAAATCAAGTGTGGCTGGCCGATGAAGGCTACTGCAAAGATGCAGGACAAAATAGGTATAGATGACGGCTAGAGATGCAGAAAATAGGGTTTCTGGGCTCTGATACCATGCAAACAGAAATTATTAACTGGTTATATTTCTTGGTCAGTACATGTACAGATTTATAGCTATACAAGAGACTAAAAATAAGGTAAGAAATCCTAGAGTCCTAGTGAATAAAGTAATTACAGTTCTAATACAACTATACAACAACTATTCTAGGAAACTAAATCACATATCCTAATTTACCCGTAACTCTTGCAACAGAGCCCATAGAACTGAAATGGGTTAATGAACCACATTTGAGGTATGGGTGAACAAAGCCCTAGAAGCCAGGAATGAGCTTGGGTTAATAGAGCTCTAGAACCAACAAGAGGAGTGAGTTTGAGCTATAGGAGAATCCTTGAAACCTGGAAATGTGAATGAGAGAGTGGGTTTAACAAAACCCAAGGCTTCTGATACCATGTTAGAGAACCCAGGCATCCAGCTCAAAGCCATTTGCATTGAGTGAAGTTGTTACATGTCCTTAATATTTAGTTCAGATGCATTTTGAGAACTCATGTGGGACATTACACTTACAGAGTAGTTATCCTTTTTTATTATTGTTATCTATTTGCAATGGAAAGTTGCAACTTATGATTACTACTTTGAATTGTATACAGAATTAGAAACTCTTTTCCAGAGTCTTTCTTTCTTTTGTTTATTTGCTAAATACTCCTTGTTCTACATTTTGTTGCTCTGCATGCATGATGTCTGCTCTTGTGCTTTTCAGTGATACTTTTCTCCATTAAATCCGTAAGTTTTAAAACTCTAATGAGCTGCTTCTCCATTTCTTGAGAATTTAAGCTGTGAAAAATTGGTTTAAGCATGTGCATCTAGCCTTTTATAAGGATATTATTTTATCCAAGCATTTTTGTTGTTTGCTTGTTGAATAAATCTGCATTGTTTTGGGGAACTTGGACTATTTGTCAGTATTCAATTGTTTGGCGTTGGCTAGTGTATCAATCTGATTATTTCCAATGTATTGTGGTTTTCACTTGGACTTAGTTCTTGTTGAACTTTTGTTACTTTACATGTAACTTATGATGAACAAGAAATAGTTTGAGAATCAAATATAGCCTTGTGGTGGAGGGCCTTTGTTCCTTGTCTTTTAGTGAGGCTTCCAATCTCACCATTTTCTACTCTCTTCCCCTTCCCTCTCCCCATTTCTTACATTCCACCCTTCCCTTGCTATTTTATTTTATTTTTTGTTTTAAAAAAAGAAAAAAAATCAGTACATAGTTAATTTTAGGTATTTTGTTTGTGGAAAAGGATAGCAACAATGTTTTAGTTTAGTGGTAAGGATATCTGAACTAAAAAGGATACCAACAATGTTTTAGTTTAGTGCCCTTTGTGGTGAGAGTTCTAGTTTCCTCATGGCAGCCGATGGTTCCAGGGCAAATTGACATCCTAGCAATTAATTGTAGCTACTCAAGGTGGGATCATAAGATTTGGTCCTGAGATAGGTACAGTGTGAGCATGAATGTTCTGTGCTTGGATTTGGCACCTTCTGAATTTTAGTGCCATTCATGAGGAAATACAATGTTGAGGATGAAGATAAATTTATGGAAATAAGAAGAGCAAACTAGCAGATAATTGATCTTGGTGCGTCTGAAATTCTATGATTCTCCTTCGGGTATGGAAGTGTGAAGGTCATAAATCATGTCCTTCTGGAGCTTTTCCTCTTCTTCTTCTTTTTTTTTTTTTTTTTTTCTCCTTTATGGAAATGTTGGATCTCTGTTGGTTTTAAGTGTGAGTTTCAGTTTGCTTGTTTTACAACAGCGGAGCAGGACAAGAAGCATGGTAGCATATTATTTATTATCATGATTAATGATGTTTACTAGCTATCAAAAAACTCATTGATCATTTTATTATTCAGTTTGTTGCGGTATTGTCCTTTAATAATCGGGACATATTTGCATCATAATATGGAAGGCTAATTTTTGACATACTATTCTTTAACCTACTACCTCTTTTTCTAATCTTATGAAACTTTGTCCAGATCTCGTTATTAGATTGCAGCTGCCCATCTGCTGCCTCTAGTTTCACATCCTCAACTTTCGTTAACCAATATTTAGCTTAAGGTTCATGCCATTTCAAATTCTTGTTGGACAACTTGATTGTACTCTTCTCTCTCTCTCTCTCTATTTATTTTTTATTATTTTTTTAATTTAGTTTATTAAGCTCAGTTGTGACACCTGCCATTTTTCTTCATTGTTCCTTTCCAGCTCTGGTGATCCTTTCCTTTTGTGAATGACATGACCTTGTGACAACAGTCTTTTTGCTCGAGTGAATAGATTGTATTCATCATAGGCAATAATTATTGTATTTTTGTGTTAAGTGTCATTCCATCCCTAAAAAGTTTTCTGATCTCAAATTTCTTTCCTTTTGGCCTTGTCTTTTAATAGCCAAAAGTCAATCCCTTCAACGAGAAATGAAAAGTCTTTCCTCCAATCTATAGACAAACATGCTGATCAAACCCCATGAAGTGTCTTTGAAATTGCTGCTCATCTATGTTACCTGGACTCTTCATTCACCCCTAACAAACTGATGTTGACATGATATGACAGTGGTGCAGGTGTGGGATACTACTTGATACGGTCAAAATTATTTGGGTGTGTTGATTACCAGAGAAAGGGGTGGAGTGGAAGAACTAATATCAATCAATCATAAGTGTCAGGCAAAGGATAGGAAGATATGGGGATTAGAGGTTTAGAAGACAAAGGATTCTAAGTGAATTATCAATAGGAAAAGTAGAAATGGTAGATATAAAATTGAGTTTTAAATAGATAAAAATAAAGTATTCAGGCATAATAAATTAGTTACTTAGGTTGGGCCAAGTACTCAAGTCACTAACTTACCATGCATGCCTTTTTAAATACATTTGAAATGGAATAGATTTAAATTTCAAGTGGGAGGGAAGGTTTTAAAAATTAAAGGTGACACTTTTTGCATTAACAAAAGTTTTGGAATATCAAAAATTAAGTATAACATCATCAGCACTCCTATTAATTGACATATATGCCATACCCATGTACCCATGTCCATGTTCAGATCCGTACCCATGTCCTAAATTTTAAAAATTAAGAGATCCAATACATGTATCTTATCCAATGCTCCGTACACAAGTCCAGTTAACGTAGCTACTCATCGAACAAATTTTGCCGAAAGGTTGGAAGGTATGTGGGCTCATGGTACCATGTGTTTAAATGGACAGGTTGGGGATTTGTGGGGAGTGTGGAATGGGGGGTGCATGGTGTGTGCATGTGAGAGAGAGAGAGATATTTATTGGTTACTCCTTAATTCTTTGTCTACTGCATTTTTTTCTCAGTGAATTTTGGTTCCCACTATTTTTTTAGTGTAATGAAATAGTGGTAAATCTTTAATCAGTTGCTGTTGCTCAGTGGTAGCCACCTTTACATTTGAGGAATTTTGGATTGCTAAAAAATAATAATAAGAGGAAAAGAATGTATATCATTGTATACTCCAAGAACTTGTGAATGTAAGAAAGAAAAAAAGGGGAAGCTGGTGGAGCTAGAAAACCTTGGAATCTCTAAGCTCTGATGGGGTTCTCATGAAGAACTTTGTGAGACATATGCTGCATGGACTTTTGCCTTCTGTTAGTGGTAGCTGTGTCTGACACTATATGATACCTGAAGGGGTGGGATCTACGTTTGACTATATATTGCTTGGGACATGGTAAGTTAATATGTTTAGTTGAGTAAGAGAGAACTAAAGAAAGAGGAAGAGTCAAGAGATATATTTGGATGCTGCAAGTAGTTAATTGTGATTCCATTTTGTGATGGAATAGTTGTGTTTGTTGATCGTATTATCAGTTCATCTACTTCAGTGGAAAATTTAAAAGAAGAGTCCAGTAGAAATTGTAATGCTAAAGAGTTTGAATTCTGGGGGTACTTATAGCCTGTAGGCATTTTTTAGTGTTTACTTTTTAAGTTTTAGTCCTACCCAGTGGTACTTGGGATTCCTACCCCATTGTTTGCAGCCTATATTATAAGAAATGAATTGTATCTATCACCATATGAGTCAGACATCCAATTTTAGAGTGACCTAAAGCTCTTGAAACGTATGCACTTAAGAAATGAAATGTATCACACCATATGAGTGATCAGAAATAAAGAACAAATTATTACAACTGCTGATATAGCTACCGAATTTTCCTGAAAACATAAAAACACAATATTATTGTTTGTAAACCTGTTTTTAATTGAATGTCTTAGGACGATATCAGATTGAAAGAAATTCAATTAATGCAGTTTGAGAATGAAGCGGGCTCACCAGTGGATGTTGCCAAGTCATATATGAAGTCTCGTCCTCCATGGGCCTCCCCTCTTGTAGAACATAATGAACTGCAAACCCCATTTGCACTGACGAGGGAGCTTTTCAGAGAAGGAACTTCAGCTTCTTTTGGTGGTGGCTCGTTGTCTTCTTCTAAGGTGGAAGCTGGATTTTTATTTACAATTTGGAAAATGTTTCTCATTTCTCTAAGTACAAATTCTACTTTGAATGCTGTAAATTAGTGTTTGGATATCTAAGCTTGATTCATATTGGTATGAATATTTTTATAACCATAATGAGTATGAATAATCTAATAAATGGCGAAAATTGATGGAGTTAGAGAAAGTGTCTTCTCTTACAAATTTGGACAGATTCTTATTGCCTCTTGTTGTTAGGTACTTGCATGTTTTTTGTGATGCCTGTTGTGTTTGCAAAATAATTCTTTTCATACATTAATTGGTGTTAACTTAGAGCTGTCCATTTTTCACTTTTATTTATATGTACTGAGTGGTGATGAAAATTCTTTTCTGAGAAGTTTACTTTTTGGGACATTCATGTTTTGAAACCAAAAATTTTTAAGAACGAAGAGAAAAGAGGGATAAGACCCCCCTTCTGTTTAAGGATGGAGATGGATACTACTTTTACCCTGAAGGATGAAATATTCGTAACTGAAATGTATAATCTTAGACATCTTATATTTTGTTGACCTTTTCTTGGTTATTGTATGGCAGAAAAGGAACTCTCTTGCATCTGGTTCATGGAACATTGAGGAGGAATTAAGAAGAGTACGATCAAAGGCTTCAGAGGATATGCTAAGCTCCCTCCCTTCCACAAACATTGATCTGTCATCATTTCAAACGACACCTAAATCTGGTGAGGACTCTTTAATTGCTGATTCACCAATTTGTGGAGGAATGGAAGGAAAGTCTAAGTTAATGACTGAAACTCAACCAGTTGATGCGTCAAGGGCGGCTGCAGGGCTAAATAGTTCTATGAGATTTTCAGGTTTCTTATATCTCTATTAGTTTACTACTTACTAGCTAATTTAGCAAAATAATTTTGGCATTTAGAAATTTAATAAATAAAACTCTATGATATGGAACATCGTTACGTTTTTTTTTGTCAGATGTAGAGATGAGAAGAGATGTTTTAGAAAATGAGTCTTTGAAATCTCATCCAGCTCTTCTTTCTTCAGAAGTATTCCAGGTAATTTTAGGAATGAGTCTTTATATTTGAAGCTTATTTTCTTGCCATGGATATTTTCAAGCTGAGGTCATGTAATTACCCATTTATCTATACAATTCAATTTGATTTGGATCATTAACTTTTCTCATAATGAAGGTGAAATTGTTGAAGATTGAGTGATCAATGTCTAACAGTTTTTTTGTTTGGCTGTCTGCTTTTCTTTATAAAAAGAATCTGGAAGCAGTCAAGATGACTGGTGAATGTGCTGGTTTTAAGTCCGATCACTCTGTCCATCTGGATATTTGCTTGGAGCCCTGTGATGGTATGTGCAGTCATCTTTTTGTTTTAAATTTCAAAAGTCAAGATATTATGCTCATTTTATTTGAAACAAAACTGTGGTCTGCTTGAGATTTTTATCTGAACTTTGGAATAACTGGCATCTGAATTTTTTAATGTGGCAAATGCATCAATTTGATTTAACTATTGAGAACAGCTTTCATTTATGTGATTAAGTCTGGACTTCAATATTTTTTGTGTGGGTTACGTTTATGTTTTTCATTATCCTAAAATTGTTAATGATATCACTCTATTGTTTCTTCTGCCAGAAAAGACAAATAATGAAATTTGAGGCATTTCCCACTCCATTGTGTGTGTGTGCACATATATATATATATATATATATATATACCTTTTAGTGGTGTTTCTTCTTTTTAATATACACACAGATATCTATTCTTTTTAATATACACACACACATAGATATCTATATATATGCGCGCGCGTGTGTGTGTGTGTGTATTAAAAAGAATAGATATCAGCGTGTATATTAAAAAGAAGAAACACCACTAAACACATAGATATCTATATATATGCGTGTGTGTGTGTGTGTATATTAAAAAGAATAGATATCAGTGTGTATATTAAAAAGAAGAAACACCACTAAAAGGTAAAAAGAATAGATATCTGTGTGTATATTAAAAAGAAGAAACACCACTAAAAGGTAAAAAGAAAAATGTTCCCATGGTTGATTGTAGTTATGGAAGAGTCAAGAGTGTATGCCACCTTATTTATCTACCTGAGGCTCCAAATATAAAGATTAGTGTTGATAGTGAATTGTACATCCATATTCTCTCTCTTCTTTTTATTAAGTTGCTTAATCATTATTTGCTCTTACATAGGTTTTTAGGGCAAATGTTAACTTTGCCTAGTATATAATTTGAGAGAAAATGGATTACAACAACCTGATAAACCACATTTTACAAACCACTCATTTTATGCCACCCAGGACTTTTTTAATACCATCTTAATTATGTTACACCTTCACTAACCATTTTTAATCAATTAAATGTATTATTACACAATCTTTGCTCTCAAATAGACTCCTCAACTCCTTCATGGCTTGACATCACTGTAAAATTGTTTACTTGCCAAGAAAATAATTAATCCCAACACTTAGCTGCCACTTATATTCCAAATCTCAAAGTCCAACTCATAGTAACTTATTGTGGATGTAGATACAATTGAAATGTTTGAATTATAAAGAAACCAAGTAGAGAATATCTCTTGATGTTTTAGATTCCAATTGATTGGCACCCATTATTCCCATTTTAAAAACTAGCTCTTGCAGCCCCTATTCATCTCTGAAATGTAGTCAACAATTTTAAAGTTGTTCCATAATATTTAATATAAGTGATTGTGAATTGTTGTTAAACTAAAGAAGTGAAGGAAAAATAAAGAGAGAAAAGGAGAAGAGAGACATCTTTTATGGCAAAAGGAAAATCGTTGTTCTATGATCCTGCCTCATCTTTAAATAACTTATCAGAGTTGTAAAAATATTACAATAATACCCTTATTAAAGAATATTAAATAATCCCACTCTTATACTTTGTTTGCTACACTCCAACTCAAGTTGATCAAAGATATCAATCATGCCCAACTTGCCTAGTAACTCTTGAAACCTTATCTTGGATAGATTTTTTGTAAATATATTAGCAAGTTCATTCATGGACTGAACATATGGCAAACACAATTCCCTAGATACAGGTCTCTCATGAATTAAATGCCTATCCAATTCAATATGCTTGGTCCTATCATGCTGTACTAGGTTATTTGCAATACTAGTGGCTTTGTTGTCACAAAGAAAGCATTAATGGTGTTCAAACTTGAAACGAAGTTCCTTGAGTAAATTTCTCTTCAACTTGATTATGATAAAGACCCAACTTCGGGATCTTTGCACTTAATAAATTGATGATGATTGAGCTTGTCCCACGGTTCTCTAAGACTGGCATAATCTGTTGAAACTGACATCTCTCCCTATCATAAGCTGCTGATTGCTTCAAATGGTAAATTCAGCAAATATTTTTATTCCTTTCATAGGCCATTTCCGAATTTTCCGAAACTTTGGATCTGTATCTAGATACAGTACCATCTTGTGAATCTTGAAAAAGCCATGTTTAAACCTTTGCCATCCATATCTCATTTCATAGCAGTGATATCAAAGTCACTCTTATCAAGAAGACACTTAATTGCTCTTGTGATGAATCCTAGATAGCCTCGTCTAATTATAGATAATCAAGCAGAAAGACTCCATTCTGAGTAATTATTCTCATCAAATTTTATTGGAGTAATTTGAGATTCAAATTGATCTACTGTACACTGTACATCCAGTAGCCCTTTGTTTGATGAACTTGATTCTTTACTAGGCATCATTGTGATGTTTTAGTATTGAGAAGTTTGGTCTTCCAATTTGTCTACCAACCTCCCCGAAGCTAAATCTCAATTTTCAGGTCTGACTTTTTGCTTGTCTAGGTTCCATATGTCCATATAACCTTTCTTTTTTTCTTTTTTTTTCTTAAAAAAAAGAGAAGAAAAATTAAGAGGAGTTTACATGATAATAGAGCCCAGAACAATACTCTGACACCATGAAGTGATTGGGAATTGTTGTTAAAATAAAGAAGAGAAGGAAAAATAAATAGAAAAGGAGAAGAGACATTTTTTTACGTTAGAAAGAAAATCATTGTTCTATGATCCTGCCTCATCTTTAAATAATTTATTAGGGCTGTGAATGTTACAATAATACCCTTCGTAAAGAATATTAAAGAATCACACCTTTATGCTTTCTTTATTACATTTAAGAAACCTACAATTTATTGATTCACTGAGGACCAATGGATTAACCCTAAATGCAATAAAATTAAGCAAGAAAGCAAAATATAAAAGAAAAAAGGACTCTTATTTTTATTTATTTTTTCAGGTTTGGATGTCATGTACCATTGTTTAGTTTGAACTGCTGGCATGGTCTGATTAGCATGAAAAGGCGTCTTAGGGAGCACTTTAGGTTAAGGGGTTTCATTAATTAGAGTGAGTGAAGACATAACAAATTTAAGATGGAATGTTAAAGTCCTAGGTGGCATGAAGTGGTGCCTAATAACTGGTTATCAGAATCGTCATGATAAACCTTTTTGTCATAATTTAAACTTGGCATACAGCTTTCCTTCCAAATGTTCTTTTTATTGCGAAACCATTCTTCTGCTTACTAAAACCTTCGGATAGGTAGGTAGGCTAGTGGAGTTTTCTTAGGGCTTGTTGGGCTCATAGATTGGGAGATGAGTCATTCCAGCATAAGGGGCATTGGTGGAGCATCCTTCATGTGATCCTCCTTGCTTTTTTCATCCAATTGCTGGTTTTCTAGGCATGAGGGAGAGAGATATTTATTATATTGTTGAAGTTTGTGATGTGTCCCGTCTGTCATTTCTGTTAGTGCAATTTGCATAGAACACATATTTATCTTTTTGGTAAAATTGTGGAATGAAAGTACAATGTAACTTCTGACCAACAATTCATTCATTACTGGTTTTAGATTTATGGAGCTGGTGATCTTCTAATGCTTCTACAAATGTGATAGTATTCTACTACATGCATCAACTAGCTCTTTTTAGTTCTTGAGTGCATATGCACTGGTAAAACATCCACTAGATCCTATTTTGAAACCTTCTGGACTATTGTCCTTTGAAGTTTGCACTAGAACAAAAGATCTTATTTTCATAAACAACTTTGGAGTTGTAATGAGCTTGAAAGAAGTACTATTGGAAGAAGCACTATTTCTCCTTTACAATGCTGAAATATTAGATGGTGTGGAATTTTTTTTTGCATTAAAGATAAAATTGCAGCATATATCTTTGAATTTGTGCCGTTAAATGACTCCACATAACCATTCATGGTAAAGTTTATATATTTGGGTAGATGGTTCGAAGAAGAATCATTTAAATAGACGTGGAGGACCTGTTTTTAACTTTGACCTGTTGGTTACGTTTGGTCATAGAAGATTATAGTTATTATGGAATTTGATTATCTTAAAATTTGAAGCAAGAATTAATTAAGTCTTCTCTTTCACTTTGCCTTAACCCTTGAATGTTAGAGGCTGTTCTGATTTTTTAAAAAAATTAATTACATCCACGGTCTTTGAAATTTGGTGAAACTACTAATGTTCTTCTACTTGAAAAAACTATCAATACCCTCTTAAACTAGGTAGACCTTAACATTTAGCCCCTAATGATGATGTCAACAAAAAAATTATATTGTATAAACAAATTTACTTTTTAACCTTTTTCATTTATTATTTTATATAAACTATAGTTGCAAATTTTTATAAAAAATAATATGCAAAATATTTCTTGTATATAAGTCAGTAAATGGGTACACACACACACACACACACACACATATATATATATATATATATATATTTTTTTTAGTTTGAGTTCGAGGATTTAAAAAACGAGTACACAATGAAAAGAAAACTTTATAAAATTTCTTTCAAATTTTTTTTTAAGCAATAAAAAAATAATTTTATTGGTACACAATAAAAACTTATATTTTTCATCAATTTTCAAAATCACAATGATATATACTCCATCTTAAAAAGGGTCCATTTTCAATATTTTTGGTCTAAAAAAAAGGGGTTTACATTTTATGTAAAATTCTTATACTATTTTATTAATGGTGACAATGTATATTCAAATTAAAAAGGTTAGGATAAAAGGGAAAAATTATACACATAATAGTATATAAAGTGTTTAGTACTTTGTAAATTAGAAAAAGTTATACCAAATTAAAAATTGACTCTTTTTGCAAGATGGAGGGCATAATACTTGTGGTCACATACTCACGTGTCATATATATATATATATATATATATATATATATATTTTGTTCACTTTTAATGTTATATTATTTTTTATTTACATTTTAAGTTTAACAAATTGATAGGGATTCTTTTAGTCGAGGGGTATTGGTAGAATTTTCAAGCTTGGAGTATTGGTAGTTTTATCAAATCTCAGCTGGGGTAAATGTAAATAATTCTTTTTAAATAAATAAATTACAATCATGCCATGTACAGATCCAAGGTCGAGTCAGAGAAAAGTTCCTCCAGTGGAAGATGCCAGAGAATCTGAAATAAAACGAAATGTCAATGGTCTTCTTACTTCGCAAGCCGGGTAAAAGACTTCGTCCATCTGTCTCTTTTTTTTTTAATTTTTTTTTATTCATAATAAGTGTTCCAAACTGATCCACTATTTTGCACTTAAAGGAGTTTCTTTGGAGAAGTTGGTATTGGAGATTTTCATAGTCAACCCGACAAAGGTAACTCAACGCCCATTAACCATGATATGAAGACTTCTAATAGCGTTCAAGCGGAAGATACGTGTGAACTTTTGAGTGAGGCCTCTGTTGATGTTCCAATTGTGGATGAAACCAATGGCGTTGTTGATGTTTCACAAGGTGTCTCAAGCGGGCTCCATGAAGAGTTACCTTTGGTGCTGCAACCTAACGCTGATAAGTTGGCTGGGACAGATGATGGCATGGCCCTGAAACAAGAAGGAAAGAAACCTGGGAAATTTAATAGAAGAGGCAGGGGAAAGGGTAAATAGTGTAAAGATTGTAGTTTACCACTACTTTGAGCTGTAGATTTACCTGAGATTTAGGTGTTCCGCTTAGGGCTATTTTTAGAGTTGCTTAAAGAAATTATGTTGGGTAGAAAGAAAGGTGTAGTATTGTTTAAATTAAGCAGCTCATTTGTTGTATTTTGTTGATTTGAAATGTAGAAATAACTTTGTACAAGTTTGTTTGAAGAATTATTTTATTTCTCGAGGTTTTTTGTCTTTTGAAATCCTTTATAAACAAAAGAGGCAGGGGAGTTTGGTTAAGAGGGGGGGGGGGATATCCAGCTGCCCATAACTACTTCATAACTTCTTTTGGTGCAATGAATCTAGAGGTGATCATGGTTTTAAAATTGCTAGTTATAGTTTAGTACTTGCTGGTTTCTAGTTTCTGGTTCTCTTAAAAGGTGGAATTAGAACAGAATGATAGAGGAGGTTGGTTCAATTCGGTTTTGAAAATGTCAACTTATTGTTTGGTTTCGGTTTGGTGTGGGTTTGTTTCTGTTTTGATTCCCATTTTCAGTACAGTTATCCTTTCAATTATAAAAAAAAAAAAAATTAAATTTAAAAGTTAAAAATATAGGTGGCAATTGGGTGGGTTGAGTCATTCATGAGTTAGATTTACTAATGAATTATAATTTTATAAATCATGATTCAGCTCAATTAATATAATTATGGATTACATTTGAGTTGGGTTATACTTGGGTTGAATTAACTCAACGGATTAAAATCATTATTCTTAAAAATTGAAGTGGCGGTTGTCCCGTTATAGTTCTAAAAAACATGTAACATAAACTTAAAAATTGTAAAAGAGTTATTACCTCCCTTTGGAGAAAAGAAGGTCTAATTTTTTTTAAAAAAAATTTAATCTAAAGAAAAAAATATATTTTTGGTGTAAAATTCTTATATTATTCTTATTAATAGTGATCATGTGTAATTTAAATTAAAAAATAAGGATAAAAATATAAAATTATATATTTAGTAGTGTATTAAATATTGTATCTCATAACATAAAAAAATGTGTACCAAATTAAAAGTGAACTTTTTTTTTCTAAGGAAGCATAATTTAGATTGAAAAAACAAAGAGTTGCATTTAAAATTGAAATGAAAGTGAGAAAATAGTATATTTTACTTATATATATTTAATTTAAAAAAAATTATGCAGTTTTAATTAGGAACCAAATTGCCTCAAAATGTGGAATTGGAATCAAATCAAATCGCCAGGCTCAGTTCTAATTACGATTCTTAGAACCATTATTCACGGTTCCGCTTCATGAACCGAAATCTTTGGTTTGATTCTGGTTCAAATTGAAATTGTAGTCACGGACCTCTAAGTGAATCTCCTAAACCCTTTCCTCTTACTTCAAAGCTTTTCAACTTATATCTACACTATAGCCCATTTTTTTGGGGAGGGGAAAGGGGGAGAGGAAGGGACAACCTATACAGTTTTTGTTATATGCTCTATAAGAATTCAAATTGTTGAAAGAGGGTAACATATGTAATTTTTTATGGTGATTGATGTAATATGTTGAAAAAAATGAAATTCTTGTTTATTATTTTATATTTGTTAAAGAATATAATAACTGATTTTATCGTTTCATATTTATCAAATCATTAATTATGATTTTTTATTATGACAAATTAAAAATATTACAATTCCTTTAAAATTTTTTTTATTGAGGGTGTAGTTTTAAAATAAAAGTTTGTAAACAAAATCATTATTATGAAGTAGGTATGTTTAAAAGTTTTATATAAATGAAGAGATCCGCTCTGTTTTATATAAAAGTTCTTGTGTAGTTGTGTGTGTATATATATATATATATAACTAATTAAATTGAACAACTGATTATTTACTCAATACAAGTGTATGTCTATATACATACATACACACACACACACACACATATATATATATATATATATATATATAACTAATTAAATTAATAACTTGTATATAATAGAGCATTAGTTGTTAACTCGTTATCAATTTTATTTAATTCAACATCTGTTCAATGGAATTGATAAATCAAATTTAATAAATAGTGGATAGT
This sequence comes from Gynochthodes officinalis, assembly GCA_020080225.1. Classification (NCBI taxonomy): domain Eukaryota; kingdom Viridiplantae; phylum Streptophyta; class Magnoliopsida; order Gentianales; family Rubiaceae; genus Gynochthodes; species Gynochthodes officinalis. Next base: position 8,127,251 of record CM034622.1, read on the forward strand.
TTTATACTTGTAATCACTAGTATTTTCCTGGCCGTGTAAGGCGCAGCCATGGACCTGTGATGTAGTGGTTTCTTATTTGAGATTTATTATTATAGTTAATATTTTATGTTATTAAGATAGAATAGAGAAAAAATGAACTAAATGTTTAATAGATAATATTTACCATAATAGTTTCAATAGTTGTTTTGATAGTATTAAATTCATATATATTTTAAAAATACTCCCTCTATCCCAAAAAAGAGTCAACTTTTAAACCAAAATTTTAAAATATTCTTAATAATAATAGTTATGTATGCTTAAAATTAAAAAATAAGGATAAAAATATAAAATTATACATTTAGTAGTGTATTAAATGAGTTGTACCTTCATCAAAGTTGACTTTTTTTTTTAAGGACGGAGGGAGCATATGTTAAATTGTCCATGAACTTAAGATTTGTAAACAAAGTTTATGGATAACAGTAAAAAAGAAAGTAAGAAACCTTGTGTAACAACTTAATAGGTAGTCATTTATTTGGATTTGAAAAGAGTTCTATGTGCTTCGTTTTTAATTTGCTGCTTTTTAGGTGGACTCAAATTCCTTTCTTCCTCATATTCTGCACTATGCTTGTGTTTCTCTGGTTTGGATATAGTATTTATGGCTACATGAGCATAAATATATGCCCAAAAATGTGATAAAATTGGGCGTCAACCTAACAATCTTGATTCTCTCAAACAACTAGATGAAGGTTTTATCTACAACCGGCTAGGATGATGTTGATTTGGAACTCTTCATCTTTTTCGATATGTATATGCCTACAAAACAAATCCCGAAGTGGTTCTTCAAGGTAAATCATCCGATGCTTAAATAGATCTCAAGGTTTCGGAAAAGACCCCATTTACCTGTCGGTTTACCTTGTTAAATACCCTATTTCTCGGATTTGTGAGATTTGGTTATAACGGCTAAGCACGTAGGCGCCACAGTTGTAATGGCTAAGCACGTTGTTACGTTTCTCCTTGATTCTTGCATGTTGTTATCTTTTTATGGATAAGTATGGTCTCGCTAAGTTTCCACTTTGTTGGTGTGATCCGAGGTCTCGTACACTCGGTCTGAGGTCCCATACACTTAGTGTAATATCGATGTACTTCATACCCAAGCCTAAAGGCTGAGGTCCAACTAAGAAACATGTCAATTGTTGAGATCTGGACCTTTGGTTAGTCGAGGTCAAAGTCGTAGTGAGAAGGTCCCACCCATCTCTGAGTTCCTAGTGATCTTATATATATCATAAGCCTCCCAAATCTTTGGTGTGACAATATCAGGCCAAGGTCTTGTTAGAACTAGGGTTTTTAGGTGCTTAGGAATAAGGATAGGCGTTATGATGTGAATCATCCTGTCTGCCGCCTATCAATACTTATCATATAATGTGTAATCTGATAATGCTCATCTTTTAAAACTGTGGCATTTAATATAGTTTGATATAAATGGGATCTCAGTTAGAGTTGGGATCTCGACAATATGCGAGATCTTCGCATTCGCAGACTTTTGATCTCAAAAGACTAAAGGTCTGGATCTCAGCTAGTGGCATGTTTCTTGGTTGGACCTCAACCTTTGGGCCTAAGTATAAAGGCTAAGGATAAAAATACATCTAAATCACACCAAGTGTATAAGACCTCATATTACACCAGCAAGGTGGGAACTCGGTGAGATTATACTTATCCATAAAAGAGTAACAGTATGTGGCAATCATAGAGAAACATAACAATGTGTGATAAGCTATTACAACTGTAGCCAACGTGCTTAGCTATTACAAACAAATTCCACAAATCACAGAAGAAGGTATATAAGTAGAAGAAACTACCAGGTATGAGGGAGGCTGGCAAAAACAAACAATATCCTAATACAAAGAACTAACTTAAGCATCGGAGGATTTACCTCGGGGAACTACTTTGGGATCTATCTTGTAGGTAGATTTGTTAATTGGGAAGATGAAGAGTTGCGGGTCAAGACTATTCACTTGGATTGCGGATAAAGCCTTCATAATAAGTTTGGTTCGAACGCCACAAGTTTTGAAGAAAACTTGATAAGTTCTGGAGTTCTCAAAGAACCCAAAGATGAGATAAAACTCACAATTTTAATTCCTCATTCTTTGCTCAAAACAGTACAAAAGATGCCTACTTATAGGCTACAAAAGTCTTTAAAAAATCCTAAATATCCTTGTCTAGAAACTAGAAGAAATAAAGATTAATTTTGACTTACTAACTCGTAGACTAGACTTTGACAAGAATAAGAAAAATCTGCATTTTAATCTATTAATTACACACTATTCTAGATGATATATTGGCTGAAATAAAAGCACATTAGAATGGTGCATTGACCAAGAGTTGGAGTAAGTAGATTCATGTATCTTGAGCTAGCATCCAAGACTTCATTAAATACTCATTTGACTAAATTTTTAGCCATGAATTTTAGTCCCCCTATTTCTCAAAATTGATGATTGACGCTTGAATTAGTCTTCAACACTTGACTACTTGAATAATTGATGGGCTGGAATTTGGACCAACTTTAGGACCAAAATTGATCTTTGACTTGGATCAAATGTACTTTTGAACTTGGACCGTCGCTCCATTGAATTGGATGTGAAGTTGGGGCCGAGTTCACATCGTTGGCCGAGTTCGCATCTTTGGCCACTGAGTTCGCACCTTTGGCTGCTGAGTTCACATCTTTGGTCGCCAAGTTCACGTCTTTGGCTTTGAGTTCACATCTTTGAACTGAGTTCACATCAGTTTCCTTGGCTGGTGAGGAGGATAACGTGTTTGGCTCGTTCGGCCAAGGGAGTATTTCTAGTTATAATTTAAGGTAGTCTAGTAGGAGAAGAGTGGGGAGGAGCAAACAAGTAGTTGTGAATTCATCAAGTTTAGAGGAGGGCACCAGTTTATCAAAAAGTAGACTGGTCTCGACAGGAGTAGTGAGTTCATCGAAGGAGGAAAGGGAAGAGTTTGTCGGGAAGAGTTTGTCGCTCGATTGGCAATGGCATTCCCTGGGAAGTTCACGCCTACTGCTGAGGCCATATCTTCGGTTGTTGGGGAAGTCAAGGTTAGGGAATTTAGAAAAAGTTCTATATCTCTAAAGAATATGGGGCTAGGGCTACAGGTCTCGAGTGAAGGGCATGTCACCCCCCTGTTGGGTACTTGGCGGTGTATGATCATTAAAAAGTGAGGATAAGGTTTCCATTATATCAACTTGTCGTCGACATTTTAAGATACAATAGGATAGCCTTAGCCCAATTAGCCCCAAACTTGGTGAGGACTATTATTGGTTTTGAGGTGTTGTACCGAAAGGCGTGGATAGAGAGTTTAGTAGACCTGTTTGGCTATTTTTATTGTATGAAGAGGTTTGTGAATTCGATCGGTTACTTTGCTTTTTTCCCTAGGTCTGAAAGTAAGGCTGTGAAGCCTTCTGCCCACTATGATTGGAAAAGAAGGTATTTCTTCATAAAGTTTGAAGCTTGTGGGCTAGAGACGGAGTGGTTCTATGGAGATGCAAATGACACCTATAGAAATTGCAGGACATAGAACCCTCCAGGCTGTGCTTACATAGAGCTCTATGAAGAAAGGATTGGCAGTTATACTGATGAGAAGTTGGTTTAGAACAAAATGAGCTCGGCCATTGCAGAGACCGGACCGAGGTAGTTCAACCAAGTTAAAAAGAAAAGACTAAGGGTAGGGTAGTCATATTTTGGAATATTTTTCTATTATTATTGTTGTGACTAATCTAGTAGTTGGTCTTTGTTTTGTAATGATGAACTTTAGTGCTTTAATTAAGGGAGGCAGTGCGAAGAAAGTATAGCCTAGTGTTGAAAGAGCCCTTTCTTTTGGGAAGGTGGTGATAGTAGAGCATTCTAAGAAGAAGGCAGAGAAGAGGGTGGCTGAGGCTGGGACCTTGGTTAAAGGAAAAAAAAATAAAGTTAGCTGGCAGCAAAGGAAAGGCTAGCTAGGGAGAAGCCGAGGTTGCGACCTCGGATACAGTATTCAATTTCTCCATGCCACTTGGGGACTCACTAGGGGTGATAGTCTAGGGTATGGAGAATCAACAAAAAAGGTTGGTAGAGATGCCGATTGCCAACCTGAACGACAATTTGGCTTCCAAGGTGCTGCAGGTAAGGAAAAGCTAATGAGGTTGTGTATCTTCACGAATTTGTGTAATAAGTTTCTTTATTAATATGTTATTTGGATTGTAGGCATTAGCTTTATGGACGGAGTACATACAAAGAGCTAATCGATTGGAAGTGGAGGCCTCCAGGCATTAGGCTGAGGTTGCCTAGCGAAGGGAGGCTAAGATGACATCTTTGGAGGTGTGGAGGAAATTAAAGGAGAAGGTTACCTTCTTCGCCAACAACTGAGGGAGAGCTAGGCTGAGGTGCAAAAATTAAAAGGCATCGATCAAGGGGAGTTCGCAAAGTTGCTAGTGAGAAACGTTTTCCACACGCAAGATTTCAGTAATTTTGCAGTGAGTTTCTCCTAGGAAGCTAAGGAAATAGAGTACCATGATGTAGCCATCAAAATTCAAGGAAAATTTCCAACTTTGAAGTTAAAAGAGCTGCCTGGTTATATCCTGAGGCTATGGAGAAGGCAAATAGAGCCTATGTTAATGCTGTGAAGGGATTCAATGGTTCCTTCACATTGTTACATGTGGTGTCTCAGAGCTCAGCTATGACCTTGGAGGAGTTAGATGTCTGTATAGTGGATGAGGACCCAGATCTCCAAACTCCTGAGGATGAAGCCACAGGAGACTAGCTAGAGGCTGAGACCTCATCTCGGGGTGAAGGGGCACAGAGAGAGACTAGCTTTTAGGTCCTTTTGTACTTTTTTTTTTTGTAAAGACAATTCTTTCAGAATGAAATTCTAATTTTTCCTTAATTTTTACTATATCAGGGTTGTTTTTTACCTTCGACGGCTACCTTTAATGGAATGCATGAAAAGGTTAGGATGCTCAAAACTGTACACAATGAGCTTCGAGACACTATACTTAGGTCAGGAAATGAGAATAAGGACCTTAAGGATCAAATCGCCCATCTTGAATGTTTCAACCATAGTTTTAATGAAGACAAGGTAAAGTAATAATGGGCAATGAGGGACTTGATCCTTAGGGAGAGATCAACTAACTTAGAGAATGAAAAGAATAAAAAGAGGAGTGTTACACTTTCTGTCGAGATCACCAATCTTACTTTTGAAGTAAAAGGTTGATATATATAGGATCTCAGCTAGAAATGGGATTTTGGCAATATGCGGACCTTTGCACTATGACTTTGAGACTAAAGGTCCGGATCTCAACCACTGGTGTTTTTCTTATTTGGACTTTAGCCTTTAGGCTAGAGTATAAAGGTTGAGGATAAAACTACATTGAAATCACACTAAGCATATGGGATCTCGGACTAAATGTACGGGACCTTGGATTACACCAGCGAGGAGGGAACTTAGCGAAATCATACTTATCCATAAAAAAGTAACAGTATACGGCAATCATGAAGAAACGTAACAACGAGTGATCGGCCGTTACAATTGTAGCCAATGTGTTTAGCCATTGCAAACAAATCTCACAAACTATGGAAGAAGGTATATAAGTTGAAAAAACTACCAGGTAAGGGGATTTTCAAAAAATAAGAAATATAAAAAAAGAGGAACTGAGTTAAGCATTGGAGGATTTACCCTGGAGAACCACTCGGGATTTGTTTTGCAGGTGTACATGATTGATCAAGAAGATGATGGGGTCTAGGTCAAGATTATTCACCGGGTTGTGGATAAAGTCTTTCATCAATTGGCGCTGTCTATGGGGAAATTCTAATTTTGAAGGAATATTTGTGATATTTTCTTTCAAAGATGGTAGACACAAGATTTAGGGGACGCAGAACAACTGAAGGAACCAGTTAAGGAGGGGCACGACGCAATCGTTCAGGCTATGCTAAAATAGTCCACCATGTTTAGGTGAAATCCCTGAACAATCTAAACATCCATCTAGTCATGAAAGTGGACACTCACGGCGCACAACTTCAAATCGGGGCAATTCACTAGCACGGAGACAATATGAAGAAGATGAGAAGGCTTTTATGGAGCAATACCGTGCACAATTTGACGAATTCCGTAGGGCTAGACATAATAAGAGAGCATCCAAGGTTGAAACGAGACATGATGATCTGAGACATGCCTGACAGGAGAAGAATAATGATGGGAAGGAGGTTTTAGCCTCTCACACTGATGATAGCTATCAAAACGACCATTCTAGGGTCATTCCAAAGCGTGATCTAAAACGTTTTCGACATCATGATTTTTCTCAAATTAGTAAAAGAGTGGCCTACAAGATTCAAGTTTCCTGATGGGATACCATCTTGTGAGGAGGACTCTAACCCTTTAGATTTTTCTATCGCGGTTTAAACATGTGATGAAATTTAAGAATGCTCCAATGGAAGTAATGTGTAAAGCATTCCCTATCTATCTCAGTGGAAAGGCATGGTATGGATCGATGGTCTACCTCGCAGCAGTGTCTCATCTTTCTAGTAGTTGGCATAGCTTTTCCACACTCGCTACTTTCAAAAGAAGAAGTTTCATAAAACTGCCACAGATCTGATGAATCTCAAACAAGGGAAAAATGAATCCTTGAAATCATATGTAGAGAGATTTAATGATGAAAGCCTCCAAGTGGTCGACCGAACTGATCAGTTGGCAATCTCGGCCTTTATGAATGGGACCATTCTATACTAAATTGGCATGGGAAATACCAACTAACACTCAAACATTATGGCAAATGGTGAAGATTTATACTAAAGGAGAAGAAGCTAACAGGAAGAAAACAAGAAAATTAAAAAAAATGAGAAAAAGCATCAAGAGGATGCTAAAGGGAAAAGCACCCATAAGAGTGCCTTCGATAGGTTGAACTGTAACTAGGGTCGTTTGGAACCTTGAATTCTGGATAAGAATCTCACTCCACTCACCAAGAGTCGTTCTGCGATCCTATCCATACATAGAGATCTCTTTAGACCCTCAGTCCCACTTACTGCAGCATCACACAAAAGGCCGCGACATTTGTGGTGTGTTTTTCATAATGATCATGGACATGACACTGAGGACTAAAAAGACCTCAGGAAAGAAATTGAAGATTGCATCTGTAATGGGATGCTTGGCTAGTATATCCAAAGATGGCACCTTCGTTTGGATGGAGCCCAACCTTGGTTTGGAGGCCAGAGAGGTGGCTACAAAACCAGAGGACGAGGTGGAAGAGGTGCGCCCTCACGTCAGGTAGATTATCGGCCGAGATGGGACCCATTGATGAATCAACTATATCAACAGTATAAAAGAAATCCCTCACAACTGCCAACATCTCAACCTCCACCACAAGACAACTGTAATGTCACTGGTGTTATCCATGCCATATTTGGGGGTTACCTGGAAGGACAATTTCAGTTCACAATCAAAGTCAATGCAGGAGGTTCCTACATCGGGAATTAGTCCACAAGCGTTTCAAACCATCTTAGCTAGTCTCTTTTTTAGGAGGTGATATAGTCCCCACCATTAGCCCACATAATGATGCTTTGATGATGGCAGCGCAGTCAATGTCCTATATATTGATTGTTTTCACAATTTAGGGATCGACTTCGGTACCTTGAAACCATCTACCATGCCTCTAGTGACGTTTGCTCACGAAGTTGTTCATTCGGTAGGCAAAATCACTTTGGCAGTTATAGTGGGGGCTTACCCTCGAAATAAAATCATAGTGATAGACTTTTATATTGTGGATGCCATATCTCCCTTCAATGCCATCATTGAAAGATCGTGGATGAAGAGAGCTAAAGCCATTTGGTTGCCTTACCATCTAGCTATGAAATTCCCAACAGAACATGGAGTGACATCATTATGAGTAGATTAGTACGTGGCTCGAGAATGTATGCGTATTGCCATCAAAGGAAAAAACACTTTGATGAAAGGCGTACACGCTATTCAAGCTCTAGAGATACCACAACCTAGCCCTAAGGCGCCACCTTGAGGAAAAGTGGTGAGAGGAAAAGATATGTTGGTTTCCTTTGAAAATTCCTAGGTCATACCTTGAGAATGTCTAGGTTCCAGTAAAGACCCTGAAGATAAGCCTCGAGACAGAGTCAATACTCTCAGAAATTTTGAGGTCACATCTCGGAATCCCTGAGATGCTGAAAATTCTGAGGTGACACATTGGAACTCCCGAGATGCCGATATAAAGAAAGGCTCTGTTGAATCACAGAAGATTATTGATGAGGCATAAGAAATTATAATAGATGACAACCATCCTGATAGGACGGTTAGGGTAGGGGCTACACTGCTAGCTAAGACTAAAGATCACATCATTAGCCTTTGTTGGCAATATAAAGAAGTTTTTGCATCGAGCTTAGAGGACATGCCTGTGATCTCACCCTCCTTAGTGACACATAGGTTGAGTATCAATCCCAAGGTGAAACTTGTCCAACAATTGAAAAGATCGCTGGCTCTAGAAATAAATAAGGTGGTTAATGAAGAAGTAAAGAAATTGTTTCAGTCCGACATCATCAAAGAGGTATTTTACCCAACTTGGTTGTCAAATCCAGTTTTGGTTAAAAAACCTAATGATAGTTGGCTAGTGTGTATTGATTATATTTACCTCATCAAGCATTGTCCAAAGATTGTTACCCTTTGCTGGTAATTGATCAAAAAGTTGAAGTCATATCAAGATATGAGATCTTCGTGTTCCTTGATGCCTACAAAGGTTATCACAAGATCTTGATCGCTAAAGAAGACGCTAAGAAGACAACCTTTATTACAAAATTGGGAATTTATTGTTACAAAAAAAAAACCCTTTGGATTAAAAAATGCAGGAGCGACTTATCAGCTTTGGTCAACCAAGTATTCTCCAATCAGATCAGCAGAAACTTAGAAGTATACGTAGATGACATGGTGATATAGTCTAAGAAGAGTGAAAGTGCTCCCGGAGATCTAGAGGAGACTTTCCAAACCATGCTAGAGGTTGGGATGCGTTTAAACCCCAAAAAGTATCCTTTTGGGGTAGGATCAAGCAAATTTTTGGGATATATGGTTTCTAAGAGAGGGATTGAAGCTAATCTAGACAAAATAAGGGCCATTGATGAGATGGCACCTTCGCAGACCTTAAAGGAAGTTCAGAAGTTAACAGGGTCATTAGCAGCCTTAAATAGGTTTTTATCACAATCAGTGGATCGGCTTCTCCCATTTTTCCAAATATTATGAGAGGAAAAAATTTCAAGTGGAATGAAGAATGCCAAAAGACTTTTGAGGAGCTGAAGAAACATTTGGCAAGTTTTCCGACACTCATAGTACTTACGCTTGAGGAGGTCTTGTATTTATACTTAGCAGTCTTAAGTAATGCTATTGGCGTGGTACTCATTCGAGGCGTGAACAATGTACAAAGGCCAGTGTATAATGTTAGTCGTGCCTTACAATGAGTTGAGACGCAATATCTTCTAGTGGGGAAATTAATTCTAGCCTTAATTCATGCTATTAGGAGATTGCAACCCTATTTTCAAGCACACCCGCATGTGTTCTCACCAATTAGCCTATTAAGCAAATATTATCCAAATCAGAGGCTTTTGGAAGATTGGCAAAATGGGTCATAGAACTAGGAGAACATGACATATATTACCAGCTATGGACGACTATTAAGGCCCAAACTCTAGCAGATTTCATAGTTGAGATGCCCATTACAGGGACCTCAGATGTCGACCATCCACTGCTACCTGAGTCCACCAAAAAAGAAAAAGAAGACTCAAAAACCTAGACTTTGTACGTTGATTGTGCTTCTAATGAAGAAGCATTGGGGCAAGGCTATTGTTGCGAAGTCCTGAGGGCATAAAAATCACGTATGCTTTGCAATTTGACTTCAAAACAACTAATAATGAGGCCAAAAATGAAACTTTAATTACAGGTCTTAGGCTAGATCAAATGATGAAAGCACGCGAGGTGCAGGCATACAGTGACTCTCAAGTAGTAGTGAATCAGGTTTAGAGTTCTTTTGAAGCTAAAGAGCCTCAAATGATAAAGTATCTTGACAAGGTATGTCAACTTAGCCATCACTTTGATAGTTTCAAGATTAGGTAGATCCTTAGATCAAGAAATAAAAAGGCCAACACCCTAAGTAAGTTGGTGTCATCTACCTTTTCCCATTTAAAACAGAAGGTCTTGGTGGAGGTACTTCCTTGTACAAGCATAGAAGAAAAGGTCACAATAACGATTGAAAAAGTGGGAGATAACTAGATGACTCCCATATGACGATATTTGCAGAATGGGAAGTTGCCGGACGACAAAAATAAGAAAATTAAAGTTAAAGGCACTTAGGTATGTGATACAAGATGGAGTCCTTTATAAACATGCCTACTTTCAACCACTACTTAGATGCAATGGACCTCGGCAAACAGATTATGTCCTCTAAGAAGTGCATCTCGAATCTTGTGAAAGTCATGTGGGACACTGTATGCTTGCTAAAAAAAATGGTCCGATGAGGATATTATTGGCCAACCTGTTTCGAGATGCCTATAATTTTGTGCAAAAGTGTGTCAAGTTTCAACTTCGTACTCCTATAGTTAAAAGGCCTTAGATGGATTTAATCAATATCCAAAGTTCGTGGCTTTTTACGCAATGGGAAATTGAATTCTTGGACCTTTCCCCGAAGCACCAGGTCATTTGAAGTTCTTGATAGTTGCCATCGACTACTTCACTAAATGGGGTGGAGGCAGAACCAATGGCCACTATTACTAGAAAAAATGTCTTGAAGTTTGTATGGAGCAAAATTGTCTGTAGATTTGGTATCCCTCATGTAATCATTTGAGACAATGGGAAATAGTTTGCAGATGATCTTTTTCATTCTTGGTGTGAAGAGCTCAAGATCAAATAGAACTTCACCTTCATCGCACATCCATGAGCCAATGGCCAAGTCGAAGTTACAAACCGCGCGTTATTGCAAGGACTCAAGACTCGGCTGGATAACGCTAAAGGAAATTAGGTAGAAAACCTCCCAAACGTCCTGTGGGCTTACCATACTACACCTTGGACGGCAACAGAGGAAACCCCTTTTAGGAAACCAAATATAGCATGCAGTGAAAATTAAAATTTTTTCGTTTCCTCCAAGGATCCTTATGAAGTGAAATCAAACCAGTCATGAGGAATTTTACCTTTATTGGTAGCATTAGAACTTTCTTGCAAAGATTGTTGATCGTTGCACTACCAGCAAAACTAGCATAGTCTTGTCTCTATGGTACCCACACGATCGTATCCAAGTCTCAAGTTAATTGTCACACAATTAACCAAAGAAAGAAGTAGAAAAAATTCGTGAGTGCTAGTAGCAGAATTTCTGCTTTTAGTTTTTCAGGATTCAAGCTTCTCGAGCTTTGGTTTTCTCCTTGTTTATTTGACAAGGAAATGGCTACTATTTTTCTCTAAAGCATAGCTTAAGTGCTTATTGTGTTCTTCAAAAGACGGCTGCTATTTCTTCACAAGAAAGAGCCAACAAAGATTTTTCTGAACAAGACAACAAGGATCGGTTTTGGGGTTTTCTTTTTGCTACAGAATTTTTCTTCTCCAAGAAAAATTGATTTTTGGCTTTTGATGCAGCAAGAAGAATCTAATTTTTCTACTCACGTTAGGGTTGTGTGGTTTTTGAAATTATAAGTCCAAATATATAGAAATAGATTAGGGTAAAACTTCTTTTAAAGAGTTTTACTTGAACCACAAGTTCTAATTTATTTTGGAACTTTCTAAATTTCAGTAGTTGCCAAAAACAAAACCATTCAAATTTAGAAACTCTCTAATTTTGGTTTTCTTTCTTAATTAAAAAATCCAAAACTGTTTCGAATTTATTAATAATAAACCCAAAATCATTTAGTCACAAATCCAAATACCGCCTTAAATCAGAAAACCTTCTAGAATCCTATTCGCAATAGGATTCGCAAATTAACCAAAAATTCATCACATGAATTTTACACTTCTTTTGGATATGATCTAAGTGTGTGACCCAATAGGTTCTTATAACGTTGGCAATGACATAAAATCTATTTTATGTCAAAAGCATTGAGCGGTGTCTAGCAACACATCAATGCTACCCAAGTTATAAGAATGTTAGTAATTCGATATTACTTTTTTTGTGATAGATGTTACCATGTAATTCAATCCTTTTGCCCTAGATATCTTGATTGAACATGAGCAATGGAGCGTGTCCCACTTGCATAGTTCAATCTTTGCGTTTCTTGATTCCCGAGTAGACACATCTAAGCAAATGAGCTTGATCTCACATATCGGCTCATTTGAGCATGGCCATGCATTTTATGGTCTCATTCAATCAAGGGGACCAAAGACATCACTATTATTATATAGAAGAGCAAAATCCTATCTTGATCACTCAACATCTCACTACATGATTTATTGCATATCCAACTTTTCTTGTTACCCACTTTTTGTGTAGATAGTTTTGGTTTTGTTATTTTGTGAAAAAAAAATAGTCGCCTACTGTTTGCTTAAAACAAAAATCCGAACCACTTGAAGTTCTTCCTTCCTTCCGGTTGTGTTGTTTTTGTTTTGTGTGTTGTTCCTCTTCGTTTTGTTATTTTCTATGAATTGTGCCTCTTTGTGTTGATATTTTTTTTTTCTGTAATGGATGTTCTACTATGAAAAAAAAGAGAGAAGAAAAACATTATTTGCCAATTGTTGTTTCTTGCCGAAAAAGAAAGATTGCTTACTGGTTTTTTTTTTTTTTGAATATTTGCATCCCCTGAATTGTTCTCTCCATAATCGTGCTGTTTTTGTTTTTCTCTGTTCATGTTGATATTGTTTCTATTGTGAATTTTTCTTCACTGGTTAAAAAAAAAAAGAAGAGAAAAAAAAGAAAGAGCTGACAAAAGTTCCTCCTAGTCGCAAGTAATGTTGGCCTAACTTCCGAAGCCATTGTTTTTTCAACTTGCTTGTTTTCAATCCAACTCTTTTTGCCCAAAGTATACACTTTGTTGTCCTTTGTCTTTCTAATGCTTTCTGCCTAAACCAATTGTTCTTGTCATTAAAATTCTCGTCCAAAATTTCATTTGGTAGCAAGTATATTGCTTTGGAGATTTTTCTGTTGACACATAGTGAGTGTGTTCAAATTTTTTGTTCTAGAGATTTGGTGTTGTCATTGTATTTCTTTCAAATATATTTTAGACCAATTGTCTTGTCTCTAGCCAAAATTCTTGACTTTCAACCATTGCTTGGCCAAATTTTCTAGTTCTTGTGCAGAAAAATTATTGTTTTGCTCAAATTTTGTTGCTATCTCAAATCCAGTTTTCCGGAATTTCGGTCCCTTTTGATCGAAATTGTTGAATGGAATTTGTTCCTCTGGGCTGAAACTTCTTATGTTTTGCCTCAATTATAATTCTGCCTGGAATTTGGAATGGAATTTTGTTGTCCAAAGAGTCTTGTTTCTAGCCAAAGCTTTTAGTTCTTTATGCAAATTTTTTTTTTTGATTTTTGTTGCTGCTTAACTTTTGTCTTCAGCTGCAATTTGTGTTGCTCCCAACATTGGTTTTGCTGAATTCATCTTGTCAAGAAGTGTATTCCTTGTTCCAAACAATTTCTGGCTGAAGTAGTTGTTGTTGTTCTAGAAATTTTCTGCCAACAATTAGTTTTGCTTGACTTCGGATTTCTTTGAAATTGTGGTACTGAAATTTTGGTACAAGTGCTAGCTGAAATCACTTGAGTGTCCTGCTAGAAATTTTGTTGTCTTGCCCAAATTCTATTTGTCCAAATTGTGAAGCTGTCCAAATTTTTGCTGCCAAAACTCAATTGTTTAGGCTTGCTTGATCTCGATTAGTGCTCTGCACTACACATTGTTCCTTGTGTTATATTTTCTTGACTGAAAGTATTTTGTGGTTGTTTTAGAAGTTTTTCTGCCAACAAGAGTTTTGTTGAATTTGTCCAAGAAAAAGACAAAAATTTTGTTGGTCATATTAAACTGCAATCTTTTTTTTTTTGTTATTTGGCCAACGCTAAGTCCTTGCTAAAAATTGATTTTTCCTTAATTCATTCTAGACCGAAACTACTATACAAAAAGGGCTGCAAGGATTGTTTTCTATTTTGATTATATTTCCCTTCTTGAAAGTACCTTTCTTTCGTAAGCTTTCATAGTTGTTTCTTTTTAGGTTTCATAGTTGTTTTCCTTTTTGATTCCATATTTTCTTTCCTTTTAGATTCCATATTCATATTTTTAGTTTCTTATTTTATAGCTTTCCTTATTCAAGTTCACTTGTTTGGAACTGCTTAGTTTCCTATTCCTTTTAGTTTCCATATTTGCATCCAATCCCAAGTTGATTTCAGATTTTTGTAGTTTCCTAATTTGTTAAACTTCCTTGAGCCCTAGTTCCTAAATTCATACATTCTAATTTGAGCTATCTCTTGGCAAAAAATTCCTAAAGGTTTGATAAAGTTTGTTGTTCTAAGCAAGAACTTAGAGTGAGACTGTTGAGTGAGGGGTGAGACATAAAAAAATAACCGAGAGCTTACTCAATACACCATTACTACAAATAGTTCCATATTATTGCTTTTTGCTTTTGTTTGTACTAACCTTTTGTAGGAATCATATCAAAATGAAAATTCCAACTTCCAAGGTGGGGTAGACCCAGAAGAATACTTAGATTGGGAAAAGAAGGTTGAAATAATATTTGACTGTCACCATTACTGTAAAGAAAAGAAGGTTAAGCTAGTGGCTATAGCATTCACTGACTATGCAATATTTTGGTAGGATTACCTCAAGAGAAATAGAGAGCGACCTATTTGCTCTTGGGTAGAGATGAAGACAACTATGAGAAAGAGATTTGTTTCATCTTACAATAGAGAACTGTACAAAAAGCTACAAAGTTTGCAACAACATTCAAAAAATGTCACCGAATACTGTCGAGATATCATTTGCCTTAAATGTCAAGGCAAAGATCATGTAGCAGCCCAATGTCCTAATCAACGAGTAATGATCAACTTAGATAATGGGGACGAGATTTCTAACAATGAATACAACGATTCTATGCCTCCTCTGACTAAAATTGACAGTGACAAAGATACCGTTGTGGAAGAAACAGTTACAACTTTGAAGTCTATGCATTCAATTGTAAGTGATGAAGAGTCTTCAAGTGGAGAAGAAGCCTTAGTGACCATGAGATCTCTTAGTGCTCCAATTGTGGAAAATGATGAGCAAAGGGAGAACATTTGCCATGTACACGTTTCTGAAGATCAACTCCAGCTTTGCAATGAAGAAAAAAAGGTTGAGGAGGAAAAAAAGCCCAATGCCTCAATTAGGACAAATCCATTAAATGGGGATCATTAAAACCATGAACCTAAGCCAGTTGATGATGCTTGGATTGTTCGAGCCATACATATGCACACCAAAGATGACAATCTTCCACACCTTTGTTGGATTATGCCCTACGGACCAATCATGTGATGATGGTTTAGGTATATATTGTATCAGAACGCTTTTATTTTATGACAATTTGTTATTATTATGTTTTATTCCATACCTGCATATTATGAGTAAATATAATAATGCCCCTATAATTTAATTATTCTAAAATTATCCCTAGTCAAGTATTATCATTAATGGAACAATGATAATGCACTAAGACTGGTATGTTTAGTGACTGATGAAATGTGTCATGATATGAGATTTCAAGTCAACACATAGGTACATGTTAGAGAATTATGCTAATGGAAATATGAGGATTGAGACAACTCCACAACATGTAGAACCAAATCCTACCTGAGAGAACAAGCTAGAAGTGAAGGAGAGAATTCACCTACAAATAGATGTCCACAATTTGATCCTTTGCAAGTCATTGAAGGGCCTATGACTAGGTCAAGAACCAAGAGAATGCAAACTACCTTAACAACTCTTCTAATTGAATTAATTGAAGTTCAAGCTACGGAAGAAAGGAAGATCGATGAACCTAGTTCACAAAGTTCACCGTATGTCATTCTACTTAGTATTGGACCAACTGTTTCTAGTCTTGCTCCATGAATGTAGTTCGTTATGGCAATCCAGTTCGTTATGGCAATCCAATTCCAGAGTAGAAAGCTACAATCCTTTCCGTGCTTGGATTTTAGTTTGGGAAGTATTTCTTTTTCTTAGAATAGGAGTTTTTTAGTAATTGTTTCCTAAAAGCATTTTAGTTCCTAAGAGGCAAGGAATTCTAATCCTTCTAGAGGATGGTATTTCCCTTGGCCACACAATGTCAAAAATTATAAAGAGGCCTTTGGCCGCATGAAGTAGGACAGATTTTGATCAATACAAACCAACGAGTTTATTTTCTTTTCTTTTAGTTCTGATCCAAAACTAGTTTTGAGTCTTTGAGGATAGTCCCTTAGGTTCAATTTAAGATATCTTGTTGAGTCTCTTTCCCACAACAATTTGAGCATGCTTTTTGGTTCCAAAGGACAGCCTTCTCACGATTGGTGTTGAGGATTATTTCTTCAGGTGTCAAAAGGATTATAGTAACGGTCCTTTTTCACAACTTGGAGTTGGTGTCTTGCTCAAAGAAAGAGCCAGTTCAACCTAGAGAACGATACTAGGACCTACACTTTGGTATGTGTTGTGGGTTTAATACTTTCGTAGAAGAATTCATATCAGTTTGGTAGCAGAGCTGCCCTTGGGTTGCTCATTTAGTTGTTCATATCCCGTTGTTTCTATTTTTTTCTTTGATTTTTCGAATTGCTGTTTTTGTATGCCTGAGTTCTTGTTCTGCCCCGTGAATTCTCTTCAATTCTCTTCCTATCTTTGTGCTTAAAAACAAAAATACATCTCCGTCCAATTATTTAATGATGTTCTCGTGAATTCTACTTCAATTCGCCGCTTGTCTTTGTGCTTATAAAAACCCGAAATCTGTTTGAAAATTTTGCCTGGTTCTGTGTTCTATCAATTCGGTTGAGCATATTGATTGATCAAGAAGACTTCAGTTTATTGATTGTTGCTCTCAAAATTGTGTGCCAATTGTGAAGCCAATTGTTGGAATTTTTAAGACTTGATGAGAAAGAATTCTCACAGAAAGAAATTGATTCTGCCTAAGATCGCATGCTCCAATTCTGCATGGTTCTGTGTTGTGAATATTGACTGATTAAGAAGGCTTCAGTTTATTGAGTTTTGTTGACAAGGTTGTGATACAAATCGTTATATTGGTTGCTAGAAATCTTGTGCCTTGTTGTGGAAGAAGTCCCTGATAGAAAACGAACCCTGACTAAAAACAGATTTGGTCCGGAATTGAAAGTTGAAGCATAGCCTGTGATTGGTTGGTATATTGAGCAAGATAAATTCATATTCACGAAGTTTACTCCATCACAAGCACATAGAGAACCACTTTGTATATTGTTTTCGGCCATCAAACCTTGTTTCTCTTATTTGAAAATTTAGTCATAAATTGTTTTCTTGTTTTAGTACCTTGTTCTTTTTTGTTGACCTCTAATATTTTTGTTCTTGCTTAAGTTGAATTTGATTGCCTATTCTTTGTGACTCTTGAAGCTTGTTTGGGTTAGAACTTTTAGAAAAGTAATTAGTGTAAGTGAACCTATTCAACAACCCCATCACTATAAATAAGAGAGGTCAGCCTTGTATTGTTGAGAGTTTCATACATTGGCCAACCGATTAGAGGGAAATGGGGTAGGTTATTTTATTACTAACATTGTTTGTGCAGAGATGGCCGCAAACCCGAAAGAACAAGAAAAAGACATGAAGGAATACCTTAAGGGCTTAGCCTCGGCTCTAGAATTAGTCCACAAGAGAATTGATCAAATGGAAATTACAATGGCTTAAGTCGCATTCGCAAAAAAAGCATCAAACTCGGAAACAGCCAAAGGCTGAGGAGCCTCAAGAAGTTACTCAAACAAACCCTAGAGAGAAAAAGAAGAAATCCAAAAAGGATGAAACAAGTAGCTCATCAGAGAAGGTAGAATCTGAGACTTCAGGTTCGGATGAGGATCATTATTATACAAAGAGTAAAAGAAAATCCAAGAAGGATGATAATCTTGCTAGCATTAAGTTACAAATTCCAGAATTTGAAGGCAAGAATGATCCGGAAGCATACATAGAATGGGAGGAGAAAGTTGATAAAATTTAAGACATCCATGAATTTTCTGAAAGAAAGAAAGTTAAGTTGGCTGTGGTAGACTTTTTTGGACATGCATCTACTTGGTGACAAAGAACTTGTCACCAAAGAGAAGAGAAGTTTAAGTAGCCGATTTCATTTTGGATTTCATTGAAAAAGATCATGAGAAAGAAATATGTTCCCCATCACCACAAAAGAGAGCTGTTTCAAAAGCTTCAAAGCTTGACTCAAGGGAACAGAAGTGTAGATGACTATTACAAGGAGATGGATCTCGCCATGTTATGTGCTAATGTAGAAGAAAATGAAGAAACTACAATGGCAAGTTTCACGAAAGGAACATTGTTCATCTCGTTGAGTTGCATCATTATAACAACTTTGAGCAGCTATAACAAATGGCTGAAAATGTCGAGAAGCAACTTAAGAAGGTACCACAAAATTTGAGAAGCTCAAATCCGAACAATGAGTGACGCAATGATAGGGGTTAAAATGTCATTTTTATTATTAATATTTTCTCATTATTATTGTGATTTTAAGGAACATTATATAATGTTTTTTATGTTTTTGTTGTAGGCATGGAAAATCTTGACTTGGAGGAGAAATTGACAAAAGAAGAGAAGAAAAACAACATTGAGGAAGCAAAGAGAGAGAAAATACCAAATCTTGGTATTAGAGTTGACTTGGACAAGTTGGGGGAAGACTTCCTACGGGTGAAACTCTTGAGGAAACAAAAGAAGACAAAAAGACTAAAGGAAAGAAAGAAGGAAAAAGGAGTTTGACTTGGAGTAGAATTGTGAACAAAGAAAAGTCCAACCACTTGAGGACTTTGGAGGGCTTGAAAACGTAAGAAAGGTTGGAGAAAATGGAGAGGAGGCAGCCACCATCGAGATCTCTCTCTGGAGAAAAAAAACTCACATCTTTTTCTTAGCCTTTAGTTCTTAGAAATTGTATAAGAGAAAAGTGCACTTTAATTCTTAGATTCAAGGGAGTTTTCTTGTAACTTTATTATTATTTATGATGTTTGGATTTGTTTTCTTTATTTCTTTAACTTTGTCTTTTATTCTTAATATGAGTGGCTAAATCCTTTTTAGGATTCTTATTCCAATTTGATCATGTGCTTATTGTGATTAATGTAGGTTGTTAGCTTTGATTCATTGGTTATTGTTGTGCTTAATGTCATCTTAGGCTTGATCACCCTAGGATTGAATCAACACTATAGAACTTGATTGAGAGATAGGTTCTGTAGGATTAGGCAATAACCTATTAATAGCTTAATTAGTTGAGAGATAGTTAAATGGTTAATATTGATTAAAAGGTTGTGCATTAAAATTGGAGTTAAAAGACATTAGGTTGGTGAAAGCCTTCGAACTTAGTGTTAATTAATTATCAATTAATCATAGGTATTGCCTGAGAGGAAGATCTATGGTTCTTAAGATCCCTTCAAAATGGATTAGAGTTAATATAGGCCTTGTTGGTTAATCAAGCTTAATAATTGGTCAAAACTGAGAATAAGAATCCTAGTTTTTATATTTTATAGAATTCATTTTTTTATTTGATTAGTAATTTTTAGTTCAAAACTTGATTTCAGTATCTAAACAAGGAAACATATTGAGTATTTCAATATTCAGTTTTAAAAATTCTCTGTGGGACGATATCTTAATTTACTACTTGACACGACTTTATGCGCTTGCAGAAAATAGCACGTCACGCAACAACAACAATAACCACTGAGTTGGTGGGTTTAATTCTTCAAGTTCCAAAAGTACTCAATGGAGAGGAGGTTTAGCATCCAATCCAGCAAATGGGAGGAAGTTTGTACCACAAACTTCTTCAAAGGTGAGTAAACCTAAACCCTTGTCCAATACTAACACTTGTTCTT
This sequence comes from Gynochthodes officinalis, assembly GCA_020080225.1. NCBI lineage: Eukaryota > Viridiplantae > Streptophyta > Magnoliopsida > Gentianales > Rubiaceae > Gynochthodes > Gynochthodes officinalis. The sequence goes on from CM034622.1 coordinate 8,147,234, forward strand.
CTGTCCAATGTTTTAGGTGCTAAGGCAGAGGACATGTGTCTTCTCAATACCAAACTTTCGAACTATGACTATCTTAGATGATGGAACCTATAAAAGTGAGAGTGAGGAGGAGCCAAGTAATCAAGATGAAGACCTAGTCACAATCTATGAACAGTGGGGGCATGAAGAGGATCAACTGACTAGAGATTGTTTGGTTACAATAAGAGCTTTGAGTGCTCAACCTGAGGAGGACACCGAGGATCAAAGGACAAATATTTTCCATTCTAAGTGTTTTATTAAGGATCAAATTTGTATGTTAATTATTGACGGAAGATCGTGTACTAACCTAGCTTCTACTTATCTTGTAGATAAATTGAAGCTTAAATGCTCCTTGCATCCAAAACCATACAAATTACAATGGATGAACCAAAGTGGATCACTCCGTGTTACGAAGCAAACCTTGGTAAGTTTTCGAATTGGAAATTATATTAACCAAGTTCTTTGTGATGTTGTTCCTATGCAGGCTACTCGCCTCATATTGGGACGACCTTGGGAATATGATTGTAATGCAAGTCATTCCAGGAGGGCTAATGAGTATCACCTCATCAAGAATGGAATGGCCCTCACACTAGCACCCTTACCACCTTCAGAAATCGGTACCTTTCAGTAACAACAAAGGGTGAAGCAAATGGAGTGGATAAGAGAACAAAAGAAGGTTGAAGAGGGTCTGAAACTTGATCAAACCATGAGTAAAAAGTTCTTTCAACTTCTAAAGGTAAGGCTTTGGTTCTCATGACTAAAACCAAAGGTACACAGCCATCAATTGAAAATTTTAAAGGTAGCTTCTATGCTTGCATGAAGGATGTTGATAGAGTTTTAAATGCAAGTAAAGAACTTGTGTTAATTATTTTTCAAGAGCATTATTTACTAATGATGAGCTACCAAGTGACTTGTCTTTGCAAGTCAAAGTTGTTTTGCAGGAATTTGAAGATGTTTTTCCAGAAGATTATCCTCAAGGACTTCCACCTTTAAGGGGAATTGAACATCAAATTGACTTCATTTCTGGAGCAGTAATTTCCAACCAACCAACCTATCGAGCCAACCTTGAAGAGACTAAAGAGCTTCAGATGCAAGTTGAGGAATTACTAGATAAAGGTCATGTACGAGAGAGTCTTAGTCCGTGTGCAGTTCCAGTCATCCTTGCTCCAAAGAAGGAAGGTACGTGGAGAATGTGTACTGATTGTGGAGTTGTTAATAAAACTACAATTAATATAGACATCCAATACCTTGCCTTGATGACATGTTTGAGGAGTTGCATGGTTCTAAAATTTATACTAAAATCAACCTTAAGAGTGAATGTCATCAAATACGCATTAAAGATGGAGATGAATGGAAAACTACTTTTAAAACTAAGTTTGGCTTGTATGAATGGTTAGTCATGCCTTTTGGATTAACTAATGCACCTAACACATTCATGCGGCTCATAAATCATGTACTTAGGCAATTTATAGGAAACTTTGTTGTTGTTTATTTTGATGATATTCTCATTTATAGCAAGAACTTAGAAGAGCATGTGAAGTATATTAGATTTGTTCTAAGTGTCTTGCATGAAAATCGGTTGTTTGCTAATATCAAGAAGTGTACCTTTTGTGTGGATAGTGGAAAGTGTAGTATTTCTCGGATTTGTTGTTAGTTCCAAAGGTATACAGGTTGATCAAGCAAAAGTTGAGGTTATAACCTCTTGGTTGAGACATACAACCGTGCATGAGGTAAGGTCTTTCTATGGACTTGCTTCATTCTAAGGGGGGTTTGTTAAAGATTTTTCTTCAAAGGCTACCCCTCTTAATGATCTTGTTAAGAAAAATGTTCAATTCGTGTGGGGTGATCGTCAAGAGCAAGCATTTAATCAATTGAAGAAAGATCTTACGATTGCACCTGTCTTAGCTTTGCTTGATTTTAACAAAACCTTTAAGCTTGAATGTGAGCCTTCAGGTACAGGTATTGGTGCATTATTGAAACAAGAGGGCCGACCTTTAGCTTATTTTTCTAAAAAATTGAGTGGTGCTGCCCTCAATTATCCAACTTATGACAAAGAGCTTTATGCAGTCATTCGTACCTTAGAGACATGGCAACATTAGTTGTTGGCCAAAAAGTTTGTTATTCACATTGATCATGAGTCTCTAAAGTATCTGCATGGGCAAGGTAAGTTGAATGAGAGACATGCCAAGTGGAGTTCATTTCTCGAAACATTTCCCTATGTTATTTAGTATAAAAAAGGTAAGGAGAATGTTGTCGCAGATGCACTTTCACGAAGGTCTGTTTTCTTATGCTCTTTAGATACTAAGATTTTGGGACTTGAAAATATTAAAGATCTTTATTCTACTGATCCTGATTTTTCTAGTATTGATGCAGCTATTGAACAGGGAGTCTTTAATAAGTTTTATAGGCACGATGGGTTTTTGTTCCGTGAAAAGAGATTATGTGTGCCAAATTGTTCACTTTGGGAGCTACTAGTTAGGGAATCACACTCAGGGGGTCTCATGGGTCGTTTTGGAGTTTTGAAAACATATAAAATTTTAATCGAGGATTTCCATTGGCCTAATATGAAAAGAAATGTGGAAAAGCTGTGTAGTTCATGCATTCAATGTCGTATGGCTAAATCTATGTCTAACCCTTTGGGATTATATACTCCTTTACCTGTCCCTTCTGTTCCCTGGAGTGACATTTCCATCGATTTCATATTAGGGTGCCAAGGTCGCAAAGGGGTAAGGATTCTATTTTTGTAGTGGTCGATAGATTTTCTAGGATGGCTCATTTTATACCTTGCAGGAAATCGGATGATGCGAAACATGTAGCTAACTTATTCTTTGAAGAAGTCATTCCGCTACATGGGGTTCCACGAACCATTGTTTCCAACCACGATGTCAAATTCTTGAGTTATTTTTGGAAAACTCTATGGGGGAAGTTGGGCACAAAATTGTTATTTTCAATTACTGGACATCCACAAACTGATGGGCAGATAGAGGTAACAAATCATACTCTTGGTACTTTATTGCGTGCATTGATCAAAAGGAATCTTAAAGATTGGGAAGCATGCATTCCAATTGCCGAATTTGCTTATAATAGAATTGTCCATTTTACCACCAGTTATTGCCCGTTTGAGATTGTTTATGGATTTAATTCATTAACCCCTCTTGACTTAGTGCCATTGCCAAGCAATGAGCAAGTAAATCTTGATGGTGCAGCAAAGACTAAGTTTGGTCAAGACTTACATGAGAAGGTACGCCTTCAAATCCTTAAGCAGAATGAACATTATGCTCAAGTTGCCAATAGAGGGCGAATGCAAGTGAGCTGTCAACTCGGGGATTGGGTGTGGATTCACATGCTCAAAGAAAGGTTTCCAACTCAAGGAAGGACTAAGCTTCATCCTTGAGGAGATGTTCCTTTCCCAATTGTTGCACGTGTGGGCGAAAATGCTTACAAGCTCGACCTTCCAGGTGATTATGAAGTTAGTGTCACATTTAATGTCTTTGACCTTTCCTTGTTTGAGTTGAATGACGAATTTATAGACTCGAGGGCAAGTCCTTTCAAAGAAGGAAGGACTAATGGAAATATGAGGATTGAGACAACTTTACAACATGAAGAACGAAATTCCTACTCTAGAGAACAAGCTGGACATGAAGGAGAGAATTCACCTACAAAGAGACATCCAGAATTTGATCCTTTGCACGGTATTGGAGGGCCTATGACTAGGTCAAGAACCAAGAGAATGCAAACTGCCTTAACAACTCTTGTAATTGAATGAATTGAAGCTCCAGCTATGGCAGCAAGGAAGATTGACAACCCTAGTTCGCAAAGTTCACCTTATGTCATTCTACTTAGTATTGGACCAAGTGTTTCTAGTCTTGCTCCATGAATGCAGTTCGTCATGGCAATCCAATTCAAAGTAGAAAGCTCCAATCCTTTCCGTGCTTGGATTTTAGTTTAGAAAGTATTTCCTTTTCTTAGAATAAGAGTTTTTTTAGTGATTGTTTCCTAAAAGTATTTTAGTTTCTAAGAGGCATGGAATTCTAATCCTTCTAGAGGATGGTATTTCCCTTGGTTGCACAATGTCAAAAATTATAAAGAGGCTATCGGCCGTATAAAGCAGGACAGATTTTGATCAATACAAACCAGGGAGCTTATTTGCTTTTCTTTTAGTTCTGATCCAGAACTAGTTTTGAGTCTTTGAGGATAGTCTCTTAGGTTCAATTTAAGCTATCTTGTTAAGTCTCTTTCCCTCAACAATTTGAGCGTGTTTCTTGGTTCTAAGGGACGGCCTTTTCACGATTGGTGTTGAGGATTATTTGTTCGGGTGTCAAGAGAATTATAACAACGGTCATTTTCACTCCTTGGAGTTGGTGTCTTGCTCAAAGAAAGAGCCAGTTCAACCTAGAGGACGATACTAGGACCTACACTCTGGTAATTTGTTACGGGTTTAATACTTTCGTAGAAGAATTCATATCATACGTATAGGATCAACCCGCCATGAGAAATTATACATGGGTTTTTATATGAAGTGTCATAAGAATATCTCATAGTGATGATGGTGTAAGTGATCTTTAGACTTGAGATCATTAGAGATCTCAACATGAGGAGTTGTATGTTTTGATGCTACTAAACGTTACCCGCAAAAAGGTGAACTATAAAAGTAGCAATTAGATATGCAATAAATCATGTAATGAGATGTTGGGTGATCAAGATAGGATTTGCCCCTTCTATATAATGGGAGTGATGTCTTTGGGCCCCTTGATTGAGTGAGACCATAAAATGCATGGCCTTGCTCAAATGAGCCGATATGTGATATCAAGCTCATTTGCTTAGATGTATCTACTTGGTAATCAAGAAACGTAAGGATTGAACTATGTGAGCGTGACACGCTCGATGGCACATTTTCAATCAAGATATCTAGGGCAAAATGATTGAATTATATGGTAACATCTATCACAAGAAAAGTAATGTCAAATTACTAACATTCTTATAACTTGGGTAGCATTTATGTGTTTCTAGACACCACTCAATGCTTATGGTATAAAATAGATTTTATGTCATTGCCAACGTTATAATAACCTATTGGGTCACACACTTACATCATATCCAAAAGAAGTGTAAAATTCATGTGATGAATTTTTTGGTTAATTTAAGAATCCTATTGCGAATAGTACTCTAGAAGGTTTTCCAGTTTAGGGCGGTATTTGGATTTGTGACTAAATCATTTTGGTTTTGTGTTAATAAATTTGAAATAGTTTTGTATTTCTTTATTCATGTAAAAACCAAAATTAGAAAGCCAAATAAGAATGGAATTCTTGTTTTGGCTGCCACTAAAATTTAGAAAGTTTCAAAATAGATTTGAACTTGTATTTTAAGTAAAACTCTTTAGAAGAAGTTTTACCCTAATATATTTCTATATATTTGGAGTTATAATTTCAGAAGCCGAACAACCCTAATGTGAGAATAAAAATCATGTTCTTCTTACTGAATCAAAAACCAAAAATCATTTTTTCTTGGAGAAGAAAAATTCTGCAGCAAAAAGAAAACCCCAAAACCGATCCTTGTTGTCTTGTTCAAAAAATCCTTTTTGGCTCTTTCTTGTGAAGAATAGTAGCTGTCTTTTCAAGAACACAAGAAACACTTCAGCTATTCTTTAGGAAAAAATAGCAGGTGCTTCCTTGTCAAAGAAACAAGGAGAAAAGCGAAGCTTGAGAAGCTTGAATCCTGAAAAACCGAAAGCAGAAATTCTATTGCTAGCACTCACGAATTTTTGTTGCTTCTTTCTTTGGTTAATTGTGTAAAAATTAACTTGATACTTGGAGAAGATCGTGTGGATACCATAGAGGCAAAGCTGTGCTGTTTTTGCTAGTAGTTCAATGATCAACAATCTTCACAAGAAAATTCGACCGTTATTGATAAGGGAAAATTCCTCACTATCGGTTTGATTTCACTTCGTAAGGATCCTTGGAGGAAACCAAAGTTTTTAAATTTCTGCTATGTGCTGTATTTGGTTTCCTACAGTGGTATCAGAGCCACTTACAAAGGCTCAAATTGGTTTTATGTGGAAGCATGCTTGTTTGATTAAATTGTTTATGAACTTGTATGCTGAAATTTGGATTCCTTGAATATGTTCATTGAAATTAAACATATATGATATGTTTATGCTTATTAAATCAATTTAGGGTTTTATTTAATGATTTATTGCTGGATTTGAATAATGTAAGATATGCATATGTGATATATATAAATATGCATGGAAGAGCTGAATTCAGATTTTCTGGATTTTGCTTACCTAGTTTCGGGTTTTAATTTCTTTGGGGGCTTTTCGGTTTTAATTTTTTTATGTTGAAAATAATATGTGTTGATTCATATTAAGGCCAAATTATATATGTGATATATAATTTTTCCAAATTATAAAGTATTAAAACCTGAATGCATGAGAAGGTTGGTATAGGTTTGATCATAAAAGCCGAAGCTAAATTTTTTAGAAAAAACCTAGCTTCCGCTTTAGAAAATTTATGGCAAGTTCGGTTTAATTTTTTTTTAATTTTGAGGCCTAAAGTAATATGTGATATATATGTAATATTAAGGCCAAATTATATATGTGATATATAATTGTTTCGGCTTGAAAGTTTCAGATTTTCTGAATTTTGGGTAGTTTGGATTTTTTGAATTTTGATTGGTTTGGATCTTATGAAATTTTGGCTAGTTTGGATTTTCTGAATTTTGGCTAATTCTTTTTTTTTTCTAAATTTTTGAATAATCACATTTTCTGATTTTGGCTAGATTCGGATTTTCTTTTTTTTTTTGGTAGCTTCGAGTTTCAAGTCATTGGCCTGCCTCGGAATTTTAAAAATAAATTTAATTTATTTTCTGCTAAGGCCGAAACATATATATGTTAAATTACATTGAAGGCCAAATTATATATGTGATATATAATTATTTTGGAATTTTGATGTAATATTCGAAAACTAGTTTTGGACACATATATGATTTCGGTTTTACGATTTGGCCGAATTGCACATGTTTTTTATTTTATTTGTGACTGGCCAAAATTCAATATTTATGATATATTAAGTTGAGGCCTAAAATATATATGATATATTATTCACAAATTTTACATGATCATGGTTTGGCCGAAAAGCATATATTAGATATACCAAGGTGGCCAAAACTTTGCAACCAAACCCGAATATTCCATGTGTAGTATATTATTTGAAACCCTAAAATTTGATTTAATAATAATTGTCATAAATTAATTAGATTAATATATTTAAGTGCTAAATATGAATGAAAATTATATGTGACATGCACATTATATGATGGTTGAGCATGGTGCATAGTTATAGCCCTAAGCCCAATGTGATTGGATAAATTTTGTATTGGTTTTAAATATGACCTATGTGTCATGCCTTGCTCTATTTTCTGGTTGTAAATTCTTTTCTCATGTAACTCCCCTCGAATGTAACTTGAGGTTTCTCTAAAGATGTAATAGTTAGATTAGAGATAGGACTAGACTAGGAATCAAGGAGGCACGGAGTTCATGACCATACAAGAACGACCAAAGGAGGCATTTGGAGAAAATGCTATTACCCTTAGGTTCACCTTTTGGTTCTCTCATTGGTTTGAGAGAATCAATTTAGTTTGGGCTATAACTATGTCACGTTTATTTTATTGTTTATGTATGAGATGCATTCAATGTATGTTTATTGGTTAAATGCATGATATGATCATGATTGTAATAATTAGTTAGAAAATTATGTGATTAATTGGACTAATAATTACAATAACCTATTCAAACAAAATGGTGAGAATTTAACAAATTCTTCAAATGATTATTAAGTCTAAGATGCCTTCTAATGCCTAGCACTAGTCAAGGCTTTGATTGATCATGTGTAAGTTTGCCAAAACAAGGTGTCATGGTCAATCTTAGTGAGATACGATAGGATAATAGTGATATCAGACTGCTAATCATTGTGTTTGACTTAACTAGGTGGACTCAATAAGATTAAGACCTAGAGGCATAGAGTTGGGCCTTGGCTTATTAGATAAGCTAGAACAAGAGTTGTTCACCCAACTATCCAAGAGTTGTATAGGATACAATTGACAAGTGTTGTTTACCTAAATAGCTGAGTTTTGGGTGATTAGCCAAAGCTAACTCAAAATTAGGTCAAATATGGATCTTAGCCCACTAGAAAGTTAATTAGATTAACCTTTCCAAATTAATATTGAGGGTTATTAATTTGAAAAAAATAGTTGGAGTAAAATTTAATAAAAGTCTATATTAAATGTTTGTAGGGAGCTTGAACTTGGGGAGTCCGGACAAAAGTCTATAATAAAAGTCTATATTAAATGTTTATATTAAATGTTTGTGGGGAGTCTATGTAAAAGTCTAACACATTATCACTACGATCTATCCTTGAGAAGGACAAGTTGAGTGGGACGAACTTCCTGGATTGGTACAGGAGCTTGAAGATAGTCCTCAAGCAAGAGAAAAAGGTGTATGTCCTAGAGGGATTCTTACCTCATGAACATAAAGGAAAGGTAACTATGGAAGGGAACTGCTTCCATTACGGTGAGATCGGACATTGGAAGAGAAATTGTAAAGTTTACCTAGAGGATCTTAAGAAGAAGTGGAAGGAAAAGGAAACTTTCACTTCAAGTATTCATGTTATAGAAGTTAATTTATCTACTTCTTCATCATAGGTATTAGATATCGGATGTGGTTCACATATTTGTGTAAATGTGCATGAACTGAAAAGAAGTAGGATTTTAGCTAAAGGCAAAGTAGACCTAGGAGTGGGAAATGGAGCAAGGGTTGCTACATTAGTTGTAGGGACTTATGTCTTGAACTTGCCCTCAGGGGTTGTTTTAGAACTAGATAATTGTTATTACGTTCCTTCCATTACTAAAAATATTATTTTTTCTTGTTTAGACAAGATTGGATATTCATTTATAATAAAGGACAATTGTTGCTCCTTTTACTTAAATGAATTCTTTTATGGTAGTGCACAACTAGTTCATGGACTATATGTCCTTAATCTTGACATGCCTATTTATAACGTAAATACCAAACGTATGAAATTAGATAATTTTAATCCAACTTATCTCTAGCATTGTCGTCTGGGCCACATAAACAAGAATAGCATTTCCAAACTCTATAAAAATGGACTTTTGGACTCATTTGATTTTAAATCGTATGAGACATGTAAATCATGTTTATTAGGTATGATGACTAAAGCCCCTTTCACAAAACATAACGAAAGGGCAAATGATTTATTGGAACTAATATATACTGATGTATATGGACCATTATATACACAGGCTAGAGGTGGTTTTTCAATACTTCATCACATTTACTAATGACTATAGTAGATACGGCTATGTGTATCTTATGAGACACAAGTCTGAATCATTTGAAAAGTTCAAAAAGTTCAAGAATGAAGTACAAAACCAACTTGGCAAGAGTATTAAAGCATTTCGATCTGATTGAGAAGGCGAATACTTAAGCTAGGAATTCGATGACTATCTAGATGAGTTTGGGATTGTCTCACAACTCACTCATCCTGGAACACCACAATGGAATGGTGTATCCAAGAGGAGAAATCGAACTTTGGTAGACGTGGTTTGGTCCATGATAAGTCATATAGATCTTCCAAATTCCTTCTTGGACATGCTTAACTTACAACTGCTTTCACACTAAACCATGTTCCATCTGAATCAGTTCAAAATACACCACATGAGATATGGACTGGGAAGCGTCCTAATGTGTCTTTTATGAAGGTTTGGGGATGTGAGGCTTACATTAAACATCAAGTCTGCGACAAACTTGGACTCGAATATGATAAGTGCAATTTTGTGGGGTATCCTAAAGAAACAAAAGGATATTGTTTTCTATAATCCCAATGAGAACAAAGTGTTTATTGCTCGTATTGGTGTCTTTCTAGAAAAAGAGTTTATTTCTAGAAAATCCAGTGGGAGACAAATAGAACTTCAAGAAGTCCGAGAACCAAAAAATAGCACTAAACTTGATAAGATGGAAATTGAGCAAACACCACAAAGAGTTGTGGAACAAGTACCTGCTTAAGATACACAAGCCTCGTGTAGATCCACTAGAGTTCATCATGAGCCACAGAGATATGGATTTCTCGTGACTCAAAATGGTGACATATTGCTAATGGATCAAGATGAGCCTACGACTTATCAAAAAGCTACAACGATCCATTTATGGGTTGAAGCTGACATGCTATTTTTTGCAAGCGCACAGAGTCGTGTCAAGTAGTAAATTAAGATATTGTCCCACAGAGAATTTTTAAAACTGACTATTGAAATACTCACTATGTTTGTTTGTTTAGACACCAAAATTAGGTTTTGAACTAAAATTACTAATCAAAGTAAAAACTAGGATTCTTATTCTCAATTTTGACCATTTATTAAGATTGATTAACCCACAAGGTCTATGTTAATTCTAATCCATCTTGAAGGGATCTTAAAAACCATAGATCTTCCTCTCAGATAGTACCTATGATTAATTGATAATTAATTAACACTAAGTTTGACGGCTCTCACCAGCCTAATGTCTTTTAACTCCAATTTGAATGTACAACCTTTTAATCAATATTAACTACTTAACTGTCTCTCAACTAATTAAGCTATTAACAGGTTATTGCCTAATCCTACAGAACCTATCTCTCAATCAAGTTCTATAGTGTTGATTCAATCTTAGGGTGATCAAACCTAAAATGACATTAAGCACAATAATAACCAATGAATTAGAGTTAACAACCTACATTAATCACAATAAGCACATGGTCAAATTGGAATAAGAACCCTAAAAAGGATTTAGCCACTCATATTAAAAATAAAAGACAAAGATAAAGAAATGAAGAAAACAAATCCAAACATCATAAATAATAATAAAAAAATTAACCATCAATCCTTCCCTTGAATCAGAAGATAGGGTTTAGCCATTCATGATAGCACTCATGGCTATTGGAATTTTTTTAAGAGAATTTCTAAAACTAAAGAAAGACAAAAACCTGAGTTTCTAGGGAAAGAGAGAGGGTGGCTGCCTTGTGTTAGTTTCTTTTTTTCTCCTAGGGTTCCCCCTCAAAACCTAACTAGAAAGGTCATCTAAACCTTTTCAAACTCTATCTAGGCTAGAGATAAGAGATAAGCTCCTTCCTATCCAACTTTAGCTCAATCTCTTATCTTGTTGGCTACTTTATTCTTCTTTGCACGGGTGTGCAAGACAGCTGCTCCTCATCTTGAGTCCTAAGCTCATCCAAACTCCAAAGGTTTGTCCTATCATCTTCACATTGCATCCTTCCAAAAAAAAAAAAAATAAATAAATTATCTACTTAACATAAAATGATTAATTTAAAATAAAATGACATTATTAACTAAACTAACTAAAAACTAATTAAACATGCAACTAACTAATCCTAATATGCGTAAAATAGAGTGTTCAAACTAAGTATTTTTCACACTTATCAAATTCCCCCACACTTGAGCTTTTGCTTGTCCTCAAGCAACAAGAAATCAAGTAAGACAGTTATTTAGGATTACGTCATATAGCTAGCCTCAAAGATTTCTTAGAAACAACTTCATGATAAATTCCAAATACATGCTCATGTAATCATCCAATCCAAGAAGAAATTTTCTATAGCTTAAAGCCACTCAAGTGTGTGTGTGTATAGCTGTTCTCATTCAACCATTCAGGGCTTAGAAAAGTTTCACACAACCCAAATATCTTCAATTCTCTCTTATTCTTTTGCAACAGATTTTTTTTCTTTCTTTTTTTTTCTTGTTTTTTTGTGGACTTGCTTTTCATGACACTCTTCACTAATTTATAAAAAACCAACCAAATCCAAATCAAGTAGGACTTTTAAGCTTGTAAGAGGATATGGTCACAAGTAAAGTTTGATTCTCTCCAAGAAAAGTATACCTCAAGTGTTGAGGTAGAGGTTTCAAGTCTTCATTTGGTGGTTTTATGATTGATGGTAGTGTAGGTTCAGTATTTGGTAATTGGATTTGAGAAAAATTTGTATGGTGGTTAAGGTGTACTTCATCTTAGGAAGATTGTGCCTGCATACACTTCTCAATATTCTCCAATTCATCACAATTTGCCAACCTCCTTCATTGGACTTCATTCACTACATCAACTCTCAAACATAAATCATAATTAGAAGGATGTTTCATACCTTAATAGATGTCGAACTTACAACTCTTCTCTCCTACTCTTAATGTCAACGTACCATCATAAACATCAATAATTGCTTTGGTAGTGTAGAGGAATGGCATACCAAGGATCAATGGAACATCTTCATCTTCTTCAAAATCAAGAACAACAAAATCTACTAGAAAGATGAATTTTCCAACCCTTACAAGCACATTTTCTACTATGCCTTCTTGTTCCTTTACTGTCTTGTTTGCCAGTTGTAATCGGATGTTTGTTGGTTTTGCTTCTCTGAGTCCCAATTTTTTGTAAATTGACAAAGGCATAAGGTTAATAGAAGCACCTGAATCACATAAAGATTTTTGAAATGTTAAATTTCCAACAGAACATGGAATAGTAAGACTCCCTGGTTGCTTCCATTTCAAATGAAGCTTATTAGAAATGATTGCACTGCACTCTTTTGTAAGTGTGACTATCTCGAATTCTTACAACTTATTTTTGTTGGAAATCAACTCCTTTAAGAACTTTACATACTTTGGCATTTGGGCTAGACATTCCACAAAAAGGCATATTGATGTGGAGAGTCTTAAATCTTTCCAAAAATTTTGCAAATTTTTGATCATGCTCCTTTTTCTTCAACCTTTGTGGATATGGTACTGGAGGATCATATGGTTGAAGTGGTGGTGCTTTTGCCTTAACTGTGTTCTGCACCTTCTCTTACTATTCTTTATGTTTTTCAACCCATTCACTTTCTTGCTCTTTCTCCCCGTCCTTCTTCTTTTCTTCATAAACTATTGTTGCTTTAGGGGTTTGGATCTCTGTACCACTTCTCAAGGTGGTAGCTTTTACATGCTTTTTTGGATTTCTTTCTATATTGCTTGGTAATGCACCTTGATTTCTTGTTGATAAGGTATTTGCTAATTGCCCCATTTGCACTTCTAGATTATGAATAGAAGAGAAATGGTTTCAAATCATTTGTTCCATCCTCTTTTGAGCTTCATCTTGTTGACCCATCTTTGCTGTTATAACATCCATGAATTTATCCATTTTACTTTCGATCGAAAATGCCCCTTTTTCTTGTTGAAACTGATGTTGAGGTTGTTGTGCATTTTGTCCTCCAAATCCTGGTGGTGCATGTGGTCGTCACTGGTTATTCCCTTGATTTCCCTAAGAGAGATTGGGGTGGTTTCTCCAACTTGGATTGTAGGTATTACCATAGAATTGGTTTCGAGGTCCCTTGAAGTTCCCCATATAGTTGACATCTTTTGTAGACATTCCTTGCATCATTCTACACTCTATTGTAGGATGGCCCCCTTGACATAATTCACAAGAGGATGATAATGAGAATACTGCATTAACATTTACTTTGTCCATCCTTTTTGTAAGAGCATCAAGTTTTGCATTCAACATGGTAAAATTGTCCACTTCTATTACTCCTGCCTTTTTTGAAATGGTTCTCTCATTGGATCACATACTTTGTGTATTGGCCATCTCCTCAAAGAGATCTAAAGCATCTTCTGGTGTTTTTGACATGATTGTACCTCCAGCTGCTGCACAATATTGGCTCTAGCCGCATGATTGACTCCTTTATAGAATGATTGCACCAAATCCTATGTAGGAATCAATTGAGGCGGGCATTGTTTCTAAAAGTCCTTGAATCTTTCCCAACACTCAGAGAATGTTTCATCATCTCTTTGAAAGAAAGAGTTAATCTCATTCCTAATCCTCATCACCATTGTAGGTGGCAAGTATTTGTTAAAGAAAGCTGTGTAGAGCTATTGCCAAGTGTTGATGGAGTTGGGTGGTAAGCTTGTAAACCGTCTCTTTGCTCTTTCCATAAGAGAAAATGGAAAGAGGGTCAACCGAATTGCATCAGGCTGTACTCCATTCACCTTAAAAGTGGAGTAGTACTCAAAAAATCGTGACATATGACCAAATGGATCTTCATGTGGCAAGCGAAAATAGTGAATTCTGAATCATCTGTACCATTGCCGACTTAATTTCAAAGTTATTAGTTGCAACCGCCGGTCTTACAATTGGTGTTTGATCACCTTGAACATTAGGACTCACAAAATCTCCATTGTTCTTTAGCCCCTAGGAGGGTCATCTCTTTCACTGTCCCTTCCGTTCATGTTGCTTTGTTGCATTTTCTTCTGACAAACTGTCTTTTCTAGCTCCAAATCAAGTGGTATCAACGAAAATCCTTGTTTACTTGCACTCCGTGTGATGTGCATAAACTAAACAAATTCCTACAATACCACAATTAAAAACAAAATTAAAATAACATCTAAATCAAGCAACACAAGTTTTCTTAACAACATCAATTTTACCAAAATTCCTTGGTGGCGGCGCCAAAAACTTAACGTGCTATTTTCTGGAAGCGCACAAAATCGTGTCAAGTAGTAAATTAAGATATCGTCCCGCAGAAAATTTTTAAAACTGACTATTAAAATACTAACTATGTTTGTTTGTTTAGACACCGAAATTAGGTTTTGAACTAAAATTACTAATCAAAGTAAAAACTGAATTCAATCAAATGTAAAAACTAGGATTCTTATTCTCAATTTTGACCATTTATGAAGATTGATTAACCAACAAGGTCTATGTTAATTCTAATCCATCCTGAAGGGATCTTAAGAACCATAGATCTTCCTCTTAGATAGTACCTATGATTAATTGATAATTAATTAACACTAAGTTTGATAGCTCTCACCAACTCAATGTCTTTTAACTCCAATTTGAATTTACAACCTTTTAATCAATATTAACTACTTAACTGTCTCTCAACTAATTAAACTATTAATAGGTTATTGCCTTATCCTACAGAACCTATCTCTCAATCAAGTTCTATAGTGTTGATTCAATCTTAGGGTGATCAAACCTAAAATGACATTAAGCACAACAATAACCAATCAAGCAGAGCTAACAACCTATATTAATCATAATAAGCACATGGTCAAATTGGAATAAGACTAAAAAGGATTTAGCCACTCATATTAAAAATAAAATACAAAGATAATGAAATGAAGAAAACAAATCCAAACATCATAAATAAAAAAGAAAAATTAACCATCAATCCTTCCCTTGAATCAGAAGATAGGGTTTAGCCATTCATGATAGAACTCATGGCTGTTGGAATTTTTCCAAGAGAATTTCTAAAACTAAAGAAAGACAAGAACGTGAGTTTCTAAGGAGAGAGAGAGGGCAGCTGCCTTGTGTTAGTTTCTTTTTTTCTTCTAAGGTTCCCCCTAAAAACCTAGCGAGAAAGGTCATCTAAACCCTTTCAAACTCTATCTAGGCTAGAGATAAGAGATAAGCTCCTTCATATCCAACTTTAGCTCAATCTCTTATCTTGTTGGCTGCTCTATTCTTCTTTGCACGGGTGCGCAAGATAGCTGCTCCTCATCTTGAGTCCTAAGCTCATCCAAACCCCAAAGGTTTGTCCTATCATCTTTACATTGCATCCTCCAAAACAAAAACTAATAAAAAATTATCTATTTAACATAAAAAATGATTAATTTAAAATAAAATGACATTATTAACTAAACTAACTAAAAACTAATTAAACATGCAACTAACTAATCCTAATATGCGTAAAATAGAGTGTTCGAATTAAGTATTTTTCAAACTCGTTAGAAGCAAATCTACGATTTGATGATGTAATCAAATAGTTTGGTTTCATCAAGAACAAAGATGAATCTTGTGTCTACAAGAAAGTTAGTGGGAGCACAGTTGTCTTCCTGGTATTGTATGTAGACGACATACTACTTATTGGAAATTACATTCTTTCTTTACAATCTATGAAGCCTTGGTTAGGAAGTTGTTTTTCAATGAAAGACTTGGTGTCAAGATCTATAGAGATAGATCAAGGAAATTGATTGGCCTAAGTCAAAATACGTACATAGATAAAGTACTAAAATGGTTTAGCATGCAATAATTTAAGAAAGGGTTTTGCCTATGGGACATGGAGTTAGTCTCTCAACAGAATAGTGTCATTCAAAACAAGGAGAGAGACAACACATGAATAAGATTCCATATGCATCAGCTATTGGATCTATCATGTATGCCATGTTATATACTCGTCCCGATTTCTGATACACTTTGAGCATGACCAGCAGATATCAAGTAGATCCCAATGAGTGTCACTGGATTGCTATAAAAAATATCCTTAAGTACTTGAGAAGGACTAAGGAAACATTCTTGATGTATGGAGGTGAGAAAGAGCTCAATGTAATTGGTTACACCGATACAAGCTTCCAAATCGACAAGGATGATTTCCAATCGCAGTTAGGTTATGTGTTTTGCCTAAATGGTGGTGCTATTAGCTCAAAAAGTTCAAAGCAGACCACAGTAGCCGATTTTATGATGGAAGCTGAGTATATTGCTACTTCTGACACAACAAAAAAAGGCCATTTGGATCAAAAAGTTCATAATCGAACTTGGGGTTGTACCTAGCATTGCTGATTCAGTTGAGCTCTATTGTGGCAACAATGGAGCCATTGCGCAAGATAAGGAACCCATATCTCACCAATGATCCAAACATATACTTCGGCGCTTCCATCTCATTCGAGAGATTATTGAGAGAGGGGATGTGAAGATATGCAAAGTACCAACTGCTGAGAACATCGGTACCCCACTAACAAAGCCTCTGACACAACAGAGACATAATCATCACACTAGATCATTAGGCATTAGAGATATGACTGAATGGTTTTAGTTCAAGTGGGAGTTTGTTGGATTATGTCCTAAGGACTAATCATGTGATGATGGTTTAGGCATATATTGTTTCATAATGCTTTTATTTTATGAAAATTTGTTATTATGTTTTATTCCATATCTACGTATTATGAGTAAATATAATAATGTCCCTATAATATAATAATTTAATTATCCCTAGTCAAGTATTATCATTAATGAGACAATGATAATGTATTAAGACTAATATGTGTAGTGACTGATGAAATGTATCACGATATGAGATATGAAGTCAACGCATAGGTACATGTTAGAGAACTGTGTACTAGCTCGACCAGCAATGAGAAATGCTACATGGGTTATTATATGAAATGTCATATGCATATCTCATAGTGATGATGGTGTAAGTGATCCTTAGACTTGAGATCATCAAATATCTCAACATGAGAAGTTGTATGTTTTGATCCTACTAAATGCTACCTGTAAAAAGGTGAACTACAAAAGTAGCAATTGGATATGAAATAAATAATGTAGTGAGATGTTGAGTGATCAAGAAAGGATTTTCCCCTCTTGTATAATGTGAGTGATATCTTTGGGCCCCTTGATTCAGTGATACCATAAAATGTATGGCCGTGCTCAAATGAGTCGATATGTGATATCGAGCTCATTTGCTTAGACGTGTCTACTCTGGAATCAAGAAACTCAAGGATTGAACTATGCGAGTGTGACATGCTCCATGGCTCATGTTCAATCAAGATATCTAGGGCAAAATGATTGAATTACATGGTAACATCTATCACAAAAAAAAAAATAATGTTGAATTATTAACATTCTTATAACTTGGGTAGCATTGATGTGTTTCTAGACACCGCTCAATGCTTATGGCATAAAATAGACTTTATATCATTGCCAACATTATAAGAACCTATTGGGTGGCAAACTTAGATCATATCCAAAAGAAGTGTAAAATTCATGTGATGAATTTTTTTTTGTCAATTTAAGAATTCTATTGTGAATAGGACTCTAGAAGGTTTTCAGGTTTAAGACGGTATTTGGATTTGTGACTAAATCATTTTGATTTTGTGTTAATAAATTTGAAATAGTTTTGGATTTATTAATTCATGAAAAAACTAAAATTAGAAAGCCAAATAAGAATGGGATTCTTGTTTTGGCCGCTATTGAAATTTATAAGTTCCAAAATAAATTAGAACTTGTAGTTCAAGTAAAATTCTTTAGAAGAAGTTTTACCCTAATCTATTTCTATATATTTGGACTTATAATTTTAGCAGCTACACAACCCTAATGTGAGTAAAAAAATCATGTTCTTCTTGCTGCATCAAAAACCAAAAATTAGTTTTTCTTGAAGAAGAAAAATTCTGTAGCAAAAAGAAAACCCCAAAACCAATCCTTGTTGTCTTGTTCAGAAAATCCTTTCCGGCTTTTTCTTGTGAAGAAACAATAGCCATCTTTTCAAGAACACAAGAAGCACTTCAGCTATTCTTTAGGGAAAAATAGCAGGTGTTTCCTTGTCAAAGAAACAAGGAGAAAAGTGAAGCTTGAGATGCTTGAATCCTGAAAAACCAAAAGCAGAAATTTTGTTTCTAGCACTCACGAATTTTTGCTGCTTCTTTCTTTGGTTAATTGTGTGAAAATTAACTTGAGACTTGGAGATGATCATGTGGATACCATAGAAGCAAAGTTGTGATGGTTTTGTTGGTAGTTCAACAATCAACAATCTTCGCAAGAAAATTCTGCCGTTACCGTTAAGGTAAAAGTCCTCACTATCAGTTTGATTTCACTTCATAAGGATGCTTGGAGGAAACCAAAGGTTTTAAATTTCTACTATGTGCTGTATGTGGTTCCTACAGCAGTTAAAGTGGGGGAATACCCAAGGGATAAAACCATAATGACTGATTTCTGTGTTGTGGATTCCCCTTCTCCCTTCAATGCCATCATTGGGAGATTGTGGATGAACAAAGCCAAAGCCATTTGGTTGCCTTACCATCTAGTTATGAAATTCCCAATAGAACATGGAGTGACATTTGCATGAGGAGATTAGTACGCAGTAAGGGAGTGCATGTGTATTGCCATCAAAGGAAAAAATACTTTGGAGGTGCATGCCATTCAAACTCCAGAAATACTATAGCCTAGCCACAAGGTTATAGCTCTAGGAAAAGTTAAAAAAGGAAAGGGTAAATTGTTTCCCTTTGAAATTCTTGAGGTCACACCTCGGGAAATTCTCAAAAATTTTGAGATCACACCTCAAAACCCCTGAGACGTCAGAAATTCTGAGGTCACACATCGAAAATCTCAAGATGCCAGTATAAAGAAAGGCCCAGTTGAATCACAGGAAATCATTGACGAAGTACAAGAATTTGTAGTAGATGACAACCATCCTGACAAGACAGTTAAGGTGGGAGCTATGATGCCGACTACAATTAAAGATCGCATTATTAATCTTCTTTGTTAGTACAAAGATGTTTTCGCATGGAGCCCCAAGGATATGTCGGGGATCTCTCCATCTTTGATGACACACAAGCTCAACATTGATCCCAGAGTGAAGCTTGTCCAACAAAAGAAAAGATCGTTGGCCCTAGACAAAAATATGGTGATCAATGAAGAAATGAAAAAACTGCTCCAGTCTGACATAATCAAAGAGGTATTCTATCCAACTTGGTTATCTAATCTAGTACTGGTCAAAAAACTCGATGAAAGTTAGTGAATGTGCATTGATTATATTGACCTTAATAAGTATTGTTCAAAAGATTGTTATCCTTTGCCAGTAATTGACCAAAAGGTTGAAGCCATATCGGGATACGAGATCATTATGTTCCTTGACGTCAATAAAACTTATCACCAAATCCTGATGGCTGAAAAATATGCCAAGAAGATAGCTTTCATCATAGAGATAGGAGTTTTCTACTATAAAAAGATGCCATTCAGATTCAAAAACTTGGGAGCAACCTATTAGTGTCTGGTCAACCAAGTGTTTTACAACTAGATCGGTAGGAATTTGGAAGTATATGTGGATGACATGGTAATAAAGTCAAAGAAAAGTGAAAGTACACCTAGAGATCTGGAAGAGACTTTACAAACCATGTTAAAAGTTGGAACACGTCTGGACCCCAAAAAATGTACTTTTGGGGTAGGATTTGGCAAATTTTTTGGATTCATGGTCTTTAAGAAAGGAATTGAAGCCAACCCAGACAAAATAAAGGCCATTGTTGAGATGGCACCTCCCCGAACTTTAAAGGAAGTTCAGAAGTTGACTGGATTATTAGCAACCTTGAATAGATTCTTGTTGCGGTTAGCAGATCGGCATCTCCCATTCTTCCAGACATTAAGAGAAGCCAAAAACTTCAAGTGGAATGAAAATTGCCAGAAAGCTTTTGAGAAGTTAAAGAGCTATATGGCAAGTTTGCCAGCACTCACGGTACCTACATATGGGGAAGTCTTGTATTTATACTTATCGGCCTCAACTAATGTTGTCAATGTGCAAAGCCCAATTTACTACATTAGTCACACCTTTCAAGGAGAGAAGTTAATCCTAGCTTTAATTTATGTCGCCAGGAAGTTGTGACCTTACTTACAAGCACATCCCATATATGTTCTTATTGATCAACCCATTAAGCAGATACTCTCCAAACTGGAGGCTTTTGTGAGATTGGCAAAATGGGCCATAAAGTTGAGAGAGCATGATATACATTATTAGCCTCAGAAAACAATAAAGGCTCAAGCTGTAACATATTTTATAGCTGAGGTGCCTACCACAGAGACCTCGGATATCAACCTTCTGCCATTGCCCTAGTTCACAGGAAAAGAAATGAAGGGCTCAAAGGTCTGGACTTTATATGTAGATGGCACCTCTAATGAAGAAGAGAGCAGAATCAGGCTATTGTTCTAAAGTTCAGAGGGCACAGAGATTACATATGCTTTGTGTTTTGACTTCAAAACAACTAACAACGAAGCTGAATACGAAGCTTTGATTGTAGGTCTATAGCTGGCTCAAAAGATGAAAGCACAGGAAGTGCAAGTGTATAGCGACTCTCAAATAGTAGTCAATAAGGAACAAGGCTCCTATGAGGCTAAGGAACCCTAAATAAAGAAATATCTTGACAAGGTATGCCAACTTAGCCATTTCTTCAATAGCTTCAAGATTATATAGATGTCTAGATCGAAAAATAAAAGGGTTGATGCCCTAAGCAAGTTAGCATCTTCTGCAAATTCTCACTTAAACAAGAAGGTTTTGGTAGAGGTACTTCCTTCTACGAGCACCAAAGAAAAGGTCACGATGACCATCGAAGAAGAGGGAGATAACTGCCAGATGACAAGAATGAAGCAAGGAAACTAAAGTTAAAGGCACCTCAGTATGTAATACAAGACAACGTCCTCTACAAATGTTCCTACCTTCAGTCATTACTCAGATGCATTAGACCTCAGCAAGTGGATTATATACTTCAAGAAGTGCGCCTTGGGTCCAGACGCCCATGACTTTACACAAAAGTGTGTCAAATGTCAACTTCATGTTCCTATCATCAGAAAACCCCAAATGGAATTAATCAACATCCAAAATTTGTGGCCTTTCAAGAAATGGGGGATGGACACTCTCTGGCTTTTTCCCGAAGCGTCGAGATGTTTGAGGTTCCTAATAGTCACAATTGACTACTTCACTAAATGGGTAGAAGCTGAACCTTTGGCTACTATCACTGGAAAAAATGTCCTAAAGTTTGTATGGAGCAAAATCATGTGCAGAGTTGGTATCCCTCATGTAATTATTTTCAGACAATGGGAAACAATTCGCAGATGATCCCTTCCATTCCTAGTGCGAAGAGCTTAAAATCAAACAAAACTTCACTTTTGTTGCACATCCACAAGCCAATGGCCCAGTTGAAGATACAAATTGCACAATATTGTAAGGACTCAAGACTCGGCTGGATAAAGCTAAAGGATATTGGGTAAAAAATCTCCCAAACCTATGGCTTATCGCACTGCACCTCTAACGATAACGGAAGAAACCCTTTATAGCCTAACATATGGCTTAGAAGCTGTCATTCTTACATAGCTTGGAGTTCCAAGTCCCAGAATTGTAGCCTTCAATGCTGAGGCTAATGAAGAAGAGGTTATGAAGAAAAGAAGAAGAAGGAGAGAAAAAGCAAGAAAATGAATGGGTTGAAAAATATAAAGAACAAGAAGAGAAGGTGGAGAACACAGTGAAGGCAAAAGTACCACCACTTCAACCATATGATCCACCAGTACCATTTCCACAAAGGTTGAAGAAAAAGGAGCATGATCAGCAATTTGCAAAATTTTTGGAAAGATTTAAGACTCTCCACATCAATATGCCTTTTGTGGAATGTCTAGCCCAAATGCCAAAGTATATAAAGTTCTTAAAGGAGTTGATTTCCAACAATAAGAAGTTGCAGGAATTCGAGACAGTCACACTTACAAAGGAGTGCAGTGCAATCATTTCTAATAAACTTCCTTTGAAAATGAAGCAAACAGGGAGTCTTACTATTCCATGTTCTGTTGGAAATTTAACATTTCAAAAATCTTTATGTGATTTAGGTGCTTCTATTAACTAGTTCACATGGATGAATAATTGAATTCAATTGGAGGATAGCCCAAGAGACACTTTCTATTTGAGAGCTTTCTATTTAAGCTTTCTTTGTTGGAGAAAAATCTAGGCTATTCTTTAGTTCATAAATTATTATTCCTTAGTCTTTTCTTATTCAATAAAACCGCCAATCATTATTTGAGAAACAAGAACAAAACAAATTTTAAGTTGAGAGCTTGAAAGAAAAAAAATCCTTAAGTTGAGAACTTCGGGGAATACCCGAGTAACAAAATCTTAGCTAGCACTAAAAGATTTTGTTACTTCTTTCTTTAGTTAATTGTTTGACAATTAACTTGAGGTTTGAAGACGATCGTGTGGATACCATAAAGGCAAGGCTAGATTGATTTTGCTTGTGATTCGACATTCGACATACGATCTTCTACCGTTACTAGAAAAGGTATGAATTCCACCTACCAGTTTCACTTCACTTCGTATGAATTCTTGGAGGAAACCAATAAAAAATTTTAAAATTTCCGCTGTGTTCTTTGATTTGGTTTCCTACAATACCTCCTAGAGAGTGCATCAGCTACAATATTTTCTTTACCTTTCTTATATCAAATGACATATGGAAAGGTCTCAATGAAATCCATCCATCTTGCATGCTTTTTGTTGAGTTTATATTGGCCTTTCAAAAACTTCAATGATTCATGATGGTTATCCAAAATTCTTGAGTACACTAAAATATCATCAAAATAGACAACCAAGAATTTGATTGAGTGAGACCATAAAATGCATAGCCATGCTCAAATGAGTTGATATGTGATATAGGGCTTATTTGTTTAGATGAGTCTACTCATGAATTAAGAAATGCAAAGATTGAACTATACGAAGCGTGACACGTTCCATGGCTCAGGTTCAATCAAGATATCTAGGGCAAAAGGATTGAATTACATTGTAACATCTATCACATGATAAGTAATATCGAATTACTAACATTCTCATAACTTGGGTAGCTTTTATGTGTTACTAGACACCACTCACTACTTTTGGCATAAAATAGATTTTGTGTTATGGCTAACGTTATGAGAACCTATTGGGTTGCACACTTAGATCGTATCCAAAAGGAGTGTAAAATTCATGTGATGAATTTTGGTTAAATTAAAGAATCCTAACATGAATGGGATTCTATCAGGTTTCCCGTTTAAGACGATAATCGGATTTGGATTCTAAATGGTTTTGGTTTTGTGTTAATAAATCTGAAATAGTTTTGGATTTATTAATTCATGTGAAAACCAAATTTAGAAAGCCAAATTAGAATGGGATTCTTGTTTTGGCATCCAATCCCAAATAGATTAGAATTTGGTAGTTCAAGTAAAACTCTTTAGAAGAAATTTTGCCCTAATACTATTACTATATATATTTGGGATTTGGTCAGCAGCCATAGACGTGTGAGACACAAGAAAAATCCAGAAAAAAACATTTTTTTTCTTCTTCTTGAAGAAAATAAATTCTGCTCTTTTTCTTTTGAAGAAAAATTTAGTCCTCTTGAAGAAGAAAACCGATCCTTGTTCTTGTTCAGCAAAAAAAAATCCGTCATCTTTTCCTTTTGAAGAAAAACAATGCCATCCAGTTTTCTTTTGAAGAAAACAAGAAGCTCTTTGACTATTATTTAGAGAAAAGATTCACCAATTTTTTGTTGAAAACAACGAGAAACCGTATCTTAGAGTAGCTAAATTCTTGAGAAAAGATCTTGAGAAACCAAATCAAAATTCAGAAGCTAGCACTCACGAATTTTGCTGCTCTTTTTTCTAGATAATTGTGTGACAATATCTAGTGGCTTGGATTGATTGCGTGGATACCATAAAGGCAAGGCAGATTTTTGGTTTTGCTGTTGATTCGACAAACAACGGTCTTTGCAAAACAACTCTACTGGTTCTACCGATACTAAACAAGGTACTAGCCCTTAACTCCAGTTTGATTTCACTTCGGATGGATCCTTGGAGGAAACCAAAAATTTTAAATTCCACTATGTGCTATACTTGGTTTCCTATAGTTAGGCCAAAACGCATCACTAACCATTCATACAGACCATGTTCTATTTTGAAAGCAATTTTCCATTCATCACCCTTTTTCATTCTAATTTGATGGTAACCAATTTTCAAATCAATTTTGGAAAACATAGTTGAACCACATAATTCTAACTTAGGCTCTTCTCTTTGGCTTGACGGAACAACCCGAGATCCAGCCTCTACAATGGCCAAGCTCATCTTGTACTTAACCACCTCCTCCTCAATATAATTTTCATTTTTTTCTTCCTGGAGCTATATATAAGCATGGCCAGGAGGGTTGTTGATGTGATTTCAACCTCGAAGATATGAATCACAATCGAAAGGATCGAAAATACTTAGAAGTTGCCCGGGATATGTCAAGGGAAGCTTAGATTAGATGGTGTAAACCGCAACCCACTACCTATGAAATAGATAGGAACCTTGGTATAAAAATGCCACAACCAATTACACCAAAAAAATGGTTGATAAGTATGTACGAACGCCACAAGTCTCTAAGGAGAACTTGATAAGTTCTAAGTTCTTAGAAAACCAAATGAGATAAACTCACAATTCTATTACTCAAAACTTTTTTTTAAAGTAGTACAAAGATGCCTATTTATAGGCTAAAATAAGTATTAAAAGTAAATAAATAAATCCCAAATATTCTAGCCTAGAAGAAATAAATATTAAGTTGATTTTCTAACTTCTAGACTAGACTTTGACAAGACTAATAAAATTTTTCATTTTAATCTATGAATTATGCAAAATTCTAGATGATATGTTGGATGAAATCAAGATACATTGGATTGGTACATTGACCAAGTGTTGGAATGAATAGGTTCATGCATCTTGAGTTAGCTTCCAAGACTTCATTATTACTCCTTTGACTGAATTTTCCAAGGCTGAATTTCTCCCTTCAAGGCCTCAAAATGGATGATTGACCATGGAATTTGAAGTCTTCAACACTTGACTCGTCAATAATTGTTGGCTGGAATTTGGACCAACTTTGGACTAAAATTGATCTTGACTTGGATAAGACGCACACTTCATCTTGGACCTTTGCTCCAAGGAATTGGGTGGAAAGTTGGGGCCAAGTTCGCAGTTCTGGTCTTAGAGTTCGCATCTTCACTCGCAGGTTGGGAAGTGTAAGCCGTAGGTCGAGAAGTCAACATCGCAGGTCGGGAAGTCTGCTCTGCACATCTTTGAGCCGCAGGTCGGGAAGTGTGAGTCGAGTTCACATCATTCCCCTCCTCTTGAGAAGGATTTGTCCTCAAATCTTCAGCACCTGTATGATCGAGACTTAAGTCAGAAATATTGAAGACATCATGAACATCATACTCACTTGGCAAATCAAGTCTATAGACATTGTCATTGATGCACTCTACAACTTGAAAAGGTCCATCTCCTCTTGGTTGCAACTTGGATTTTCTTTGTGTTGATAAGTTCTAAGTTCTTAGAAAACCAAATGAGATAAACTCACAATTCTATTACTCAAAACTTTTTTTTAAAGTAGTACAAAGATGCCTATTTATAGGCTAAAATAAGTATTAAAAGTAAATAAATAAATCCCAAATATTCTAGCCTAGAAGAAATAAATATTAAGTTGATTTTCTAACTTCTAGACTAGACTTTGACAAGACTAATAAAATTTTTCATTTTAATCTATGAATTATGCAAAATTCTAGATGATATGTTGGATGAAATCAAGATACATTGGATTGGTACATTGACCAAGTGTTGGAATGAATAGGTTCATGCATCTTGAGTTAGCTTCCAAGACTTCATTATTACTCCTTTGACTGAATTTTCCAAGGCTGAATTTCTCCCTTCAAGGCCTCAAAATGGATGATTGACCATGGAATTTGAAGTCTTCAACACTTGACTACGTCAATAATTGTTGGCTGGAATTTGGACCAACTTTGGACTAAAATTGATCTTGACTTGGATAAGATGCACACTTCATCTTGGACCTTCGCTCCAAGGAATTGGGTGGAAAGTTGGGGCCAAGTTCGCAGTTCTGGTCTCAGAGTTCGCATCTTCACTCGCAGGTTGGGAAGTGTAAGCCGTAGGTCGAGAAGTCAACATCGCAGGTCGGGAAGTCTGCTCTGCGCATCTTTGAGCCGCAGGTCGGGAAGTGTGAGTCGAGTTCACATCATTCCCCTCCTCTTGAGAAGGATTTGTCCTCAAATCTTCAGCACCTGTATGATCGAGACTTAAGTCAGAAATATTGAAGACATCATGAACATCATACTCACTCGGCAAATCAAGTTTATAGACATTGTCATTGATGCGCTCTACAACTTGAAAAGGTCCATCTTCTCTTGGTTGCAACTTGGATTTTCTTTGTGTTGGGAACCTTTCTTTCCTCAAGTGCAACCAAACCCAATCTCCCGGTTCAAAGATGAGCTTATGGTGCCCCTTGTTGGCTTGTTGTTCATATCTTCGCGTCTTCTCTTCAATGTTGAGTCTTGCCTTCTCATGGATTTGCTTCACAAATTTAGCCTTCTTTTTACCATCTAAATTCAATCTCTCACTCACAGGCAAAGGTGTTAGATCCATTGGAGATAATGGATTAAAACCATTAACAATCTCAAAAGGAGAAAATTTAGTGGCAAAATGCACATTCCTATTATATGCAAATTCAACATGAGGTAAACAAACATCCCAAGACTTAGTATTCTTATCGATGACCGATCTCAATAATGTAGATAAGGTACAATTAACAACCTCAGTTTGGCCATCGGTTTGTGGATGACAAGTTGTAGAAAACAACAGCTTTGTCCCTAATTTTCCTCCACAAAGTCTTCCAAAAATAACTCAAAAATTTTGTATCTCGGTCGGATGCAATGGTTCTAAACATTCCATGCAAACAAATTACTTCTTTAAAGAACAACTCAGCAATATATGATGCATCATTTGTTTTATTGCATGCAATGAAATGCGCCATTTTTGAAAATCTATCAACTACCACAAAAATTTAATCTTTCCCATTTTTAGTTCTCAGTAATCCCAAAACAAAATCCATTGAAAGATCAACCCATGGCTCTTTTGGAATTGGCAAAGGTGTGTATAAGCCATGAGGTTGGAGCTTTGATTTTGCTTTCTTGCAAATAACACAGTCTTCACAATTTTTCACAACAAGACTTTTCATTTTTGGCCAATAAAAATGTTCTTGCGAAATTGCCAAAGTTTTTGCTATGCCAAAGTGTCCCATAAGTCCCCCACCATGTGCTTCTCTAACTAACAATTCAAGCATAAAAGACTTAGGAATACAAAGCTTGGACTCTTTAAATAAAAACCCATCATGCTTATAAAATTTTTCATATGAACCTTTTTCACATGCTTGGAATACTTGACAAAAATCAAAATCATCACAATATAATCCTTCAATCTGCTCAAAACCAAGTAATTTAGATTCTAGTGATGAAATCAAGGCATACCTCTTAGAGAGTGCGTCAGCTACAACATTCTCTTTACCTTTCTTGTATCGGATGACATATGGAAAGGTCTCAATGCATTCCATCCATCTTGCATGCCTTTTATTGAGCTTGTATTGGCTTTTCAGGAACTTCAATGATTCATGATTAGTGTGGATCACGAATTCTTTTGCCCATAGATAGTGCTACCATGTCTTTAAGGCTCGGACCAGCACATACAACTCCTTGTCATAAGTTGGATAGTTCAGAGTTGCCCCACTTAGCTTCTCGCTAAAGTATGCCATGGGTCTTCCTTCTTGCATCAAAACAGCGCCTACTCCAACACCTGAAGCATCACACTCAACTTCAAATGTTTTATCAAAATTAGGCAAAGAAAGTAAATGAGCGTTGGTTAATTGAAATTTAAGCTTTTGAAAAGCTTGCTCCTACTCTTCTTCTCATTTGAATCCCACATTCTTCTTGATGACTTCAGTTAATGGTGCTGCCAAGTGCTAAAATTTTTGACAATCTTCTATAGAAACTTGCGAGGCCATGGAAGCTTCGCACTTCACTAACACCTTTGGGAGTTAGCCATTCCTGAATTGCCTTTACTTTTTCCATGTCCACTAAGATACCATTAGCACTTACAATATAACCAAGAAAACTTATTTCATTAGTGCAAAAGGTACACTTTTTCAAATTGGCATAAAGCTTCTCCTCCCCGAGCACACTTAACACACATGTTAGATGTTCAAGATGATCATTCAAACTTCTTGAATACACTAAAATGTCATCAAAATAAACAACAACAAATTTTCCAATGAATTTTCTCAAAACATGATTCATTAAGTGCATAAAAGTGCTTGGTGCGTTAGTTAAGCCGAAGGGCATTACTAACCATTCATACAATTCATGTTTTGTTTTAAAAGCAGTTTTCCATTCATCACCAGTTTTCATCCTAATCTGATGGTAACCACTTTTCAAATCAATTTTGGAAAACATAGTTGAACCACATAATTCATCAAGTAAATCGTCTAATCGAGGAATTGGGTGGCGATATTTTACCATTATGTTGTTCACAACACGGCAATCTTTACACATCCTCCAAGTTTCATCTTTCTTCAACACCAATAGAACTGATATAGCACACGGACTCATGCTTTCACGAACCCATCCTTTGTTCAACAAGTCTTCAACTTGCCTTTGAAGCTCTTTTTCGGGACTCGTCCTATAAGCAAGTTTGTTCGAAGTTGATGCTCTCGGAACAAAGTCAATTTGATGCTCAATACCACGAAGTGGTGGTAATCCTTTAGGAACTTCTTCGGGAAATATATCTTCAAATTCTTGAAAAATAGAAACAATACTGCTCGGTAGTTCACTAGCCAAGTCATTAGTACTCAAATGAGCCTCTTTAAACAAAATCAGAACAAAAAGAAGTTAAGAATTTAAAGCACTCTTGATCTCACTTTTTTTTTGCAAATACACAAAATTTTTCTTCCTTTTCACTAAAGATAATTGCTTCTTTTTTCTCTTTATTGCTCTTTTTCTTTTCACTCTTTTTCTCGCTCAACTCTTTCTTTTCACTCAAACTCTTTTCATTCTTTTTTTTTTCTCACTCTCTTTTTTTGCATCTTCTTGTAACCTCACTTGATCTTTCATAGATTTGACTAGGAGTCATAGGTACAAGAGTTACATTTCTTTGATTATGAACAAAGAATATTTGTTAGTAAATTCATTATAACTAACACATCTATCATACAGCCATGGTCTCCCCAACAACAAATGGCTTGCTTGCATGGGAACTACATCACAAATCACTTAATCTTCATATTTTCCAATGCGAAATGGCACCTTTACTTGCTCAGAGACGCAAACTTCTCCACAATCACTAACCCATTGGAGTTTATATGGCTTTGGGTGCTTTGTTGTGGGCAATCCTAACTTTTCAACCATAGAAACACTAGCTACTTTAGTACAACTTCCACCATCAATTATGACGCTACATACCTTCCCATTAACGTGGCATCTTGTGTGAAAAATGTTCTCCCATTGTGCCTCTTCATCCTTCTTGACTTGCATATTAAGGATTTGCCTAGTAACCAACAATTCACCATGAACTGGTAACTCAACTTCTTCCGACAGGAGATGGCATGGGATATGAATCTTGCTCATCTTCCGTTTCATATTCCCCATCATCCCTTATTACCATTGCAAGCTTATTTGGACATTGGCTTGTATAGTGACTCCTGCCTTGACACTTAAAGCATTTAATATCACGAGTTCGAGAACTAGAGGGTTCATTGTTACCTTTCGACGTCCCTTCCTTTGGGGTTGTTTTTGCTGGTTTTGAGAAAGTTGTAGACTTCTCATCCTTCTTTGAAGTACTCTTCTTCCAAGTAGTTTGATGTGCACTACCACTTCTCTTGAGTTGTTGCTCTACTTTGACAGCTGTATGTACCATATCCTGTAACTCCACATAATGGTACATCTCAACTCGGTTTGGAATATCTTGGTTTAGTCCATTCAGGAATCTAGCCATGGTGGCTTCTCAATCTTCTTCTACATTGGCTCTTATCATCGCAACCTCCATTTCTTTGAAATAATCTTCCACGCTTCGGCTTCTTTTCTTAAGCTCTTGAAGCTTATTGTAGAGGTCTCGGTAATAGTAACTAGGCACAAATCTCTTTCGCATGATTGCTTTCATTTCATCCCAAGTTTCAACAGGTCTTTCACCATTTCTTCTCCTACTTAGCACCAATTGATCCCACCATGTTAGTGCATAATCAGAAAACTCAATGAAATCAAGTTTTACCTTTTTGAAGTTGGAATATTGGTGACAATCAAATACAAACTCCATCTTTTTCTCTCACTCAATGTAGGCCTCCGGGTCAGATCTGCCATGAAAAGGAGGAATTTTCATCTTGATGGAATTAAGATTGTTATCTTCTTTTTGTCTCCTTCAAGTTGATCTTCTAGTGTGCCCAAAAGATTCCTTATCAAACTCATCATCTTCTTCATCAAGCTCTTCACCTTCCACCCCTTGTGTTTTTCGCCTTCTTTGGATGTTAGAGGTGTGGAAACGAGCCATTTGAGATTCTACCTCCAATTGATCAATTCTTTCATGCAAGGGTTCAAGTTCTTGCCGTAGCAATCTTTTCATTTCTCCCATCAAGGCTTCGACTTGTAAGTTTTGTGGATGATTTTCCTCACTAGAATGGTGAGACATTTTGAAATTTCTGCAAGAAAAATCCTCACAAATAATATTTACTCCACTCACACTCTCGTTATCTTGCTTAGGTTCTTATGGAACTGAACAATTACCAAGAGAGAGTGACTTTCACAACTAAACTTATCAAACAATTTTTATGTTCTTAAGTTGTGAAGATGAATACCAAGAAAATATGACAAATCAAAGATAAGAGAACTATGACCAATGAATATATCAAGAATAAGAGTAGGGAACAAATTGAAGAACAAACAAAGTTAAGAAATAGTGAACTAGATGATCAATGGAAGTTTAGGCTAAGGTTGGTTGAGAAGAACTTTGTTGAAGAATTTGTTGGCAACCTGGATAACAAAAAAAATGAATATTAGATCTCAAAAGAATCACACTTTAAGGAATGAAATTTTTGTATCCACTTCTCCTATATATATATTTTTTAATTTTTAGCCAGCACTTCTTTTATTTTTTTTTTTAATATTCGGCCAGAATTTTTTTTTTAATGTTAAATATTCGGCCTCCTTTTTTTATGTAATAAAAATAGAAGTGGAGATGAGAAAGTGATTCCTTAAAATTCCAAATCACTGCCAGGAACCTTGCCAACCTGTGACAAAACCCACTAACAAAAATGTGAATCTTGAATGTCAAGAAAGTCAAGAATTAAGAAAGGATAAAAAGGAAAACAAGGATATGCAGCCCTTAGAGATGGCTCTGATACCAAATGATGTGATTTAGAAGTTGCCCGGGATATGTCTAAGGCAAGTTTAGACTAGATGGTGTAAACTGCAACCCACTACCTATGAAATAGATAGGAACCTTGGTATAAAAACGCCACAACCAATTACACCAAAAAATTGGTTGATAAGTTTGTACGAACGCCACAAGTCTCCAAGGAGAACTTGATAAGTTCTAAGTTCTTAAAGAACCAAATAAGATAAACTCACAATTCTATACTCAAAACTTGTTTTTAAAGTAGTACAAATATGCCTATTTATAGGCTAAAATACGTCTTAAAAGTAAATAAATAAATCCTAAATATTCTAGTCTAGAAGAAATAAATATTAAGTTGATTTTCTAACTTCTAGACTAGACTTTGACAAGACTAATAAAATTCTGCATTTTAATCTATGAATTATGCAAAATTCTAGATGATATGTTGGATGAAATCAAGATACATTGGATTGGTACGTTGACCAAGTATTGGAATG
The DNA here is from genome assembly GCA_020080225.1 of Gynochthodes officinalis. NCBI lineage: Eukaryota > Viridiplantae > Streptophyta > Magnoliopsida > Gentianales > Rubiaceae > Gynochthodes > Gynochthodes officinalis. The sequence goes on from CM034622.1 coordinate 8,179,562, forward strand.
AACAGGTTCATGCATCTTGAGTTAGCTTCCAAGACTTCATTATTACTCCTTTGACTGAATTTTCCAAGGCTGAATTTCGCCCTTCAAGGCCTCAAAATGGATGATTGACCATAGAATTTGAAGTCTTCAACACTTGACTACGTCAATAATTGTTGGCTGGAATTTGGACCAACTTTGGACTAAAATTGATCTTGACATGGCTAAGATGCACACTTGATCTTGGACCTTTGCTCCATGTAATTGGGTGGAAAGTTGGGGCCAAGTTAGCAGTTCTGGTCGCAAAGTTCGCATCTTCGCTCGCTGGTCGAGAAGTGTGAGCCGCAGGTCGAGAAGTCAGCGTCGCAGGTCGGGAAGTTTGCTCTGTGCATCTTTGAGCCGTAGGTCAGGAAGTGTGAGTCAAGTTCACATCAGTTGTGTTTTCTCACGGTCCTTGTATGTGTCATTCACACCTCCATAGAACCACTATGTATCCAGTCCATAGACTTTAGCTTTTATAGAGAAAAATCTTCTTTTCCAGCCATGGTGGGCTAAGGCTTCACAGCCTTACTTCTAGATCTCGAAAAAAGATAAAATAACCCGTTGAGTTCACAGAGCTCTTCATATAGTAGAAGGACCTAAACAGGTACACTGAACTCTTTATTTTCCCCTCTCGACATAACACGTCAAACCCTATAATAGTCCTCACTGAGTTCGGGTCTAGCTAGGCTAAGGCTATCCTATAATACCTCAAAATGTCAACGACGAGTGACATAAAGGAAGCCTGATCCCAACTTTCCGATGTTCTTTATACACGGTTAGGTACCCCACGAGAAGGCAACATGCCCTTCACTCAGAACCTGTGGCCCTAGCCCCATATTCCTTAGGAATATGAAATCTCTTTCTAATTTCCTTGACTTTGGCTTAAGCCAAAGTCAAGGCCTCGGCAGTAGGCGTAAATTTTTCAGGAACCGCCACTACCGGCTGAGCAACAAATTTATCATCCTCCTCCGACGATAACCTTACAGCCCCAGATGATGCTAGCCTATCCTTAGGCACACTACCTCCCTCTGAACTAGACACCAAAAATACTCATTTTCTCCTACTCATCCTCCTCTTACTTGACTCAGCAACATCATAATCAAAAATATTTTCTTGGCCGAATGAGCCAAAAAAACGACCCTCCTTCTGGCCAAGGACACAATTTTATTCTCCCACCTTGAAGATCCAGAAGATAAAGATTGAGAAGAAGACATACTTACTTTTACTTATCTTAAATCTCTTGGTTGAACATGAATAGAAGGTATTCTAGACAGAGATCACGTCACCAGACACTCCTCAAGCGTAGATGGCTAGTCGTCAAAAGAGAGCAGTAGAATTTGTGAAAGAAAAAAGGCAAAGAAATTGACAACACATGATGAAAAACCTAGAAGTGAAACACTCGAAATTTTTATATGGAACCCTAGAGTTTCTATACACGTTAAGAGATTTCTTCATCTGAGGCTCCTTAGATTCATAGGAATCTCGTACCTGATCAACGACTATTTGGGAGTCGCTGTATGCATGCACCTTTCTCACTTTCATTCTTTGAGCCAGCTTTAGCCCTGTAATCAAGATTTCATACTCAACTTCATTGTTAGTGGCTTTGAAGTCAAAGCACAGAGCATACTGATAGGGTTTAAATTATACATTTTTCTTATTAATATTTCCTTAATATTAACTTGAATTTTAAGAGGAAATATTTGGTTTTAATATAATTTTTGTTTTAGGTATGAAAAATGATGAATTAGAGGAAAAGTTGATAAAAGGCAACAATTGAAGCAAATAAAGAGAAGGTGCAAATACTAGAGAAGAATGCATTCAAGAATTGGAAACAAAAAAAGGGAAACAAAGAAGAAGGAAATCCATTGCAAGGAAACAAATCGAAAAAGCAAGGCAACTTATTTCTTGAGGAAAAAGAAGCAAATAGAAAAAAAGGAAGGAAAAGAACAAAGAAAATAACCAAATGTTGCACAAAGTCAAAGTTCAATGGGAAAAGGCAATGGAGAAATTGATTTTTCGGGAAGAAGAAATTGGAAGTCAACCAAAGAAAGAAGACAAAATTGGAAACAAGACAAGAAGCATTCAAAGAATTGATTTTGGCAGAAATTGATTTTCGGCGGACTAAGCAAAATAGAAAGTTGATTTTGGTCAAAGAGAGGAAAAGGATATTTGGCCTTCATCTTCACAAAGACATCCTACAATTCTTTTCTTTTCTGAGCAACAGTGCTCTTGCTCTCCAATTCCCATTCTTCTTCTTTTCTTTTGTCTTTCTTTTAGCTTAGTTTCAATTTACCAAAATTCTTAAACAATTCCAAAGAATCATGTATGCCACCATGAGTGGTTAAATTTTCTTTTCTAATTCAAGGGAAAGATTGATTTCAATTGCAATCACTGTGAGGTTTTGTTCTTAATTTTATTTTCTTGCTTTTATTCAAATACTTGTTAATTCTTGATTTAATTTTATGAATAATTGATGATTAATTAATCTGACAATTTAATTGTTCATTATTTATTCTATTGCTATCCATGAGTTCAATGATCCGTAATTGTCATGAATAAGTGGACCAAGTAGCAACTAAGTTAAAATTGTTTATGTTTGTAAATATGCATGCTTAGCTTGGAGGAATTAATGGGACAAGATTAATTTACTGCAGCTATTTCGGTATTTTAATTTTGGTTTAACTGTTTTCATAGATCTTAATGCTATCATTTAATTGATATGGAACGCTATCGTGCCCAGTCAATTAATGGTAAGTTTTGATTTAGAGTGTTGGGCTCGGTCAATTATATTAGGAAAACGGAAATTTATTATGGCTATCCTAATAGGTTTCAAGTTAAATATTTGAATTTGCAAGATTATTTTTCGTGACCTATGATCAGTGATGCAATTGAATGAAATCAACCCTTGGATTGGAAACTTGGTTAATTGGTAACTTTTGTTATTTTCTATTTTTATTGTTTTAAATATTCATTTTTATTATTTTCAAAATTTCCATAGTTTAGTCATCATTCAAAAAAATCCCCATGTTTATTTATCTATAATTTATTGTTCAAGGCTTGGAACTATACTTAGGTTCCCTTGGGACTTGACTTGGTCTGCTACTACTGCAAATTTAATTTGTAATTACTGAAGGACCAGTAATTAATTTTGTGGGCTTCGACAAACCTGCCACATACTAATATCTATGCCTTCTGGATTTCGAAACAACAGACCCACTCCAATGCCATATTCGTTTGAAGCACCATCTACATATAAGATCTAGGCTTCCGAGTGTTCTGTTTCCTTTTCCATGGACTCAGGCAGTGGTACGGGTTTACTATTCAAGGTCTTTGTGATAGGTATCTCAACTATGAAATCTGCCAAAGCTTGAGCCTTTATTGTTGTCTGAGGCTGATAATTTATATCATGCTCTCCCAACTCTATGGCCCATTTTGTAGGCCTCCCAGAGGCCTGCGGTGTAGAGAGTATCTACTTAATAGTCTTTGCATATTATTCACATCTTGGATAAGTACTACACTAATGGTGTTAGTTGAGGTCGCTAAGTATAAATACAAGACTTTCCTAGGTACCGGCAAACTTGCCAGATGTCTTTTTAACTCCTCAAAAGCTTTCTGACTATCTTCGTTCCACTTAAAGTTTTTGGCCTCCCTTAATGTCCAAAAGAATGGGAGATGTCAATCTGTGGACCGCAACAAGAATCTATTCAAAGTCCCTAACGATCCGGTCAACTTCTGAACTTCCTTTATGATTTGAAGAGATGCCATCTTGGCAATGGCCTTTATTTTGTTTGGGTTGGCTTCAATTCCTTTCTTAGAAATCATGCATCCCAAAATTTTGTAAGATCCTACCCCAAAAGTACACTTTTGGGGGTTTAGATGCTTTCTAACTTTAAACATGGTTAGTAAAGTCTCTTCCAAATCTCTAAGTGAACTCTTACTTTTCTTTGACTTTATTACCATGTCGTTTACATATACTTCCAAGTTCCTACCGATCTAGTTGGAAAACACTTGGTTGACCAGGCGCTGATAGGTTGTCCGTGGTATTTCAACCCAAATGGCATCTTCTTATAACAAAAAACACCCATATCTGTGTTGAAAGCTGTCTTCTCGGCATCTTCTTCAGCCATTAGGATTTGGTGATAACCTTTATAGGCATCAAGGAACATAAGGACCTCGTATCCTGATATGGGTTCAACCTTTTGGTTAATCATCGGCAAAGGATAACAATTTTTCGAACAGTACTTATTAAGGTCAGTATAATCAATGCACATTCACCAACTATCATCTAGTTTTTTTACCAATACCGGATTAGATAACCAAGTTGGGTAGAATATTTCTTTGATAATATCATATTGGAGTAGTTTTTTCACCTCTTCATTGACCACCAAATTTCTGACTGGGGCCAACGATCTCTTATTTTGCTAGATAGGCTTCACCTTGGGATCGATGTTGACCTTGTTCGTCATAAAAAATGGTGAGATCCTTGGCATATTCTTGGCGCTCCTTGCAAAAATTCTTTGTACTAGAGGAGGAGATTAATAATATGATTTTTTTATTGTAGCCGGGAGCATGGTTCCCACCTTAACTGTCCTGTCGGGATGGCTGTCATCTACTACAACTTCTTAGTACTTTATTAGTGATCTCCTGTGATTCAACCCGACCCTTTTTCATGCCGACATCTAGAGAGCTACGAGGTGTGACCTCAGAGTTCTTAGTATCTCAGGGCTTTCAAAGTGTGTCCTCAAAATTCCCAAGAGTATCTTGAGGTCGCACCTTGGGATTTCTAACTTCTCTGAGGTACGACCTCAGGATTTTTAGAGAGGACTATTACACATTTTCCTTTATACATTTTTCCTCGAGGCATCACCTTGGGGTCAAGTTGTGGCATCTCCGGAGTCTGGATGGCATGTACATTTTTCATCAAAGTATTTTTGCCTTTGATGGCGATACGCATACATTCCCTTACCATATATTGATCTCCTTGGACCGATGCCACCCCATGCTTTGTACAAAATTTCATGACCAAATGATAAAGTAACCAAATAGCCTTGGTTTTGTTCATCCATGATCTCTCAATGATTGCATTAAAGGGAGATAGGGCATCCATGACATAAAAGTCTGTCATTATGGTCTTGTCCCTTGGGTAATCCCCCACTGTAACCGCAAGTGTAATTATGCCCACTAGATGAACAACTTCATGAGCAAATGTCACTAAAGGCATACTGGATGGTTTTAACGCTGCGAAGTCGATCCCCAACTTGCAAAAACAATCAATATACAGGACATTGACTGCGTTGCCATCATGAACATAAACCCTATGTACTTCCTTATTAGCGACAATGGCTTTGATCACTAAGGCATCATTGTGTGGACAAATGTGTTGGATTATGCCCTAAGGACCAATCATGTGATGAAGGTTTAGGAATATATTGTATCATAACGCTTTTAATTTATGGCAATTTGTTATTATTATTATGTTTAATTCTATATCTGCATATTATGAATAAATATAATAATGTCCCAAGAATTTAATTACTCTAAAATTATCCCCAATCAAGTATTATCATTAATGAGACAATGATAATGCATTAAAACTAGTATGTATAGTGACTGATAAAATGTGCCATGATATGAGATATCAAGTCAACACATGGGTACATGTTAGAGAACTATGTAATGGATTGACCCGCCATGAGAAATGCTACATGGATTATTATATAAAGTGTCACAACCATATCTCGTAGTGATAATGATGTATGTGATTCTTAGACTTGAGGTCATCAGAGATCCCAACATGTGGAGTTGCATATTTTGATGCCACCAACATTACCCGTAACAGGGTGAACTAGAAAAGTAGCAATTGGATATGCAATGAATCATGTAGTAGGATGTTGAGTGATCGAGAAAGAATTTGCCACTCCTATATAATGGGAGTGATATCTTAGGGCCCCTTTAATGATTGAGACCGTAAAATGCATGGCCGTACATAAATGAGTTGATATGTGATACTGGGCTCATTTGTTTGGATGAGTCTACTCGGGAATCAAGAAACGCAAAGATTGAACTATATGAGCGTGACACGTTCCATGGCTCATGTTCAATCAAGGTATCTAAGGCAAAAGGATTGAATTACATGGTAACATTTATCATACGATAAGTAATGTCGAATTACTAACATTCTCATAACTTGGCTAGCTTTGATGTGTTGATAGACACCGCTCATTGCTTGTAGTATAAAATAGATTTTATGTCATGGCCAACGTTATGAGAACTATTGGGCCACACACTTAGATCGTCTCCAAAAGGAGTGTAAAATTCATATGATGAATTTTGGTGAATTTTGCTAATCTCAAGAATCCTAATATGAATAGGATTCTTTAGGGTTTTCCGGTTGAAGACGGTATTCAAATTAAAGACTAAAAGGGTTTGGATTTTAGTATTAATAAATTCGAAACAATTTTGGATTTATTAATTAATTAAAATGTGAATTTAAAAGTCCAATTTCAAATGGGATTCTTGTATTTGGCAGCAAATAGTTTTATGAATCTATAAATCCTAAACAGATTAGAATTTGGTAAGAGTTTTTACCCTTATCTACATCTATATATATTGGGATTTTATGCATCCACCAAAAATGTGTGAGACACAAGAAGAACCCAGAAAAACCATCCCTTCTTGTTCTTGAAGAAAAGAAACTCTTTGCTCATTCTTTTGAAGAAAACAAGAAAGAAAAACTGAAAGCAGAATTTTGAAGCTAGCAGTTCAGGATTTTGCTGCTCCTTTTTCTAGTCATTTGTGTGACAATAACTAGAGGCTTGGAACGATCATGTGGATACCATAGAGGCAAGGTTGAATTGGTTTTACTGGTGATTCGATAAACAACAATCTTCGTAAAACAACTCTACCGGTTCTACCCATAATAACAAGGTACAAGCCCTAAACTCCGGTTTGATTGCACTTTGTATGGATCCTTGGAGGAAAACAAAATTTTAAATTTTGCTATGTGATGCACTTGGTTTTCTTCAGTGGTATAAGAGCCACTTACAAAGACTCAAATTGGTTTTATGTGAAAGCATTTTTGTTTGGTTAAATTGTTTATGAACTAGCATGCTGAAATTGGATTAAATGAATATGTTCATTAAATCTAAATTTAGAATTAAACATAAATGATATGTTTATGTTTATTAAATCAATTTAGGGTTTGCTTTAATGAGTTATTTCTGGATTCGAAAAATACAAGATATATATATAAATATGCATGAAACCCTAGTTTCAAATTTTCTGAATTTTGCCTAGCTTTGAGTTTTAATTGGCTAGGTTCGGGCTTTAATTATTTTGGCCAATTTTGGTTCTATTATTTATTTATTTATTTTGATGATGAACCCAAAACTTGTATATGTTAGATCACATGAGGCCAAAATATATATTTGTGAAATATATTGTTTCAGAATTTTGATGATTTAATCGAAAATTAGTTTTGAACATATATATGTGTTTCGGATTTTATGTGTTGGCTGAATTGATATATTTGATATATCAAATTGAAGCCTAAAATATATATGATATATTATTCACAAATTCCTCATGATCAAGGGTTGGACGAATCGAGATATGTGATATTTCATGTTGCACCCGAAACATGGTTTCGAACATAACATGTGTTCCGTTTCTTGTGTTTGGCCAAATTGTACATCGTTCGAACTTGTAATAGTTAGATATGAAATAGGATTATATTAGGAATCATAAAGGCAAGGAGTTCATGACCATACAAGAATGACTAAGGAGGCACTTGGAGAAGATGCTATTACCCTTAGGTTGACCTTATGGTACTCTTTTTGGCTTGAGAGAATGAAAGTAGTTTGGGCTATAACTATGTCACGATTTATTTTTCTTGTTCATGTATAAGATGCATATTGTGTATGGCTATTGGTTAATTGTATGATGAGATCATGAAAGTAATATTTAGTTAGTAAATCACATGATTAATTGAACTAATACTTACCATAAACAAAATGGTGAGATTCAAATATCAAATCCTTCAAACAAATATTAAGTCTAAGATGCCTTCCAATGCCTAGCACCCGTCAAGGCTTCGATTGATCATGTATAGGTTTGCCAAAGCAAGTTACCATGATCCATCTTGGTAAGACGTGACAAGATAATATCCTACTACTAATCTTTGGGTTTGACTTAACTCGGAAGACTCAATAGGATTGAGACCTAGAGGCATAGAGTTAGGACTTGGCTTATTAGATAAAGCTAGAACAAGAGTTGTTTACCCAATTATCCAAGAGTGTATGGGATACAATTGACAAGTGTTGTCTATCTAAATAGCCAAGTTTTGGGTGATTAACCAAAGCTATCTCAAAATTAGGTCAAATATGGATCTTGGCCCACTAGAAAGATATTAGATTAATCTTTCCAAATTAATATTGAGGGTTATTAATTTGAGCAATCGTCCCTTAAAAGACCATATCAAATTTTTGCATTTATGATACTTATTTTTCATATTTCTATTGTAGATAACCATGGCATCAAACATTAACACTAATACACTATCACTGCAATCTATCCTTGAGAATGACAAGTTGAATGGGATGAACTTCTTGGATTGGTACAAGAACTTGAGGATAGTTCTCAAGCTAGAGAAAAAGTTGTGTGTCCTAAAGGAACCCTTACCTGAGGAGCCTGAAGCTAATGCTCCAAGAGCTTAAAGAGATGCTTATAGAAAGCACCAAAATGACATTTTAGATGTCGCGTGCCTCATGCTTGCTACCATGAGCTCTGAGTTTTAAAAGCAACATGAGAAAATAGAGGCGTACAATATGATCGAGCACTCAAGCAGCTATACAAAAAAGCAAGTTCGCCAAGGAAGGATAACTACGGAAGGGAAGTGCTTCAATTACGGTGAAACTGGACATTGGAAGAGGAACTGAAAAGTTTACCTGGAGAATCTAAAGAAGAAGAGAAATAAAAATAAGACTTCCACTTAAAGTATTCATATTATAGACGTTAATTTATCTACTTGTTCATCATGGGTATTAGATACCAAATGTGGTTCACGCATTTGTGATAATGTTCAGGAGCTGAAAAGAAGTCAAATTTTAGCTAAAGATGAAATCGTCTTACGAGTAAGAAATAGAGCGAGGGTTGCTGTAGGGACTTATGTCTTGAATTTGCCCTCAAGGCTTCTTTTAGAACTAGATAATTGTTATTACGTGCCTTCCATTACTAAGAATATTATTTCAATTTCTTGTTTAGACAAGATTGGATATTCATTTATACTAAAGGAGAATTGTTGCTCCTTCTATTTAAATGAAATCTTTTATGGTAGTGCACAAATGGCTGATGGCCTTTATGTTCTAAATCTTGACATGCCTATCTATAACATAAATACCAAAAGGATTAGATTAGATAATTTTAATGCAACTTATCTCTGGCATTGTCATCGGGGTCATAAACGAGAATCACATTTGCAAACTCTATAATGATGGACTGTTGGACTCATTCAAGTTTGAATCGTATAAGACATGTGAAACATGTTTATTGGGCAAGATGATTAAAGCCCCTTTCATAAAACATAATGAAAGAGCAAGTGATTTATTGGAACTAATACATACTGATGTATGTGGACCATTAGTCACACAAGCTAGAGGTGGTTTTCAATACTTCATCGCATTTACTGATGACTACAGTAGATATAGCTATGTTTATCTTTAAAGACACAAGTCTGAATCATTTGAAAAGTTCAAAGAGTTCAAGAATGAAGTACTAAACCAACTTGGTAAAAGTATCAAAGCACTTCGATCTTATTGAGAAGGTGAATACTTAAGCCAAGAGTTTCATGGCTATCTAAAGGAGTGTGAGATAATCTCGCAACTCACTCTTCCTGGAACACCACAATGGAATGGTGTATCCAAGAGGAGAAATCGAACTTTCTTAGACATGGTTCGGTCCATGATGAGTCATGCAGATCTTCCAAATTCCTTTTGGGGATATGCTTTACTTACAGCCGCTTTTACACTAAAACACGTTCCATCTAAATTAGTTCAAAAGACACCATATCAGATATGGATTAGGAAATGTCCTAGTATGTCTTTTATGAAGATCTGGGGATGTGAGGCTTACATTAAACGTCAAGTCTTCGACAAACTTGGACCCAAATCTAATAAATGCAATTTTGTGGGGTATCCTAAAGAAACAAAAGGATACTATTTCTATAATCCCAACGAAACAAAATATTTGTTGCTCACTGGTGTCGTTCTAAAAAAGGAGTTCATTTCTAGATAATCCAATGGGATACAAATAGAACTTCAAGAAGTTCAAGAATCACAAAATAGCGATGAACTTGATGAGATGGAAACTGAGCAAACACCACAAATAGTTATGGAACAAGTACCTACTCAAGAGACACAAGCCCCACGTAGGTCTACTAGAATTCATCGTGAGCCACAGAGATATAGATTTCTAATGACTCAAAGCAGTGACATTTTGCTAATGGATCAAGATGAGCCAACGACCTATCAATAAGCAATATCAGGGTCAGACTCTAATAAATGGCTTGAAGCCATGAGAGCTGAGATGAAATCCATATATACGAATCAGGTATGGACTTTGGTTGACCCCCTCAAGGGGCAAAACCCATAGGGTACAAATTGGTCTTCAAAAAGAAGACCAACATGAATGGTAAAATAATACCTTTAAAGGACGATTAGTTGCTAAAGGTTTCAAACAAGTTCATGGTATAGACTATGATGAAATTTTTTCACCAGTTGCTATCCTTAAATTCATTAGGATCTTGCTTGCAATAGCTGCATTCCATGATTATGAAATCTCACAAATGGATGTCAAAAATGCTTTCCTTAATGGAAATTGACGTGAACTCCGCCAAAGATGTGAACTCAGCGATCAAAGATGCGAACTCAGTTGCTAAAGATGCGAACTTGGCCAACGATGTGAACTTGGCTCCAACTTCACATCCAATTCAATGGAGTCACGGTCCAAGTTCAAGAGTGCATTTGATCCAAGTCAAAGATGAATTTTGGTCCTAAAGATGGTCCAAATTCAAGCCCATCAATTATTCAAGTAGTCAAGTGTTGAAAACTTCAAATTCAAGGTCAATAATCCATTTTTAGGAATTGGGGGACAAAAAGTCATGGCTGAAAATTAAATCAAATAAATATTAATGAAGTCTTGACAGCTAGCTCAAGGTGCATGCATCTACTTGAATTCAAGAATTCCAACATTTAGTCAAAGCACCATTCCATTGTATCTTTATTTCAGCCAATATATCATCTAGAATGGTGTTTAATTAATGTATTAAGGTGCATAATTTCCTATTGATCTTATAAAAGTCTAGTTTAGGAGTTACTGAGCCAAAGTCAATCTTTATTTCTTCTAATTTATAGACAAGGATATTTAAGACTTTTTAAGATTTTTTGTAGCCTATAAATAGGCATCTTTTGTACAGTTTTTTTTTTTAATGAAGAATGGAATAATGAAATTGTGAGTTTTATCTCATCTTTGGGTTCTTTGAGAACTTATCAAGTTTTGTTCCAAAACTTGTGGCGTTCAAACTAAACTTATTAGCCAATTTTGGTGTAATTTGTTGTGGCATTTTATAACAAGATTCCTATCTATTTATAGATAGTGGGTCAAGGTTTATACCAATCCAAACTAGCATTCTCTTAGACATATCTTGGGCAAATTTCTAAGTGTTCCTAATCTTTTGGGATTTGATTCACATCATTTGGTATCAGAGCCATTTCTAAGGGTTGCATATCCTTTTGTTTTCCTTTTTGATTTTATCCTTTCTTATTCTTGACTTTCTTGAAAATCAAGATTCACATTTTCGTTAGCGGGTTTTGTCACAGGTTGGTAAGGTTCCTGGCAGTGGGTTTGGAATTTAAGAAGTCACCTTCTCATCGCCACTTTTTTTTTTACTTTATTTATTGAAAAAAAAAGAAAGAAAAAAAAAGTGGTGGCCGAATATTAAAAAAGAAAAAAAAGAAGAAATGGACATGAAAAAAAAAAATTCATTTCTTGAAGTTGTGATTCCTTTGAGATCTAATATTCTTTTCTCTTGTTATCTAGTTGCCAAAAGATTCATCAACAAATTTCTTCTCAATCAACCTTGGATAAAATTTCCATTGTTCATCTAGTTCACTGTTCTCTTATCTTAGTCTATCTTTCAAGCTGTGATCTTGTCTTATTCCTTGGAGCATTCAATTTCACAACTTAAAAGAACAAAAAAATTGTTTGATAAGTTTTAGTTGTGAAAGTCACATTCTCACTTGATAATTGTTCAAGTAAGTTCAATAAGAACCTTAAAAGGGGTAACAAGTGTAAACCTCATTTGTGAGAAAATTTGAGTGTGAGTGACCATCAAAAAAAAAATCTTGAGAGCAAAAACACATAAGGGAGTGATTTTTTTTTAACTATTTGATTGCAGGATTTCCACAATGTCTCACCATTCCAATGAGGAGGAGTTACCTGTCCATGGTAAATTGTTGGTCATTAGGCGAATCCTTAATATGCAAGTCAAGAAGGATGATGAGGCACAAAGGGAGAACATTTTCCACACAAGATGCTACGTTAATAGAAGGGTATGTAGGTTATAATTGATGGTGGAAGTTGTACTAACGTGGCTAGTGTCTCTATGGTTGAAAAGTTAGGATTGCCTGCAACAAAGCACCCAAAGCCATATAAACTCCAATGGGTTAGTGATTGTGGAGAAGTTCGCATTTTTGAGCAAGTAAAGGTGCCATTTCACATTGGGAAATATGATGATGAGGTGATTTGTGATGTGGTTCCTATACAAGCAAGCCATTTGTTGTTGGGGAGGCCATGGCAGTATGATATACGAGTTACCGATGATGGTTTTACTAACAAGTACTCTTTGTTCATAATCAAAGAAATGTAACTCTTATACCTATAACTTCTAATCAAATCTATGAAGATAAAGTGAGGTTACAAGAAAATGCAAAAAAATAAGTGCGCAAAAGAAAGAGGGTGAGAAAACAGAGAATGAAGAGAGTTTGAGTGAAAAGAAAGTGTTGAGTGAAAAGAAAAAGAGCAAAAATGAGAGAAAAGAAGAACTTATCTTGAGTGAAAAAGAAGAAAATTTTTGTGTATTTGCAAAAAAAGTGAGATCAGGAGTGCTTTGAAGTCTCAATCACCTTTTGTGCTAATTTTGTATAAGGAAGCTCATTTCACCACTAAACTTTGGCCGGTGAATTACCGACCAGCATTGTTTCTATTTTGCAAGAATTTGAAGATGTGTTTCCCAAGGAAATTCCAAAAAGATTACCACCACTTCGTGGTATTGAGCATCAAATCGAATTTGTTCTAGGAGCATCAATTCCAAACAAGCCTACCTATAGAACGAGTCCCGAAGAAACCAAAGAACTCTAAAGGCAAGTTGCAAACTTGTTGGACAAAGGTTGGGTTAGGAGAGCATGAGCCCATGTGTTGTGCCAGTTCTGTTGGTGCCAAAGAAAGATAGGTCGTGGAGGATGTGCATAGACTGTCATGCTGTGAACAACATAACGGTAAAGTATCGCCATCCTATTCCTTGATTAGATGATTTTCTTGATGAGTTATATGAAGAAATTATCTTTTCCAAAATTGATTTGAAAAGTGGCTACCATCAAATTAGAATGAAAAAGGGTGATGAATGGAAAACCGCTTTTAAAACAAAACATGGTTTGCATGAATGGTTAGTGAGGCCTTTTGGCTTAACTAACACTCCTAGCATTTTCATGCATTTAATGAATCATGTTTTGCGTGAATTCATTGGAAAGTTTGTGGTTCTCTATTTTGATGATATTTTAGTATATTCAAGAAGTTTGGATAACCATCTTGAAAATCTAACATGTGTTTTAAGTGTACTCAGGAAAGAGAGATTTTATGCCAATTTGAAGAAGTGCACTTTTTGCACTAATGAGGTTAATATTTTGGTTACATTGTAAATGAAAATGGTATTTCAGTTGACATGGAAAAGGTGAAAACAATTCAAGAATGGCCAACACCCAAAAGTGTTACTGAAGTGCAAAGTTTTCATGGTCTTGCAAGCTTTTATAGGAGATTTGTCAAGAACTTTAGCACTTTGGCTGCACCATTAACCGATGTCATCAAGAAGAATGTGGGGTTCAAATGGGATGAAGAACAAGAGCAAGCTTTTCAAAAGCTTAAATTTCATTTAACTAATGCTCCTTTGCTTTCTTTACCTAATTTCGACAAAACATTTGAAGTTGAATGTGATGCTTCAAGTATTGGGATAGGCATTGTCTTGATGCAAGAAGGAAGACCCATAGCATACCTTAGCAAAAAGCTAAGTGGGGAAACTCTCAACTATCCTACCTATGACAAAGAGTTGCACACCTTGATCCAAGCATTGAAGACATGGTAGCATTACTTATGGGCTAAAGAGTTCATGATCCACACTGATCATGAATCATTGAAGTTTTTGAAAAGCCAATATAAGAACAACAAAAGGCATGCATGATGGATGGAGTCCATTGAGACCTTTCCATATGTCATTCGATATAAGAAAGGTGCAAAAAATGTTATAGCCGATGCACTCTCTAGGAGGTATGCCTTGCTTTCTTCTCTTGAATCTAAGATACTTGGCTTTGGACAAATTAAAGAGTTGTATCGTGATGGTTTTGATTTTAGTCAAGTGTTCCAAGCTTGTGAAAAAGGTTCTTTTGAGAAATTTTTTAAGCATGATTGCATGAATTTTTGTTTAAAGAATCCAAGCTTTGCATTCCTAACTCTTCTTTGCGTGAATTGTTAGTTAGGGAAGTGCATGGTGTAGGCCTTATGGGACATTTTGGTATAGTTAAGACTTTGGAAATTTTGCAAGAGCATTTCTTTTTGCCAAAAATGAAAAGGAACGTTGTCAAAATTTGTGAAAATTGCATCATTTGCAAAAAAAAAAAACCAAAATCAAAGGTCCAACCTCATGGCTTGATAAGTCGTTAATTCGTCATATTTTTAGTTACTAATTCCCTTATATTTTGATTTTATTTTAGTTTAATTGGAAAGAATTGGGAAAGTTTTGTTTATTTCAAGTTTTAGGAAGCTTTAAATCAATTTTTACTAAATTTAAGTATTTTGCAATTTTGTAGGAAGGAAACTGCTTGGAGAAAGATAAGGACCGGAAAGATTTGTTTGCATCCAAAAGTTACGATTTTAGTGGAGAAAAGAAAGTGAAGTTGGTTGACAATGCCATGGCGTGTAACTTGTTATGCCATAGCATGGAGTAAGATGGCAGGCCAATTACGGGAAAGGAAAAGATTATGCAATTACGGAATCAAATCAGATCAGTCAAAAGAGTTTCACACGCTGTTAAATCCTAGTCTTTAGGGACCAGAACAAGTATAAACAGAGAAGACTAGCATCAAAGAAAGGGAGGTTCCTTCCTGGAGAGCAAAAGAGAAGAAAAAAAGAAAAGGGAGTTCGGGAGAAGCCGCACAAGCCAAGGAGCATCAGTTCTTTCAATTTATTTTGCTTTATGATTTCTCAAATTATGTCTAGCTAAATTTTTCTTTTCAACCAAGGATTATAAGGTTTGATTTCAATTAATTGTGAGATTTCATGTTTTTCATCGGTTTCTTTGATTTTGAATATTATATATTCTTTGCAAATAAATTTATTATTGTGTTGAATGTTAAACAAATCAGGCCTGTTGTTTAATAGTTAAATACAATAATCAGTCAATTAGAATAAATGCATGCAATTGTTCTGAATTAGTGACAAATAGCAAATTCAAAAGGTAATCAACGCCTAAGATTTATGCTATAGGAATATATATTCTAGCTTAAATAAACTAGGTCGACTTCCGAGTTTACTGGCTAGAGATTGGGTCTTTACAGTTCTTAATGCAATTAACGGATATAATTTACAGATTGTTATCGAAGATTATGTCTGTTAATTAGGGAAATAACCTATAGGTCGTATTCTAAAAGTTATCAACAATTTTAGAAGAGATTGGTTGTTATAGGACGGATCCTTAATGACTATAACTAATCTATTTGAAATACAAAGAATTATCTTTTAAATCGATGATCAATTAAGAGAATCAACACCGAAATAAATCCCTGGTTGAAAGCTTTTCTTGAATTGAATTTTTCTTTTATTTATTTTCTTGCTTATTGCCTAAGAATTATTCGTTTAATTAGTTAAAAATCTCCAAACCCCCGTTTGTTACTAAGAAACAGGTTTTAACCAATCTCTGTGAATTCGACCCTACTCACTGCTATTACAAGTTCCAGTTTAGAGGAGGTTTATTTTTGGTTGGATTCGACACCCACCATGGCTTATACACACCTTTGCCAAATCCAAAAAAACCATGGTTGAACTTTCAATGGATTCTTGTTTTGGGTTTGTTGAGAACTAAACATGGAAAAGATTCAATTTTTTTGTGGTTATCGACAGGTTTTCAAAAATGGCTCATTTCATTGCATGCAACAAAACAAATGATGCCTCACACATTGCTAATTTATTCTTTAAGAAATTGTTCATTTGCATGGCATGCCAAGAACCATTGTGTCCGATCCAGACACAAAGTTTTTTAGTTATTTTTGGAAAAATTTGTGGGGAAAATTGGGTACAAAATTCTTGTTTTCTACTACTTTTCATTCACATATCGATGGCCAAACTGAAGTTGTTAATCGTACTTTATCTACTTTGTTGAGGTCGGTCATTGGTAAGAACATTAAGACTTGGGACAATTGTTTATCTCATGTTGATTTGCATACAATAGGAATGTGCATTCTCCCACTAAATTTTCTCATTTTGATATTGTTTATGGTTTTAATCCATTATCACCAATGGATCTAACACCTTTGCCTGTGAGTGAGAGATTGAATTTAGATGGCAAAAATAAGGCTGAATTTGTGAAGCAAATTCATGAGAAGGCAAGATTTAACATCAAGGAGAAGGCAAAAATAATGGTTTTAATCCATTATCACCAATGGATCTAACACCTTTGCCTGTGAGTGAGAGATTGAATTTAGATGGCAAAAATAAGGCTGAATTTGTGAAGCAAATTCATGAGAAGGCAAGATTTAACATCAAGGAGAAGACGAGAAGATATGAACAACAAGCCAACAAGGAGCGTCACAAGCTCATTTTTTAATTGGGAGATTGGGTTTGGCTGCATATGAACGTCTAAGTTGCAACCAAGAGAAGATAGGCCTTTTCAAGTTTTAGAGCGCATCTATGACAATGCCTACAGACTTCATTTACCGAGTGAGTACGACGTTCATAATGTCTTCAATGTTTCTAATTGAAGTCTCTATCATGCAGGTGCTAAAGATTTGAGGACAAATCCTTCTCAAAAGGAAGGGAATGATGTGAACTTAGCTAGAGATGTGAACTTGATGGCCAAAAATGTGAACTCAGTGGCTAAAGATGTGAACTCAACAGCCAAAGATGAGAACTCAGCAGCTAAAGATGCAAACTCAACCAATGATGTGAACTTGGCCCTAACTTCACATCCAATTCAATGGAGCGACGGTCCAAGTTCAAGAGTGCATTTGATCCAAGTCAAAGATGAATTTTGGTCCTAAAGTTAGTCTAAATTCCAACCCATCAATTATTTAAGTAATCAAGTGTTGAAGACTTCAAATTCAAGGTCAATCAACCATTTTGAGGCGTTGGGGGATGAAAAGTCGTAGCTGAAAATTCAGTCAAATAAGTATTTAATGAAGTCTTAGAAGCTAAATCAAGTTGCATGCATCTACTTGAATTCAAGAATTCCAACACTTGGTCAAAGCACTAGTCCAATGTGTCTTTATTTAAGCCAATATATCATCTAGAATGGTGTGTAATTAATGTATTAAGGTGCATAATTTCTTATTGATCTTAGCAAAGTCTAGTCTAGGAGTTAGTGAGTCAAAGTCAATCTTTATTTCTTCTAACTTCTAGACCAAGATATTTATGACTTTTTAAGACTTTTGTAGCCTATAAATAGGCATCTTTTGTCCTATTTTTTTTTTATGAAGAATGGAAGAGTGAAATTGTGAGTTTTATCTCATCTTTGGGTTCTTTGAGAACTCTAGAACTTATCAAGTTTTGTTCCAAAACTTGTGGCATTCAAACTAAACTTATCAACCAATTTTGGTGTAATTGGTTGTGGCATTTTTACCAAGGTCCCTATCTCTTTATAGATAGTGGTTCAAGGTTTACACCAATCCAAACTAGCATTTCATTAGACATATCTTGGGCAAATTTCTAAGCATTCCTAATCCTTTGGGATTGGATTCAGATCAGAATTCTTCTTGAGAATGTGTACATGACACAGCCGGAAGGTTTTGTCAATCTAGAAAATACTAGAAAGGTTTGTAAGCTACAACAATCCATTTGTGGGTTGAAGCAAACTTCTTGAAGTTGGAATCTACGATTCAATGATGCAATCAAAAAATTTGGTTTCATCAAGAATAAAGATGAACCTTGTGTTTACAAGAAGATTAGTGGGAGCACTGTTGTATTCCTGGTATTGTTTGTAGATGACATACTACTTATTGGAAATGACATTCCTTCTTTACAATCTGTAAAGATCTGGTTAGGAAGTTGTTTTTCGATGAAAGACTTAGGTGAAGCAACCTATATATTAGGTGTCAAGATCTATAAAGATAGATCAAGGACATTGATTGGCGTAAGTCAAATTACATACATAGATAAAGTGCCAAAATGGTTTAGCGTGTAAGAATCTAATAAAAGGTTCTTAGCTATGGGACATGGAATTAGTCTCTCAAACGAACATTGTCTTGGACACAAGAAGAAAAACTACGCATGCACCGAGTCATAGGCTTTCCTAAAGTCTACCTTTATCAAGCACTTTGGTAAAACCCTTTTCCTGGAATATTGTTTGAGGAGTTCCTGGGCCATATGGATATTTTCCATCATACTTCGTCTCTTCACAAAAGCAGACTAAGCCTCATCAATAATGTTAGGGAGAACCTTAGCCATCCTGGCAACCAATATCTTAGCCACCACCTTATATGTAACATTACAGTAGGCGATTGGTCTAAAATCCCCCCCCCCCCTCCCCTTCACAGAACTAGAGTGAGCTGACTTCAGAATCAAGGAAAGAATCGTGTGATTAATCTACTTGAGGAGCTATAAAGAGGAGAAAAATTCCTTAATAGCCGCACACAGATTCTAACCCACAATATGCCAAGCCTTCTTGAAGAAACAAGACGTATATCCATCCAGGCCCGGTGCTTTATCTATCTCAATATCAAAAATAGCGTTCTTAATCTCCTAATTAGTCACCATCCTCACTAAGCCTGAACAACAATGAGCCGAAACCTTGGCCCCAACATCAAACACTGTGGGATTCACTTCTTTAGAGTGCACCTCAGTACCCAAAAGCTGCTGATAGAATCTTTAGAACTCCTCTACAACTTCCTCTATCCCCGAAGTGACAGTACCATCTTCATTTACAATTGCAGTAATGGAGTTCTTTCTCATATTCCTTTTGACTACTGCATATAATAACTTGGTATTACGGTCACTGTTTATGAGATATCGGCATTTGGCTTTCTGGTATAGGAACTTCCTCTAAGCTTCACCAAGATTCCATGTCAAATGGTGCATCTCCTGAACTTGATCTTGTATTGCATGATTTGTAAGATTTTGATGAAGCACCTGTTGTATCCTCTCTAACTCATCCCTTGCCGCCTTAGCTCAAGAAGAAATATGGCTAAAATGATGAAGATTCAAAGTCCTAAGTGGCCCTTCTAGGACTTTTAATCTTTTACATAGCTTATATTGCTTAGTTCCATGTACTATAGGCCCCCAAACTTGGTGAACAATATTTCCAAAATTCTAATGATCAGCCCCATATGTTAAAAAATTTGTACATCCTTCTCGATAACCTCATGACCCTGCATATAGTGGTAATACTAGGGAGTGGTCTGACAGGCACCCAGATGGAAGAAAATACGAAGAGGCCTCCCATCCTTCCATAATCCATCTATCATTCACCATCACCGGGTCTAATTTGAACCAAATAGTACCATTAGTCCAAGTAAATTGAGACTCAATTGAATTCACATCCACTAATCCCAAGGATAAAGAACAATCTAGTAGATCTCTGGTTTCATATGAAGTAACCAAAGATCCATTAATTCTCTCATTATCAAACATAATACCATTAAAATCACCTATTAACATCGAGGGGGAATTTCTGTCCAGGGCATAGGACAACAAGTTCTCCCACAAAGTACGTCTAGTAACAATAGAATGAAATCCATATATGAAACTCACAAGAAAAGTAGAGGAAGTTACCTTGCACGTGAGCGATATATGAATAACTTGGGGGAGAACCTCCAAAAATGAAACCACAACCGAAGATGGGTTCTATAGAATTAAGATACAGTTAGCTCCATGCACGTCAAAGTTGTTGCATTGGACCTCATGAATTTATTCTTCATGATCTTGCTAAGCTTCTCACCATCCAGTTTACATTCTAATATCCTAAAAATATCCAAACAATGTTGCTTAATCATCTCCTTCACACCATTTTGTTTGAGGAGATGCTTGAATCCCCTTATGTTCCAAGCTCCAATCCTCATTTTTTTAGGCGTAGCCTCCTTCCTCTTCACATTAACTTCTTTTCTACTTTTCTTTTTTGTTTTATTCTTCATCATAGGTGCCTTTCTCACCTCTTCTTCCTTGGAGACCAAGTCCTCAAAGAAGGTAGGTAACCCTATTACCACCGCATTAGAGCCTTCTCTTCTCTTTGAGCCATCAACACGAGACTGCTCCTCATGAGGGACCGTTTTCTCTAAAGGGTGAGCAAGCTCCTCTTCGGGTTTTTGAAGCAAAGGATCTTCAGGTTGTACCTCCACATCCAAAGAAGTCACCACCTTTTTTCCTTTGTAACTATCAAACTTCACCACATCTTCATCATCTCCAACCGTTTTGAAATCACCTCCATCCTCCTTGTCAAGATCCCCATGTCTTTTGAGCTTGTAGCTTCCATGTTGTCTCAACCTTGGCCTAGATTTTGATCTCTCCCTTTCTTTATTAGAACTCTTGGCACTCTGACATTTCTCCACTCCATGGCCAATTTTACAGCAGGAGGAACATAACTTGGGCTAATGTTCATATATCACCGATTGAGACCTCACTGCACCGTTGGGAAGCTTGAAAGGGGTAAACCTAACCAAAGGTATCATGGCATCCACCTCCACTAGTACCCTTGCATGTGTCGGACGGTTTCGCTCCGCCATGAGCCGATCAAAAGCTAGCGGCTCACCAACCTTTGAGGTAATTTTACTCAGTGCTCTAGTATTCTAGCATTCCAATGGTAGTCCAGGCAAAGTAATCCAAGTTGGGATGTTTTTAAAACATTGATCTTCAAAGCCAAAAAAAGAGGGCATCTTTTTTAGCAACCATGGTCTACTATAGGAGTAATATGATCCATTAGTGAGAACCATATCCCTATGTTCTTCTTTTCCAGTTTAAATACAATCTACCCACTAGTATGCGTGAGATACTTGTAAGGAACCTTCCAAGAGTTACACACATCAACAATTGCTTGAATCCCTAGGAATTTCCCTAACACGTATCCAATTAACCAATTAAGCAAAATCCATGCCTCTTGAATGTCATTTACATCATCATATTCAAGAACCACAAAATCCTCAACTTCATGCTTTTCAAGCTTAAGGCCCTTAGAAAGATCTCTATTATCCTCAAATAAATTAGCCCAAGAATAGGAGGTTGAAGTGCCTCCTGATTTTAGTGTGAGTGTTGGTGACATGGCATTTTTAGCTGACATGGTTGCTGACGTGGTTGCTGACTTGGCTGCAAAAGTGGTTGTTGAGGCGGAAGGCTTAGGTGGCAAAGTTGCTGACTTGTTAGCCACATCCACAAAGGGGATTTGGGTGTTGGTCTTGTCCATTTTGAAAATTTTTGAAATCTACAGAAAGCGGAATCTTCTTTAACCTTGAGAACAAATTTGCCAAGAAAAAACCTACACCTCGACCAATCTTCACACCTAAATAGAGCCTTCAACTGTTGGCGTAATTATTGTCAACACGGGAGGCTGAGGCTTCATTTCTGTCATTATTTCTCTTCCATTGGCCGCATTCTCGATTGATATGTCTTGGTTCATCTTCGAATGGGCATGGATTATGCCTAGCCCTATGGAACTCTTCAAACCGCACACGGTGCAACTCTATAAAAGCTCTCTCATATGCTTTTCTAGAGAATTATCTAGAGTTGGAGTCGTGTGCTTTGAATGTTCACTTTCATGAACGGATGGATGTTCCAATCGTTCAGGAATTCCACCCAAACACAAAGAATCGTTCTCTACAGGGCCTGAACAACTACACCATGCTCTTCCTCGACTAGTTCCTTCGGCTACCCTCCGTCCTTCACATCTAGTATCCACCATCTTAGTATAAGTCAAAATCAAAAGGAAGATTGCGAATATTTCTTCAGAAATCAAGAAAATATTTCCACACACAGTGTCACTTGATGAAGGCTAAATCCACAACCCGACTAAAATTCAACAAGGTCGTTTTGACCCAAGATTCTTGGTCTTCTTGATTGGTGATTGTTCCTACAAAATAGATCCCGAAGTGGTTCTCCAAGGTAAATTCTCTGATGCCTAAGTTAGAGCTCAGTTAGAGTATAGGAATTTTCAGTTGTCAAAGAATGTCCCAATACTGGGTTTGTCTTCATGGTTTATATGCCTTATCCCGCCATTCATGGGATTTGTTGTCACATATTGGCACGTGGGCTATGGTTGTAACTACTAATTGCATGCCACAATATCCTTTCATGATTTAGCCTGTTGTTACGCACTCATGGATAAGCACGATTTTGCTAGTTCCCACCTCGTGTCCTGGGCCTCCAAGGTTCCAGGCACTTGGTGTGATTTTAGTGTGTTTCCATTCTCAACTTTCAAACTCAGAGTTCAAAGTTTAGCGGGAGAATAGTCTATTGAAATTTAGGCCATTGGCCTTTATATGCCGCAGAGGTCCGAATTTTGCTCCAAGGTCTCATCTCGTCGCGCTGAGATCTAGCCTTTGTTCTTTAGATCTGATATTGGTTCCAAGGTCTCGTCTCATCGCTGAGATCTAATATTTGATTCTTGATCTAATATTTGATTCTTGGGCAAGAAAAAGATCTCACCTTTAAGTTTAAGATGTGAAAAGTTGGGTCCCATACACATCAAGTTTTACATTGTCATTATTAGTAAAAGTAACACAAGAATTTCACTCTAAAAATGAACTCTTCTTTTGAGATCAAATTTTTTTTTGAAAATAAACTCTTTTTTTTTAGAGTAAATGAGTAATTTAAAAACGTTTTAACTAATGGAAAATTCTATTGTTCATTCTTACAATTTAACTAAACCATCCAGTTATTGATATCCAATAAAAGAGTGCCACCTCATACATTATTATAGGTGGAACATATGAATGTTTACTATATATTTCACTAACCTAATATAGAAGGTAAATATGTTTAATATTAATATTTTTTTTAGCATTCTTTTTTCTTTTAATTTCTAAAAATTGTTTGTACTTTTTTTTTTAAAAAAAAGAACGCACTGCAAAACACTGTACGGCTCACTAGTGAACAAACTCATCCACTAGTGGCGTTTTATTAATGGTAACATTAGTAGCACAAAACAATGGCAGGATATAACCTAACCCCATAGAAAGTAAATAACATAAAGTAAAAAACTAGTTAGAATCGTATGATCTATACAAGTAGGCAGCATATAGGCTTCACCCATAAGCAATGCAAAAATTTGTTGAAATTTCGACAGCATCTTCTCTATAAACGGAACAAATCATGTTTATCAAACAACCAAAAAACAAAGAAACCAGCACAACAGGTAGATATCAATGACTATAGGTACCACTCATATAGACAATAGTAATAGTAGTAGTAATGTATAAATCATTTACCATCCCCTAAAAATGGGTAAACTATGGATATCATCATAACAGATCTTCTAGCATTCCCTTGGTAAGGATCCTACCCTATCAAAGATCTGCGCATTCTCATGACTATGAGCATAGGTCGCCAAAGAATCAGTCTATTCCCTTCCCAATAAGTATGGATAAAAGTAGTAGTAGTGTCATAAGTCTACTGGATGTGGTAGATGCAAGGGGTGACAGCCCATGGCACTTTGTGACCCTTATTTAAACCTTGAATTATAATGTTTGAGTTTGACTCAACACAGTGTAAGTCTATCCATTTTTCCTGGCACAATTTAAGACCAAATAAGATAGCATTAGCCTCTGCCCAGTTATTAGTGCCTGTCCCAAAACTTATTGAGTAAGCAAGGATAACAGAGCCGCATGAGTCTCTGAGGACCTCTCCACCGAAAGCTCGTCCATTCACACTAGAACCATCCGTGTTCAACTTTAATTGCCCATAGAAAAGGGGCTTCCATTTAATCCAGTTTCCTTTTCTAACCGTTACCAGCACCTATAACATTTGCAAGCTATTCAATACAATGCCATCCATAAAGGAAGCAGGAATGGTAGGTTTGAATCCATGGGACAACTTTTTCAGCATCTGCACAACCTTTGCAATAACAGTGTTAGCATACCCTGATAAGATATTCCCGCAATTGAATTTGGCTTTGCTTCGACATAGCCAAAATTCCCAACATATGCAAGGGAACAGCAAACATTTTGTTAGAACAATCTAAAATTTAGAATCAGCAACTAGTATCCAATGGTTAACCATTCCTTCAATTGTGTTAAAATGTGCATGTAATGCCAATAAATAGGCAAAGAACCCCCATACCTGTTTTGCAATTTCACTATGCAGGAAGACATGTAAAATGGCTTCCATCATTGGCTAAGTGCAACAGAAGCATCGAGACGCAATCGAAATACCAATGGACTGAACTTTCTCATCAGTTGGCAGCCCCCGATGAATAATTTTTCACATAAAATGGCGATTATTGTAGGCAAGTATTTATTCCAAATCAACCCAGACCAAGGGGCTATTGGACCCAAATCATGCATTTGTTTACCAAAAATCTTCACTGTAAACTCCCCCGAGAAGGAAACAGTCTAGACTAGTCTGTCCAAGACCAGTGGGTCCAAAGCAATCTATGTATCTAAGTTATTAACATGCAAAGGTGGAGCAGGACAGCCATACCAACGGTCTTTCCAGAAGCTCACATCCCCCTCCCCAATAATCCAAATAGCCTGAGAAAAAAGTACTTCAACAAGGTACCTAATATTCTTCCACACATGAGATCTATTGTGCGGGTTACTGGAAATGGTAGCACACAGATGTCCATATTTCTACCTCAAAAGAGTGGCTCACAAAGATCTTCCTTCAATGAATCTCCAAGCAAGCTTCCCGTGTAAAGCACGCATAACATGGCTAATAGGTTTAACTCCCAAGCCTCCTTCCTTCTACTTAAGTGTAATGGTATGCTTGCTAATCCAATGATGTCTCAACTTTTCATTTGAAGCTCAGAAAAAATCAATCATGATAGTCATCAGCTTCTCCATAATACATTTTGGCACATGAATAACCAATAAGACATGTATTGGAATAAACGAAAGGACATGTTTGATTAACACAAGTTTACCTCCCACCAAGAGAAGTTTGCCTTTCCATCATTGTAAATACTACCTAACCTTTTCAATAATCCCCTAGAAGTACACAGAATTACCCCTTCCTTTCGTTTAAATACGTGGAATGTCTAAATTCGTGATAGGAAGAGCCTTCGGGCTAAAACCAGTAATCAGCTAGATAAGACTGGCCTTTTGCGGATTCAAATGTTTGGAGCCAATAAAGCAACTTTTAGCAACATTGAAAAACTACCCACTAACATTTTCATAATTTTGTAACAACTTCCATAAGTGCTTAACAGACGAAATGTGGTCATTGGTAAACACCAGCATATCATTAACATACATTAAGTGAGTTGGCGCTATCACGTTCCTTGCCATCTTATATCTCCCAATTAACCCTTGTTCGACCAAGGAATTCAGACCACTAGTGGAAGGGAAGAAACCATGCTTGCAGTTGTTGATGTTCAATAAGTATCAACAATTAGACATCACTCGATAAATAAGGTCACACCACGTTTTACAGAAACCATATTTTCTCATGGCTCTCAACAGGAAACTCCAATTCACCCTATCATAGGCTTTGGACATGTCAAGCTTCATAATTACATTGGAACCAAAAACCTTTAATCAAGATCACCTGCCAATTCATGTGCAATGGCTATGTTTTCATGTATGCCTCTGCCTTTAATAAATCCGGCCTGCTCATGAGAGATGATCGTGAGGAGGACAACAGCCAATCTATTATTGAGGACTCTAGTAGCAATTTTAGAGAAAAAAGTGCACAAACTGATGGGTCTTAAGTCACCCATACTAGAGGGATTAGGCACCTTAGGTAAAAGGATTAGATTCGTAGACGTCATGCATCTGGGCATCTGCATACTATTAAAAAAGTCGTGAATTGTAGCAATAACGTCCTATTTAATAATCTGCCAGTGGCTGGTGTAAAAGATTTCGGTAAAGCCATCATGACCCGGAGCACTGGATGGATCAAGTTTATTGACCACTGATTTAATTTCTTCTTCACTAGGAATAACAATAAGTTTCCCATTCATTTCTTTTGTGATCAACGGAGGGATTACTACCAAAAAATTAGATTCATCAACAACCGAAGATGCCATAAAGAGTTTACTAAAGCAGTCCACAGCTGCTTCCCCAATTACCCTTTCGTCTTTTGAAAATGATCCATCATGAAGTTTAAGCTTGACCCGTGGTTTGTGGCTCCTAATCTTTAAAGAGGCGTGAAAAAATGAACTATTTCTGTCTCCCTCATTCAGCTATTCTCCCAAGATTTGTCCCAAGCAAGTTTCTCTTTCTGTAGAACAAAGTTTTCAACTGAGCATTGGCATTTGAAATTTTTTGCACAAGTTCCTGGGAGAAATTGCTTTGCAACTCATTTTCAAAACCACGAATGTCTTCTTGATGTTCCAGAATCTGATTGTACACATTCTGAAAAACTGTCCAATTCCATTGCTTCAATTTAACAGCTAGCTCTTTTAACTTCTTAAGCAATTGAACCATTGGTGGTCCAATACTAGCTAGACCTTGCTAGACTGACTCAACGAAAGGATAAAATTCAAGATGATCCACCCACGTAGAGCAAAATTTGAAATCTATACAGGTTTATGCTGAGATATCATATTCATAAGAACGGAAGTATGATCCAAGAGACTTTTAGGCATGTGCAAGGCTTGCAGCCGCTATAAAATTTTGGAAATCATCAAACAACGTTGTTTGTACAATCTAATCAAAATATTATTTTTTGAATATATAATCATCAAACAAGTAAAATTAATTTTAAAAATATTTTTTTATTAATAAAAAAGGGGTTAATGATTTTTTTTTTATAAATTACAATGATAAAATTTTTGAACATATGGGTCTTATTCTTCTTTCACTTACATAGTTGAATTTTTTTAATTTAAATATCTATAAAAAGGGAAAAATCAATGTTATAGGATTTGAATACTAAACATTATATCATCAAACAATAAACACTATAATGTCCTCTAATATATTTATTGTATAGCATAAAAAATTAACGTTGTATGAATACAAATATTTTGAATACTGTTGAACTAAAATTATTATGTATTAGTCAATATATAACAAGTCATCGCATTATATGGACTTTTTTTGGGGGGGGGGGAGAGAAGAGGGGAGAGAAAGGTGGAGAATCAATATTTTTTAAAAAAAAATTCATTGTACTATATCAACTAAATATTATACTGTCAAAAAATAAACAGTGTACTATCCACTTATATGATATTATATGGCATTAAAAACTAACATTATAAAAGTTGAAATCTTTTAAGTACCGTCAAAATTAAATTATTATATGTAAAATAATAAATATTAACTATTCATCACAATGTAAAATTTTTTGGAAAAAAAACCATTTTTTCTTTGCAAAAAAAAAATGCATCGTACCACATTAATTCAACATTATATTGTCGATCGATTAACACTATACTATTCTCTTATATAATATTACATTGCATCAAAAATTAACATTGTAAATTTGAAATTTTTTAACTACGATCAAAATTAAGTCAATGCATGTAAAATTTAAACAACTCATCAAATTGTAAGGATTTTCTAGAAAATTAATTTTTTAATAGTAGAATGCATCTCAGTACCTTAATTGGTGAATAATAGACAATGTACCATCCTTTTTTATGGTGTCAAATGGCATCAAAAATTAATATTGTAAGAATTAATTTTTTTTAGGACTATGAAATTAAAATACTAGGCATAAATTAATACACAACTAATACTCATTACACTCTAAGGATTTTTTGGAAAAAAAAATTGTAGTAAAATTTATTATACTATATCAATTAAATATTATATCGTAAAACAATAACTACTACACCATCCCTTTTTATGGTATCATATGGCATCAAAAATTAATATTGTATGAACTAAATTTTTTAAAATACTATCAAATTAAATTACTATGCATAAATTAACAAACAACAACTACTCATCACGTTGTAAATATTTTTTGGGAAAATTTTTTTTTTGTATGATAAAAATGTATTACACTACATCAATTGAACATTAGATTGTTGAAATATAAATATTGTACTATTTGTTTTTTATGGTGTCAAAGAGCATCAAAAATTAATATTTTAGGACTTAAAATTTTCTTAAGTACTATTAAAAGTAAATTACTATGTATAAATTAATACATATCACATTGTAAGGATTTTTTGAGAAAAAAATCAATTTTTTCTTATGATAAAATTCATTCTACCACATCAATTAAACACTACACCATAACGCAATGAACATTGTACTAAGTTATTGTAGGAATTGAATTTTTTAAAATTCTGTCAAAATTAAGTTATTGTACGTAAAATAATACATATCAACTACTTATCACATTGTAAGATTTTTTTATGAATTTTTTTTTCTTCAGAAAAATGTGTTTTACTGCATCAATGGAATACTATTCCATCAAATAATGAACACTATAGTGTCTTTTCATATGGTACTCTATGGTATCTAAAATCAACATTATAAGAATTGAAATTTTTTAAATATCATCAAAATTAAATTAATATGTGAAAATTTATATACAACAACTATTCATCATATTATAAGGAATTTTTGAGAAAAATTAATTTTTTAAAAATCAAATTCATTGTATCACATCAATTGAGTATTGTATTGTCGAACAATAAATAGTATACTATTCTCTTATATGGTATTGCATAACATCAAAAATCAACATTTTAAGAGTTGAAAATTTTAAATTTTGTTAAAATTAAATTATTGCACGTGAAATAATACACAACAACCATTCATTACATTGTAAGGACTTTTTGAAAAAACAATTGACTTTTTTAACAATAAAATGCATCATAGTACATTACTTAAACATTGTATTGTCAAACAATAAATACTATACCATCCTTTTTACGGTGTCATACAATACCAAAAATTAATATTGTAGAACTAAAATTTTCTAAATACTATCAAACTAAGTTACTATGTATAAATTAATACACAACTACTATTCATTACATTATAAGGATTTTTTGGGGAATTTTTTTTTTTATGGTAAAATACATTTTATTGCATAAATTGAACATTATATCATCGAGCAATATACACTATAACGTCCCTTTTTATGGTATTATATAGCATCAAAAATTAATGTTGTAGGAAATAAATTCTTTTAAATGCTATTAAATTAAATTACTATGCATAAATTAATACACAATAATTATAAATCACATTGTAACGATTTTTGGGGAAAATTAATTTTTTTTATAGAAAAATGTATTACACTGCATTAATTGAATATTATACTGTCAAACAATAAATATTGTACTGTCCTTTTTTAATGGTGTCATAGGGTATCAAAAATTAATACTCTAGAAATTAAAACTTTTTAGCACTATCAAAATTAAATTATTATGCATAAATTAATACATATCATTCACTCATCACGTTGTAATGATTTTTAAAGAAAATTTTAATTTTTTCTATAACAAAATTTATTGTACCACATTAACTAAACACTATATCGTTGAACAATAAAAAAAATGTACTATCTACTTCTAGAGTATTGTATGGCATCAAAAAATTAATATTATAGAAATTAAAATATTTTAAATTCTGTCAAAATTAAGTTATAACGCATACATATCAATTACTTATCATATTGTAAGATTTTTTTTAAAACAATTTATTTCTTTTTAAAAAAAATTACATTGTACCACATCAATTGAACATTAAATCGTCAAAAAAATGGACACTATCTAATCCTCTTATATGGTACTACACGGTATCAAAAATCAACTTTATAGTAATTAATACAAAACTAAACCATCAATTAATATGTTCAAAATTAAATTAATACATGAAAATTAAGACAAAACAACTACTCATCATAATGTAAAGATTTTTTGGGAAAAAATTGCATTTTTTATAGTAAAATTCATTGTGCCATATCAATTGAATATTATACTATCAAACAATAAACATTATATTTTCCTCTAAATGATATTGTACAACATCAAAAGTCAATATTGTAAGAGTTGATAATTTTTTAGATGCCATGAAATAAAATTACATTATACCACATCAATTGAACATTAAATCGTAAAATAATGAACACTATCTGATCCTCTTATATGGTATTGTATGATATCAAAAATCAACTTTATAGTAATTAAAAATTTTTAAATACCATCAAATTAAATTAATACATGTAAATTAATACAAAACAACTACTCATCATATTGTAAAGATTTTCTAGGAAAAAATTACAGTTTTTATATTGAAATTCATTGTACCATATCAATTGAATATGATACTGTTGAACAATAGACATTATATCTTCCTCTTTTATGATATTGTATAACATCAAAAGTCAATATTGTAAGAATTGATATTTTTTAAATGCCATTAAAATTAAATTAATATAAGGAAGTCATTACAAATCAGTTACTCATCACATTGTAAGATTTTTTTTTAGAAAAAAAAAAAGAAATAATGCAATGTACCATATTAATTGAACATTGTATTATAAAAACTGAATACTATACCATCCACTTATATAGTATTATCCATTATAAAAAATCAACATTACAGAAATTGAAATTTTTAATATCTGTCAAAACTAATATATTGAATGGAAAATAATACACATCAACTACTCTAAGATTTTTTTTAAAAAAAAATCAAATTTTTTTTTATAGAAAAATGCATTGTACCATATCAATTAAATATTGTACTATCAAATAATCAACACTATTCCAACTTCTTATATATTATTGTATAGCATTAAAAATTAACATAGTAGGAATTGAAAATTTTTAAAAACCATCATAATCAAATTAATATGTGAAACTTAATACACAATAACTACTGATCATATTGTAAGGATTTTTTGGGGAATGAAATTATTTTTTTCTATAGAGAATATATTATACCACATTAATTGAATATTGTACCATCAAACAATAAACACTATACTATAATCTTATTTGGTATTGTATGGCATCAAAAATAAAAATTATAGGAATTGAAATTTTTTAAGTACTCTCAAAATTAAATTAGTGCATGAAAATTAATACCCACCAATTACTCACCTATTGTGAGGATACTTTTGAGAAAAATTATTTCTTTATAATAAAATTCATTGCACCACATCAATTGAATATTCTATCGTCGAACAATCGACATGGTATTGTCCACTTATATGGTATTGTACGTTATCAAAAATTAATGTTATAGGAATTAAAAATTTTTAAGTTCTATCAAAATTAAGTTATTACACATAAAATAAACATATTAACTACTCATCATATTGTTAGATTTTTTTGAACAAATCAACTTTTTTTGGCAAAAAAAATAAATGTACCACATCAATTGAATCTTGTATTGTCGAATAATGAACAATATACTGTTATTTTAATGGTACTGTACCTCATCAAAAATTAACATAGTAGGAATTGAAAATGTTTAAGTACAGTCAAAATTAAATTAATACATGAAAATTAATTCGTAGGAAACTACTCATCATATTGTAAGGATTTTTAGGATTTTTTTTTTTTTACAACAAAATTAGTTGTGCCACATAAATTGATGTGATCTAATCCCAAGGACTAGGAACACTTAGAAAATTTGCCCAAAATATGTCTAAGGGAATGCTAGTTTGGATTGGTGTAAACCTTGGCCCACTATCCATAAAAAGATAGGAACCTTGATATGAAATGCTACAACCAACTACACCAAAATTGGTTGATAAGTTTAGTTTGAACGCCACAAGTTTTGAAGAAAACTTGTTACGTTCTAAAGTTCTCAAAGAACCCAAAAATGAGATAAAACTCACAATTTTTTATTGTATAAAGGCTTCTAAAAAAACAGTACAAAAGAGGCCTATTTATAGGCTACAAAAAGTCTTGAAAAGTCCTAAAATATCGTCTGGAAATTAGAAGAAATAAAGATTAACTCTAACTCATTAACTCCTAGACTAGACTTTTGACAAGACCAATAAAAAAGATAAGAAAATCTGCATTGTAATCCAATAATTACACACCATTCTAGATGATATATTGGCTGAAAATTTTGCACATTGTAATGGTGCTTTGACCAAGAGTAGATACATGCACCTTGAGCTAGCTTCTAAGACTTCATTAAATACTTCTTTAACTGAATTTTCAGCCATGAATTTTTGTCCCCCTATACCTCAAAATGGATGATTGAACCTTGAATTTGAAGTCTTCAACACTTGACTATTTAACATTTGAAGACTTTAATTTGTACCAAAACGTGAACAATTGATAAGCTGAAATTTGGACCAACTTTAGAACTAAAATTGAGCTTCAACTTGAACCAAATGCACATTTGAACTTGGACCGTTACTCCATTAAATTGGGCATGAAGTTGGGGCCAAGTTCACATCATTAGCCGATTTCACATTTTTGGCTAAATTCACATCATTCCCCTCCTCTTGAGAGGGATTTGTTCTCAAATCTTCAGCACCTGCATGATAGGGACTTAAATAAGAAACATTGAAGACATTATGAACTTCATATACAATAAGTAAATCAAGTTTGTAGGCATTGTCATGAATGCACTCTAAAACTTGAAAAGGGCCATCTCCTCTTGGTTGCAACTTAGATTTTCTTTGTGTTAGAAACCTTTCTTTTCTCAAATGTAGCCAAACCCAATCCCTCGATTCAAAAATGAACTTATGACGGCCCTTGTTGGCTTGTTGTTCATATTTTCTCATCTTCTCCTTGATGTTAAGTCTTGCCTTCTAATGGATTTGCTTCACAAATTCAGCCTTCTTTTTGCCATCTAAATTCAATCTCGCACTCACAAACAAAGGTGTTAGATCCATTGGAGATAATGGATTAAAACCATAAATAATCTCAAAAGGAGAAAATTTAGTGGCAGAATGCACATTCCTATTGTATGCAAATTCAACATGAGGTAAACAATCGTCCCAATTCTGAATGTTCTTACCAATGACCAACCTCAACAAAGTAGAAAAGTGCGATTAACAACTTTAGTTTGGCCATCAGTCTGAAGATGACAAGTAGTAGAAAACAAGAGTTTTGTACCCAATTTTCCCCCACAAAGTTTTCCAATAATAACTCAAAAATTTGGTGTCTCGATCAGACATAATAGTTCTTGGTATGCCATGCAAACGAACAATTTTTTTAAAGAATAAATTAGCAATGTGTGATGCATCATTCATTTTGTTGCGTGCAGTGAAATGAGCCATTTTTGAAAACTTGTCAACAACCACAAAAATTGAATCTTTTCCATGTTTAGTTCTTGGCAAACCCATAACAAAATCCATTGAAATATCAACCCATGGCTCTTTTGGAATTGGCAAAGATGTGTATAAGCCATGAGGTTGGACTTTTGAGTTGGCCTTTTTGCAAATGATGCAATTTTCACAAATTTTTGCAACATTACTTTTCATTTTTGGCCAAAAGAAATGCTCTTGCAAAATTACCAAAGTCTTGGCTATACCAAAGTATCCCAAAAGGCTTCCTCTGTTCACTTCCCTAACTAACAATTCACGCAAAGAAGAGTTAGGAATGTAAAACTTGGATTTTTTACACAAAATCCATCATGCTTAAAAAACTTCTCAAAAGAACCCTTTTTACAAGCTTGGAACACTTGACCAAAGTAAAAAATCATTATGATACAACTCTTTAATTTGCTCAAAGCCAAGTATCTTAGATTCAAGAGAAGAAAGCAAGGCATACCTGTTGGATTATGCCCTAAGAACCAATCATATGATGATGGTATGTGCATATATTGTATCATAATGTTCATAATTAATGGCACTAATTATTATGTTTTTCTTATATCTGCGTTTTATGAAATAAACATAATAATGTCCCAAGAATGTAATTATTCTAAAATTATCCCCAGTCGAGTATTATCATTAAATGGGACAATGATAATGCATTAAGACTAGTATGTGTAGTGACTGATGAAATGGTTCATGATAAGAGATATCAAGTCAACACATAGGTATATGTTAGAGAACTATGTACTGGATCGACCCGCCATAAGAAATACTTCATGGATTATTATATAAAGTGTCATAATATTTCTCATAGTTATGATGGTGTAAATAATCCTTAGACTTGAGATACTTAGAGATCCCAACATGAGGAGTTACATGTTTTGATACTACTAAACGTTACCCGGAAAAGGGTGAACTATAAAAGTAATCGGATATATAATAAATCATGTAGTGGGATGTTGAGTGATCAAGAAAGGATTTGCCCCTCCTATATAATGGGAGTGATATCTTTGGGCCCCTTGGTTGAGTAAGACCATAAAAATGCATGGCCATACTCAAAATGAGTCAATATGTGATATCGGGCTCATTTGCTTCGATGTGTCTACTCGGGAATCAAGAAATGCAAGGATTGAACTATACGAGCATGACACGCTCCATGGCTTGTGTTCAATCATGATATCTAGGGCAAAGGGATTTAATTACACGGTAATACCTATCACAAGAAATGTAATGACGAATTACTAATATTCTCATGATTTGGGTAGTATTGATGTGTTGCTAGACACCACTCATTACTTTTGGCATAAAATATATTTTATGTCAATGCCAACGTTATGAGAACCCATTGGGTCACACACTTAGATCGTATCCAAAAGAAGTGCAAAATTCATGTGATGAAATTTTGGTTAATTTAAGAATCCTATTGAGAATAGGAATCTATCGGGCTTTGTTTTAAAACAGTTTTGGATTTAAAGCTAAAATGGTTTTGGATTTAAAGCCAAAAGATTTTGGTTATATTAATATTAATAAATCCAAAATAATAAATCCAAAGATTTTATATTTATTAATTAAATAATAATCAAAATAGATATTGTTATTGGAAAATGAGTGTATATGTAATACATTGTAAGCCGTTTCTTAGAAAATGAAAAGGGAACCATGTGCAACATATTGCAATTTAGTTTCTGGAATATGAAATGTGAAAAGGCAGCAGTTCACATGGATGAATAATTGAATTCAATTGGAGGATAGCTGAAGAGACACTTTCTATTTGAGAGCTTTCTATTTAAGCTTTCTTTGTTGGAGAAAAATCTAGGCTATTATTTAGTTCATAAATTATTATTCCTTAGTCTTTTCTTATTCAATAAAACCGCCAATCATTATTTGAGAAATAAGAGAAAAACAAATTTTAAGTTGAGAGTTTGAAAGAAAAAAAATCCTTAAGTTGAAAACTTCGGGGAATACCCGAGTAACAAAATCTTAGCTAGCACTAAAAGATTTTGTTACTTCTTTCTTTAGTTAATTATTTGACAATTAACTTGAGGTTTGAAGACGATCGTGTGGATACCATACAGGCAAGGCTAGATTGGTTTTGCTTGTGATTCGACTTTCGACATACGATCTTCTACCGCTACTAGAAAAGGTATGAATTCTACCTACCGGTTTGACTTCACTTTGTATGAATCCTTGGAGGAAACCAATAAAAACTTTTAAAATTTCCGCTGCGTTCTTTGATTTGGTTTCCTACAATACCTCCTAGAGAGTGCATTGGCTACAACATTTTCTTTACCTTTCTTATATCAAATGACATATGGAAAGGTCTCAATGAACTCCATCCATCTTGCATGCCTTTTGTTGAGTTTATATTGGCCTTTCAAAAACTTCAATGATTCAAGATGGTTATCCGAAATTCTTGAGTACACTAAAATATCATCAAAATAGACAACCACGAACTTTCCAATGAACTTGTGCAAAACAGGATTCATTAAGCGCATGAAAGTGCTTGGAGCGTTGCCCTAAGGACCAATCATGTAATGATGGTTTAGGTATATATTGTATCATAATGCTTTTATTTTATGGCAATTTGTTATTATTATGTTTTATTCCATATTTTTGTATTATGAGTAAGTATAATAATGTCCTTATAATTTAATTATTCTAAAAGTATCCCTATTCAAGTATTATCATTAATGGGACTATGATAATGCATTAAGACTAGTATGTGTAGTGATTGATGAAATGTGTCATGATATTAGATATCAAGTCAACACGTAGGTACATGTTAGAGAACTATGTACTAGAACGACCCACCATGAGAAATGCTATATGGATTATTATATAAAGTGTCATAAGCATATCTCATAGTGATGATGATGTAAATGATCCTTAGACTTGAGGTCATCAGAGATCCCAACCTGAGAAGTTGTATATTTTGATACTACCAAACGTTACCTGTAATAGGGTGAACTATAAAGGTAGCAAGTGGATATACAATGAATCATGTAGTGGGATGTTGACTGATCAAGATAAGATTTGCCCCTCCTATATAATGGGAGTGATATCTTTGGGCCCCTTGATTGAGTGAGACCATAAAATGCATAGCCATGCTCAAATGAGTTGATATGTGATATAGGGCTTATTTGTTTAGATGAGTCTACTCATGAATCAAGAAATGCAAAGATTGAACTATACGAAGCGTGACACGTTCCATGGCTCAGGTTCAATCAAGATATCTAGGGCAAAAGGATTGAATTACATGGTAACATCTATCACACGATAAGTAATATCGAATTACTAACATTCTCATAACTTGGGTAGCTTTTATGTGTTACTAGACACCACTCACTACTTTTGGCATAAAATAGATTTTATGTTATGGCCAACATTATGAGAACCTATTGGGTTGCACACTTAGATCGTATCCAAAAGGAGTGAAAAATTCATGTGATAAATTTTGTTTAAATTAAAGAATCCTAACATGAATGGGATTCTGTAATGTTTCCGGTTTAAGACGGTAATCGGATTTGGATTCTAAATGGTTTTGGTTTTGTGTTAATAAATCTGAAATAGTTTTGGATTTATTAATTCATGTGAAAACTGAATTTAGAAAGCCAAATTAGAATGGGATTCTTGTTTTGGCATCCAATCCCAAATAGATTAGAATTTGGTAGTTCAAGTAAAACTCTTTAGAAGAAATTTTGCCCTAATACTACTACTATATATACTTGGGATTTGGCCAGCAGCCATAGACGCGTGAGACACAAGAAAAATCCAGAAAAAAAAAACATTTTTTTCTTCTTCTTGAAGAAAATAAATTCTACTCTTTTTCTTTTGAAGAAAAATTTAGTCCTCTTGAAGAAGAAAACCGATCCTTGTTCTTGTTTAGCAAAAAAAATCCGTCATCTTTTCCTTTTGAAGAAAAACAACGCCATCCTGTTTTCTTTTGAAGAAAACAAGAAGCTCTTTAACTATTATTTAGAGAAAAGATTCACCAATTTTTTGCTGAAAACAAGAGAGAAACCGTAGCTTAGAGAAGCTGAATTCTTGAGAAAAGTTCTTGAGAAACCAAAGCAAAATTCAGAAGCTAGCACTCACGAAGTTTGCTGCTCTTTTTTCTAGATAATTGTGTGACAATATCTAGTGGCTTGGATTGATTGCGTGGATACTATAAAGGCAAGGCTGATTTGGTTTTGTTGTTGATTCGACAAACAACGGTTTTTGCAAAACAACTCTACTGGTTCTACCGATACTAACAAGGTACTAGCCCTTAACTCCAGTTTGATTTCACTTTGGATGGATCCTTGGAGGAAACTAAAAATTTTAAATTCCACTATGTGTTATACTTGGTTTCCTATAGTTAGACCAAAATGCATCACTAACCATTCATACAGACCATGTTCTGTTTTGAAAGCGATTTTCCATTCATCACCCTTTTTCATTCTAATTTGATGGTAACCATTTTTCAAATCAATTTTGGAAAACACAGTTAAAACACATAATTCTAACTTAGGCTCTTCTCTTTGGCTTGATTGAACAACCTGAGATCCAACCTCTATAATGGCCAAGCTCATCTTGAACTTAACCACCTCCTCCTCAATATAATTTTCATTTTTTTCTTCCTGGAGCTATATATAAGCACGGCCAGGAGGGTTGTTGATGTGATTTCGACCCCGAAGATATGAATCACAATCGAAAGGATTGGAAACACTTAGAAGTTGCCCGGGATATGTCTAAGGGAAGTTTAGACTAGATGGTGTAAACCGCAACCCACTACCTATGAAATAGATAGGAACCTTGGTATAAAAACGCCACAACAATTTACACCAAAAAATTGGTTGATAAGTATGTATGATAGTTTTTTCCTCCTCTACTGTGAAATGGAAGAGAAAGCAAAATTGTTATATGATTTTAAGGGCATGCTTGACAAGGATGATAGAGTTATTCGCCATCTTGTGATGAAGAGAGACAAGGCAGAAACAGAGGATTGCCCTCCTCCTCCTCTGTTTCACTCGCTGCAGTCTGATGTGGATGACGAGGATTGAGAGGATGAGGGATTTGAGGATGAAGATAATGGTGAAGATTGGATTGATGAGGATGGTGATGAAATTGATATGTTCCCTTTCAGGGATAATGTTGAAGGCATTGTTTATGTGGATGATCATGCAGATGAAAGTAATTTAAGTAGCACTGTGAGTAGGAAATAGAAAGCTGAGAAAGTTTTTTGGTAGTGTTACGCTGTTACTAGGTGTGTGGGGTGATTATGATTTCTTGGAATCTTGATTGTGGTTGTTAGTTGTAAAATATAGTTTACATGATTGTACAAAACAAAAGAACCTGTAATGTTTTATAATTTGGTTCCAAATCCAGGGGAATTTGCAATCTTTCAACCTCTATTGATGGATTGCATAGTACTAAAGGTAACATAAAAAAAATGCAGCATGATAATGCACATTCAAGATGGCACAATTGTTACACCACAACATGATAATCTATCAAACATGAAATTTCTACAAAGCATATCCACCATGGCTGTATACACCACAACATTTGACTGACACCCAGAGACTATCATCTTGTTCCATACCTTAGATGCACCCCCACAAGTCTCCAGATTTTGCAAAGCCATCAATGGGCATACTAATGGTTGTCACATTTGGATGGCAGCCAGAATTATCCATTTGACTGGAAATAGACAAAAGCTTGATGCATGTTCCCAGCTAAGCACAGACTGTGAATTAATGTGTTGTATGTGATAATATCAGGCAAAATTCCTTCCCTAATCATTCTGCTCCAGACATCAAAAGCTTCAGAAAATTTTCCATTCAAAGAAAGTCCTTTTATCAAGCAAGTGAAAGTCTGAATATTAGGACTAACTCCTCAAACGAACATTTTTGCCAAAATAGCAAAAGACATCATGAAGTTTTCTAAATCAGACAGGGCACTTAGAATTCTAGTATAAGTAACATTAGGGCCATGTCCCTTATCGACCATCTCCCCCATCGATTCAAAAGCCTCACTGAAACTGCCTACGCTACAGAACACATTTATCAGAGCATTATGGGAAATTTGCAAAAATAGCAGCTTTTGGAGGAATATTTGCAAAAAAAGCAGGT
Organism: Gynochthodes officinalis; assembly: GCA_020080225.1. Classification (NCBI taxonomy): domain Eukaryota; kingdom Viridiplantae; phylum Streptophyta; class Magnoliopsida; order Gentianales; family Rubiaceae; genus Gynochthodes; species Gynochthodes officinalis. The sequence continues at coordinate 8,219,560 of CM034622.1, forward strand.
CCAAAAAATCCTTTGCAAATATAGTGATGAAGCCGTGATCTGTTACTGTTAACTATCCGATCCTGCTGTCAAGACCTGAAAGCTTCTAAACAAGTAAGAATGGTGGTTCCTGCAAAACAAATCCCGGAGGGGTTCTCTAGGGAAGATTCTCCGATGCTAAAGTTAGAATTTCTGTCGGAGTGTAGTACTTTTCTTAGCCAGTTTTCACTTATCCATACCTGGTGGTCTTCTCCGATTTTTATCCCCTTCTTACCGTTAATCATGGGATTTTGTAACAGTTGAAGATTGCTCAATTGCGAATGTTTATCCTTTTGGAGTGTTGCTGTTATCTTCCCATTATTACAAACCTTGATTACGTGTTTACGGATAAACACGGCTCTGCTATTATCACGTGATCTTTTATGACCCATGGGTTTATTATGGAAGTGGAACTCCGCAGTAAAGTAAGAATCATTCACCACTGTAAAAGATCTTGGCTTTTGACTTACAGGTATGGAATTGGGGGCCTTTCTGAAGATCCGGATTTGCAACTGTCTGGATCTGCTCGTGACTCACAGGTCCCGAGCTATGTTGAATGCATAGGTCCCGAACTACATTGGATGCACAGGTCCTGAACTGCATTGGACTCACAGGTTTAGATCTGTTATAGTGAACACAGGTCCTGAACTGCATTGGACTCATAGGCCCAAATCTATTACTGCGGTGAACTTATACCCATCACAAGCCCCCCAGACCTTTGTCGAATAATGTCAGACAAAGGTCTAATCAATAGTGGGAGAAAATATAGGAGACCGAAGCGCATCGTGTATAGACAGGAATTATGATCCCACTTTTTAAGAGCGTGACGTGAGAGATCGTGGGGTCTAGAAAGATTGTGTGGGTTCACACGGAAGCTAGAATTCTCAAGGTATAAAAGCAACTTTTTAGTAGGGTATTCACCTGTCATTATCAGCAGCCTATATTTTTTTTGGAGAGGCAAGAAGATACATTCAATCAACGCCAGCGAATAGCAATAGTTTCTCACCTCGAAAAAGTAAGTATGGTTTCTTCCACTTCAATGTCATCAGGTTTTCCCATGGGGGAAAGAAAATGTCAGTGGCAGGAAGAGACGAGGATGTCTTTGAGTCATATAGTCATGGATTAATAGGAGCCAGGAGATGTAGTATGAGAGGAAAGAAGACTGTTGTTGTGACTAGTTCAGAGGGAGAAGAGAATGTGTCAACGGGTTTAAATTCCTCTGGAGAGAAATTAGAAGAATTTATAGTACCACCGGTGGTGGGGTATCCTGCAAAATTTACCCCTACGGCGGAGGGTTTAGAGTCGGTTTTTTGTGAAGCCGACGTAAGAGAGTTAAAGAGGAAGTATCATATTCCCAAAGAATATGGTGCTAGGGCTTCGGGGAGTGAGAGTAGGGCGTGTATTCCGCCATCCGGATATACCGCCGTATATGAAGAACACCTAAAGGCAGGCCTTAGGTTTCCAGTTTGTCAACTGCTAGTGGATGTTTTGAGATACTATGATATATCTGTGGCCCAATTAGCTCCCAAAGCTGTAAAATTGATAATAGGGGGTGGAGTTGTTGTGTAGAGAAGGAAAAGTTAAGAGTTGTATGGACCTTTTTAGGTACTTCTTTTGTATGAAAAAATCAGCGAATTCGGTTGGATATTTTACCTTTTTTTCAAGGTACAAAAGTAAGGGGGTAGGCCTTCCACTCATCATGAGTGGAAGAAAAGATTCTTTTTTGTGGAATCTGATGTGTGTGGGCTAAGAACGGGTTGGTTCTTTGGGGAAAGAACAGACTCGTATCCCAATTGGAAGAAACAGAACCCTCGGGGAAGAGCATATGTTGAGCTCCGAGAAGAAAGGATTGACAATTTTACGGAGGAAGATTTGGTTAAGTACAATCTAAGCCCTGCGGTGGCTGATACTGGATCTTTGATTATCCAATCTTCCCAAGATGATGAGGGTAGGAATTTTGTGTGAGTTTTATAAAAGTTCTATACAGATATTAATGTTATACATTATGGAATTATGCAGTGAAATTTGGCAACTCGATCAAAGTGGAACCCACAACTGGGGCCCACCCAGAAACAGAGGAGATTCTTAAAGACGTTCCCTTGGCCAAGGAGGTGGAAACAGGGGATTTCTCAAAGAGAAAAGCAGAGGAAGATGTGGTGGAGATTATTACTCCAGCCAAAAAGAAAAGAGTGAAAGTGCCAGCTACGAAAAAAGCAATTGGTTCTAAGGAAGATACTACTGCGGAGGTTGTAATATTATTTGCCAAACCTGGAGCAGAGGAGATGCTAAGGTTTGAAGGATTGGAAAACTATCAGAGGAAGTTGGCAGAAATGCCATTGATTGAGTTAAATGACAATTTTTGTCATACTATTCCCAGGGTAATGTTACATTTTGTCTTCTTTCTTTTGTTTGTGGTTTTTTTTTTTTTTTACAAATGGGTTATGGTGCAGGCACTCACAACTTGGAGTAAATATTTTTTGAGAATGAATGATCAGGCTGGGGCAGTTGCAGCCTATAAAACTATAAATGAAGAGTTAAAAGAATCGGAGAGGGTTGCTGTTGAGGCAAGGAGAAAGTTATAGAAGGAGGTGGCGGAGATGATGAAGGAGTGGGAAGAGAATGAGAAGGAAGTGTCAGCTCTGCAATAGTGGTTGCAAGAGAAAGAGATTGAGTTGCGGAGGACTTTGAGCATAGCCCAAGGAGAATTCTCTAAGTTGCTTGTGAAGAAGGTTTTTCACATGCAAGATTATGGAGATTTCGTCGTGAAATTCTGCAGAGCTGCGGGACAGATCGGTGGCCATGAGGTAGCAGTAGCTATTTAGAAAAGACATCCTTCTCTAAGGCTTGAAGAATTGCCTGGGTATGACCCTGAGGCTGAGGTGAGGGCAACCCAGGTATACATGGATGCTGTGAAGGCGTTTGATGGCTGCTCATTTGCCTTGTTGGAACACATAGCCTCCTGTGACTTTCCAATGACCTTGGAGGAGCTGAGCATGTGTAGTGTGGAAAAAGATCCAGATCTTCGAGATGGAGTTGATGCAGGGCCGAGTGACCATGCTGTAGCGGGGACCGCAGCGCAAGGAAGTGAAGTTCACCATGAGGCTAGCTCTTAGGCTGACTTTATTTTGAATTTTTCATGATATTTTCAAATACATTATTGGTTTGTAAACTTGGGGAATGGTTTCTGCCTCTGGGATTACTAATTGGATATTTTTTGTCTGTTCATGTGTTTTGTGATCTATATGCCAGGCATTTTTATTACGAACAAAAGATCGTGTTAGCCATTTACATTAACAGATTAGGGCGCTTGAGAGCGCCACTACGGATCTTCAAGATACCATCTCTCGCCTAAAGAGAGAAAACAAAGAGTATCACAAGCAGGTGTCGAATTTACAATATCAAAATCACTGCTTGAGTGAAGATTTGACCCAAAAAAAAAGGATGTTAGGGAGTCTAAGTGTTTCGGGTAATGAGGAAGCTACTAAAACAGTTGCCAAACTTGTAGCAAAAGTAGAAGAACTTACTGCAGAATTAAAAAGAAAAGATGAAGCGATTGGTACCTTGACCAATGATGTGGAGAAAGAGCACCGAGAGGTTCGAGGTCTCCAGGAGGCTCTGAAACCCCACAAGCTGCAAAGAAAAAAGGAAAAGAGAAAATATGAACCGTTTTAAGGATTTGAAATCCTTTTGGTTGTTGACATGGGTTTATAATTCCCCACCTGTGTATGAAATTACAGTTCCCCACTTGCGAGTGGGCTCACAGTTCGTCGTCTATGAGTAGCTCACAGTTCCCCACCTGCATGTAGGTTTTAAGGAATTCCGAGGAAAAATAAATTTTCTTTTCGCTATTAATTCATGTGATTTCCTCACCCGTTGGGGATGTTACGTAATAAGTAGCTGATCTTAGCTAAACCGAGATTACGCGTTAGTTCCTTAATTTAATAATTAGCAAGGCAGTTTCACCACCTTAAGCCGAGTTTACGAAGGTAATGAACTCTTCACTCGATTTGTTCAACAATGCTTGTTTTATTCAATGATAAAAAATGATTCAACATAGAATCGTTTCAGGTTGCTAACATGCCAAACTCGGGGTATTACGTTTCCCTCCATAGTGGCTAACCGATAACTCCCCAACTTGGACGCATCAATAACTTTGTACAGTCTTTCCCAATTGACTTTTAGTTTGCCCAACTTCTGAGCTCTACTTGCTTCGTTCTTATGTAAAACTAACTCTCCTCAGGCAAACTCATTGATTTTCACCATTTCATTATAATATTTTGCCATGTCTTGCTTGTATCTAGCTTCTTTGATAGTAGCTAAGTCTCCGCGTTCCTCCAGCAAATCCAGATTAAGGCGAATATCCTTCTCATTAGCTGTGCTATTAAAAGCAATAAGTTGGGCACTAGGAACTCCAATTTCTGCCGGGATCACAACTTCTGAACCGTACGTGAGGCTGTAAGGAGTTTCATCAGTTGCTGTTCGTGGAGTTGTGCGGTAGGCCCATAGTACGTTTGGGAGATTTTCTACCCAATCTCTTTTCGCTTTGTCCAAGCGAGTTTTCAATCCTTGTAAGAGAGTTTGGTTGGCGACTTTCACTTGTCCATTGGCTTGAGGATGTACAATTGATGTAAACTTTTGTTTGATATGGAGTTCTTCATACCACAATTGAAATGGATTGTCTGCAAACTGTTTCACATTGTCTGAAATGATCACCTGAGGGATCCCAAATCTGCAGACAATATTGCTCCATACAAATTTCAAAACATTCTTTCCAGAGATTGTAGTCAACGGTTCAACTTCTACCCATTTAGTGAAATAATCAATGGCAACTAACAGGAACTTTAGCCGACCTGGAGTTTTAGGGAAAGGTCCCAGTATGTCAATTCCCCATTGGGTAAAAGGCCATGAGCTTTGAATGCTAACTATCCCTATCTGAGGTCGTCTGACTAAAGGGGCATGGAGTTGGCACTTGAGGTATTTATGTACGAAATCACAGGCATCTTTGAATAGCGTCGGCCAGTAGTATCCCCATCGGATACTCTTTTTGGCTAACGTTCTGAGACCTGTGTGACTTCCGCAGGACTCGAGATGCACTTCTTGAAGTATGTAGTTTGCTTGCTGTGGCCCAACACATCTGAGTAAAGCCTGCAAATATGACCGCTTGTATAGGATCCCATCCTATATCACATAGCGGGAAGGGCCTTCAGCTTGAGTTTTCTGGCCTCATTTTTATCAATCAGTAGTTCCCTAGTTTCCAAATATTTCCAAATATTTCCAAATGGGAGTCATCCAATTTTCTTCTATTCTTTCTATAATCATCACAGGCTTCGAATCTGTGCTTCTACAGGGAAGTACTTCTACCAATACCTTTTTGTTGAGGTGGGAGAAGGCAGAAGATGCCAACTTGCTAAGGGCATCGGCCTTTTTATTTTTAGATCTTGGAATCTGTACGATCTGAAAAGCCTTAAAGGACAGGCTGAGAGCCCGTACCTTATATAAGTATTTTTTCATCAGGGGTTCCTTAGCCTCATAAGTCCCTAGCACCTGGTTGACCACAATTTGGGAATCACTATAAGAGCATACTTCTTTTGCTTTCATTCTTTGTGTCAAATTCAGACCTATGATTAGAGTTTCGTATTCAGCCTCATTATTGGTTGCCTTAAAGCCAAAGCGTAGGGCATATGTGACTTCTATTCCATCAAGACTTCTTAGCAGTAGCCCAACTCCACTCCCATCTTCATTCGATGCTCCATCAACGTGCAATGTCCACGTGTTTGAGTTAATTTCCCTGCTTTCCCTACTTTTTAAAAGTTGTGTGGGGATAGCAGTATTAGGTGTAGAGGTGGGTATTTCAGCAATGAAATTTGCCAGGGCCTATGCTTTTATGGCAGTTCGAGTCTGGTACTGAATATCATGCTCTCCTAATTCAATAGCCCACATTGCCAGTCGTTCTGAGGCCTCCAGCTTGGACAATATTTGCTTGATAGGCTGATCTGTGAGCACGCATATGGGATGAGCCTAGAAGTAAGGCCGTAACCTCCTAGCAGCATGAACTAGTGTGAGTACTATCTTTTCCATTGGAAGATATCTTGTTTCTACACCCTGAAGTGCGCGACTGACATAGTAGATGGGCATTTGGATGCTGTTGTCATCACGAACAAGTATCGCACTAACTGCGTTATTAGAAAATGCCAAATACAGGTGCAGAGTCTCTTCTGGTATTGGTACTGTAAAGGCAGGAAGTTTAGCTGAATGCTTCTTTAGTTCTTCAAATGCTCTTTGACAGTCTTCTGTCCATTTGAAATTCTTGGCCTCCCTTAAAGTTTGGAAGAAAAGAAGACTTCGATCAGCATAATGTGACAGAAATCTATTTAGAGCAGCGAGTGATCCTGTCAATTTTTGGACTTGCTTCAAAGTTCTAGGTGGTGCCATCTCTGTAATAGCTCGAATATTATCCGGGTTGGCTTCAATCCCATGTTTGGAAACCATATAACCTAGGAAATTTCCTGATCCTACCCCAAAGGTACATTTTTTGGGGTTCAAACGCATTCCTACTTTGATCATTGTTTGTAAGGTTTCCTCCAGATCTCCGAGCGCACTCTTACTCTTCTTTGATTTAATTACATGTCATCTACATATACTTCCAAATTTCTGCCGATTTGGTTGGAAAATACCTGGTTGACCAGATGTTGGGAAAATACCTGGTTGACCAGATGTTGGTAAGTGGCCCCGCATTCTTCAGACCAAAAGGCATTTTTGTGTAGCAGAAAATTCCCATTTCCGTGATGAACGCTGTTTTCTCAACGTCTTCTTTATCCATTAAAATATGGTGATACCCCTTATACGTATCAAGAAACATCAATACTTCATATCCTGAAATAGCTTCAACTTTTTGATTAATCATAGGTTGAGAATAACAATCCTTTGGACAGTATTTGTTCAGATCAGTATAATCAATACACATTCTCCAACTATCATCTGGTTTCATACCTATTTAATGGTGTCAGATTGAAATAGCTTTTTTACCTCCTCATTGATAACTGCATTTCTGTCCAGTGCTAAAGATCTCTTTTTCTATTGCACAGGCTTGATCTTTGGATCGATGTTGAGTCTATGCGTCATCAGCAAGGGGAAAATTCCCGGCATGTCTTCCGGTCCCCAAGCAAAGACTTCCTTATACATGCGAAGGAGGTGAATAATTTGTTCCTTGATCTTTGCAGGCAAAGTGCCTCCTACCTTTACCGTCCTCTCCGAATGCTGGAGATCTAAGTTGACCTCTTCAACCGCATCAGTGATTTCACCAGGTTCAGCTGGCATCTGTTCGGTATTGTCAGAACTGTGAGGTGTGGGATTTCCAGTTAGCACCTTGGTATCCTTGCTCTCATTTCCCCGAGGTGTTACATTGGGATTAGTGAATGGCAAGTCTGTAGCTTGTATAATGTGCACTCCTTTGGCATCTGTATACTTGCCTTTAAGAGCAACACGCATGCATTCACGTGCTGTTTACTAATCTTCACAGATGGACGCAATCCCGTGCTCAGTTGGGAATTTCATGAGAAGATGATATAGGGACCAAATTGCCTTAGCCTTATTCATCCAGGATCTCCCAATTATGGTATTAAATGGAAACGGGGCATCTACTACGTAGAAGTCTGTCATGATGGTTTTATCTCTAGGGTACTCCCCAATCGGGACTGCCAGCATGATTATTCCCACTAGATGAACCACCTCATGAGCAAAAGTTACCAGCGGCATGCTGGATAACTTTAAAGCTGCAAAATCAATTCCTAACTTGCGGAAGCAGTCTATGTAAAGAACATTGACTGCACTCCCATCATCTACGTATACTCTATACACTTCCTTGTCAGCAACAATTGGTTTAATAACCAAGGCACCATTGTGTGGACTTACAGTGGAAACTGCATCCTCTTCTGAAAACGTGATGACTTCGGAGGGTTTGAGCTGCTTGTTGGCAAACTCCTGGGGCGGAATCCTCCTTGCACTAGCCTTGATTGCAGATTGGAACTGACCTTCTGGATAACCTCCAAATATGGCATGGATCAAGCCAGTAACATTCCGATTGTCATTGGGTGGAGGTGGCGGCGCCACCTGTTGAGGTGGAGGATTTGGATATGGTTGATATGGTGGATTGGAAGGATAATCCCATCTTTGCCTATAATTATGTTGCTGTGTGGGTTGGCCCTGACCTCCTTGTCTTCCTCCACGCCCCCAGCATGGTTACCGTTTCCCCGGCCTCTAGACCAAGGTTGGGTTCCAAAATGTCATCGCTGGACGTATTGGCCTAACATGCCGTTGCAGATGCAGTCTTCGATCTCTTTTTTGAGATCTTTACATTCTTTAGTATCGTGTCCATGATCATTATGAAAGGCACACCAAAGGTGTCATGGTCTTTTGTGTGGTGCAGCCGTTAACGGTACAGGTAGCTGAAGTAGTCTTTATGTATGGCCAGGATTTCAGTGCAACTTTTGGTGAGTGGTGTCAAGCTCTTTTCCTGAAGTCGAGGCTCTAGCCGCCCTTTGTTGTAATTTAATCTATTAAAAGCACTCTTCTGAGGGTTTTTCCCCTTGGCATCATCTTTCTTTTCATGTTTTTCATTCTCTCTCTTCTTTCAGTTGGCTTCTTCTCCTTTGGTGTAACTTTCTACCATTTGCCAAAGGGTTTGGGTATCTCTTGGGGTATCCCTAGCCAATTTTGTATAGAATAAACCTGGATTCACGCCATTCATAAAGGCTGAGATTACTAGTTGATCCGTTCTGTCGGCCACTTGCAGGCTTTCATCATTGAATCTTTCTACATAAGATTTCAAAGATTCATTTTTTGCTTGCTTGAGGTTCATCAAGTCTGATGCGGACTTATGAAATTTCTTTCTCTAGAAAAAACAGGTATGAAAGAGTTGGGCTAACCACCTGAATAATGAAATGCTATTACGAGGGAGACCATCGATTCATACACGCGCTTTTCCACTCAAATATATGGGAAAGGCTTTGCACATCACCTCTATCAGAGCGTTTTTGAAATGCATCGCGTATTTGAAGTGCGACAAGAAATCTAGGGGGTCTGTATCCCCCTCATAAAAAGGAATGCCATCTGGCATCTTGAAACCTGCTAGAGTTGGATATTACATGATGTGAGATGTAAACGGGGAAAGGACGTCTCCCTCGTCATCAGATCCCAGCAAGCCATATATATCATCAGCCACCCGATTACTGATTGGAGAAAAGTTATCATGTCGTAGACGTTTAGGGTTAGGCCTAATCCTGGGATGTCCATTCTCATAATTATTGCCTACATGAGAAATATTATCATCATTTCTTCCTGCTTCCTTTTTACGACGGATTTCCTCACGATTGTTTGGATTGGATCTATTCTCCCGCTGATGCGAGGGATGTCTATTTCTGCAAAACTCTTCAAACTGAGCGCGATGCAATTCAACGAAAGCACGTTCGTCTTCAACCATCTGCTGATGTGCGAAAAACTTGTTTGGGTTTTGAGATTTTGGCCTGAATGTTCCATTTGTATGTTCGAAGTGATGTTCCGATCTTTCGGGGATGTTGTCTAAACGTAAGGGTCATCTGCCTTTGGCTCAGAGCGACTACGTGGTACTCCTCCTTGGCTAGTTCCCTTACCAGCTCTTCGTCCCCTTGATTAGGTTCCCACCATGTTGATGATAAAGAGCGAAAAGCCACAAAGCAAACACGTCTTCTAAGAATAAATGCTGATTCCCACAGACGGCGCCAATTGATGAAGCTGCGATCCGCTACTATCAACGATCCGATCCTGCTGTCATGACCTGAAAGCTTCTAAACAAGTAAGAATGGTGGTTTCTACAAAACAAATCCCGGAAGGGTTCTCCAGGAAAGATTCTTCGATGCTAAAGTCAGAACTTCTGTCGGAGTGTAGTACTTTTCTTAGCCAGTTTTCACTTATCCATACCTGGTGGTCTTCTCCAGTTTTTATCCCCTTCTTAACGTTAATCATGGGATTCTGTAACGGTTGCAGATTGCTCAATTGCGGATGTTTTTCCTCTTGGAGCGTTGTTGTTATCTTCCCGTGATTACAGGCCTTGATTATGTGTTTATGGATAAACACGACTTTGCTATCATCACGTGATCTTTTACGACCCATGGGTTTATTATGGAAGTGGAACTCCACGATAAAGTAAGAATCACTCACCACTATAAAGATCTCGGCTTTTGACTTACAGGTCTGGAATTGGGGGCCTTCCTGAAGATCCGGATTTGCAACTGTCTAGAGCTACTCGTGACTCACAGGTCCTGAGCTGTGTTGAATGCACAAGTCCCGAACTGCATTGGATGCACAGGTCCTGAACGGCAATGAACTCACAAGTCCAGATCTGTTATAGCGAACACAGGTCCCGAACTGCATTGGACTCACAAGCCCAGATCTGTTACTGCGGCGAACTTATACTGATAACTCTATTTTATATCGGGTTTTCTTATTAATTTTGGTTAGAAATTGGCTTGTGTTTTAATTTGTTTTTACATATTTTGGCCAAATTATCCTTTGATTTTGTGATTTCTAAGTTATCTAATATTTCTAGAACTTTTTGAGCTTAATCTTGAATTTTACTTCTAAATTGAGAACAAAGGACTAACCAATTATTTTGTTACTTTATAGCAAAGAAAGCTTATCAAAGCTTGACCAAATTACTTCAACAAAAAGACAAAGAATATTTTTGTTGGCTGCAACAAAGAAACACAGCTTAGAGAGAGACAAGAAAAGGAAACAAAGTGGAATACAAAGAAGGAAAACTTCTACAAGATGCATGGAAGAAACAGCCGAGTAACCACAACAAACAAAAGAGGAAACCAAGCAGAAATTTGGTAACAAAAATTATGACAACAAATAAACAAAGGAAAAAGGAAACACTTCGGGCAGTAACAAAATAGAAAAACAGCAACAAAGACAAGAAGAACCGAGCTGGGTTGCAAATTAATTTGGAAACAACCTATGGTTGAGATTTGGAAGCCAAAGAGATTGGTTTCAAGTTGAAGACAAAGAGAAAAACAAAGAAGGATTTGGATTTGTAGAATTTAGAAATAAACAACCAATCTTTTGCTCTATATAAAGCATACAACCGAGAGGAAGAAATGAGGCAACCAACTCTTCGGTCTTTGTATTTTTTATTTCTTTTCTTTTCATTAGTTTAGGAGTAGTAGTAGCACATCCATCCTGTTTTTCTTTTCTTCCTCTAGTTTAGATTTAGTTTAGCCAAGCTCTTTTTCTTTGTGTTTCCTGCAGTAGTTTAGAGCAGCCAGCTTTCTTCTCCTTCGTTGTCTTTTCTTTGCAGTAGTTTAGTAGGATTTCAATAGCTTTCCTTCGGGTTTTTTTCCAGCTACAGAAATTTCAGCGTCTTTATCGTTCCTTTCTTCTTGTTTGGTTAGTTAGTGAGTTTAGCTTTTGCAGCCGCCAACTTGGACTGGAAAAGAAAGCAGCAATTTGTTGTTTTTGTTCCTTGGAAGCTACAAAAGTAACAAAGGAAACTGAATTTTATTTGTTGTTGACTTCAAGTCTTAGTTTTGTTTTTGTCTTTTCTTGTTTTCTTTAGTTTAGTAAATTTAGTTTTCTTTCCTTGTTTTTTTTCTTAGTTTGATTTAACAACTTTAGTAATTTAATTTCTTGTGCTTTGTTATGAAATTTCTAGTTGTGCTTTATTTTCAAGTAGTAATATGTTTATAGCTTTAATATAATTATTTTAATTTTAAGAATTTGTTTTAATTTCAATTATGTCTATTTTTATTTTTGTTGTTAGTTTAACTTTCATTATGTTCTAATTTCTTTTGTTAGAGATTAGATGGATCTTAATCATGAATAATTAATTCTTAAGACTTGTTCATGCAATCTATATTTCAATTATGAGTTTAATATCATGTTCTTAATGCTTTTAGGTAATTGATCACCACCTAATTGATTTTTTATGCTTGTTTGATACTGTGTGGAGATGACATGCATGTGCTCATGTGATATTAAACCGTGAATTCAATTTAGACAGTAATAATCTAGGTTGTTCATGTGGTTTCGGTAGTAGAACTAAGTCGTGGCTACTTAGATTGAATTCGGGAATTTCCATAGTTCCTAATGCATTTAGAAATCTAAATTCACCTAGACCAAGTGTGAGTTGATTTTAATCTAAATAGGGTTATTAGACCGATGTCGGCTATTAATTTACATTAGGGAAATTTCACCATCATAATTTGGAATTTAAGTTAATTGCATGACAAGTCAAGAGAGTTAATTAGGATTGATTAAGTGAAATCGAAATCTCTAACATCTTTGTTAAATTGGTAAATTTTTAGTATTTGTTTATTGTTATAAATTTGCATTCTTTGTTAAGTTTAGTTAAATTGCATGAAAGCTTTTTAATAGGTTAGCTTGTTCTTGAATTAGTCAATTTGGTACGTAATTGGTTAAATTGAAATCAATCCTCGTGGGAACGATACTCTACTTATCACTTTATTACTTGTTGATATTGTACGCTTGCAATTCACCGAACATATACCCATCATATAGCAAGTCCAAAAAATCCTTTGCAAATATAGCAGGTCAACGGTATTTAACCAGATGAAAAGACCAAAATGACCCTATGCGAGAACTTCATTGTTTCACTTCACTTCACCATTGTTCATCAAATTTCTCTATTCATTCTTCTTCATGCTTCATCAATTCAACATCTCATTTCTTGGGTTCCTACTTGAAAATGGTCACCTAGTTTGAATGTCCTGTACAGGTCGATGGTTGTGTAGATATTTCGTAAGTAATCATCAAATCTATAAAATTAATCCCGATCGATGAACAAACAAATCCACTAGTCGAAAACTAGCAATTGGGTGTTTTATGGGTGGCACCTAATGACCGGCATCTTATTAAAGTTCAAATGACAAGTAACAACAAAAATTTGACATTTGTTGGCGTATTTGACATTTTGTCCACAAAAAGTCGACAAAATGTTTGATATTTTTTTTGACATTTTAATTCGGCATTTTATTTGACCAGGTGAAAATACCAAAATGCCACTCTAATTGGATGTTTTATGGCCGGCCGGTGGCATGTTATTAAAGTTCAACTGACAAGTAACGACAAAAATTCAACATTTGTTGACATTTTCGACATTTATTTGACAATTTGTCAACAAAAAAGTCAACAAAATGTTCAATATTTTATTCGACTAATGAACTGATCAGGTGAAAATTATCAAAATGCCACTCTATTTGAAAATCGCGCCTGATGCAGTTACACTACTGTTCGTTCTCTAACTCCCATTCGCCATCACTTCAGTCGTGCAATACCATTGTTTCAGGACCAATTGAGAATCTGTTGTCTTCATAATAGTATATACAACATATACACCATCAATGGCACGTACGCGAGGTGGCTGATCAGCATCTTCTAGCAAAAAGGCTCTGCAGAAATGGAGAAGAAATCAAACAAGCCGACAGATCGCAATAAGAATGTCAGTTGAAATTTAATGAGATGTTTTACTAAGTGCGCATATTGCTTCGTGTTCCTACTGATTTTAACTTCCTGTTTCGATGAGTAACCGTGCATATTGCATATGGAATTTACTAGAAATTATACAAGTGTTTTGTATATGTTTAAATCCGTTCATATCCTATCACATATTATTTTTTGTTTAAATTTGAACATACTACAACTGCCGAAAAAATAGTCGAGGACCATGTTAATAATGAACACTTGTCGAGAAGTAGATCGACAAATATGTCGAGAAAAAGTGTCGAACACTATGCCGAACATGTGAAAATAAATGTCGAACAATATGTCAAACATGTCGACAACTAAACATTATGTCGAGAATGTCGATATTTTGTCGAAATATAGGTCAACAAATATGTCGAAAGTACTTTCGATCAATATGTTGAAAACAAATCTATGTCAGTTGATATGTGTCGAATAATATGTCGAACAATATGGCAAAAACACTGTCGAAAACACTATGTATAATTCAAATATGTCTATACATATGTCGAATGCATTATTGAACCTTCCATTGTTACGTGCAGGAGCATCTAAAGGATCAAATGGTCGTTCAGATAGAGTTTTTCAACTCTCAAGTTCCGCCGTACTGCTACTATGAAGCCAATATGAAGATGATCCGGTCCAAATTGACAGAGACGCAAAAGCAAATACTCCGAATGAAGAGTTGTCTTGCTGAAATTGGTTTTGACCATGAGCATACATTTTGATGCAAATAGATAATACATTCCGTGTTGTTGAGGTAACTCAAGCCCGACGAGAAATCTAATCGGGATAATAGCATATACTTTACCTTCGCGGGTAAGAAGGTGAAGTTTGGCAAGAAGGAGTTTGCCATCATCACAGGGCTCAAGATGGGAGATTTTGATGGTGAATATGGCAGATACCACGCACTAAAAGGTCCTTTGGCAATAACCAAGTACTAGAAACACTTGGGTTCGACAGAGAAAGCCACGTATGATGAAATGTTAAAGGCTTACGATCGGATAAACTCAAGTTATTCAGACGTTAAGGTCATGTGCATGACACTTTGCTTCTATACACATCAATCAATGGCATGCCAAAGAGAACCAGAATCGAAGACAAGTTGATTCATTTGGCTTGTGATTGGAGGAAGTTCGATGAAATACCTTGGGGTGAACTATCTTACAGGGTCACCTTAGGTAGTGCTAGAAAAAGCATGATCAATGCCTTGAAGCAAACTAGTCACCTAGAGCATAGGACTTACACTCTTGGTGGATTCCCGGTTGCATTGGAAGTAAGGATACCGAATGTGTTACAGTTTTGGTAATGGTATAATTTCTTTGATGCTAATTTTTCTTTCAATGTCCCAGGTGTTCGCGTATGAGGCAATGCCACATCTTGAGTGTTTGAAGATGGTTCAAAAGGTCAAAACCTCTAGGGACAAGCCTAGGATGTTCAGCTGGAAAGCAATGAATGCACAATGTAGAGAACAAAAAAGGAAGCAGGTGTGGGAAAAAAGAATAGCCGACGGGGAGGTATGATTTGTCTAATAGTTGATAATTAGTCTAGTCTCACGTTCAATATAGGTTGATGCACAAAGGATCGAACTTTATTATTTCATGTCTTGTAGAAAGTGAAAGTAACACAAATAAAGTCAACTCCAGAAGAACGAGAAAAATTTTTGCAATGAGAACAAGCAGTAGAGGAGAAGAAGGCAGAGTTGGTAAGAGAAGAAGCAGATTCCTCAGCTTATTACGTCTTATAGGAAGAGGGTAAGAGAAAAATATGTTATAGAACCTAAAAAGAGACAAAAAGTAAGCCATGAGGAAAGTCTAGAGAGAAGAAAGGCCTTCATTACTCAGCTGCTTGAATGTCAATCAAAGTCTGAGGTGGAATTGGCAGAGACAAATGAGGAACTGAAGCAGGTGAAGGCCGAGATGGATTACAAAGTCAATGGTTTCACCGTTCAGCTTGAGCATATGACCGCCAGAGTCGCATAGCTGAGCACTTGCGTACACTACCTAATGGTCAAACAAAGTACGCCTGAGCCTGCCAATTCAAAAGTCCTCTACCATCTGAAGATAAAGATCACATCGATGATGGCAAGGAAGCTGATGATAACAATGATACAGGTACAACCCCCGAAGAAAGGGATACAAAGGACAAGACTTATTGTAGGAGCGAAGGGGCCTCCAACAAGCAAAAGGCCATTGATGATTGGCCTCATTCCGGAGATAATTCTGCGTTGGTCGAGGGTGAGCAATGTAAGGGAATAGAAAGAAGTGAAGTAATAGATATTGTTCATCAACTGGCTAATGAGCACAGTACTCCACCCGAAGCCATCCTACTTGCAGAGAATGCTCCACCATCACCTATGAAGGAAAGGGAGACCAAATCTCCAATGAATAAAGTCCTTGTGAGGCAAAATTTGGGCCCTATTCTTGCCCTAGAAGCAGTCGACTCGGACCAAGAAAATGCTAAAGGTACGGGGTTTAGTATGCAAGATTTGCAGCCAACTCCCAAAGAGGAATTAGAAATGAAGCAGTGGATGAGGAAGAAACCAAGCCTCTATTTCGATTCGCCAGTTATTTCATTGGACTCCAAAATGCTAAAGACAATGTGAACAAAACGTTTTTGGCTCATTGATCATGTAATACTTGTTTGCCTAATGTTTCCTACGCACTTTATTAGTTATGATTATCTCCTAAGCTAGAAACTTTTTTTTTTGTAGTAAATTTATTTGTATACGTCCATACTCCGCAAATGGATCATTAAGATGGGACGCAAAGATTTATCCATTATGGAGTCATATTTTGATGTGAGTTATGTTTACTATTCAATATGTTTACCTAAGTTGTCTAACTGTAATTTAGTCCAGTACATTTTATTGTCTATGATATGTTCATTTCATGAGTTGTTTATTCTACTTTGCGTTAGACTAGTATAAAGATGATACATGCCGTCCAGAGGGATGCAAACTTTGATGAGCTAGCGATGAAGCAGTTCGTTAGTGATTGTCCATTTTCACATGACCTAAGGAAGTTAGACTTCGTGTTATTCTTCTGTCACATTGATGGCAACCATTGGATGCTGTTGAAGATGGATTTGTATACACAGACATTTCATGTGTACAACCCATCAAATCAATGGGCGGTCGTAGTGCCGAAGTTAGAATATCTTATTTTGACAATGCCCAAGATAATGAAGACGTATGAGTTTAACACATACTATGACAAAGAACATCCAAGGGGGGACACATGGAAAGTGGTGATTGAGGACAATTTGGTGCACCAAGAACCGGCGTAAGTATCTACTATATTGTATATATAATGTTCGATCACATGCTAGAAACAATATGCTGAATTTGTGTTTCATGGTTATTGTAGGAGTGGCGAATGTGGTATTTACGTTCTCAAGTGGGCTGAATGCATTATCCATAGGTTGCTTCTTAATACAATTACCCAACGAATGCTTTGCAAATGCGTAAAAAGATGGCATATGCACTTTACGTCCACGCAAGGAAGGAGAATGAAATCCAGCCAGAGAAGAGAAAGAAAGCTAGAACAAGGAAATGATTTGGAAAAACACTTTGTAACTTTACATTCTTTTGATACACATTATTTAACTCATTCTTTCAATGGACACCTTTAGATGTGTAGGAGGATATACATATAATGCAATGTGTAACTATATTATTGAATACATTTTTTTTTTGAATACATTCTTCCTTGTTATGAGACAATGAGCAATTATTTGGTAATTTCTATGCCATTTTTGTGCTTTTCGGTAAGATCACACAAAAATGTAATATACAAAAAAAAAAAACAGATATTGGAGAAACTAAATAATATAAAAACATGACAAAACAAGTGTTAAACTTGAAAAAATAAAGATATACGTTAGACTCGAATCACTAAGTTTAGGGGTTGCTTTTTTCTAAAGCGAGTATTGCCCATGAATGCCTCTTAGTAGGGAAGGAGTCTAACAAGAGCCAATAATGAAATTTTAATCCATAAACCTTGCTAGCTTGATGAAAAGTATGGTGTTTTTTGCCTAGAGGAACCTCAAGGCTTCAATTGCTTTTCAACCGTTTCAATTATGTGCCCCAACTCCTCAATGGCTTATGGTGTTAGTAGTTTTTTAATTAATTGCGTTCCCGCAGTTTATTCGACATTATATTTGACATTTTATTCAATATTGTATTTGACATTTTATTCGACATTTTATTCGATATCTTATTCGATATTTTATTCGACATTTTATTCGACATTTTATTCGGCATTATATTCGACATTTTTTCGACTTTTTTTCGACATATTTCGCTAGTGCAAAATAATGCCCTTCTCAACTCACTTTTCAACAGTTTTATGACTTAGTGAGGGAAACAGATTTTAAAATTTTTTTTAAATCCAACATTAACTATCTATACATTCTGTCAAGGAGTGCCAAATATATTTTAGACTTCAGTGCAGAATTGCCCTAACTATACTGTTTACACACCCATTGCAAACATCGTGTGTATAACACGCATTTTGAAATCCGTCAACTTCTAATTCAGGCGTGTAAAAGGATCAGGTACACAAGGTTATTTTTTGTATTACGTTGTTTTGGTATATGCATATGCGATAGTTAAAGTTTTTAATTGTATGAGATTGAGTAAGATACAACTAATGGGCTTATGATGAGTTAATGGGATTGTTTGTTCATGGGTTAATTCCATTATTAATAAATACATATGGGTAATGATGAATTTGAAATGCAGATTGACTAATTTCAATGTTGTATTTTTTAAGGAATGGCGCACCATAATATTTGGTCTATTCATGTGCTTTTCAGTGGAGAATGGACAGTTGATCCAATCACATATGAACATAGATTCCTGAACTATAAGAGAGTTGAAACCCATTCGTTAAAAAAAGATACAAGCTTCTCAGAAATGGTGAATTACATCATAGGTATCATGGACTTAGATCTGGAGATAAAAAATAAACTGGTTATTGAATACCTACTCAAGTACCTATCGAAGGTCTATGTTCCGCCTATCAAGAATGATCACCACGTATAGTGTTTTTTGAATGAGATTATAAAATGGTCTGAGGATACAATGATACCAATATATCTTACTGTTTGAGATGTTGGAGCAACGCACATTGAAGACTGTGCTAGCAACTCACCAATAAAGCAATTGAGCTCTGATAATCCGATATGGACTAACATTGTAATTCATTCAAGACAGTTGGATGAGAAGATATTTAACATACCGATTGAAGATCATGGAGAAAGTGATGAGGATGATGATCGGGTTACTGAAACATTTATTGTGGAGGATGTAAACAGAGTTTCCGTGGGAACAAGACAGAGGGAGAAAGTCGAGCCAGTTAATGAAAACATACATTGCCTTGCCTCGACAAAGTCATCGCATGCGGATGGTGGTACATCTACTAATAGATTATCCGCAGTGGTGGATGTTACAGTAAATAATGTGTTCGAACTAAGCGTCATTTGTTTATGAGGATGTCCATGTTGGCCATGAAGCATTTCTTTCAGTGAAAGGTTGTTAGGGCTAATTGGCAGTTCTGGTACCTAAGGTGTAAGGACAAAAATTGCAAATGGATGTTGAATGCAACAGCCATTGAGAATTCATCAGCCTGGAAGATCACTAAATATGAAAACATCCATACATGCCAATCATCATTGGTCCAAAGCGATAATCAGCAGGCTAATAGCCAAGTACTTGGTTCATGGATCAAATGTAAGTACACAGACGTCTGTCGGCCATATAGGCCGAAGGAAATCATTTTAGATATTCCGTTAGAGTTGGGTTTTAACATAACCTACCACAAGGCGTGGCGATTAAGGGAATCTACATTGGACAAAGTTAGAAGTAGTTTTAAGGATTCATATAGAATACTGCTATCTTATTTACACGTGATGAAGGAGTTAAACCCGGGAACTTTTATTGAATTCAGTATTGGAGAAGATGGCAGGTTCAAATATCTATTTTTCGTATTTGGTGTATCGATTCGTGGATTCCGCAGCCACATGCGACCAGTTATTGCCGTTGATGCTTGTTTCTTGAAAGGAAAATATCCTGGGCCATTGCTTGTTACAACTACCATGGATGGTAATACCTAAGTCTATTCTGTCAGATGGGGAATTGTTGATTCTGAGAATGACGCATCGTGAGAGTTGTTTTTAGAGAAACTAAAGGCTGCAATTGGCGACGATATGGATGGCTTGGTGTTTGTTTATGACCGACATAAGAGCATTGCAAAAAGTATAGCAAATGTTTTCCCAGATTCCTTCCATGGAGCTTGTATTTATCATCTAAGCAACAACCTAAGAGCAAGATTCAAACATGAAAACGTGATCCCGTTATACTTTAAAACTACAAAGGCTTACACTGTTGCTGAATTCAATGAGATGTTCTTGCTCCTGTCACTGCAAAATTCATGCTTAAGCAAATATTTAAGAAAAGTCGATATTGAACGTTGGTCAAGGGCACATTTTGGTGGTAGACGGTATACAACAATGATCACCAACATTATAGAATGTCTAAATGCATTGTTGAAGAATGCTCGGGAATTACCTATTCATTATTTGGTCGATTATATCCACAACATACTCCAGAGGTGGTTTCACGAAAGGCGTTCCGTTGTTGGCGAAATGAAAACAATTACAAGTTTACAACCTCATACATTGAAATGAAATCGGATCTAGAATGAGAGAAGCACACGCCTATGTTGTTAAGCTAGTCGATATGCACTGATGGCATGTACGAGACATTGCAAACCGTACAGCTACAGTGATTTGCTTCAAAAAACGTGAACGTGTCAAGTGTTTGATAATGATCAACTCTCTTCTGTGCATGCATTAGCTACAGCTCGTCGCTGGCAAATTGACCATTACACCTTATGCTCGCCACTTTATAACACCGATGCATTTTTAGGTGCTTATACAGATCCTATTATGTCCGTTGGTGATCCTAAGGATTGAAATGTGCCCGAAGAAGTTTTAACTATTCAATTATCACCACCGGAACTAAAAGCTAAGAGTGGTAGGCGTAAGAAAAAAGAATTCCTTCAATAGGCGAGCAAAAAGTTGAAAAGAAATGTGGTCGTTGTGGATAGTGAGGACACAACTGGCAAACTTGCTCAAATCCATTCATTTATAGGGAGAAAAAGTGATGACACTATGACTATGTGCTTGTCTTTATTGAATATTATAATTTATTCAGTTTAATAAGAATTACCAATTTATTTAGTTTTTCTTTTTTGAGTATTTTAGCAAATTACGCAACAAATAACAAGCCTACATGATGTTTTTATTAATACAATATAGCACATTGAAAAATAAAATAAATACAATATTCCATTAATTTCTCCCTCAAACTATTAAATATTTTTAAAAAACCTATACCACATGGATCACCCACTAGCAATTGGCTCACTTTTTATCGACGTTTCTCTCTACATATTTCTCGACATTTATCGACATTTTTTTGACATATTTATCGAAATGTATTCAACATATTTAGCGACATGTGTTCAATATATTTCTCGACATTTGTTCAACATATTTCTTGACATTTGTTTGACATCAGCTCTTCCAATTTCTCGTTCAATCCCAGTTCAACTTTAAAAAAAAAAAAACATTCTACATGATAGGATATGTTCGAAAACACACGCTGTGTGATAAACTAACATTATAGGCATATTTCGCCAGACTATCTTCCCATTGTCGGATTTTGTGTTCCTCGCGTGCATGCCATTAGTTTCACCCATAGTCTGATAACGATAATGGAATGGGTGAGATGAGAAGTTGATTCAATGAAGGATAGTTGACAATTAATTTCGTTACGGACAATAAACTAAAGTCTTGGACAACAATTTCGAATGTTTCTCTAACAGTTTTTGCAAATTGAGGGTCATTTTGGTCTTTTCATCTGGTCAAATACCATTGACATGCTATATTTGGAAAGGATTTTTTGGACCTGCTATTTTTTCAAATGTTCCTTTAAAAGCTACTATTTTTGCAAATTTCCCAAGCATTATAAATAGGCACACTTGGTGGGAAACCTACGGCTAGATTTCTTGCCTCTCTAACCCTACCATTCTTGCACAAAGATGACACTATTGTGGTGTAGCTCACTACATCAGGAGAGCACCCCTTCTTTGACATTTCAATTAGCAACTTATGAGCCCCGTCCACCCTATTATTCTTACACAACGCCTTCAAAAGAATATTATACGTGTAAACATTTGGCTCCAAGCCGTCTTTCTTAATGTTATTGTAGATAGGATTAATCATATAGAACCTACTCTCACCAACAAAGCATCCAATAAATGATTATAAATCCTCACTGCCACTTTGCAACCAAAATCTTGTATCCTATAAATATTTTTCAGCGCTTGCTCGGCTGCCCCAGAGTGCTTATAAGACTTTATCACACTAATGTTATTTAAGACTTGCTTAGCTGCCCAAGAGAGAGGTACTGAACAGCATCCCATTCATGATTTTCCTCGAGTTTTTCTATCATCATTTGGTAAGTTAAAGGGGTGTGCTTGAAAGCCCTTGCATTGGCTACAAACCTAAAAGTACTGTACTGCACAAAATATATCACGTTCATCCCTCAATCTCTTCAAAACATCACATTCTTTAAGAAATATCGAATCTTTACTATTTTGGTCATTCTTCTGAGTAGAATTTAGTACTAGGCTAATGTTCAGGACAAAAGGGATTGAGGGTTTGTGAACTTTAATAGTTGTTAGAATCTGGATCCTATCCCATCGATTTTACGATCCAAATTTACTAAAACAATCATGATCCTAACAATGATCTTACATTTATTATATAAATAAAATATTTAAATTTACTCAAAAAAAACTTTCTATGTCTATGTAAAATTAATATTTATCATTATATAAATAACTTAATTATTTTAATCATACTTTTATTAAATTTTAACAATAAATAAATAAATTGAACATAAATACCCATTGATCACAACAGAGACTAAAATATCAAGGTGCCCCATGGAGTATTTTTTGAAATATATAGTTTGGTATCGGCAGATTACTCTGCCTCTGATAAGTAATCCCGCACACCGTCCTACCAGGTGTTCTCCTGATTTCATCATTTGTCGAGTATTGGGTATGTATACGTTATTTTAATTTTTCAAAATTTAACATAATATTCAAATTTTTAATTTTAGTCTTTTTTTTTTTTTTTTGCAGAATGAATGTTGGGAGCAGGTGTATGATATGACACACAATGCTTTCAACAATTTATAGATAGATCCGAGAGCAGTTATTGCAGATGTACGCGACATTTCTTCTCGTGCATTGACGATAGTTGGGGAGAGTCACCGGATGTAGATAACACATTCAAACTTTGAAGAGCAGGGTGAATTTCAACAATTGCATAGTTGTCCATCTATATCCTGTCGTGCATCTACATCGGGTCATCCATCTATGTCCGATCGTCCATCTATGTCGGGTCATCCATTTACGTTCGGTCGTCCATCTACATCCCATCGTCGTAATGTTGATGATGCTGATCAGATATTTAATACTAGTTCATTTCCTCATTAGTCCAGTGAGGCATATGAGGACACACCTGAGATTGATCATTCATCGCAGTTAGACACTAGCACGTCATCTCAAATGCCTCCGCATAATTTGGTGTATGAACGTAGAAGGCGTCATTGTCCACAATCACATAGGGATCAATCCATTCATTTTGATCTAGACTTATCAGAGATGCAAGGGTTCCAAAGCCAATCCAATGTAAACCCACAACCTCAGCCCCAAGCCTCTAAGCGACAGCCACGTAGGAATATTACACAGCCTCGATGTAGAACTTGATTCTTTTTTTTTTTTTTTTTGGGTAACTTGTTGAAATGTAGAACTTATTTCTATACCAAACTTTTTTTTCATACAACGTATGGTAATAACTTCTTATTCAATTATAGAATGGTAAAAATTCAAACTAATGAACTGAATTTTGTTTTTCCAAATGGACTTTATAACAATTTGATGCATGGTATGGGAAAATCGACTTCGAAGTTGATTTTCTAAACATTGACTTCAGAATGGACTAAGGTGGGATGCATCTGGGCAAGAGGGGAAGGGAGGATGGGCACCCCTAAATCCTAAACCCTAATAACTATTTAAGAAAAAATTCATACAAAACATGTATGAAAAATTAATATACAAACATTTACTAAATAAATTTGTACATGTTTTCCTATGTCTTGTTATGAAATGAAAATATATAATTATAATTTCAAAAATAAAACATGTCTTGTGCATATAAAAATATATCTAAGGTTTCTTACGGAATAAAGTGCAGAAAAATATTATACAAATGTTATATATAGCAATGATTACATCAAAAAAAACTTCGAATCATTTTTTTGTCTTTGGTTTGAAATTGAGACATTACATTATTGCTCCCTTCAAAAAATTAGTATGGAATATCAATATGCAAAAAATTACTCAAAAAATGTTGTTCAAAATTTATTGCTTCCATAATTTGTTATGTAACTATAATACTCAAATATTAAAAAAATAGGGTTTCCAAATAATTCTATTAAGAAAAAATAATGATGCTTTTATTTGTGTTTCCAAACTAGTGATGTTGATATATGAAATATTGACTTTAAAGTCGATATTGTAGGAATCTACTTCTGTACTATATAACTTTTCTATTATTTTTAAAGGATTTATAGT
This sequence comes from Gynochthodes officinalis, assembly GCA_020080225.1. NCBI lineage: Eukaryota > Viridiplantae > Streptophyta > Magnoliopsida > Gentianales > Rubiaceae > Gynochthodes > Gynochthodes officinalis. The sequence continues at coordinate 8,243,808 of CM034622.1, forward strand.
TAACTTATACAACCAAATTTTAACCTTTTTATATCATTTTGTTTCTTCACTTTATTTCTACACTTTTCCTTATCTATTCATCTCAAACATAGAGGTTTTTAAAAAGAAATCTAGTTTGTAGGGTTTAATTCAAAAGCAAACATTAATTCTTACAATACTTGGAATTAAACAATTTCATCTCAAAATGATATATAGGAATTCACTTATCTTTTTAAAAAATAAATGTAATTTTATTCATATACCACTTTGATATACATGACACAAATAAAATGGAATTTAATTCATGTATCAATTTGATATATTTGACCTTGTTGATAAGTTGTAAAAGTTGGGATAAATCCAAATTTCTCTAAAATTAAGATGTAAAATGTAGGATAAATTTAAATATCTCTAAAATTGTTTAAAAAATGAATAATCTAAGTAAAATTTATTTTGTGTGTTGATTTTTTCAAAATCTGACTTTAAAATTTCTAATCGAATTATCGGCTTTAAAGTCGATTTCCTAAAAATCGACTTCACTATTTTAAAAAGAAAAATTAAAACATCATTATTTATTTAAATTGGAATAAATAAGTCAATATTTGTGTAAAAACTAAGTCACTAATAGCAATAAATAGGTCAATTTTTATTTTTTTTTTACAAATACACTGAAGTTGATATCCAGCATCTCAGGAACATGCCCAACATCATCAATATTTATTTTATTTTATTTTTTTAAAAAAACAATATTCACAAATTTTACTTGTGGGTGGGGTGACTTTATTTTCTTTCCTTCTTACCTTTACTTAAAATAGCACGTGCAGTGCATAAATGTTAATTTGATAAAAAAAAAAAAAAAGCGATGAAAATATAACATAAAACCAAAAAATTATATTAATAAAATGTGAAAAATTATTTTTTATCATTTTAAATGTAAATGATAAAAAAAAAACTTATTTTTCAATACGTGGAAAATTATTTTGTCGATTATTTCTTAAATTTCTCTATTAATTTAATAAATACAAAAAAAAGACAGTTACATCAAGATTAAACTAATAAAATGAAATAAATTCAGTTATTAAATAATTAATTTGTAAATCAAATTGTGATATGGAAAAATATGATTCTTATAAGATAATATGGAACTCTATTTTCCCTAATCCTAAAGTGTATAAAATTATTAAATTACTGAAAAATATAAAATTATTAAAAAAAATTTAAATCACATTAATCATTATAATTATATTAAAACATATTCACAAATTTTTCTTTTTATATAATTAAAATATTTTTATTATATTTAAAAAAATAATTAAAATAAAAAACAATTATGCCATTGCTACTTTTTTTTTTTTCCAAACGATAATATTTATAAAACCCTGTGCAACCAAAGGAATGTCTTATAACATTACATAAAACAACACAATCCACCTAAGGACCTGCCTTAACTCAGTCTATCGGTTAAGGCCACCAAACAGCTCAAGGAGCTACCAATAACAACACAACAACCAATAACCAAAAAACAAAAATCAAACCACCAAACTTTGAAGTATCACTATGAGCATCTTAAAATGGCAAACTACCCTCAATAGCTTCTATAATCAGAAGTCCAACCTTGCAAGTTAAGTACCAACCCTCCACAAAGTGGAGCTCCCACCCGTGCAAAAGAGGGACAAGCACCCTACGATCCGTAGGGACCAACAACCAAAAAAAAAAAAAAACTGTACAAGCTTGCACCAAAATCGCGCATGTCGTCGTCCCTAACTACAGTGAATTGGGAGAGTAAGAGAAACGGGCAGCCGCCCTAGTCATGGCTCCCGCACCTCTCAATCGTCTTCGCCACTTGCCATCGCCACTCACTCACAGTAACATATGTACTATATATAGGTAATCATTATAAATATAAATTTTATTTTTGATTGACTTGTCATTTATTTACGAGATCTATGAAATGAAAAATAATTAATATATAACATTTTCTAGCATTTTCAATCATATGATTCTGTAATCACAAATCAATCTTGTGCAAAATCCCTAATTCTCCAAACGTTGGAGCTAACTATTTTAAGTCATGATTCCGATCACACAATAAAAGACAAGCGAAAAAAGGAGGGAACTAGAACCAAAGAGACGGCATACTTTGTACATTGCTAATCTGTTCATATTCGCTGTGCATTACTTTGCACAAGAGGTCAACGGAGGAAAAGAAATATCTCATGGTGCTGCTGAAGCCTTGCAGATAGGACACCAATTCTTTAACCGTAGCCATTGTTGTAAACACGCCACGTGATAACCATGCTCACATCCCAGCTTCCCAATTTCATCACCGATCGCATATTCCTCCTGCAGAAAATGACGTCAAGCAATGAAGGGATTCCACTGACTAGGATAAACTAGTAACCAACAAGATAAATTCCGCAGACCAAATCACTAGCAACTTAAATTAGTAGAGATACTCTACCATAGGCAAGTATGGGTGAAGTCCCCAATCATGCAAGAACTAAATTAGGCTAACTCTTGACTTGTTAAAAATTTTGTACTGATTTCCACAAAATGGATAAATTACGGAAACAAGGTGACAAGGCAGCTTGGCCACAACTATTCCACAGATTCTTCTCATTGAGGTCAGTTTTCGCAACTTTTTGGATGTAACCAATAAAAACGGATAGTGAAAGGTTCACACCGACCATCAGCTGAATTTTATTTTTTTTATAGAACGGCTATTTTCAGTCGGTGAGATTGGCTACCCTTTTATTAAGATATCATTCAAACAAATCCAATTACAAATAAGAGCCAAAGAAATTAACAAATATCATCTAGAAGGCTAAACAAAACAGAAGAAAGTAACTTGATCCCGATCAAGTAATAAAAGAGACCGACCATGGCTGGATAGATCCTGTGTGTGAGTGTAAAAACTAAGGTGCTTAGTCTGATATGCTATCTTGGTCAAGCTGTCTGCAATTGTCTTAACTTTCTGATAACAATGAGAAATAAATAGACGGCCTTTCACTATATTCATTTCCTAGAGCTTTATTCTTCTTCACCCCATTCTACATTTTTCCTCTTTTTTTTTTTTTTTGGATGTTTTTTCTGTTGCCAAGCAGTAAGAGGGTGAACTTAATGTAACCAAATTTGGCAACAAGGAATCTATCTTTTCAAAAGTGTAAAAGCCTACACCCTAGAAAGGCAATTGCTCCAGTGCATAAGCTCACTTTTCTAAAAATTAAGGAAAATATGCCAAATTAACCTACAATCTAATTGAGGAAAAAGAAGTTGTCATCTCAGTTCACCTGCATATCAAAGGCTAGTTATCATCTCTTTCTAAATTGTGGGAAAAATAAAAAAAAGAAACAAAAATCAGCACACAAGGTGAAAAAATAATATCTGGCATGTGCTTCCATGTTGAGAAAATGACCTGGCAAATACTGCATTTAATATCAGCTTCATCCTCACTGCATCCACCACACCCTACTTCTAAAGAAATGGTTTGGTATGTTGTCCTCTTTACACATTTTGTAAAAGCCTCCTCTGAAATGGCTGTGCTCACAGTACCCATCCGATCCCCCAGAGCAAGCAATTCCTGGAAAGAACGAGTGCAAGACTGTCAAAGTAGTAGAGTAGATGGGAGCATCATACATAAACGATCAAAATTTTCATATAAAAACGATAAGCTTGTGTCTTCATTCATCAAGAGAAGTCAAAATTATACGCCAAAAGTTCAAAACACCCTGGTTTTATTACAAGAGATATTCACAAAGAGGTGAAATTAATGCACTAACAGTAACTAAATACAATTGCAACTTAGAGTAACATACCTCATATGACATGTTATCAATGTCCAACCTCATGTCTCTGTGTTGGTCATAGAAGTAAAGGTTTCCGAAGAACAAGTTATTCTCCAAAACAAGTAATTGCTAAGCCAACCAGAAAAAGAAAGGGTAAAAAAAAAGGTCAATGTCAACATATGAATGGCAATCTGTAAAAGTCCAAAAAAAAAACGTAACAAGATATTGACTACCTCATAAGTGAGCTCTTCATCTTGTTCAATTCTCTCAAGCGCTAAAAGTACCTGCTCAGACAGAAAATAGCATGAGATACTCCAAAACCCAAGACAACCATCTGAAACTGCCCATATTGAGTTTTCAGTAAACAAGAAGTTTGATTAATGACAAAACTACAGTACCTCAGCAGCTCCACTGAGATTATGCCACCTCAAACCCTGGGTAACACCATGCTCTGTGGATGTCAAGGTCACTATTCCAGGCACATTGTCACCGGTTTGCTCAGAAAGGGTATAAGAACTTGAAGCATTTGAAGAATCCCCCATGGAGGACAGATATGGTAAAGTATGATTACCATTATTGTGCATTTCGTGTCTAGGTGACTGGGGACTAACACTTTGGAATTCAGTGACAGTAGCAGTTATACCGTCACGGTGTAAACTCGTGATCCTAGTGTTGGCATTCACTGACCTCCTTGTCATAACTGACGAAGTAATATCATGATTCAAAGCCCAGTTTCTATTCTGCCTTGAACTAGTGATGGAGATACCACTGATGGAATGAAAGACATGTTTTTCTTTAGATGGAGCCACACATCCTCTATTTCCTTTAGAAGATGAACTGCTTTCTCCTTCTGTAATTCTTTTTCTAAACACATCTCTCTTGTTCTTTGTTTCTGAAGGTGAACCACCTCGAGGGGTGACATCAGATATTGAATTGCATTTCAGATTTCTTAAACCACAGCGATTCCCACTTCTATTGTTCCTAGTTGCTGATCCCATGCTGACTGGGGCATCTGATGAGGCACTGAGGCTACTACAGTTACTATCTGTTGAGCTTCCAGTAAGAACGTTTTCACATCCTGACTGAGGCTTCTGACAAGGTGCTTTCTTATATGTATCTTTTGATCCTACACAAGAACTCCCTACATCTGTTGAGGTGACTTTAACAGCACCTGAACCTCTCATTTTAGGCTGTGGTTGAGTTTGATGATTCTTACCTCCAGTTGAAATAAGCTTTGTTACATGTGACTCACGCCTAAAACCTGAAGATTTTGATGAATGAGATTCCAAGTGTGATGAAAATTTCCTAGGAGAATCTTGTGGTGAACTTCTTGCACTAGTGATTGGGAGACAGGTCCTTGAGGAACTCCCAACAATTTCCTTTCCATCTGAAGAATGAATGGAAGGCCTTGAATATTTGGGTTTCTCAGCACTATCAAGTGGACTACTCTTGGTATATTTAAGTCTTCCACTGCATCCAATTCGGTTGCAAAATTGAGCATTTTCATCCTTGGTATCTATTTTATCTCTTAGAACAAGATTATATTCTTTTCTCTGGACAACAATCCCGTTTCTATTTCTTTTACCAGAACATCCATCCATCTACCTTTTGTATCTGCACCTTATCCCTGTTAGAGCAATGACATATTCAATTTTTCAAAACCTTTGCCTAAGGTTTAAAATCTATAACATCCAGTTGACAGAAATCAACTCATACAGTCGCCAAAGGATCATACTCCATCATAGCTGACCAAACTTAGACATGCATTAAAGTGAAAGACTATCACCAATAACCATTTTACTTCAAGAAAATTCCAAATTTAAAGTAGCAAGTAACAACATTAAGATTAAAATCATTATTTTAGTTAATAAAAAAAATTGATATTTAACATGAAATTGCAACCAAAAAGTATCTCATCTGTTAACATATATTCATAAATATAACATGTCAAATTTGTTAGAATCATTAATTAACAAACCGATCCAAAAGCTAAAAAGTCAAATCAGAAGGCAGATATAGATGCAAGAGGTATAAAAAAGCTATATCAATTAAATTGAATTATATACATGAAAGTTAGGCAGCACTGAATTGATGGATAGGCTACATTGAAGCTCTCTCAAGTAAAAAACCAATGCCAGCAGCCCTAAAATATTCAAGTGAATAAGGGACTTCCAATAAACCATGTAAGATTAGTTGAAGTATAAACAAAAATAATAAATTAGTTTGAAATTTAAAAAAAAGAAGAAGAAGAAAAGAAAACATTTATTTCACCTAAATTCTTGGTTACGTGCCAAGAAAATTCCTGAAGCAAAAAGCTTAACCAATGTTAATGGCACTTCACGTAAATTCTTGGTCTTTACTCCGTATCCAATGCCAAAGTTCATGGTAGTAAGCCAAAGTTAAAGAATAAGCACCATCGATGTGCTAAACACTTTCCAAGGAATGGCAATCGCATTATTAAGTTATAAGAAGAGGAACAATATGACTCAACCTTAACTCTTTCCAAATCTGCATTCACTTATGCGTCATAACTCTAAGAGCAAATCCCACCCACCCTCATCACTAGAACATAAAACCGGAAAAGTATAAACCAAATCAGCTAAATAGTTGTGCCCTGGGTATTCATCTCCTTGGATAGCAATCGAATAACAAAGAAATTCTATATAAGCTACAACTTATCTAGAATGATTGAAGAGCAGATTTCCCAGAGCATAATTTCCAATTTCCAATTTCCATGTAGTTGTGCTTAAACTCCTTTATTTAAACAAATACACCAAGAGTAGACTTCATAATAATTTGTTCAAGTATTCAGGAGAAGAAGAACATATGAGTTCACACAACATATAAACAATATAGCAAGATTTTGATCTCCAAATAATAATAACCGAAGAATCATGATCAGCTACTCGAAGAAACAGAATTCCATCATAAAAAAAAAAAAAGAAAAATCCAGCAATATATGTGTTCAAAAGCATTCGTACTCTTTTGTTTGCTTCTCCGCTAATTGAAATTAAACCAAAAAAAAAAGTCCCTTCTGAAGCAAACATTAGCTTCCCATAAATTTAGTAAACTTTTCCAAGGAAAAGGAAAAAGCCCAGATTTATCATCCGAAATCATCAATTCTCAAAATGAAACGAAATCATCAATTACCAAAATGAAAAGCAATCATCACAAGGTACAAACAATCAACAAAGCCAGAGTTTAAGAGAATCACGGAGCTTCATCTAGGGGCGAAAAACAAATTTTGGACAACACGATGAAAGCATGCAATAAAAGTCTTACCAAACAAAATTTCACGTAAAGATAATCCAATCAATTGAACCTTGAACTGAATATCTGAATATAAAGAGATTATCAATGAACTTTGAGCTATTTTTCTTATGCCTTCAATACCCAATAAGAAATAAAACTTCCCAACAAGAATAACAAACAGAGTCAAAAAGAATCCTAACATACAACAGACAACAAGGAAAAACAACCAAAAGACAACAAACCCATGTCAGAACATGCAATCAAAAATCCAATTCCGTCAACAAACATCCTTATTGGCTATTCATCTGGCAAGGATAACCATGATCTTTGTTCCCTACCTTTTATTTCACTTGGAGGAATATATTGTCGTTATGATCACAGAGCAACCCAGAAAAGGAAACCTTTTAAGAGAGATAAACATGAGAAGAAGAAACGTGTTAAGACTGTAGGATCCGAGGCTAAAGGAAGACTTCCACAATAACTAAATTTAAAGCGACATCAACTAAAAAGCCGTCCTGCCAAATGAGTCTTCAAGAATAGATGTGAGCCGTTGGATTAATTTGGGTTAGGGACGGTCAAAGATCGACGGCCTTTTCGAACTGAAACGCCGCAATCACGTATTCAATTTGATCCTTAGAAGGGGCCCACAAATGTGTGATGTGAGCCTACTCGAACCTCTAAGGGCAAAAATTGACCCAATGGCCCACCACTAAGCGCAAAGGGAAACACTTGGCCGCCTTTTAAGCCCTACTAACTCAACTAATTTCGACCACTGTTTTTTTTTTTGTTTTTTTTTTCTGGTTTATTTTAATCCCTTCAATTTGGATTTAATGATCGGGTTTGGCGGTAAGTGATCCACATTTTTTTTTTCTGAAACGATAGATTTTTATTATTGTCAATTGGCAAAATAGTTACAATAGTTACAAGGTTTAGCTAAACGAGGTTAAATGATCTTTATGGGTATATAGTGTATAACCGAACCATAAAAGAAAGTGCATAACTGAACAATACAAAATAAAAGATTGTGCAAAAAATTAATGATGTCAATGCACATTAACTAGGACATCAATAGCAATCTGAACGTGATGTGAACTTGGCTCTCATTTTCCGACCTTCGACTCAAAGATACGGGGCTTTGACTTCCCGACCTTCACCTCAAAGTTGTGAACTCAGAGTTAAAGATGTAAACTCTGCAGCCAAAGATGCGAACTTTGCCCCAACTCCCATCCAATTCAATAGAGCAAAGGTCCAAGTTCAAGGGTGTATTTGATCCAATTCAAAGATTAATTTTTGATGTGAACTCGGCCCTGACTTCCCGACTTTCGACTCAAAGATGCGCAGCGCAGACTTCCTGACCTATGGCGCAGACTTCCCGACCTGCGGCGCAAACTTCTCAAGCTGCAGCACCAACTTCCCGACCTTCGGCTCACATTTCCCGACCTTCGAGCGAAGATGGGAACTCTACGAGCGAATATGCGAACTCTGCGACCATAGATGCAAACTTGGCCCTAACTTTCCACCCAATTCAATGGAGTGAAGGTCCAAGTTCAAGTGTGCATCTTATCCAAGTCAAAAATCAATTTTAGTCCAAAGTTGGTCCAAATTCCAACCAACAATTATTCACATAGTCAAGTATTGAAGACTTCAAATTCCATAGTCAATCATCTATTTTGAGGCATTAAAAGACAAAATTCAGCTTTGGAAAAATTCAGTCAAAGAAAGTATTAATGAAGTCTTGGAAACTAACTCAAGATACATGAACCTACTCATTCCAACACTTGGTCAACATACCATTCCAATGAGCCTTGATTTCAGCCAACATATCATCTAGAATTATGTATAATTAATATATTAAAATGCAGAATTTTTATGTCTTGTCTAGAAGTTAAAAAGTCAAATTATTATTTATTTCTTCTAGATTAGTATATTTAGAATTTTTTTAAGAATTATTTTAGCCTATAAATAGGCATCTTTGTACTACTTTAAAAACAAGTTTGAGCAATAGAAATTGTGAGTTTATCTCATTTGGTTCTTTAAGAACTTAAAACTTATCAAGTTCTCCTTGTAGACTTGTGGCGTTCATACAAATTTATCAACCAATTTTTGGTGTAATTGGTTGTGGCGCTTTTTATACCAAGGTTCCTATCTATTTCATAGGTAGTGGGTTGCAGTTTACACCATCCAGTCTAAGCTTCCTTTAGACATATCCCGGGCAACTTCAAAGTGTTTCCAATCCTTCCGATTATAAATCATATCATTTGGGTCAAAATCACATCATTTGGTATTAGAGCCATCTCTCAGGGCTGCATATCCTTGTTTTTCTTTTTATATTTTTATCCGTTCTTAATTCTTGACTTTCTTGACATTCAAGATTCACATTCTTGTTAGTGGGTTTTGTCACAGGTTGACAAGGTTCCTAGTAGTGAGTTTGGAATTTTAAGAGATCACTTTCTCATCTCCACTTCTATTTTTATTACATAAAGAAAAGGGCCGAAATATTTAAAAAAAAAATATTCTAGCCGAATATTAAAAAAAAAGTGCTGGATGAATATATATATATATATATAAAGAAAAAAAATATATAAAAGAAGTGGATACAAATTTCATTTCCTAAAGTTGTGATCTAATATTTTCTTTTGTTATCCAGGTTGCAAAAAGATTCATCGATAAGTTCTTCTCAACCAACTTTGGCCTAAATTTCCATTGATCATCTAGTTCATTGTTTCTTAACTTTGTTTGTTCTTCAATTTGTTTCCTACTCTTATTCTTGATATATTCATTGTTCATAATTCTCTTATCTTTGATTTGTCATATTTTCTTGGTATTCATCTTCACAACTTAAGAACATAAAAATTGTTTGATAAGTTTAGTTGTGAAAGTCACTCTCTCTCTTGGTAATTGTTCAGTTCCGTAAGAACCTTAAGTGAGATAACGAGAGTGTGAGTGGAGTGGATATTATTTGTGAGGATTTTTCTTGCAGCATTTTCAGAAATGTCTCACCATTCCAACGAGGAAAATCATCCACAAAACTTACAAATCGAAGCCTTGATGGCAGAAATGAAAAGATTACTACAACAAGAACTTGAACCTTTGCATGAAAGAATTGATCAATTGGAGGCGGAATCTCAAATGGCTCCTTCACACACCTCCAACATCCAAAGAAGGCGAAAAACAAAAGGGGTGGAAGATAAAGAGCTTGATGAAGTTGATGATGAGTTTGATAGGGAATCTTTCGGGCACACTAAAAGATCAACTTGGAGAAGACAAAAAGAAAATAACAATCTTAATGCCATCAAGATGAAAATTCCTCATTTTCATGGCAGTTCCGACCTGGAGGCATACATTGAGTGGGAGAAAAAGATGGAGTTTGTGTTTGATTGTCACCAATACTACGACTTCAAAAAGGTAAAACTTGCTGTCATTGAATTTTCTGATTATGCACTAACATGGTGGGATCAATTGGTGCTAAGTAGGAGAAGAAATGGTGAAAGATCTATTGAAACTTGGGAAGAAATGAAAGCAATCATGCGAAAGAGAATTGTGCCTAGTTATTATTACTGAGACCTCTACAATAAGCTTAAAGGGCTTAAGCAAGGAAGCCGAAACGTGGAAGATTATTTCAAAGAAATGGAGGTTGCGATGATAAGAGCCAATGTAGAAGAAGACCGAGAAGTCACCATGGCTAGACTCCTAAATGGACTGAACCTAGACATTCAAGACCGGGTTGAGATGTACCATTATGTGGAGTTACAGGATATGGTACATACGGCTGTCAAGAGCAACAACTCAAAAGAGGTGGTAGTGTGCATCAAAGTACTTGAAAGATGAGTACTCCAAAGAAGGAGGAATGACCTACGACTTTCTTGAAGTCAACCAAGACAACTCCAAAGGAGACGACTTCAAAAGGTAACAATGATCCTTCTACCTCTCGAACTCGTGACATTAGATGTTTTAAATGTCAAGGTAGTGGACACATTGCGCAAGCCAATGTCCGAACAAGCTTGCAATGATCATAACAGATGCTGGAGAGTAGGAGACAGAAGGTGAAGATGAATCTGACTCCATGCCATCTCTTGCTGAGTCAGATGAAGAAGAGCCAGTCTAAGGTGAACTATTGGTTACAAAGCGAGTTCTTAGTGTGCAAATCATGGAGGACGAAGCAGCACAAAGAGAAAACATTTTCCACACCCGATGCTACGTTAATGGAAAGGCTTGTAGTGTCATAATTTCTGGTGGAACTTGTACTAATGTGGCTAGTATTTCTATGGTTGAAAAGTTAGGTTTGCCAATCATCAAGCATTCGAAGCCATACAAGCTCCAATGGCTTAATGATTGTGGAGAAGTCCGAGTTTCCAAACAAGTGAGCGTGCCATTTCGCACTGGGAAGTATGAGGACGAGGTGATTTGTGATGTGGTTCCCATGCAAGCAAGCCATTTGTTGTTAGGGAGGGCATGGCAATATGACAAACGAGTCCGACATGATGGTTTTACTAACAAGTACTCTTTTGTTCATAATCAAAGAAATGTAACTCTTGTTCCTATGACTCCTAATCAAATCTATGAAGATCAAGTGAAGTTACAAAAAGATGCAAAAAAAAGTAAGAAGAAAAAAGAGGAAGAGAAAAAGAAAAATGAGAAAGAGTTGAGCGGCAAAACAAAGATTGAAAAGAAAAAGGAGAGAGAAAAAGCATTCATTCTGAGTAAAAAAGAAGAAAAATTCTATGTGTTTGCAAAAAAAAAAAAGAAAAAAGATCCAAAGTGCTTTAAATTTTCAACTTCTTTTTGTATTGATTTTGTTTAAAAAGGCTCATTTGAGTACTAACGACTTAGCCGGTGAACTACTGAGTAGTATTGTATCTATTTTGCAAGACTTTGAAGATGTATTTCCAGAAGAAGTTCCGAAGAGATTGCCACCATTTCGTGGTATTGAATACCAAATTGACTTCGTCCCAAGAGTTTCCATTCCAAATAAACCTACTTATAGGACGAGTCCCAAAGAGACTAAAGAACTTCAAAGACAAGTTGAAGACTTGTTAAACAAAGGTTGGGTTTAGGAAAGCATGAGTTCGTGTGCTGTACCAGTCCTATTGGTACTAAAGAAAGATGGGTCGTGGAAGATGTGCATAGATTGTTGAGCCGTGAACAACATAACGGTGTTGGAGTAGGCGCTATCTTGATGCAAGAAGGAAGACCAGTGGCATACTTTAGTGAGAGGGTAAGTGGGGCAACTTTGAACTATCCGACTTATGACAAGGAATTGTATGCGCTGGTCCGAGCCATGAAGACATGGTAGCACTATCTTTGGGCTAAAGATTTCATGATCCACACTGATCATAAATCATTGAAATTTCTGAAAGGCTAACATAAGATTAACAAAAGGCAGGTGAGATGGATGGAATTCATTGAGACATTTCCGTATGTCATCCGATACAAGAAAGGTAAAGAGAATGTTACAGCCGACGCACTCTCTAGGAGGTATGCCTTATTGACTTCATTAGATTCTAAATTACTTGGCTTTGAGCAAATTAAAGGATTATATTGTGATGATTCTAATTTTTGTCAAGTATTCCAAGCATGTGAAAAAAGTTCATATGAAAAACTTTATAAGCATGATGGGTTTTTATTTAAAAAGTCCAAGCTTTGCATTCCTAAGTCTTCTATACGTGAATTGTTAGTTAGGGAAGGACATGGTGGGGGACTTATGGGACACTTTGGCATAGCAAAAACTTTGGCAATTTTGCAAGAACATTTTTATTGGCCAAAAATGAAAAGTCTTCTTGTGAAAATTTGTGAAGACTGTATTATTTGCAAGAGAGCAAAATCAAAGGTTCAACCTAATAGCTTATACACACCTTTGCCAATTCCAAAAGAGCCGTGGGTTGATCTGTCAATGGATTTTGTCTTGGAATTACCAAAAACTAAAAATGGGAAAGATTCAATTTTTGTGGTAATTGATAGATTTTCAAAAATGGTGCACCTCAGATCGATGGTTAAACTGAAGTTGTTAATCATACTTTATCTAATTTGTAGAAGTCGATCATTGGTAAGAATATTAAGACTTGGGATGTTTGTTTACCTCATGTTGAATTTGCATATAATAGGAATGTGCATTCTGCCACTAAATTTTCTCCTTTTGAAATTGTTTATGATTTTAATTCATTATCTCCAATAGATCTAACACCTTTGCCTGTAAGTGAAAGATTGAATTTAGATGGAAAAAAAAGGTTGAATTTGTGAAGCAAATCCATGAGAAGGCAAGACTCAACATCGAAGAGAAGACGCAAAGATATGAACAACAAGCCAATAAGGGGCGTCATAAGCTCATCTTTGAACCGGGAGATTGGGTTTGGTTACACTTAAAGAAAGAAAGGTTCCCAACACAAAGAAAATTCAAGTTGCAACCAAGTGGAGATGAACTTTTTCAAGTGTTAGAGCGCATCAATGACAATGCCTACAGACTTGATTTGTTGAGTGAGTACGATGTTCATGATGTTTTCAATATTTCTGACTTAAGTCTCTATCATGTAGGTGCTGAAGATTTGAGGACAAATCCTTCTCAAGAGGAAGGGAATGATGTGAACTCGGCCCTGACTTCCCAACCTTTGACTCAAAGATGCATAGCACAAACTTCCCGTCCTGAAGCACTGGCTTCCCGACCTTCGGCTCACACTTCTCGACCTTCAAGCGAAGATGGGAACTCTGTGAGCAAAGATGCGAACTCTGTGACCAGAGATACGAACTTGGCCCCAACGTCCCACCCAATTCAATGGAGCGAAGGTCCAAGTTCAAGTGTGCATCTTATCCAAGTCAAAGATCAATTTTAGTCCAAAGTTGGTCCAAATTCCAGCCAACAATTATTCACATAGTCAAGTGTTGAAGACTTCAAATTCCATGGTCAATCATCCATTTTGAGGCATTAAAAGATGAAATTCAGCCTTGGAAAAATTCAGTCAAAGAGAGTATTAATGAAGTCTTGGAAGCTAACTCAAGATGCATGAACCTACTCATTCCAACATTTGGTCAAAGTACTATTCCAATGAGCCTTGATTTCAGCCAACATGTCATCTAGAATTATGCATAATTAATGTATTAAAATGCAGAATTTTTATTGGTCTTATTAAAGTCTAGTCTAGAAGTTAAAAAGTCAAATTAATATTTATTCTAGACTAGGATATTTAGGATTTAATTATTAATTTTTAAAACTTATTTTAGCCTATAAATAGGCATCGTTGTACTACTTTGAAGACAAGTTTGAGTAATAGAAATTGTGAGTTTATCTCATTTGGTTCTTTAAGAACTTAGAACTTATCAAGTTCTCCTTGGAGATTTGTGGCGTTCGTACAAATTTATCAACCAATTTTTGGTGTAATTGGTTGTGGCGTTTTTATACCAAGGTTCCTATCTATTTCATAGGTAGTGGGTTGTGGTTTACACCATCCAGTCTAAGCTTCCCTTAGACATATCTTGGGCAACTCCTAAGTATTTTCGATCATTCCGATTGTGAATCATATCATCTTCAGATCAAAATTACATCAATTTTGGTTCTAAAGATGGTCCAAATTCCAGCCAACAATTATTCACGTGGTCAAGTATTGAAGACTTCAAATTCCATGGTGATGTGATTTCAACCCCGAAGATGTGATTCACAATCGGAAGGATCAGAAACACTTGAAGTTGCCTGGGATATGTCTAAGAGAAGCTTAGACTAGATGGTGTAAACCGCAACCACTACCTATGCAATAGATAGGAACCTTGGTATAAAAACGCCATAACCAATTACACCAAAAATTGGTTGATAAGTTTGTATGAACGCCACAAGTCTCCAAGGAAAACTTGATAAGTTCTAAGTTCTTAAAGAACCAAATGAGATAAACTCACAATTTCTATTACTCCAAACTTGTTTTCAAAGTAGTACAAAGATGCCTATTTATAGGCTAAAATAAGTCTTAAAAAGAAATAAATAAATCCTAGTCTAGAAGAAATAAATAATAATTTGACTTTCTAACTTCTAGACAAGACTAATAAAATTCTGCATTTTAATCTATGAATTACGCATAATTATAGATGATATGTTGGATGAAATCAAGATCCATTGGATTGGTACGTTGACCAAGTGTTGGAATGAATAGGTTCATGCATCTTGATTTAGCTTCCAAGACTTCATTAATACTCCTTTGACTGAATTTTCCAAGGCTAATTTTCGTCCTTCAAGTCCTCAAAATAGATGCTTAACCATTGAATTTGAAGTGTTCAACATTTGACTACGTGAATAATTGTTGGCCGGAATTTGGACCAACTTTGGACTAAAATTGATCTTTGACTTGGATAAGATGCACTTTTGAACTTGGACCTTCGCTCCATGGAATTGGGTGGAAAGTTGGGGCCAAGTTCGCAGCTCTGGTCACAGAGTTTGCATCTTTGCTCGCAGAGTTCCCATTTTTGCTCACAGGTTGAGAAGTGTGAGTCGAAGGTCGAGAAGTGTGAGTCGAAGGTCGGGAAGTGTGAGCCGCAGGTCGGGAAGTCTGCTCTGCGCATCTTTGAGCCGCAGGTCGGGAAGTGTGAGTCGAGTTCACATCAAATGGTCAAGCATCTATTTTGAGGCATAGAAAGACGAAAATTCATGGCCAAAAATTCAGTCAAAGAAGAATTTAATGAAGTCTTGGAAGCCAACTCAAGATGTATGAACCTACTCATTCTAACACTTAGTCAACGTACCATTCCAATGTGCCTTTTATTTTGCAAATAAATCATCTAGTAATTAATATATTAAAAAGAAAATTTTTTATTAGTCTAGTCTAGAAGTTAGAAAGTCAAATTAATATTTATCTCTTCTAGACTATGATATTTAGCATTTATTTATTTATTTCTTTTAAGACTTATTTTAGCCTATAAATATGCATATTTGTACTACTTTGAAAACAGCTTGAGTAATTGAAATTGTGAGTTTTATCTCATCTTTGGGTTCTTGAAGAACTTGAAACTTATCAAGTTTTCTTTGAAAACTTGTGGCGTTCAACGAACTTATCAAGTTGTGGGATTCTTTGAACTTATCAATTTGTGGTGTTCAATCTAAAATTATCAATCAATTTTGGTGTAATTGGTTGTGGCGTTATTATACCAAGGTTCCTATTTCTTTATAGATAGCGGGTCGCAATTTACACCTACCCAAACTAGCATCCCTTAAACATATCTTGGGCAACTTTCTAAGTGTTTCCCAATCTTTTGGATTGGAATCACATCATTTGGTATAAGAGCCATTTTTAAGGGGTTGCATATCCTTTGTTTTCTTTTTTGATTTTTATCCTTTCTTATTCTTGACTTTCTTGAATATCAAGATTCACATTTTTGTTAACGGGTTTTGTTGCGGGTTGGCAAGGTTCCTAGCAGTGGATTTTGATTTTATAAATCAATATTCACATTTTTTGTTAGCGGGTTTTGTCACAGATTGGGCAAGGTTCCTAGCAGTGAGTTTGGAATTTAAGGAGTCAATTTCTCATCTCTACTTCTTTTTTACTTCATTATTTTCAAAAAAAAATTGTAAAAAAAAAGATGAAGAAAAGAGGTAAAAAAAAAGAAAAAGAAAAAGTGGTGGCCGAATATTAAAAAAAAAGTGAAAAAAGAGAAGAAGAAGTGGATACAAAAATTTCATTCCCTAAAGTGTGATTCCTTTGAGATAATATTCATTTCTCTTGTTATCCAGGTTGCCAACAGATTCATCAACAAAGTTTTTTCTTCTCAATCAACCTTGGATAAAATTCCATTGTTCATCTAGTTCACTACTTTTCTTATCTTTAGCTATCTTTCAAGTTGCTATCTTTTCTTATTCCTTGGTATTTAATTTCACAACTTTAAAGAACACAAAAATTGTTTGATAAGTTTTAGTTGTGAAAGTCACACTCTATCTTGATAATTGTTAAAGTGAGTTCAATAAGAAAAGAGGGGTAACGAGTGTAAACCTCATTTGTGAGAAAATTTGAGTGTGAGTGGAGTGAATATTATTTGTGAGGATTTTCTTACAGGATTTTCAGAAATGTCTCACTATTCCAATGAGGAAAATCATCCACAAAACTTACAAATAGAAGCCTTGATGGGAGAAATGAAAAGATTGCTACGGCAAGAACTTGAACCCTTGCATGAAAGAATTGATCAATTGGAGGCAGAATCTCAAATGGCTCCTTCACACACCTCCAACATCCAAAGAAGACGTAAAACACAAGGGGTGGAAGATGAAGAGCTTGATGAAGTTGATGATGAGTTTGATAGTGAATCTTTTGGGCGAACTAGAAGAACAACTTGGAGGAGGCAAAATGAAGACAAAAACCTTAGCGCCATCAAGATGAAAATTCCTCCTTTTCAAGGAAGATCCGACCCAGAGTCATATATTGAATGGGAGAAACAGATGGAATTTGTGTTTGATTGTCACCATTACTACGATCTCAAAAAAGTAAAACTCACCGTCACTGAGTTTTTCGATTATGCATTAACATGGTGGGATCAATTTGTGATGAGTAGGAGAAGAAATGGTGAAAGACCCGTGGAGACTTGGGAGGAAATAAAAGCAATAATGAGCAAAAGATTTATGCCTAGCCAATATTATCGGGATCTCTACAACAAGCTTCAAGGCCTTAGGCAAGGAAACGGAAGTGTGGAAGATTATTTCAAAGAAATGGAGGTTGCTATAATAAGAGCCAATGTGGAGGAAGATCTGGAAGCAACCATGGCAAGATTTTTGAATGGTTTAAATCGTGGCATCCAAGATCGAGTGGAAATGTACCATTATGTGGAGTTGCAAGATATGGTGCACGCGGCTATCAAAGTGGAGCAACAACTCAAGAGGAGTGGTAGTACACGTCAAAGTACTTGGAAGACAAGTACTTCAAAGAAGGAGGAAAAGTCTAAAACTTCCTCAAAACCAGAAAAAACAACCTAAAGGAAGGAACGTCGAAAGGTAACAATGAACCCTCTACCTCTCGAACTCGTGACATTAAAGGTTTTAAGTGTCAAGGCAGGGTCATATCGCAAGCTAATGTCCAAATAAGCTTGCAATGGTAATAAGGGATGATAGAGAATATGAAACGGAAGACGAGCAAGATTTAGATCCCATGCCATCTCCTGTAGAATCAGAAGAAGATGAGTTACCAGTCCATGGTGAATTGTTGGTCACTAGGAGAATCCTTAATATGCAAGTCAAGGAGGACGAAGAGGCACAATGGGAGAATATTTTTCACACAAGGTGCTACGTTGATGGGAGGTTATGTAGTGTCATAATTGATAGTGGAAGTTGTGCTAATGTAGCTAGTTTTTCTCTGGTTGAAAAGTTAGGATTGTCTACAACAAAGCACTTGAAAGCCATATAAACTTCAATGGCTTAGTGATTGTGGAGAAGTTCACGTTTCCAAACAAGTAAAGGTGCCATTTCACATTGGAAAATATGAAGATGAAGTGATTTGTGATGTAGTTCCCATGCAAGCAAGCCATTTGTTGTTGGGGAGGCCGTGGTAATATGATAGACGTGTTAGTCACAATGGTTTTACTAACAAGTACTATTTTGTTCATAACCAAAGAAATGTAACTCTTGTACCTATGACTCCAAGTCAAATCTATGAAGATCAAGTGAGGTTACAAGAAGATGCAAAAAAAGAAAGTGAACGAAAGAAAGAGAGTGACAAAAAAAAGAATGAAAAGTTTGAGTGAAAAGAAAGAGTTAAGCGGAAAAAAGAGTGAAAAGAAAGAGTTAAGCGGAAAAAAGAGTGAAAAGAAAAAGTGATATGAATCTTAAACCAAGGATAAGAATCCAAACCTATATAAGAGTGTTGGTCCTAGTATCATCTTCTAGGCTGAACTAAGTCTTCATTTAGCAAGACACCAACTCCAACTTGTGAAGAAGGACCTTGCTTTTGTCCACTTGACACCCGAAGGAATTACCTAAACTCAAAGTTGAGAATTGAACTATCCTTGGAACCAAGAAGCACACTCAAATTGTTGAGGGAAAGAAACTCAACAAGATAGCTTAAACGTGAACCTAAGAGGCTATCCTCAAAGACTCAAAGCAAGTTCTAAACTAGAACTCAAAAAAAAGCTCAAAGCTCTCAAGTTTGTATTGTCAAAAATTCTCAATTTCATTGTGGCTGAATGCCTCTATTTATAGTTGTTACAAGGCTGGTTTAAGCAACTAAAATCTATTCTCTAAAAGGATTAGAACTCATAACCTTTTAGTAAACTAACTAAAGAACAATTACTTAAAAGAAACAACTCATCTAAGAAAAGGAAATAACTAATTCTGAAACTACCTAAAACTAATCCAAAGACTACTTGGATTTGTGCTGGCTGAATGTTGCTTGTTTTGGAAGCTTCTAGTTGTTGTCTTGTATTTGGTAGCTTCCTTAACTTCTTCATGCAGACTTTAGAAGCTTTTTCAACTTATCTTGGCAATGGATTTGGAACCTCTTATGTTGCCTACTTTCGGCTAGGCAGAAATACAACTTCTCCTTGGATTTTGCTAACTTCATTCCAAGTCGGACTTGGCATTTGATCCCTCATTTTCAATACTAAGTAAAGTGATAATTTGTGACTGAGATTCGGCCATCTTAGCTGCTACTTGAGCTTCCAATAACTCATTTATTAGTGTCACTAGAGCAGCTTGCATTCACTTAGTCCTTGACCTAGTCATAGGTCCTCCAATGCCTTGTAATGGATCTTGTCGTAAAGTTGTAGGTAAACTTGGTTGTATGGATGTCTCGGCCCTCCTTAGGTTTTCATCAAAAAGAGAAAGAAAGATAGAAAAGAAGCACTTATCTTGAGTGAAAAGGAAGAAAAATTTCGTGTATTTGCCAAAAAAAAAAGTGAGATCAAGAGTGCTCTAAATTCTCAATCACTTTTTGTGCTTATTTTGTTTAAGGAAGCTCATTTGTCCACTAATGATTTGGCCAGTGAACTACCGATCAATATTGTTTCTATTTTGCAAGAATTTGAAGATATATTTCCTAAAAAAGTTCCAATAGGATTACCATCACTTTGTGGTATTGAACATCAAATCAACTTTGTTCCGGGAGCATCAATTCCAAACAAGCCTGCCTATAGAATGAGTCCTGAAGAGACCAAAGAGCTTCAAAGGCAAGTTGAAGATTTGTTGGATAAAGGATGGGTTTGGAAAAGCATGAGTCCATGTGCAGTACCAGTTCTGTTGGTGCCAAAGAAAGATGGATCATGGAGGATGTGTATAGACTGCCGTGCTGTAAACAACATAACGGTAAAGTATCGCTATCCTATTCCTCAATTAGATGATTTGCTTGATGAGTTATATGGATCAATCATCTTTTACAAAATTGATTTGAAAAGTGGTTACCATCAAATTAGAATGAAAAATGGTGATGAATAGAAAACTGCTTTTAAAACAAAACATGGTTTGTATGAATGGTTAGTGATGCATTTTGGCTTAACTAACGCTCCAAGTACTTTCATGCGTTTAATGAATCATGTTTTGTGTGAGTTCCTTGGAAAGTTTGTGGTTGTCTATTTTGATGATATTTTAGTATACTCAAGAAGTTTGGATGACCATCTTGAACATCTAACATGTGTTTTGAGTGTGCTTAGGAATGAGAGCTTTATGCCAATTTGAAGAAGTGTACTTTTTGCACTAATGAGGTTAATTTTCTTGGTTACATTGTAAGCACCAATGGTATTTCAATTGACATGGAAAAGGTGAAATCAATTCAAGAATGGCCAACTCCCAAAAGTGTTAGTGAAGTGCGAAGTTTTCATGGTCTTGCAAGTTTTTATAGGAGATTTGTCAAGAACTTTAGCACTTTGGTTGCACCTCTGACTGAGGTCATCAAGAAGAATGTGGGATTCAAATGGGAAGAAGAACAAGAGCAAGCTTTTCAAAAGCTTAAATTTCATTTAACAAATGCTCATTTGCTTTCTTTACCTAATTTTGACAAAACATTTGAAGTTGAATGTGATGCTTCAGGTATTGGAATAGGTGCTGTCTTGACGCAAGAAGGAAGACCCATGGCATACTTTAGCGAGAAGCAAAGTGGGGCAACTCTGAACTATCCTACCTATGACAAAGAGTTGTACACCTTGGTCCGAGCTTTAAAGATGTGGCAACACTACTTATGGGCTAAAAAGTTCGTGATCCACACTGATCATGAATCATTGAAGTTCCTGAAAAGCCAATTTAAGCTCAATAAAACGCATGCAAGATGGATGGAGTTCATTGAGACCTTTCCATATGTCATTCGATATAAGAAAGGTAAAGATAATATTGTAGCTGATGCACTCTCTAGAAGGTATGCCTTGCCTTTTTCTCTTGAATCTAAATTACTAGACTTTGAACAAATTAAAGAGTTGTATCATGATGATTTTGATTTTGGTCAAGTGTTTCAAGCCTGTGAAAAAGGTTCTTTTGAGAAGTTCCTTAAACATGATGGATTTGTGTTTAAAGAATCCAAGCTTTGCATTCCTAACTCTTCTTTGAGTGAATTGTTAGTTAGGGAAGCACACGGTGGGGGCCTTATAGGACACTTTGGTATAGCTAAGACTTTGGCAATTTTGCAAGAGCATTTCTTTTGGCCAAAAATGAAAAGTAATGTTGTAAACATTTGTGAAAATTGCATCATTTGTAAAAAGGCAAAATCAAAGGTCCAACCTCATGGCTTATACACACCTTTGCTAATTCCAAAAGAGCCAAGATTAATATTTCAATGGATTTTGTTTTAGCTTCGCCGAAAACTAAACATGGAAAAGATTCAATTTTTGTTGTTGTTGATAGATTTTGAAAGATGGCTCATTTCATTGCATGCAACTAAATGAATGATGCATCACACATTGCTGATTTATTCTTTAAAGAAATTGTTCGTTTGCATGGCATGCCAAGAACCATTCTGTTTGATCGAGACACCAAATTTTTAGTTATTTTTGGAAAACTTTGTGGGGAAAATTAGGTACAAAACTTTTGTTTTCTACTACTTGTCATCCTTAGACTAATGGCCAAATTGAAGTTGTTAATCGTACTTTATCTACTTTGTTAAGGTCGATCATTGGTTAGAATATTAAGACTTGGGATGTTTGCTTACCTCATGTTGAATTTGCATATAATAGGAATGTGCATTCTGCCACTAAATTTTCTTCTTTTGAGATTGTTTATGGTTTGAATCCATTATCTCCAATGGATCTAACACCTTTGTCTGTGAGTGAGAGATTGAATTTAGATGGAAAAAAGAAGGCTGAATTTGTGAAGCAAATCCATGAGAAGGCAAGACTTAATATTGATGAGAAGACACAAAGATATGAACAAGTAGCCAAGAAGGGGCGTCATAAGCTCATCTTTGAACTGGAAGATTGGGTTTGGTTGCACTTGAGGAAAGAAAGGTTCCCAACACAAAGAAAATCCAAGTTGCAACCAAGAGGAGATGGACCTTTTTAAGTTTTAGAGCGCATTAATGATAATGCCTACAGACTTGATTTGCCAAGTGAGTACGATGTTCATAATGTCTTCAATATTTCTGACTTAAGTCTTTATCATGTAGGTGCTAAAGATTTGAGGACAAATCCCTCTGAAGAGGAGGAGAATGATGTGAACTCGGCTCTGACTTCCTGACCTTTGACTCAAAGATGCGCGGCTTTGACCTCTCGAGTTTCACCTCAAAGATGCGAACTCAGAGTCAAAGATGTAAACTTTGTGGCCAAAGATGTGAACTTGGCCCCAACTTCCTGTCCAATTCAATGGAGTGAAGGTTCAAGTTCAAGAGTGTATTTGATCCAAGTCAAAGATTAATTTTAGTCCTAAAGATGGTCCAAATTCCAGCCAACAATTATTCACGTAGTCAAGTATTGAAGACTTCAAATTCAATCGTCAAGCAACTATTTTGAGGCATAGAAGGATGAAAAGTAATGGCTGAAAATTCTACTCATTCCAACACTTGGTCAACGTACCATTCCAATGGGCCTTTTATTTAGCAAATAAATCATCTAGTAATTAATATATTAAAATGCAGAATTTTTATTAGTCTAGTCTAGAAGTTAGAAAGTCAAATTAATATTTTTTTCTTCTAGACTAGGATATTTAGGATTTATTTATTTATTTATTTTAAGACTTATTTTAACCTATAAATAGGCATCTTTGTACTACTTTGAAAACAACTTGAGTAATTGAAATTGTGAGTTTTATCTCATATTTGGGTTCTTTGAGAACTTGGAACTTATCAAGTTTTCTTCGAAAACTTGTAGCGTTTAATGAACTTATCAAGTTGTGGTGTTCTCCAAACTTATCAACTTGTGGCGTTCGATCTAAACTTATCAACAATTTTGGTGTAATTGATTGTGGCGTTATTATTCCAAGGTTCCTATCTCTTTATAGATAGCGGGTCGCGGTTTACACTTACCCAAACTAGCATCCCTTAGACATATCTTGGGCAACTTTCTAAGTGTTTCCCAATCCTTCAGATTGGAATCACATCAGAATGCCTATACAAACTAGTTGATTAGTCTCTACTAGAGAATTACAAAAATGCAAGAAAACTAAACATCACTAAACGGAGACCCGCTTGATGAGTCTTGTCCCTAACGCTTGCTCCATGTCGTTCATGACCCTACTGCATACGTTGAATAACTCGGAAACCAAAGCACTACCATATACGTTAAATAGCCTTGCAATCAAACTAGGAACAAAAAACCTCCAAAATGGAGGATAAAAGCCTTAATAAATAGGAAATAAAAGGAAGAATCATGAATTATACCATAGTACAATTCCTCAAATCTTCAAATCTTCAATTCTTCCTACCAACAAAGAAAAAAAAAAGAAAATTTTTCTCACATACTATCGCACCACAAATCGGCCATCCTTGCTAGAGTATTTCTTATTTCCACAATAATTCTTACATTTGTTTCCAACTTTTTTTTTCCTTTGGTACAAGCTGGGGGGCCCTTTTATTAAACAAATAGGGTAAATTACATCTACTACCCCCGGTGGTTTGTTTAAATTACCAATTGAATCCCGAGATTTGATAAAACTTAAGGGGGCTAATTGTTATGAATTTAGTTGATAAAAGGGCTAAATGTTATGAAGCTATTAAATTTAAGGGGGTATTGGTAATTTCTCATATCTCGGGGTTTGATTGGTAGTTTTTACAAACTACAGGGATAGTAGATGTAATTTACCCAAACAAATAAGGGCTCAATTTAGAAAGATTGTGAAAATTACCAAAATGAAGTAAAGTTGAGTCAAACAAGAAGAAATTAGAAAGTATGTCCATAATCTACTATACTGATGTTAACATCAAGATATATAAAGTAGGGAAACAATGGCCTTCTTACAATTACAATATTAATAATTTTCCTTCAATTTTTCCAAAAATAAACTCATAAAAATCCCAATTTTATTTCATGTTTCTTGACTAGATCCATTAGTTCCTAGATAATATTTTTCACGCCTTGATTGATTCGTTCTATCAAATTTATTTCTTATCTAGAGAAAGATTTTAAAAATCGAATAAAATCAATTCTACGCCATCTTTATCACCTAATATGGTTTAAATTTGGGCGTTATCTTATCTTTAAAGTTCCCCAACTTCCTTGGCTAAGATGCTTAGTTGAGTGTGTGGGATTTTGTTTAACTTACTAATGATTTTCTAAATATATTTCCAACATTTATTGGCACATTTGAAATAATATAGATGGAAAGTTGCATGGTGATGAAGGCGAAATCTGCAACCTGGCAATGATCCAACTAGATTATCACAATCCAAGACTTTTTGTATATTTGGTGGCGAGTGTGGTGAGCGGAATCGGTGTGTGCAAAAGTGCGTCAAAATAAAGCTCAAACTCACACAAATATACACCTAAACCTCACTTAATCAATTGTAGTAAAGTATAGGGATCATTTTCCACAGGGAAGGGGACAAAACCAAAATTTAAGCGCAACTAATTATTTGCTATCTATGTGTCTTAAAGCAATGATTTAGAAAGTGATATTTAAATAACTAAAACAACACCATTGAAACAAAGAGAAAAACACACAAATGATGAAGGAGGGTGATCCTTGGGTTCAATGCAAGGTTCGGCTATTTTGACTCCTAAAGGCAACCGAGTGTAGGGCATCTTAACTAAGTGACTACATCCATTCACTCCGAATCTCCTTTCGGTCTCATCGAAATTATAGAATGAGGAATCTCCTTTCGGTCTCATCCCCACCTAGAGCACATTAGCGCCTATGGCTTCCACACAACTCTAATGCACAATTCTAGCCCTAGATGTTTTAGCCAACTACTTCACACTCCCTAGTTCAAGTGTTTAATCTAAGAAACCACCTATTTTTCACTCCACATCTCCTTTCGGTCTCAATGGAATTAAAGAATAGAAGATCTCCTTTCGGTCTCACTTCTACCTTTGCACACTAAAACCTATGGCTTCCACACAATTTTAGTGCACAATTAAGTTCATATGGTAATTGTTTCTTGTCTCAAACACCTAAATCTAGAGAATGCTAGGTAGTTCTTCCTACTTTTGGTCTAAATTCATGTATATTCTAAAACACACACAAACACCAAGAACACACACTAAATGTGGCCACCATTCAATGCATGTCAATTCATTAAATACAAGTAGAAAAACTTCAATTAATGCAAGCCCATCACTCTAAAACCAACAAGAAATCAAAATAAACCTAACCCATACATCAAACACCAAGAATCACCCAAGATAGTTTAGCCTCTCATGGCTTCAAACAACCAACAATCACAAGGAAATATAGCCATTAAAAGCACAAGGAATTGAAAGAAAATACTCCCCTTAATCAAAAGAGTGATGATTCCAACCAAATCCAAACACCTTACAAGCCAAAACAACTCCAAGGATTCCAGTTTTCAAGCCACAAAAAGAACCAAACCCTAACCTCCAATGAAACTCACGGGTGTGAGTTGGGGAAAATGTGCAAAAAATGTAAAAACTAACTTTAACCCTACAATCTATTCTACTCTAACCTATTCTATGTTCCTCATATACTTCCTCCTTCTGTTTTTCTGCAGAAAATGGGATATTAATACAGCTAGGGGCGTTGGGGAGAAAATGTAAAGCTTCCAAAACATTAGGGACGAAATTTGCAAATTTCAGGATTCAGGCGTCGTACTGATTTCGTCCCATTTTGGTCCCTTTCCGTCCGGAGTTTGACAAAACTCTCTGCATAAAAGTTTTTCCTCTCTTTTTCAGCTTTCCATATCATCTTGAATCATCTAATTTGGACGTCTGAATCAAGAGTTATGGCCTCCGGAAAATGGCTGATTTTTCTCCCTGTTTTCCTCTTCTTCGGTTCTGCCTTGTTCTGCTTTTGCCCAGTTTTGGTCCATTTGCTTTCGGAATTTGAGAAACCTTTGTTCATAAAAGTTTTCTATCTCTTTCTCATCGTTCCATAGCATCTTCAGTCATCTCATTTGGACATTTGCATCAAAAGTTATGAACTTTAGAAGATAAGTGGTTTTTATCCATTTTTCCTACAAAACACATAAAATATGAGAATCACAAATATAATGTGATTTATCTAATAAACATGGCATATCTCAATGAAATCTATGCTAAAGCATGAAAAACACATATCTAATTTTATGAATATTTGATTCTCATCAGAGTGTTCTTGCAAAACAAATCCCAAAGTGGTTCTCTGAGGGTAAATTCTTTGATGCTTAAGTCAGTATTTTTGTCGGAGTAGTCCGAGAATGTCCCCCTTACCTCTTTCTTCTTTCTCGTTTTATTTACCTTATCCCGCTATTGGTGGGATTTGATGTCGCGGATGGATACGTGGATTAAGGTTGTAACTGCTGATTGCATGTCAAAATATACGTTTCACAATTATAGGCTGTAGTTACGTGCTTATGAATAAGCAATACTCTGCTAGTTCCCCTTCGTGACTTAGGGCTCAAGCGTCCTATTCATTTAGTATGATTTCAGTGTATTACCATTGTTGGCTTATGGATGTAGAGTTTTGAGGTCGAGTGGAGGTCATGCTGTTGCAGTCATTGCAAAAATTTGTCCTTTGGCTCCAAGGTTCAGAACTTTGCTCGTCTCTGAGGTCTGATTATTGGCTTTAAGATCCGGAACTTCTCTCATCTCTGAGGTCTGATCATTGGCTTCAAGATCTAGAACTTTGCTCGTCTCTGAGGTCTAATCTTTGGCTCCAAGATCCGAAACTTTGGTCCTTGACTGACAACTCTGCGAACTGAACCCATGCACATCATAAATTCATAATAGTGGTGCCGTTTGTGAGAAAGAAATTTCTTGATTTCTGAAGGAGTATTCACAATCTTCCTTTTGATTCCGACTCATATTGAAATGATAGATACCAGATCTAGAGGCCAGAGAGCAACCGAAGGGACTAGTCGGGGAAGAGCACGGCATAGTCGTTCGGGACCAAGGGCGAATGATCCTTTGCGTGTGAAAGGAATGCCTAAACAGTCAAAACATCACCCTGATCATGAAGGTGGACACTTTCAGCATACGACTCCAAATCAAGACAAGTCATTAGCACAAAAAGAAAAAAATACGACGAAAGGGCTTTCGTAGAGTTACATCGTGCGCAGTTTGAAGAGTTATGCAGAGCTAGGCCTCATTCACACCCCTCTGAGGGTGAACCAAAACATAGCAATCACGAGAAAGGCAGACGGAAAAGAAACAATGACAGGAGCAAAACCACCGCTTCTTATGCTGATAACAACTACGAGAATGAACATTCTAGGGTTAGGCCAAAGTATAACCCTAAACGTCCTCGACGTGAAGACTTCCCTCCAATCAGTAATCAAGTGGTGAACGATATATATGGCTTGTTGGGGTCAGATGATGAAGGAGACGCTCTCTTATCGTTTACGCCTAATATTATGCAATATTCAACTCCAGTCAGATTTAAAATGCCTAATGGAATCCCATCTTATGAGGGGACACTGAACTCTTGGATTTCCTTTTGCGATTTAAATACTGGATGAATTTAAAAAATGCTTCGATGGAGGTTATGCGCAAAGCATTCCCTATCTATTTGAGCGGAAAGGCACAGGTGTGGATTGATGGCCTGTCCCGTAACAATATTTCTTCATTCAGGTGGTTGGCACAACTTTTTCATATTTGCTTTTTTTAGAGGAAGAAATTCCACAAGACTGTTGCAAATCTAATGAATCTCAAACAAGGGAAGGATGAATCCCTTAAGTCATAGGTGGAGAGATTCAACAATGAGAGCTTGCAAGTAGCTGATAGGACAGATCAATTTGTATTCTCAGCCTTCATAAATAGTTTGGAACCAGAACCATTCTATACAAAATTGGCTCGAGACACCCCAATTGATACTCAAACGCTTTGATAGATATTGGAAATCCACACAAATGGGGAAGATGCCAATCGAAAAAAGAAGGAAAATGAGAAACATGAGAAAAAGCATCAGGATGATGCTAAAAAAAAGAATCCCCTGAAAAGCGTGTTTGATAGGTTGAATTACAATAGAGGTTGGTTGGAATCTCGAATCCATGAAATAAACTTAACACCACTGACCAAGAGTCGCACTGAGATTCTAGCCATACACAAAGACCTCCTTTGACCTTCAATCCCGTTAACCACAGCGTCACATAAAAGACCTCGGCACCTCTAATGTGCTTTCCACAACGATCAAGGGCATGCCATCGAAGCTTGTAAAGACCTCAAGAAGGAGATAGAGGATTACATCCACAATGGAATACCAGGTTAATATGTCCAATGGTGGCATTTAGAGGCCCAACCCCGATCTGGGGATCGGGGAGATAGTTACCTTGCCGGAAAACGAGAAGGATGGCAAGGTGGCCTAGGCCATCCCTCACACCAAAATGATTACCGGCAAAGATGGGATCATTCCATGAATCATTCATACCAACCGTATCAAAACAATCCTCCACAACAGTTAGTACGTCAACTTCCACCTAATGACAACCGTAATGTTACCGGTATTATTCACGCCATATTTAGAGGCTATCTAGAAGGCCAATGACAATAGGCAATCAAGGCCAATACGAGGAGGATCCCTCCTCAAGAACTAGTTAGTAAAAGTTTCAAACTTTTCGAATTTATTTCTTTTTCGGAGGAAGATGTGGTTCCTACCATTAGCCCGCATAATGATGCTCTTGTCATTAAAGCCATAGTTGCAAATAAAGAAGTACATCAACTCTATGTTGACGATGGAAGTGCGATCGATGTCCTGCATATAGACTGTTTTCACAAGTTGGGGATCAACTTCACAGCTCTGAAGCCATCAAGTATGCCTTTAGTGACATTTGCCCATGAAGTTGTTCATCTAGTAAAGATAATCATGCTCGCAGTCACAGTGGGGGACTACCTCTGGGATAAGACCATCATGACTGATTTCTACGTTATGGATGCTCTGTCCTCCTTTAATGCAATCATTAGAAGATCTTGAATGAACAAGGCTAAGGTAATGTGGTCACCTTATTATCTGGTCATGAAGTTCTCTACGGAGCATGGAGTAGCTTCAATTCGACGGGATCAATACATAGCAAGAGAGTGCATGTGTATCGCTATTAAAGGCAAAAATACCTTGAAAAAAAGTGTACATGCTATCCAAACCCCAGAAATACCACAAATTGACCTCAAGTGACACCTTGGGGAAGTATGAGCAAATGTGCGGAAGTTCCCTTTGAAGGTCTCAAGAACACTGAGCCTACGCCTCAGAGACTCCAAGATGCCAACACGAACAAAAACCCAATTGGATTTCGAGAGATTACTGACGAGGTACAAGAGGTCATCCTAGATAACAATCATCTAGACATGACAACTAAGGTGGGTTCCATGTCTTTGCACTATTAAATACCACAGTATTCATATTCTTCGCAAATATAAAGGGGTTTTCGCTTGGGGCCCTAATGACATGTTAGGAATTTCGTTATCCCGAATGACGCATAAGCTCAATATTGATTTTAGGGTAAAACTTGATCACTAGCTCCAAACAGAAGCATGGTGGTCAATGAGGAGGTGAAGAAGTTACTCCAGTCTGATATCATCAAAGAGGTATTTTATCCGACTTGGCTATCTAATCTTGTGTTGGTTAAAAAATCAGATGATAGTTGGCGAATGTGCACTGACTATATCGATCTCAACAAATACTGTCCAAAAAATTGTTACCCTTTATTAGTGATCGATCAAAAGGTCAAAGCTATCTCAAGGTATGAGGTTTTTATGTTCTTTGATGTCTACAAGGGCTATCACTGATCTTAATGGATGAAGAAGATGTTGAAAAAACAGCATTCATCACAGAGATGGGAGTTTTCTGCTACACTAAGATGCCCTTTGGATTAAAGAATATAAGAGCAACTTACCAACGCCTAGTTAATCAGGTATTTTCTAATCAAATCGGCAGAAATTTGGAAGTATATATGGATGACATTGTGCTTAAATCTAGGAAAAGTGAGAGCGCACCTAGGGATCTAGAGAAAACCTTGCAAACCATGATGACAGTGAGAATGTGTATGAAACCTAAGAAGTGTACTTTCACGGTAGGAAAAGGAAAATTCCTGAATTTCATAGTTTCCAGAAAAGAAATTGAAGCCAATTCAAATAAAATAAAAGCCATCATGGAGATGACACCTCTTCGGACTTTAAAAGAGGTCTAGAAATTAATAGGTTCATTAGATGCGTTGAATAGATTCCTGTCGCGTTCTACAGATCGGAGTCTTCTCTTCGTTCAAACTCTGAGAAAAGCTAAGAACTTCAAATGGACTAGAGCTTGTCAAAAGGCATTCGAGGAATTAAAAAGGCATCTAGCAAGCCTACCAAGACTCACTGTGCCTGTACCTAGAGAAATCTTATATCTACATTTGGCATCCTCAGATAACGCTATTAGTGCGGTACTCATCCATGATGTTGACAACGTGCAAAGACTTGTCTATTATGTCAGTCACGCACTCCAAGGGGCTGAGATGAGATTTCTTCCGATCGAGAAGATAGTTCTAACCTTGGTTCACGCTGCTTGAAGACTGAGACCTTACTTTCAAGCTCACCCCATATGCGTTCTCACCAATCAGCCCTTCAAACAGATATTATTCAAACCAGAAGCTTTTGGACGGTTGGGGAAATGGGTCATCGAGTTGGGGGAGCATGACTTCCAATATCAACTTCGGACAGCTATAAAAGCACAAGTCATCGCAGATTTTGTAGTTGAGATGCCTACCTTAGGAACCTTGGAGGTCAACCCCTCATAGTCATCCAAAAACACAAAGAAAGAAATGAATGACCCCAGGGCCTGGGTCTTGCATATAGATGGGGCCTCAAATGAGGATGCAACAGAGAAGGGCTATTGCTACGGAGTCCTGAAAGTGTAGAGGTCACATACACCTTACACTTTGATTTTAAAGCAACCAACAACGAAACTGAGTATGAAACCTTAATTACAAGACTAAAGTTGGCTCAAAAGATGAAAGAAAAAGAGGTGTGCATATACAGTGACTCTTAGATTGTCGTCAATAAGGTACAAGGCTCCTACGAAGCTAAGGAACCTCAAATAAGAAAGTATCTTGATAAGGTAAACTGTCTCAATCACTATTTCGATAGTTTCAAGATTGTGCAATTCCTAGGTCCAAGAACACAATGGCTGATGCCTTAAGCAAGTTGGCATTTTCCGCATGCTCTCATCTGAATAAAAAAGTCTTGGTGGAGATACTTCTTTGCAAAAGTACTGAAGAAAAGGCCATGATGGCTATAGAGGAGATGGGAGATAACTAGATGACTCCTATATGGAGATATATATAGGATGGGGAACTACTAGATGACAAAAACAAGACAAGAAGATTGAAGCTGAAGGCCCCCCGCTATGTCATACAAGACGGGATCCTTTACAAACGATCCTACTTACAACCTTTATTCAGGTGTGTTGGGTCTCAATAGGCAAATTACATACTCGAAGAGGTGCATCTCAGATCCTATGAAAGCCACATAGGGCCCTGCATGCTAGCAAAGAAAATCATCCGATGAGGGTATTATTGGCCAACGATGTTAAAAGATACTAATGACTTCGTGCATAAATGTATCAAGTGCTAGCTTCACGCTTCTATAGTAAGGCGGCCTCAGATGGAAATGATTAACATTCAGAGTTTGGGACCTTTCACGTTGATGTGTATGGATTAAGTCCGCAGAGTTACCAATCAAGGACCAGAGTTTTGGATCTTAGTGCTAAAGGTCAGGGCCTTCGCGACAAGCAAAGTTCCAGATCTTAGAGCCAAAGGTTAGGACCTTCGCAACACCTGCAACTGCATGATCTCTGCTTAACTTCAGAACTCTACATCCATGAGCCAGTAATACATAGAAATCACACCAAGTAAACGGGACCTTTGAGCCCCAGGTCACAAGGTGGGAACTCAATAAAATATTGCTTATCTATAAGCACATAACTGTAGCCTATGATTATGAAATGTGCATTACGACACATAGTCAGCAATTATAACCTCCATCCACATATCTATCCATGACATCAAATTCCACTAATGGTGGAAAAAGGAAGATAAAACGAGGAAGAGCAATTAGGTATGGGGACATGCTTAGACTACTGAAAAATTACTAAACTTCGATTAAAGAACTAACTTGTGCATCAGAGAGTTTATCCCAAAGAATCACTTCGGGATCTGTTTTGCAGGAATCTTCCTTGTCAAGAACCTTGGATTGTGACAATCAAATTAGATCAAATCATTACCGGGTTGCAGATTTCAACTTCATCAAGTGGCGCTGTCTGTGGGAAAGAAATTTCTTGATCTCTGAAGGAGTGTCCACAACTTTTCTTTCAATTATGATTTATATTGACATGGTAGATACCAGATCTGGAGGCCAGAAAGCCGTCGAAGGGACCAGCTGAGGAAGAGCATAGCGTAGTCATTCAGGACCTAGAGCGAACGATCCATTATGCTTGGGTGGAATTCTTGAACGATCAGAACATCACTCTGATCATGAAAGTGGACATTCTCAACATACATCTCCAAATAGAGACAAGTCATTGGCATAAAAGCAAAAAGAAGATGATGAGCGGGCTTTCATTGAGTTATATCGTGCGTAGTTCGAAGAGTTTTGCAAAACCAAACATCACTCTCGCCACTCTAGATATGAGTTCAAACACGGTAATCTAGAGAAGTCAGACAAAAAAGAAACAATGACAAGAGTGATAACAACACTGCTCATGCTGATAACAATTACGAAAATACGTGTCAAAGGTTAGACCAAAACATAACCCTAAGTGTCCTCGACATAATGATTTCCCTCCGATCAGTAATTGGATGGCCGACAACAGATATGGCTTGTTGGGGTCATATGATGAAGGAGACGTTCTCTCGCCATTCATGCCCAGCATTATGCAATATCCAACTTTGACTGGATTTAAAATGCCTGATGGAATCCCGTATTGTGAGGGGGATACTGACCCTCTGGATTTCTTGTTGCGATTCAAGTACGCGATGAATTTAAAAAATGCCCCAATAGAGGTTATGTGCAAAGCATTCCCCATCTATTTGAGTGAAAAAACACTAGTATGGATTGATGGCCTATCCCGTAATAGTATTCTTTCATTTAGGAGGTTGGCCCAACTTTTTCACACCCGTTTTTTTCCGAGGAAAAAATTCCACAAGACTACTATAGATTTGATGAATCTCAAACAAGTAAAAGACGAATCTCTTAAATCATATGTAGAGAGATTCAATGATGAAAGTTTATAAGTAGCTAATAGAATAGATTAATTGGTAATCTCAACCTTTATGAGTGGTTTGAATCCATGACCAGTCTATACAAAATTGGCTTGGGACACTTCAGTTGATACTCAAACACTTTGGCAGATGGTGGAAAGTTACACCAAGGGGGAAGAAGCTAATCGAAAGAAGAGGGAAAATGAAAAACATGAGAAAAAACATCAAGACGATGCTAAAGGAAGGAATCCCTCAAAAAGCACTTTTGATAGACTAAATTATAACAAAGGTTGGGTAGAATCTTGGGTTTAGGAGAAAAACTTAATACCAATGACTAAGAGCCGCACCGAGATTCTAGCCATACACAAAGATCTCTTCCAACCTCCAGTCATGTTAAATGCAGCATCACACAAAAGACCCCGGCATCTCTGGTTCTCTTTCAACAATGATCACTAGCATAACACCTAAGATTGTAAAGACCTCAAGAAGGAGATAGAAGATTGCATCCGCAATGAAATGCTAGGTCAGTACGTTCAACGGTGGCATTCAGGAACCCAACCTCGGTCTGGAGGTCAGGAAGGTGGTTATCATACTGGAGGACGGGAAGGAAGATAAGGTGACCAAGGTCATCCCACACACCAAACTAATTACTAGCAGAGATGGGATTATTCCATGAATCAGCCATACCAGCCATATCAAATCAATCCTCTGCAAAAGTCAGCACCTCAACCTTCTCCTAATGACAACCATAACATTACCGGTATTATTCACACAATATTTGGAGGCTATCCAGAGGTCAATCACAATAAGTGATTAAAGCAAATGCTAGAAGGATTCCTTCACAAGAGTCAGTTCATAAACATTTCAAACCCTCAGAGTTATTTCTTTTTCAAAGGAAGATGCAATTTCCACCATTAGCCTGCACAATGATGCCCTGGTCATTAAAACCATAGTTGCAAATAAAGAAGTGTATCGGGTCTATGTTGAAGATGGAAGCGCAGTCAATGTCCAATATATAGATTGTTTTCGCTAACTAGAGATCGACTTTGAAGCTCTGAAGCCATCAAGCATGCCGTTAGTGACATTCGCTCATGAAATTATTCAACCAGTGGGAATAATCACACTCGTGGTCATAGGGAGGACTACCCCAAGGACAAGATTATCATGACAGATTTCTATGTCATAGATGCTCCACCCCCGTTTAATGCAATAATTGGAAGATCTTAGATGAACAAGGCCAAGGCCAACTGGTCGCCTTATCACCTAGTCATGAAGTTTCCAACAGAGCATGGAGTAGCTTCAATTCGAGGAAATCAATACACGGCAAGGGAGTGTATGTGTATCGCTATTAAAGGCAGAAATATGGTGACAAAAGGTGTGACTCTCATCTGGAGCTATATATAGAATGGGGAACTGCCGGATAACAAAAAAATAGGCAAGAATATTAAAGTTGAAGGTACCTCACTGTGTCATACAATATAGGATCCTTTATAAACGATCATATTTATAGCCTTTGCTCAGGTGTGTTGGGCATCAATAGGCAAATTACATACTCCAAGAAGTGCATCTTGGATCTTGTGGAAGCCACATAGGGCCTCACATGCTGGCAAAAAAGATCATTCGATGGGGGATATTACTGGCCAACTATGTTCAAAAATGCTAATGACTTTGTGCACAAATGTGTCAAGTGCCAGCTTCATGCTCCTATAGCAAGGCGACCTCAGATGGAAATGATTAGCATCCAGAGCTCATAGCCTTTTACACAATAGCGAATTAATATCCTTAGACATTTTCTTGAGGCTCCAGGATGCTTGAAGTTTTTACTAATTGCTATTGACTACTTAGTGGGTGGAAGCTGAACCCTTAGATACGATAATTGGAGAAAATATTCTGAAGTTTGTATGGAGTAAGATCGTTTGCAGGTTTGGTATTCCTTATGCGATTATCTCAGATAATGGGAATCAGTTCACGGACAACCCCTTCCGATCCTGGTGTGAAGAGCTCCAAATCAAATAGAACTTCACATTTGTTGCGCATCCTCAAGCCAACAGTCAAGTAGAGGTCACTAACTGCACCATTCTACAGGGACTAAAGACTCGGTTGGATAAAGCAAAAGGGAATTGGATGGAAAACCTCCCAAATGACCTAGGGCTTACCGCATCACACCATAGATAGCAACAGACGAAACTTTGTACAGTCTCACATACGGCTCTGAAGCCATGATCCTAGCGGAGATCAGAGTTCCAAGTCCTCGAGTAATAGCTTTTAATGCTGAAGCCAACGAAGAGGATATCTAACTTAACTTGGATTTGCTGGAAGAACGCAGAGATCTAGCCTCCATCAAAGAAGCTCGGTATAAGCAAGATATGGCAAGATACTACAATGAATGGGTGAAGATTAACAAGTTTACCCCAAGAGATCTTGTCTTACGAAAAAACGAGGTAAGTTGAGCTTAGAAACTTGGCAAGTTGGAAGCCAATTGGAAGGACCTCACAAAGTCATCGATGTATCAAGATCTAGAAGTTATCGGCTAGCTACGATAAAGGGGGATTTATTACCCCGAGTCTGGCATGTTAGCAATTTGAAATGCTTTTATGTCTAATTATCTTTTTTGTTCAATAAAATATTATTTTGCTATTCTTAAATCGAGTAGCGGAACTACAACTTCCCTGAACTCGGTTCAAGGTGGTGAAACTACCTTACTAAATCTTAAATCGAGAGATTAACGTGTAACCTCAGTTCAGCTGAATTTAATTGCAAACTCCATAACATCCCAAGAGAGTGAGGAGATACAAACGTCCATGTGGGTGTTAAAAATGAGCATTTTGTAAAAAAAATAAAATTTATTCCTTTTTAAAAGTTCCCAAACATCTTAAGAGGTGGGGACCCTTGAGACTATTACCTCAAAGGTCCAACACACCCCGAGAGAAAGGAACCTTGCCTCAAAGGTCCCAAACATTAGGACCTTTGACTCAAAGATCTCTAGTAGAGGGTGGGGATCTGGGGCCCTTCAAAAGGTCTCAAGGATAACTTCAGTTATTTTATTACATAACAAAAGGTGAACAGACAACACTTATACTATTTCTTTCCCTTTCCTCTTCTCCTCTTCATACTTTGTCCTCTCTTATAGGTATTTATTAAATGCTTCTTCTTTACCCCTGTACGTAGTGCGGTATCCGCTTGACCTTGCTGGGCCATAAGCTCCAATTCCTTCATCATCACATCTATGAGATCTTTGTCTGAAGATGCCACTTTCAGACCTACCCTTTTCAGACAGGTTTCCATCTCAACAATCTTCGACTTCCAAGTATTGCACTTGAGCTGCAACTCCAAGATCTGCTGCTTATACTGCTTCAGTGCACCATGGAGACTCTGGACCCTTGACGTTTCTTATTAACCTCATTGGTTAAGACACGGATTGTCTCATCCTTACCTTTAAGCTCAGAGGTAAGATCTTCAACCTCCGCTAAAAGCTTAGCAATTTTTTTCTCTATTCTTTTCATTTTTCGCAAATATCAAATCCCCTGGTACCTTTTGTTGCTGTACCATGTTTTCATTAAGACAATGGTTTCGGTACTCCAAGTATACCACATGATCTTGGAGCTTCTTATTTTCCTCTCTTAATCGAGAGATGGTTTCTTGAAGCTCTACATGTGCAGCTTCAAAAGCCTTAACTTTATCATGCAATTTACTAACCACAACCTTCGTTGGTAATAACAGAACCTGATATTAGTAAAAAAAAAATAAAAATCTTTGATTAGTACTTTGTCCTTCCAACATTCAATCACCAATTATCCTTACAACCCAATAGCAAATTTAAGAAAAACAAAAGGAATGAGCCTAAGAGCTAGCCTTATTTTGGTTTCCACCACCCTGCGCTAAGGCCCCCAACCTTGGCCTGATCATTCGGAGTTTCCTTAGCTGCAATATGCAGGTTAGGATCTTCATCCATCACGCAGGCACCAAGCTCTTCTAGAGTCATAGGGGAGCTACAAGAAGCCAAATGCTTCAATAATATAAAGGAACCATCGAACCCATTTACAGTGTCTATATACGTTTTTTTTGTAGCCATTGCCTTAGCTTCAGGGTCATAACTAGGCAATTCCTCCAACTTTAGTGAAGGATATTTTTTTTGAATCTCAACAGCTGCCTCATGTCTTTCAACCTCTCCGGTAGCCCTAGATAAGGTCATAGAAAACTCACCAAAGTCCTGTGTCTGAAAAACCGTTTTTACTAACAACTTGGCAAAATCTTCCTATGTAATGCTTGTGCACCTTCCCACCACTTCTTCCTTTTCCCGCAGTTGTTGCTGGAGTGACAACACTTCTCCCTCCAATTTCCCCATTTCCTGCAGCTATTGTTGTAGGGATAACACATCTCCCTCCAGTTTTTTCTTACTTCAATGGCGGCCTCCTTAAACTAAGCAATCTTAGCCTTAAAAGCTGTGACTTCCTTAGCCTGGTCATTCATCCTCAGAACAAACTCAGCCCAAGAGGCAAATGCCTATATCCCATAATAGCCACACATTATGATACTTAAAACAAAAAAAACAATAATAGAGCAAATAGAGAGGTCTTACGCGCGGAACAACATAACGAAGATTATTGTTCAAATCCACTAACGGCATCTCTGCTAACCCCCTTTGATAATTTTCTAAGCCCTCCACCTTGATCACCTCTTTCTCTCTTGGCTTGGAAAACAACAACACCATCTCAGAGGCCACATCATCAGCCTCTGTTTCACTACATTTCTTTTTCTTGGTGGCTACCTTCACTCTCTTCCTCTTCGCTAGGGATGTAATCTCCACCACCTCATCATCAGACTTCTTTTTAGAAGGCTCTCCTCCTTCAACTTTCCTGATAACAGGAACTTCCCTGGCTTCAGAACGAGTCACTGTTGTAGACTCTATCTTGACTGAACTACCAAACTTCACCACTGTAATGCCAAATATGAATACAATTAATTAATGCAACATAAATGTCAATTCAAAAAGTCACATAAGATCCCCTACCCTTCGACTCATCATCTCAGGTAGATTGCATAATCAGAGACCAGAATCAGCCATGGCAAAGCTCAATTTATATTTAACCAATTCTTCTTCGTATAGCTGCCGATTCTCTCATCTCAGAGCTCTATGTATACCTGGCCATGAGGGTTTTGCTTTTTCTGATTCGATATGCATCGGTTCTCTCCCATAGAACCACCTCGTCCTCAACCCACAACCCTATAATTTTATAAAAAAAAAACTTGCTTTTCCATTCATGGTGGGCCAATGGCCTCACCGCTTTGCTTTTGGATCTTGGGAAAAATGTAAAGTAACCCACATAATTCACAAATTTTTTCATACAAAAAAAAATCTAAACAGATCCATAGAGGTTTTTATTTTGCTTTCTTGGCATAAAACCTCAAAACCGATTATCGTTCTCATCAATTTGAGTGCCAACTGAGCCAATGCAATTTCATAATAATTCAAAATGTCAATCACAAGTTGACATATAGGGAATCTAATACCTGCTTTTAGATGTTCTTCATACACAACAATATAGCCTACAAGAGAATTACATGCCCTACCCTCACTGCCCACTACCCTTGCTCCATACTCCTTAGGAATATGATACATTTTCCTGAGTTCTCTCACACTGGCTTCGTCAAAGACCGACGACAGAGCCTTCGTGGTGGGAGCAAATTTTGACGGATATCCCACCACAGGTGGGACTATCAAATCCTCAAGTTCCTTAGAGGAGGAACTTTGAGCGTCAGACATATTCCCTTCTTCATCCGAACTAGACATGACTAAAATTCTCTTTCCCTTGGTTACCCTCCTTCTGCCAGACTCCACTACCTCTTGGCTGGCAAATTCAAAGACATTCTCCTTTTCTCTGGCCAAGGAGATTGTCTTTCCTTCCCAACGGGAAGACCCAGAAGACAAATAATACGAAGTCATACACACTTTTTTTAATGTTAGCACAGTGATGTACTGGTTACTGGACACGCACACTCTAGAAACTCTTCAAAACTTCCTCACTGGAATGCAAAAGCCCTGAACTTTTCAACTTTCAAAAGGCAGCGAAGGCGACAGACGTGAAAACCTAGAAGTGAGAAGTTACCACCTTTATACCGCCCTCTAGAGCTTTTGTGTGTCACCCAATCAAATCTTTTCAGGCCCCACGACATTTAAAGTTGTACTCTCAAAAAGACGGATAATAACTACTATCACGACTCACGATGCATTTCGGCTACCGCAAAACACAATTCCACACGACATCATTACTATTTTTCTTTTCAGACATCCTAAAACCCTACTTTTGATGAGACCTTGGCTTGAAATTATCACACTAAGGTCTAAGGGGTTCAAGATGTGTATAGATTAAACCCGCAGAGTTACTAGTCAATGACTAGAGTTCCAAATCTTAGTGACAAAGGTCAAGACCTTCGCGACAAGTGAAGTTCCGGATCTTAGAGCCAAAGGCTAGAACCCTCGCAACACCTGCAATGGTACAATCTCTACTTAACTTTGGAACTCTACGTCCATAAGCCAGTAATACATAGAAATCACACTAAGTGAATGGGACTTTGAGCTCTAGGTCACGAGGTGGGAACTCAATAGAAAATTGATTATTCATAAGCACGTAACTGCAACCTATGATTATGGAACGTGTATTATGACGCATAGTCATTAGTTACAACCGTCATCCACAAATCTATCCACGACATCAAATCCCACTAATGGCATAAAAAAGAAGATAAAACAAGAAAGAGCAATTAGGTATAGGGACATGCTCAGACTACTGAAAAATTACTAAACTCTGATTAAAGAACTAACTTAAGCATCGGAAAGTTTACCCTGGAGAACCACTCTAGGATCTGTTTTGTAGGAATCTTCCTTGTCAAGAACCTTGGATTGTGATAATTAGATTGGATCGCTACTGGGTTGCGAATTTCGACTTCATCACACACAATGGGGAATTGATATTTTTTGGCTTTTTCCTGAGGCCCCAGGATGCTTGAAGTTCTTAATAGCCATTATTGACTATTTCACCGAGTGGGTGAAGGCCGAACCTCTAGCTACTATCACTAAAAAGAACGTTATGAAGTTTGTATAAAGCAAGATTGCCTGCAGATTTGGTATTCCTTACGTGATTATTTCAGATAACAGGAAGTATTTTGCAGATAATCCTTTCCGCTCCTAGTGCGAAGAGTTTTAGATCAAACAGAATTTCACTTCCGTTGCACATCCTCAAGCCAACGGTCAAGTCGAAGTTATAAACTGCACTATGCTATAGAGACTTAAAACTCAGTTGGATAAAGCGAAAGGAGATTGGGTGGAAAATCTCCCAAATGTTCTATGGGCTTATTGCACCATGCCTCGGACAGCAACAGACGAGACTCCTTATAGCCTTACATGTGGCTCAGAAGTTGTTTCCTAGTAGAGATTGGAGTTCCAAGTCCCCGAGTAGTGACCTTTAATGCTGAAGTCAATGAAGAAGATATCCGGTTGAATCTGGACTTGTTAGAAGAGTGCAGAGACATAGCCTCCATTAAAGAAGCTCGATATAAACAAGATATGACAAGATACTACAATGAACAAGTGAAGATTAATGAATTTGCCCCAGGGGATCTGGTATTACGCAAGAATGAAACAAGCTGAGCTCAGAAGCTTGGCAAGTTGGAGGCCAACTTGGAAGGACCTTACAATGTCATTGATACATCAAGATCTGGAAGCTATCGACTAGCCATGATGGAGGGAAATTTATTACCCCGAGTCTGGCACGTAAGCAATTTGAAACGCTTTTATGTTTAATTATCTTTTTTGCTGAATAAAATATTATTTTGCTCTTCTTAAATGGAGTAGCAGGACTATGACTTCCCTAAACTTGGTTCAAGGTGGTGAAACTGCCTTGCTAAATTTTAAATTGAGGAATTCACGTGTAACCTCAGTTCAGCTGAGTTTAGCGGCGAACTCTATAACATCCCATATGGGTGAGGGGAATGTAAACATCCATATGGATGTCAAAAAAGAACATCCTACAGGGTGAGAAAAAAAAGTTATTACTTTTTCAAATGTTTCCAAACATCCTAAGGGTGGAGACCTTTGTCTCAAAGTTTCCAAACATCTTAAGGGGTGGGGACTTTTGCTTCAAAGATCCCAAACATCCTAAGGGATGGAGACCTTCGCCTCAAAGTTTCCAAACATCCTAAGAGATGGGGACCTTTGCCTCAAAGGTCCCAAACATCCTAAAGGGTGGGAACATTCTCCTCAAAGGTCCCAAACATCAGGATCTCTGACTCAAAGATCTCAAACATCTTACGGGGTGGGAATCTGGGGTCATTCAAAGGTCCTAAGGACAACTTCAGTCGTTTTATTAAATAAATAAAGTGCGAATAGAAAGTACTCATACTTTTTCTTTCCCTTTCATTGTCTTTTTCATACTTAGTCCTCTCTTGTAGGTATTTATTAAATGTTGCTTCTTTACCCTTGTACGCAGCAGTGCTAGCCTGACCTTGCTGGGCTATGAGCTCCAATTCTTCCATCATTACATCTACAAGATCTCTAACTGAAGGTGCCTTTTTTAGACCTGCCTTTTTCAAACGGGTCTCCATCACAGCAATATTTAACCTCCAAGCTTGCATTCAAACTGCAACTCAAAAATTTGCTACTTATATGGCTTCAATGCACCATGGAGACCTTGAACCTCTTGGCGCTTCTTATTAACCTCATCGGTCAAGGCGCGGATTATCTTGTCCTTACCTCTAAGCTCAGAGGTAAGACCTTCAACCTTTGCTGAAAGTTTAGGAACTTTTTCCTTATTTTTTTCATTTTTTACAAATATTGATTTTTCCTTGTGAGTCGAATCTCCTGCTGCCTTTTGTTGCTGTGCCATGTCTTCATTAAGACAATGATTTCGATACTCCAAGTATACCACCTGATCTTCGAGATCTTTATTCTCCTATCTTAACCAAGAAATGGTTTCTTGAAGCTCTGCATGCACAGCTTCAAAAGCCTTACCTTTATCATGCAAATTACCAACGATAGCTTTTATTGGTAATAACAAATCCTGATATAATAAAAATAAATAAAAAAATAAAAAATTAGTACTCTGTCCAACCAACATCCAACCACCAATTATCCTTAAACCCAATATCAAATTAAGAAAGAAAAGCAAAATAAGCCCAAGAGCTAGCCTCATCTTGGTTTCCACCACCCAGCGCTGAGGTCCCAGCCTTGGTCTGCTGCTTCTCTGAGGCTTCACCAGTTGCAGTCCAAAGGTCAGGATCTTTATCCACTACACAAGCATTGAGCTCCTCCAGAGTCAGATAATCTACGAGAGGTTAAATGCTCTAGTAATGTGAATGAGCCATCAAACCCATTCACAATGTCAATGTATGCTTTATTAGCCTTTGCCTTCGCTTCAGGGTCAAAACTAGATAGCTCCTCCACCTTCAAAGAAGGAAGCCGCTTTTGGTCTCCATGGCTGCTTCATGCTTTCCAACCTGTTTAGCAGCCCTGGATAAATTTACCGCAAACTTGCCAAAGTCTTGTGTGT
The DNA here is from genome assembly GCA_020080225.1 of Gynochthodes officinalis. NCBI lineage: Eukaryota > Viridiplantae > Streptophyta > Magnoliopsida > Gentianales > Rubiaceae > Gynochthodes > Gynochthodes officinalis. Next base: position 8,287,047 of record CM034622.1, read on the forward strand.
GAAAAATCTTTTTCACTAGCAGCTTGGCAAATTTCCTCTGATTAATGCTCGTGTACCTACACACCTCATCCTCCCTCTCCTGCAACTGTTGATAGAGGGAAGACACCTCTCCCTCCAGTATTTTCCTCGACTTCATCATCACAGACATCTCCCCCTTTATTTTTTTTCTTGATTCAACCATCACATATGCTTCTTCCTCCCACTTCTTCTCGCCTCAATAGAAGCCTTTCTAGCCTCTTTTAGTCCAGCAACTTCAGTCTTGTGAGTCGAGATCGCCTCGGCCTAATCATTTATCCTAAGGACAAACTCAGCCCATGAAGCCATAGCCTACACCAACCACATGTCATGATACTTCTAAAAAAATAAATAGTAAAAATAACATAGAAAGGCAGCAGCATTTTACCCTCGGAACAGAGTACAGCAAATTGTTATTCAAATTTGCCGGAGACATCTCCGCTAACCTCCTCTGATAGTTCTCCAGGCCTTCAAACTTGATTACTTCCCCTTCACCAGGCTTAGAGAAGTACACTATTGTCTTAGAGACAGCATTCTCTGTCTCTACCTCACTTAGTTTCTTTTTTTTGGCGGGCACCTTTACCCTCTTCTTCTTCACTGGAGATTCAATCTCCACCACATCATCATCAGCCTTCATTTTTGAAGGCTCCCGCACTTCCACCTTCCTGATAATAGGAACTTCTTTAGCATCAGAACAAGTCTCCTTCGCAGACTCCGCCTTGATTGAACTGTCAAACCATACCACTGCAATACAAAATATACCCAAGATCAATAGATGCAACAAAAACATCAATTCACTGTTCCATATGAGAACCCTACCCTTTGCCTCATCGTTCTGGGCAGAATGCAAAATCAGATATCCACCATCAGCCACTATAGGGCTCAATCCATATTCAACCAAATCTTCCTTAGTATAACTGCCAATTCTCTCTTCTCGAAGCTCTATGTATGCACGGCCCCAGGAGTTTTGCTTCTTTTGGTTCGGATATGCATCAGTTGCCTCCCTATAGAACCAACCCATCTTTAACCCACATACCTGATAACTCTATTTTATATAGGCTTTTCTTATTGATTTTGGTTAGAAATTGGCTTGTGTTTTAATTTGTTTTTACATATTTTGGCCAAATTATCCTTTGATTTTATGATTTCCGAGTTTTCAAATATTTTTAGAACTTTTGAGCATAATCTTGAATTTTCTTCTAATTTGAGGATAAAAGGACTAACCAATTATCTTGGGACTATTTTATTGTCAAAAGCCAAAGGAAAAAGGGAATGAAGCAACTTCGGGCAAAGAAGAAAGCATAAGAAAGCCAAATAAGCAGTAGAAAAAGAAAAGAAAGCTTAACAGCACATAGAGAGAAAGAAGAAGTGGTGAAATTGCAAACAAATTTGGAAACAACCAAAGAAGAAACCAAACAACAAAAGGAAAAGACTTCTTCACTGGAAAAAGACTACAAAGTGGTTTACAAACTAGAAAGCTTGACAAGTCTTTGCACAAGGACAAGTAAAAAACAAAGCTCAGCACAAATTAAGAAAGAAGAAATCGGGCAGCAAAACAAAGATAGGAAGCTACTGGAATTTGGAAACAAAGTTGGCTGGGATTTGGAAACAAAGGAAACCGATGACAAGTTGAAGACAAAAAGCAAAACAAAGAAGGATTTGGGTTTGCAGAATTTGGAAACAAGAAGCAGCCAAGTTCTTCTATAAAAGGAGGAAACAGCCATCGAGTCTTTCATGTCTTCTTTTACTTCATTTTTTCTCTTTTTCCTTAGCTTTAGTTTAGAGTTAGCAGAATTTTCTTTCTTTTTCTTTCTGTTTTCTGTTTTGTTAGAACCCACTCTTCTTTTCCTTTGTTTTTCCTTTCTTTCATTAGTTTAGGAGTAACAGCACTTCATTCTTTTCTTTCGTTAGTTAGATTTAGCAACCAGTTTTTAGTTTTTGTTCTTCATGTCTTTCTTTCATTCTTTTCTTCCTGTTTTACTTTAGTATAGTTTTAGCGGAATTCTGGAGAGTAGTCCGTTGTTTTCTTCTGAACAAAACACCCGTTGACTTCTTTTCTCTTCAACCCGCGTTCTTCACTTTCTTTTCTTTCTTTAGGTAGTCTTGTTCTTAGTTTTGTTCAGGTTTGCTTCAGCTTTCTTCTCGGTTTTTTTTTTGCAGCAACTTCAGCTTTCGTCCTCTCAATTTTTTTTAGAAATTTTAGTAGTCAGCTTTGTGTTATTCTTCCTGGACTTCCCGTCGTTCTATCTTGTTTGCATCAGTTAGTTAGTTAGTAAGTTGAGTGAATAGCCGCCAACTTGGACTTGGGTGAGAGTTGGAAGACAAAAGGCAGCAGCTGGTTTTTCTTTCTTTGGAAGTTACGGGCAGAAAAAACAAGAAGGCAGCAGAATTTTGTGTTGACTTCAGTTCACTTTCTCGGTTTTGTCTTTCCTTTTCTTGTTTTCTAGTTTAGTTTAGTTTAGAAAATTTAGTTTTCTTTTCTTGTTTTCTTTAGTTTATTTTAGCAAGTTTAGTAGCTTTATTCCTTGTGTTTTGTTATGAACTTCTAGTTGTGGTTTATTTTAAAGTATTAACTATTTTATAGTTTTTGTTTGTTTATTGAATAATAGTTAGTTTAATTTTCAGAATTTGTTTCAATTTTAATTATGTCTTCTTTTATTTTTGTTGTTAGTCTAAATTTCATTATGTTCTAATTTCTTTTGTTAGAGATTAGATGGATCTTAATCATGAATAATTAATTCTTAAGACTTGTTCATGCAATTTATATTTCAATTATGAGTTTAATATCATGTTCTTAATGCTTTTAGGTGATTGATCACCACTTAATTGATTTTTGATGCTTGTTTGATACCGTGTGGAGATTACATGCATGTGCTCATGTGATATTAAACCGTGAATTCAATTTAGACGGTAATAATCTAGGTTGTTCATGTGGTTTCGGTAGTAGAACTAAGTCGTGGCTACTTAGATTGAATCCGGGAATTTCCATAGTTCCTAATGCATTTAGAAATCTAAATTCACCTAGACCAAGTGTGAGTTGATTTTAATCTAAATAGGGTTATTAGACCGATGTCGGCTATTAATTTACATTAGGGAAATTTCACCATCATAATTTGGAATTTACTTTAATTGCATGACAAGTCAAAAGAGTTAATTAGGATTGATTAAGTGAAGTCGAAATCTCTACCATCATAATTTGGAATTTACTTTAATTGCATGACAAGTCAAAAGAGTTAATTAGGATTGATTAAGTGAAGTCGAAATCTCTAACATCTTATTTGTTGTTTTTATCAAGTGTTATTAATTTTGCCTTCTTTAGTTTAATTTACCATAAAACAATTTAATTGGCTAGCTTGTTTTTGAATTAATCATATTGGTAAGTAATTGGTTAAATTGAAAACAATCCTCGTGGGAACGATACTCTACTTATCACTTTATTACTTGTTGATATTGTACGCTTGCAATTCACCGAACAAGTTTTTGTTTGCAAGCAATCACTCTGATCCAAAATTTTGCAATTCATGCCATGACCAAGGACACAATTGAAAAGAGAGTTGGAAGACAAAAGGCAGCAGCTGGTTTTTCTTTCTTTGGAAGTTACGGGCAGAAAAAACACGAAGGCAGCAGAATTTTGTGTTGACTTCAGTTCACTTTCTCGGTTTTGTCTTTCCTTTTCTTGTTTTCTAGTTTAGTTTAGTTTAGCAAATTTAGTTTTCTTTTCTTGTTTTCTTTAGTTTATTTTAGCAAGTTTAGTAGCTTTATTCCTTGTGTTTTGTTATGAACTTCTAGTTGTGGTTTATTTTAAAGTATTAACTATTTTATAGTTTTTGTTTGTTTATTGAATAATAGTTAGTTTAATTTTCAGAATTTGTTTCAATTTTAATTATGTCTTCTTTTATTTTTGTTGTTAGTCTAAATTTCATTATGTTCTAATTTCTTTTGTTAGAGATTAGATGGATCTTAATCATGAATAATTAATTCTTAAGACTTGTTCATGCAACCTATATTTCAATTATGAGTTTAATATCATGTTCTTAATGCTTTTAGGTAATTGATCACCACCTAATTGATTTTTGATGCTTGTTTGATACCGTGTGGAGATGACATGCATGTGCTCATGTGATATAAACCGTGAATTCAATTTAGACGGTAATAATCTAGGTTGTTCATGTGGTTTCGGCAGTAGAACTAAGTCGTGGCTATTTAGATTGAATCCGGGAATTTCCATAGGTCCTAATGCATTTAGAAATCTAAATTTACCTAGACCAAGTGTGAGTTGATTTTAATCTAAATAGGGTTATTAGACCGATGTCGGCTATTAATTTACATTAGGGAAATTTCGCCATCATAATTTGGAATTTACTTTAATTGCATGACAAGTCAAGAGAGTTAATTAGGATTGATTAAGTGAAGTCGAAATCTCTAACATCTTATTTGTTGTTTTTATCAAGTGTTATTAATTTTTCCTTCTTTAGTTTAATTTGCCATAAAACAATTTAATTGGCTAGCTTGTTGTTGAATTAATCATATTGGTAAGTAATTGGTTAAATTGAAAACAATCCTCGTGGGAACGATACTCTACTTATCACTTTATTACTTGTTGATATTGTACGCTTGCAATTCACCGAACAATACCTCTAACCTTATAAAAAAGAACCTCTTTTTCCACTCATGGTGGGCTGAGGGCCTCACAACCTTGCTTTTGGATCTCAGAAAAAATGCAAAATACCTCATAGAATTTGCATATTTTTTCATACAGAATAAATATCTAAAAAGATCCACAGAACTTTTTATTTTGCCTTTTGGGCACAAAACCTCCAAACCAACAATACGGAAAAAATGTCTAAAAAGATCCACAAAACTTTTTATTTTGCCTTTTTGGCACAAAACCTCCAAACCAACAATAGTCCTCGTTGAATTAGGTGCCATTTGGGCTAAAACCATTCTATAATAATTTAGAATATCAAGCACAAGTTGACAAATGGGAAATCTTATTCTTGCTTTCAAATGCTCATCATAAACAACAGTATACCTCAATGGAGCGTTACATGCCCTACTCTAACTGCCAGCAGCCCTCACTCCATATTCCTTAGGAGTATGGTACTTTTTCCTGAGTTCTCTCACATCAGCCTCTTCAAAGACCAACAACAGAGTCTTAGTGGTGAGGGTAAAATTTGAAGGCTACCTCACCACAGGTGGGGCTATAAAATCCTCTAGTTCCTCTAAAGAGGAACTTTCTGCCTTAGACACACCGCCTTTTTCCTTCGAACTATACATAACCAAAATCCACTTTCCCCTTGTTACCTCCTTCTACGAGACTTGACCATATCAAAATTAGAACTTTTCCCTTGGTTGGCAGACTCAGAAGTATTACCCTCTTCCCTAGCCAGGGAAACTGTCTTTCTTTTCTAACGAGAAGATCCAGAAGACATGGAATAAGAGAAAGTCATACTTACTTTTTCAAAGGTAGCAAAAGGAAGTACTAGCTAATGACTACAAACACTTTGAAAACCCGTTGCAACCTTCTCACCAGAATGAAAACGCCCTGAACTTTTCGAATGGCGAAAGGTAGTGAAAGAGAAAGATGGGAAAACCTAGAAACGAAAAGTTACCACATTTATATCACCCTCTAGAACTTCCGTGTGTAACCCAACCAAATCTTTTCGGGCCTCATGATATTTAAAGTTGTACTGTAAAAAAGAAAGATAATAACTGTTATCACAACTCCTTCCTCGAGGATGAAGCTTAGTTCTTACTTGGTTTCTCCCTCTATTGGCAATTTGAGCATAATGTTCATTCTTCTTGAGGATGTAAAGGTGCACTTTCTCATGCGAGGCTTGAACAAACATAGCCTTTGCTGCAACATTAAGATTTATTTGCTCATTGCTAGGCAATGGCACTAAGTCAAGAGGGGTTAGTGGATTAAAACCATAACTATTCTCAAATAGGGAATAACCACAATAATTAACACCCTTAAAAAAAATTAACACAATTTATTTGGATGTTAACACAATTATTTGGGAATATTTAGTAGTAAACAACGCCACTTGAAACATATTTGGCACACATTCTTTATTTGCATTTAAAGTTCTATCAACATCCCTCATGCAAGCATAGAAACGACCTTTAAAATATTCAAGTGATGGCTGTATACTTTTGGTTTTACTCATGGGAACTGAAGCCTTACCTTTAGAAGCTGAAGAAATTTGTGTACTCACTGTTTTAGCAGAATTTAGACCTTTTTCAACCTTCTTTTGTTCTTTTATCCACTCCATGTGCTTCACCTTTTGTTGTTGATGAAACTTACTAATTTCCGAAGGTGGCAATGGTGCTAGTATGAAGGCTTTTCCATCCTTATTAAGACGATACTTATCAGTCCTCCCAGAATGAATTGCATTGCAATCATTCTCCCAAGGTCGTCCTAATAGTAGGTGAATGGCCTGCATAGGAACAACATCACAAAGAACTTGGTCAATAAAATTTCCAATTTTAAAACTTACCAAGGTTTGCTTTGTGACACGTAGTGATCCACTTTGATTCATCAATTATAATTTGTATGGTTTAGGATGCAAGGAACACTTGAGTTTCAATTTATTTACAAGATAAGTAGAAACAAGGTTAGTACAAGATCCTTCATCAATAATCATCATACGAATTTGATTTTTAATTAAACATTTAGAGTGGAAAAGATTTATCCTTTGATCTTATGTAGGTTCTTCGGGTAGAGTTCTCAAATCTCTTATTGTAACCAAACATTCTCCAGTCAGTTGATCCTCTTCATGCCCCCAATGTTCATTAACATTACTTGGGGTCATCTTACTCTCACTTTTATAGATTCCATCACCTAAGGTAGGCATGGTTCGAGAATTTGGACATTGAGAAGTCACATGTCCTCTACCTAAGCACCTAAAACATTGGACAAAAGAACTAGTGTTAGAACTATTTGAACTAGACGAAGGTTTAGGGTTACTTACCTTTGAAGAAGTTTGTGGTTTAATCTTCTTCCTATTTGCTGGATTGGATGCTGTCTTTGCGAATGCAACTTGAGCCATTGTGCCTGCCATTTGATCCAATCTCTTCTCGACTAATTCTAAAGCCGAAGCTAAGTCCTTAAGATATTCTTTCATATCTTTCTCTTGTTCTTTCGGGGTTTCAGCCTTCTCTACACAAGCAATGTTAGTAAAAACTTTCCTACCTCACTTCCCTCTAACCAATTGCCCAATGTATGAGACTCTCACCAATGTACGGTTGAACTCTCTTTTTATAGTAATGTGGTTGATAAGTAGGTTCACTCACACTCAATCACTTTTCTAAGAGTTCTAATCAAAACAAGCTTCAAAAGTCTCACAAAAATAGACAATTAAATTCAAGAGAAAGAAAGAATAAATTATTTAGAGGTTACAAAAGACGAGACACAAAGACAAAGTTCTGAGAACAAGAAACGATTATGAAGTCAACAAAGAAGAACAAGAACTTGAACAAGAAGACAATTTTCGGCTGAAATTTTGCAAAGAACAGGAAAACAGAATTCTGGCCGAAAAAAGAATGACTCAATGTGGCTCTTTATGTTCTTGTGATGAAGTAAAATTGGTGAATAGGACTGTATCTTTTCTCAGTAGATCAAACCAAACTCAGGCTTCACAACAACTTGCAATTCTGGACAAAAATCAAGTCCAAGCAGTCTTCGGTTTTCCTTCAAGAATTCTTTCACAACAAGCTTCTAAATTTCAGCAGCCAATACCGCAACTTAGAACACAATCTTGGCACCAAAATTAAACAATTCAAATTCCTTTAATCAAACAATATACTCACAACCGAAATCAAACTGCAAAACCAGGCAGAATTCGGACTTCAGGATTTTCAGGATTCTTCAGCTTTCTGGACGGTTTTCTTTCACGGCAAAGCAGCAAAAATTCTAGCAACCAATTTCACTACTTGTAGCACAATATTGACAGTATAATCCAACAAAACTTCGAAGCCTTTTAATCAAGAATTGGTGCAAACCGAAGCTTAGAACAAATAAGGAAATTCAGGTTTCAGGATTTCAGAATTTTCAGCTTTTCTGGACTGTTTTTCTTTCACAGGGAGTTGCTAAATTTCAGCTGGGTTTTTATAAATTTGAAACACTCTTTTGGAAACAAATTGAAGCCCTTGTAATCAGAAAATAATCACAAAAACAACTTGATCAAGGACGAAGAAGAAGCGGGCAGAATTCAGAAATAAAGCTGGGTTTTTGGTTTGTGGCTGCTCTCGGTTTTTAGCAAGAATTGGTTATTGGTTTCATGATTTTCACAGACCAATTCGATAGCACAATTCAAGAATACGAAAACCTTATTTCTTAGGTCATAATCACACGAAGAAACAATGCAAAATTTGGGCAGAAAATCAGGTTTAAGAACAATGGCAGAAAGTTGAGTTTTCTGAATTTTTCTTCTTAGCTACGGGTTTCAGGATTTTGCGGTAGTTTTCTTCACGTTTTGCAGCAAAAATTGATAGTAAATTTCAATAAGAAGAAGTCTTCTTACTCAGGTAATAACCACACGAAGGTATAATGCAAAAATCTGGGCAAAATTCAAACTAAGAAAGCAAACAGACAAGTCGGCTTTTGGCTGAACTTTTCTTTCTTCACAAGTTTCAATCTTTCTCCAGCAATTTGATCAACACAAGTTCGACAATCCAAGGTCTCTTTTATTAATCAATATTCAAAAGGTCATATAGATCAAATAACCACGATTTTACAATAAGAAAGGCAGAGACGAAAAACTGAACAGAAAAGAAAAACGGGAAACTGGACAGAAAAACGGGACTGAATTGCACATTGTTTGGAACTTCTTTTTGTTTGGTTTTCTACACAGAATTAAGAAGATAATCACGAAGAGATTATGGACAGAAAGAAGACTTAGATATAAAAAACAAAGATGCGGAAGAACAAAGAAAAATAGAGACACAAAACAGAAACAAAAAAAGATATGAAAGGCAGAAAAACTGGGCAGAATTATGACAATCAGGTGGAACTTTTTCTTTTGGTTATTAAGTATGGAATTTAAGAAGAATTTGAACAAGGATTCACAAGAACAACACAATACTTACAGCACACAAGAGCAGTAATTTGGAAAGAAAACAAATATATACAAAAAGATATGAACAACTTCAAGTAGCAACCCAAAGGCAGCTCTGATACCAAATTGATACGAATCTTAAACAAAGAATAAGAATTCGAACCTATATCATTGAGTGTTGGTCCTACTATCATCCTCTAGGCTGAACTAAGTCTTCCTTTGGCAAGACACCAACTCCAAGATTGAAGAAAGACCTTGCTTTTGTCCACTTGACACCCGAAAGAATTATCCAAACTCAAAGTTGAGAATTGAACTATCCTTGGAACCAACCGGCACACTCAGATTATTGAGGGAAAGAAACTAAATAAAATAGCTTAAACATGAACCAAAGAGGCTATCCTCAAAGACACAAAGCAAGTTCTAAACTAGAACTCAAAGAAAAGCTAAAAGCTCTCAAGTTTGTATTGTCAAAATTCTGTTTTTCATTGTGGCTGAATGCCTCTATTTATAGTTTACAAGTTGTAAGAATTAAGAAAGCCATTCCCTAGTTGGATTAGCTTTTTAGGAAACTAACTAAATAAATAATTAATAAAAGTATTCTAATCTAAGAAAAGGAAATAGAACAAAATAGTTGCCTAGAACTAAAACTAATCCAAAGTTGATTTGGATTTGTGTGCTAGCCAAACTTGTGTTGCCTTCAAGCCTTGTGCTTTCCAATCTTGAATTGAATTGGGAAGCTTCTTTAAATCTTCTAGCTCTGAATTTGGAAACTTCTCTAAACATCATGGATATGGTCTTGGAAGCTTCTAATTTCGTTCATGAAGAAGAAATAATATTGCCTAAAGCTGAATCCAAGTGTGGGTTGGATTAGAGAAGTGAATGGCGGCTGAACTTTTTTTGCTTCTTGCCAAATTAGAACCTTCCAAATTCGAACTTGGATTGTGATGAGAAGTGGCCTAAGGATCTTGATTACACAAGTGAAAATCAGCCACACTCGATCCTTCATTCTTGATTCTTCATGGATGACTAGAATGACAAAAGATGTATTGGCTTTCGGATCAAGTGTGGACGTCTCTTTGTAGACGAATTCTCAACTAAACATCCAACTTGTGCTCTTAGATTTGTCTCTCTTGAATTTGGTTGAGTTGTCTTGGCTAGATGGTTGATTGTTCCAACCTTGGCTTTTAGATTTTCATCACCATCTACATAGCTTTTCATACTGACTTTGTACACTTCATCAGCATAGTCAAATTCCATCACTTCATGCCCTTATGCAACCAGATTATCACACTTAAACTTTGCCCATATAGCATCCAACAAATTAAACTTACAATGATAAACGTATTGAATTCTATCTATGAGCAACTTCACTATCTAATGGAATGTAGCATCAACACATGCCTTAATGGGCAAATGTCTCGACCCCCACAAGATATAATTATAACTCTCTGAAACATTAGTAGTTAGAGTGCCCATCTATAATTTCCATCATACATAAGGCACCACTGTTTCTTATCAATCTTGGATAAGTATTCCCAACCCTCAATGCTTAAGGCCCTCAATTCAGTTTGAAACATTTTTAATTTACTCATTTGTCGGGCATCGCCAATTGACCAACATAAGCTCCTCAATTTTACATTTTTGAATTTTTTCATGAAATTACTCTTTATGTGCCTTAGGCAATACCTATGAAAAGTAATTGATTCTTTCACATCTTCATGTGTCTCATGGCATTGATCATCCCCTTATGTCTATTTAACAATACACATATTGGGTGCATATCATATGGAACGAACACTTAGTTACTCCACGAACCACCCCCAACACTCAATCGTCTCCTCATCCATAATAGCAAAGGCTGGTGGTAGAACATAATTATGGTGTTGTATGTTACAACAACAAGCAACTTACCTCGATAAGAACTCTGCAAATGTGTACCGTCAACACTTATCATAGGCCTGCACTTATGGAATGCTGCAATTGTAGATGCAAATGCCTAGAAACATATATATATATATATATATAAATATATTTTATCAAAATGCTATCATTTGATTAACGTTTTCCAAGAATGTTAATAGGTACAACAATGGTTCCCACTTTGAACCCTCATTGATTGTGGGAAACAGCCAAGGCATAAGTAACACACCTAAACGATCTCACCTGTTGTTTATGCCCTAAGGATCAATCATGTGATAATGGTTTAGGCATATATTGTATCATAATGTTTATAATTAATGGAAATGATTATTATGTTTATTTCTATATCTGCGTTGAATAAATAAATATAATAATGTCCCAAGAATTTAATTATTCTAAAATTATCCCTAGTCAAGTATTATCAATAAATGGGACAATGATAATGCATTAAGACTAGTATGTGTAATGACTGATGAAATGTGTCAAGATATTAGATATCAAGTCAACACATAGGTACATGTTAGAGAACTATGCACTGGACCCGTCATGACAAATGCTACATGGGTTATTATATGAAGTGTCATAAGCATATCTCATCGTGATGATGGTGTAAGTGATCCTTAGACTTGAGATCATCAGAGATCCCAACATGAGGAGTTGCATGTTTTGATGCTACTAAATGTTACCCGTAAAAGGTGAACTATAAAAGTGATAATTGGATATGTAATGAATCATGTAGAGGGATGTTGAGTGATCAAGATAGGATTTGCCCCTCCTATATAATGGGAGTGATATCTTTGGACCCTTTGATCAAGTGAGACTATAAAAGGCATGGCCGTGTTTAAATAAGTCGATATATGATATCGAGCTCATTTGCTTAGATGTGTCTACTTGGGAATCAAGAAACGTAAAGATACTTGGGAATCAAGAAACGTAAAGATTGAACTATGCGAGTGTGACATGCTCCATGGCTCATGTTCAATCAAGATATCTAGGGCAAAAGGATTGAATTACATGGTAATATTTAGCACAAGAAAAATAATGTCGAATTACTAACATTCTTATAACTTGGGTAGCATTGATGTGTTGCTAGACACCGCCTAATGCCTACGGCACAAAATAGATTTTATTTCATTTTCAATGTTATAATAACATAGTGGGTTACACATTTTGATCGTATCCAAAAGAACTGTAAAATTCATGTGATGAATTTTGGTTAATTTAATAATCTTATTGCAAATAGGACTTCATAGGGTTTTCGGTTTAAATCGGTATTTTGTTTTGGATTCTAAATAGTTTTGCTATTGTGTTAATAGATAAAACAGTTTTGGATTTATTAATTCAAGTGAGGGCGAAAAATTAGAAAGAAAAATAAGAATGAGATTTTTGTTTTGGCAGCCAATAAAATTTAGAAAGTTCCAAAAATAGATTAGTTCAAGTAAAACTCTTTACAAGAAGTTTTTCCCTAATCTATTTTCTATATATTTGGACTTATAATTTCAAAATATTTTCAACCAAAAGGTGAAAAACAAAAAATGTTAGTCTTGCTGCATCAAAAGGCACAAAAAAAAAATTTCTTTTGAAGAAAAATTATGAAGTAAAATAGAAAACCAAAAAGTCGATCCTTCTCTTGCTTGTTTTGAAAATTATTTCGGCTATTTATTTTGAAGAAACAATAGCTGTTTTTCAAGACTAGCATAAGCAGAAATTCAACTATTCTTATATAAAAATAGCAGCTACTTCCTTGTCAAAGAAACAAGGAGAAAAACCGAAGCTTAAAGAAGTTTCAAACCTGAAAAACTGAAAGCAGAATTCTGGGCTAGCACCTTCGGATTTTGTTGCTTCTTCTTTTCATTAATTGTGTGAAAATTAACTTAGAACTTCAAGAAAATTGTGTGGATACCGTAGAGGCAAGGTTATGCTGAGTGTTGCTATAATTCGACACGCAAAAGTCTTCAAAAGAAAGTTCAACCGCAATCGATAAAGGTAAAACTCTTCACGACCGATTTGAAATCACTTCGTAAAGATCATTGGAGGAAATAAAAAATTTAAAATTTCTGTTGCGTGTCATATTTGATTTCCTATAGTAGTATTAGAGCCACTTAAAAAGGCTTAAATTGGATTTATGTGAAAACGTGTTTATTTTCTTAAATTGTTTATGAATAAACATGCCGAAAATTTGGATTATGTGAAGTTGTTCATTAAATCTGAATATGGAATTAAACATATATGATATGTTTACATTATTAAATCGATTTATGGTACGCTTTAATGTGTTATTGCTAGATTTGGATAATATAAGATATACATACATACACACACACACACACATATATATATGAATATGCATGGAAGAACCAAGATTAAACTTTTTCTAGATTTTCTTAACGTAGCTTCAGGTTTTTCATCTTTTGGGGGTTTTTCGGTTTTAATTTTTTATTAAATCTGAAAATTATATGTGTTGAATCATATTGAAGCCAAATTATATATGTGATATATAATTTTTACCAAATCATGAAGTATTAAATCCCAAAAAACATATGATGGCCGCTTATGGTTTTGGTTTTTCTAGCTTTTGGCTAGGTTTCGGATTTTTCAATTTTTACGGCCAATTTGGTTTCAATTTTTTTAATTATTGAAGCCAAAATTAATATGTGATATGTATGTAATATTAAGGCCAAGTTATATATATATATATATATATATATATATATATATATATATATGAATATATATAATTGTTTCGGTTTGGAAGCTTCAAATTTTTTAAAATTTTGAATGCTTTGGTTTTTTTGAATTTTATCTGATTCAAATTTTTTGAAATTTTGGCTGGTTTGGATTTTATGAATTTATGGATGGTTCAGATTTTGGAGAATTTTTCCGGTTAAAATTTCCTAAATTTTGGTTAATTCTGATTTTTCGGAAAAAGGGGTAGGGCGGTTTCGGATTATTGTGTTGTTGGCTCCTTATAGCCCTAAGTTGCAAATCGAAAAGTCCTAATACATTCAAGTGCCTTTGAATCTTATTAATCTAGTAGAACCCTAGGCTGTGACGATGCTTCATCTATTGGTCTAATCTTCCCTGATTCCACTTGTTTCGTAAGTTAAGCTTGGCCTACTTGCTTATTGTGTGTTCGTTGCTCCTTGTAGCCCTAAGTAGCAAATCGAAAACTCCGAATACATTCAAGCGCATTTGAATTTTATTAATCTACTAGAACCCTAGGTTGTGATGATGCTTCGGCCATGGTTCTAATCATCCCTGATTCTACTTGTTTTGCAAGTTAATTTTGCCCAAGTTGCTTGTTGTGTGGGTCCTTTCCAAGTTATTGCTCGCATGGGCGAGAATGCATACCAACGTGTCATTCCAAGTGATTATGGAGCTAGTGCTGCATTTAATGTCTCTGATATTTCTTTGTTTGAGTTGGATGAAGAGTTTATGGACTTGAGGGCGAGTCCTTTTAAAGAAAGGGAGTCTGATGAAAATCTAAGAGCCAAGGTTGGAACAATCAACCATCTAGCCAAGACAACTCAACCAAATTCAAGGGAGACAAATCTAAGAGCACAAGTTGGATGTTTAGTTGAGAATTCGCCTACAAAGAGACGTCCACACCTTGATCTGAAAGCCAAGACATCTTTTGTCATTCTAGTCATCCATGAAGAATCAAGAATGAAGGATCGAGTGTGGCTGATTTTCACTTGTGCAATCAAGATCCTTAGGCCACTTCTCATCACAATCCAATTTCAAATTTGGAAGGTTCTAATTTGGCAAGAAGCAAAACAAGTTCAGCCGCTATTCACTTCTCTAATCCAACCCACACTTGGATTCAGCTTTAGGCAATATTATTTTGTTCTTCATGAACGAAATTAGAAGCTTCCAAGACCATATCCATGATGTTTAGAGAAGTTTCCAAATTCAGAGCTATAAGATTTAAAGAAGCTTTCCAATTCAATTCAAGATTGGAAAGCACAAGGCTTGAAGGCAACACAAGTTTGGCTAGCACACAAATCCAAATCAGCCTTGGATTAGTTTTAGTTTTAGGCAACTATTTTGTTCTATTCCCTTTTCTTAGATTAGAATACTTTTAGTAATTATTTATTTTAGTAATTATATCTTTAGTTATTTTCCTAAAAATCTAATCCAACTAGGGAATGGCTTTCTTAATTCTTACAACTTGTAAACTATAAATAGAGGCATTCAGCCACAATGAAAAACAGAATTTTGACAATACAAACTTGAGAGCTTTTAGCTTTTCTTCGAGTTCTAGTTTAGAAATTGCTTCGAGTCTTTGAGGATAGCCTCTTGGGTTCATGTTTAAGCTATTTTATTTAGTTTCTTTCCCTTAATAATCTGAGTGTGCCGGTTGGTTCCAAGGATAGTTCAATTCTCAACTTTGAGTTTGGATAATTCCTTTGGGTGTCAAGTGGACAAAAGCAAAGTCCTTCTTCAATCTTGGAGTTGGTGTCTTGCTAAAGGAAGACTTAGTTCAGCCTAGAGGACGATACTAGGACCAACACTCTGATATAGGTTCAAATTCTTATTCTTTGTTTAAGATTCATATCAGATGGTTGTGAGGGTCACAGCCATATTGCTAAATATTATAGGCATATTTGTATATGTGGAAAGTGGTAGATGTATAGATTACTTTGTTCGCATACACTGGCTATTTGTAGGTTTAGAAAATATTATCCATACAATCTTGTCCATCAGGTATACATTGTAGACACATTCATAGCCTAGTATTCAGACATCCTAAAAGCCTACTCTTGATAAGACCTTAGCTTGACATTATCACGCTAAGGTTTGTGGTGCTTATGATGTGCATGGTTCAATTCGCAGAAGTGTCAGTCAAGGACTAGAGTTCTAGATCTTGGAGCCAAAGATTAGACCTTAGAGACGAGCGAAGTTCCAGATCCTAGAGCCAAAGATCAAACCTCAGAGATGAGCGAAGTTCCGAACCTTGGAGCCAAAGGCCGAACTTTTTAAACGACTGCAATAGCGTGACTTTCACTTGACCTTGGAACTCTGCGTCCACAAGCTAGCAATGGTAATACATTGAAATCACACTAAGTGAATGGGACCCTTGAGCCTTAGGTCATAAAGTGGGAACTCAGCAGAGTATTGCTTATCCATAATCACGTAACTACAACCTACAATTGTGGAACGTACATTGCGACGTGCAATCAGCAGTTACAACCGTAATCCACGTATCCAACATCAAATCCCACCAATAGTGGGATAAGGTAAATAAAATGAGAAAGAACAATGAAGTAAGGGGGACATTCTCGAACTACTACAAATTACTACACTCCAACAAAATTACTGACTTAAGCATTAGAGAATTTACTTAGGAGAACTACTTCGGGATTTGTTTTACAAGAACACTCACTGCCAAATATGCGAAAAGTCTTGGATTGTGATAATCTGGTCTGATCATTGTCGAGTTGCGGATTTCGCCTTCATCACACGGTATCTTTTGGCCAGATTTTGTGGTTTTTTAATTGTTTTATTTTTCTTTTTCATAGCCTGTCTTTGTGTATCATAATGAACTAATTTATGAACTAAATTATAAACTGAGCCAACAACTTTTGAATTTTAATATTGGGAACTAAAATATCTAAATCAAGTAATTATAATTAATGTTTTATATACATTTCACCGATTAAAACTAGGAGATCAGAAGAATTGAAACTTTCCAATTACCAAAAAAAATTAAAAAGATATACATTTCACTTATTTTTTAACTTTTTATTGTGGAATTAAGCTCTCACAAGTGTATTGCTAAAAGTGGAATGTGGTTTCCTATAGGACTATTTCTAAAGTACTATTCTTAAGGATTTAGATGCTTTAGTGGGGGATGATAGGTTGATTAGGGACTCAATGAAGTTTTGTGTGTGATTTTGTCAAATGCTTTGTAGATAGGTCTCCTATAATAATTTGTGTTGAAAAAATTGCATTATGGAAAGGGAGATGAATATTGTGTGTTTATTCTATAATCGTGATGCTAATCCACTTAATGTTTTCAAGATACTATCTTCGTCTTAAAAAATAATCTACTTTTGATTTAATACAAATTTTTTAAATTATAAAAGATAATATATTAAATAAAATATTAAATGTATATTTTTTACATTTTTATTCTTATTTTTTAATTTGGGTTATAATGAAGGCTAAATCCGCAACCTAACTAAGATCCGACAAAGGAGTTTTGACTCGAGATTTTTCATCTTCTTAATTGGTGATTGTTCCTGCAAAACAGATCTTGGAGTGGTTTTTTGGGGTAAATTCTCTGATGCCTGAGTCAGAGCTCAGTCAGAGTATAGTAATTTTCAGCTGTCAAGGAATATCCCCATACCTAGTTGTCTTTTGGGTTTATATACCTTATCCTACCATTCATGGGATTCGTTGTCACGTATTGGCACATGGGCTATGGTTGTAACTATTGATTGCACGCCGTAATATCCGTCTATGATTATAGCCTGTTGTTACGCGCTTGTGGATAAGTACGACTTTGCTGAGTTCCCACCTCATGTCTTGGGCCTTTAAGATCCTAGGCACTTGGTGTGATTTCAGTGTGTTTCAATTCTCAACTTTCCGACTTAGAGATCAAGATCTAACTGGAGAACAGTCTGTTGAAATTTAGGCCTTTGGCTTTTATATGTTGCAGAGGTCCAAACCTTCACTCTAAGGTCTCATCTCGTCGCATTGAGATATAGCCTTTGTTACTCCGATCTGATCTTGGCTCTAAGGTCTCGTCTCATTGCTGAGATCCAATCTTTGATTCTTGAGAAAAGTTGGGTCCCATACACATCATAAAGCCCCCTAGACCTTGGCGTGGCTATGGCAGGCCAATGTCTTGTCAATTGTATGCTTTTTCTGTGTTTAGGAAGAGAAAGAGGTGGAATGATATGACTCACCCCATATTTATCGTTGATTAAGACTTATCGTGAGTTGTGTAATCAAATAACACTCATCTTTTAAGGCTACAACATTTAATGTTGTGGGGCCCTAGAAGATTTGGGTGAGTTACACATGGAAGTCCTAGGGTTTCATATAAAAGGTTGTCGCTTTTCACCTCTAGGTTTCCCATGTTGTGCTGTCACTTTCTTTGTCCTTTTTCTGCTAACAAAGTCTATAGCTTTTCTTTCCGACAAAAGTTTTAAGAAAAAGTAAGTATGACTTCTTCTTCATCTATGTTTTCTAGATCTTTTAAATGGGAAGAAAAAACTAAATCCCTGGTTGGCGAGAAGGTTAGTTCTTTTGGCTCGTCAAGCTAAGTAGGAAACAAGTTTTGGTTGTGTCTAGTTTGGAAAAGGAGGGTAATGTGCTCGAGGGTAGGTTGGTTTCATTTGGGATTATGATTTCATCCTCAGAGGGGATGGAGGAATTTGTTGCACCCCCAACAATAATGTACCTTGTCAAATTTACGCCCATGACTAAGTCCCTTTCTACGGTTTTTAGGGAAGCCGATGTTAGAGAAATCAAAAAAAGGTTTCATATCCCTAAAGAATATGGTGCGAGGTCTACTGGTCATGAGGGTCGGCCATGTAACCCCCTCCCCCCCCCCCCCACGTAGGGTATATAGCAGTGTTGTTAGATTATGCCTTAAGGACCAATAATTTGATGTGGTTTAGGCATATATTGTATCATAATGTTTATAATTTATGGCAATTTATTATTATGTTTATTTTCATATCTGCATTTTATGAATAAATATAATAATGTCCTAAGAATTTAATTATTCTAAAATTATCCCTAGTCAAGTATTATCATTAAATAGGACAATGATAATATATTAAGAATAGTATGTGTAGTGGCTAATGAAAAGTGTCATGATATGAGATATCTAGTCAACACCTAAGTACATGTTAGAGAACTATGTACCAGATCGACTCGTCTTGAGAAATGCTATATGGGTTATCATATGAAGTGTCATAAGCATTTCTCATAGTGATGATGATGTAAGTGATCCTTAGACTTGAGGTCACCAAATATCCCAACATGCATAGTTGCATGTTTTGATGCTACTAAACATTACCTGTAACAGGGTGAGCTATAAAAGTGGCAATTGGACATATAATGAATCATGTGGTGGGATGTTGAATGATCAAGATGGGATTTGCCCCTCATAGATAATGGGAGTGATATCTTTGGCCCCTTGATTAAGTGAGACTATAATATGCATGGCCATACTCAAATGAGTTGATATGTGATATCGAGCTCATTTGCTTATATGTGTCTAACTAGGGAGGCAAGAAATGCAAAGATTGAATTATACGAGTGTGACATACTCTGTGGCTCGTGTTCAATCAAGATATTTAGGGAAAAAGGATTAATTTACATGGTAACATCTATCCACAATTGTCAAAATCGCGATCCGGATTGTAGGATCGCATGATCTTACGATCCGGACAAAATCGATCCAGGATCATTCAAGATCGTTTAGTATGTAGGATCGGTAGTAGGATCGCCCAAGATCAGTGGAATCGTGGGATTCTACCGATCCTGAACGTTTCCATTTTTTTTTATTTTCTGCTGTTTTAACCAAAACGAATGCCGTTTTAACCTAAACAATGTCGTTTTGGGTGTTAATTTTTGTTTAAGCGCTCTGCTTTTTGCAATCCCCGGCCGTCGACTTCAGTCTTTGCCTTCTTCAACCTTCAGGAAATTGAATTCAGGCACCGCAGCAGCTCACTCTTCACCTTAAAGCTTCAGTCAATCCGTCAAGCAATGCCAATCGAACCTAGCAGTCTTCAACTTGGGTCAATCCACGCCAATCAAATAGCCACTCACTCTCCAGTCTTAAAAAATTAGGTATTTTCTAGGCCTTTTGGTTGGCGAGTCGTCTTTTATTTTAGCAAATTAAATGCAGAATTAGTGAAAAACCTACACTTGCTAGTAATGTTTCTATGATATAATAAAGGAATGCAGTTACTTCTTTCTTTGAGGGACAATCATAACCTAGCTAGCATGAAATAATGAAATAGGATTTCCTATTTAATCGTGCTAGCAAGGGATAAATGTGAAGACGAAGAACAAAAGAAGCAAGATGATGAAGCAAAGAAAGCATTTTCAATTATTGATGAAACCTATGGAAGAGGTTAATTATTGAAGTGGATAAAAAGTATAGGAAGAGTATGTTGAATTTTAGGGACAACTAATTAACAGAAATGATTAAATAAAGAAAAAAATAACTAGGCTTGTTTGTCAAAATTGTTGGCATATGATATGATGAACAAGATACATATGTGCGTGTGTGTGTGTGCAGTGTGCTCATCACTGTGCTCGTGCTTCTTGTTGCCATATTGAATCATTGACTATTGCTCAGATCGTGTATTACAACTCAAAACCTCAAAGTTCAAAAGTGGTCATTCCATCCTCATAATTAGTTAACAAGTGCTAGAAGTTAACTGCTATGGGAAACCATTTTTCCTTACTAGGATCCTTGAACAATTAATATTTTATCAGCAACAATAAGTGTTTGATTATTGTCTTTTTTTTAATGGTTAATGTGTTTGGTAGGTATGAATGCAAGTCTATTGCTAAAGCCATAGCAGAGTGAGCTTCTGAATCAGTGCTAGGAGACAGATTAATTATAATAAATTATGGTGATTAAGATGTTAGCAAAATTCTGCTATTGTTGTTCATGATGCTTTTTCTGTTCTTGTTTCTATTCCTGTTTTCTGTTTTTTTTGGATACTTGGATGCTTCTGCTTTCTTCTCTTTTTTTTTTTTTTTTTTTCTGTTTTTTCTTCTGGAAACAAGAAGAACCTGGTTCTATTTTTTCTGGTTTTTTCTGGTTTTTTTTTTCTGAAATATGTTTGTGGATTGAAACCTAGTTTTTTCCTATTTTTTCCTTTTTTTTTTCTGAAATATGTTTGATGGATTGAAACCTGGTTTTTTCCTTTTCTTTTGGTTTTTTCTAAAATATGTTTAATGGATTGAAACCTAGTTTTTTTCCTATTTTTTCTTTTTTTTTTCTGAAATATGTTTGATGGATTGAAACCTAGTTTTTTCCTTTTCTTTTGGTTTTTTCTAAAATATGTTTAATGGATTGAAACCTAGTTTTTTCCTGTTTTTTCTGGTTTTTTCTGAAATATGTTTGATGGACTGAAACCTGGTTTTTTTTTCTGGTTTTTTCTTAAATATGTTTCATGAATTGAAACCTGGTTTTTTTTGAAATATGTTTGATGGACTGAAACTTGGTTTTTTTCCTATTTTTTCTAAAATATGTTTCATAGATTGAAACTTGGTTTTTTCCTTCTTTTGTTTGGTTTTTTCTGAAATATTTTTGATAGAATTGTTCCTATTTTTTCTTGGGTTTTTTCTGAAATCTATTTGATGGACTGAAATCTGTTTTTTTCTGGTTGTTCTGGATTGAAATGAAGGCAGGTTTTTTGGTTTTTTTCCTGGTTTTCTGGTTTATTTCCTGGTTGTTTCTATACTATTTTGCTGGACTTTTTTTTGGTTGTTTTGGACTGAAATTAATTGACCTACATGAAGACAGGTGATATGAATCCAACCAGTATTGAAGAGACTTCGAGCCTGGAGCATGATGATAATAGCGTGAGAGGGAAAAGGCGAGAAGAGGAAGGTTCGAAGAGCAAGGTCTTGGATCCACTTCAAGGTCTTGGTGGACCAATGACAAGGGCGAGAACAAAGAAAATGAAGGAAGCCTTAAATGGACTCATCCAAACGGCCCAAAAGGATGGGGAGAAGACTCGGATTGACAAGACCATGTTTATTAATGTACTAAGTGTAATTGGGTCTTGTTAATTAGACTCTGGAGCCAAATTCCAAGTTGTAACCATAATGGGTTTGGCTTAACTACTATTTTCCTTAGAACCTTAAGATCATTGGGTTTAGTTTTTATTATTATTATTTTTTTTTGGTAATTAGAGTCATGTAGCCCAAGAGCCCACTTGGCCCTAAACTTGTGAAACCCTAATTGGTGAAACCCTAGCTTGTACTCCTTAAGGAGCCGTCGGCCATCTGGGGAGAGACAGATTTTGATGAATGAAAATTTGGTTCTTGACATTACGTGCTTGAGAGAATTTGCTCTCTGGTTCTGTAATTACTTGCAAATTACACAAATCGGAATTTGTGTGTTTGTTGGTTCTTGATTTTCCTAGATTTGTTCCCTAGGAAATTCGGGCTTCTTCCATCCATTGATTTCAAGGTTTCTAGATACAGGTTATCTAGGGGTTGAGGAGCTATTCCACCTTCAAGGAACATACCATCTCCAAGGAAAGATTCCAGTTGGGTTGATCCAAGGGGCAGAACGTGTGTAGTGAGTTTTTGGAACAAGTTATCCAAGGGTTCACTTGATTTTGGTATCAGAGCAGTCTTGGTTCCCAAGCTGTTCATATCTTTTCTTTTACCGTACAAAAAAAAAATCATCATCATTGGTATGTTCTTTATCTCCTCAATCTTCTTGTTGTTTTGAATTGTGTTATGATGAAGCAAATTTTGTTCTTGTATTGATGTGTTGGTTTTGGCTTGCTTCCATCTTAGACAAACCCGTACCTTTATTCTCTTGATAAATCCATACTCTTGCGGCTGAAATTGTTGTTTATGCCTTGCTGGAAAAAAAAATTGCTGATCCAATTGTTGTTTATGCCTTGCTGAAATTGAAAAAAAAAAAGAGAGAGAAGAGAAGAAAATTGCTGGGAATTATCGAGTTTTTTTTGTGGGTTTGAGTAGAAAACTTCAGGCGGACAGTAGGTGGTCTTAGCATTGTTTTTTGACCCCTAAAGTGGAATCGGCCCACCTTTGGCCGTCTACTTGTAGATCTCTCCGAGAGCTTCGATTTGAGTACTTACGGAGCAAAATCCGACATCGGAGTAGAAAGTTATGACCTTTTGAAGTTACCATGCCAAAAATCCTTTTCTGATTTCGGAAAAACAGATTGTACTTTGGATTGTTTCCAGTTTGTGATTAGCCTTCTACTTATCCAAATACATCCCTTCTACCATATTTTGAACCCAGAAACGTCCTTGACCAATTCCAGAATTTGGAAGAGCTGAAACCGACCACTAATATGCAAGCTATTTTGTCCAAATTTCCTTTCTTCAAGTGTCTTGAATTGTGATCCGAAAATTCTGAAATTTTGTGTGTTTCACTGATTTTTCGCGTTGGTTCTAAATTTTTCGTGTAGGTTCTGATCTTGCATTCAGTTTGTCCGAATTCCTTGCCAAATTTTTTTTTTTCGAATTCTTGTGAATTTTTTTTTGGTGCTGTTTTCCTTGGTTCCTTAGATTCATTCGAATTTTTTTTTTTGGTGCTGTTCTCATTGGTTCCTTAGAATTCATTCTAACCTCATTGTCCAGCTGCATTACTTTGTTGTAAATTCCTTTGTGTGACATTGTTTGAGTAAGAATAGAAACAGAAGAGCAAATTGAGTGGTGTGAATCCGTCCCTTCACTTATATAAGACCGAGAGTGCTCAAACACTTGGTGAGTGAATTTGGGATTTGGGAGGGAAGTGAGGACTTATAAACTGTTTTATTTCCTTTGCTAACCTTTGCAGCTCAGCTCTAATGGAGAGGCAACCGCCACCACCACCGGGTTCTAAGGAATCCTATGAAGAGATGCTAGCAAAATTTTACACTTTGGTTTCAGGATTGCAGCAAGAAATCCAGGAGCTCAAAGCCGAGAGAGCAGCCGAATCCTCTAGATCTACAAGGACAAGGAACACATATGGCAATGACAATGATGATGAAGCCTTCGAGGCATTTCAGGGAAGTCAATACCATACTCCTAGAATTGATTCCAATTTAGGAAGTATCAAAATGAAAATTCCTCAATTCTTTGGTAAGCAAGATCCTGAAGCTTTCTTTGAATGGTCTGATAAAATTGAAAGTATTTTTGCAGTGCACAACTATTCGGAGGAAAAGAAGGTCAAGCTAGTTGTGGTTGAATTTGCTGGATATGCCCGTAGCTGGTGGACTAAAATTCAGGCAGAAAGGAGGCGTGATGAAGAAGGACCTGTTCGTACTTGGGATGAATTGAAGAAGCTTATGAAAAAGCGGTTTGTTCCACACCAATACTACAGGGAGATGTTCAACAAATTGCAAAAGATCACCCAAGGAAATAGGACTGTGGAGGATTATTACCAAGAGTTGGAGACTATGCTTGAGTCAACATTCAAGAGGGCAGTGAAGCTACTATGGCTCGATTTCTAGGAGGACCGAGGAGGATATTGCCCACATTGTTGAGATGTAGGAGTATGAAGATCTCAATGAGATGTATCACAAGGCAATGAAAGTGAGAGCGACTTAGGAGAGGGTACCGAACCTTTTCAACCATGAGTTCAAACACTTTGAAGTCTACATGGCCTAAGAAGGATTTAAGCACCAACTTCAAAAAAAACCGTAACTCCTAGTACCTCGAAGACTACTCCAACCGTGGTTACAAGCACTCAAAAATCAAGTGAGGTGAGAAAACCAGCCAGGGAGATTACATGCTTCAAGTGCCAAGGCAAGGGACATTATGCGCGAGAGTGTCCTAATGCTCGAATTATGGTTGTCAGAGGTGATGGCACGATCGAAAGTGAGAGTGAACATGAAAGTGACTATGATGATATGCCAGCACTTGTAGAAAATGGAGAATCTGATGAAGATGTTTTTGGTCCTGATAAAGGACCATCTTTGGTGATTATGCGATCTTTAAATGTTCAGATTAAAGAGGAGGACGATGTTCAACGCCAGAATATCTTCCACACTAAATGCACCGTCAATGAGAAGGTATGCATACTTGTTATTGACAGTGGCAGTTGTACTAACATTGCTTCAACCTTGCTTGTAGATAAACTAAGATTGCCCACACGTCGGCATCCAAATCCATACCGATTGCAATGGTTCAATGAGAGTGGAGAAGTGAGAGTCACAAAATAAGTCTTAGTGAATTTTTCAGTCAACAAATACAAAGATGAAGTTTTGTGTGATGTGGCTCCTATGCAAGCTGGTCATCTATTGCTTGGTAGACCGTGGCAATTTGACAAGGATGCCTCCCACAGTGGACGAAGTAATAGGTACACGTTCTTTGTTAATGGTAGAAAAACTACTTTGCTGCCTTTGTCGCCTACTCAAGTTTATGAATCTCAATTGCATTTGAAGGGCGATTTTGAGCAAATGATGAAATTAAATTCTGCCGTGAGGAAAGAAGGAAAATTTGAAAATTCTAAGCCCAAGCAATATGAGTTAAATGAAGTAGAACACATTGAGAGGAAAAAAATAACTCAAGTAAATAAGAAGCAGCCGAATTTTTATGCAAATGTCCGACATGTTGATAATTGTCTGCATACTAATCGTGTTTTGTTTCTTCTTATTTGTTGTGACTCTAATGTTCTGCTTAGTGCTGACTTGCCATCCAACCTACCGGTTGAGATTTCTAATATATTGCAGGAATTCCAAGATGTATTTCCTGATGAGTTGCCAGCCGGGTTACCGCCCAAAAGAGGAATTGAACATCAAATTGATTTCATACCGGGCACAAACATACCAAATAGACCAGCATATCGGTCTAACCCTGAAGAGACCAAAGAGCTACAACGACAAGTTGAAGATCTTTTTGTTCGTGGTCAGGTAAGAGAATCTTTGAGTCCATGTGCAGTTCTTATCATTCTTGTGCCTAAGAAAACTAGTGAATGGCGTATGTGTACTGATTGTCGTGCTGTTAATAAAATCACCATTAAGTATAGGCACCCAATTCCAAGTTTAGATGACATGTTGGATGAGCTGCATGGTTCAAAAGTGTACACCAAAATTGATTTAAAATCTAGAAACCACCAAATTCGAATTAGAGAGGGTGATGAATGGAAGACAGCTTTTAAGACCAAGTTTGGTTTGTATGAGTGGCTTGTTATGCCTTTTGGCTTGACAAATGCTCCTAGTACTTTTATGCATCTTATGAATCATGTCCTGCGTTCTTTTCTCAATAAATTTGTTGTGGTATACTTTGATGACATATTGGTGTATAGCAAAGACATTAATGAGCATGCTGAACATTTGAAACTTGTTTTAATGACTTTGCGAAAAGAAAAGCTTTTTGCTAATTTAGCTAAGTGCTCATTCTGTGTAGAGGAAGTTGTTTTTCTTGGTTTTGTTGTTAGTGCACAGGGAATTAAAGTTGAAGAGCAAAAAGTGGAGGCCATTTGGTCATGGCCAACTCCTACTTCGGCATCTGAGGTTCGAAGTTTTCACGGCCTTGCAAGCTTCTATAGGAGGTTTGTGAAGGATTTTTCCACAAAGGCCGCACCCCTGAATGAGTTAGTTAAGAAAGATGTGAAATTTGAATGGGGTGAAAAACAGCAAGAGGCGTTTGATTTACTTAAAAATGAGTTAACACATTCACCTGTTTTAGCATTACCTAACTTTGATCTAATGTTTGAAATTGAGTGTGATGCTTCAGGGATAGGTATTGGAGCAGTACTTCAACAAGAGGGACGTCCGATTGCGTACTTTAGTGAGAAGCTAAATGGAGCAGCCTTGAACTATCCTACATATGATAAAGAGATGTATGCTGTGGTAAGGGCTCTAGAGACTTGGCAGCATTATCTTTATCCCAAGGTGTTCATCATCCATACCGATCATGAATCCCTCAAGCACTTGAAAGGACAAGTTAACTTAGGTAAGCGTCATGCTAAGTGGGTTTCTTTTATTGACACTTTTCCCTATGTTATCAAATATAAGAAAGGCAAAGACAATGTTGTTGCTGATGCCTTGTCTAGAAGGTTTGCACTTCTTACTACCTTAGGCACTAAGATTTTGGGTTTTGAATTGATGAAGGAATTATATGCAACTGATCCTGAGTTTTCTAGTATTTATCTTGCTTGTGAACACGGTGCTTTCAACAAGTTTTTTTGATTTGAAGGTTTCTTATTCAAAGAAAACAGGTTGGGTGTTCCAAGGAGTTCCATACGTGAGCTGTTGGTCCGCGAAGCTCATAGCGGCGGTTTAATGGGACATTTTGGTGTCTTAAAGACTTACGAGATTCTGCGTGAGCATTTTTATTGGCCTAAGATGAGAGTGGAAATTGAAAGAATTTGTGCTAATTGCGTTGCTTGCAGGCAAGCTAAGTCTACAGTCAAGCCACACGGATTGTATCATCCATTACCGGTTCCGACTTCACCTTGGACGGAAATTTCCATGGATTTTATCTTGGACTTCCAAGCAGTCAGCGAGGTAATGACTCTATTTTTGTGGATGTTGATCGGTTTTCTAAGATGTCGCATTTCATACCTTGCAGGAAATTTGATGACGCAAAGCACGTCGCTGATTTGTTCTTTAAGGAGATAGTCCGACTACATGGAATACCGAGAAGCATTGTCAGTGATCGAGATGTAAAGTTCCTTAGTTATTTTTGGAAGACTTTATGGGGTAAGTTAGGGACTAAATTGTTGTTTTCTACCACTAGTCATCCACAAACGGATGGCCAAACTGAGGTAACTAATCGTACCCTTGGGACTTTACTTCGGGCCATTGTGTAAAAGAATCTCAAAAATTGGGAGGAGTGTTTACCTATTTGTGAGTTTGCTTACAATAGGACTCTTCACACTGCTACTAACCATTCTCCTTTTGAAGTTGTGTATGGCTTTAATCCTTTGACACCTTTAGATCTTTCACCTTTGCCAATCAAGGAGCAGCTTAATTTAGATGGCAAGCGCAAGGCTGACTTTGTCCAGAAGTTACATGAGCAGGTTCGGCTGAATATTGAGAAGAGGAATGAATCCTATGCTCGAAATGCAAACAAGGGTTGAAAGAAAGTCACTTTTGAGCTAGGAGATTGGGTGTGGGTTCATATGCGCAAGGAAAGGTTTCCAGTACAAAGATCGACAAAATTGCATCCACGTGAAGATGGACCTTTCCAAGTTGTGGCGAAAATCAATGACAACGCTTACAAGATCGACCTTCCTGGTAAGTACAATGTAAATACTACATTCAATGTTGCTGAGTTGTCTCCTTTTGACGTTACAGATTATGATGATCTGGATTTGAGGACGAATCCTCTCGAAGAAGGGGGGGACTGATATGAATCCAACCAGTATTGAAGAGACTTCGAGCCTGGAGCATGATGATAATAGCATGAGAGGGAAAAGACGAGAAGAGGAAGGTTCGAAGAGCAAGGTCTTGGATCCACTTCAAGGTCTTGGTGGACCAATGACAAGGGCGAGAACAAAGAAAATGAAGGAAGCCTTGAATGGACTCATCCAAACGGCCCAAAAGGATGGGGAGAAGACCCGGATTGACAAGACCATGTTTATTAATGTACTAAGTGTAATTGGGTCTTGTTAATTAGACTTTGGAGCCAAATTCCAAGTTGTAACCATAATGGGTTTGGCTTAACTACTATTTTCCTTAGAACCTTAAGATCATTGGGCTTAGTTTTTATTTTTATTTTTTTTTGGTAATTAGAGTCATGTAGCCCAAGAGCCCACTTGGCCCTAAACTTGTGAAACCCTAATTGGTGAAACCCTAGCTTGTACTCCTTAAGGAGCCGTCGGCCATCTGGGGAGAGACAGATTTTGATGAATGAAAATTTGGTTCTTGACATTACGTGCTTGAGAGAATTTGCTCTCTAGTTCTGTAATTACTTGCAAATTACACAAATCGGAATTTGTGTGTTTGTTGGTTCTTGATTTTCCTAGATTTGTTCCCTAGGAAATTCGGGCTTCTTCCATCCATTGATTCCAAGGTTTCTAGATACAGGTTATCTAGGGGTTGAGGAGCTATTCCACCTTCAAGGAACATACCATCTCCAAGGAAAGATTCCAGTTGGGTTGATCCAAGGGGCAGAACGTGTGTAGTGAGTTTTTGGAACAAGTTATCCAAGGGTTCACGCCAACAGGTTTTTTGGTTTTTATCCTGGTTTTCTAGTTTTTTCCTTGCTTGTTTCTGGACTATTTTGCTGGTTTTTTTTCCTGGTTGTTCTAGACTAAAATGAATTGGCTTACATGAAAACTGATTTTTTGGTTTTTATCCTGGTATTTCTAGTTTTTTTCCTGCTTGTTTCTGGACCAAAGTAGATTGAGAAATAGACAACCTCCAATCTAACTTTTTTTTTCCCTAACTTTGCAATTTCAAAATGTTGTCTTCTAATCCAAAAGCAAAAGCACATAAAAATGCCCTCAGTGCTCGACTAGATCGTTCTTGGGAATACGAAATTGAGATTGATCCAACCAAAAAAATAGTGAACTGCAAGTTTTGTAAAGTCATTTGGGTAGGAGATGATGACTTTGATGATGATGATATGTAATTTCTGTAAAATATTCATATTGTTAAATTTTAGGTGACATATTTGTTATTAAATTTAATGTTTTAGCTAAAACTTTACTGGATTTATTTACATTGTCTATTTGGATGTGAAATTTTTCGTGTTTTGGTGATTTAAGATGCATTATATATTTTATTTGGTGCTATTATTATTTTGTGTAGACTGTGGTTGAATGATTGAATGATAAATGTTTGTTGTTAAATAAGATTTGGACAAAATTCAGAAAGCATATATATCGTATATTTTATAATGTTGATTTTTTACAATTTAACACAAGTACACAACTTATTTTTGTGAAAAAATTAATGTAAGTAATAAAATATAAATAATTATAATTATTTTGGTCAGTTTTTGTAGGATCTTACGATTCTACGATCCGATCCTGCTACCCAAAATCGATCCTACGTAGAATCTCGATCTTGCAAACTATGCTCATAATATTGTAAAATGTTTTTGAGAAAAAATCAATTTTTTTGTAGGAAAATGCATTGTATCACATCAATTGAATGTTATACCATCAAACAATAAATACCGCACTATCCACTTATATAGTTTTAAACAACATCAAAAAATCAAACAAAATTAAATTATGTGTAAAATAACACGTATCTACTCATCATGTTGTTAGATTTTTGGGGGAAAAAATCATTTTTTCTTTAGCAAATTTCATTATAGAACATTGATTGAACAATGTATCGCCAAATAATGAATATTGCACTATCCTCTTATTTGGTACTATGCAGCATAAAAAATTAACATAGTAGAAATTGAAACTTTTTAAGTACCTTCAAAATTAAATTAATATATGAAAATTAATACACAACAACTACTCAAAATAGTGTAAGGATTTTTTGAGAAAACAATTACAACATCAATTGAAGATTATATTGTAGAAAAATCAACACTATACTATCCTTTTATATCTTATTATATAGTATCAAAAATCAACATTGTAATAATTAATTTTTTTTGAGTATTGTCAAATTTAAATTATTAGCATAAATTAATACATAGTAGCTATTATCACATTATAAGGATTTTTTAGAGAAAAATTAATTTTTTCTATAACAAAATATGTTGTACCACGTCAATTGAACATTGTACCATTAAACAATGAAAATTATAATAAATCAAATACTAAATGCCTCTTTTGAGATAAAAGTTGCTAATTAGCCATACAAGTGCAAATGGATAATGGATTCCATATAAAAAAAATTAGAACCTTTTCGTGATGCATTGCATTGGGTTATAATGAAAGTTGTAGATGTCATTTTGAGTAGTGATGTGGTGCAAATTAGCATATAAAAATATAGTACAAATGCCACAATGAATCAAATTATAATTAACATAAATCTACACAATTAAGCGCAAATATACACTTCTTGTTGTATTATGAAAGTGGGGTTGACTGTTTGAGAATGTTATTACTTTGAGGGATTCATTCTTTACCTAGAAGTTAAAGGAAATTTTAAATAGTTAAAAGCTACATTTATACTATACTAAAGTAAAAAAAAAAAACAAAGAGTAAAATCAACAATAGAAAAAAAGAAAAAACTTAAATTATTAATTAAATCTAAAATTTGGAACTAAGAATGATAGATTGATCCCCAAGAAGTGATTAGGGTTATCTCTATTTCTTTCTAATTTTGTGATTTAGCTACAGAATCATGCATTTAAAGAGGCAATTGTCCTTTTCATATTAGTTTCTATTCCTAGTCACTAGGATGGAATGATATGGGTCTATTCCTAATCTATCACATTATATAATGAAGAAATTGACAATATAGAGCATACCAATTCTCCCTATATATTCTTATACTAGGAGTCTTATGCTTCTAATAACAAAGATCTAAATTTGGTGAATATCAAATGATCAAACACAACTACTAGTATATATAACTCATGAGGCCTACATAAATTGTGTGACTTTTAGATAAAAACTGGTTATTAAACATTAATATGCAATTATGCATTACATATAACATAAATCAACACAATAAGAAGAAATATCAATAAGTAATCATCAACTTTTAGAGATTATAAGAGAATGAAAAAAAATACTAAATTGAATAAATGGAACATATGGAAGATTAAAATTTAGAGTGAAGAAGACTCCCATTTATAAGAAATAGTCTGGTTCAACACTTAATCTTCAATCCAAGATCCAATTTTTTCTAAAATGGAGTATTTTCTCTTCAAAATTCATAACAACCCTAAGCTAAGGATGAATTTCTATACAAAATCCTAAAGCTTTTGTCAAGGGTAGGATTCCAAAATTTTCTAAAGTCTAACCCCTTTTCTAATGACTTAGAAAAGAGTTTTTGTTAGAGTTTGACTTATTGGGATCATTACAAGTAGCCAAGGACTAAGAAAAAAGGTCAAGAGGGGTCAAAGGTTGAAAAATGAATCAATTATGTAGCTAGGTTTTGGGTATAGCCATGCTACCCACGTGACTTTAGTTGCATTGGCAGCACGACCAATCCTAACTCTAACCCTTTCTGTTTTCAATTATGTGTACTGTTACTATTTTTGGTTGATATTTTGAGGCTTTTCCATACAAAATTAGGCTTTGACTTTGTATGAAATCTAATGCTTTAAGAATAATTAAATTTAGACTTGAGTAACTTTAGATACGACCATTCTCATGAGAAATGTTAGTTATCAACTAGTTGAGTCGCATTGTTATTTCAACCTCAATTTTGACCTAGATACTAACTTATTTATGAGAAACTTAAAACATCAACATTATATTATATCAAAACAACTTTCCATAGCATCCAAAATTTTCTCATTTAGTTGAGATACCTTTATTGATGCCTAACCTCTCAACTACCCACTCACTAGTTTAAACACCATCTCCCTCCAAGTTGTCCTATTGATATAATTTTTTTTTTCAAATTTAGTCCTTTTTCCATTTTCTTTATGCCTCTAGAATATTTTTAACTAAAAGAACATAAAAACGCATAATTAGCTTCTATTTATCTTAAGAAACAATGTAAAATTCCTATTTTAAACTTCATTTAGAGAGTGATTTTGCATTCTC
The DNA here is from genome assembly GCA_020080225.1 of Gynochthodes officinalis. Taxonomy (NCBI): domain Eukaryota; kingdom Viridiplantae; phylum Streptophyta; class Magnoliopsida; order Gentianales; family Rubiaceae; genus Gynochthodes; species Gynochthodes officinalis. The sequence goes on from CM034622.1 coordinate 8,319,353, forward strand.
AAGAAATTCCTCGGGTAAATAGAACTAAATTATTATAATAAAAACTTGTCAAGATAGCACAACACATAAAGAAAACAAATTCAAGTAGAGAGATTAATATCCAATTTCCAAGGTTATTCAAAACTTAGTTTATTTTTAGCTTTTAAGTTTTCTAATTACTTAGAAACTTCTCATGTATGTATACCTCAAAAACCACTCAATTCATATAATGCTCCCTCATTTGGTGATAACCTCTTTGATTTACTACTATTCAAAAGTATTTATTTGTCACTTTAAACAAATTAAGTTTGTTTGTGTGGTGTAGGTGCCACTTAATTCAAGCAAGCCTTAGTGACTAATGTTCATCCTCAGGAATTTTATTGACCTTTTACAAACCCCTGCTCCCCTTATCAACACCAATCTCATTGACTAGAAGAAAAGCTCTACACCATCTTTAAAGTCATTGGGAATTTTATTCTCTCTTATATTATCACTCTTTTCCCCATAATATCACTTTGCCTCATAAACACAAAAGCCGAACGTTTGTTGTTTTGGTGTCTAGTTACTTAATAAGTCACATTTTTTAAATTACTCTCTCACTTTATTCATTAGTCTCCAGTTTTGTTTCTCATTTTTTCCCATTCCTACTCAATAGGTTCACTTAACTTAAGACACAAAACTAGGAATAGTTACGTAAAAGAGTAGCAATTTATTTACAATTAAAGCCTTTCCTTGATGTATTGTGTCGGCCATTTTGATTAGGCTTCTCAATGAATTTGAAAGTTAGTGCATAAATTTCCTTGTAGAATTACAACAAATATAGAAATTTAGAAATATTAAAAATTATAGAAATTTAGTCACTCATAGTTAATAGAAAAACCACCAAATTAAATAAATTGAGTAAAATATTTAGGTTATTAGAGATTTCTTTAATAAGAAAAAATGAAACCATAAATTAAACTTCCAATTAAACAAAATATTTTTAAAAATGGAGGTTTCTTCTTTCCAAAGTTATGAAAAATGTCTTATTTAGCCTTAAGATTTAATTTTGTCTTCAGATGTACAAAAATTGTTAAAATTATCTCTGAAATAAGGATTTATAGGAGTTTAGATTTAAAGGCTCATAACAAGTGACCAAATTAGTAGCCAAGTGTTTAGATAGGTTAAAAGGATAAAAAATTGCAAAATTTGCACCCTAGTTCAGCCATGGTCACGTTGGCAACATGAGAGGACCACACTACGTGCATGAGTCACAATGCTATTGTAAATGGAGTCAAGTTGGTAGCATGATTGAGCTCAAACTTCTCTTATTGGATGCCCTCTAGCGGGTTTTATACATTTTTCTGATCAACCTTTGAAGCTCTTTTGAGCTAAATTGGGCTTTGACTTCTTATTGTAGATCTTCCACTTAGCTTTCTAATGCTTCCAGAATCATAAAAATTGGTTTTTTTAATTTTAAAGTATGGCCATTCTCCTAAAATATGTACTATAGGAAATCAAATATAGCACATAGTGAAAATTTAAAATCTTTTATTTCCTCCAAGGATCCTTACGAAGTGATATCAAATCAGTAGTGAAGGATTTTACCTTATCGGTAGTGGTAGAATTTTCTTGCGAAGATTGTTGATCGTCGAACTACCAACAAAATTAGCACAACCTTTTCTCTATGGTATCTAAACGATCGTCTCCAAATCTGAAGTTAATTGTCACACAATTAACCAAAGAAAGAAGCAGCAAAAATTCATGCGTGCTAGCAACAGAATTTCTGCTTTTGGTTTTTTAGGATTCAAGCTTCTCAAGCTTCGGTTTTCTCCTTGTTCCTTTGACAAGGAAGCAGCTGCTATTTTTCTCTAAAGAATAGCTGAAGTACTTCTTGTGCTCTTGAAAATAAGGCTACTGTTTCTTCACAAGAAAGAGCCGAAAAGGATTTTCTGAATAAGACAACAAGGATTGGTTTTGGGGTTTTCTTTTGCAATAGAATTTTTCTTCTCCAAGAAAAACTGATTTTTGGATTTTTGATGTAACAAGAAGAACGTGATTTTATTGCTTGTGTTAGGGCTGTGTAGCTACTGAAATTATAAGTCCAACTATATAGAAATAGATTAGGGTAAAACTTCTTCTAAAGAGTTTTACTTAAACTACAAGTTCTAATCTATTTTGGAACTTTCTAAATTTCAATGGATTCCAAAACAAGAATCCCATTCTATTTTGGCTTTCTAATTTTGGTTTTCACATGAACTAATAAATCCAAAACTGTTTAAAATTTATTAACACAAAACCAAAATGATTTAGTCACAAATCCAAATACTGCCTTAAACCGAAAAACCTTCGAGAGTCCTATTCACAATCGGATTCTTAAATTAACCAAAAAATTCATCACATGAATTTCACACCTCCTTTGGATACAATCTAAGTGTGTGACCCAAAAGGTTCTTATAACGCTGGCAATGACATAAAATCTATTTTATGCCATAAGCATTGAGCAGTGTCTAGCAACACATCAATGCTACCCAAGTTATAAATTGTTAGTAATTTGACGTTACTTTTCTTGTGATAGATGTTACCATGTAATTCATCCTTTTGCCCTAGATATCTTAATTGAACATAAGCCATGGAACGTGTCACACTTGCATAGTTCAATCTTTGCGCTTCTTGATTCCCAAGTAGACACATCTAAGCAAATGAGTGATGAGAATCAAATATTCATAAATTTAGATATGTGTTTTTCACGCTTTTGCATAGATTTCATTGAGATATGCCATGTTTATTAGATAAATCACATTATATTTGTGATTCTCATCTTTTATGTGTTTTGTAGGAAAAAGGGATAAAAACCACTCATCTTCTGGAGTTCATAACTTTTGATGAAAATGTCCAAATTAGATGATTGAAGATGCTATGGAAAGATGAGAAAGAGATAAAAAACTTTCATGAAAAAAGGTTTCTCAAATTCCGAAAGAAAATGGACCAAAACTGGGAAAAAGCAGAACAAGGCAGAACCAAAGAAGAAGAAAACAGGGAGAAAAATCAGCCATCTTCCGGAGGCCATAACTCTTGATTCAGACGTCCAAATGAGATGATTCAAGATGATATGGAAAGCGGAGAAAGAGAGGAAAAACTTTTATGAAGATAGTTTTGTCAAAATCGGGACTAAAAGAGACCAAAATTGGACAAAATCAGAACGACGCCTGCAATCCTGAAATTTGCAAATTGCGTCCCTAATGTTTTGGAAGCTTTACATTTTCTCCCCAACGCCCCTACCTGTATTAATATCCCATTTTCTGCAGAAAAATACAGTAGGAAGTAGATAGAGAGGAACATGGAGACATAGAATAGGGTAGAGTAAAGTAGAGTAGGGTTAGGGTTAGTTTTTACATATTTGCATTTGTTCCCCAACTCACACCCGTGAGTGTCATTTGGCCCTTGTGGCTCATGCAAACTTCAATCTTTGGTGTTGTTTTGGCTTGTAAGGTGTTTGGAATTGGTTGGAATCATCACTCTTTTGATTAAGGGAAGTATTTTCTTTCAATTCCTTGTACTTTTAATGGCTATATCTCCTTGTGGTTGTTATTTGCTTGAAGCCATGAGTGGCTAAATTGTCTTGGGTGATTCTTGGTGTTTGATGTATGGGTTAGGTTTATTTTGATTTCTTGTTGGTTGTAGAGTGATGGGCTTGCATTAATTGAAGTCTTCCTACTTGTATTTAATGAATTGGTATGCATTGAATGGTGGCCACATTTAGTGTGTGTTCTTGGTGTTTGTGTGTGTTTTAGAATATACATGAACTTAGACCAAAAGTAGGAAGAACTACCTAGCATTCTCTAAATTTAGGTGTTTGAGACAAGAAACAACTACCATATGAATTTAATTGTGCACTAAAATTGTGTGGAAGCCATAGGTTTTAGTGTGCACAAGGTAGAAGTGAGACCGAAAGGAGATCTTCTATTCTTTAATTCCATTGAGACCGAAAGGAGATGTGGAGTGAAAATAGGTGGTTTCTTAGATTAAACACTTGAACTAGGAAGTGTGAAGTAGTTGGCTAAAACATCTAGGGCTAGAATTGTGCATTAGAGTTGTGTGGAAGCCATAGGCGCTAATGTGCCCTAGGTGGGGATGAAACCGAAAGGAGATTCCTCATTCTATAATTTCGATGAGACCGAAAGGAGATTCGGAGTGAATGGATGTAGTCACTTAGTTAAGATGCCTTACACTCGGTTGCCCTTAGAAGTCAAAGTAGCCGACCCTTGCATTTAACCCAAGGATCACCCTCCTTCATCATTTGTGTGTTTTTCTCTTTGTTTCAATGGTGTTGTTTTAGTTAGTTAAATATCACTTTCTAAATCATTGCTTTAAGACACATAGATAGCAAATAATTAGTTGCACGTAAATTCTTGTTTTGTCCCCTTCCCTGTGGAAAATGATCCCTATACTTTACTACAATTGATTAAGTGAGGTTTAGGTGTATATTTGTGTGAGTTTGAGCTATATTTTGACGCACTTTTGCACACACCGAATTTGCTCACCAATGAGCTCTATATCATTTGATCAAGGGGCCCAAAAATATCATTCCCATTACTTAGGAGGGGCAAATCCTATCTTGATCATTCAACATCTCACTACATGATTTATTGCACATCCAATTGCTACTTTTACAGTTTACCTTTTTATGGGTAACATTTAGTAGCATCAAAACATACAACTTCTCATGTTGATATCTCTGATGATCTCAAGTCTAAGGATCACTTACACTAACATCACTATGAGATATGTTTATGACACTTCATATAATAACCCATGTAGCATTTCTCATGGCGGGTTGATCCAATACATAGTTCTCTGACATGTACCTATGTGTTGACTTGTTATCTCATATCATGACACAATTTATCAGTCACTACACATACTAGTTTTAATGCATTATCATTGTCCCATTTAATGATAACACTTGACTAGGGATGATTTTAGAATAATTAAATTCTTGGGACATTATTATATTTATTCATAAAGTGTATATATGGAATAAAACATAATAATAACAAATTATCATAAATTAAAAGCATAATGATACAATGTATGCCAATACAATCATCACATGATTGGTCCTTAGGGCATTGTCCAACAAACTCCCACTTGAACTAAGACCAATTAGTCATCTCTCCAATGTCTAATGATCTAGTATGAGAATCATGTCTTTGCTGCATCAAAGGCCTCGTCAGTGGGACAACAATGTTATCATCAGTTGGTACTTTGCATATCTACACATCCCCTCTCTTAATGATCTCTCAAATGAGATGGAAGCACCAAAGTATATATTTGGATTGTTGATGAGATCTGGGTTCTTTGGCTTGCGCAATGGCTCCATTGTTGTTACCAAGGTTGTTAAAAATGCGTTTTAACTCGTACGTTTTTATGATTTTACGAGTAAAAATCTAGGGTCAGCTTCAACTCGAGTTTAAAATCGAAAAATAGTAAAATTGTGGTAAAATCGTGTTTTAACACATAAAAATGCTAAAACCGTACGAGTCTACCGATTTTACAAAAACGATAAAAAAGCTGTGTTTTGGACCTTTTGGTAAAAATCAATTTCAGACAAACCCTACTTCTTTGTTTCTGAACTGTTTCCTCTTGTTTTGCTCTATGTTTTGTTACACTAGACCTCCAGCCGAAACTCCCCCCATTTCGCTCTGCGTTTTGTCACACCAGACCTCCAGTTAAAACTCCATCTCCGATGCAGCCTCATCCCCAATAGCATCAGTGCAAGTAGTCCTCCAATTCCAAACCAAAAAACCTTGTATAACATCGAAGAGTATCAGGCTAGTTTTACCAGTTAATCACATCCGGTGTCTGAATTTTGAAATTAAAGTACCACTGAGAAAATATTCCTTCTTTATGCTATTGCAATTTTTTATCCTTCTTCTGGAATCTCTGAATGCTGTTGGATGATTGGACCATCGTCTTTTGCTGTTCTTTTTGGGCTCTTCATTTGGGATTGCATTCGTATTTTGTTTGCTGGATTTGTTATGGCTTCTTCTTTCTGTTGCTGTTAGCCTGTTTTTGCTTTGTGTTTGTTGAATTGTGTATTTTGTTTGCTAGATTTGAGAGAAAGACTCAATCTTGATTATGTGGCTTCTTGTGTTGCTGAATTCTTCGATTTGGGCTTGGAATTGCTATCTTGATATATTGATAAGGATTTTCGCAAGATATGTTCTTCATAGCATGGTTAAAATTTTGTTTTTATATTGGCTAACGTTACTAGAGTTTGAACTTTGAAATTTTATATAGATGATGGAGTGGGGTTTTCTGAAGCTGCTTTGCTTGCAAAGCCTAGAATTAGGCCATTCTCTTATGGTCTTGTGGTTTTTTCTATCTATGACAATGGGTCTGTCTTCCGCCCTGAGGTGCTTGATTTGATTGAGAAGTTTGCTACGGGAGTTTCCTTGGTAACTTCATTGGCATTGGCCATCTCTTACCCGACCTTAGCTGCTGCACCACATATGTTCATCAATGCCTACAAGAAAGTGTTGGCTGTTGCAGTTGACACTGAGTATTCCTTCCCCCAGGCTGATAAGGTGAAAGAGTACATGGAGGATCCTAGCAAATTTACTCTTGCTGTAGCTCCAGTTGCAGCAGATTCTGGTGCTACCCCTGCTGTTACTACCAAAGAGGGAAGAGAAGAGGGAAGAACCCCCTAAGGAGTCTGATGATGATATGGACTTCAGTCTCTTTGATTAAATCTAAAGCTGGTTGGGAGTTTAATTTCATGAAGTTTGTTGTTTTAGGGAAATTGATTGTGTTTCTGGAGGCTTTTGCAATATTATCTTTGTCAGATTGTGCTGGAAAAAAAAGAAAAAGAAAAAAGATAGAGTTTCATGGTCCTATGCCGGACTATTGTTGTTAGTTTACGAAATTCCTCCAAAATTTTAAGACTGTTATCCAAGGCAATTTTCCTTTTAAATACTACTGTAATTCAGCCAAGAAATTTAGTGTGATGAGGACATGAAATGTTCCTAATTTTAAATACTTATAAGTGTGATGAGAACATGAATGATGGAATTATTTTTTCGTGGTATTGTTTAAGTATGTGTGACTTGCATGATTGTGTGATCATTTGGAAATTAACTTTTATTATTCATGGTTGTTAATGAATTATGATTTTTATTAATTTTTAGGTGTGATTAATAATATTCTCTATTTGAAAATTGTGTACTTTTTTATAAATTTGAACATGTTTATAATTTATAAATTTAACATACATTATATATAATGTATTTAATATATTATTTTTTTATAATTGGTAGAATCTTATGATTTTACATTCCGATTTTGTGAATCTTCCACCGATTTTACATAAAAACTTGAGTTTAACAACCTTGGTTGTCACAATAGAGCTCAATTGGATTGGCAATACCAGGTACAACCCCAAATTCGGTAATGAACTTCTTGATCCAAATCGCCTCTTTTGCTACGTCAGAAGCAACAATATACTCGGCCTTTGTTATAGAGTCCGCTATTGTCGCCTACTTTGAACTTTTCTAGCTCACAGCACCACCATTTAGGCAAAACACATAACTTGACTGCGATCGTTAGTCATCCTTAATGGTTTGGAAGTTTGCGTCAATGTAACCAGTTACATTGAGCACTTTCTCACCTCCATATATCAAGAATGTATCCTTTGTCCTTCTCAAGTACTTAAGGATATTTTTTACAGTAATTCAGCGACGTTCACCAAGATCTACTTGATATCTACTTGTTACGCTCAAAGCGTATGAGACATCGGGATGAGTAAATAGCATGGTGTACATGATAGATTCAATAGCTAATGCAAATGGAACTTTACTCATGCGTTGTCTCTTTTCTTATGTAAAAGGACAATGTTCCTTCGAGAGAGTAATTCCATGCTTCATAGACAATAGTGCTCCCACTAACCTTCTTGTAGACACAAAGTTCGTCTTCATTCTTGATGAAAACAAACTCTTTGATTGCATCATCGAATCAAAGATTCCAACTTCAAGAAGATTGCTTTAATCCATAAATGGATCATTGTAGCTTACAAACCTTTCCAGCATTTTCTAGATAGACAAAACCCTCAAGTTGTCATGTACACATCCTCGAGAAGATTTCTATTAAGAAAAGCTATTTTGACATCCATTTGGCAGATTTCTTAATTATAGAATGCAGCTATTGCAAGCAAGATCTTGATGGATTTAAGCATAGCAATTGGTGAAAATGTTTTGTCATAGTCTATACCATGAACTTATTTGAAACCTTTAGCAACCAATCATCCCTTAAAGATATGTACTTCACCATCCATGTTGGTCTTCCTTTTGAAGATCCATTTGCACCCTATGGGTTTTACCCCTTCAGGTGGATCAACCAAAGTCCATACTTGGTTTGTATACATGGATTCCATCTCATATCTCATTGCTTCAAGCCATTTCTCAGAGTTGGGCCCCAATATAGTTTCTTGATAGGTCGTAGGCTCATCTTGATCGATTATCAAGATGTCACCGCTTTGAGTCATCAGAAATCTATATCTCTGCGGCTCACGATGAATCCTAGTAGACTTGCGTGGGGCTTATGTCTCTCGAGCAAGTACTTGTTCCACAACGATTTGTGGTGTTTGCTCAATTTCTATCTTATCAAGTTTAGCGTTGTTTGTGGTTCTTGAACTTCTTCAAGTTCCATTTGTCTCCCACTGGATTTTTCGGAAATAAATTCCTTTTCTAGGAAAACACCAGTTCGAACAACCAACACTTTGTTCTCATTGGGATTATAGAAATAGTAACCTTTTTTTTTAGGATACCCTACAAAATTGCATTTGTCATATTTGGGTCCAAGTTTATCGGAGACTTGACGTTTGACGTAAGCCTCACATTCCCAAACCTTCATAAAAGACATACTAGGACGTTTCCCAGTCCATATCTCACACGGTGTCTTTTCAATTGATTTAGATAGAACTCGGTTTAGTGTGAAAGTAGTTGTTAGTAAAGCATGTCCCCAAAAGGATTTTAAAAGATCTGCATGACTCATCATGAACCGAACCATGTTTAATAAAGTTCAATTTCTACTCTTGGATACCCCATTCCATTGTGGTGTTCTATGAGGAGTGAGTTGTGAGACTAGCCCACACTCTTTCAGATAGTCATCGAACACTTGGCTTAAGTATTCACCTCATCGATCATATCGAAGTACTTTAATACTCTTGCCAAGTTGGTTTTGTACTTCATTATTGAACTCTTTGAACTTTTCCAATGATTTTGACTCGTGTCTCATAAGATACACATAGTCATATCTACTGCAGTCATCAGTAAATGTAATGAAGTTTTGAAAACCACATTTACCTTGTGTATTTAATGGTTCACATCCATCAGTATGTATTAGTTCCAATAAATTACTTTCCCTTTCACTATGTTTTGTGAAGGGGGCTTTAATCATCTTGCCTAATAAACATGATCACATGTCTCATACGATTCAAAATTGAATGAGTCCAAAAATCCATCTTTATGGAGTTTGGAAATGTGATTCTAGTTTACATGACCCAGACGACAATGCCATAGATAAGTTGGATTAAAATTATCTAATTTAATCCTTTTAGTATTTACATTATAGACAGTCATGTCAAGATTTAGAAGATAAAGTCCTTGAACTAGTTGTGCACCACCATAAAAGATTTCATTTAAATAAAATGAGCAACAATTGTCCTTTATTATAAATGAATATCCAATCTTGTCTAAACAAGAAATTGAAATAATATTCTTAGTGATGGAAGGCACATAATAACAATTATCTAGTTCTAATAGAAGCCCTGAGGGCAAGCTCAAGACATATGTCCCTATAGCTAATGCAACAACCCTTGCTCAATTTCTCACTAGTAGGTCAACTTTGCCTTTAGCTAAAATCCTACTTCTCTTTAGTTCGTGCACATTTACACAAATGTGTGAACCACATCCGATATCTAATACCCATGATGAAGAAGTAGATAGATTAACTTCTATAACATTAACACATGAAGTGGAAGTATCATTTTCCTTCCTCTTCTTCTTGGATCCTCCAGATAAACTTTACAATTTCTCTTCCAATGTCTGGTCTCACAGCAATGGAAGCAGTTCCCTACCTTAGTTATCTTTACTTTAGGTTCCTCAGGTAAGGGTTCCTTTAGGACATACAACCTTTTCTCTTGCTTGAGGACTATCCTCAAGTTCATGTACTAATCTAGAAAGTTTGTCCCATTCAACGTGTTCATCTCAAGGACAGATCGTAGTGATAATGTGTTAGTGTTTGATGCCATGGTTATCTACAACAGAAATATGCAAAATAAGTATCATGAATACAAACATTTAATATGGATTTTTATTAAATGTTACTACCACTATTTTACTCAAATTAATAACCCTCAATATAAATTTGAAAAGTTTAATCTAATTAACTTTCTAGTGGGCCAAGATCCATATTTGACCTAATTTTGAGTTAGCTTTGGCTAATCACCCAAAACTCGGTTATTTAGGTAGACAACACTTGTCAATTGTATCCCATACAACTCTTGAATAGTTGGGTGAACAACTCTTTTTCTAGCTTATCTAATAAACCAAGGCCCTACTCTATGCCTCTAGGTCTCAATCCTATTGAGTCAACCTAGTTGAGTCAAACCCAATGATTAGTAGTTGGATATTACTATTATCCTATGGTGTCTCACTAAGCTTGACCATGGCACCTTGCTTTGGCAAACCTACAAGTGATCAATCAATACCTTGACGAGTTCTAGGCATTGGAAGGTATCTTGAATTAATATTCATTTGAGGGATTTGTTAAATTCTCACCATTTTGTTTGAATTGGTTTAATGTAATTATTAGTCCAATTAATCACATAATTTTCTAACTAATTATTACAATCATGATCACATCATGAATTTAACCAATAAACATACATTGCATGCATCTCATACATTAACAACAAAATAAACGTGACATAGTTATAATTCAAACTATAAGTTCTCTCAAGCCAATAAGAGAACTATAAGGTCAACCTAAGGGTATCAACATCTTCTCCAAGTGCCTCCTTGGTTCTTCTTGTATGGTCACCAACTCCTTGCCTTTTTGATTCCTAGTCTAGCCATATCTCTAATCTAACTATTACATTGTTAGACAAACCTTGAGTTACATTCGAGGGGAGTTAGATGAGAACAGAATTTACAACCAGAAAATAGAGTATGGCATGACACGCAGGTCGTATTTAAAACCAATACAAAATTTATCCAATCACATTGGGCTTAGAGCTATAAATATGCACCATGCTCAAATATCACATAATGTGCATTTGACATATCATTGTCATTCATATTTAACACTTAAATATATTAATCTAATTAATTTATGAAAATTATTATTAAATCAAATTTTAGGGTTCCGAATAATATACGATGCATGGAAGGATTGCAATCAACACTTGATCATATATTAGGGTTTCGGGTATCAACTCAAAGTTCCAAAATAATTATATATCACATATATAATTTGACCCTCAGTATGATTTAATATATGTATATGCTTCAACCAAACCAGTGAATAATAAAATAAAAAATTTTTTATTAAAATTCTGAAGCTTGGCCAAGTATCAAAATTCCGAATCTAGGTTAAAAACCAAAATCCGAAACCAACCATTTTTCAGAAAACCAGAATTAACCAAAATTCAAAAAAATTTAACCCGCCAAAATTTCCAAAAATCCGAACTATCCAGAAATTCAGAAAATTTGAACTAGCCAAAAATTTAGAAATTTTGAACCAGTCAAAATTCAGCAAAACTAAACCATCATAATTTTCAGAAAATTTGATACTTTCAAACTGGAAAAATTATATATCACATATATAATTTGGCCTTAATATTAAATATATATATATATATATATATATATGTAAATAATTTGAAACCAAACTAGCCATAAAATTTTGAAACCCGAAAGCTAGCCAAAACAGAAAACCCAACTTGATTAAATATTCTCAGTAAAATCCAAAGCCAACCTTATACATCATATACATAATTTGGCCTCAATATGATTAAGCACATATTATTTTTAGCTTTAATAAAATTTATCAAAATCGAAAGCTCAAGAAAATTTTGAAAAATCAAAACTAGCCAAAATTCTAGAAAAACCAAATCTTGGCTCTTCCATGCATATTCGAATATATATATATATATATATATCCTATATTATTTGAATCCATCAGTAACACATTAAAGCAAAACCCTAAATTGATTTAATAAATATAAACATATCATATACATGTAATTAAAATTCAGATTACATCAAGTATGTTCATATATCCAAATTCAGCATGCTTATTCATAAACAATTTAAGAAAATAAACATGTTTTCACATAAAACCAATTTGATCCTTCGTAAGTGGCTCTAATACCACTGTAGGAATTCAAATACATCATACAGAAGAAATTTAAAATTTTTGATTTCCTCCAAAGATCCTTGCGAAGTGATATCAAACTGGTAGTGAAGGATTTTACTTTATCGATAAAGGTACAGCTTTGCCTCTATGGTATCCACATGATCATCTCCAAGTTTCAAGTTAATTGTCACACAATTAACCAAAGAAAGAAGCAGCAAAAATTCGTGAGTGCTAGCAATAGAATTTTTGCTTTCGGTTTTTCCAGATTCAAGCTTCTCAAGCTTCGGTTTTCTCCTTTTTTATTTGACAAAGAAGTAGCTGCTATTTTTCTATAAAGAATAGTTGAAGTGCTTCTTGTGTTCTTGAAGAGAAAGCTATTGTTTCTTCACAAGAAAGAGCCAAAAAGGATTTTTTGAAGAAGACAACAAGGATCGGTTTTGGGGTTTCTTTTTGCTGTAGAATTTTTCTTCTCTAAGAAAAACTGATTTTCAGCTTTTTGATGTAGGAAGAAGAATGTGATTTTGTTGCTGACTTTAGGGTTATGTAGCTGCTGAAATTATAAGTCCAAATATATAGAAATAGATTAGGGCAAAACTTCTTATAAAAAGTTTTACTTGAACTACAAGTTCTAATCTATTTTGGAACTTTCTAAATTTCAGTGACTACCAAAACAAGAATCCCATTCTATTTTGGCTTTCTAATTTTGGTTTTCACATGAATTAATAAATCCAAAACTGTTTCAAATTTATTAACACAAAACCAAAATGATTTAGTCACAAATCCAAATACCGCCTTAAACTGGAAAACCTTCTACAGTCCTATTCACAATAGGATTCTTAAATTAACCAATAAATTCATCACATTAATTTTACACTTCTTTTGGATACGATCTAAGTGTGCGACCCAATAAGTTCTTATAACGTTGGGAATGACATAAAATCTATTTTATGCCATAACATTGAGCGGTGTCTAGCAACACATCAATGCTACCAAAGTTATAAGAATGTTAGTAATTCGACTTACTTTTTCTTGTGATAGATGTTACCATGTAAATCAATCCTTTTTCCCTAGATATCTTAATTGAACATGAGCCATAGAGTGTGTCACACTCGCATAGTTCAATCTTTGCGTTTCTTGATTCCCAAGTAGACACATCTAAGCAAATGAGCTTGATATCACATATTGACTCATTTGAGCACGGCTATGCATTTTATGGTCTCACTTGATCAAATGGCCCAAAGATATCACTCCCATTACTTAGGAGGGGAAAATCCTGTGTAGATCATTCAACATTTCACCACATGATTTATTGCACATCCAATTGCTATTTTTATAGTTCACATTTTTATGAGTAACATTTAGTAGCATCAAAACATACAACTTCTCATGTTAAGATCTCTGATGATCTCAAGTCTAAGGATCACTTACACCATCATCAGTATGAGATATGCTTATGACACTTCATATAATAACCCATGTAACATTTCTCATGGCGGGTCGATCTAGTACATAGTTCTCTAACATGTACCTATGTGTTGACTGGATATTTCATATCATGACACATTTCATTAGTCACTACACATACTAGTTTTAATGCATTATCATTGTCCCATTTAATGATAACACTTGACTGGGGATGATTTTAAAATAATTAAATTTTTGGGACATTATTATATTTATTCATAAAGCGCAAATATGGAATAAAACATAATAGTAACAAATTTTCATAAATTAAAAGCATAATGATACAATGTATGCCAATACAATTATCACATGATTGGTCCTTAGGGCATAATCTAACATGTTAGTCATAAACCAATCTCATTGTATGTTCATTTTGGGCTCAATTTTGACTTAGATCCAAGTTGATTAAGGATAGAATCAAAACATAAGACTTGAAATGCATCTAAAATATTTCCAAAGTATCCAAGATCTCCTCATTTGGTTGAGTAAAAGAAGAGAACACTTTATTGAAATCTGGCTTCCAAATTGCCTATTATGCATGTTCGCTTCTCCAACTTTGCTTTGATGGATTTCTTCCCCAAATCATTTGTTTTTTTTTTATGTCTGTGGAATTTTTTTACTTAAAATCACATAAAAATTTATAATTAGCCTCCGTTTAACCCTAGAAATGACATAAAATTCGTAATCTAGAGTTCATGTAGATAGTATTTTTGCACAATCAAATTTCCCCAAACTACAACTTTGTTCATTCTCGAGTAAATAAAGCTAAATTGTATAATTAAAAACTTGTTAAAAAATTTCAAAATAGAGGGCATAAATTTGAAGAAAAAAAAATAGCATCTAATTTTCAAGGTTTCTCAAAGTGTAATCTATTTTCAATTTGCAAGTTTTTATAACTGCTAAAAAGATTCTCATGTGTGGATATTTTAAAGACCACTCAACTCATTTGTTGTTTATTTATTTAGTGCTCATCTCTTTGATACATCACTATTAAAAAGTAGTTATTTATAACATTTAACTTCTAAAATTTATTGTGGACATCACATATATTTTATTTTGTAGCAATCTTTACATATTATGTGACACTATATACTAATGTACAAGAAATCTTTGTAAATCTTATGCTAATTGTAACTTAATTTCATCCATTCTTCCCTATCACACTAACAAAAAACTACAAAGAACACATTATTTTGCTATTTACATCGTGGTGTAATGCTAAATCTTTATTGCACTGGTAGTTCATCTAACAATTCATTTCGTTTTTACAATTTCATGTAGGATATTTTGGTTTATTGTTACAAACTTTATTATTAATTTATATCTATAACATCATAATGACATCATCTGGTTTTTAACTATTAGTTTGATCGATCTGATTGGTTGACCATCGACCTTTTAATTTTATTGATTCCCACTTCGGTTTGATTATGACAATACTACCACATCCACTATGAATAATCGAAATGCATAACTTGTAATATTTATTATAAAAAGTTTATGTACATACTATTAATTGTAGAAGATGAATGCTACTACTAAACTATCTTTAGTTGTTTTTTTCTATCTTTCCTTCAATGAATCTCCTCTAAATTATCTTTAACCTTAAAACTACTGTTTAGCCTATACCTTTATGCACAAGTAATGCCATTCTCTATTCACATACTACTACGATATGCCTACAGTGTTTAACTTTTTGATCTTTCCCCTGTTTTTGGTGTTGTTATTCACCAAGCTTTTGGATCCATCCCCTTTTGTTTTTAGGGTAGTTGTGATTTAAGAAAAAAAAATCATTATATTGATTTGATAATGATTTTACTCTTTGCCTTAGTGCCTTGCTTTTCTTAGTGTTACGAGTCAATATCTTAACCTATGTTTCATAACATCTATAACTCCCCAAAGCAATAACAAAGGTGTGTCATGGCCTGTGCTACTCAACAACATAGCCACAGGTGAAGATTTCAAGACACAATGCTCATTGATATGATATATAAGTTCTCATCTTTGTTATGTAAATATAGTTGTTAATTTTGATGTAATTTTCTAATTAGTTAGGATAGAAACTATAGTCTTTGTAGAAAACTGCAATCTTTTGATAGGTGTATAATATTTATAGCGAGAAATTGTGGTCTTTGTAGAAAATCACAATTTTATGGTTCATAGGTCAAGATATTCTTATAGCTATCACTTGGTAGGCGTATATAATCAAACAAGCAAGTGAAAGGACCACTCACTCTCTAGCACACTTTGTTTCTTTCTTGTACATTTGGCTTTCAAGGAATGAGAACAACTTTTTTTTTATTCACACAATTGCAATCTTCTTTTTGCATATTTTATTTGGTGCATCAAGTTGACCTTGTTCTTCTCAAGGATCATTTCTTGCCCTAAGGATCGTTTGCAAAACCACGACCTATGATAGTTGGTATTAAAGTTTTGAGTTGCGAGACTGATAGTATTTAATTCGTTACCATACAATAAGAGCAAAACTATGACGTTAATACTTTATTTGGTATGAAAATGGCTAAATTGAGGTGTTTTTGTACAGGGAGTGAAGTTGATGGACTAAAGTGAAAGGATGGAATTTAATGGAGATTTAGATGATTTTTAGAGAAGGACTTTTGGAGCCAAAACAGAAGATTATTTTGGTTAAAGCTTGCCCACGCCTTAAAGGATGAAGTCTTGGAGGTGAAATTCAAGAAAATGCACGTGACCATGTCTTGAACTGAGAAAAAGAGCTGATAACTTGAATTTCAAGATTTGAATTTGTCTTTTGATTTCAACTTTTGTAATTCAAGTTAGAATGGATTTGAAGACAATTGATAGGATTATATAGGATTAGATTAGATAGGATGGTTGGTTAGGAATTTAAGGTTTAAAAACTTAGATTTGTTGGAGAGATTTTGGGAAGTCTTTAGGGAGGTTGTTAGCGAAGAAAGCTATAAATATGAGGGTTAGTGAACTTGGAAGACATAAGTTTTTTCTTCAGTTTTCTGCATAATTTTTCCTTTCTTTTGTACTTCTCTTTCTTTTTAGAATAAAGTTAGAATAGTTTTGCTACCATGAGTGGCTAAATTACTTTCTTTCCGTTCTAAGGGGTGTTAATACCAATATATTCAGTGAGGTTTTGTTCATAGTTTCATAATCTTTTGCATTCAAGTAATCATTAGTTCTTGTACTCTATTTTTATGGATTTTGAATGATAAATAAATTGACAACTTATTTTCATTTTTCTTCCTGTAGTTATATATTTGTTCTTGATCCGTAATTGTCCGGAACAATTAGTACAAGTAGCATTTAAATCTTTTTGCGTGTGTAAAGTGACAGTAATCATGCATTTGTGATTTAAAGCGAATTAATGATACAAAGATTTTCAATTACAGCTATCTCAACTGTTAGTTTTTGTTTTAACTATTTTCAAGGTTTTTAGTGCTACTAGCAAATGATATGGAACACTATCGCCCCCAGTCATTTGTTAGTAAGGTTTGTTGTGAATGCTAGGTTCAAACAAATAGAATAGGAAAACTCAAAATTTTGTCATGGCTATCCTGCGAAATTTTCGGTTAAATGCTTGAATGAAAAAGTGTCTTTAAAATCCTATGATCTAGATATATTTGGTATAGCTACACTTCCTTGGATTGGAGCCTGGTAAGACTGAAGTATTTCTTTTACATATTTCTAGTAATTCCTTTTATAATTTTTCTTTATTTATTACTATTAGAGTTGGTATTAAACTTCTTCTTTTATTTTTCTTTTCATCTCAAGTGCTAAGAAACCTCCTCAACACATAGCTCCTTGTGGGATTCGAACTGGTCCACTATTACTACAAATCAATTGTAGCTAGTTTGAAGATCTGAATTAATTTTGGGGGCTTCGACAACCCAACCAAAATTTTGGTGCCATTTTTGGGGAGCTATTTTTTTTTTTTTTAGCATTGTGATTTTTATTGCATGACCCGTGCTTCTCACAAAGGTGATCTTGTGTTCATTTCAAAAATTTGAGAAGGAAGCACAACGACTAAGGAAGGAAACAAGAAGGAGGCTACAATTTAATTCAACACCACTTAAGGAAGAAAGAATGGCTGCAAGAGATCGTATATTGAGAGAGCTTATTGCTCCAGTTTTAAATCAACAACCTCTTTGCATACAATTTCCAAATTTAGAAGTAGCAGTTGAATTAAAATCTAGACTTATTCATTTGTTACCTATTTTTCGTGGAAATGCAGATGAAGATCCACACAAACATCTCAAGGAATTCCATGTGGTTTGCTCTAGTTTGAAACCACAAGGAGTGACAAAGGAACAAGTTAATTTGAGAGCCTTTCCTTTCTCTTTGGGAGATAAGGCGAAGGATTGGCTTTATTATATTCCTGCAGGTTCCATTACAACTTGGGAGGAAATGAAAAGGTTGTTTTTGGAGAAATTTTTTCCGGCATCACGAGCTGCAAATATTAGGAAGGAGATATATGTGGTATTAGACAACTTGGTGGAGAATCATTATACAAATATTGGGAAAGATTTAACCAATTGTGTGCAAGTTGCCCGCACCACCAAATTTTAGACCAACTTTTGATCCAATACTTTTATGAGGGGTTATTACCGATGGATCGCATTATGGTTGATGCAGCCAGCGGAGGAGCCTTGGTGAACAAAACACCAACTACAACAAGGCAATTAATTTCTAACATGGCAGAGAATTCACCAATTGCAACAAGGCAATTAAGTACTTCTAGTATTCAAGACCAAATTTCTGATCTAACTACTCTAGTTTGTCAAATGGCTGTAGGACAATTGCAAAATGCAAAGGTGTGTGGAGTTTGAACGATTCCTAGACATCCTATAGATTTGTGCCCAACCTTGCAAGAAGACATGACGCAACAAGCAAATGCAATTGGAGGATATCCCAATCAACCCCAAAGGAAATATGATCCTTATTCAAACCATTATAATCCTGGTTGGAGGAATCATCCAAATCTTAGTTATGGGAACCCATATGGGCAGCCAAGATATCAATTTGCAAGCCAAAATAGGCCAGCACAACCGCCACCACCAATGCCATCATCAAATTCAGGTATGCCTTTAGAAGATATTGTAAGGTCTTTGATTACTAACATACAACAATTTCAACACAACATGCAGAAGTTCCAACAAGAGACTGTGGCCAATATCCGTAATGTGGAGAATCAAGTGTCTCAATTAGCTACAGAAATGAGCGAATTAAAGCAAACAGTCTCAAAAGGATTACCATCTCAGACAATGGTAAATCCAAGGGAAAATGTTAATGCAATGATGTTGAGAAGTGGTAAGGAACTTCAATCTACATCCACTTTCCTAAAGAAAATTGTTGAGAAGACCAAGGATAATGAAGAAGGAAGCTCAAAAGTAGTAAGATCTAATCCTTTATTATCTAATGATTCAAATACTAATGTTGCACCTTTTCCAAGCAGGTTAGCAAGATCAAAAAGAGAGGAGTATGAGCAAGGAATTCTGGAGACATTCAAAAAGGTAGAAATAAATATTCCTTTGATAGATACAATCAAGCAAATTCCCAGGTATGCAAAGTTTTTGAAGGAATTATGCACAAATAAAAGAAGGCTAAAAGGTGATGAAACCATCAATGTTGGGCAAAATGCATCTGCAGTAATTTTAAAAAAATTACCTGATAAGTATGTGGATCCGGGTATGATTTCAATTCCTTGTGTAATTGGAAATAAAATGATTGAACATGCCATGCTAGATTTAGGAGCATCTATTAATGTTATGCCATATTCTGTGTATTGTGCTCTAAATTTGGGTCCAATGAAGCGGACAAGGGTAATTATTAAACTTGCTAATAGGGCTACTGTATATCCTGAAGGAGTTGTGGAAGATGTCTTAGTGCAAGTCAATAAATTGATTTTTCCGGCTGATTTTTATATCTTGAAAACTGAGGATGATGACGTGGGAGAATCAGCCACTTTTTTGTTGGGGAGACCTTTTATGATGACAGCTAAGACTAACGTCGATTTGGATGAGTGCACAATTTCTATAAAATTTGATGAACAAATTGTCAAGTTTAAAATTTTTGGAGCAATGAAACATCCAGTTGACACTCATTCCCTGTGTTCTATTGACATTGTGGATGCTATTGTGCAAGATGTTTTTGATTAAGAGAATGATGTTTTTTTTGCGGACCTAAGTGCAAAGTTAGAAGGGGATGAGGATATAAGTGAAGAATATGTCTTGGAAATTCCTGCAAATCCTTTAAATTTGAAGGATTCATTTCAGATTTTCCATGAGAAATTATTGCCTTCTGTTTTGCAGGCTCCTAAGTTAGAATTGAACCCCCTACCAAATCATCTAAAATCAATAAAGAAAATGCATGTGTGGTCCAAACAACTTGTAAAGATTTAATAACTTGAGAGAAAGAATGGTCAAGCATAACGACTTTAAACAATTGCGCTTTTGGGAGGCAACCCAAAGAATTTCTTGATTTTGTTTACTTTTTTTTCTTTTTTTTTTTTTAAATTTCTTGTCTTTTCTTTTCTTTTCTTTATATAACTAATGATTTTAATTATTTTTGCAATGCATTTTTAAATTTCTTGTCTTTTCTTTTCTTTTCTTTATATAAGTAATGATTTTAATTGTTTTTGCAATGCAGGTTTTATTTTCATTCATGAAGTTCCAAAAAAAAAAAAAAAACCAGAAGACTAGTGCTCCTTAGGTGTGCCCACGCCATAACAATGATAGTCTTAATAAAGAAATCCAGAAGACTTTAACACCTTAGGCGTGCCCATGCATTAATATCTATAGTCTTCTGGATTTTATTCACAATGTTCATCCGAAGATCCCTTTTTCCTAGGCCTGCCCATGCCTTATTTTATTTGGCCTTCTGTTTTTCTTACATTCAAAAAAAAAAATTCAAGAAGGAAAAAAAAAAGTATTTTCAAAATAAGGGTTTTTAACAACCCAATTCTTCTCTTCTTTTTTCCAATTGCAGGCTTGCAGCTGACCCTTTTCCCATTGTTTGAACAACCCAATTTCTTTTCTTTCTTCAAAAATTGCTCAACCACTGTACCGAAGCCAATCCAGCCGCCTCTCTCCGCCACAACACCACCACCTGGCAGAAAAAGCAGGCCGCCACTACGCCACCAATCCAACCGCCTCCATTGCTCAGCCACCACCATATTTTGGGGGCGCTATTGTCTACTTCTTTCCAGTTGCAGTTCTCCAGCTCTCTGGTAGTACAAGGCCATCGCTAGGCTATCGTTAGTCCATCGCTGTTTAGTCACGTCGCCCACATCGGGCCACCACGGTTCAACCCACATCTCCACAGCCACTTCCGTTGCACTTTTCTCCACCTTCCTCTCTACAAAAGTCTTCTCCCCACATTTGCTCAGTCACATCACACCACAACCACTCCGGTTTCCCAGTTAAGAATATTATGCACCTGCAGCCAGTCCTGGTAACAATACACATCCATATCCCATGACCACTGGTTTCCAAATAAATCAAGTGAAGATCTCAGATTCATTTTCTTTTTCTCCTGTGAATAATGTTGGCTGTGATTTTTCGGCTTTTCCCCAAGTCTTGGGATGTGTCCTCCACGTTGATTTTGTGAAAGGTTTAAGACTACAAGAGATGAATTTTTTTGTGAGCTGCCACGGGATCTCTAGCCACTGCTCCTACTCTATTTCTTCACCAGATTTCTTTTTCTATTAGTTTCTGTTTTATTTTATTTCAATTTTAACATATGCGGGTACTATCCTATCTTATTCTCCAAATTCCTAGTTACTTTCTTGCTACTATCCTGTGACATACAAGGTTTATTGCTTCTTCGATTTCATTCTGTGGCATTTGAGATTGACTTGAATGTTGGGCAGTACTTGTAGTTAATTTTTGTGATTGAATAAGGGACTAATTGTAGAGTTTTTGCATGGGTTGATGAGTTCTATTATTTTTAGTTTCTAGTTTGGAAAGAATGGGTTGAAATATATATGTTAAACAATAGTGATATAGGTATGAAGAATTGAAACAATAATGGTTTGCAATGTATGAACTTCATTGAGAATGTGTTTTAAAAGAAAGCATGTTGTAGTGTGGCCAACTATGGCATGGTTTTGTGTATTTTCATTGTAGTGTTTTTCAACTTTCACATAGTAGCATGTAGTGCACCATGTTATCATGTGATAGAGATTTGTTTCTATTCAATTTTTTTTCCTTGTGCCTAGTCTCATTTTATTTTATTTCAACCATACTTTCATATTTTTCTTGGTGCTTTGGTGTGTTGAACTTCTATTAACTCATTAATTTTCAGACCCTTTTCAATTTTTCTTTGGATATGCAAATTATAGTGGTTTATGATCATCTAAATAAAGGAAGTGGATTAGGGATATAGAATGATTTTTAATTGGATTACATTGCTCTATCTTTGTGAACTTATTATGTCTCTATCCTAAGTCCTTTCTTATCCTATTTTACTACTATAATTTCTAATTGTGTTTCAAAGATTAAGTTTGGGAGTGTCATTTGCCTTATTATTGATTACCTTCTTCTATGATTTGTAGGTACCCATACTTGAGAAGAAGTATTTTTGATTTTCAATTTATGTTGACATTCTCAACCACAAAAGACAGCGTACTCTCCTTTCCCTTGGATGTCTCGTCTCATTTGTTTGTAATTCAGGGAAATGATTCTGCCCCCTTATCTTTCTATTTTCACTACCTTTTGTGAATGTGAACTTATATTCTTTCATACATTGGGGACAATGTATAATTTAGGTGTGAGGGGGTGCTCTTGTGCTTTTGTGATTAACTTTTGTGATTTTGAATTATTTTGGTCAATTTTTTTGCAAAATCCCTCAAAGCATGTTTAAAAATGTGAATGTCTTCCTTGAAATTCCTAACTCTTTGATACTTGTTTAGAATAACTCTTGGTTAACATGCATTAGTGATTGAGTTAGAAAGCATGAAAAGGGAGAGTATGATTAGCCTTGTTTTGAAAATTTTGTCTAAGCATCTCATTGGTTTTGATGATGGAATTGAATAAGAATGTACAATGTTTGAGCTTTTGAACCTATTGTGAGTATTTGAGCTTATGAGCATTTTCTTTTTCTTGCTCACATAATTCTTTGTTGAATATTGACAATTATGGTATGTTTATTCTAGAACTTGCTTTGTTGTGCATGTCGAGATCACATTGTGGGTTTTTGCTTTGAAATGATAAGGGCGTTTAGGACTAGTCAATTTTAACTTTCTAAAAAGCCATTCCATTATATCTACCCTAGTCAACCAATTTTGAGCCTAAGCTTTTCTTTGTGATAACACCACATCATTAGCCTTAACCCGTTGTTATTTACCATTGTTAAACCCTTTGTCAAGTGTATGTAGGAATGAGTTGTATGATTAAATTCTTATTGATTCCAAAGAAAAGAACCACTTGAAAAGGAAAAAAGAAAAAAGGAAAAAAAGTGAAAAAATATTCCTTGAAAGGTTTGGACAAAGTAAATGTGCTCCAGGGGTTACAAGATGTCCAACTTTATTCAGAAAAAAAAAAAGATAGAGAAAAAAAAGAAGAGTAAAAAGTGGTTCTAAAATGTTAATTGTGTTGCTTTTAAATCTTGCAAGAAAGTTCCTACATATCTTGATTTATTTAGCCTGAATCTTCCTTTTGTTTACCTGCCTTAACCTGAGCCCTGTTATAACCCTTTTAAGTCCCTTTGATTTTTGCATAAATTCATATTCATTAGTGGTGGAGATGTGATATATAAGCAAGCATATGGTAATGACATGCTATATTTGATTTGAGTGCTAAATGAATCCCTAAACACTTTGAGTGGATAGAGTGCAACCTGTGAGAGGTTATCAAATGTTGTATATTTGAATTTGATAAAATTGTTGGGACTAATGAGATGCATGTGTTTTGTTTAGAAAATCGGACTATGAATACTTATCCTTTGAATTGTCATTTCAATCTTGATTTCTAATGTGTGGTGATTTTTGGGTTATTTGTGAATGGTATGAAAAAGGGAAGGGAATAGAAAGGGAGATATTGACCTATCGTATGCTTGAGGACAAGCATAGTTTAGGTGTGGGGTATTTGATAGTATTTAATTTGTTACCATATAATAAGAGCAAAACTATGATGTTAATACTTTATTTGGTATGAAAATGGCTAAATTGAGGTGTTTTTGTACAGGGAGTGAAGTTGATGGACTAAAGTGAAAGGATGGAATTTAATGGAGATTTAGTTGATTTTTAGAGAAGGACTTTGGGAGCCAAAACAGAAGACTATTTTGGTTAAAGCTTGCCCACACCTTAAAGGATGAAGTCTTGGAGGTGAAATTCAAAAAAATGCACGTGACCACGTTTTGAGCTGAGAAAAAGAGCTGATAACTTGAATTTCAATATTTGAATTTGTCTTTTGATTTCAACTTTTGTAATTCAAGTTAGAATGGATTTGAAGACAATTGATAGGATTAGATAGGATTAGATTAGATAGGATGGTTGGTTAGGAATTTAAGGTTTAAAGACTTAGATTTGTTGGAGAGATTTTAGGAAGTCTTTAGGGAGGTTATTAGAGAAGAAGGCTATAAATAGGAGGGTTAGGGAACTTGGAAGACATAAGTTTTTCCTTCAGTTTTTTGTAGAATTTTTCCTTTCTTTTCTACTTCTCTTTCTTTTTAGAATAAAGTTAGAATAGTTTTGCCACCATGAGTGGCTAAATTACTTTTTTTCCGTTCCAAGGGGTGTTAATACCAATATATTTAGTGAGGTTTTGTTCATAGTTTCATAATCTTTTGCATTCAAGTAATCATTAGTTCTTGTACTCTATTTTTATGGATTTTGAATGATATATAAATTGACAATTTATTTTCATTTTTCTTCCTATGGCTATCTATTTGTTCTTGATCCGTAATTGTTTGGAACAATTAGTACAAGTAGCATTTAAAATTTTTTTGCGTGTGTAAAGTGACAGTAATCATGTATTTGTGATTTAAAGGGAATTAATGATAAAAAGATTTTCAATTGTAGCTATCTCAACTATTAGTTTTTGTTTTAACTGTTTTCAAGGTTTTTAGTGCTACTATCAAATGATATGAAACGCCATCGCCCCCAGTCATTTGTTAGTAAGGTTTGTTGTGAATGCTAGGTTCAAACAAATAGAATAGGAAAACTCAAAATTTTGTCATGGTTATCCTGCGAAATTTTCTGTTAAATGCTTGAATGAAAAAGTGTCTTTAGAATCCTATGATCTAGATATATTCGGTACAACTACACTTCCTTAGATCGGAGCCTGGTAAGACTGAAGTATTTCTTTTACATATTTCTAGTAATTCCTTTTATAATTTTTCTTTATTTATTACTATTAGAGTTGGTATTAAACTTCTTCTTTTATTTTTCTTTTCATTTCAAGTGCTAAGAAACCCCTTCAACACATAGCTCCCTGTGGGATTCGAACTGGTCCACTACTACTACAAATCAATTGTAGCTAGTTTAAATATCTGAATTAATTTTGGGGGTTTTGATAACCCGACCAGAGACTTGGGACAAAGCTCTGTTAGTGTTGCAATAAGAATGTCTTGTGAGGAAAAAGAAGTGATCCTTATTGTGTGCTAAGAGTCGAGTGTATTACCTTTGCTTATTTCAAGAATGGAAGGATCGCAAATAGAGTGAATTGATGTCTTGGAGATGGCAATTGACCAACTCAATGCTATGTGCTTTGCCAACGAGCAATGGGCCATCTCCCTTAATATATGAGTAACTTAAGTAGAGACTGACCTTGCTCATCTTAGTATGGATCTTGAAAAGGATCAAGGCACTTCGTAGTGGTTGAGCGAAAGGGTCCAAACCTTTGAGGCCATGTTGGTGAGAAACACTAGGGAATTACCAAAATTGTGAGCCATGATAGGGAACTGCACGCTAAAATGAGGCTAATTCTCCTTGTATCTAAGGCCTCCGATCCTCATTCTGTATCTTGATTAGTAGAATTATTTCTTTTTGGATTTCTATATGAAGTTTTTGTAGATGTGTTTTCGAGTATTTTTCGATCTTCTTGTCTAAGACAAGGAGTTCCTCTAATTTTATACTTTTTTCTATAATTTCCCTTTCTTGAATATCATTAAAAAAACTCGAACCTAAGGCATGCGACAAAGTTAGAGATGCGAAAGAGTTGAAGAACTTCCTCTTTTACATGAAGTAGTATTTCGAATTAAATAACATTGGTGATGATGTGACAAAGATTACAACTGCTACCATTTACCTTTCAGATAAAGCCAAAGTGTGGTTGCGTCCTCAGAAGGCTGACATCCAAGCAGGACGTTTGGCCATAAACACTTAGAAAGAATTGAAACAATGAGTCAAGCGACAATTCTTCCCCTATAATGTAGGGGAATAGGCTCATTGCGCTTTACGAACTATGAGACAAACAGGCTCCATTTATGATTATGTGCAATACTTCTAGGCTTACCTACTAAGCATAAATGACATGTCTAAAAAGAATATGCTCTTCCTTTTCAAGGAAGGGCTTAAGCCTTGGGTGAGAAAAGAGTTGCATGGAGTTAGGGTCGAGGATCTAGAGCAAGGATTGCACAGGTTGAGAGTTTAGTGGACTACGAGTCTAAACTATGTGAAAAAAGGAAGCCTACAAAGAACAACCTTCTTAAGGGTAAGAACAAGTTTGGCAAACTTGATACAGGAAAAAGTAGGGGAGACTGGGGAGATCACACGCCTTCCATGAACAACTACACACCAGCTGGCCAAACCAACTACAAAAAACCCAAACCTCACCCTAAGAGTTGCACCAAAATAAGGGTTTTTTATTTGCAATAAACCACATTGAATGGCAGAATACTCGAAAAAGAAGCTAATCAATGTATTACTTATGGAAAATATTGATCAAAGCCATGAAAAACCATTTTTTAGTGAAAATGGTGAGGAGAATCAATTGGATGATGAATATGATGCAATGGGCATGCTTTTCTTTTAGTGCAATGCATTGGAAGGCTCTATGTAGAGGGAGATGATAGGGCCATCCTTAGAGCACAAATTCAACATAGTAAGTGCAAACTCCAAACAAAGAGAAAGAGAAAGCGTGCAAATACGAAAAGATGTAGCTAGGCATGATCAAACAAGTGAGCCCAATGAGTGGTAAGAATAATGGCCTCATGTATGTAGACTTGTGTGTAAATGAGAAGCCTATCCGAGCGATGATGAACACTGCAGTTTTGGACAACTACCTTACAAGCATTGGGGTGGAGTGACTAGGTTTAGTGTTAGAGAAGTTCGCTACTAGAGTGAAGGCCATCAATTCTGTTGTCCAACTAGCTGTGGGCATTGCTTGCAGATGCACGGTGAAGGTTGGTTTATTCACAACACAAACTAGATTCCATGTTGTAAAAATGGATGATTTCAAACTCATCATCGATATGAAGTTTTTGTGAGATACATGGATTGTAATCTACTCTCATATAAACTCTCTAATTGTCTTAGGTAGCAACCTATGTATGATTCATGCAATGATGGGGAAGTCACATGAAAAGTGACTCTCAATCTTATAGTTCAAGAGAGGCCTAAAGCACAATGAGGTAGCTATCTAGCCTGCCTTGGGATGAGATTGAGGAAAGATCAAGACCTTTTAAACCTTCAGTCAAGTAGCTATTGGAGGAGTTAAAAAATGTAGTACCTAATGAATTACCCAAATGATTACCTCCCAACATGATGTGGATCACAAGATTGATTTGGTTCCCAAGACTAAACCACCAGCATGTGCACCTTATTAGATGTCCTAATCAAAAATTGTAGAGTTTCACAAGCAGTTGATGGAGATATTTGAGGGTAGTGCCATAGTTCTAATGAAATCAATGTATGTAGCCCCAACACTATTTCAGAAGAAGCAAGGTGGCTCCTTACAATTTTGTGTAGATTATCAAGTGTTCAACAAGATTAGAATGAATAATAAATGCCCGATACTACTCATTGTTTAATTATTTAGATCAACTGTATCATGCCAAGTACAAAGTTTGACCTATATTCAGGGTATTATCAAGTTTGAATCAAGGAGGGGGGCAAGCACAAAACTACTTAATTGATGAAATATGAGGCCTTTGAATTTAGAGTTTTGTTTTTAGGCTAACCAATGCATTGGCCACCTTCTGCACCCTCACAAACCATGTATTTTGAGACTTCATTAATCAATTTGTAGTGGTATACCTTGACAATATTTTGATCTATAGTAACACGTTCGAAGACCACCTTTAATAATTGAGAAGAATGCTAACTAGTTTGTAAGAGCATGAGTTCTATGCGAAAACCTCAGTGTTTGTGTGTTCAACAAAGGATAGGTTTCTTAGGGCACATTTTTGAATTAGATAGAATTCCCATGGATTCCAAGAAAGCATAAGTTATCACAAATTGAAAGCCACCAAGCAGTGCCATAAAGATTCGGTCATTCCTTGGCCTAACTAACTAGTATTGATGATTTGTGAAGGACTACTCCAAAATAATTTTGTCTTTGATGAACCAACTCAAGAAAAAGAAGGCATGGATTTGGGATACTTCATGTAAGCGCGCCTTCGAAGGTCTAAAGATGAGCATGTCCACTAATCCCATGTTTGCACTACTCGACATAGCAATTTTTTTTACAGTCCAAACAGATGCTTCAAATTTTGTCTTGGATGAAACCTTGATGCAAAAAAGCCATCTTGTGCCCTGATGGGATTCCAGAGCTGTTCAAACTACTCGTCAAACTTTCAATCCACTGTGACTTATTGTGGGGGCCGATGATGAAAGTTAGGTCCAAATGACTTAATCCTTGACATTCAAGCTCGTTAAGCATGCTGCCAAATTGTGAATAGTATTGTAAACAGTGCTATGAATAGTGTCATGAATAGTGATGAATGGGCCAAGTTGTTTATTTAATTTTGTAGCATTATTTTTAGGTAATTATGGCCGAATTATTTAGTAATTTTAATTGCCAAATTTTGTAAATTTGTAAGAAGCCTTAAAGGGCCAAACCTCCAAGTCCAATTGGCATTAGAGTTTTTATTTCCTCTTTATTTTAATGAATCTTGGCCGCCTTTTTGGTTATAGAATAGGATTAGGATTTTAATTGTTACTTTTTTAAGACATCCCTGTACTCTATAAATAGGCCATTCGGCCATAAGCATGAATACATATGAATTTTGAAAATTTTGATATTATGTCCTTGAGAGTTTGAGTGAATCAATATCTTCATTCCTGTAAAGAACAATAGGCTTATAAAACTTGACCAGTTTGTGGTGCATTTGAGTCTTATCAATCT
This sequence comes from Gynochthodes officinalis, assembly GCA_020080225.1. Classification (NCBI taxonomy): domain Eukaryota; kingdom Viridiplantae; phylum Streptophyta; class Magnoliopsida; order Gentianales; family Rubiaceae; genus Gynochthodes; species Gynochthodes officinalis. The sequence goes on from CM034622.1 coordinate 8,348,467, forward strand.
AGTAGAACCCTAGGTTGTGGCGATACTTCATCCTTCAATCCAAAATTCCTCCGGTTCTAGCAATTTCGCAAGTTAAGTCTTGGGTCCTATTTCGCTTATTGCGTATTGCCGGCTCCCTATAGCCGTGAGGTGCTCATCAGAGTTTAGGTAACTTTGAAATTTTGTTCATAATTCTGTTTATAATTTTTCCTTTAGCCAAAATTCTGTTTATATCAATCTTTCTTGTAGCTGAATTTTATTTTCTTGTGGTAGTCAAATTAGTTATTTAGCCCTAGTTTTCGAGACTCAGTTAAACCTTTTCTTGCTAACCACTTTTGTGTAGATAATTTGGTTTTGTTTATTCTGTGAAAAAAAAAATCGTTGCCAACTATTTTTCTTAAAAAAAAAATCCGAACTCCTTGAAGTTGTCCATCCTGAAAAATCCAAACTCCTTAAAGTTGTCCATTCATAATTTTTGTGTTGATTTTTGTGAATTATTCTAATTTTTATTGATATATATATATATATTTATTCTTTAAAATTTTCTCTTTCTAGTGAGAAAAATAAGAAGAAGAAAGAATAGAGAAAAAACCAAAAAAAAAAACAACAAAAGTGGTGTTGATTGTTGAAATTTCCTAACCAAATTGCTGCATACTATTTTTTTTTCTCTTCGTGTTGATATTTTGGTGCTGTGAGTTGTTCTTTTCTTGTGAAAAACAAAGGAATAAGAAGAAGAAAGAACCATGAAAAAAAAAACAGCAAGAATAAACTCGAAAGAAAAAGAAAGTGAAAAGAGCAAACTAGAAGAAAGAAAGAAAGAAAGAAGAAGAGGAGAAGAACACTTCTTGATTCTTGATGCCTAACTTCTTGTTCCTTATTTTTCTGAAATCTTGTCCTTGGATCCTTGAATTATTGTTGTCAAAATTGCTTCAAAAGTTGATCTTGGACCATACTGAAATTTTAGTGCCTTCCTGAATTTTTATCTTGTTACTCATACTGCCCACTTTAATTTTGTTGTGGAAATTTCGTACTGTCCTCTTGATTCTTGTGTCTTGAATTCTTGTTGAAAAGGTGTTTTAGTGCTTCAAGAATTGTGATAAAATTCTGCATTTAAGCAATTGTTGTTGGACTGAAATTCTGCACTTTGCTGGTTGAAAATTCTGCTTTCTTTTGGGCAGTTTCTTAAGCCAAAATCTTGTCCCTTTTCTCAATTGTATTTGGATGAAATTCTGCACTTTTAGTACTCTCTCTTGGCCCAAATTTTTATACAAAAAGGGTTGCAAGAATTGTTTCCTAATTGATATTACTTGCAAGAATTGATTCCTAGTTGTATTGATTTTCCTAATTAGAGTTACATTCCTTTAATAGTCTTTCCTATTTGTTTCTTTTTAGATTCCAAATTTGTTTTCCTTTTTGATTCCATATGTGCTTTCATTTGAAGTTCCATATTCAGATTTATTTAATTCCCTTTTTATAGCTTTCTTTTTTCAATTCCACTTTGTAGTTGGATTTGTCTTGTTTCCTATTCGTTTTAGTTTCCATATTTAATTCTAATTCCAAGTTGATTTTAGTTTTTCTAGTTTCCTAATTTTAGTCTTCCTTAAATATTTATTTTCTAAATTCATACATTCTTATTTGAGCTATCTCTTGGCCAAAATTTCCTCATGGATTGATAGAGTGTGTTGTCCTAAGTAAGAACTTAGAGAGAGATTGTTGAGTGAGGGGTGAGACATAGAAAATTACTGAGACCTTACTCATATACACCCTCACCACAAATTTTTCCATATTTTTGTTTTTTTCCTTTTGTTTGTACTAACCTTCTGCAGGAATCATATCAAAATGAAAACTTCAGCCTTCCAAGGTGGGGTAGACCCCGAAGAATACTTGGACTGGGAAAAGAAGGTTGAAAGAATATTTGACTGTCACCATTACTCTGAAGAAAAGAAGGTTAAGCTAGTAGTTGTAGCATTCACTAACTATGCAATATTTTGGTGGGATTACCTCTAGAGAAATAGATTGCGCCATATCTGCTCTTGGGCAAAGATGAAAATAAGTATGATAAAGAGATTTGTTCCATCTTTTTAAAATAGAGAACTGTACAAAAAGCTGCGAAATTTACAACAATGTTCAAAGAATGTCACCGAATACTACGGAGATATCATTTGCCTTAAATGTCAAGGCAAAGATCATGTAGCTACCCAATGTCCTAATAAATGAGTGATAATCACCTTAGATCATGGGGATGAGATTTTTCATAGTGCGTCTGATAATTCTATGCCTCATTAGACTGAAACTCACAGTGAAGAAGATGCCGTCGTGGAAGAAATAGTTATTACTTTGAAGTCTATGCATTCAATGGTAAGTGATGAAGAATTTTCAAATGGAGAAGAAGCATTAGTGACCATGAGATTACTTAGTGCTCCAGCTATGGAAAATGATGAGCAAAGGGAGAACATCTGCCATGTACAAGTTTATGAAGATCAACTCCAAATTAGCAATGAGAAGAAAGAGGTTGAGAAGGAAGAAGAGCCCGAGCCACAAATAGGGCAAATCCATTGAGTGGGGGTTGGCAAAGCCAAGAGCCCAAATCAATTGAAAATGTTTTGATTGTTCGAGCCATAGATATGCACGCCAAAGATGACAAATTTCCACACATTGACTTTGTCTTTGGAGAAAGACAAATTTTCCATACTCCGATACAAACTTGGACCCTTTAAAGATTTGTGGTAAAACGCTATTACAATAGTGGCTCAAGAAGAGCTAAACAGAAAAGACATCGTTGTCACTGGCCAAACTATTCCTTCTACTCCCTAAGGTGGTCAAAGTATGTTGAGTTCATCCCAATGGTGTTGTTGAAGATTCAAGTAAAAATCCTTTCAAGGATAGGAGGAATGATGAGATTCCAAGCGTTGTTCAAGCTACACGCCAAACTTTCAATCCACTATGACATATTGTGGAGACCAATGACGTAAGTTATGTCCAAACGACTTAATCTTTGACATTCAAACTTGTTAAGCATGCGGCCAAACCGTGAATAGTATTGTAAACAATGCCATGAATAGTGTCATGAACAGTGACGCATGGGCCAAGTTGTTTATTTAATTTTGTTGCATTATTTTTAGGTAATTATGGCTGAATTATTTAGTAATTTTAATTGCCAAATTTTGTAAATTTGAAGGAAACCTTAAAGGGCCAAACTTCCAAATCCAATTGGCATTAGGGTTTTTATTTCCTCGTTATTTTAAGGAATCTTGGTCACCCCTTTAGTTATACAGTAGGATTAGGATTTTAGTTGTTACCTTTTTAAGATATCCTCAGATTTCTATAAATAGGCCATTTGGCCATAAGCACGAATACACATGAATTTTGAGAATTTTGATATTACGTCCTCGAGTGTTTGAATGAATCAATCTCTTCGTTATTGTAAAGAACAATGGGCTTATCAGACTTGACCAGTTTGTGGCGCCTTTAAATCTTATGAATGTAGTAGAACCCTAGGTTGTGGCGGTGCTTCATCCATCGATCCAAAATTCTACTGGTTCTAGCAATTACACAAGTTAAGTTTTGGATCCTGTTTCGCTTATTGCGTATTGCCAACTCCCTATAGCTATGAGGTGCACTTTAGCATGGGTGATGTTTTTTTGAAGACTAACATTGGATCTACATTCTTGTTTAAGGATGGTAGGTATGCCCCAAATGTCCATTTAAATTTGATTTCTATTGGGAAATTTGATTATGATGGCTTTTACAATGACTTTGGAGATGGAAAATGGAAATTCAACAAATGTTCTCTCGTTGTGGCCCAAGGTATGAAGTTGAAGGCAAACTTATACCTGATGGAAGCCTTCATTTCAAATAGCATTGTGGATTTGGTTGAGAACGATCATTCATCATAGTTATGGCACAAGAGGTTGAATTATATTAATGCAAAAGGAATTGAAAATGTGGTGAAGAAGAATGTTCTTCCATGAGTGAAGAGTGCAAGTTTGGAGAAGTGCACTCATTGTCTTGAAGGAAAGTAGAACCAAGTATCTTTCAAGACCAATCCTCCTCGCAAAATGCCAAATGTGTTGGGTTTGGTGCATTCAGATGTTTGTGGTCCATTGAAAGTACAAAAATTGGTGGTGTAACTTATTTTATCACCTTTATTGATGATCATTCCATAAAATATGGGTTTATGCCTTGGAAACAAAAGATCAAGTGCTTGAAAAGTTTAAGGAGTTTCAAACTTTGGTTGAAAGGTATATTGGACAAAAGTTGAAGTGCACCAAATAGATAACGGTGGCTAGTAACATGGACTAGTTGAAAAATATTGCAAGCAATAGGGTATTAGACATTAGAAAACTCCTCCAAAAACACCTCAATTGAATGGTTTGGATGAAAGAATGAATAGGACACTAATTGAGAGAGTTAGGTGTTTGCTAATTGAGTTGAAGCTATTGTGATCCTTTTGGGGTGAAGATTTGTATGCTTGATAGGGCTTAAAAGATAAATATTTCTTGTTAATATTTCCTTAATATTAATTTGAATTTTAAGAGAAATTATTTGGTTTTGATATACTTTTTGTTTTAGGTATAAAAAATGGTGAATTGGAGGAAAGTTGATAAAAGGCAACAATTGAAGCGGAAAAAGAAAAAATCCAGAAAATTTCCTATTCCTTGACATTGGACATTGGTCTTAGAACACAAAAGAAGCTGCAAGAAGAAAAAAAAGATGAAAAGGAAATCAATTCATTCAGCAGTAGGAAATAAAAATAAGGTGCAGCTCCCTTAAGAATTCATTCAGGAATTGGAAACAAAAGAAAACAAGGCAGATTCGAGCAAAGAAAAAGGAAAAAAACAAGTCAAAAACAAAGGAATAGGAAACAAAAGAAAGAAAAAGGAGATGCACCAGCAACTAAATTGTTAAGACAAAAATTAATTTCGGGAAAAGGAAAGAAAAAGTGTGCAGTCCAACCATCACCTTTCTTGTGTTCCATTTGTTTTTCCTTTTTATGAATTTCAACCAAAACAAGAAAAATACATTCAAGACATTATATAAAGAGAGCAGCCATTCTTTTCTTTTCTCATTGAAACATACGGGTAGTAAACAAAAAGGCAGCCGCCAATCTATCTTTTGCTCTTCTTCAACTTCACGTTATTTTTCTTCTTCCTTTAGTTTAGTTTTGAATTATTCTTAGAAATTCCAGCAGCCATGTATGCCACCATGAGTGGCTAAATTCTCCTTTCTAATTCAAGAGAAGGATTGATTTCAACTGCAATCACTATGAGGGTTTTGTTCTAAATTTTATATTCATGCTTTTTATTCAAGTACTTTCTAATTTTTTATTTAATTCTTATGAATAATTGATGATTAGTTAATCTGACAAATTAATTCTTCATTATTTATTCTACTACTATCTATGAATTCAGTAATCTGTAATTGTCATGAATAAGTGGACCAAGTAGAAACGAGGTTAATTATGTTTATGACTTGAAATATGCATGCTTAGCCTAAGAGAATTAACGGGACAATATTAATTTACTACAGCTATCTCGATGCTTTAATCTTAGTTTAACTATTTTCATAGATCTTAATGCTATCATTAAATTGATATGGAACGCCATCATGCCCAGTCAAATAGTGGTAAGTTTTCATTTGGGTGCTAGGCTCGGTCAATTATAATAGAACAATAGAAATTTATTTACTTTTTGCTTTAGGTATGAAAAATGGTGAATTGGAGGAAAAGTTGATAAAAGGCAACAATTGAAGCGGAAAAAGAAAAAATCCAGAAAATTTCCTATTCCTTGACATTGGTCGTTGGCCTTGGACCACAAAAGAAGCTACAAAAAGAAAAAAAAAAGACAAAAGGAAATCAATTCATTCGGCAATAGGAAATAAAAAGAAGGTGCAACTGCCTAAAGAATTCAATCAGGAATTGGAAACAAAAGAAAACAAGGTAGATTCGGACAAAGAAAAAGGAAACAAACAAGTCAAGAAGAAGGAAACAGGAAACAAAAGAAAGAAAAATGAGATGCACAAGCAGCCGAATTATTAAGACAAAAATTGATTTTGGGAAAAGGAAAGAAAAAGTGTACAGTCTAGCCGTCATCTTTCTTGTGTTCCATTTGTTTTTCCTTTTTATGAGTTTAGACCAAAACAAGAAAAGGATATTTGGGATAGTATATAAAGAGAGCAGCCATTCTTTTCTTTTCTCATTGAAACGTACGGGTAGTAAACAAAAAGGCAACTGCCAATCTATCTTTTTCTCTTCTTCAACTTCACATTATTTTTCTTCTTCCTTTAGTTTAGTTTAGAATAATTCTTAGAAATTCCAGCAGCCATGTATGCCACCATGAGTGGCTAAATTCTCTTTTCTAATTCAAGGGAAAGTGATAACTCTATTTTATATAGGGTTTTCTTATTAATTTTGGTTAGAAATTGGCTTGTGTTTTGATTTGTTTTGACATATTTTGGCCAAATTATCATTTGATTTTATGATTTCTGAGTTTTCTAATATTTTGAGAACTTTTGAGCTTAATCTTGAATTTTTCTTCTAATTTGAGAACAAAGGACTAACCAATTATTTTGTTACTTTATAGCAAAGAAAGCTTATCAAAGCTTGACCAATTTACTTCAACAAAAAGACAAAGAAGACTCTTTTGGCTGCAACAAAGAAATCAAGAGCCGAGCTGGGAAAAAAGAAAACAAAGCTGAGTACAAATTAGGAAACATGAAAGCTTAACCGCACATAGAGAGAAAGAAGAAGTGAGCTGAGCTGCAAACAAATTTGGAAACAACCAAAAGAAGAAACCAAACAACAAAAGGAAAAGACTTCTTCAGCTGGAAAAAAGACTACAAGCTGGGTTACAAACTAGAAACAACAACCGTGCAGAAACAAGGAAACAACCGAAAAGCACACAAAGAGAGGAGAAGAAAATAGAAACTTTCGGCAGCAACAAATCAGGAAACAAGCAACAAGAAGCGGAGCCGAGCTGACCAGAAAGATTACAAGCTAAGCTGCAAATTAGGAAATAGAAGACACTTGCAAGACAAAGGAATTGCGTACAAGAAGGACATTGAAGCTGAAAACAAGAAGGAAAAGAAAAGACGGTGTTACAATTTGAAAATAGAAGCAGCCAACTTCTTCTATAAAAGCAGGCAGCATCCATAGAGTCCTTCACGTCTTTCTTATTCTTCTATTTTTGTTTTCTTTAGATGTAGTTTAGATTTCCTTGTAGCAGAATTTTTTTAGGAGCAGCACTTCAGTTTTTTTTTTTAAGTGTTTTCTTCAGTTTTAGTTTAGATTTTGTAGAATTTTCTTCTCTTTTTCTTTCTGTTTTCTTTCATTAGTTAGGAAGCACGGTCCTTGTTTTATGCTTTTAAGAAATTTCAGAAGCTTGTTTCGGTTTTTCTTCTACAAATTCCAGTCGATGTTTTCAATGTTCTTTAGCAGAATTGCAGCAAGCCGTCCTTGATTTTCTTCAAAGTATTTTAGCAGCCATTCTTGATCCCTGTAACCTCACGTATACTTTTTGAGTTTCTGTTTTAGTGCTTCATCTTGTTCTCAGACTTATTCAAAATTGCAGCTGCTTCCTGCTCACGGTTTTTCTTCATCAACACCAGAGTCCAATTGTCTTTTGTTTCCTGGACTGCACACTTCCGTTTCTTTCTTTGTTTATTCTGTTTTTGTTTGTCTTAGGAAGAATAGAGACTACAGTCGCCAAACTTGACTCACAAAGAAGTAGCAAATAATTGTTTGTTTTGTTCTCTTTGAAAGCTACGGGTGTTGAACAAAAAGCTTGCAGAATTTTATTTGTTTGACTTCAAGTCTTTGTCTTAACTTATCTTACTTTAGTTAGTTACTTTAGTAATTTTAGCTTTCTTTTCTTGTCTTTAATTTTAGTAGTTTATTTCTCTTATTTTGTTATGAACTTCTAGTTGTGGTTTATCTTCAAGTATTAACTATTTTATAGTTTTTGTTTATTTATTGAATAATAGTTACTTTAATTTTCAAATTTTGTTTCAATTTTAATTATGTTTACTTTTATTTTTGTTGCTAGCTTAAATTTCATTATGTTCTAATTTCTTTTGTTAGAGATTAGATGGATCTTAATCATGAATAATTAATTCTTAAGACTTGTTCATGCAACCTATATTTCAATTATGAGTTTAATATCATGTTCTTAATGCTTTTAGGTGATTGATCACCACTTAATTGATTTTTGATGCTTGTTCGATACCGTGTGGAGATAACATGCATGTGCTCATATGATATTGAACCGTGAATTCAATTTAGACCATAATAATCTAGGTTGTTTATGTGGTTTCGGTAGTAGAACTAAGTCGTGGCTACTTAGATTGAATCCGGGAATTTCCATAGTTCCTAATGCATTTAGAAATCTCAATTCACCTAGACCAAGTGTGAGTTGATTTTAATCTAAATAGGGTTATTAGACCGATGTCGGCTATTAATTTACATTAGGGAAATTTCACCATCATAATTTGGAATTTACTTTAATTGCATGACAAGTCAAGAGAGTTAATTAGGATTGATTAAGTGAAGTTAAAATCTCTAACATCTTATTTGTTGTTTTTATCAAGTGTTATTAATTTTTCCTTCTTTAGTTTAATTTACCATAAAACAATTTAATTGGCTAGCTTGTTGTTGAATTAATCATATTGGTAAGTAATTGGTTAAATTGAAAACAATCCTCGTGGGAACGATACTCTACTTATCACTTTATTACTTGTTGATATTGTACGCTTGCAATTCACCGAACAAGTTTTTGGCGCCGTTGCTGGGGATTGAATTTACTAATTTTTTCCAATTTCTATTGATATTGATTGATTCTTGGTCGAGACTAGCCTTTTAATTTTTATTGGTTTGATTTTTGTCAAGGGAATTCCAAAGTTACATGAATTTGAGAAGTCGGAAAGGAGAACTGGAAAAATTTGATCCTGAACCCGAAAGAACAATTCTAAGAGGATTGAAAGAGCAAGAGTTAGTCATTGACACAAATCCAATGGCGGCCGAAGAAGAACATCTCCCAATTCAACCTCAAAGGAGAACTTTGATGGACTATTCCGCTCCAACGGTTCAAGATTTCACTTCAAGCATCAAAAGGCCAGCAATTCAAGCCAACAATTTTGAGCTCAAGCCGTCCTTGATCCAAATGCTTCAAAATGCTATTCAATTTAGTGGCTTGCCGAATGAAGATCCTAACCTCCACATTGAAGCTTTTCTTGAAATTTGTGATACCATTAAATATAATGGAGTTCACAATGATGCTATTAGACTTAGGCTATTTCCATTCTCTTTACGTGATAAAGCTAAGGCATGGTTATCTTCTCTTCCTACAGGTTCTATCATCACTTGGCAGGATATGGCCCAAAAATTCTTAAGCCGATATTTTCCACCTGCCAAGTCAGCAAAAATGAGGAAAGATATCACCACATTCATACAAAATGATGGAGAATCCCTATATGAGGCATGGGAAAGATTTAAGGAGCTACTAAGGCGATGTCCACACCACGGTATTCCAATTTGGATGCAAGTGCAAATGTTCTATAATGGAATTGGTCCAAATATGAGAAGTACTATAGATGCCGCAGCTGGTGGTACATTGAATAATAAAACGCCTGAAGAAGCTTTTGAGTTGATTGATCAAATGGCGTCTAATAGATATCAATGGCCAACTAAAGATTCAATGCCAGGAAACCAAGTGGAGTGCATGAGATTGATGTTAATACTGCCATTGCTGCTCAATTTGTTGCTTTGAATAGAAAGATAGATTCGGTTTTGAAGATAAAGGAGACAACTTGCGACTTCTGTGGTGGAAAACATGAGTCAACTGCTTGTCAGGTAAATCATAATTCTTACACTACTGAAGATGCTAATTTTGTTTCTAATTTCAACAGGGGACCTCAAAATAATCCTTACTCAAATACATACAACCCTGGATGGAGGAATCACCCTAATCTTTCTTGGGGAGGGCAAAATCAACAGCCGATGAACCCACCTAGATCAGCATTCTCACCACCAGTAGAGAAGCCGAATAATAACCTTGAAGAAATGGTGGCAAAGCTTATTCAATCAAATCAGGAGGTGGTAAATCGCTTTGAAAGTCGCATGAATATTCAAGATGCAAAAATTCGACATATGGAGGCAAGCATTCGAAATGTGGAAAAGCAAGTTGGTCAAATTGCTAGCCAATTGTCTGAGAGACCATATGGTGGCCTTCCGAGTAACACTGTGACAAATCCAGTCGAGAATGCAAATGCCATCATCTTAAGGAGCAGAAAAGAGCTTAAAAATGAAGGAAAAGATGGAGGAGAAAAAGAGGAGTCCAAAGCCGAATTGAAGGATCAAGTCGAACCAAAAGAAGAGCCACCTCAAAGAAAGCTATTTCCCGACAATCCTACACCATATGTGCCCCCTATTCCTTTTCCAGAGCGACTTATGCAGCACAAAATAGATAAGCAATTCTCCAAATTTCTTGATGTCTTTAAAAAATTGCACATTAACATTCCTTTTGCAGATGCATTGGCTCAAATGCCGAGCTATTCAAAGTTCTTAAAGGAAATCTTGGCAAACAAGAGAAAGTTGGAGGATTATGAGACCGTCAACCTCACTGAAGAATGCTCTGCTATTCTGCAAAATAAGCTACCACCAAAGCTTAAAGATCCAGGGAGTTTTTCGATTCCTTGCACAATTGGTGATTCTTATTTTGACAAAGCTTTATGTGATCTTGGTGCTAGTGTTAATCTAATGCCTTATTCTGTTTTTAAGAAACTTGGACTAGGAGAAGTCAAGGGCACCACTATTTCTCTTTAGTTAGCAGATCGATCTATAAAATATCCAAGAGGTGTGGTGGAGGATGTGTTGATTAAAGTTGACAAATTTATTTTTCCTGCAGACTTCATTGTGTTAGAAATGGAGGAAGACTTTGAAGTACCACTTATTTTAGGCCGACCATTTCTAGCCACTGGAAGAGCTCTAATTGATGTCCAACAAGGAAAATTAATTCTTAGAGTTCAAAATGAGCAAGTCACTTTCAATGTTTTCAAAGCAATGAAATTTCCTTCTGATCGAAGTGATTGCTTGCAAATTGAAGTGGTGGATGAAATTGTCAAAAATGTGGCATTCAATGCCATAACTGATGACCCATTTGAGAAGTGTATGGTTCAGTCATTGAGGAAAGAGCAATACAAGCCGGTCACCCAACCACGAAGGAGGCTTAATCCACATGTAAAAGTGATCGAGAATGCAATGGTGGCTTCTGCAAAATCAATAACGAACATGCAGATGTGGTCCAAGCAATTGGTAAAAATCTAATTATTTGAGCAATGGAGAACGTCGAGCATAACGACGTTAAAAAATTGCGCTACTTGGAAGGCAACCCAAGTTATTTTACCTTTATTTCTTTTATTTTTTTATTCTTATTATTATTATTATTCTTATTTTTGTCTTAATTAAAAGAAAAAAAAGAAAATTTTTTTTTATGTGAAATTCTGCTTCACCTTGTTGCTGCACCAGTCAAAAGACGAATTCGGTTCAAGACCTTCCCATTGGATTTTTGTGCTCAAATTTTACAGGAAGGTAGAAGATTCCACCTGGTTTCTATCCCCCAAATTTCAGATTTTTTGGAGCTGTTTTGGTACCTGAACGACATTCATCTTCAACAGCTGTTCAAAACAGGGCAGTTTCCTCATCTTTTGTTTTTCTTATGTTCTCTTTAGTTGCTATATTTCTTCTTGCTCCTTGCTGCATTGAGGAAAATGCTCAATCTTAAGTTGGGGGTGGGATACATGAAATTTTTTGCTGGATTTTTGTCAAAATTTTTGCAAGATCTCAATTTTATAGGGTTAAAAAGAAAAGTCCTTCCAAGTTTTCAATTTTGTTGATATCTTCTTTGAAATTTCTAACTCTTTTGATACTCATTTAGAATAATTTTGAGTTATATGCATTAGTTATTTGGGTTGGAATGTATGAATGAGGCAAGTATGATTAGTCTTTGTTTTGAAAATTTTAAAGCATCTTGTTGATTTTCATGATTGAATTGAATGAGAATGTGCAACATTTGATATACATTGAACCCATTGTGAGTATTTGAGCCTAAGAGCAATTTCTTTTTCTTTGCTCACATGTTTCTTTGATTGAGTGATTGTCAAATATGGTATGTTCATTCTAGAACTTGCTTTGTTATGCATGTTGAGATCACATTGTGGATTCATGTTTTGAAATGATAAGGGCACTTAGGATTAACCATTTTTAACTTTCTAAAAAGCTTAACCATTACATATACCCTTAGTCAACCAATTTTGAGCCTTAACCTTTCATTGTTATAACACCACATTCCTTAGCCTTAAACCGTTGTTTTTGTTTACCATCGTTGAACCCTTTATCAAGAGTATGTAGAAATGAATTGCATGATAAAATTTCTATTGATTCCAAAGAAAAGAACCACTGAAAAAAAAATAGAAAAAGAAAAAAGAAAAAAAGAAGTGTGAAGGAAAAAAAGAAAAAAAGAAAAGAAAAAAAAACGAAGAGAAGTGAACAATATTCCCTACGACGATTGGACAAAGTTAATGTTTTCATTGTGTAAAAGATGGTCCAATTATATGATGAAGTTGTAAAAAGCGCATACATGTTATTTGGAATAAAGAAGTGGTTCTAATATGCTACTTGTTGCTTTTTAGTCATGCAAAGAAGTTTCTACATAACTTGATTTGTGAAAACCTAAATTTTCCTTTCTTTTTACCTACCTTTACCTAAGCCCCGTTACAACCTTTCTAAAGACCCTTTGATTATTGCATGGATTCATATTTGTTAGTGGTGGAGATGTGATATATAAGCAAGCCTATGGTAATGACATGCTATGTTTGATTTGAGTGCTGAATGAAACCCCTAAACACTTTGAGTGATTAGAGTGCAGCCTATGAGAGGTTATCAAATCTTGTGCATTTGATTTCGACGAAATTGTTGGAATTAATGAGATGTGTATTTTGTTAAGAAAAAGGGCTATGAATACTTGTTCTTTGGATTATTATTCCAATCTGGATCTCTAATGTGTAATGACTGTGAATTATTTATGGATGGGTTAGAAAGGGTATGGAATGAAAAGAAATATGTTGTTCTAGTGCAAGCTTGAGGACAAGCTTTGATCTAAGTTGGGGGTAATTTGATAACTCTATTTTATATAGGGTTTTCTTATTAATTTTGGTTATAAATTGGCTTGTGTTTTAATTTGTTTTGACATATTTTGGCCAAATTATCCTTTGATTTTATGATTTCTGAGTTTTCTAATATTTTGAGAACTTTTGAGCTTAATCTTGAATTTTTCTTTTAATTTGAGAACAAAGGACTAACCAATTATTTTGTTACTTTATAGCAAAGAAAGCTTATCAAAGCTTGACCAATTTACTTCAACAAAAAGACAAAGAAGACTCTTTTGGCTGCAACAAAGAAATCAAGAGCCGAGCTGGGAAAAAAGAAAACAAAGCTGAGTACAAATTAGGAAACATGAAAGCTTAACCGCACATAGAGAGAAAAAAGAAGTGAGCTGAGCTGCAAACAAATTTGGAAACAACCAAAAGAAGAAACCAAACAACAAAAGGAAAAGACTTCGTCAGCTGGAAAAAGACTACAAGCTGGGTTACAAACTAGAAACAACAACCGTGCAGAAACAAGGAAACAACCGAAAAGCACACAAAGAGAAGGAGAAGAAAACAGAAACTTTCGGCAGCAACAAATCAGGAAACAAGCAACAAGAAGCGGAGTCGAGCTAACCAGAAAGATTACAAGCTAAGCTGCAAATTAGGAAATAGAAGACACTTGCAAGACAAAGGAATCGGGTACAAGAAGGACATTGAAGCTGAAAACAAGAAGGAAAAGAAAAGATGGTGTTACAATTTGGAAATAGAAGAAGCCAACTTCTTCTATAAAAGCAGGCAGCATCCATAGAGTCCTTCACGTCTTTCTTCTTCTTCTATTTTTGTTTTCTTTAGATGTAGTTTAGATTTCCTTGTAGCAGAATTTTTTTAGGAGCAGCACTTCAGTTTTTTTTTTTTAGTGTTTTCTTCAGTTTTAGTTTAGATTTAGTAGAATTTTCTTCTCTTTTTCTTTCTATTTTCTTTCATTAGTTAGGAAGCACGGTCCTTGTTTTATGTTTTTAAGAAATTTCAGAAGCTTGTTTCGGTTTTTCTTCTACAAATTCCAGTCGATGTTTTCAATGTTCTTTAGCGAGTGCAAGAAGCCGTCCTTGATTTTCTTCAAAGTATTTTAGCAGCCATTCTTGATCCCTGTAACCTCACGTATACTTCTTGAGTTTCTGTTTTAGTGCTTCATCTTGTTCTCAGACTTATTCAGAATTGCAGCTGCTTCCTGCTCACGGTTTTTCTTCATCAACACCAGAGTCCAATTGTCTTTTGTTTCCTGGACTGCACACTTCCGATTCTTTCTTTGTTTATTCTGTTTTTGTTTTTCTTAGGAAGAATAGAGACTACAGCCGCCAAGCTTGACTCACAAAGAAGCAGCAAATAATTGTTTGTTTTGTTCTCTTTGAAAGCTACGGGTGTTGAACAAAAAGCTTGCAGAATTTTATTTGTTTGACTTCAAGTCTTTGTCTTTTCTTATCTTACTTTAGTTAGTTACTTTAGTAATTTTAGCTTTCTTTTCTTGTCTTTAATTTTAGTAGTTTATTTCTCTTATTTTGTTATGAACTTCTAGTTGTGGTTTATCTTCAAGTATTAACTATTTTATAGTTTTTGTTTATTTATTGAATAATAGTTACTTTAATTTTCAAAATTTGTTTTAATTTTAATTATGTTTACTTTTATTTTTGTTGCTAGCTTAAATTTCATTATGTTCTAATTTCTTTTGTTAGAGATTAGATGGATCTTAATCATGAATAATTAATTCTTAAGACTTGTTCATGCAACCTATATTTCAATTATGAGTTTAATATCATGTTCTTAATGCTTTTAGGTGATTGATCACCACTTAATTGATTTTTGATGCTTGTTTGATACCGTGTGGAGATAACATGCATGTGCTCATATGATATTGAACCGTGAATTCAATTTAGACCATAATAATCTAGGTTGTTCATGTGGTTTCGGTAGTAGAACTAAGTCGTGGCTACTTAGATTGAATCCGGGAATTTCCATAGTTCCTAATGCATTTAGAAATCTAAATTCACCTAGACCAAGTGTGAGTTGATTTTAATCTAAATAGGGTTATTAGACCGATGTCGGCTATTAATTTACATTAGGGAAATTTCACCATCATAATTTGGAATTTACTTTAATTGCATGACAAGTCAAGAGAGTTAATTAGGATTGATTAAGTGAAGTCGAAATCTCTAACATCTTATTTGTTGTTTTTATCAAATGTTATTAATTTTTCCTTCTTTAGTTTAATTTACCATAAAACAATTTAATTGGCTAGCTTGTTGTTGAATTAATCATATTGGTAAGTAATTGGTTAAGTTGAAAACAATCCTCGTGGGAACGATACTCTACTTATCACTTTATTACTTGTTGATATTGTACGCTTGCAATTCACCGAACAGAAAGATTGATTTAAATTGTAATCACTGTGAACTTTTGTTCTTAATTTTATTTTCTTTCTTTTTATTCAAGTATCTGTTAATTTTTTATTTAATTCTTATGAATAATTGATGATTAGTTAATCTGACAAATTAATTCTTCATTATTTATTCTATTGCTATCCATGAATTCAGTGATTCGTAATTGTCATGAATAAGTAGACCAAGTAGAAACTAGGTTAATTATGTTTATGACTTGAAATATGCATGCTTAACCTAGGAGAATTAACCGGACAAGATTGATTTACTGTAGCTATATCGATGTCTTAATGTTAGTTTAACTATTTTCATAGATCTTAATACTTTCATTAAATTGATATGGAACGTTATCGTACCCAATCAATTAGTGGTAAGTTTTGATTTGGGTGCTGGGCTCGGTCAATTATACTAGAAAAATAGAAATTTATTACGGCTATCCTAATTAGTTTCAAGTTAAATATTTGAGTTTACAAGATTATTTTTTCGTGACCTATGATTAGTGATGCAATTGAATAATATCAACCCTTGGATTGGTAACTCGGTAAACTTGGTAATTTTCATTATTTTATATTTTCTTACTGCCTCAACATTTATTTTTCTTAATTTTCAGAATTTCAGTAATTTAATTCATCATTCAAAAATTCCCCTTTGTTTTATTTTTATCTTATTGTTCAAAATTTGGAATTATATTTCAGTTCGCTTGGGATTCGACCTGGTCTGCTACTGCTGCAACATTTATTTTAAAATCACTTGAGGATCAGTGATTAATTTGTCGGCCTTCCACAAACCTGTCAAAATTTTGGCACCATTGCTGGGGATCCAATTAGTTTCTAGGTTTGAAAATTAAATTTTACTAATATTTTCTTTCTTGTATGACTTGTGCTTCTCAAGAAGGCGAATTAGAATACAATCCTAAAATTGAGAAGACTGCTCACCAACTGAGAAAGAGGCTAAACAAAGGAAAAGTGGTTCATCTTCAAGGGTGGACATCGAAACAGAATCCATCGAATTGAAGATAACTGAATTTGCAAAATTGGGAGATAAAACGTTAAAGGAGTTGGCGGCTCCTACTTTAAACCACCAACCTCTATGCATTTAATTTCCTACTTTAGATGTTGGTTTTGAATTGAAATCTAGTTCAATACACTTATTGCCTATCTTTCGTGGTCTTGTAGGTGAAGATCTACACAAGCATTTAAAAGAGTTCCATGTTGTTTGATTGAGCATGAGACCGCAAGGGGTGTTAGAGGAGCAGATCAAATTGAGAGCCTTCCCTTTTTCCTTAGGAGATAAGGCGAAGAATTGGTTATACTACCTTCCTTTCGGTTCAATCACTTTATGGGATGAGATGAAGTGGTTATTCTTAGAAAAGTTGTTCCCTACATCTCGGGCTACAAATATTAGGAAAGAAATCTGTGGGATAAAGCAAGTTAGTGGGGAGACTCTGTACGAATATTGGAAAAGATTCAAGCAACTGTGTGCTAGTTGTCCCCACCATCAAATTCTTGAACAACTTCTCATCTAATACTTCTATAAAGGATTATTACCAATGGATAGGAGTATGGTAGATGCAGCCAACGGAAGAGCATTAGTGAACGAAACACCTGCAGCAGCTAGGCAATTGATCTCCAACATGGCCGAAAATTCCCAACAATTCGGAACTCGAGTATGGGAGGCTCTGTATTTAGAAGACATTGTCAAATCACTTGCTACTAATATGCAAAAAATGCTACAGGAGCAAAGAGCTATAAGGAACCAAATTACCCAACTGGCTACATCAATTAGCAAGCTAGAGGCACAAAATTCTGGAATGTTACCTTCACAGCCAGTGGTGAATCCAAAAGAAAATGCAAGTGCCATTGTATTAAGAAGTGGGAAAGAGATTGACACCATCCCAGATCTACCAAAAAAACCAGAGAATGCAAATGAGCATGAAAATAAAGAAGAAGAAGAACACACACTTGAACCACAATCAAAGGTAACTCCTTCTTCTAATTCTAAGCCAACATTTCCTAATACAATTGTTCCCCCTTTTCCTAATAGGTTGGCGAAGTCAAGACAGGAGGATTATGAGAAAGAAATTCTAGATACCTTTAGAAAGGTAGAAGTGAACATACCTTTGTTGGATGCCATCAAACAAATTCTAAAATATGCAAAATTTTTGAAGGAATTGTGCACCAACAAAAGGAGGCTCAAGGGAAATGAAAAGATTAAGGTAGGGAAGAATGTTTCAGCTATGCTCACTCAAAAATCTCTACCTAAAAAATGCAAGGATCCAGGTATGTTCACAATTCCATGTGTTATTAGAGATAAGAAAATTGAGCGTGCTATGCTTGATTTAGGAGCTTATATAAATGTCATGCCGTACTCAATTTTCAAAAATTTAAATTTGGGTCCTTTGAAAGATACTAGGATAGTGATTCAACTTGTCGACCGGTCTAATGCCTACCCTGAAGGGGTTATTGAGGATGTTTTGGTGCAGGTTAATGAGCTAATTTTTCCAACAGATTTTTACATCCTAAAAATGGAGGATGACTCAAACATAATTTCCACCCCACTTTTGCTAGGGAGACCCTTCATGAAGAAAGCTAAAACAAAGATAGATGTAGATGAGGGCGTTCTCTCTGTAGAGTTTGATGGGGGAGATTGTTAAATTTAATATTTTTTATTCTATGAAATATCCTCCTGAGGCTCATTCAGTTTGCTCTAGTGATACTTTTGATTCCATTGCACACTAAGCTTTTGATGAAGAAAACATTAAGAAGGAAGAACAATTAAGTGATGAAGAAGCCATTGAATTGTGCAATGATATTGACTGTACCACGGACACACAAGAAATGTCAACACTTTTTAATATTGAACCTTCTTTATCTCAAGAGAAAGTATTACCTTCTATTTTCAGGCCCTAAAAATTGAATTAAAGAAATTGTTCGATCATCTTAAATATGTATATTTGGGTGATAATGAGACTCTTCTTGTCATAGTTTCAAAACAGTTAACAAAGGACCAGGAAGAGAGGTTAGTGGCAATTTTAAAGGAGCATAAATTGGCAATTGTATGGTAGCTAGCCGACAGTAGAGGAATAAATCTAGCAATTTGTATGCATCGTATTCTTCTTGAAAAAGATGCTAAGCCAGTAAGGGAAACGCAAAGGAAGTTGAATCTGATAATGAAAGAAGTGGTTATGAAGGAAGTCCTTAAGCCACTTGCTGAAGGAATTATTTACCCAATCTCGGATAGTAAGTGGGTAAGCCAAGTTCATGTGATGCCAAAGAAAACTGGGATCACGGTGGTAAAAAATCAAAATAATGAATTGGTTCCCATGAGGATTCAAAATGGGTGGTGAATGGTTATTGATTTCCGAAAGCTGATCTTAGCAACTAGAAAAGACCATTTTCCTCTACCCTTCATAGACCAAATGTTAGAAAGACTGGTTGGAAAAGTTTTCTTTTGTTTTCTTGATGGATTTTCAAGTTATTACCAGATTACTATTGCTAAAGAGGACCAAGAGAAAACTACTTTTACTTGCCCTTTTGGGACATTTGCATATAGAAGGATGCCTTTTAGTCTTTGCAATGCTCCAAGTACATTTCAAATATGCATGCTAAGTATTTTTTTTTCTAATTTCTTAGAGAATTGCATAGAAGTGTTCATGGGTGATTTTACTATTTATGGAGACTCATTTGATAATTGCTTAGACCATTTGACAAAAATTCTAAAAAGGTGCATAGAAACTAATTTGGTTTTAAATTATGAAAAATGTCATTTTATGGTAAATGACGGTATTGTTTTAGGACATGTAATTTCCTCTAGAGGCATAGAAGTGGACAAAGCTAAAATAGATCTTATTGTGAGCTTACCTTTCCCTACGAATGCTAGGGAAATACATGCTTTTCTTGGCCATGCAGGTTTTTACCGCAGATTTATTCAAGATGTTTCAAAAATTGCATTATGCTTGACCAATTTGCTCCAAAATGATGTAGTTTTTTAATTCGGTGGTGATTGTAAAAAGGCATTTGATAAACTCAAGAGTTTATTGACGACAACAACTATTTGTAAACCACCAGATTGGAACTTGCCCTTTGAACTCATGTATGACGTAAGCAACTATGCGGTAGGAGGGCCAATGAGTTGATAAAAAGAGCCACGCCATCTATTATGCCTCAAGGACATTGAATGCCGCCCAATGCAATTACACTGCTACTGAGAAGGAGCTCTTGGCAATTGTTCTTGCTTTAGATAAATTTAGATAATATCTACTTGGATCTAAAGTAATTATTTATTCTGATCATGTAGCTTTGAAGTACCTACTTGCCAAGAAGGAATCAAAGCCATACCTCATTAGATGGATTTTGCTGCTCCAAGAATTGACCTTGAAATAAGAGATCGCAAAGAAGCCGAAAATTTGGTGGCTGACCATTTGAGCAGGTTAGTTCGGGAGAAAGAATCACTACCCATTTTTGAAAATTTTCCTTATGAACATCTATTTCAACTCGAAGGTATGGTTCCTTGGTACACCAATATTGTTAATTATTTGGTTGCCAAAGTCCTACCAAGTGGTTTAAATACATCCATAAGGGTAAAAGTAACAGCTGAGGCAAAATATTATGTTTGGGATAAACCATATCTTTGGAAATTTTACTCTGATCAAGTCATTAGGAGATGTGTCCCTGACAATGCTTTTTGCCATAATCTTGCTTGTGGAGGTCATTTTTGACCTAAAAGAACTACTAGGAAGGTGTTGGATAGTGGCCTTTGTAAAAATTGTGATTGATGCCAATGAATAGGTATGTTGTCCCATAAAAATGAGCTGCCCCAAACACTTCTTTTGGTTTGTGAAATATTTGACGTTTGGGGAATCGATTTCATGGGACCTTTTCCTTCATTTTGTGAAAATTTCTACATTCTTTTAGCAGTTGATTATTTTTCAAAATGGGTAGCAGCAAAGGCCACTAACCTTTTTAGTAGATTTGGGATACCTCGAGCAATCATCAGTGATTAAGGAAGCCATTTTTGCAATAAGACAATTTAGGCCTTGTTAAAAAAATATGGAGTACATCACCGGGTAGCAAAGGCATATCATCCTCAAACAAATCGCCAATTAGAGATCTCTAATCGTGAGGTGAAAGCCATTTTGGAGAAAACTATCAACCCAGGGAGGAAAGATTGGAGCCTACACCTAGATGATGCATTATGGATTTATCGAACTGCGTACAAGACTCCAATTGGGATGTCTCCGTATCAGTTGGTTTTCAAACCAATATGGACTTGAATGAAGCTGAAAACTCTAGGAAATTGTAGTTGCAATAGCTGGAAGAATTGAGATTAGATGCCTATGAAAATTCAAAGATGTATAAAGAGAAGACCAAATTGTTTCATGAAAACGTTCTCATGAGAAAACAATTTGATGTGGGGCAAAAGGTGTTGTTATACAATTTTAGATTAAAGCTCATGCTCAATAAGTTATGTTCTCGATGACTTGGACCATTTTTTGTTACTAAGGTTTTCCCTTATGGTGCAATTGAGATCCAAAGTTTGGAAACAGGAAAGATTTTTAAGGTAAATGGGCATAGACTCAAGCTATTTCATGACGAGGTTAATGTTTCAAATTTGATTGACATTAAGTTAACCTTCCCTATTTACCAAGATTTTTAATGCAAAATAGAGATATTGATTGTAACGACGTTAACCATTTGCACTATTTGGGAGGCAACCCAAAAGAATTTCTTGTTTGTTTTATTTATTTATTTATTTCTCGTTATTAATTTTATTTTTTTCTTTCCTTTCTTTATATGGCTAATGAAATTAATTGTTGATTGCAGTAGAGGACTTTATTTTCTTAAGCGTGACTGCACACTTTTTTTTCTTAAGTCTTTTGTTTTTTGTTCCTAATTTGTTCTTTAAAAAAAATCATCAATAAGAGTTTTTATTGACTCATTCTCTTTCTCTACTTCTCTCTCTAATGCACATCACAGCTTAGCCTTGTTCTTGCCTTCGTCAGTCGGTCGATCGCTCACCGTTCTTCCCTTAGCCTACCTCGACATCTTCACTCCAGCCCTTTGCCTTCGAATAGTCCCTCGCCACTATATAGTCCTTCACCACCACACAAACATTTTCCATGCTTACCCTCACCATCGCGCCTTATTATTTCTGCTGCAATTCAGTGAAGTTTTATATTCCATTGTCCTTTTTTTCCTTTCTTTTTTGATTTGCGTGCACAATTCTTTCATACATTGGGGACAATGTATGCATTAGGTGTGGGGGGATATTTTTATGCTTTGGTGTTGGCTATTTTGGTATGTAAAATTTTTTTAACTATTCAAATGTCTTCCTTGAAATTCTTAAACCTTTGATACTTGTTTAGAATGGTTAACATGCATTAGTAGTTGAGTTGGAAAGCATGAAAAGGAGCAAGTATGATTAGTCTTTGTTTTGAAAATTTTAAAAGCATCTCATTGATTTTGATGATTGCATTGAAAGAGAATGTGCAATATTTGATACATTGAACCCAGTGTGAGTATTTGAGCCTAAGAGTATTTTCTTTTTCTTGCTCACATATTTCTTTGTGGAGTGTTGACAAATATGGTATGTTCATTCTAGAACTTGCTTTGTTATGCATGTTGAGATCACATTTTGGATTCATGCTTTGAAATGATAAGGGCATTTCGGAATATCCATTTTAAACTTTCTAAAAAGCTTACCTTTATTACATATACCCCTAGTCAACCAATTTTGAGCCTTAGCCTTTCCTTGTTATAACAGCACTTCGTTAGCCTTAAACCATTGTTTTTGTTTACCATCGTTGAACCCTTGTCAAGGGTATGTGGGAATGAATTGCATGATAAAATTTCTATTGATTTCCAAGAAATGAACCACTGAAAAAAAAAAGAAAAGGAAAGTGTAAAAAAAAAAAGAGAAAAAAAGATGAGAAAAGTGAAAGTATTCCCTACAAAAATTGGACAAAGTAAATTTATTATATACAAAACAGTCCAGTTATATGATGAAGTAGCAAAAAGGGGATACATGTATTTGGAATAAGGAAGTGGTTTTAATGTGCTGTTATTGTTGCTTTTGAGTCATGCAAAGAAGTTCCTATATCTTGATGTTTGTAGCCAAAATTTTCCTATCTTTTTACCTACCTTTACCTAAGCCCTGTTACAACAATTTTCAAGACCCTTTGATTTTTGCATGAATTCATATTTATAAGTGGTGGAGATGTGATATATAAGCAAGCCTATAGTAATGACATGCCATGTTTGATTTGAGTGTTGAATGAACCCCTAAACACTTTGAGTGATTAGAGTGCAACTATGAAAGGTTATCAAATTTTGTGCATTTGATTTTGATGAAATTGTTGGGATTAATGGGATGCATATGTTTTGTTAAGGAAATTGGGCTATGAATACTTTTACTTTGGAATGTTATTCCAATCTTGATTTCTAATGTGTGATGATTTTGAGTTTTTGTGAATGGGTTGAAAAGGGAAAGAAATGGAAAGGAAGATATTAATCTAATGCATGCTTGAGGACAAGCATGGTTTAGGTGTGGGGGGATTTGATAGGGCTTAAAATATATATATTTCTTCTTAATATTTGCTTAATATTAATTTGAATTTTAAGAGAAATTATTTGGTTTTGATATACTTTTTGTTTTAGGTACAAAAAATGGTGAATTAGAGGAAAAGTTGATAAAAGGCAACAATTGAAGCAGAAAAAGAAAAAATCCAAAAAATTTCCTATTGCTTGACATAGGCATTGGCCTTGGAACACAAAAGAAGCTGCAAGAAGAAAAAAAAAAGACAAAAAGGAAATCAATTCATTCGGCAATAGGAAATTAAAAAAAAAAAGGTGCAGCTGCCTAAAGAATTCATTCAAGAGTTGGAAACGAAAGAAAACAAGGTAGATTTGGTTAAAGAAAAGAAAAAGGAAACAAACAAGTCAAAAACAAAGGAATAGGAAACAAAAGAAAAAAAAAAGAGATGCACCAGCAGCTAAATTGTTAAGACAAAAATTAATTTCGGGAAAAGGAAAGAAAAAGTGTGCAATCCAACTGTCACCTTTCTTGTGTTCCATTTGTTTTTCCTTTTTATGAGTTTAGACCAAAACAACAAAAGGACATTCAAGACATTATATAAAGAGAGCAGCCATTCTTTTCTTTTCTCATTGAAACATACGGTAGTAAACAAAAAGGCAGTCACCAATCTAACTTTTTCTCTTCTTCAACTTCACGTTATTTTTCTTCTTCCTTTAGTTTAGTTTAGAATTATTCTTAGAAATTCCAGCAGCCATGTATTCCACCATGAGTGGCTAAATTCTCTTTTCAAATTCAAGGTAAGGATTGATTTCAATTGCAATTATTGTGAGGTTTTGTTCTTAATTTTATATTCTTGCTTTTTATTCAAGTACTTGTTGATTTTTTATTTAATTCTTATGAATAATTGATGATTATTAGTTTGACAAATGAATTCTTCATTATTTATTCTATTGCTATCCATGAATTCATTGATCCATAGTTGTCATGAATAAGTGGACCAAGTAGAAACTATGTTACTTATATTTATCACTTGAAATATGCATGCTTAGCCCAGGGGAATTAACGGGACAAGAGTAATTTACTGCAGCTATCTTGGTGCTTTAATCTTAGTTTAACTGTTTTCATAGATCTTAATGTTATGATTAAATTGATATGGAATGCTATCGTGCCTAGTCAATTAATAGTAAGTTTTGATTTGAGTGTTGGGCTTGGTCAATTATATTAGGAAAATTGAAATTTATTACGGCTATCGTAATAAGTTTCAAGTTAAATATTAGAGTTTGTAAGATTATTTTTTCGTGACCTATGATCAATGATGCAATTGAATGATATCAACCCTTGGATTGGAAACTCGATAAACTTGGTAATTTTCATTCTTTTATATTTTCTTACTAGCTTAATATTTTTTTTTTAATTTTCAGAATTTCAGTAACTTAATTAATCATTTAGAAATTCCACTTTGTTTTATTCTTATCTTATTGTTCAAAACTTGGTCCGCTACTGCTGCAAAAAAAAAAATAAATTAAAATCACTTGAGGATCAGTGATTTTATTTTGTGGGCTTCGACAAACCCGTCAATATTGTCAGTCATGTTGTTAATCTAACTCCTACAATTGCTTTGTGAGGTGATGTTTCAAAAAATGTTTGCACTGGCAAGAATATCTCCTATGATCATTTGAGGGTATTTAGTTGCAAAACTTTTGTCCATGTTCTGAAAGATGAGAGGTCAAAGTTGGATGCAAAGACTAGATAATGCATCTTCATTGGCTATGGTCAAGATGAGTTTGGTTACAAATTCTATAATCCAATAAAGAAAAAACTTGTGAGAAGTCGAAATGTGATATTTCACGAGAACCAAACCACTAATGATATTAAGAAGGCAGGAAAAATTGATTCACATGTGTAATATGGCCTCATAGAGTTTGATCCAAATCCTATGGTGTAGTTGCTTGACAAAATTGAAAGGGAAGTTGAAATTGCGATGCAATAAGATGATATTAGAGATGATCAACATGATGATAATTTACATAATCCTGTGAATGATGTTGATGGAAGTCAACCCAAAAATCTTAGAGCAAATTCACATGCAGCTCCATTGAAAAATTTTACAAGAGATAGATGATATTCTTCTAGATATTCTCATGATAAGTATAACTTTTGACTAATGGGGGAGAACCTGAATACTATGAAGAAGCCATGGAATGTGTGGATAGGTAGTAGTGGGTTCGTGCTATGGAGGTTGAGATTAAATCTTTATATCATAATCACATCTTTGAGCTAGTGAAATTACCAAAGGGTAAAAGAGCTTTGAAGAATTGGTAGATTTACAGATTGAAACAATAAGAGAATTCTTCAAAATCAAGATACAAAGTTAGAGTGGTTGTTAAAGGTTCCAATTAAAAAATGGGAGTTGACTTTGAAGAGATTTTTTCGCCTATTGTAAAGATATCTTTAATTCAAATTGTGTGAGGGTCAGTGGCAAGCCTTAACTTAGAGATTGAGCACATAAGTCTACTTTTCTTCATGGTGATTTGAATGAAGAAATTTATATGGATTAATCAGAAGGTTTTCGAGTGAAAGGAAAAGAAGATTATGTTTGCAACTTGAAAAAGAGCTTGTATGGTTTGAAGTAAGTTCCAAGGCAACAATATAAAAAGTTTGAGTCTATTATGGCACAACAAGTTTACAAGAAGACTACTTCTGATTACTGTGTGTTTGTGCAAGAGTTTTCACATGATGGATTTATTATCTTGTTGCTTTATGTTGATGATAAGCTTATTGTTGGTCAAAGTGCATCCACGATTGCTAAATTGAAGCATGAGTTGAGCAAGTCACTTGCTATGAAATATTTAGGGCCATCAATGCAAATTTTCGGTGTAAGAATTTTGCGAGATCAAAAGGCAAAGAAACTTTGGCTATCTCAAAAGAAGTACATTGAAAAGGTGGTTTAGAAATTTTAGTAATCATACAGATGAAAATGGTGATGTTACATTGACCAAGTCGTTTCCAAGATGGAAGTTTGAATGATGTTGCTCCTTTGCCGAGATGGCAAACTCCTCCATATAGTTGGGTTTTTGGGCTCCCAACTTATGTGGAAAATGTTCAAAATTATTGAGTTAGTTATTTGGCCTAGTAATGGGTTTAACCCTAGTATTTATGATACGAATTCTTACACCAAAGGAAAAGAAACCGAACCTATATCAGAGTGTTGGTCCTAGTATCATCCTCTAGGCTGAACTAAGTCTTCCTTTAGCAAGACACCAACTCCAACTTGTGAAGAAGGATCTTGCTTTTGTCCACTTGACAACCGAAGGAATTATCAAAGACCCAAGATGTGAAATTTGACTATCCTTGGAACCAAGAAGCACACTCAAATTGTTGAGGGAAAGAAACTCAACAAGATAGCTTAAACATGAACCTAAGAGGCTATCCTCAAATACTCAAAGCAAGTTCTAAACTAGAACTCAAAGAAAAGCTACAAAGCTCTCAAGTTTGTATTGTCAAAATTCTTCCCCCTTCATTGTGGCTGAATGCCTCTATTTATAGTTTACAAGTTGTAAGAATTAAGAAAGCCATTCCCTAGTTGGATTAGCTTTTTAGGAAACTAACTAAAGAACTAATTACTAAAAAGAATAACTACTCTAAGAAAAGGAAATAAATCAACAAGTAGTTGCCTAAAACTAATCCAAGTGTGTTGGCTGAATTCTGCTTGAGCAGAATTTCCTATTCAGCTTTGTGGATTTGGTAATTCTTTTAATCATCATGCCTTGGCCGAATTAGAGCTTCTTTACTCCAATTTGGAAGCTTCTCTAATTGCTTTGGCAGAATGGAGCTCTCCACTTTTGACTTAGAATTCCCGAAATTGCAACTCCAAGTGTTGGCTGGATTTTGAGCTTCCTAAATCAACATCCAAGTGTGGAATGGAATTGCCTAAACCAACATCCAAGTGCTGAATGGAATTGAGCTAAATTGAGTTGGAATTAGGCTGGTCTTGAGCTGCTAAACACGTCCATGTGAGCTTCTAAAAATCAGCCAAAAAGCTGAAACCTTCCAAGGCCATATGCTGAAATATTCCAAGGCCAAATTGGATTCTTTACCCTAGCTGGATTCTTGCTTTGCTTCTTGCTGAATTAGAACCTTCCAAAGTTAAATTTGGATTGTGATGAGAAGTGGTCTAAGGATCTTAATTACACAAGTGAAAATCAACCACACTTGATCCTTCATTCTTTATTCTTCATGGATGACTAGAATGACAAATGATGAGCTAAGTTCGGAAGTCTTCCTTGCTACCTTTGTTTTGGATTCCATGGGTTCATTTATGAAAGAGATTGAGGCAGCTTGCATTCTCTTAGTCCTTGACCTTGTAATAGGACTACCAATCCCTTGCAATGAATATACGTGTGGATGCCTAGCTTTATGGTCGGCTTCATGTGGAGTTGTAGTTGTCTCGGCCCTTAGGATTTCATCAATTTATAGATTTTAAAAAGCTATAAATCGTGATTGAGAAAAAAAAAAATTTCTGTGGCAGAAATTTTGCAACAATTTTTAGCAAGTTTCTAGTTTGTGTAGTTTTCATCAAATTAATGATTGGAGGGTAAAACATACTCTGATCAGGCTGAAATTTTTGCTACTGGTAGAGGACATCATACTTTACGTTTTGGGTAGTGGAGATCAGATTTTAACGGTTCAAAACTAATATATAAATTTCGTAAGATTGCTGTAGTTTTCTAGTGAAGCTTTTAGACTTTGTTTTTGTTTGAGATTTAGTTGTTTTTGTTGATTGTTTAATGCCATATCTCACTTGTGCACTTGTTGGAAATTGGATTTGATATTTCGTTGATTGATGGTGAAGATTTGGTGGTGGACTTAAGGGTTCTGTGTTTTTTCCTCTTTTTCCACGTACAAATCTTGTGTTCCTTTTGTGTTTGGTTTTTTGGTATTTTGTGGTTTGATTTCTCTCACTTGCTTACTACTTTTAACTCTCTTAATGTGTTATAACAAATTGGGGATATTTTTAACATGTTATTGTGGTTCAATTCAATTGATTTAACCCAGTTTCTCTCAACATTTTTTAACCTTTGGAATAACACTTACCCATCAAATGTCCAAAGTCCTCCGCAATTACTTAACCAATGCTAATTCCAAGTTGACTATTAGCATACATGTCAATCAAAGTCAATCACATAATCAGCTTTGCTAATCTATCATTTTTGAATTGGTTGATAATTGAATTAGAATGAATTTACTTCAAGCTACAATTTTGGACATTCAAGAACAAACAAAAGAAATGGAGAAATAGAGATTGAGAGAAAGTTGTTGATGCTAATAGTGTTTATGCACGAAGTGTTATCAATATTGGAATTTGCAAGTAATCCAAAGAAAAAGAAGAATTTTAAGATATTCATTTAACTAATATTAGGTTCTTCATGAAATTTATGAGAAACTGCAAAAAGAAAATTCTGTGTTGATGTTATTATTGATGGTAGTAGTGGTGGTGGCTGGAGAGCAGCCATGAATACAATGAGGGAGATATACAGGAAGATTGGAGAGTGCGTGATTTTATCGGCTCGGCCAGGTGGAATAGGTCGATATTATAGGAGATTTTGTCAAATGATTTGGTGGAAAAAATCATGGCTATGCCTATTGAATTGGTAGATGGGAGGGTGATCAAATCATATGGCAGCCTGAGTCTTTAAGGGAGTTTATGGTGAAGTCAGCATGTGAGGTGGTTCGAAATGCTGGTTCAGGATTCTTTTTTTGATCAGCTCTTATGGTCGAAGCATGTGGGTGAATCCATAGCTTGGTTAATGTCTCTAATGATTTGGTCTTGTATCCTAGTGGACGTATCCCTTTACAAATTTGGGGTGGCGGGACCTTCCAAATGCTCATGTTGTAGGCATCCTCAAGTCAAGGACATTGATCATGTGTCTCCATGGGTGAGTTGGCTTCAGGTGTTTGGATGTATTTTGAGCAACGAATTTGTATTGTAGGTGTCGATAAGCCAATATATTATAGATGAATGAAGCTATGGATTACCTCTTGTACTCATTGGGTTTTGAAATTAGCTTTGGGCATTTTTCCACAACTGGTGTGTTAGGTGATTTGGAAAGCGAGAAATTTGTATAGCCATCAGCAAAAGAGGCTCACTCTTTGGGCCATAATTAGGGAGATGGAGTTTGTGTTGATGGAAAAAGTTGGGTTGCAGTTTCCCCATTTGAAGATTCGAGGAGTGACATAGGATAATTTTTTTGGTAATGTTGCCAAGACCCGTCCAAAAGGACATATATTACATGTTTGGTGGTATTTTCCACATACCACCTATAAGCTGAACACTGATGGCAATTCTATTGACAATGGGAGTGCATTTTCTAGAGGTTGAGTGGTGTGTAATATGTGGGGTCAGCTTATATTTGCCTACTCTGATATTTTTGGACTTGGATTAGCTATGAGGGCTGCATGTCGTTCTCTTTTACTAGGAGTGGCACTTTGTAGTTTATTTAGCTTGAATGGGGTGAAAGTAGAATGTGATTCTAAAGTATTGGTTGATATGGTCAAAGATCAATCATCTATTTCATGGCGATTGAGGGTCTATATCCAGAAAGTATTTAGATACAAGAATTTGCTCACCTCTTTTACTCATTGTTACCAGAAAGCTAACACAGTTGTTGACAGCTTGACCAAGATAGTGTATTAGACTAAGTGTTTCAGATCCTACAATCACATATAGGATCTTCCTAACCCTATTCGGTCTCTCCTATTCCTTGACCGGGATCAAATTACTACCTTTAGATTTGTTTGGCTTTCCACATGGCTTTTTGTTATCTTCTTTGGCTCTTATTTGTAAAGCTATTTCTTTTCATGTTGTTTTAATAAAAAGGTAACCAATCCCATTGGCCATTAATGGCTGTTCAATAAAAAAAATGTGAAAAGTCATTAACCAATAATTATTTTAATAATTCAAAAAAAAAAATTTGTCATGTGTGTATCAACTCATTCACTATAACAATAGTTTAGTAAAAATTTTCATTATAAATATCATTAGTCAAATTGAAAATCTAAAAATGCAAAGTGCTGTAGTTAAACTTTTATGGAGTGTTTTACTACTTCTTCATAGTTTATGGTAATTTTTTGCAATTTACTCTTTACAAATGTTGGCCAAGATAATTGTGAAAACTTAGTTTTGTGATTGTCAAGAAGGAATTGTAAAGATCAAGAACTTCAACTCAAGTTTGATTTTAGATATAACTAGAATGATAATGACTTCATTTATCATAGGTTGGTATAGTCGAAAGCATACCTATGTCAAGACAATCCTATCTTTAAAAGATTTTGGTAGTGCTTTTAGGCCAAAATGCAAAATAAGGAATTAGATGACGTGGAAAAAGATGTTAGATTAGCTTATATTTTCATTTGTTAATGAAAGAGCCTAATACGAAAAATGCCTGTTGAGTGTTGGAACGGTTATCGTTGTGATAATGAGCTTATAAGCGAAACTTCTACATGCTTCAACTTGGATCGGTCTTAAGAGAGCTTCATCCCATCAAATATAAAAATGGAACATTTACAGCTCGTGCAGATGTTCAAATCTAAAACAACTATCAAATACTAGGGAAACAAATCTACAATCACAAATACAATTGAAGCAAAAGCACAAATTTCTGTATAAATCTTTGGTTCAGGGAACATGATGAATAGCTTTTACACTTCCTGACTGAAATGGGCAATCGTGCAAATTCCAGCAATATAAAAGTCATCGTGTTCTACAATGATTTTCAGCCTGAAAGCTGTACAGTGCGGTATAAATTTCTTCCTCAAATGCAGTCCAAACCTCCATTTGGAAATGATTTTTGTTTTGGGGATTACACCCACTATGATAATTAGGAAATTTTGTTTATCACTTGCTCTCCTGCAACGATATGACGGTTTCAAAGGCACCAGCCAATGCTTTCACCTTGTTCTTCCTCTGCTCTCGAAGCCTGCTTGCTGTCTCCTCTATCACATCATTGGACAATGCAGCTGAATCCTTTTTCCCTTGGACCACTTCTGGCTTTGTTGCTGCCTTATCAGTATCTTGCTTCACTTCTTTGGCGACATCTTCTGCGGATTCTTTTGCAGGCAAATTAATTGCTTTGCTTTGAGCAATACTCTCTTTCTCTTCCTCTTCCTCTCCCTCCAGTGTCTGACCATTGAAATCTTCGCTTGCCCCTCCATCTTCTATCTTTTCGACCTCAGCTCTAGGCCCTTGTTCAACATTTTCTTCTGGATGGCTGATATCATTTTCTATTTCACCATGTTCTTCTAATTGTACATCATTGCAAGTAATTTCTCCATCCTGTAATTCGTCTTCTGTTTCTTCAATTTTATCATCAGTAGTTTTATCTTGTTTTGGTATTATGGAGGACTCAACTATCTTAAGTTCATGAGCTTCATCGCCTTTATGTTCAGATTCTGTAAGACTCACATATACCTTATCTTCAACGACTGCAAGTTCATCTGGTACAGCATTGTTGTTTCCAACATTTAACAGTGCTTCATCAGCTTCAGTCATAGATGAACCAAGATCTTCTTGCACTTCGAGCTGAGGAATATCAGCCACATGAGTATAAACTTCACCTAGTGTGCTTGTTCTTGGTGCTTCCCTTGAAGTTGCACTGCCCTGAGTGTTTTGTTTCTTCTCTCATGCTGTTCTTTTTCACACTAACTGATCTTGGATGCAAGGAGTGATCTTTAGAGGCATCTTTTGACACTTTCGATAATCTATCTGAAAGGGGCTTCTGTGAAGTGGTTGTCCTAGAGGTAAAAGAGGAAGATCGAATATTTCTTTCCCTAGCATTGGGTGAAATTCCTGTTTTTTGTGCGTGAGATACTGATGGGGGCTTTTCCAAAGATCTTCTTCTAGCTACAGTGGCTTTGCTTAGGTTGTCACCGGAAGAAACCTTCTTGACGTGCTGCTTAGATGGATCAAGACTTGAACTAGCGGTTGGCTTGAGATAATTTGGAATGTTTCTCTCAGAAGTTGTTGAATCATTTCTGTTATTAGGAGAAGCTTGTTTCAAAATGCTGGAGCTTTTCCTTTGAGAAGGAGAAATCCCTCTCCTCTCCTTGCCAGGATGGGGTTCCTTTGCTTTTGTTGCCATTCTAAGCCTACCAAAATTTGAATTATAACAAGTCAAACACAAACTGCTTCATTCTTGATGAGGATACGTTTATATTACTTGACACATATGTGCATGTAGACAGAGACAGACAGACAGACAGACAGATTAAAATCTGCAAAATCAAGTAACAAAATTACGAGGAAGAAAGAAAGAGACACACAAGTGCATTGCAGCTTCCATCAAATTTCAAATATACTTAATCCAATGAATATCACTTTGTCTACAAGGGAAATTGGGGTATGATATATATATATATATATATTTGGGAACTTTATGGTTGTTGGCCCATCTTCTATCCTTCTGTTTTGATAAAATTTTGTAAGGCAATGGCCGAATCAATATAAGGTGCTGGATCCGGACCTACACCGTAGTTCTTGATGCTACTTCTCTGTTTTGAGAATTCAAAGGAAATCCTTAGAAAATACTCCACCAAAAGAATTGAATATGGGATTTCATTGCGCAAACTTATTACAGAACGGAAGTCGATAAGAAGAGCCCAAAGATGCAAATTCTCAGAGGACAAATATAAAAAAAGGTTCCATATCATTTCTTGAATTCAAGTAGCAACAAATACTATGTATGTCTCGAACGCTGATATATTTCTAGGATTTTATGTTATTTTGCATTCTGTAAATTGGACCACTGTTTTTGCTTCCTCAAAACATAAATTCATTTTTCAAATGAAAATGATAAAAAATTTAAAACGAAAACGTCCTACAGACGGGGGGGAAATTCCTTGTTACTTATACCAGAAATTTTTTTTCTCTTAACAGTTGGTATTTAGGCAGCATGCTGTTAGATCAGATTACCTTTCGGAGGTTTTATCAACGTTACTCAGCGTCTTCGGTTTAAACTGGAGTAAAACCAATGGACAAATATAGTGTTAACATATCTGCTGTTCCTTTATACATGCACATCATATTGGGGTATGTGCAAAGATTAACAGCTAAATATTTTTTCAGGCAAAATAATGGAAAAAAATTATTATTACAAATAAAAGGTTTACAAAATTAAATAAATTAATACTCCTTTCATTTAAAAAATTTCCAAATTTCTCTTTTTTCTTTATCTCCATAAAGTATAGCTTAAAAGAATTATAATATCCTTTATAATGACCAGTCCTATACTTAGAAAAGTAAGAACAAAAGTAAAAATACAAAATTAATGGCCTATTTACTGTGTTTTAATTTACGCTTCTGAAAAAACAGTCAGAACTTACAAAAAAAAAAAATCAATTCAAAAAAGAATTTATTTTTAAAATGAAATTTTTTAATATATTATTAATAACAATTATGAATAATCATATTTAAGAAGTAAATATATAAATATAAAATTATGTGTTTAATAATTCATTAAAAGTATTATATTTGACCCAAAATAAATTTTTTTTTCAGGAATTGTAAGGAGTAAAACACTTAATAATTGCATACCTTCTAATTCCTAACTCTTTTTGGGGCACCCGAAGTAGGGGACCGCTTCTAACTTTAGATAGATTGCCTCCTAACGGACACTTATCTTATCTATTTTATGTCACATATATGATTGAGATGTCCAATATTTATTTACAATGACTAATGAATGCCTCTTCATTATATGTCAAAAATAAGATATTGGTTATCCAAATTTTCAATAGAGTGAAAAACTCCTCTCTATTTTTGAAAAATTGGAAATTATAACAAACTTCAGCAATCAAATCCCGGTTTAATGAGTCTATCAACATAATTTTAAGCATCATTGACGATTATTACAAAAAAAAAAAAAAAAAAAAAAATCAATTCAGCTAAGAAGTTCACAACAATTCTTCCCAGATCAGCGCTAAGAAGTCCACATCAATTTTTCCTGCAGTGTACACACAGAGATTGAAATAATGCCCCCAACAAACAAATAAACACAACAATTCTTGAACCTTCAAGCAACGAAACCCATAAATAAATGCATCTCTACGTTCAACAAATCTTGCTCCAAGTACCAAATTCGCAATATGCACATTTTACTAAATCAAAGCAAAAAGAGCAGAAATGTGAAAAGAAAAAAGAAAATGAAAAAGAATCATTACCGTGGGTAGAACAAATGCTGGGTATGATGAACCAGCGGGTTTCCCTAGAATTGTTTCTGAGGAAGCAAAAATATTTCTGCGGTAAGAAGAGATTTTTAGATACAGGAGGTGGTTATCGGGTAAAGGAAAGAAAATGGTAATTGTAAGGTTGATATTTTGGCGGTTTTATTTGTTAGTTACAAGAGCGGGAGTAATGCACAGCCGATGGTGGGCAATGGTTGTGCTTGCGCGTAAAACCTGTCATACTGTAAAATATATGTTTTTGACCATTTCAAAGGGAACAACATTATCTCTCCAAAGTCTTGCTTGTACCGTCATCAATGGCTTTCTGCGATCCCGTTATATCAGGATTCGAAATGCTGGCAATTCAAAAGAGGAATAATCCTATTTTTAGCCTTTAAACTTTAGATTTGGCATTTTCATTGTCAAAGCTTGACACTCTACACATCTAATTTTTAATCATTAAAAATGTAATTTAGCATGTATATAAAAGTTAACAGTTATTGACAAAATTATGATCAATTACTCGATTATCAGGAATACTAAAATCTGGTTTTTTTTTCCTCATATCTTATCGCAAGACATATTCTAAAATTAATTTTGAGGTACGTACTTTTCAATGCTCAAGTCAATAATGTGTTTTAAGATGGTTGAAGGCTTTAGCAAATAAAGTATACTTCTACTTGTCAGAGGTTGCGATATACTTATAATTATAATTAAAATTTAAAATAGTGGAAATGAGACCTACAAATTAGGAGCAACTAATAAATTCATACTTATTCCGAAACGATAGCATTTTCATTAAATGAAGAGTAAAAACTTTACAGATATTAGCCAAAAAGGCTAAAATGATCTCCTTGGTCTAACTTATTAGCCAAGGAGGAAAATAGAATAATGGATTGTATTTGCCATTATCCTATTAGTTACAATGGAGATTGCAAAATTTGTAGATGCAATGTGCTAACTAAGCAATACATCTATCTAGCTATGGAATGGAACAAACTTTTTTACTCATGCCAACACAAACTCCTCATGGGCCGTCAAATATTACTAATTCAAGATCCCATACTCATGATAAAGCTCCCTAAGCCTTGATATGCTTGTGGCAAACCAAGACTTCGTTTGAACAAAAAGAGTTAAAATGTGGAATCGAGATTCTATCAATGAGATTCCTATATCCGAGGTCAAGACCCTAATTTTCGACAACCCACACATCATCAGATAAATAAAAACATCAAGTACAAACATCAACTTCTTTCTACGCATAAGCAAATCCCTCACCCTCTGTGGAAAGATGTGTTACAAAAGCATAATTGCCAAAGTTAGGTAAATAAAACAACACTGATAATGCGGAAAAGTGCATGTAACAAGTAACAAGATATTAATAATGGCAAAATCATAGGTTCCAAGGCACATGTCCCTTTTCCAAGCACAAACACGATACTTTCGAAACTATAAAATGGATATTATGCAAGAAATGAGAAGATAGGCAATTGTAACAAACGTTGAACTTGGTTAGATGTAACGGGTCAATTACATTTCAACCCAAAAAAATCAAGCAAAACTGAAAAGCTCTCAAGCCGAAATGTGCAAGACTCAATCTCCAGTAACGACCCAACTAGGCAAAGACCCAAAACAACGACGGTGACCTTCAGTGAGAAACATCAGAAAAAAGAATATTCATAATGTAGTGAAATAGGATATAAAAATTTAATATAAATATTACAAATAATCAAATAATAATTAACTTAATTCCAAATGATATGAACACAAGTATACGTTTGTGAATTCCATTAATGATAGAATCAATCCAACGAAAATGTTATTACTCTGAGAAAATAATATTTAAATTGAAAAAATTAAAAGTAAATAATTAAAACTACATACAAATATGTAGGCTAAAAATAAATAAACAAAAAAAACAATTAAAAAAATAACTAAAGTAAATTATTGCATTTTAAAGACTAGATCAAAGGGAACTGAAGTAAAAGTTATTTAAAAAAAATCCTAAAAAATGACTAGAGTAGTGTCAATCTTTTTAATAATTTGGTCAATTTAGTTATTAGTTCATGTAAATAATAGGGCAATTGTCTACTTTTCACTTCTGATTTCTATTCATAGTTACTAGAATAGAATAAATATATCAATATTTCTACTCTACCAAACCACTAAAATGAAAAATAATTGACAATTAAAAGCTATCAATTATCTTTATCTATTCCTAGAGTAGAGATATTATGATTCTAATATTAAATGTCCAATCATTCATGAAAATCAATGGCACAATAATAACTAAGCCTTTATCCTCTTATGTGAGATTAGCGATATGGATCATATCTTGTCATCGCTTTTTACTAAAGCACATATTTCTCATTCAAATTTAGATAATTCATATCATTTTATTCCAAATCTTTTTAGATCTTTCCATTCTCCTTTTAATTTAAATTAATAATTTTCTAGTCTCTATACGCCATATTAATGCATCTAAGAGTCTCATGCGTATATATCCAACCCACTTTAAATGTGTTTTCCTCATTTTCTCATCTATTGGGTCTACTCTTACGTTTTTTTCTAATATATTCACTACTTATTCTATTTAGTCTAATATATCTACACATCCATCTTAACATTCTCATTTTTGCCACTCTCATTTTCTATTCATATTCATTGTGATAACCCTATTTTATATAGGGATTTCTTATTAATCTTAGTTAGAAATTGGCTTATGTTTTGATTTGTTTTTACATATTTTGGCCAAAATTTTCTTTGATTTTATGATTACCGAGTTTTCTAATATTTTTAGAACTTTTGAGTACAATCATGAAGTTTCTTCTAATTTGAGGATCAAAGGACTAACTAATTATCTTGGGCCTACTTTATTATCAAAAGCCAAAGCAAAAAGGAAAAGAAGAAGCTACGGGACAAGAAAGATTAGCTCAAGAAACTACACAACAAGAAGACTCCTTTAGCTGCAACTAAGAGAATACAAGCTGTGCTGTAAAAGAAGAAAAGAAAAGCTGAACAACAAATAAGAGCCGAGCTGAACAAAAACCAAAAAGAAAGGAGCCGAACAATTGGAAGACAAAAAGGAGACTTTAGCTACAAGAATACTACAAGACAGCTACAAAAAGGAAATACAAGCCAACTGCAATTTGAAAAGAAAAACCGTACTGTAGAAGAACAAAAGAAAGAAACAGCAGCAATTTGGAAATAGAAGACGATCGCAAAAAGAAAAGGTTAGCTCAAATAAGAAACAAAAGTCAGCTACAATTCGGGAAAGACAAAAAGAAGAAACCGAGCTGCAATGGAATTTGGAAACAAAGGAGGAAAAAGGAAGAGACTTCTTCAGGTGGGTTGCAATTTGGAAATAACATACGGCTGGGATTTGGAAACAAGAAGAAAGAAGAAACCGATCACAATTTGAAGACAAAAAGCAAAACAAAGAAGGATTCGGGTTTGCAGAATTTAGGAAGAACAGCCGACCTTCTCTTCTCTATCTAAACAACAAAGCCGAGGGAAAGAGAGGGCACTTCATTCTTTTCTTCTTTTTCTTTAGCTTTAGTTTAGATTTAGCAGAATTTTCTTTTCTTTTTCTTTCTGTTTTTTGTTTTGTTAGAGATAGAGCAACACCTTTCTTTTCCTTTGTTTTTCTTTTTGTTCATTAGTTTAGGAGTAGCAGCAAGCACATCCATTCTTTTTTCTTTCTTTTCTTCCTTTAGTTTAGATTTGGCAGCCGTTCCTGTCTCGATTTTCTTCAGAAACTTCCGTCGTTCTCTTGTTCTCTTCCTGGACTTCACGTCCAGTCCTTTCTTGTTTGTTCTAGTTAGTTTAGTAAAGTTTAGCAATTACAGCAGCCAACTTGGACTTGGGTGCAGAGTTGGAAGTAAAAGCTGACTCTTTTTCCTTTGGAAGCTCACGGGTGCAAGAACACAGCAGAATTCTGTTTTGACTTCATGCCTTACGAGTTTTGTTTTGTTTCTTTCTTTTTCTTTTTTTCTTTAGTTTAGTTTAGTTTAGCAATTTTAGTTTTCTTTTCTTGTTTTGCTTTAGTTTATTTTAGCAAGTTTAGTTTTTTTTATTTCTTGTGTTTTGTTATAAACATCTAGTTGTGTTTTATTTTCAAGTATTAAGTATTTTATAGTTTTTATATTTATTAAATATTGTTTACTTTAATTTTCAGAATTTATTTTAATTTTAATTATGTCTATTTTTATTTTTGTTGTTAGTTTAAATTTTATATGCTCTAATTTTTTTGGTTAGAGATTAGATGGATCTGAATCATGAATAATTAATTTTTAAAACTTGTTCATACAACCTATATTTCAATTATGAGTTTAATATCATGTTCTTAATGCTTTTAGGTGATTGATCACCACCCAATTGATTTTTGATGCCGTGTGGAGATGACATGCATGTGCTCATGTGATATTAAACCATGAATTCAATTTAGATGGTAATAATCTAGGTTGTTCATGTGGTTTCGGTAGTAGAACTAAGTCGTGGCCACTTAGATTGAATCCGAGAATTTCCATAGTTCCTAATGCATTTAGAAATCTAAATTCACTTAGACCAAGTGTGAGTTGATTTTAATCTAAATAGGGTTATTAGACCGATGTCGGCTATTAATTTACATTAGTGAAATTTCACCATCATAATTTGGAATTTAATTTAATTGCATGACAAGTCAAGAGAGTTAATTAGGATTGATTAAGTGAAATCGAAGTCTCTAACATCTTAATTAATTTGGTAAATTTTTAGTATTTGTCATTGTTATAAAATTTTCATTCTTTATTAGTTTGTTTAAATCAATAGAACAATTTGATTGGTTAGCTTGTTCTTGAATTAATCAAGTTGATAAGCAATTGCTTAAATTTGTTTCAATTCTCGTGGGAAGGATACTCTACTCACTACTTTATTACTTGTTGATATTGTAAAAACTTGTTCGGTGAATTGCAACCGTACAATATCAACAAGTAATAAAGTAGTGAGTAGAGTATCGTTCCCATTGAAACAAATTTATGCCATTGCTTACCAACTTGATTAATTCAAGAACAAGCTAACCAATCAAATTGTTGTATTGATTTAAACAAACTAATAAAGAATGAAAATTTTATAACAATGACAAATACTAAAAATTTACCAAATTAATTAAGATGTTAGAGACTTCGATTTCACTTAATCAATGCTAATTAACTCTCTTGACTTGTCATGCAATTAAATTAAATTTCAAATTATGATGGTGAAATTTCACTAATGTAAATTAATAGCCGACATCGGTCTAATAACCCTATTTAGATTAAAATCAACTCTCACTTGGTCTAAGTGAATTTAGATTTCTAAATGCATTAGGAACTATGGAAATTCTCGGATTCAATCTAAGTGGCCACGACTTAGTTCTACTACCGAAACCATATGAACAACCTAGATTATTACCATCTAAATTGAATTCATGGTTTAATATCACATGAGCACATGCATGTCATCTCCACACGGTATCAAACAAGCATCAAAAATCAATTGGGTGGTGATCAATCATCTAAAAGCATTAAGAACATGATATTAAACTCATAATTGAAATATAGGTTGCATGAACAAGTCTTAAGAATTAATTATTCATGATTAAGATCCATCTAATCTCTAACAAAAAAATTAGAACATAATAAAATTTAAACTAACAACAAAAATAAAAATGGACATAATTAAAATTAAAATAAATTCTGAAAATTAAAGGAAACAATATTTAATAAATATAAAAACTATAAAATACTTAATACTTGAAAATAAAACACAACTAGAAGTTATAACAAAACACAAGAAATAAAACTACTAAACTTGCTAAAATAAACTAAAGCAAAACAAGAAAAGAGAACTAAATTTGCTAAACTAAACTAAACTAAAGAAAACAAGAAAAAGAAAGAAACAAAACAAAACCCGTAAGGCATGAAGTCAAAACAGAATTCTGCTGTGTTCTTGCACCCATGAGCTTCCAAAGGAAAAAGAGTCAACTTTTACTTCCAACTCTGCACCCAAGTCCAAGTTGGCGGCTGTAATTGCTAAACTTTACTAAACTAACTAGAACAAACAAGAAAGGACTAGACGTGAAGTCCAGGAAGAGAACAAGAGAACGACAGAAGTTTCTGAAGAAAACTGAGATAGGAACGGCTGCTAAATCTAAACGAAAGGAAGAAAAGAAAGAAAACAGAATGGATGTGCTTACTGCTACTCCTAAACTAATGAACGAAAAGAAAAACAAAGGAAAAGAAAGGTGCTGCTCTATCTCTAACAAAACAAAAAACAGAAAGAAAAAGAAAAGAAAATTCTGCTAAATCTAAACTACAGCTAAAGAAAAAGAAGAAAAGAATGAAGTGCCCTCTCTTTCCCTCGGCTGTGTTGTTTAGAGAAGAGAAGGTCGACTGTTCTTCCTAAATTTTGCAAACCCGAATCCTTCTTTGTTTTGCTTTTGTCTTCAAATTGTAATCGGTTTCTTCTTTCTTCTTGTTTCCAAATCCCAGCCGTATGTTATTTCCAAATTGCAACCCAGCTAAAGAAGTCTTTTCCTTTCTCCTCCTTTGTTTCCA
Organism: Gynochthodes officinalis; assembly: GCA_020080225.1. NCBI lineage: Eukaryota > Viridiplantae > Streptophyta > Magnoliopsida > Gentianales > Rubiaceae > Gynochthodes > Gynochthodes officinalis. The sequence goes on from CM034622.1 coordinate 8,389,340, forward strand.
AATTCCTTTGCAGCTCAGTTTCTTCTTTTTGTCTTTCCCGAATTGTAGCTGACTTTTGTTTCTTATTTGTGCTAAGCTTTTCTTTCTGCGGTTGTCTTCTATTTCCAAAAACTTGTTCGGTGAATTGCAAGCATACAAAATTTTATAAAGTACCATTGCTAGTGCTTCAACATTTTGATCCATAAAGCATCGTTAGTCTAATGGTTGTTTTATAAAATTTCTCCTTTCAATTATAAGATACACTTCTCCATGTATTCTATCATGCTTGAATACTAAGTATAATACTTTGTATAAAATTTTCTAATAATGGTACTTTACGATCACAAAATATAGAAAATACACTTCTCCATGTATTCTATCATGTCTGACTACTATGTATAACACTTTTATCAATTCCTTTATTTTCTTAGATTATAGATCTTAAATATTTAAAAATTTTAAATATATCTAATTCAAGCGCACCAATTTTTACACTTACCTTATTGCTTCTCCTATGATTATTAAATTAACACTCTATGTATTCAGTTTTATATCTACTTATTTTAAAACATTTTGACTCTAATGTCTCCCTCTAAACTTGTAACTTGGCTTCACTCATTCTTTTGTCTCATTAATCAAAAAAGATATCATTTGCAAATAATATAAATTCATGAATTATTATCTACATATATTTATATATTATTAAAAAAATGATATAAACTCAAAGAAGATTTTTGATGTCAACATATAGAATTAAGAAATTCATCTAATATCCCTACTGATGTCCTTACACATGTCATTATGTCTTTATACATATCTTTTATTAGTTCTATATAACCTACTCTAACTCCTCTCTTTTCCAATACCCACCACATTACATTATGATTAACTCTATCTTTTGCCTTTTTAAGATCAATAAATACTATATGTAAATCTTGTTTTCTTTTTTCTATAATGTTTACATAGTTTTCGTTTTAGATGTACATATTCCATTATAGATCTTCCCAGCATAAAGTCAAATTGATTTTCTAATACACTAGTCTAATTTCTCAATTTTCTTTCTATTACTTGTTCTCACAAATTCATAATTTGACTCATTAATTCCCCTATAATTTGCACAATTTTGAATATCTCCTTATTCTTATATAAAGATACTAATACACCTTTCCTCTATTGATTAAGTATGTTCTTAGTTTTCACAATTAAATTAAATTGATTTGTGAGTCATGTGATACTAACTTTTTCAAGACACTTCCATGCATTAATTGGAATTTTGCCAGGACTTACCACCCTACCATTTTTCATTATTTATAATGCATTTTCTACTTCCAAAGGTTGAATTTTGCGATAATATGTAATTTCCATTTAGTTGAAATTGTTTTAAATCACCTATTATGACTTCATTAAATAATTTATAAAAATATTACTCCCAATAATCTTTTATTGGTTTATCATCAATTAAAATATTTTCAGTTTCATTTTTTAAACATTTAACTTATGTTAAATCTCTTATTTTCTTTTCCCTAAGTTTTGCTATGTTATATATATCCTTTTCTCATTCTTTCATATCTAATGATTCTAATCTTTTACAAAAAATTTTGAAAGATTTGTTGCTGCCTCATTTATTACTTTTTTCACCTCATTCTGAGCAATCTTGTATCTTTCAATACTTTCATCATTTCTACAAGCATATAAAGTTTTATAACTTATTCTTTCTATTTCACTTTTTATTGAATTTCTTGATTCCACCACCATAATTTTTTATTATATATATGGCCTTTTGACTCTTGCAATACTCTTTTCCCAACTGTTTTCATTTGATTAGTTATCTTTTCCTATACATTCTCTATTTCCTCTTCTACATTCTAATTGATAATGTTTAATAAGGGGGTTTTTGTTTTGTTTTTTTTATAAAAATCTCTTTTGTTATTACTCTTTAAATTCGACCACTTAATCCTAGGGATGTTGGACAACTTATTTTTAAAACTTTTATTATCAAATCGTATATAAAAAACTATTAATCTTTGTTAAATAGTGAGACTTTCTCCAGGTACTATCTTATAATTTTTATATTATTTTCTATCACTATTTCTGATTAAGAAATAAACAATTTGTGACTTATTAGAGCCACTCTTAAATGTAATTAAGTGTTCATCTCTCTTTTTAAAAAAGGTATTGTCTCTGACCATATCATAAGTTACTGTAAAATCTAAAATGATTTTACCTTCATTGTTTCACAACTAATAACCATAACCCCAATGCACCTTATCATACTCCTCATTGCCCTACCCGCATGCCAATTTAAATCACCACTTATGATTTTTTTTATTTTTTATTTGGTGCGATTGCTTGGATTAAGGCTTCTAAGTTTTTCTAAAATTTAATTTAATAAACTCATTTAAACTTATTTGAGATCCATATAACTAATGATATTTATTGTTTCATTTTCTATAATAGGACTGCCTCCATCCCAAAAAAAGAGTTCACTTTGGTTTAGATACAACTTTTTAGTAGTTATTAGGTACAACACACTTAATGCATTAATTAAATGTATGATTTTACATTTTTATCCTTACTTTTTAATTGTGAGTATACACAATTATTATTAGTAAGGATATTTTAGGAAATTAGTTTAAAAGTGGACTCTTTTTTTGGGACAAGAAAAAGTTTTGAAATTGGATTCTTTTTTTGGGACAAAGGGAGTATTAAGAGTTGTAATTCTATCTTTCTTTTCTAACTACTCCTATTACTTGCTCTATGAATATTGAATCCACAATAATACCTAACCATTTCTAATTCTATCCTTTCTATAATACCAAAATTTATATTTTGAAATATCTAAAATTTTTGCTTTCTCACCTACCCATTTTGTTTCTTGAAGGCACATAATCTTTATGCTTCTCCTCCTCATTGTATTGAACACCTCTACAAATTTACCTATCAATGTTCCACGATTCCAACTACTAATTCTAATAGTCTAAATGGTCTAGTTCTTCCTACTTTTTTCTTTCTTATCCTTTCACAATTTCTAAACGTTACCCATAAAAGGGTGAACTATAAAAGTAGTAATTAGATATGTAATAAATCATGTAGTAGGATGTTGAGTGATCAAGAAAGGATTTGCCCCTCCTATATAATGGGAGTGATATTTTTGAGCCCCTTGGTTAAGTAAGACCATAAAATGCATGACCATGCTCAAATGAGTCGATATGTGATATCGAACTCATTTGCTTAGATATGTCTACTTAGGAATCAAGAAATGCAAAGATTGAACTATACGAGCATGACACGCTCCTTGGCTCGTGTTCAATCATCATATCTAGGGCAAAGGGATTTAATTACATGGTAATACCTATCACAAGAAATGTGATGACGAATTACTAATATTCTCAAAACTTAGGTAGTGTTGATGCGTTGCTAAACACCGCTCATTACTTTTGGCATAAAATATATTTTATGCCAATGCCAACGTTATGAGAACCTATTGGGTTGCACACTTAGATCGTATCCAAAAGAAGTGCAAAATTCATGTGATGAAATTTTGGTTAATTTAAGAATCCTATTGAGAATAGGAATCTATCGGGTTTTGTTTTAAAACAGTTTTGGATTTAAGGCCAAAAGATTTTGGTTCTATTAATATTAATAAATCCAAAATGAGTTTTAGATTTATTAATTAAATAATAATCAAAATGGATATTGGAAAATGAAAAGGCAGCCATGAATGTATATGTAATACGTTGTAACTCATTTTATAAAAATGAAAAGGTAGCCATTTATTGGAAAATGAAAAGACAACCATGTGTACCATATTGCAATTCAATTTCTGGAATATGAAATGTGAAAAGGCAGCTATTCACATGGATAAGAAAATAAAGAAAACTGATGGGACACTTTCATTTTGAAAGTCTTTTATTTAAGCTTTCTTTGATGGAGAAAAATTGAGCTATTCTTTAGTTCATGAATTATTATTCTTTAGTCTTTTCTTATTTAATAAAACCGCCAATCCTTATTTGAGAAATAAGAACAAAACAAATTTTAAGTTGAGAGCTTGAAATAAAAACCAATCCTTGAGTTGAGAACTTGAGGCTAAAAAAACAAACATATGTCAGATATATATGTGATATATATAATATTAAGGCCAAATTATAAATGTGATATATAATAATTCCAATAAAAGCTTACCAAAACTTTGAAAGGTTTGGATTTCTGAAATTTTTGAATGGTTCAAATTTCTGAATTTCTGTTTGGCTGAATTGCTTATTATTGGAACTAGTTTGTGACTGGTCAAGATCTAACATATATGATATATTAAGTTGAGGCCTAAAATATTTGATATATTATTCACAAAATTTTCAATGATTATGTATAGCCGAAATTTGCATGTTAAACCCGAAACTTCCATGCATAATATATTATTCAAAACCGTAATATTTGATTTAAAGTTAATTGTTATTAATTAATTAGATTAATGTATTTAATTGTTCATTATGAATGACAATCATAGAAGAAATGCACATTTTGTGATATTTGAGCATGGTGCATAGTTATAGCCCTTAGCCTAATGTGATTGGAAATGGTTTGGTAATGGTTGTAACTAAATATGACCTGTGTGTCATGCCTTGGTAAATATTTGGTTGTACATTCTTTTCTCATCTAACTCCCCTCGAATGTAACTTGAGGTTTCTCAAAAGATGTAATAGTTATATCTAAGAAAGGATTAGACTAGAAATCATGAAGTAAAGGAGTTATCAACCATACTAGAACAACCAAGGAGGCACTTGGAGAAGAAATGGTTACCCTTAGTTGACCTTTTTGATTCTCTCATTGGCTTGAGAAAATCAACTTAGTTTGGGCTATAACTATGTCACGATTTATTTTTCATGTTCATGTATGAGATGCATGATTGTGTATGGTTATTAGTTAAGTGTATGATGAGATCATGTGTGTAATAATTGGTTAGAAAATTATGTGATAATTGGAATAATAATTACAATAACCAAATCAAACAAAATAGTGAGATATTAACAAATCCCTCAAACCAAATATTAAGTCTAAGATGCCTTCCAATGCCTAGCACTCCTCAAGGCTTCGATTGATCATGTGTAGGCTTGCCAAAGCAAGGTGCTATGATCCATCTTAGTGAGATGCAACAGGATAATAGTAATATCCGACTGCTAACCATTGGGTTATACTTAACTAGGTGAACTCAATAGGATTGAGACATAGAGGCATAGAGTTGGGCTTTAGCTTATTCGATAAGCTAGAACAAAGAGTTATTCACCCAACTATCCAAGAGTTATATGGGATATAATTGACAAATGTTGTCTACTTAAATAGTCGAGTTTTGGACGATTAGCCAAAGCTAACTCAAAATTAGGTGAAATATGGATCTTGGCCCACTAGAAAGATATTAGATTAATCTTTCCGAATTAATATTGAGGGTTATTAATTTGAATAAAATAGTGGGAGTAACATTTAATAAAAGTCCATATTAAATGTTCACATTCATGATACTTATTTTGCATATTTCTGTTGTAAATAACCATGGCAAATAACACTAACAATAACACGTTATCACTGTGATTTGTCCTTGAGAAGGACAACTAAATGGGACAAATTTCCTAGATTGGTACAGGAACTTGAGGATAGTCCTCAAGCATGAGAAAAAGATATATGTCCTAGAAGGACCCTTACCTCAGGAACTAGAGGATAGCTCTACAGGAGTTGAAAGAGATGCTTATATGAAGCATCAAAATGATGCTCTAGACGTTGCTTGCCTCATGCTTGCTACCATGAACCCTGAGCTTCAGAAGCAACATGAGAATATAGAGGCGAATGATACGATTCAACACCTTAAGCAACTATATGAAGAGCAAACTCGTCAAGAGAGATTTGATATCTCTAAGGTGTTATTCCAGTGCAGAATGGCAGAGGGAGCTCCTATTGGAGCTCATGTACTCAAAATGATTGGGCACATAGAAAGCCTTGAAAGATTAGGTTTTCCATTAGGCCGAGAGTTGGGCACTGACGTTATCTTGCAATCATTGCCAAATAGTTAGGTCAATTCATTCTTAATTACAATATGAATGAAATTGACAAAACTTTGCCATAGTTACTAGGCATGTTGAGAACTGTCGAAGCTAACATGAAGATGTCTAAGCCCAATAGTGTCCTTATGATTAATAAGGGAAATAAGAAGGGTAAGACCAAGGCAAAAGGAAAGGGCAAGAAAGTCAAGTCCAAGTCCTTTGCAATTGCACTGAAACCTAAAAGAAAGTTTGCCAAGGAAGGAAAATGTTTCCAATGCGGTGAGATTGGACATTGGAAGAGAAACTACAAGGTTTACCTAGAAGAACTTAAAAAGAAGAGGAATGAAAATTTCACTTCAGGTATTCATGTTATAAAAATTAATTTATCTACTTCTTCTTCATGGGTATTAGATACCGGATATGGTTCTCACATTTGTGTGAATGTGCAGGAACTGAAAAGAAGTAGAACTTTGGCTAAAGGCGAAGTCGAGCTACGAGTGGGGAATGGAGCAAGGTTTACTGCATTAGCTATAGGGACTTATGTCTTGAATCTATCCTCAGGGCTTGTTTTAGAACTGAATAATTGCTATTATGTGCCTTCCATTACAAAGAATCTTATTTCAATTTCTTGTTTAGATGAGAGTGGATTTACATTTATAATAAAAAAACAAATGTTGTTCCTTTTATTTAAATGATATCTTCTTTGGAAGTGCACAAATGGTTCGTGGCCTTTATGTTCTAAATCTTGACATGCCTATCTATAACGTAAATACTAAAAGGATTAAATTAGATAATTTTAATCCGACTTATCTCTGGCATTGTCGTCTGAGCCATATAAATGAAAATCACATTTCCAAACTCCATAAAGATGGACTTTTGGACTCATTCGATTTTGAATCATGTGAGAAATGTGAATCATGTTTATTAGGCAAGATGACCAAAGCCCCCTTCACAAAACATAGTGAAAGGGAAAGCAATGTATTGGAATTAATACTTACTGATGTATGTGGACCATTCAATACACAAGCTGGAGGTGGTTTTCAATACTTCATTACATTTACTGACGACTGCAGTAGATACGGCTATGTGTATCTTATGAGACACAAGTCGGAATCATTTGAAAAAATCAAAGATTTCAAGAATGAAGTACAAAACCAACTTTGTAAGAGTATTAAAATACTTCGATCTAATCGAGGAGGTGAATACTTAAGCCAAGAGTTCAATGACTATCTAAAGAAGTGTGGGATAGTCTCACAACTTACTCTTCTTGGAACACCACAATGGAATGATGTGTCTGAGAGGAGAAATAGACCTTTGTTAGACATGGTTCGGTCCATGATGAGTCATGCAGATCTTCCAAAATCCTTTTGGGGACATACTTTACTTACAGCTATTTTTACACTAAACCGAGTCCTATTTAAATCAGTTCAAAAGACATCAAATGAGATATGGACTGGGAAGCATCCTAATATATCGTTTATGAAGATTTGGAGATGTGAGGCTTACGTCAAACGTCAAGTTTCTGAAAAACTTGGACCCAAATTTGATAAAAGTAATTTTGTGGGGTATTCTAAAGAAACAAAAGGATACTATTTCTATTATCCCAATGAGAACAAAGAGTTTGTTGCTCGGACTGGTGTTTTTCTAGAAAAGGAATTTATTTCTAGAAAAACTAGTTGGAGACAAATAGAACTTGAAGAAATTTGAGAACCACAAAATATTACTGAACTTGATGAGATGGAAATTGAGCAAACACCACAAAAGGTTGTGGAACAAGTTGTTCAAGAGACACAAGCCTTGCGTAGGTCTACTAGGATTTATCGTAAGCCATAGAGATATGGATTTATTGTGACTAAAAATGGTGACATCTTGCTAATAGATCAAGATGAACCTACGACCTATCAAGAAGCTATATCGGGGCCAAACTCTGAGAAATGGCTTAAAGCCATGAGATCTGAGATGGAATCCATGTATACAAACCAAGTATGGACTTTGGTTGATTCACCTGAAGGAGTAAAAACCATAGGGTGCAAATGGGTCTTCAAAAAGAAGACTAACATGGATGGTGAAGTACATACCTTTAAGGGACGATTGGTTGCAAAAGGTTTTAAACAAGTCCATGGTATAGACTATGACGAGACTTTTTCACCAGTCGCAATGCTTAAATCCATCAGGATCTTGCTTGCGATAGCTGCATTCCATGATTATGAAATCTAGCAAATGGATGTCAAAACTGCTTTCCTTAATGGAAATCTTCTCGAGGATATGTACATGACACAACTTGAGGGTGTTATCTGAAAAATGCTGGAAAGGTTTGTAAGCTACAACGATCCATTTATGGGTTGAAACAAGCTTCTCGAAGTTAGAATATTTGGTTTGATGATGCAATCAAAGAGTTTGGTTTCATCAAGAATGAAGATGAACCTTGTGTCTACAAGAAGGTTGGTGGGAGCACTGTTGTCTTCCTAGTATTGTATGTAGATGACATACTACTTATTGGAAATGGCATTCCTTCTTTACAGTCTATAAAGAAATGGATGGGAAGTTGTTTTTCAATGAAAGATTTAGGTGAGGCAACCTATATATTAGGTATCAAAATCTATAGAGATAGATTAAAGAGATTGGTTGGCCTAAGCCAAAGTACATACATAGATAAAGTGCTAAAGCAATTTAGCATGCAAGAATCTAATAAAGGATTCTTACCTATGGGGCATGGAATTAATCTCTCGAAGGAACATTGTCCTTCGACACAAGAAGGGAGACAATGCCTGAGTAGGATTCCATATGCATCAACTATTGGATCTATCATGTACACCATGCTATGTACTCGTCCTAAGGTCTCATATGCTTTGAGCTTATCGAGTAGATATCAAGGAGATCCCGGTGAACGTCACTAGATTGTTGTTAAAAATATCCTTAAGTACTTGAAAAGGACTAAGGATACATTCTTGATATATAGAGGTGAGAAAGAGCTCAATGTAGCTGGTTACACTGATGCAAGCTTCAAAACTGACAAGGATGACTATCGATTGCAGTCGAGTTATGTGTTTTGCTTAAATGGTGGTGTTGTGAGCTGGAAGTGTTCAAAGCAGGCAATAGTAGCCGACTCTACAACAGAGGCAGAGTATATTACTACTTCTGATGCAGCAAAAGAGGTAGTTTGAATCAAGAAGTTCATGGTTGTACTTAGCACTGCCAATCCCATTGTGCTCTATTGTGATAATAATTGAGCCATTGCGCAGGCTAAGGAACCCAGATCTCACCAATGATCCAAACATATACTTTGACGCTTCCATCTTATCTGAGAGATAATTGAGAGAGAGGATGTGAAAATATGCAAAGTACCAACTGATGATAATATAGCTGACCCACTGACAAAGCCTCTAGCGCAACAGAAGCATGATCGTCATACTAGATCATTAGGCATTAGAGAGATGTCTGATTGGTCTTAATTCAAGTGAGAGTTTGTTGGATTATACCCTAAGAACCAATCATATGATGATGCTATATGCATATATTGTATCATAATGTTCATAATTACTGGCACTAATTATTATGTTTATCTTATATCTATGTTTTATGAAATAAACATAATAATGTCCCAAAAATTTTATTATTCTAAAATTATCCCTAGTCGAGAATTATCATTAAATGGGACAATGATAATGCATTAAGACTAGTATGTGTAGTGACTGATGAAATGGTTCATGATATGAGATATCAAGTCAACACATAAGTATATGTTAGAGAACTATGTACTGGATCGACCCGCCATGAAAATACTACATGGATTATTATACAAAGTGTCATAATATTTTTCATAGTGATGATGGTGTAAATAATCCTTAGACTTGAGATATTCAGAGATCCCAACATGAGGAGTTACATGTTTTGATACTACTAAACGTTACCCGTAAAAGGGTGAACTATAAAAGTAGTGATTGGATATGTAATAAATCATGTAGTGGGATGTTGAGTGATCAAGAAATGATTTGCCCCTCTTATATAATGGGAGTGATATCTTTGGGCCCCTTGGTTGAGTAAGACCACAAAATGCATGCCCATGCTTAAATGAGTCAATTGTGATATCGGACTCATTTGCTTAGATATGTCTACTCGGGAATCAAGAAATGCAAAGATTGAACTATACAAGCATGACACGCTCCATGGCTCGTGTTCAATCATGATGTCTAGGGCAAAGGGATTTAATTATACGGTAATACCTATCACAAGAAATGTAATGACAAATTACTAATATTCTCATGACTTATGTAGTATTGATGTGTTGCTAGACACTGCTCATTACTTTTGGTATAAAATATATTTTATGCTAATGCCAATGTTTTGAGAACCTATTGGGTTGCACACTTAGATCGTATCCAAAAGAAGTGCAAAATTCATGTGATGAAATTTTGGTTTAATTAATAATCCTATTGAGAATAGGAATCTATCGGGTTTTGTTTTAAAACGGTTTGGATTTAAGGCCAAAAGATTTTGGTTCTATTAATATTAATAAATCCAAAACGAGTTTTAGATTTATTAATTAAATAATAATCAAAATGGATATTGGAAAATGAAAAGGTAGCCATGAATGTATATGTAATACATTGTAACTCATTTTATGAAAATGAAAAGGCAGGCATTTATTGGAAAATGAAAAGACAACCATGTGTAACATATTGCAATTCAATTTCGAGAATATGAAATGTGAAAAGGCAGCTGTTCACATGGATGAGAAAATGAAGAAAACCGATGGGACACTTTCATTTTGCAAGTCTTCTATTTAAGCTTTCTTTGTTGGAGAAAAATTGAGCTATTCTTTAGTTCATGAATTATTATTCTTTAGTCTTTTCTTATTCAATAAAACCGCCAATCCTTATTTGAGAAATAAGAACAAAACAAATTTTAAGTTGAGAGCTTGAAAAAAAAACCAATCCTTGAGTTGAGAACTTGAGGGAATACCCAAGTAACAAAATCTTAGCTAGCACTAAAAGATTTTGTTTTTTCTTTCTTTAGTTAATTGTTTGACAATTAACTTGAGACTTGGAGACGATCGTGTAGATATCATAGAGGCAAGGCTAGACCGGTTTTGCTTGTGATTCGACATTCAACATACGATCTTCTACCGTTACAAGAAAAGGTATGAATTCCACCTACCGGTTTGACTTCGCTTCGTATGGATCCTTGGAGGAAACCAACAAAATTTTAAAATTTCTGATGTTTTCTTTGATTTGGTTTCCTACACCTGTGTTGAATCATATTGAGGAAAAATTATATATGTGATATATAGTTGTTCCAAATCATGAAGTATTAAATCCTGAAAAACATGAGATGTCTTGTTTCGGATTTATGGCATTTTACTAAGCTTCGGGTTTTTGCAATTTTGGCCAATTTGGTTTTTAATTTTAATTTTAATTTTGTATGTTAGGTCGAAACATGTATGTGTTAATTCACATTGAAGGCCAAAATATTTGTGAAATATATTTTTTCTGGAAATTTTAATGTTGAAACCGAAATAAAATTTTAGAAATTTACACGAGTTAGGTTTTTATGTTTGGCTGAAAAGCATATATATATATATCATGTTTTGGCTGAAAATAATATATGAGATATATTATTTACAAATTCCTAATGATAAAGGTATGGCCGAATTTTACAAGTGCTTAGATTTTGTTTTGGCTGAAATTGGATATATATGATATATCAAGTTGAGGCTGAAAAATATATACAATATATTTTTTACAAATTCCTCTTGATCAAGGGATGGTAAATACCATTTACCGTATGGGGCACCGCCCCCTTGACCCCCGCTTGCTAATCGTTGGGGGCTCTGGCCCAAACCCCCACAGAGGGTGCTGCCCCCTTGAACCCCTGCTTGAGACCACGACTTTTTCATGCATAGGATAATTGGAAACACTAATATTTGATTTAATAATAATTGTCATAAATTAATTAGATTAATAAATTTAAATGTTAAATTTGAATGACAATTATATGCGACATGCACATTATGTGATGTTTGAGCATGGTGCACAGTTATAGCCCTTAGCCCAATGTGATTGGATATGTTTTGTATTGGTTTGTTACTAAATATGACCCGCAAGTCATGCCTTACTCTACTTTCTAGTTGTAAATTCTTTTCTCATCTAACTCCCCTCGAATATAACTCGAGGTTTCTCTAAAGATGAATAGTTAGATTATAGATAGGATTAGACTAGGAATCAATGAGGCAAGGAGTTTGTAACCATACAAGAACAACCAAGGAGGCACTTGGAGAAGATGTTGTTATCCTTAGGCTGACCTTATGGTTCCCTCATTGGCTTGAGAGAACCAATGTAATTTGGGCTATAACTATGTCACATTTATTTTATTGTTATTGTATGAGATGCATGCAATATATGTTTGTTGGTTAAATGCATGATGAGATCATGATTGTAATAATTGTTTAGTAAATTATGTGATTAATTCAACTAATAATTACCATAACCAATTCAAATAAAATGGTGAGAATTTAACAAATCTCTCATCAAGGTTTTGATTGATCATGTGTCGGTTTGCTAAAGCAATGTGCCATGGTCAATCTTAGTGAGACACGATAGGATAATAGTAATATCCAACTGCTAATCATTGGGTTTGATTTAACTAGGTAGACTCAAAAAAATTGAGACCTAGAGGTATAGAGTTGGGCTTTGGCTTATTAGGTAAAGCTAGAACAAGAGTTGTTCACCCAACTATCCAAGAATTGTATAGGATACAATTGACAAGTATTGTCTACCTAAATAGCCAAGTTTTGTGTGATTAGCCAAAGCAAACTCAAAATTAGGTCAAATATGGATCTTGGACCACTAGAAAGATATTAGATTAGTCTTTCCAAATTAATTTTGGGTTATTAATTTGCGCAAAATAGTGGGAGTAACATTTGATAAAATTCCATATTAAATGTTTGCATTCATGACACTTATTTTGCATATTTCTGTTGTAGATAACCATGGCTGCAAACACTAACACTAACACATTATCATTGTGATGTCCTTGAGAAGGACAAGTTGAATGGGACAAACTTCCTAGATAGGTACAGGAATTTGACGATAGTTCTCACGCAAGAGAAAAAATTGTATGTCCTAGAGAAATTCTTACCTTATGAACCTAAAGGAAAGGTAACTAAGGAAGGGAACTGCTTCTATTGTGGTGAGATCGGACATTGTAAGAGAAACTATAAAGTTTACCTGGAGGATCTTAAGAAACAGAGGAAGAAAAATGAAACTTCCATTTTAGGTATTCATGTTATGGAAGTTAATCTATCTAGTCATGGGTATTAGATACCGAATGTGGTTCACATATTTGTGTAATTGTGCTTGAACTGAAAAGAAGTAGGATTTTAGCCAAAGACAAAGTTGACCTACAAGTGGGAAATAGAGCAAGGGTTGCTACATTAGCTGTAGGGACTTATGTCTTGAATTTGCCTTCAAGGCTTGTTTTAGAACCAGATAATTGTTATTGCATGCCTTCTATTACTAAAAATATTGTTTCTCTTTCTTGTTTAGACAATATTGGATATTCATTTATAATAAAAGACAATGGTTGCTCCTTTTATTTAACTGAAATCTTTTATGGTAGTGCACAACTAGTTCATGAACTTTATGTTCTAAATCTTGACACGCCTATCTATAACATAAATACCAAAAGGATTAAATTAGACAATTTTAATCCAACTTATCTCTGGCATTGTTGTCTGGGCCATATTAACGAGAATCACATTTCCAAACTTAATAAAGATGGACTTTTGGACTCATTTGATTTTAAATCATATGAGACATGTGAATCATGTTTATTAGGTAAGATGACTGAAGCCCCTTTCACAAAACATAATAAAAGGGCAAGTGATTTATTGGAACTAATACATACTGATGTATGTGGACCATTAAATACACAAGTTAGAGGTAGTTTTCAATAATTCATTACATTTACTTATGTCTATAGTAGATACGGCTATGTGTATCTTATAAGACACAAGTTTCAATCATTTGAAAAGTTCAGAGAGTTCAAGAATGAAGTACAAAACCAACTTGGCAAGAGTATCAAAGCACTTCGATCTGATTGAGGAGGTGAATACTTAAGCCAGGAATTCGATGGCTATGAAAAGGAGTGTGGGATAGTCTGACAACTCACTCCTCCTGGAACACCACGATGGAATGGTGTATCCAAAAGGAGAAATCGAACTTTGTTAGATATGGTTTGGTCCATGATGAGTCAAGCAGATATTCCAAATTCCTTCTGGAGACATGCTTTACTTACAACAACTTTTACACTAAACTGTGTTCCATCTAAATCAGTTCAAAAAACAGTATATAAGATATGGACTGGGAAACATCCTAGTATGTTGTTTATAAAAATATGGGGATGATAGGTTACATCAAACATCAAGTCTCTGACAAATTTGGATCCAAATATGATAAGTGTAATTTTGTGGGGTATCTTAAAGAAACAAATAAGATGCTTGATGGAGGGAGGGAGAGTATGCTTGTGCCTATATACAAAAATAAGGGGGATATACAAAATTGTTCCAACTATAAGGGCATTAAGCTTATGAGCCATACAATGAAGTTGTGGGAGAGAATTATTGAGCATCGTTTGAGAATAAAGACCAAGGTTTCTAAAAATCAATTTGGATTTATGTCGGGCTGATCTACCATAGATGCTATTTTCTTGATACGACAATTGATGGAGAGATATCGAGAAAAGAAGAAGGACCTATATAAGGTATTTATTGATCTTGAGAATGCGTATGATAAGGTTCCAAGAAAGGTTCTATGGTGGGAACTTGAGAAGAAAAAAGTACCTTCAAAGTATGCAAAGGCAATAAAGGATATGTACAATGGTGTTACTACATGCGTGACGGCTTGTAATGGAAAATCAAACTATTTTCCAATCACAATGGGCTTAAACCAAAGCTCTACTTTAAGCCCTTATCTTTTTGCCTTAGTTATGGATGAGTTAACAATTAAAATCCAAGATGAGGTGTTGTGATGTATGCTATTTGCAAATAATATCATGCTTATTGATGAGACTAGGGCGGGGGTAGAAGCAAAATTAGAATTATGGAGAAGCACGTTGGAGTTAAAAGGATTTACGTTAAGTCGAAATAAGACTGAATACATGAAGTGTGAGTATGACATGACAAGATGAGTAGACGAAGATGTCATGAGTATGCTCAGACAGGAGCTACCCGGAAAAGATGCTTTTAGATATTTGGGATCAATACTGCAACAAGGGGGAGAGATTGATGAAGATGTAAGCCATAGAATCAGAGCAAGTTGGATGAAATGGCCTAGTGCATTAGGGTTCTCATGTGACCACAAATCCCACTTAGGTTAAAAGGAAAATTATATAGAACAGTAATAAGACCAGCAATGCTATACGAAGTAAAATGTTGGCCAGCAAAAAGGCAACATGAGCATAAGTTGGGAGTAACAGAAATGAGAATATTAAGGTGGATGTGTGGTAAGACAAGGATGGATAAGATAAGAAATGAGGATATTTGACGAAAGGTTAGAGTAGTACTGGTGGAAGAAAAGATGAGAGAACATAGATTGAGATGGTTTGGGCATATTCTTCGAAGACCCCTAGATGTTTCGGTAAGAACAGAGTGTGTTATAAAGAGCATGAGAGGAAGAAAGGGAGAGGTCAGCCAAAACTTTCGTGGGGGAAAGTAGTAAAACAAGATTTCGGGAAGTGGGAAATATATTGGCATATAGTTTGTCTTAGGACGGAATGGAGGAAAGCTATTAGTGTGGTGGAAGAGTAAAATTCTTATGTTCCCGACTGCCATTTCTAATCCAAGCCTTTTTACCTTTATTCTTCTATTTCATTTTATAACTATTTCTTCTTCTCACTTTTTTTCTTTGGGTTCATTGATCACCAACCCCAACTAGTTTGGCATAAAGGTGATATTGATATTGATGTTGATGTTGTTGATGTTGATCCTAAAGAAACAAAAGGATACTACTTCTATAATCCCAATGAGAACAAAATATTTGTTGCTCAGACTGGTGCCTTTCTAGATAAGAAGTTTATTTCTAGAAAATCCAATGGGTGACAAATAAAACTTGAAGAAGTATGAGAATCAAAAAATATCGCTAAACTTGATGAGATGGAAACTAAGCAAACACCACAAGTGGGTATGGATCAAGTACCTGCTCAAGAGACACAAACCCCAAATAAGTCAACTAGGATTAATCGTGAGCCTCAGAGATATGGATTTCTGATGACTCAAAACAGTGAAGTCTTGCTAATGGATCAAGATGAGCCTACGACCTATCAAGAAGCTACAACTATCCATTTATAGGTTGAAGAAAGCTTCTAGAAGTTGGAATCTATGATTTGATAATGCAATCAAACAGTTTGGTTTCCTCAAAAATGAAGATGAACCTTGTGTCTACAAGAAAGTTAGTGGGAGGACTGTTGTCTTCCTAGTATTGTATGTAGATGACATACTACTTATTGGGAATGACATTCCTTCTTTACAATCTGTAAAGACTTGGTTAGGAAGTTGTTTTTCAATGAAAGACTTAGGTGCCAAGATCTATAAAGATAGATCAAGGAAATTGATTGGCCTAAGTCAAAGTACATACATAGATAAAGTGCTCAAACGATATAGCATGCAAGAATCTAAGAAAGGGTTCTTGCCTATGGGACATGGAATTAGTCACTTGAAGGAACATTGTCTTTCGAAACAAGAAGAGAGACAACATATGAATAAGATTCCACATGCATTAGCTATTGGAATTATCATGTATGTCATGTTATGTGCCCGTCCCGATGTCTCATACACTTTGAGCATGACGAGCAGATATCAAGTAGATTCCGGTGAGCATCACTGGATTGTCATCAAAAATATCCTTAAGTACTTGAGAAGGACTAAGGATATACTCTTGATGTATGGAGGTGAGGAAGAGCTCAATGTAATTGGTTACACCGATGCAAGCTTCCAAACCGACAAGGATGACGTCCAATTGTAATCAGGTTATGTTTATTGCCTAAATGGTGGTGCTGTTAGCTTGAAAAGTTCAAAGAAGGCAACAGTAGCCGATTTTACGATAGAGGTTGAGTATATTGCTACTTCCGACACAGCAAAAAGGAGCGTTTAGATCAAAAAGTTCATAACTAAATTTGGGGTTGTACCTAGCATTGTCGATCCAATTGAACTCTATTGTGACAATAATGAAGCCATTGTGCAAGCTAAGGAACCCATATCCCACCAACGATCCAAACATATACTATGGCACTTCCATCTCATTTGAGAGATTATTGAGAGAGGGGATGTGAAAATATGCAAAGTACCAACTGATGATAACATCGCTGACTCACTGACAAAGCCTCTAACGCAGTAGAGACATGATTGTCACACTAGATCATTAGGCATTGGAGATATAACTTATTGGTCTTAGTTCAAGTGGGAGTTTGTTGGATTATGCCCTAAGGACCAATTATGTGATGATGGTTTAGGCATATATTGTATCATAACACTTTTAATTTATGGCTATTTGGTATTGTTATGGTTATTCTATATTTGCGTTTTATGAATAAATATAGTAATGTCTTAAGAATTTAATTATTCTAAAATTATCCCTAGTCAATTATTATCATTAAATGGGACAATGATAATGCATTAAGACTCGTATGTATAGTGACTGATGAAATATGCCATGATATGAGATATCAAATCAACACATGGTACATGTTAAAGAACTATGTACTGGATCGACCCACCATGAGAAATGCTACAGGGATTATTATATAGGGTAAAAAACATTGGAGGCCACTAAACTTTTAAGATCGTATACTTTTGGCCACTAATCTAACAAAATTGCACGAATAGCCATTCAACTCGTAAATTTGACAACCCATGGTCATTCCGTTATTTTTAGTCGTTAAAACCAAATGAAAATGATCATTTTGCCCATGAAAAATTGACTTTTGTTTGGTTTTAACGGCTGAAAGTAACGGAATGACCACGAGTTGCCAAATTTACCAATTGAATGGCTATTCGACCAATTTTGTTAGATGAGTGGCCAAAAGTATATGATCTCAAAAGTTTAGTGGCCTCCATTGTCTTTTACCCTATTATATAAAGTGTCATAAGCATATCTCATAGTGATGATGATGTAAATGATCCTTACACTTGAGGTCATCAGAGATCCCAACATGAGAAGTTGCATATTTTAATACTACCAAACGTTACCCATAATAGGGTGAACTATAAAGGTAGCAATTGGATATGCAATGCATTATGTAGTGGGATGTTGAGTGATCGAGATAGGATGTACCCTTCCTATATAATGGGAGTGATATTTTTGGACCCCTTGATTGAGTGAGACCATAAAATGAATGGCCGTGCTCAATTAAGTCGGTATGTGGTATCAGGTTCATTTGCTTAGATGAGTCTACTCAAGAATCAAGGAACGCAAAGATTGAACTATGCGAGCGTGACACGTTTCATGGCTCGTGTTCAATCAAGATATCTAGGGCGAAAGGATTGAATTGCATAGTAACATCTATCACATGATAAGTAATGTCTAGTTATTAACATTCTCATAACTTGGGTAGCTTTGATGTGTTGCTAGACACCGCTCACTGCTTATGGCGTAAAATATATTTTATGTCATGGCCAACGTTATGAGAATCTATTGGGTCACACACTAAGATTGTATCCAAAAGGAGTGTAAAATTCATATGATAAATTTTTATTAATCACAAGCATTCTATTGTGAATAGGACTATATAAGGTTTTCCAGTTTAAGACGTTGTTTGGATTTGAGACTAAATGGTTTTGGTTTTGTGTTAATAAATCCTAAACAATTTTGGATTTATTAATTTATGAAAAACCCGAAATTAAAAAGCCAAATTCAAATGAGATTCTTGTTTTTGTAACCAATCCCAAATACATTAGAATTTGGTAGTTCAAGTAAAACTCTTAGAAGAAGTTTTACTTTAATACTACTATCTATCTATATATATATTTGTTGCGACTTTCGGCTGCACACCTTTTAACATGAAACTCAAGAAATCCCTCGGCTAGTTTTTAGAAGAAAAATAGCTGCCAATTTTTGTGAAAAACAAAGCCACAATCTTCTTGATAAAAACCAAAGAATGGCTAGTTTTTAAAAGAAAAAACAGCTGCCAGTTTTTGTGAAAAACAAAGCCACAATCTTCTTGAAGAATATCCACCCACTTGAAAGAACCAAAAAACCATACCTTGTTCTCGTTGAAGAAAAGAATTTCTTTGGCTTTTCTTTTGGAGAAACAACAGCCATTCTTTTCAAAAAAAACCAGAAAACCCTAATTTCTTTCTTGCTGAAGAAGAAAATTCTTTAGCAATTCTTTCAAAGAAAACAAGAAGGAAAAATTCGAAGCAAGAGAGTTTAAATCCGTGAGAATCCGAAAGCAGAATTTTGAAGCTAGCAGTTCAAAATTTTGCTTGCTCCTTTTCTAGTTGATTGTGTGACAATTAACTAGAGGCTTGGATCGATTGTGTGGATACCATAAAGGCCAGGCTGGACTATTTTTGCTCATGATTCGACAATCAACGGTCTTTGTGAAACAACTCTTCTAGTTCTACCGATAATAACAAGGTACAAGCTCTAAATTTCGGTTTGATTTCACTTCGTATAGATCCTTGAAGGAAACCAAAAAATTTTAAATTCCACTGCGTGCTGAACTTGGTTTTCTACAAAGATTGCATTCGTAATGGGATGTGTGGTTAGTATGTCCAAAGATAGCACTCTCACTTTGATGGAGTCTAACCTCGGTCTTGAGGCCAAAGAGGTGGCCACCACTCAGGAGCCCGGGGTGGAAGGCAAGGTAGACGAACTCCACCCTCACATCATATGGACTACCAACCTAGATTGGACCCCTTTATGGAGCAACCATACCAACACTACCAGAGCAATCCTCCATAACAGCTGACATCCCAACCTCCACCTCATGACAACCACAATGTTACTAGCGTCATCCACACCATATTTGGTGGTTATCCGGAAGGTCAATTGTAGTCTGCGATTAAAGTCAATGCTAGGGTAATTCCTCCTCAATAGCCAGTCCACAAATGCTTCAAACCCTCTGAGGCCATTTCTTTTTTAGAAGATGATGCAGTCCCTACCATCAGTCCACACAATGATGCCTTGGTGATCAAAGCTATTGTTGCTAATACAAAAGTTCACCGGGTTAATGTTGATGATGACACCGCTGTTGATGCCCTGTATATTGATTGTTTTCACAAGCTAGGAATCGACTTCGCGGAATCAAAATCGTACAGTATGCCTTTAGTGACATTTGCTGACAAAGTTGTTCATATAGTGGGTATAATTACACTCACAGTTACAATAGGGGATTATCCCCAGGACAAAACCATAATGACAGATTTTTATGTCGTGGATGTCCATCTCCTTTCAATACAATTATTGGAAGATCATGGATGAACAAAACTAAGGCATTTGGTCACCTTACCATTTGGTCATGAAATTCCCTATGGAGCACAGAGTGGCATCAGTTTGAGGAGATTAATATATGGCAAAGGAATGCATGCATATCGTCATCAAAGGCAGAAATACTTTGATGAAAGGTGTACATGCCATATAGACTCCATAGATGCTACAACTTGACCCCAAGGTGGCACCTCAGAGAAAAATAAATGAAGGAAAATGTGTAATAGTCCCCTCTAAAAATAACCTCGAGACCCCAGAGAAGTTAGAAATCCTGAGGTTACACCTCAGGACATTCTTAGAAATTCTGGGGTCTCATTTTGGAAACCCCAAGATACCAAGAGCTCGGAGATCACACCTCGTGGCTCCAAAGATGCCGGCAAGAAAAAAGGCCTGGTTTAATTGCAAGAGATCATTGATGAAGTACAAGAAATTGTAGTAGATGACAACCATCCTGACATGAAGGTTAAGGTGGGAGCTACGTTGCCGATTGCAATTTAAAATCGCATTATTCATATCCTCCGCCAATACAAAGAAGTCTTCGCGTGGAGCCTCGAGGATATACTGGGGATCTCGCCATCTTCGATGACGTACAAGTTGAACATCGATTCAAGGGTGAAACCTATTCAACAAAGGAAAATATCGTTGGCCCTGGATAGAAATATGGTGGTCAATGAAAAGGTGAAAAAATTGCTCTAGTTTGACATCATCAAAGAGATATTCTACCCAACTTGATTATTTAATCCAGTACTGGTTAGAAAACCCGATGACAACTGGCAAATGTGCATTAATTATACTGACCTTAATAAATACTGTCCAAAAGATTGTTATCCTTTGCTAGTGATTGACTAGAAGATTGAAGTTATTCGACAACTATAAAGGTTATCACAAAATCCTAATGGTTGAAGAAGATGCCGAGAAAAAGGCTTTCATTACAGAGATGGGAATTTTCTACTATAAAAAGATGCCATTTGGGTTGAAAAACGCAGGGACAACCTATCAGATCCTAGTCAACCAAGTATTTTCCAACCAGATCAGTAGGAACTTGAAAGTGTATGTGGACGATATGGTAATAAAGTCAAAGAAAAGTGAAAGTGCACCCAGAGATTTGGAAGAGACTTTACAAACCATGTTGAAGGTTGGAATGGGTCTGAACCCCAAAAAGTGTACTTTTGGGGTAGGATCTAGTAAATTTTTGAGGTTCATGGTTTTTGAAAAAAGAATTGAAACCAACCTAGACAAAATAAAGGCCATTACTAAGATGGCGTCTCCCCAAACCTTAAAGAAAGTTCAGAAGTTGATCGGATCATTAGTGGCTTTGAATAGATTCTTGTTCAGCAGATCGGCTTCTCCCATTCTTCCAGACATTAAGGGAGGCCAAAAACTTTAAGTGGAACGAGGATTGCCCGAAAGCTTTTGAGGAGTTAAAGAGACATATGGCAAGTTTGCCAGCACTCACGGTACTTACACCTAGGAAAGTCTTGTATTTATACTTAGCGACCTCAACAAATGCCATTAGTGCAGTGCTCATCCGAGATGTGAACAATGTGCAAAGCCTAGTGTACTACGTTAGTCGTGCCCTCCAAGGAGCCCAAATGCAGTATCTTCTAACGGAGAAGTTAATCCTAGCTTTAAGTCATGCCGTCTAGAGGTTGCGACCTTACTTCCAAGTACATCCCACATGTGTTTTTATAGATCAACCCATTAAGCAGATACTTTCCAAACCAGTGGCTTCTAAGAGGTTGGAAAAATAGGCCATAAAGTTGGAGGAGCATGATATACATTATCGATCTTGAACAATGAGAAAGGCTCAAGTACTAGCAGATTTTATAGTTGAGATGAGATGCCTACCACAGACACCTCGAATGTCCACTTTCCACCATTGCTCGAGTCCACAGGAAAGGAAACTAAGGGCTCAAAGGCCTAAACTTTGTACATAAATGGCGCTTCGAACGAAGATGGCAATGGAGCGGGCCTATTGCTACGAAGTCCAGAGGGCTCAGAGATTACGTATGCCTTACGCTTTGACTTCAAAGCAACCAACAGTGAGGCCAAGTATGAAACCTTGATCATAGGGCTAAAGTTGGCTCAAAGAATAAAACCGAGAGAGGTGCACGCATACAACGAGTCCCAAATAGTCGTCAATCAGGTACGAGGTTCCTATGAAGCTAAGGAGTCCTAAATGAAGAAATATCATAACAAGGTATGTCAATTTAGTAAAAACAAAAGAGCCGATGACCTAAGCAAGTTGGCATCATCTGCTTTTTCTCATGTTAACAAGAAGGTTCTAGTAAAAGTGCTTCCTTGAAGGAGCACCGAAGAAAAGGTTCGATGACCATTGAAGAAACAGGAGATAACTAGTGAGACCCATATGGAGATATTTACACAGCGAAGAATAGCCAGATGACAAGAATGAGCCGCGAAAATGGAAGTTAAAGGCAACCCGCTACATAATATAAGATGGCATCTTTTACAAATGATCGTATCTCCAACCGTTACTCAGATGCATTGGGTCTCAGGAGGCATATTATGTACTTCATGAAGTGCACCTTGAATCTTGTGGAAGCCATGTAATGCCCTATATGCTTGCTAAGAAAATCATTCATTGGGGTTATTACTGGTTGACCATGTTTAAAAACGCTTATGACTTCATACAAAAATGTGTCAAATGCCAGCTTCATGCTCCCATAGTTAAACCCCAAATGAAGTTGATCAATATCGAAAGTTCGTGGCCTTTCACGCAATGGGGGATTGATATTTTGGGGCCTTTTCCCGAAGCACTAGGGCGTTTGAAATTCCTAATAGTCGCCATTGACTACTTCACTAAATGGGTAAAAGCTAAACCTTTGGCTACTATCACCGAAAAAACATCCTAAAGTTTCTATGGAGCAAAATTGTCTGCAGATTTGGTATCCCTAATGTGATTATTTCAGACAATGGGAAACAGATTGCAGATGATCCTTTCCATTCCTGGTGCAAAGAACTTAAGATCAAACAAAAATTCATTTCCATTGCTCATATCCACAAGCCAACAACCAAGTCGAAGTCACAAATCACATGTTACTACAATGACTCAAGACTCAGCTGCATAAAGCAGAAGGGGATTGGGTGAAAAACCTCCCAAACGTCCTGTGGGCTTATCGCACCACACCTCGGACAGCAAAGGATGAAACCCATTATAACCTGACATATAGCTCAGAAGCAGTGATTCTGGCAGAGATTGGAATTCCAAGTCCCAAAGTTGTAGCCTTCAACGTTCAGGCTAATGAAGAAGAGGTTCAGTTGAACCTAGATTTATTGGAAAAATGCCGAGATCTAGCCTTGGTAAACAAAGCATAATACAAATAGGCTATGGTTAAATATTACAATGAACGGGTCAAAATCAATGAACTTGCCCTAGGAGATTTGGTCTTACGCAAAAATAAAGCAAGCTGAGCTCAAAAACTTGGAAAGCAAGAAGCCAATTGGGAAGGTCCCTATAGGGTAATAGATGCGTCAAAATTCGAAAGATATCGCTTGGCTACAATGGAGAGGAACTTATTACCCCATCTCTGGCATATCAGCAATTTAAAACGTTTTTATGCTTAAAGTTTTGCTTAATGAATAAAAATCGCTCTAATATTAATTCTTTTTAAATCAAGTAGGGGAATGATAACTACCCTAAACTCAGTTTAACGTTGGTGAAACCACATTGCTAAATCATAAATTGAGAAAATCATGTGTAACCTTGGTTCAGCTGAGTTTAACTGCGAACTGTATAACATTTCAAGCGGGTGAAGAGAATGTGAACATCCATGAGGGTGATAAAATGGAACATCCTACGAGGTGAGAAAAAAGTTTAAATACTTATCAAATTACATCCCAAACATCTTAAGGGGTGGGGATCTTGGATTACTTATTTCGTCAGAATATCCCATGAATAAAATCCCAAACACCCAAAGGGTGAGGATCTTGGGCCAATTGCTTTATTTAAATAAACATATTACTTACAGGAGGAGTTTACAATTTGCCTTTTCCTTTTCTTTTTTCCTCCTCATACTTAATCCTATCCTGAAGGTACATGTTAAACATTACCTCTTTTCTCTTGTACACAGTAGTGTCTTTCTGACCTTGTTGGGCCAAGATTTCCAACTCTTCTAGCCTCACTTCAACAGGATCTTTGTCTGTAGGCACCGTCTTCAGACCCACCTCCTTCAGGCGAGCCTCCATCTTCTCAATCTTTGATCTTTAGGTCTTGCATTCAAATTGCAACTCGAATATATACTTCTTATAAGGCCCAGGCACACCTTGAAGACCTTGAATCTTTCGATGCTTACTATCCAACTCGGTAGTCATGGTATGGATTACTAAATCTCTGCCTTTTATTTCAGAAGAAATATCTTCAATTTTGGCAGATAGTATAGCAATCCTCTCCTTATTCTTTTCAACTCCTACCCTAACTAATCTCTCCTTAACAATCAAATCCCCAATTGCCCATTGCTATTTTACCTTCTCTTCATTAAGACTATAGTTCAACTGCTCAAGACGGGCAACTTGATCCTTGAGATCTTTATTTTCATTCCCTAATCTAAGTACAGTTTTTCAAAACTCAGTATGTGCAGCTTCGAGCATCCTAACTTTTTCATGCAACATATTAAAAATAGCCCTTAAAGATAATAGACAAACCTAATATAGCAGAAACTGAAGAAAAATTAGAACTTCATTAACCTAAAGAATTGTCCTCACAAAAAAAAAACAATAAAAACAAAAAGCAATAAAAACAAAAAGGCCAAAGAGCTAGCCATTTTCTGGGCCTCTCTTCCCCGAGACGAGGTCTTCGCCCCTTGTTGGCCTCCCGAAGTTTCACCTTTTGGAGTTTGGAGATTCGGATTTTCATAAACTGCACAAGCATCAAGCTCCTCCAAGGTCATAGGAGAGCTCTAAGATGCCACATGTTGCAATAATGTGAAGGAACCATCAAATCCATTCACAGTATCAACATAGGCCCTATCGGCCCTCGCCATGGCCTTGGGATCATAGCCGGGCAGCTGTTCCAACCTCAAAGTTGGGAACTTCTCTTGCTTCTCAATGGGCGCTTCATGCCATCCTATCTCCTTGACTGCCTCAAACAAATTTACCGCAAAGTGCCCAAAGTCTTGTGTGTGAAAGATCTTCTTCACTAGCAATTTTGAGCATGGTGCATAGTTATAGCCCTAAGCCCAATGTGATTGGATAGATTTTTGTATTGGTTTTAAATATGACCTGTGTGTCATGCCTTGCTCTATTTTCTGGTTGTAAATTCTTTTCTTATCTAACTCCCCTCAAATCTAACTCGAGATTTCTCTAAAAGATATAATAGTTAAATTAGAGATAGGACTATACTAGGAAGCAAGGAGGCAAGGAGTTGATAACCATAAAAGAAGAACCAAGGAGGAACTTGGAAAAGATGCCGATACCCTTAGATTGACCTTATAGTTCTCTTATTGGCTTGAGAGAACTTTTAGTTTGGGCTATAACTATGTCACGTTTACTTTATTGTTAATGTATAAGATTCATGCAATTTATGTATATTGGTTAAATGCATGATGTGATCATGATTGTAATGATTAGTTAAGCAAATTATGTGATGAATTGAATTACTAATTACAATAACCAATTTAAATAAAATGGTGAGAAGTTAACAAATCCCTCAAACAAATGTTCAGTCTAAGATGCCTTCCAATGCCTAGCACTCATCAAGGCTTTGATTGACTATGTGTAGGTTTGCCAAAGCAAGGTGTTGTGGTCAATCTTAGTGAGACGTGATAGGATAATAGTAATATTCTATTGCTAATCATTGGATTTGACTTAACTAGGTAGACTCAATAGGATTGAGACCTAGAGGCATAGAGTTAGGCCTTGGCTTATTAGATAAGCTAGAACAAAGAGCTGTTTACCCAACTATCCAAAAGTTGTATGAGATATAATTGACAAGTGTTGTCTACCTAAATAGCTGAGTTTTGGGTGATTAGCCAAAGTTAACTCAAAACTAGGTCAAATATGGATCTTGGCCCACTAGAAAGTTAATTATATTAAACTTTCCAAATTAATATCGAGAGTTATTAATTTAAATAAAATAGTAGGAGTAACATTTAATAAAATTTCATATTAAATGTTTACATTTATTATCCTATTTTGCATATTTTTGTTGTAGATAACCATGGCATTAAGCACTAATACTAGTATACTATTATTGCTATCTGTCTTTGAAGGGCAAGTTAAATGGGACAAACTTCTTGGATTGGTACAGGAGCTTGAGGATAGTCCTCAAGCAAGAGAAAAAGTGATATGTCCTAGAAGAACCCTTACCTGAGGAACCTAAAAGAAAGGTAACTAAGGAAGGGAACTGCTTCCATTATAGTGAGACCGGACATTGGAAGAGAAACTTTAAAGTTCACTTGGAGGATCTTTAGAAGCGGAAGAAAAATTCCACTTCAAGTGTTCATGTTATAAAATTTAATTTATCTACTTCTTCATCATGGGTGTTTGATACTGGATGTGGTTCACACATTTGTGAATGTGAATGAATTGAAAACTAGGACTTTCGCTCAAGGCAAAGTCGACCTACTAGTGGAAATGGAGCAAGGGTTGCTGCATTAGTTGTAAGGACTTATGCCTTGAATTTGCCTTCAGGGCTTATTTTAGAACTAGATAATTGTTGTTATGTGCCTTCCATTACTAAGAATATTATATCTATTTCTTGTTTATACAAGATTAGATATTCATTTATAAGAAAGGACAATTGTTGCTCTTTTTATTTAAATGAAATCGTTTATGGTAGTGTACAAATAGTTCAATGACTTTATGTCCTAGATTTTGACATGCCTTTCTATAACATAAATACCAAAAGGATTAAATTAGATAAATTTAATCCGACTTTCGACTTATCTCTGGCATTGTCATCTAAGCCATATAAACGAAAGTTGCATTTCCAGACTCCATAAAGATGAAATTTTGGACTCATTCGATTTTGAATCGTATGAGACATGTGAATCATGTTTATTAGGTAGGATGACTAAAGCCCCTTTCACAAAACATAGTACAAAGGCAAGTAATTTATTGAAACTAATACATACTAATGTATGTGGCCCATTAAATACACAAGCTAGAGGTCGTTTTCAATACTTCATTTCATTTACTGATGACTGCAATAGATACGGCTATATGTATCTTATGAGACACAAGTCAGAATTATTTGAAAAGTTCAAAGAGTTCAAGAATGAAGTCAAAACCAACTTGGCAAGAGTATGAAAGTACTTCGATCTGATCGAGGAGGTGAATACTTAAGCCAAGAGTTCGATGACTATCTGAAGAAGTGTGAGATAGTCTCACAACTCACTCCTCTTGAAACACCATAATGGAATGGTGTATCCGAGAAGAGAAATCAAACTTTGTTAGACATGGTTCGGTCCATGATGAGTCATGTAGATCTTTTGAATTCACTACAAGAAAAATGGCCTTTAGTGACCAAAATGTTGGTGACAACAATCTATTTGGTCACTAAATGGCCTCTTTGGTGACCACTGGTGAGTCGTCACTAAATCAAAGTCGTCATAACGTAATTAGTGACCAAATGGAAAATGTCATCACTGAATGTGGTGGCGCCAAAAAAGACCAAGAAAAACACTACAATTAGTGACGACATTTGATCTCGTCACCAACGATAAGCACAAGATAGTTTGGTGACGAGGAATTGTCTTCACCAAATTGGTGCAGAATTATTGAATAGTTAGTGATGAAAAATTGTCATCACCAAATGTTAGAAGATTAGTGATGGCAATTTGTTATCACTAATGCAGAAAATACTATGTATATTTTATGAATTATAAGGGTAGAATGGTTTGGTGACGAGAAAATGTCATCACTAAATACCGAAGTTGTAATGACTACGGAATTTGGCAAAATAATAATTAAGAAATTGAGTTAAATTATGGTGAAAGAATGATTTGGTTCTTGGACTAAGCAATTTTATTAGGTGAAACATGTTTTTTGTATGACATTTAATGATTATTCATTATAGTATGGCACCATGTTCTTTATAATTTTGCAAAATTAATTTTCACCAATTTGTGAGGACACCCTAATATTTACAACTTTGTCCCAAAAATTTTGACTTATTATAAGAAGATATCTTATTAAGTACAATTAATAGTTGTAATGAATAAGAAAATCCCCTCTGTACCGCACAGCTAGACCCTTCTATAGACCCTAAAAGAGTTAGGGGTTGCTGATTTGGTACGTCTTCATTTTCATCAGTTTGATTCTAGTGTTTTGGACTTTTCCATTGTTCAATTTAACATTTTGGCAAAGTGGGTTCTTGGAGTTAGTACTTCCTTATGTTTTCAATATTAAAACATGCTGAAATTTGACGTTGGAGCTGTGTTTAGAACTTTTCTTTACTTTTCTTTCTGAAATTTGGAATTTGGAGCTGTATTATGATGGCTGATTAACTTTTTTGTTCAGCTTGGGTTCTATTTTCATGACAGATGAATTGTATTATGAAATGTGGAACCTTGAGCTTTGTTATTCTCATTTGGAGTTTGGGCAATTATGTAAAATATCAGACCCTAAAATATATGAAAGGGTGCTTACTAAATTACCTATATCTTTACTAATACATAATTTCTACCTTCCTAACATAAGTTATTATGGCAAAGGCAACACTTCACTCCTCCAAACAAACTCGATTAACTTCCCTAGTAACATAAGCATAATCAACACAAAACATAAAACTACAATTGAGACATATTGATGTTTGCACATTCCTATTTTTGCTACCTTCTTCTTCAATATGCAATTCTCCTTTTCTAACGTGACAACTTTGTTTGTCATCTCAACCAACTCCGCTTTCATGAATTTCTTCTTAATTCGTACTTTCTTCAATTTCCCCTCCAACTCTTCCACTTCACATTTCCAAGAATCTTTTTCTCCCAATACCGTCAATACATATGTCCTCTCATGATCAGTGCTCTACAGGTACAACCACACAAAGTACCCGCAATCATCCGTCTACGTATAAATGGGAAAACAATTATTAAGCATATGAAATTACTCTATTAATTCTATCTGTTTATGTTACAAATTCTATAATAACATACCTTCCACAAACGATATCTCAAAAACCGACGTCCAGGGTTGCTTTGACTCTTGGAGGTGTAGCAAAATGCAACTATATGGTGGTGACATTCAGATGTGATTGAAGAACTACTCGAATCTAATGAAGGCGACGATATTGAATTCTGCATTGTCAACGCTACCCAAGATGGAAGAGTAAATATAACATATACACATACAAATTGAAGTATTTAATTTGGTTTGATTTGCAATTCTTAATTGATTTGCTTAAAATGAATTTATCTGATTTTCTTTTGGCTATAAACACTCAATCTACTCAGCTACAGTTATAATAAACATATCGAACAAAATCAAGCAGAGTTTTGAGCGAATGAAATCTTAAACCTTCTAAATTATACCACAAAAACTCATATCATGGGCTTAATATTACCCAACATATATAATAGCAAGTGTAATATAAAATAAAATAAAAGGAACTTCTTAAGTTCCATTTTATTTTAGAGATAATGAATGAACATCTTATTTCTACAAAATAAAAAAATCAACCCTTGTGTTCATTGTCCAATAAATACACTAACCATAATGCACAACAATATATAAGGATTTTGTCCAACCTACGGTACTTTCTATTACACACACAGTCCTCTTAAAAAATTTCATCAAATGACCTACACATCCAACATGAAATTACAGAAAGGTGACAATCAAACTAATTAAGGGAAAAGTTCAAGAAATGCAACAAAATTTCTTCATCAGCCAATTATATTGAGAACCAAGAGTTGCACCAAGAGAAGAAATCAATGACAACAGTTAATAACAGAGATTCAAAAGAATATTGTAACTATTTGAATTGGCGCATCCAATTGAATGTAGTGTTCTGTACAATGTTCTTTTGCTTATCCAAAATACACGAACCAAGAACATGACAAGCATCATAAGACTTCCATGATTACTAACCTCATACACCAAATAATCTAAAACAGGAACCTTGAATGCAATCTAATAAATACAAAACAATTTGAAGTCAAGCATCATAAGCCTTCCAAATTTACCGAGCTCACAACCCAAATACTTTTAAGGATCAAACCTTTAGTGCCAATCTCATAAATGCAACACAATATGAAGAGAAGCCTCAAGACTTCCATATTTACCAAGCGCATAAACCAATACTCTTGAAGATCAAACTTTTTAATGTCAATCTCATAAATATCAAGCACTATGAAGACAATCATCCTAAGACTTCCATATTTGTCAATCTCATAAACCACTATCTCTAAAGATCATAGCTTTACTAACAAATACAAAAAACCGAACCCATATGAATGTAAATGAAATTCATACTTCCATATTCACCAACCTCATAACCCACAATCTATAAATTGTTGAGCCTTAAAGTAAAAAAAAAAAAACACTAAAATGAAAAAAAAAAAGAAAGAAAAAGAAAGTGAGTTGGAATTTTGGGTGTAAGGTAAAAAAAAGAGGGGACATAACTCGAAAAACACTCAATTCGCACAAGAAAGACATGGAAAGTAAACAAAAGAAATGAGAGATTTGGGGACTACTCATACCAGAGAGAAAGAGGGAGAAGCTTTTCGGGTTTAAAGGATCAAGCAATAAGCTTGAGAGGAAGGAAGAAGATGTAATACTCTTGGCATTGGAGGGGGCCCCGACTGTAGATCAAGTAGGATAGAGGTGAGGTGGGTTTGGGGTGCTCGGAACCTTACTGAATCGGCTGCCAAGGGGTGGGAATCGGATGAAAGTTCTCCGTAAACCGAGGTTGAAGAAGCGGAAGACCCATGATGAAGTGAGGTTTGGTGGAGTTGAAATTTGGCCTAGTGTTGGAGTTGAAGACCAAAAAGAGTAAAGTGAGGGGGAGCTGAATTTTGCAAAGCGTTGTGGGTACTAAAATGCTCCAAAACGATAGCATTTTATAGACTCCTCTCCTACCCATGGAAAATTTTTCGGTTCCCGCTTTTGTTTTTTTTTTTTCTAACTTTCTTTCTTAAACTTTTCAAATTTTGTCAAATATTATCACTACAATAAGTTACATTTCTACTTTTGAAAGTATACATTTTGAACCATAATTAAACTATTAATTCAATTATAGTCATAATTGTTTGTACATAAGTGAAAAAAAAAATTGTATTAAAAATTTGAAGTAATAAATGTAAATTTGAAATTACATAAAAATGTTCATAATGAAATTTAATAAACATATTCAATTGAAATTATACACTCACTCCAGAATTAATAGAAGTCATCTGGTTTGAAACAAATTATTCGAAAGAAGTACCAATAATACCACCCAAATTTTTCACCCAACCATTTTTAGGTCTCTTTCGTATTCATTAAAACTACTAGTTCTTATAAGAAGGTGAATTAATAGAATTCATCAAAATTATAGGGGCAAATTTATAAATATGAAGTGTAACTTTGTGTTTTATGTTACTTACATATAAATATATGATTGATCCTTTCAGAAATATAGGAATAGATATTACTTGTATAATTATTATACAATGATGATAACCACATAGCTTGCTGTTTTTTAAAAAAAAGCACGAAAATTTCTCACCAATTGAGTTATAACTATATTGTATACTAATATATTATCTTGTTATTCCAACTAGTTTTATATATGTATATATATACACATGGAGTACCTACGTTATTTAAGATGTAATGAAATATATATAGATATGTACTAAGTATTTGTGAGAATTTAGTGGCCTGTAAAGTCCTTTATCCAAAATTATATTAAGACCCTAAATACTTTCAATCACTTTCAATTAGGTCCTGCAAAATAGACATTCCATTTTTAAGAATTTCAAATTTAGTCCTAGGTATGTATGGTAAATTATGAATTAACCCTCTAGTTTATCAATCTTTTCAATTAGGTCCCCTCTTATTAGAAATTAACATTTCACAGTTTTCAAAATAGTTCAGCGATTATGAGGTAACACTTTTCTAGTATTAGATGATACTATTGATTAATAATACTCTTATTTCTACATAATTCAACATAAAACTTATACCAAAACATAAGTAATTTGTTAATGACTAAATTATTAACATAATATTTGTAGGAAACCAAATCAAAGAACGCATCAGAAATTTTAAAATTTTGTTAGTTTCCTCCAATGATCCATACGAAGCGAAGTCAAACCGGTAGGTGGAATTCATACCTTTTCTTGTAGCGGTAAAAGATCGTATGACGAATGTCGAATCACAAGCAAAACCAGTCTAGCCTCTATGGTATTCACACGATTGTCGCCAAGTCTCAAGTTAATTGTCAAACAATTAACTAAAGAAAGAAATAACAAAATCTTTTAGTGCTAGCTAAGATTTTGTTACTTGGGTATTCCCTCAAGTTCTCAACTCAAGGATTGGTTTTCTTTCAAACTCTCAACTTAAAATTTGTTTTGTTCTTATTTCTCAAATAAGGATTGGCTGTTTTATTGAATAAGAAAAGACTAAAGAAAAATAATTCATGAACCAAAAAATAGCTCAATTTTTCTTCTACAAAGAAAGCTTAAATAGAAGACTTTCAAAATGAAAGTGTCCCATCGGTTTTCTTCATTTGCTCATCCATGTGAATAGCTGCCTTTTCACATTTCATATTCCAAAAATTGAATTGCAATAGCTTACACATAGTTGTCTTTTCATTTTACAATAAAGGGCTACCTTTTCATTTTCATAAAATGAGTTACAATGTATTACATATACATTCATAGCTGCCTTTTCATTTTCTAATATCCATTTTGATTATTATTTAATTAATAAATCTAAAAATCATTTTGGATTTATTAATATTAATAGAACCAAAATATTTTGGCCCTAAATCCAAAACCATTTGAAAACGAAACCCGATAGATTCCTATTCTCAATAGGATTCTTAAATTAACCAAAATTTCATCACATGAATTTTGCACTTCTTTTGGATATGATCTAAGTGTGTGACCCAATAGGTTTTCATAACATTGGCATTGGCATAAAATATATTTTATGCCAAAAGTAATGAGCGGTGTCCAGCAACAAATCAATACTACCCAAGTCATGAGAATATTAGTAATTCGTCCTTACATTTCTTGTGATAGGTATTACCGTTTAATTAAATCCCTTTGCCCTAGATATCATGATTGAACACGAGCCATGGAGCGTGTCATGCTCGTATAGTTCAATCTTTGCATTTCTTGATTCCTGAGTAGACATATCTAAGCAGATGAGTCCGATATCACTTAACGACTCATTTGAGCATAGCCATGCATTTTATGGTCTTACTCAACCAAGGAGCCCAAAGATATCACTCCCATTAAATAGGAGGGGCAAATCCTTTCTTGATCACTCAACATCCCACTACATGATTTATTACATATCCAATTACTACTTTTATAGTTCACCCTTTTATGGGTAACGTTTAGTAGTATCAAAACATGTAACTCCTCATGTTGGGATCTCTGAATATCTCAAGTTTAAGGATTATTTACACCATCATCATTATGAGAAATATTATGACACTTTATATAATAATCCATGTAGTATTTCTCATGGCGGGTCGATCCAGTTCATAGTTCTCTAACATATACCTATGTGTTGACTTGATATCTCTTATCATGGACCATTTCATTAGTCACTACACATACTAGTCTTAATGCATTATCATTGTTCCATTTAATGATAATACTCGATTAGTGATAATTTTAGAATGATTAAATTCTTGGGACATTATTATGTTCAATTCATAAAACGCAGATATAAGATAAGCATAATAATTAGTGCCATTAATTATGAACATTATGATACAATATATGCATATACCATCATCAGATGATTGGTTCTTAGGGCATAATCCAACAAACTCCCACTTGAACCAAGACCAATTAGACATCTCTCTAATGCCCAATGATCTAGTATGATGATCATGCTTCTACTACGCCAGAGGCTTTGTCGATGGGTCAGCTATATTATCATCAGTTGGTAGTTTGTATATTTTCACATCCTCTCTCTTAATTATCTTTCAGATAAGATAAAAGCGTCGAAGTATATGTTTGGATCGTTGGTGAGATCTGGGTTCCTTAGCTCGAGCAATGGCTCCATTATTGTCACAATAGAGCACAATTGGATTGGCAATGCTAGGTACAACCCCAAGTTATGTACTAAACTTCTTGATCCAAACGGCCTCTTTTGCTGCATCAGAAGCAGCAATATACTCAGCCTCTATTGTAGAGTCGGCTACTGTTGCCTGCTTTGAACTCTTCCAGCTCACAGCACCATCATTTAAGCAAAACACATAACCCGATTGCGATCAGTAGTCATCCTTGTCAATTTGGAAGCTTGCGTCAGTGTAACCAGTTACGTTGAGCTCTTCCTCACCTCCATGTATCAAGAATGTATCCTTAGTCCTTTTCAAATACTTAAGGATATTTTTAATAGCGATCCAGTGACGTTCACCAGGATCTACTTGATATCTACTCGTTAAGTTCAAAGCATATGAGACATCGGGACGAGTACATAACATGGCGTACATGATAGATCCAATAGCTGATGCATATGGAATCCTACTCATGCATTGTGTCTCTTCTTGTGTCGAAGGACATTGCTCATTCGAGAGAGTAATTCCATGCCCCATAGGTAAGAATCCTTTATTAGATTATTGCATGCTAAACCGCTTTAGCACTTTATCTATGTATGTACTTTGGCTTAGACCAATCAATTTCTTTGATCTATCTCTATAGATTTTGATACCTAATATATAGGTTGCCTCACCTAAGTCTTTCATTGAAAAACAACTTCCCAGCCATTTCTTTAGACTGTAAAGAAGGAATGTCATTTCCAATAAGTAGTATGTCATCTACATACAATACTAGGAAGACAACAGTGCTTCCACTAACCTTCTTGTAGACAGAAGGTTCATCTTCATTCTTGATGAAACCAAACTCTTTGATTGCATCATCGAACTAAAGATTCCAACTTCGAGAAGCTTGTTTCAACCCATAAATGGAATGTTGTAGCTTACAAACCTTTCCAGCATTTTTCGAATCGACAAAACCCTCAGGTTGCATCATGTACACATCCTCAAGAAGATTTCCATCAAGGAAAGCAGTTTTGACATTCATTTGCTAGATTTCATAATCATGGAATGTAGCTATCGCAAGCAAGATCCTGATGGATTTAAGCATTGTGACTGGTGAAAAAGTCTCATCATAGTCTATACCATGAACTTGTTTAAAACCTTTTGCAACCAATCCTCCCTTAAAGGTATGTACTTCACCATCCACGTCAGTTTTCTTTTTGAAGACCAATTTGCACCCTATGGGTTTTACTCCTTCAGGTGGGTCAACCAAAGTTCATACTTGGTTTTTAAACATGGATTCCATCTTAGATCTCATGGCTTCAAGCCATTTCTCAGAGTCTGGCCCCGATATTTCTTCTTGATAAGTCGTAGGTTCATCTTGATCTATTAGCAAGATGTCACCATTTTTAGTCACAAGAAATCCATATCTCTGTGGCTCACGATGAATCCTAGTAGACCTACACGGGGCTTGTGTCTCCTGAACAACTTGTTCCATAACCTTTTGTGGTGTTTGCTCAATTTCCATCTCATCAAGTTCTGTAATATTTTGTGGTTCTCGAATTTCTTCAAGTTCTAGTTGTCTCCACTAGTTTTTCTAGAAATAAATTCCTTTTCTAGAAAAACACCAGTCTGAGCAGCAAACACTTTGTTCTCATTGGGATAATAGAAATAGTATCCTTACGTTTGACATAAGCCTCACATCCCTAAATCTTCATAAAAGACATATTAGGACGCTTCCCAGTCCATATCTCATATGGTGTTTTTTGAACTGATTTAGATGGAACTCGGTTTAGTGTGAAAATAGCTGTAAGTAAAGCATGTCCCCAGAAGGATTTTGGAAGATCTGCAAGACTCATCATGGACCGAACCATGTCTAACAAAGTTTGATTTCTCCTCTCAGACACACCATTCCATTGTGGTGTTCTAGGAAGAGTAAGTTGTCAGACTATCCCACACTCCTTTAGATAGTCATTGAACTCTTGGCTTAAGTATTCACCTCCTTGATCAAATTGAAGTATTTTAATACTCTTACCAAGTTGGTTTGTACTTCATTCTTGAATTCTTTGAATTTTTCAAATGATTCTGACTTTTGTTTCATAAGATACACATAGCTGTATCTACTGCAGTCGTCAGTAAATGTAATGAAGTATTGAAAACCACCTTTAGCTTATGTATTGAATGGTCCACATATATCTGTATATATTAATTCCAATACATTGCTTGCCCTTTCACTATGTTTTGTGAAGGGGGCTTTGGTCATCTTGCCTAATAAACATGATTCACATTTCTCATATGATTCAAAATCGAATGAGTCCAAAAGTCTATCTTTATGGAGTTTGGAAATGCGATTTTCATTTATATCGCCCAGACGACAATGCTAGAGATAAGATAGATTAAAATTATCTAATTTAATCCTTTTAGTATTTACGTTATAGATAGGCATGTCAAGATTTAGAACATAACGGCCACTAATCATTTGTGCACTTCCATAGAAGATATCATTTAAATAAAACGATCAACAATTGTTTTTTAGTATAAATGTAAATCCACTCTCTTCTAAACAAGAAATCGAAATAAGATTCTTCGTAATGGAAGGCACATATTAGCAATTATTCAATTCTAAAACAAGCCCTGAGGGCAGATTCAAGACATAAGTCCCTATAGCTAATGCAGCAACCCTTGCTCCATTCCCCACTTGTAGGTCGACTTCGTCTTTAGCCAAAGTGATACGAATTCTTACACCAAAAGATAAGAAACCGAACCTATATCAGAGTGTTGGTCCTAGTATCATCCTCTAGGCTAACTAAGTCTTCCTTTAGCAAGACACCAACTCCAACTTGTGAAGAAAGACCTTACTTTTGTTCACTTGACAACCGAAGGAA
Organism: Gynochthodes officinalis; assembly: GCA_020080225.1. Classification (NCBI taxonomy): domain Eukaryota; kingdom Viridiplantae; phylum Streptophyta; class Magnoliopsida; order Gentianales; family Rubiaceae; genus Gynochthodes; species Gynochthodes officinalis. The sequence goes on from CM034622.1 coordinate 8,426,877, forward strand.
TTATCAAAGACCCAAGATGTGAACTTTGACTATCCTTGGAACCAAGAAGCACACTCAAATTGTTGAGGGAAAGAAACTCAACAAGATAGCTTAAACATGAACCTAAGAGGCTATCCTCAAAGACTCAAAGCAAGTTCTAAACTAGAACTCAAAGAAAAGCTACAAAGCTCTCAAGTTTGTATTGTCAAAATTCTTTCTCCTTCATTGTGACTGAATGCCTCTATTTATAGTTTACAAGTTGTAAGAATTAAGAAAGCCATTCCCTAGTTGGATTAGCTTTTTAGGAAACTAACTAAAGAAACTATTACTTAAAAGAAACAATTAATATAAGAAAAGGAAATAAAACAACAAGTAGTTGCCTAAAACTAATCCAAATGTGTTGGCTGAATTCTACTTGAGCAGAATTTCCTATTCAGCTTTGTGGATTTGGTAATACTTTTAATCACCATGGCCTTGGCCGAATTTGGAGCTTCTTTACTCCAATTTGGAAGCTTCTTTAACTTGATCATGAAGAATGAACAACACTTGGCTCATCATTTACAATACTAAGTAAAATGACAAGTGTTGAACTAGAATTGCCAACCTTCCAAATTCGAACTTGGATTGTGATGAGAAGTGGTCTAAGGATCTTAATTACACAAGTGAAAATCAACCACACTTGATCCTTTATTTTTGATTTTTCATGGCTGACTAGAATGACAAATGATGAGCGAAGTTTAGAAGTCTTCCTTGCTACCTTAGTTTCGGATTCCATGGGTTCATTTATGAAAGAGATTGAGGCAGCTTGCATTCTCTTAGTCCTTGACCTTGTAATAGGACCACCAATCCCTTGCAAAGAATTTAAGTGTGGATGCCTAGCTTCGTGGTCGGCTTCATGTGGAGTTGTAGTTGTCTTGGCCCTTTGGATTTCATCACAAAGTTCTACTTCTTCTCAATTCCTACACATTCACACAAATGTGAGAACCACATCTAGTATCTAATACCCATGAAGAAGAAGTAGATAAATTAATTTCTATAACATGAATACCTGAAGTGGAATTTTCATTCCTCTTCTTCTTAAGTTCTTCCAGGTAAACTTTGCAGTTTCTCTTCCAATGTCCGGTCTCACCGCATTGGAAACATTTTTCTTCCTTGGCAACCTTTCTTTTAGGTTTCAGTGCAGTTGCAAAGGACTTGGACTTGACTTTCTTGCCCTTTCCTTTTGCCTTGGTCTTACCCTTCTTATTTCCCTTATTAATCATAAGGACACTATTGGGCTTAGACTTCTTCATGTTAGCTTCGGTAGTTCTCAACATGCCTAGTAATTGTGGCAAAGTTTTGTCAATTTCATTCATATTGTAATTAAGAATGAATTGACCATAGCTATCTGGCAATGATTGCAAGATAACGTCAGTGGTCAACTCTCGGCCTAATGGAAAACTGGTGAGCAATTTGGTGTGTGCAAAAGTGTGTCAAAATATAGCTCAAACTCACACAAATTTACACCTGAACCTCACTTAATCAATTGTAATAAAGTTTAGGGATCATTTTCCATAGAGAAGTGGACAAAACAAGAATTTAAGTGCAATTAACTATTTGCTATCTATGTTACCTAATGTAATGACATAAAGAGTGATATTTAACTAAGAAGCATGAAGAAAAGTATGCAAATAAATGGGAATACTAGAATCTAAATGCTAAGTTAAACAACTCAACTAAAATGAGGAGAGACACACAATTGAGGAAGGAGGGTGATCCTTGGGCTCAATGCGAGAGTAGGCTACTTCGACTCCCGAGGGCAACCAAGTTTAGGGCAAAATAACTAAGTGACTACATTCATTTGCTCCGAATCTCCTTTTGGTCTCATCGGAATTGTAGAATGGGGAATCTCCTTTCGGACTCATCCCCACCTAATGCACATTAGCGCCTATGGCTTCCACACAATTTTAATGCAGAATTAAGCTCATGTAGTGGTTATTTCTTGTCTCAAACACCTAAATTTTAGTGAATGCTAGGTAGTTCTTCCTACTTTTGGCCTAAATTCAAGCATGTCCTAAAACACACACAAACACCAAGAACACACACTAAATGTGGCCACATTCAATGCATTTCATTCATTTAATACAAGTAGGAAGACTTTAATTAATGCAAGCCCATCACTCTGCAACCCACAAGGAATCAAAATAAACCTAACCCTTACATCAAGCACCAAGAATCACCCAAGACAATTTAGCCACTCATGGCTTCAAGCAAACAACAACCACAATGAGATACAACCATTGAGAGCACAAGGAATTGAAAGAAATACTCCCCTTAATCAAAACAACGGTGATTCCAACCAATTCCTACACTTAACAAGCAAGGTTAGCTCTAAAGATTGAAGTTTTCTCAGCCATAAGAGCCAAACCCTAGACCCCAAAAGAGTTCCCATTTTTGAGTTTGGGAAAATATGGAAAAAATCTAAAAATCACCCCTAACTCTCTAATTCTCCTTTTTCTACACAAAATGGGGTATTTATACAAGTAGGGAAATTGGGGAACAATTGTGAAGCTTCAAAAAACATGCGGGACTCGAATTGCAAACTCCACATTTTGCAGCTATAAACTGACCGCCGCGGCGGTCCAGAAATTCTGCCCCTTCCTTCTTTTGCAGTTGCAGGCACACCGCCGCGGAGGTGTGGATGACCGCCACGGCGGTCCAGAATTTCTGTCCACCTTCTTCTTTGGTTCGTGCCTTGTTCTGCTTTTGTCCAGTTTTGGTCCCTTTGCTTCTAGAATTTGAGAAAACTTTCTTCATGAAAGTTTTTGCTCTCTTTTTCAGATTTCGATAGCATCTTCAATAATCTCATTTGGACATTTGCATCAAGAGTTATGAATTTCGGAAGATGGCTGATTTTTTTTCTCCTTTTTTTCCTACAAAAAGAGCAAAAGATGAGAATCAACAAGTATACTGTGATTTCTCTTATAAACATAGCATATCTCAATGAAACCTGTGCAAAAGCATGAAAAACACATAGTTAAGTTTATGAATATTTGATTCTCATCAAAAACCTAATCTTTCAAGGCTTTTTATGTACCTAATCATTTTGAGTACATGAGCTCCAATAGGAGCTCCCTCTGCCATTCTGCACTGGAATAATGCCTTAGAGATATCAAATCTCTCTTGACGAGCTTGCTCCTCATATATTTGCTTAAGGTGTTGAATCATATCATACGCTTCCATGTTCTCATGTTGCTTCTGAAGCTCAAGGTTCATGGTAGCAAGCATGAGGCAAGCAACGTCTAGAGCATCATTTTGATGCTTCCTATAAGCATCTCTTTCACCTCTTATAGCGCCATCCTCTGGTTCTTGAGGTAAGGTCCTTCTAGGACATATATCTTTTTCTCATGCTTGAGGACTATTCTCAAGTTCCTATACCAATCTAGGAAATTTGTCCCATTTAACTTGTCTTGCTCAAGGACAGATCGCAGTGATAACATGTTATTGTTAGTGTTATTTGCCATGGTTTTCTACAATGGAAATACGCAAAATAAGTATCATGAATGCGAACATTTAATATGGACTTTTATTAAATGTTACTCCCACTATTTTATTTAAATTAATAGCGCTCAATATTAATTTGGAAAGATTAATCGAATATCTTTCTAGTGGGCCAAGATCCATATTTCACCTGATTTTGAGTTAGCTTTGGCTAATCACCCAAAACTTGACTATGTAGGTAGACAACATTTGTCAATTATATCCCATATAACTCTTGGATAGTTGGTGAATAACTCTTTGTTCTAGCTTATCTAATAAGCTAAAGCCCAATTCTATGCCTCTAGCTCTCAATCCTATTGAGTTCACCTAGTTAAGTCTAACCTAATGGTTAGCAGTCGGATATTACTATTATCCTGTCGCGTCTCACTAAGATGGATCATAGCACCTTGCTTTGGCAAGCCTACACATGATCAATCGAAGCCTTGACGAGTGCTAGGCATTGGAAGGCATCTTAGACTTAATATTTGGTTTGAGGGATTTGTTAATATCTCACTATTTTGTTTGATTTGGTTATTGTAATTATTAGTCCAATTATCACATAATTTTCTAACTAATTATTACACACATGATCTCATCATATACTTAACCAATAACCTTACACAATCATGCATCTCCTACATGAACATGAAAAATAAATCGTGACATAGTTATAGCCCAAACTAAGTTGATTCTCTCAAGCCAAGGAGAGAATCAAAAAGGTCAACCTAAGGGTAACTGTTTCTTCTCCAAGTGCTTCCTTGGTTGTTCTAGTATGGTTGATAACTCCTTTACTTCATGATTTCTAGTCTAATCCTTTCTTAGATATAACCATTACAACTTTTGAGAAACCTCAAGTTACATTCGAGAGGAGTTAGATGAGAAAAGAATGTACAACCAGAAATTTAGCAAGGCATGACACGCAAGTCATATTTAATTACAACCATTACCAAACCATTTCCAATCACATTGGGCTAAGGGCCATAACTATGCACCATGCTCAAATATCACAAAATGTGCATTTCATCTATGATTGTCATTCATAATGAAAAATTAAATACATTAATCTAATTAATTAATAAAAATTAACTTTAAATCAAATATTAAGGTTTTGAATAATATATTATGCATGGAAGTTTCGGGTTTAATATGCAAATTTTGGCTATACATAATCATTGAAAATTTTTTGAATAATATATCAAATATTTTAGGCCTCAACTTAATATATCATATATATTAGATCTTGACCAGTCACAAACTATTTCCAATCATATGCAATTCAGCCAAACAGAAATTCAGAAATTTGAACCATTCAAAATTTTCAGAAATCCAAACCTTCCAAAGTTTTGGTAAGATTTTAATTTGGAATTATTATATATCACATTTATAATTTGGCCTTAATATTATATATATCACCAATATATATTTAACATATTAATTTCAGCCTCAAATTAAAATTGAAACCGAAATGGCCTCCCAAAATTGCAACAACCAAAACTAGGATTTTCTGTCCAACCAAAAATAGCACAAAGCACATAACCAAAGTTTATCAAATTTTCTAGGAAAAATTCGAAGCCAATATTATGCATCATATACATATTTGGACACAATATGGTTCAAAATATATTGTTTTCAATTTTAATAAATTTTATCAAAACTGAAAATAGATGGCAAAATGACAAACCCGAAATTAAGCCTTAAAATTCCAGAAAAGCTGAAACTTTGTTCTTCCATGCTTATTCATATATATCACACACACACACACACACACACACACACACACACACACACACACATATATATATGTCTCATATTATTCATATCCAGAAATAACACTTTAAAGCATACCCTAAACTGATTTAATAGATATAAAAATATCATATATGTTTAATTCAAATTCAAATTAAGTGAACATTTTCACATAATCAAATTTTCAGCATACAAGTTCATAAACAATTTTAATCAATCAAGCATGCTTCCATATAAAACCAATTTGAGCCTTTGTAAGTGGCTCTGATACCACTATATGAAACCAAATCAAAGAACGCAGTGGAAATTTTAAATTTTTGTTGGTTCGTCCAAGGATCCATACGAAGCGAAGTCAAACCGGTTGGTGGAATTCATACCTTTTCTTGTAGCGGTAGAAGATCGTATGTCGAATGTAGAATCACAAGCAAAACCAATCTAGCCTTGCCTCTATGGTATCCACATGATCATCTCCAAATCTCAAGTTAATTGTCAAACAATTAACTAAAGAAAGAAATAACAAAATCTTTTAGTGCTAGCTAAGATTTTGTTACTCGGGTATTCCCTCAAGTTCTCAGCTCAAGGATTGGTTTTCTTTCAAGCTCTCAACTTAAAATTTGTTTTTTTCTTATTTCTCAAATAAGGATTGGTGGTTTTATTGAATAAGAAAAGACTAAAGAATAATAATTCATGAACTAAAGAATAGCTCAATTTTTCTTTAACAAAGAAAGCTTCAATAGAAGACTTTCAAAATGAAAGTGTCCCATCGGTTTTCTTCATTTGCTCATCCATGTGAACAGCTGCCTTTTTACATTTCATATTCAAGAAATTGAATTGCAATATGTTACACATGGTTGTCTTTTCATTTTCCAATAAATGGCTACCTTTCATTTTCATAAAATGAGTTACAATGTATTATATATACATTCATGGCTGCCTTTTCATTTTCCAATATCCATTTTGATTGTTATTTAATTAATAAATCTAAAACTCATTTTGGATTTATTAATATTAATAGAACCAAAATCTTTTGGCCTTAAATCCAAAACCGTTTTAAAACAAAATCCCATAGATTCCTATTTTCAATAGGATTCTTAAATTAACCAAAATTTCATCACATGAATTTTGCACTTCTTTTGGATACGATCTAAGTGTGTGACCCAATAGGTTCTCATAACGTTGGCATTGGCATAAAATATATTTTATGCCAAAATTAATGAGCGGTGTCTAGCAACACATCAATACTACCCAAGTCATGAGAATATTAGTAATTCGTCATTACATTTCTTGTGAGAGGTAATACTGTGTAATTAAATCCCTTTGCCCTAGACATCATGATTGAACACGAGCCATGGAGCGTGTCATGCTCGTATAGTTCAATCTTTGAATTTCTTGATTCCTGAGTAGACATATCTAAGCAAATGAGTCCGATATCACATATCGACTCATTTGAGCATGGCCATGCATTTTATGGTCTTACTCAACCAAGGGGCCCAAAGATATCACTCCTATTATATAGGAGGGGCAAATCCTTTCTTGATCACTCAACATCCCACTACATGATTTATTACATATCCAATTACTACTTTTATAGTTCACCATTTTACGGGTAACGTTTAGTAGTATCAAAACATGTAACTCCTCATGTTGGGATCTCTAAATATCTCAAGTCTAAGGATCATTTACACCATCATCACTATGAGAAATATTATGACACTTTATATAATAATCCATGTAGTTTTTCTCATGGCGGGTCAATCCAGTACATAGTTCTCTAACATGCAGTGACCAAAATATATGTCATCGCTATTTGGTGACCATTTCACATGTGGTCACTGAATTGGCCTTTTAGTGATGACATTTTTCCAGGTGGTCAGTAAATACCTTTAGTGTCGGAGCATTAATGACAAGGGGGTGACCACCCCATTTGTTGTCACTAAAAACTTTTAGTGACAACAATTGCCCTTTCAGTTACCAAAATCAACTGGTCACTAAAGGTCATTTTTCTTGTAGTGATTCTTTCTAGTTACATGCTTTACTCACAACCGGTTTCACACTTAACTAAGTTCCATCCAAATTAGTTCAAATGACACCATACGAGAGATGGACTAGGTAGCGTCCTAGTATGCCTTTCATGAAGGTTTGGGGATGTGAGGCTGTAGGAAACCAAATCAGAGTTTGCAGCGGAAATTTTTGAAGAATTGGTTTCCTCCAAGGATCCAAACAAAGTGAAATCAAATTGGTTATCAAGAAAGTTTACCTTCAAACCAGTGGAACCTCCTTGTGAAGTTTTTCCTTGTTGAATTACTAGAAAAAAAAACCAAAAGATCCTTGCCTCTATGGTATCCACACAATCACCTCCAAGTCTTTAAGTTAATTTTCAAACAATTAACCAAAAAGAGATTAACAAAATTCGTTGGTGCTAGCCAAGAACTTTGTTCTTTGGGTTCTTCCTCGTGTTCTCAACTTAGGACTGTTTTCTTTTGTTTTGTTACTCTAACAAAAAATATGTGGTGGCTGTTTTGGATAGAAGAAGGCTAAGAAAAAGACCAAACACTTGGCTCTCAAGAAGGAAAAAAAATTCGTCTGACAAGCAAGCAAGCAAAACCAAAATCAAAGTGCAGAATTTTCTTCAAGCCAAAAATTTGGCCAACACAAGGTGCCATTTTTCTTTGATAAAATAAATTGCCATGTGTTGCACATGCATTGGACCAACACTCTTCCCTTTTGCAGAAAACAAAGCCATGTGTTGTACATACATTGGACCAACACTCTTTTCTTGCCATGTGTTGAACATGCATTGGACTAACACTCTTTCCTTTGCATGCCATGTTTTGTACATGCATTGGACCAACATTGTTTCCTTGCCATGTGTTGCACATGCATTGGACCAACACTCTTCCTCCCTTTTATTTATTAATTAATAAATCTAAAACCACTTTGGATTTATTAAAACAACAGAACCAAAATATTTTAGTCTTAAATCTAAAACCGCTTTAAAACAAAAACCCGATAGATTCCTACTCTCAATAGGATTCTTAAATTAACCAAAATTCATCACATGAATTTTTGCACTTCTTTTGGATACAATTTAAGTGTGTCAGCCAATAGGTTCTAATAATGTTGGCATTGACATAAAATACATTTTATGCCAAAAGTAATGAGCGGTGTTTAGCAACACATCATTACTATCCAAGTTAAGAGAATATTAGTAATTCAACATTACTTTTTCTTGTGATAGAAGTTATCGTGTAATTAAATCCCTTTGCCCTAGATATCTTGATTGAACACGTGCCATGGAGCGTGTCATGCTCGCATAGTTCAATCTTTGCGTTTCTTGATTCCCGAGTAAACACATATATACAAATGAGCCCGATATCACATATCAACTCATTTGAGCACGGCCATGCATTTTATGGTCTCACTCAATCAAGGGGCCCTAAGATATGACTCCCATTATATAGGAGAGGCAAACCCTATCTTGATCATTCAACATCCCACTACATTATTCATTGCATATCCAATTACTGCTTTTATAGTTCACTTTGTTACGGGTAACGTTTGGTAGTATCAAAACATGCAACTCCTTATGTTGGAATCTCTGAAGACTCAAGTCTAAGGATTATTTACACCATCATCACTATGAGAAATATTTATGACACTTCACATAATAATCCATGTGATATTTCTCATGACGGGTCAGTCCAGTACATTGTTCTCCAACATGTACCTATGTGTTGACTTGATATCTCTTATCATGAAGTATTTCATCAGTTACAGCACATACTAGTCTTAATACATTATCATTATCCCATTTAATGATAATATTCGACTAGAGGTAATTCTAGAACAATTAAATTCTTGGGACATTATTATATTTATTTTATAAAACGCAAATATAAGAATAAACATAATAATCATTGCCATTCATTATAAACATTATGATACAATACAGGCCTAAACCATCATCATATGATTGGTCCTTAGGGCATAATCCAACAGAGGCTTATGTCAAATGTCAATTCTTCGATAAACTTGTACTCAAATATGATAAATGCAATTTTGTGGGGTTTCCTAAAGGGACAAAAAAGGATACTGTTTCTATAATCCCAATGAGAACAAAGTGTTTGTTGCTCGGATTGGTATTTTTCTAGAAAATGAATTCATTTCCAGAAAATCCAGTGGATAAACAATGGAACTTGAAAAAGTTTAAGAACCACAAAACAGCACTGAACATGATAAGATGGAAATAGAGTAAACACCACAAGCCGTTGGGGAACAAGTACTTGCTCAAGAGACACAAGCCCAGCGTAGGTTTACTAAGATTCATTGTGAGCCACAAAGATATGGATTTCTAGTGACTCAAAGCGATGAGGTCTTGATAATCGATCTAGATGAGCGTACGACCTATCAAAAAGCTATATCGGGGCCAGACTCTGAGAAATGGCTTGAAGCCATGCAATCTGAGATGGAATCCTTGTATACAAACCAAGTATGGACTTTGGTTGATCCACTTGAAGAGGTAAAACCCCTAGGCTGCAAATGGGTCTTCAAAAAGAGATCGACATGGACGGTGAAGTACACACTTTTAAGGGACGATGGGTCGCTAAAGGTTTCAAGCAAATACATGAACTAAGTTCATGGTATAGACTATAACGAAACCTTTTCGCTAGTTTGCTACACTTAAATCCATTAGGATCTTACTTGCAATAGCTGCATTCTATGATTATGAAATCTGGCAAATGGATGTCAAAACTACTTTCCTTAATGGAAATCTTCTCGAGAATGTGTACATGACACAACCTAAGGGCTTTGTCGATCCAGAAAATGTCAGAAAGATTTGTAAGCTACAACAATCCATTTATGGGTTGAAGAAAGCTTCTCAAATGTGGAATCTTCGATTTGATTATGCAATCAAAGAGTTTGGTTTCATCAAGAACGAAGCCGAACCATGTGTCTACAAGAAGGTTAGTGAGAGCACTGTTGTCTTCCTGGTATTGCATGTGGATGACATACTATTTATTGGGAATGATATCCCTTCTTTACAATCCGTAAAGACCTGGTTAAGAAGTTGTTTTTCAATGAAAGGCATAGGTGAAGCAACCTATATATTAGGTGTCAACATTTATAGAGATAGATCCAATAGATTAATTGGCCTAAGTCAAAGTACATACATAAATAAAGTGCTAAATCAGTTTAGCATGCAAGAATCTAAGAAAGGGTTCTTGCCTATGGGGTATGGAATTTCTCTCCTGAAGAAACAGTGTTTTTCGACACAAAAAGAGAGACAATGCATGAGTAACGTTCCTATGCGTCAGTTATTGGATCCATTAGATATACCATGCTATGTGCTCATCCTAATGTCTCGTACACTTTGAGCATGACGAGTAGATATCAAGTAGATCCCGGTGAACGTCACTGGATCGCTGTCAAAAATATCCTTAAGTACTTGAGAAGCACTAAGGATGCATTCTTGATGTATAGAAGTGAGGACGAGCTCAATGTAATTCGATACATCGATGCAAACTTCCTAATCGACAAGGATGACTTCCAATCGTAGTCAGGTTATTTGTTTTGTCTAAATGGTGGTGCTGTTAGCTTGGAAAGTTCAAAGAAAGCAATAGTAGCTAATTCTACAATAGAGGCTGAGTCTATTGCTACTTCCGACGCAACAAAAGAAGTCCATTGGATTAAAAAGTTCATAACCAAAATTGGGATTGTATCTAGCATCACCAATCCAATTGAGCTCTATTGTGACAACAATTGAGCCATTGTGCAAGCTAAGGAACCTAGATCTCACCAAAAATCCAAACATATACTTTGGCACTTCCATCTCATCCAAGAGATCATTGACATAGAAAATGTGAAGATATGCAAAGTACCAACTAATGATAAAATCACTGACCCACTGACGAAGCCTCTAACGCAGTAGAGGCATAAACGTCACACTAGATCATTAAGCATTAGAAAAATGACTGATTGGTCTTAGTTCAAGTGAGAGTTTGTTGGATTATACCCTTGATGAGAATCAAATATTCATAAACTTAGATATGTGTTTTTCACGCTTTTGCATAGATTTCATTGAGATATGCCATGTTTATTAGAGAAATCACATTATATTTGTGATTCTCATCTTTTATTGGTTTTGTAGGAAAAAAGGGGTGAAAAACCAGTTATCTTCGGGAGTTCATAAAGTTTGATGAGAATGTCCAAATGAGGTGATTAAAGATGCTATGGAAATATGAGAAAGAGAGCTAAAACTTTCATGAACAAAGTTTTCTCAAATTCTGGAAGCAAAGGGACCAAAACTGGACAAAATCAGAACAACGCGCGAAAAAAGAGATGTTGGGCAGAAACTTTTGAGCGCCATGCAACGACACATGTGGCGGTCTCTGTCTTGACCAAAGAAATAAAATTTGTACTTTGCTCCCTAATGTTTTGGAAGCTTCACAAGTGTTCCCCAACGTCCCTATGGCTATAAATACCCCATTTTCTGCAGAAACAAGGCAAGTAGAGTAGGCTAGGGTTTAGTTTTGATTTATTTGCATATTTTCCCCAACCTTGAGGGGATTTTTCTAGAGGCTAGGGTTTGGCATTTTGTGGCTTGAAGACTTCCATCTTTGGAGTTGATTTGGATTGCTAAAGTGTTGGAATTTGTTGGATTCACCACTCTTTTGATTAAGGAAGTTTTTCTTACGAATTTCATATGCTTTCAATTGTTAATTCTCCTTGTGATTGTTGGTTATTTGAAGCCATGAAAGGCTAAATTATCTTAGGTGATTCTTGGTGTTTGATGTATGAATTAGGTTTATTTTGATTCCTTATGGGTTGTAGAGTGATGGGCTTGCATTAATTGAAGTTTTTCTACTTGTATTTAATGAAATGACATGCAATGAATGATGGCCACATTTAGTGTGTGTTCTTGGTGTTCGTGTGTGTTTTAGAATATGCATGAATTTAGACCAAAAGTGGGAAAAACTACCTAGCATTCTCTAAATTGAGGTGTTTGAGACAAGAAACAACTACCATATGAGATTAATTGTGCACTAAAATTGTGTGGAAGCCATAGGTTTTAGTGTGCAAAGGTAGAAGTGAGACCGAAAGGAGATCTTCTATTCTTTAATTCCATTGAGACCGAAAGGAGATGTGGAGTGAAAAATAGGTGGTTTTCTTAGATTAAACACTTGAACTAGGGAATGTGAAGTAGTTGGCTAAAACATCTAGGGCTAGAATTGTGCATTAGAGTTGTGTGGAAGCCATAGGCGCTAATGTGCTCTAGGTGGGGATGAGACCGGAAGGAGATTCCTCATTCTATAATTTCAATGAGACCGAAAGGAGATTTGGAGTGAACGGATGTAGCCACTTAGTTAAGATGCCCTACACTCGGTTGCCCTTAGGAGTCAAAGTAACCGAACCCTTGCATTGAACCCAAGGATCACCCTCCTTCCTCATTTATGTGTTTATTTCCTTGTTTTAGTTAGTTAAATGTCACTTTCTAAATCATTGCATTAGTTAACGTAGATAGCAAATAATTAGTTGCACTTAAATTTTGGTTTTGTCCCCTTCCCTGTGGAGAATGATCCCTATGCTTTACTACAATTGATTAAGTGAGGTTTAGGTGTATATTTGTGTGAGTTTGAGCTTTATTTTGACACTTTTGCACACACCCAATTTGCTCACCAAATTTTGGCGCCGTTGCCGGGGAAGGGCAACGGAACTAGTTTTTTTTTAAGTGTTCTAATTGTTTGTTAGTTTTATGTTTTTGTATATATTTAGAAAGAGTTGTTTGTGTTGTATATATTTTCATTTTTAACTTTCAATGGCCGAACAGGGACAACAAAGAGAACGGTTGTTTGGGGAATTCTTAGAGCCTAATTTCAATGCTTATGCATTAGAACCATGGTTCAACAACCGTATAAGTGCTTACCCGGTTGAAGCTGAGAGCTACCAATTTCAACAAGGGGGATTCCTAGATTTTGATATTGGCACAAACATTAGTGCTCAATTGGCTGCATTAACCGATAGGATGAATTCATTGGAGGCGAGGATGAACTGGAATCCGGTCTTAATATGTGGACTTTGCCAAGGAGACCACCATACGGATCAATGTGGTGGGCCAGAGTGAACCCGTTAATCGCATGAATAATTTTGGGCAGCAAGAAAATTTCAACCAAAAGCGGGGCAACAATGGCAGCTACCAAGCGAGAAAATCAAGGTTGGAACAACCAAGGAGGTGGTCAAAATTGGAATAATCAAAGCAAAGTTAGGACAATTCGGGGCCATCGTTTTCTAACACATCATGGCAAACTTCAGGATTTGGGAATCAAATGAATAATCCCATGGATGAAACCCAAATTTTGAAGAACTCTTGATGAAAAGATGGAAGAAATGCGACTTAAGATGGAAGAAATGCAGCTTGGGATGAGAAGTTCCACAAATAACACGGAAAAGCTTTTAGAAGACCATTCCATGAGGTTGAACTTGCACGAGACCATGATGAATGATGTGAATGATGCCATGAATTATCCAAGAGAGAATCTAGACTACTTCCGGGAAGATATGGTGGATGAATGTATTGGTAAAACTGTGAAGGAGGAGTGGTATCTTGAATCTCAAACAATGAAGGCAATTATTCCATCCAAAGTTCTCCTTGAATTTGATGAAGAAGATAATAGAATAGATGGACAACTTCGTGAGATGGTTAAGAATTGGTTTGTAGATGAGTCCATTTATGAAATAATAGGGGAAGACTTTGAAGTGGTTGAAATCATCCAAGAGTTGCTCGTGGCCAGTGGTGAAGATAAGCTAAAACCGTCCGTCGATGAGCCGCCCAAGTTGAAGCCCTTACTCCCTCGGTTGGAAAATGCATTTTTGGAAGAGCATGAAATGTTGCCCATGTTAATATCATCTTCTTTGGAATCTAAACAAGAAGAAAAGCTTTTGGGGTTAAGCATTCTTAAAGAAGCCATTGGGTGTACCCTTGAGGATATTAAGGGTATTAGTCCCTTGTTTGGCATGAAAAAAATGTTGTTGGAAGAGGAGGCCAAACATGTGAGGAAAAGAATAAAGGAAGGAATAGGATGAAATGGATTGAGTCGAGCTGGCGACGTTAAAACCAAGCGCTTCTTGGGAGGCAACCCAAGCGTATCCTTTTGTTTTAGTTTAGTTTGTTTTGTGTTGGTTTGTTTTGGTTTTGGTTTTGTTTTGTGTTGTTTTGTTTCTTGTTTTTGTTTTGTTTGTTTTGTTTCTTGTGGATGTAGAGGTTGATGCATGTAGTTTGCATGTTTGCTAAGACAAGGCATGAAATGTAAAAAAAAAAAAAAAAAAATTAGGCGGACCAGAACTTTAATCACATGTGATCTTTAATCACTTGGCGGTTCCTGAAACGATGATCACGCGCCGTCTTTTTAATCACTTGTGATCTCAAAGCGATCTTTTTGGCAGTGACCTTTAGCGCATATTTGGCGCATTTTTGCCCCCTAATCATTTTTCATTTCTTACCTTTGTTTTGCAATTTTCTCTCAACCACTTTCAACCACATTTTGCATTTTACATTCTTCTTCAAGTCCAATCCATCTTAAGTGATCCAAACACCTTTGTAAACACATTTCCACCATCAAATTCATCCAAGAATCCAAGGTATGTATGGTTGAACCTTTCAAATTTCATTACAATGATGATTTTGAATTTCTTTAAATATGATTTCTATGGATGATATTTGATGAAATATTGTGTAATTGGGATTGTTTGGGCTGTTTGTTAAATTTTTAGGCTAGGGTGCTTGCTAATTTTGTGAAATTTCAAGTTTTTCACCATGCACATCATGTGTTTGACAAAATGCCTCAATGAGTTATTTTGGATGAATTGTCAACTTTTTTGTATTCATTTGAAATCCTAGAAATTCATTGATGAATCTTAACATGATGTTGCATATAAAACTGAGTTTTAAAAAAAAAAAACAAAACTTGATGAGTTTTGAAGCCTAGCATCATGCACACATTGAGTAATCAAATGTCAATGCCTAAACCATTGTGTGCAATTTTCTCATGTGGCATTATCTTCTTAAGTGCAATCCTTAGTTTAGATGTTTTGACACTTGAGTTGAGTTTGGACGACGTGAAGTTTGTAAATATTCTCTTTTCTATTTTATGTTATTGCATTTAGGTTTAAAGTTTATTTTTCTGCATTTTGTTAATTTATTTTCTTTAATTAGTTTTGGTAAATTATGCCTATCACACACTTGCACCCCCTAGTTTTAGTGCTTAACATGCAACATATCTTAAGTTTGGGGGAGGTGTGAATACGCAATCATGCAACATGCTTTAAGTTATTTCATAATTTTGCAACCGAAAACATGTATTTCTTCTTTCCCACCCGCCCCACCCTTCATGCATGCATTTTTGAAGCATTGAGGGCAATGCTCATCTTAAGTTTGGGGGTGGAAGCTTAAAGCTTTTGATGTAACCTAAGTTTGGGGGTGTTTATAGAAAGAAAATACATGAGATTTCATGGGTGAAATTGGCTTAAAGTGAGGCTTTTATTGAAATATTCAAGATGTTGCTTGTTTTGTTTTTTTTTTTTTTTGGAACTTTTGAATGGTTGGCAAGTAATGGCTGAAATATGCACCACTTAAGAAACATTTTACTAAATAAATGCATGCGAGAAGTAACGAAATGAAAGCATTAGTCAATGATGAAAAATGTTGGACTGAATAGGCATGGAATTTGTAATGCATGTCTTTTGATTCCTTGTATTTGGAGGAAAGTTTTGCATGTTAAATGGTGTTGTTACAGTGCACGTCAAAGAGGAGTGTTTGTGAGATGTAGTGTATTGATTATGATGCGGTTGCGAGTAAATGTAGTGTCCCTAGTCCACCCTAAAGTTATAGCATTTCACTTCACAAACTTGGAAAATGACTTAGGCTTGTTATTAGTTTTGCTTATGAGATTTACAGTTTTGTTGAATAATTGCCACTCCGCTATGAGAATGCTCTTAGGGGATGTCCCTTAAGTGAACTCATATGAGTGGTAGAAGTATAAAAAGCCGAAAAAAACTCTTGGCAAAAAAAAAAAAAAAATTGTAAATGAGTGAGGAAGTACCCTAAGTATAATGTCATGATGGTTGCTTAAATGTGATAAAAATTGCCTAGATGGTAGCATGACAACTTAGGGGAAAGAGGGAATAAAAAGTCTTAAGGATTTTAAGGAAGTGAAATTTTTCTATGCAACTTTAGGGCACACTAGTGGCATGATTTCGTGACCTCTACTCAGTTCTTGCATTGCATTGTTCATGAACATTTACCTCCATCACACACACACACATCATTTAATGTGTGAAGATTAGTACAGAAAAACAAGAAAGAAAAGGGTCATGCATTGCATTAGTACGTGCCGAAATTGTCTAACTCCGAGATGTGAAGATGTTTTCATTTCTTAAAACTCTCAATATGCATTGTTCGGTAGAATGGGGCGACGAGTGGTTGCCTAATTAAGCTAGTACTTGCCACTAATAAAAAAAAATTTAGATGAGAATCTGAATATGCATGTCTCAATGAATACATTCCACATATTGTTGCTATGCGTAGAAAATTGCTTGGGGACAAGCAATGGTTTAAGTTTGGGGGTATTTGATGAGAATCAAATATTCATAAACTTAGATATGTGTTTTTCACGCTTTTGCATAGATTTCATTGAGATATGCCATGTTTATTAGAGAAATCACACTATATTTGTGATTCTCATCTTTATTAGTTTTGTAGGAAAAAGGGTGAAAAACCAGTTATCTTCGGGAGTTCATAAAGTTTGATGAGAATGTCCAAATGAGGTGATTAAAGATGCTATGGAAATATGAGAAAGAGAGCTAAAACTTTCATGAACAAAGTTTTCTCAAATTCTGGAAGCAAATGGACCAAAACTGGACAAAAGCAGAAGAAGGCATGAACCAAAGAAGAGGCAAACAGGGATAAAAATCAGCCATCTTCCAGAGCTCATAACTCTTGATGCAGACATCCAAATGATATGATTCAAAATTATATGGAAAGATGAGAAAGAGAGGAAAAACTTTCATGAAGAAAGTTTTTTCAAATTCGGGACGGAAAGGGACCAAAACTGGACAAAATCAGAACAACGCGCGAAAAAAGAGATGTTGGGCAGAAACTTTTGAGCGCCGCGGCGGTCTCCTGTGCGGCCAAAGAAATAAAATTTGTACTTTGCTCCCTAATGTTTTGGAAGCTTCACAAGTGTTCCCCAACGTCCCTATGGCTATAAATACCCCATTTTCTGCAGAAACAAGGCAAGTAGAGTAGGCTAGGGTTTAGTTTTGATTTATTTGCATATTTTCCCCAACCTTGAGGGGATTTTTCTAGAGGCTAGGGTTTGGCATTTTGTGGCTTGAAGACTTCCATCTTTGGAGTTGATTTGGATTGCTAAAGTGTTGGAATTTGTTGGATTCACCACTCTTTTGATTAAGGGAAGTTTTTCTTACGAATTTCATATGCTTTCAATTGTTAATTCTCCTTGTGATTGTTGGTTATTTGAAGCCATGAAAGGCTAAATTATCTTGGGTGATTCTTGGTGTTTGATGTATGGATTAGGTTTATTTTGATTCCTTATGGGTTGTAGAGTGATGGGCTTGCATTAATTGAAGTTTTTCTACTTGTATTTAATGAAATGACATGCAATGAATGATGGCCACATTTAGTGTGTGTTCTTGGTGTTCGTGTGTGTTTTAGAATATGCATGAATTTAGACCAAAAAGTGGGAAAAACTACCTAGCATTCTCTAAATTGAGGTGTTTGAGACAAGAAACAACTACCATATGAGATTAATTGTGCACTAAAATTGTGTGGAAGCCATAGGTTTTAGTGTGCAAAGGTAGAAGTGAGACCGAAAGGAGATCTTCTATTCTTTAATTCCATTGAGACCGAAAGGAGATGTGGAGTGAAAAATAGGTGGTTTTCTTAGATTAAACACTTGAACTAGGGAATGTGAAGTAGTTGGCTAAAACATCTAGGGCTAGAATTGTGCATTAGAGTTGTGTGGAAGCCATAGGCGCTAATGTGCTCTAGGTGGGGATGAGACCGGAAGGAGATTCCTCATTCTATAATTTCAATGAGACCGAAAGGAGATTTGGAGTGAACGGATGTAGCCACTTAGTTAAGATGCCCTACACTCGGTTGCCCTTAGGAGTCAAAGTAACCGAACCCTTGCATTGAACCCAAGGATCACCCTCCTTCCTCATTTATGTGTTTATTTCCTTGTTTTAGTTAGTTAAATGTCACTTTCTAAATCATTGCATTAGTTAACGTAGATAGCAAATAATTAGTTGCACTTAAATTTTGGTTTTGTCCCCTTCCCTGTGGAGAATGATCCCTATGCTTTACTACAATTGATTAAGTGAGGTTTAGGTGTATATTTGTGTGAGTTTGAGCTTTATTTTGACACTTTTGCACACACCCAATTTGCTCACCAACCCTAAGGACCAATCATGTGATGATAGTTTAGGCATATATTGTATCATAATGTTTATAATTAATGACAATGATTATTATGTTTATTTCTATATCTACGCTTTGTGAATAAATATAATAATGTCCCAAGAATTTAATTATTCTATAATTATCCCTAGTCAAGTATTATCATTAAGACTAGTATGTGTAGTGACTGATGAAATGTGTCATGATATGAGATATCATGTCAACACATAGGTACATGTTAGAGAACTATGTACTGGATCAACTCACCATGAGAAATGCTACATGGGTTATTACATGAAGTGTCATAAGCATATCGCATAATGATGATGGTGTAAGTGATCTTTAGACTTAAGATCATCAAAGATCTCAATATGTGGAGTTATATGTTTTGATGCTACTAAACGTTACCCGTAAAAAGGTGAACTGTAAAATTAACAATTGGATATGCAATAAATCATGTAGTGATATGTTGAATGATCAAAAATAGGATTTGCCCCTCCTAAGTAATGAGAGTGATATCTTTGGGCCTCTTGATCAAGTGAAACCATAAAATGCATGGCCGTGCTCAAATTAGTTGATATGTGATATCGAGCTCATTTGCTTAGATGTGTTTACATGGGAATCAAGAAACGCAAATATTGAACTATGCAAGTGTGACACGCTCCATAGCTCATGTTCAATCAAGATATCTAGGGAAAAATGATTTAATTATATGGTAACATGTATCACAATAAAGTAATGTCGAATTACTAACATTCTTATAACTTGGGTAGCTTTAATATGTTACTAGACATCGTTCAATGCTTTTAATAATGAAATCCTAAGGATCGAGACATCCAAGAAGCCGAGACAACTCCACAATACCCAACTAGACAAGTTGGACAAGAAGCTGCCAAAGCTTCAATTACAAGACGTCCACATTATGATCCATTAGAAGGCATTGGAGAGCCTATGACTAGGTCAAGAAATAAGAGAATGCAAGCTACTTTAGCAACTCTTATAAGTGAATTAATGGAAGCTCAAGCAGCAAGAAAGGTGGCTGATTCTCAGTCACCAAATCACTACAAGAAAAACCCCCATTTAGTGACGAAAACGACAATGACGGAAAAAAATTCCGTCACCAAATGACACATTTAGTGACAAGAACTCGAGTCGTAACTGAATTTTCACCATCTCACAATCTTTAGTGACGAGTGACTAATACTCGTCACCATTTCGTCACTAAAGAGTTTGGTAGAAAGTTTCCCGCCAATATGGCTCAATTAGTGACGAAACATTGATGACAAAAAAACACTCTCGCCACTAAAAGCTTAAAGTTTAGACATTGGTGATAAAGTTATGGTCGTCACCAATTTGGATGGCTTTTAGTGACGAAATTTCTGTCGTCACTAAAATGGATGCCTTTTATTATTGCCCTTAACTTCTAATAATTATACTATGACACCCTAATATTTATAATCTTTTAATTCATATCTCTATATATAAAGTTTTAATGTATAATATTATTAAATATTGATATATAAAAGATTCATACTATAATGATTGGACTTGTATAATGATTGGATTTGTTGGGCTAAAGATCATGATTGGGTTATGTAATTTATCCTTTGGACCAAACTTAACTTTTTAAATTTATGACTCTTAATTTTAATAATTGCACTAAAACACCCTAACATATATGAATTTGCCTACATTCTAACATAGAGTCTTTTTCAGATACACTATCAATTAATTATGATTGGAGTTCCTTGGCTAAGACGTGTAGATTGGACTAAGCATATTCTTCTTTAAGCTAAACTTAGCTTACTTATATTATTGCTCTTAATTTCTAATAATTTTCCTAGGACACCTTAATAGCTTTAATCTTTTAATTCATATCTCTATATATAAAGTTTTAGTGTATAATATTATTAAATAAGGATATATAAAATATTTGTTTTGGTGTGTAATGAAATTAAATATAACGATTTTTAATAACAAAATATGTATGGGGCCATATAATTGGGGATGGATTAAATAAAATATTTTGGCCTAAATTGATTGGCCACAACTTATATAATGATTGGACTTGTTGGGCTAAGAATCATGATTGGGTTATGTAATTTATCTATTGGGCCAAACTTAACTTTTTAAATTTATGGCTCTTAATTTTTAATAATTGCACTAAAACACCCTAATATACATGAATTTGCCTACATTATTTTAATTCAAACATAAAGTGTTTTTTTAGATACACTATCAATTAATTATGATTGGAGTTCCTTGGCCAAGACATGTTGATTAGACTAAGCATATTTTTCCTTGAGCTAAACTTAGCTTACTTATATTATCGCTCTTAATTTCTAATAATTTTATTAGGACACCCTAATAGTTATAATCTTTTATTTCATATCTCTATATATAAAGTTTTAGTGCATAATATTATTAAATAAATATATATAAAATATTTGTTTTGGTGTGTAATGAAATTAAATATTATAAATTTTAATAACAAAATATGTATTGGGTCATATAATTAGGGATAGATTAAATAAAACATTTTGGCCTAAATTGATTGGCCACAACTTATATAATTATTAGACTTGTTGGGCTAAGGATCATGATTGAATAATGTAATTTATCCATTGGGCCAAACTTAATTTCTTAAATTTATGACTATTAATTTTTAATAATTGCATTAAAACACCCTAATATATATGAATTTGCCTACATTATTTTAATTTAAGCGTAGACTCTTTTTTAAGATAAACTATCAATTAGTTATGATTAGAGTTCATTGGTTAAGACATGTTGATTGGACTAAGCATATTTTTCCTTAAGCTAAATTTAGCCTACTTATATTATCGCTTTTATTTCTAATAATTGTACTAAAACACCATAACATTTTGTTTGTCCATATAATTGTACTTTAATCACACATTCTTTTTAGTATTAAAATACAGGATTCATTAGTAGTAATTGGTTTCTTTAGTTAATAATAACAATTAAAATAAGTATATTCTTTATTGTATATAAATACACACTTTAATATATTCTATCTCATTAAGGGTATTTTGAAAATTTTGTTGAAAAATCAATTTTGACTTTTGAAAGTAGACTCCTTTTTGGGACAAAAATTTGTTTTGAAACTAAATTCTTTTTTTTTTTTTGGACAGAGGGAGGGGAAATTTACAAAAATAACATAGTTGACCGTTGACTTTACAAAAATACCACCCTCCCTTTTTTCTTTTGTGTTATAACACTTCCATCCAAAAAAAGACTACAACACCCCTCTCTTCTATTATAGAGCACAGACTCTAGCACATCTGTTCTTCCCCGCTCTTCACTTCAACGTTGTAAAGACTGTTTGGTTGATTGCTCAGTTCAAGACTACTCATCATATTGCAAGTTAGTTTGATTTATATTGCAGGTTAGTTTGAAATCGAATTATATTGCAGGTTAGTTTGATTTATTACCTTTTTGAACTGGGTTTGTGAATCGTACAAAGGAAGTGGTCAAGCACGAGGTCCAGCATCCAGTCGAGCAGCAGGTTGCGCACGTAGTTAGGTCGAGTATTTAGTTAATAATAGAGTCGAGTACTCTGTCAGTTCTACAGAAAGTGTCCAGCAGAAGACACAAGCCTTTTCAATATTTTTTAATTTATGACTTTTTTTCTGTCTCCAGCTCGACCATGTGCTCGACCTTAAAATCGACCATAATTTATTGAAGCAAAAGTATCAAAGTTTCTGTTTCCTACTCGATTACCAACTCGACCAAATAAAAAACTCGACCATAATTTATTGAAGCAAAAGTATCAAAGTTTCTGTTTCCTACTAGACTACTTACTCGATTACCAACTCGACCAAATAAAAAACTCGACCTCTTGATCAACACTAAACTCGACCATAATTTATTAAAGCGGAATTATGAAATTATCAGAGTTCCTGTTACCTGCACGGCTATTTACTCTGACTAGAAACTTGACCAAATAAAAACTCTTCTTGCTTTCTGTATCTACCAATGATAAGTTATCTTGAATAACAACAAAATGTTCCACAAACAAAAGAAAAAATGACAATTCTTAAAATGTTCCTTAAAATAAAAGTGAAGACAAATACAAATTGACATTAGTTTTTTGTCAATTGTCTTCAACTGCACTACATTCGTCCTCTTCAGAAGTAGTTCCTACATTTTCAGAAACATTTCCTATGGCCTGTTCTAAATGCTGAATTTTGGCCTTCAGCTTCTCAACACGAGCATCAAATTTGGCCGTCAGCTTCTGAACACGTTTGACGCCCAAATGTTTGACGCCATGTTCTAAGTGGCCAGTGTATTGTTGGCATCTCTCTGCTGTCGCCGCTATTTCGGGGGCAACAACATTCATTCTTTCATGCATATGTGGAGCTACAATCTCCCATTTCTCCTGCAATACATGAAAGAAAATACAAGGAACATGCTTAATTCATGCTTGATAATTTGCTCGACAAATTCAAACATTCAATAGCACTGTACGAATTTGTAAGATTAAAATGACAATTTGTATTGAAATTTTGACTGACCTCGTGAGCCTGCACTTTCTTGCTCGAAGATGATGGTCCTCCTTTTGTGCTTGCCATTGAAACGGGTGATATGTATTTTGATGAAGATTCGAAGTAGATGAATGGAATGGGTGACTCGACCCTTTACTCGACTAATAGCTAGACAAAAAACATAAAGTTTTGAAAACATAAATTTAATAAACTGGCTCGACCATTTACTCGACTAATAGCTCGACCAAAAACATAAAGTTTTAAAAACATAAATTTAATAAATTGGCTTGACCCTTTACTCGACTAATAGTTCGACCAAACATAGAAATTGTTAAAAAAATTAAAGACTGGACCGTTGGCGAACCATTGACTCGACTAAAGAATCAACTTAAAACTCGACTTTTTAAGAGGTCGAGTAATGCTCGATCTAGGGCTGGACCTATCATCGACCACCGCCCGACCAATTTCTCGACGAAATTCAGTCAACCCATTTCAGATGCGTAAATACAATATCAACACACACTACGTATGAAGAATAAAATAATAAATTTATCGACAAATGGTACTGACCTCATTATGATGTGCTTCCTTCTTCTTCTCCGTCGCGGCTGTTCTCTTAACGATGGAAGATGATCGTCCTCCCTTTGTGTGTACCTTTCTAAATGTTTGGAATGGGTTAACACGACAATTTTGAAGAAGCTATGGAGCGGTTCTGTTGCGGTCTATTGCGATTCTGGGTATTGGAGAAAAAAGTTCTCAAGCGTTGGTTTCCCGCAGGTTCTATAATACAACAGAGGGGTATTATAGACTTTTTTAGGTTGGAAGTGTTATAACACAAAAGAAAAAAAGGAGGGTGGTATTTTTGTAAAGTCAACGGTCAACTATGCTATTTTTGTAAATTTCCCCAGAGGGAGTACGTATATATATCTATATCTATATATATATAGCTAGGACTAAATTCTATAATATAATTATTTTAAAGAAATAATTTGACTTTAGCCATTTAATATAAGAATTAATTTTAAAATTTAAAATAAAATTCAAATCAGAATTTTATTAAACCAACATAGTGACAAATTGATTACGGATGAAAAAAAGTAAAACTTTTTTAATAATTAATAATTATTTAGAAAATTTGAATGCTTACAAAAACAACATGTGGGAAAATGAATTTGTGTGGGAGGGAAAATGAATCCGTGTCAAAACATTTGACTAATTTTTCTTGCTTTCCATTTTCAACTTTCCCATTTCCAAAACCCTTTCTGCCAGCATTTCCAAAACCTCTGCCACTCTTCCATCTCCCTCCACCACCATCACCACATCACCACCCGCCTCTCTATCCAAAACCCACTTCCTACCAAAACCCACTTCTTCCACCTTCTTATCTCTTTTGATTTCTATTTCTTTCTTTTTGATTTATGAGGTACTAATGAGGTGAGAGAGGCCACCGATTCTGAAGCAAGGAGTACCTCATTGCATTTGCCAACATGTGTATTTCAAGAGATGCTATTTACAAGAGACGTTCCACTTGAGGCAAGAAGAAGGCATTGGAGAAAGAAGAGAAAGTATGAGCAAGGCGAGTTTTGGACATCATGTTCCGCCGCATCGTCAATTCCAGCTTCCAATCCTTAGTGTGCGCTCATTCACCTCGGTAGTCACTTCATCCGCAGCTCGTCTAAGCTCAGCGCTTGCCGACTTAGCTTCACCTCGTCTCCGAAAGGTTTCCCGCAGCTTCAGCTCCTCCTGCCCATTCGAACGGCATCCTTCAGGTCAGCTAAATCTCGACTCGATCGTCCGTCCGTTGCCCATAGGAGAATCCTCAGCCACAGCTTGACACCATTTGTTTGTCACGATTCTCGAATTTGATGTTAAAGTACAATGGTGGAAGACCTAGAGCATATGTGTTTTTTTCTTTCTTTTAGAATTTTGCTCTGTTTTCTCCCTTATTCTTCTCATTGACAACATTTTTTTGGAAGCAAAACTTGACCACTTTCCTAGCTTTACATCTCTTGACAGACAAAGCTAAAATATGCTGTCCAAATGCAGGATCTTTTAGATGCAACACGAATTTTAGTACCGAGTACTCGGTATGTGAAGAATATATTTCTATAACAGAAGTCACCTGTTTAATAGACTACTCATTTTTCTTGTGCTCCATAAATCTGTCAAAAATGGCCGGTGCATGACTATTAAGAAGGTCTATGCAGCTAGATTTGATTGGACTGCACAACTCTTCGTCCTTTGTTGTTGTTGTTTTTTATTTTTGTTCTCTATTTTGATAAATTGAAGGGTTCTTTCATCGATAGCTTTTGATTCTGCTTTAAATTGTTACGGACTATTAGTGGACTTGCCTCCTGTACGTGTACAGTTAGTGAACTAACCTTAAGTGTAAATGTTCATTAGTCTCTTATGATGTGAACTCTTTGTTCCACTGAAAAATATTTCTGAATATTCCACTCTATTTGATGATTGTATATAGAAATACTTATTTAGTTATTTTTGAAATTTGGGTACTACAATTGTCAATTTCTTATCATCATCTGTTTTTTCCCTCCATATGATTGCAGAAGTACAGCTTATGATTTTTGTTGGATGGTGGTTTCATGTAGAATTTTAGTTTTCCATTCTGCTGAGGTTGGAATTTGTGGTTTTATTGATTGATCAAATAAGTACCTTGAGCAATATCATCGGGAATTGTTTGCTTCATGTGTATGTTTCTGTGTGCTTATGCGTGCTTATGCATTTGTGCTGGTAGTGTGTTTGTTTGTTTTGGGAACCATGTGGATGATCGTTTTAGTGTGTAGGTTTCTTGTGTTTCTGATTGCACTTCTAATAACTATATTTAGAAAAGAATATAGAATAATTAAGTAGCCAAAATTTGAGAGATACTCTTGGAGCAGCTCTTTTGGGTTTAATTAATATTTTGAGTGGATCTAGGTACATGATTAGTCACATAGACATTGCTTGGAATGGGTTGAACATTAATTTTGTGTTGTAAGGTGTTGCTGTTTGTTTTCTTTGATGGTCGTTCAAGGTATCTTAACGGAAGGAGTGTGATATCTTGGATATAGCTATTGTTACTATCTATATCTTCATGTTGCAAGGCGACTTTTCCTTCATTTTTTTTCCCGTGAGTTCTTAATAAGATAAGAAGTGTTGATAGAAAATTACTTTAATTTTATGGGCAAAGTTGACTATCATGATGTTATTGAATTTCAGATAATGATGTTTTTCAATTTCAGATATCTTAGGAGAAACAATTGGACTGAATCACTGCCTGCATGGGTTAATTCGACCAAAGCATATATGTAAGTATTCTTCTTGTGAAGTTGAACTATATTCTAAGCCGTGGGAGATGTCAAGTATTTCTATCGATGGTATGTGTTACAAACAGATATAATTTTACATTGGTCTTGATTTGGACTCTTATTGAATTAGAAACTAAGACAATTGTAAAAACAACTTGATATGAATTCAACAAGCATTGAAGAGACTTCGAGCCTGGAGCATGATGACAATAGCGTGAGAGGGAAAAGGCAAGAAGAGGAAGGTTCGAAGAGCAAGGTTTCAAGAACAAGCTTGGATCCACTTCAAGGTCTTGGTGGACTAATGACAAGGGCTAGAACTAAAAAAATGAAGGAAGCCTTGAATGGACTCATCCAAACAGCTCAAAAGGATGGGGAGAAGACCAGGATTGACAAGACCATATTTATTAATGTACTAAGTGTAATTGGGTCTTGTTAATTAGACTTTGGGTGCCAAATTCCAATTTGTGGCCATAATGGGTTTGGCTTGACTACTGTTTTCCTTAGGACCCTTAAGGTCATTGGGCTTAGTTTTAATTATATAAGTAATTAGAGGGTGATATAGACCCGTAAGGTCAGCCCAAGAGTCATATAATTCTTAGAGTCCATTTGGCCTTAAAGAAACCCTAGCTTGTGAAG
The DNA here is from genome assembly GCA_020080225.1 of Gynochthodes officinalis. NCBI lineage: Eukaryota > Viridiplantae > Streptophyta > Magnoliopsida > Gentianales > Rubiaceae > Gynochthodes > Gynochthodes officinalis. The sequence goes on from CM034622.1 coordinate 8,454,044, forward strand.
GATGATTTGTACTCCTTTAAATGGAACCGTCGGCCACTCTTGAAAGGACGAATTTGGATGAATAAACAAAAATTGATTCTTGACATTACGTGCTTGAGAGAATTTGCTCTCTAGTTCTGTAATTACTTGCAAATTACACAAGGGTCGACTTTGTGTGTTTGCTGGCTCTTAGTTTTTCCTAGATTTGTTCCCTAGGAAATCCGAGTCTTCTTCCATCAATCAATTCCAAGGTTCCTAGATACAGGTTATCAAGGGGTTGAGGAGCCATTCCACCTTCAAGGAACATACCATCTCCAAGGAAAGATTCCAGTTGGGTTGATCCAAGGGGTAGAACGCTTGTAGTGAGTTTTTGGAACAGGTTATCCAAAGGTTCACGCTAGTTTTGGTATCAGAGCAGTCTTGGTTCCCAAGCTGTTCATATCTTTTCTTTTCTTTTCTTTTATCGTATTAAAAAAAAACTCATTGGTATGTTCTTTATCTCCTCAATCTTCTTGTTGTTTTGAATTGTGTTGTGACAAAACAAATTCTGTTTTTTATTGATGTGGTGGTCTCGGCTTTCGTCCATCTTAGACAAACCCGTATCTTTGCTCTCTTGATAAATCCATACCCTTGCGACCTTACAAAAAAAAAAAAAATTTGCTGATCCAATTGTTGTTTATGCCTTGCTGAAATTGTAAAAAAAAAAAATTGTTGGGAATTATCGAGTTTTTTTTTTTGGGGCTTGAGTAGAAAACTTCAGGCGGACAATAGGTGGTCTTAACGTCGTTTTTTGACCACCGAAGTGGAATTGGACCGTCTTCAGCCGTCTACTCGTAGATCTCTCTGAGAGCTTCGATTTGAGTACTTATGGAGCAAAATCCAACATCGGAGTAGAAAGTTATGGCCTTTTAAAGTTCCCATGCCAAAATCCTTTTCTGATTTGGAAACAGATTTGCCCTTTCAAGTTCCGATTGTACTTTGGATTGTTTCTAGTTTGTGACTAGCCTTCTACTTATCCAAATACATCCCTTCTACCACATTTTGAGCCCAGAAACGTCCTTGACCAATTCAGAATTTGGAAGAGCTGAGACCGCTAATACAAGCTATTTTGTCCAAATTCCTTACCAAAAAAAAAAATTCAAATTCTTGTGTTTTTTTTTTTTTGGTACTGTTTTAATTGATTCCTTGGATTCATTCTGATCTCATGGTCTACTTGCATTACTTTGTTGTAAATCCCTTTGTGTGACATTGTTTGAGTAAGAATAGAAACAGAAGAGCAAATTGAGTGGTGTGAATCCACCCCTTCACTTATATAAGACCGAGAGTACTTATACACTTGGTGAGTGAATTTGGGGATTTGGGAAGGGAAGTGAGGACTTATAAGCCATTTTATTTTCTTTGCTAACCTTTGTAGATCTAATGGAGAGACAACCGCCACCACCACCGGGTTCTAAGGAATCCTATGAGGAGATGCTAGCAAAATTTTACACTTTGGTTTTAGGATTGCAACAGGAAATCAAGGAGCTCAAAGTTGAGAGAGCCGAATCCTCTAGATCTACAAGGAACACATATGGCAATGACAATGATGATGAAGCCTTCGAGGCATTTCAGGGAAGTCAATACCGTACTTCTAGAATTGATTCCAATTTAGGAAGTATCAAAATAAAAATTCCTCAATTCTTTGGTAAGCAAGATCCTAAAGCTTTCTTTGAATGATCTGATAAGATTGCAAGTATTTTTACAGTGCACAACTATTCGGAGGAAAAGAAGGTCAAGCTAGCTGTGGTTGAATTTGCTGGATATGCCCGTAGCTGGTGGACTAAAATTTAGGCAGAAAGGAGGCGTGATGAAGAAGGGCCTGTTCGTACTTGGGATGAATTGAAGAAGCTCATGAAAAAGCGGTTTGTTCCACACCAATACTACAGGAAGATGTTCAACAAATTGCAAAAGATCACCTAAGGAAATAGGACTGTGGAGGATTATTACCAAGAGTTGGAGACTGCTATGCTTCGAGTCAACATTCAAGATGATAGTGAAGCTACTATGGCTCGATTTCTAGGAGGACTGAGGAGGGATATTGCCCACATTGTTGAGATGCAGGAGTATGAAGATCTCAATGAGATGTATCACAAGGCAATGAAAGCTGAGAGGCAGCTTAAGGAGAGGGGTACCCGAACCTTTTTAACCCCACAGAATTCAAACACTTTGAAGTCTACATGGCCTAAGAAGGATTTAAGCACCGACTTCAAAAAGGCCGCAACTCCTAGTACCTCAAAAACTACTCCAACCGTGGTTTCAAGCACTCAAAAATCAAGTGAGGTGAGAAAACTAGCCAGGGAGGTTACATGCTTCAAGTGCCAAGGCAAGGGACATTATGCACGAGAGTGTCCTAATGCTCGAATTATGGTTGTCAGAGATGATGGCATGATCGAAAGTGAGAGTGAACATGAAAGTGACTATGATGATATGCCAGCACTTGTAGAAAATGAAGAATCTGATGAAGATGTTTTTGGTCCTGATGAAGGACAATCTTTGGTGACTATGCGATCTTTAAATGTTCAGATTAAAGAGGAGAACAATGTTCAACGCCAGAATATCTTCCACACTTAATGCACCATCAACGAGAAGGTATGCATACTTGTTATTGACAGTGCAGTTGTACTAACATTGCTTCAACTTTGCTTGTAGATAAACTGAAATTGCCCACACTTCGGCATCCACATCCATACAAGTTGCAATGGTTCAATGAGAGTGGAGAAGTGAATGTCACAAAACAAGTCTTGGTGAATTTTTCAGTCAACAAATACAAAGATGAAGTTTTGTGTGATGTGGCTCCTATGCAAGCTGGTCACCTATTGCTTGGTAGACCTTGGCAATTTGACAAGGATGCTTCCTGATGGACGAAGTAATAGGTACACTTTCTTTGTTAATGGTAGAAAAACTACTTTGCTGCCTTTGTCGCCTACTCAAGTTTATGAATCTCAATTGCATTTGAAGGGCGATTTTGAGCAAATGATGAAATTGAATTCTGTCGTGAGGAAAGAAGGAAAATTTGAAAATTCTAAGCCTAAGCAATATGAGTTAAATGAAATAGAAAACATTGAGAGGAAGAAAATAACTCAAGTAAATAAGAAGCAGCCGAATTTTTATGCAAATGTCCGACATGTTGATAATTGTCTGCATACTAATCGTGTTTTGTTTCTTCTTATTTGTTGTGAATCTAATGTTCTACTTAGTGCTGACTTGCCATCCAACCTACCGATTGAGATTTCTAACATATTGCAGGAATTCCGAGATGTATTTCCTGACAAGTTGCCAGCCGGATTGCCGCCCAAAAGAGGAATTGAACATCAAATTGATTTCATACCGGGCACAAACATACCAAATAGACCAGCATATCAGTCTAACCCTGAAGAGACCAAAGAGCTACAACGACAAGTTGAAGATCTTTTAGTTCGTGGTCAGGTAAAAGAATCTTTGAGTCCATGTGCAGTTCCTGTCATTCTTGTGCCTAAGAAAACTAGTGAATGGCGTATGTGTACTGATTGTCGTGCTGTTAATAAAATCACCATTAAGTATAGGCACCCAATTCCACGTTTAGATGACATGTTGGATGAGCTGCATGGTTCAAAGGTGTACACCAAAATTGATTTAAAATCTGGATACCACCAAATTTGAATTAGAGAGGGTGATGAATGGAAGACAGCTTTTAAGACCAAGTTTGGTTTGTATGAGTGGCTTGTTATGCCTTTTGGTTTGACAAATGCTCCTAGTACTTTTATGCGTCTTATGAATCATGTCCTGCGTTCTTTTCTCAATAAATTTGTTGTGGTATACTTTGATGACATATTGGTGTGTAGCAAAGACATTAATGAGCATGTTGAACATTTGAAACTTGTTTTAATGACTTTGCGAAAAGAAAAGCTTTTTGCTAATTTAGCTAAGTGCTCATTCTGTGTAGAGGAAGTTGTTTTTCTTGGTTTTGTTGTTAGTGCAGGAATTAAAGTTGATGAGCAAAAGTGGAGGCGGTCTTGGCCAATTCCTACTTGACATCGAGGTTGGAGTTTTCTCGGCCTTGCAAGCTTCTAAAGGAGGTTTGTAAAGGATTTTTCCACAAAGGCCGCACTGAATGAGTTAGTTAAGAAAGATGTGAAATTTGAATGGGGTGAAAAGCGACAGAAGAGCGTTTGATTTACTTAAGCATGAGTTAACACATTCACCTGTTTTAGCATTACCTAACTTTGACCTAATGTTTGAAATTGAGTGTGATGCTTCCGGGATAGGTATTGGAGCAGTGCTTCAACAAGAGGGATGTCCGATTGCGTACTTTAGTGAGAAGCTAAGTGGAGCAGCCTTGAACTATCCTACATATGATAAAGAGATGTATGCTGTGGTAAGGGCTCTAGAGACTTGGCAGCATTATCTTTATCCCAAGGAGTTCATCATCCATACCGATCATGAATCCCTCAAGCACTTGAAAGGACAAGTTAACTTAGGTAAGCGTCATGCTAAGTGGGTTTCTTTTATTGACACTTTTCCATATGTTATCAAGTATAAGAAAGGCAAAGACAATGTTGTTGCTGCTGCCTTGTTTGGAAGGTTTGCACTTCTTACTACCTTAGGCACTAAAATTTTGGGATTTGAATTGTTGAAGGAATTATATGCAACTATCCTGAGTTTTCTAGTGTCTATTTTGCTTGTGAACACGGTGCTTTAAACAAGTTTTTTCGATTTGAAGGTTTCTTGTTCAAAGAAAATAGGTTGTGTGTTCCAAGGAGTTCCAAGCGTGAGCTGTTTGTCCACGAAGCGCATAGCGGCGGTTTAATGGGACATTTTGGTGTCTTAAAGACTTACGAGATTCTGCGTGAGCATTTTTATTGGCCTAAGATAAAAGTAGAAGTTGAAAGAATTTGTGCTAATTGTGTTGCTTGCAGGCAAGCTAAGTCTACAGTCAAGCCACAAGGATTGTATCATCCATTACCGGTTCCGACTTCACCTTGGACAGAAATTTCCATGGATTTTATCCTTGGACTTCCAAGGAGTCAGCGAGGTAATGACTCCATTTTTGTGGTTGTTGATCGGTTTTCTAAGATGTCACATTTTATACCTTGTAGGAAATCTGATGACACAAAGCATGTCGCTGATTTGTTCTTTAAGGAGATAGTTCGACTACATGGAATACCGAGAAGCATTGTCAGTGATCGTGATGTAAAGTTCCTTAGTTATTTTTGGAAGACTTTATGGGGTAAGTTAGGGACTAAATTATTGTTTTCTACCACTAGTCATCCACAAAAGGATGGCCAAACGGAGGTAACTAATCGTACCCTTGGGACTTTACTTCGGGCCATTGTGCAAAAGAATCTCAAAAAGTGGGAGGAGTGTTTACCTATTTGTGAGTTTGCTTACAATAGGACTCTTCACACTGCTACTAACCATTCTCCTTTTGAAGTTGTGTATGGCTTTAATCCTTTGACACCTTTAGATCTTTCACCTTTGCCAATCAAGGCGCAGCTTAATTTAGATGGCAAGCGCAAGGCTGACTTTGTCCAGAAGTTACATGAGCAGGTTCGGATGAATATTGAGAAGTGGAATGAATCCTATGCTCGGAATGCAAACAAAGGTCGAAAGAAAGTCACTTTTGAGCCAGGAGATTGGGTGTGGGTTCATATGCGCAAGGAAAGGTTTCCAGTACAAAGATTGACAAAATTGCATCCACGTGGAGATGGACCTTTCCAAGTTGTGGAGAAAATCAATGACAACGCTTACAAGATCGACCTTCTTGGTGAGTACAATGTAAGTACTACATTCAATGTTGCTGATTTGTCTCCTTTTGAAGTTGTAGATTATGATGATCTGGATTCGAGGACGAATCCTCTCAAAGAATGGGGGACTGATATGAATTCAACAAGCATTGAAGAGACTTCGAGCCTGGAGCATGATGACAATAGCGTGAGAGGGAAAAGGCAAGAAGAGCAAGGTTCGAAGAGCAAGGTTTCAAGAACAAGCTTGGATCCACTTCAAGGTCTTGGTGGACAAATGATAAGGGCTAGAACTAAAAAAATGAAGGAAGCCTTGAATGGACTCATCCAAACAGCTCAAAAGGATGGGGAGAAGACCGGGATTGACAAGACCATATTTATTAATGTACTAAGTGTAATTGGGTCTTGTTAATTAGACTTTGGGTGCCAAATTCCAATTTGTGGCCATAATGGGTTTGGCTTGACTACTGTTTTCCTTAGGACCCTTAAGGTCATTGGGCTTAGTTTTAATTATATAAGTAATTAGAGGGTGATATAGACCCGTAAGGTCAGCCCAAGAGTCATATAATTCTTAGAGTCCATTTGGCCCTAAAGAAACCCTAGCTTGTGAAGGATGATTTGTACTCCTTTAAATGGAACCGTCGGCCACTCTTGAAAGGACGAATTTGGATGAATAAACAAAAATTGATTCTTGACATTACGTGCTTAAGAGAATTTGCTCTCTAGTTCTATAATTACTTGCAAATTACACAAGGGTCGACTTTGTGTGTTTGCTGGCTCTTAGTTTTTCCTAGATTTGTTCCCTAGGAAATCCGAGTCTTCTTTCATCAATCAATTCCAAGGTTCCTAGATACAGGTGATCAAGGGGTTGAGGAGCCATTCCACCTTCAAGGAACATACCATCTCCAAGGAAAGATTCCAGTTGGGTTGATCCAAGGGGTAGAACGCGTGTAGTGAGTTTTTGGAATAGATTATCCAAGGGTTCATACCACAGCTGTTTTTCCTTTCTTTTCAATTTTATTATTATGTTTTTAAATTGCCGGATTGAAAATATGGTATGAATTCTTGCCTTCTTCTTGCATATTTTTAATTAATATGTTTTTAGATTGTTGAACAAAATGCAGCCATGATTGCAAAAGTAGAAGCTGAAATGAGTGCAATGAAAGAGCAAATGCAATTTTTAATGGCAGAATTAACTCATCTGGCTAGTCAACAATCATCAAAACAGGTAAGTGCACATTTTATAGGTTTTATATCATTATAATGATGAGATTGGTTATCGTATTATGTCGTGAGATATAATTATAGGATGTTGCTATTTCTATACATATAAGTGTCTTATGATGATGAGATTAATTATTGTGAAGAACATGTTCCCTTAAGGAATTGTTGCATGTCTACTCATAGATTTCATATCAATATTAGCAATACGTGTGACATTTCAACTTTGTACCTAAGATATGAACATTATGTAGCATATTGGTGCTTAGATGTATGGGTTGGTTCATGATTTATATATGCGATTGGTGGTTTATATTATGTCACGAGATACATTTGGAGGTCAGTTTTTTTTTTTTCAATTTTCGGAATTTTAGTATGATTATTATCGTTAATTGGTGGAATTGTATTATGTAATGAGATATAATTATGGGATGCTGATGCTTCTATATATATCATTGTTTTATGAAGACGAGCTAGGTTATCACGAACACATGATGTTCTAATAAGGATTGTTGCATGCCCATATGTTCATTTCATATCATTATCATCAACGCATGGGACATTTCTATCTTTCTATGAGATATGAACATTATGTAACATACGGGTGACTAGTTAACAAGGTTAGTTTATGAAAATTATATTTGATTGGTCGTGGTGTATTATGTTATGCAATACATTTCAAGGTCATTTTATTTGTCTTTGATTGGTGGAGAATGTAGTATGCTTATTGTCATTTACTAATGAAATTGGATTATGTCATGATATATAATTATGGGGTGTTGCTTTTTATGTATATATGCGAGTCTTATAAAGATGAGCTTCGTTATCGCAGCATGTTAGTCCCTTAGTACGATCTCACTTGTACACTCAAAGGTTGCATATCATTATTATCGATGCGTGGCACATTTCTAAATTTCTCTTAGAAATAAGCATCATGTAACATAATGATATCTAGTTAATAGGGTTGGGTTACGAGTAAAATTTGCTGTTTGTGGTTTTGTATTATGTCACGTGATACATTGCATGGTCAAATTAGTTTTCTTTGATTGGTGGAAAATTCTGTAATTACATTATGTCATGAGTTCAAGTTATGGGGTGTTGTTATTTCTATTGTTAGTCATTTGTGTGAAAGGATTGGATGGATTTTTAAACATTCACTGTTTTTTACTTTTCTTGTCATAGTGATGCATCCACCACCACATAGCCAAGCATTCATAGATTGAAGGCATTACAAATGGCCCATTGGTTGGTGTTGTCAAAGTCTCATTCCTTCTATCTCTTTCCGTTTAGAATGTGAAGGGAATTATGTGTACACTACTATTTTGTGGGTGTATTGTGTTTGGATAATATTTTATTCTCATGCTACAATTCGGCCATTCGACTTTTATTTCTTATGTAGTGGGATATTAAAATGTTGTCTCTAGCATTGAACAAGTTGAAGTTTTGTGCCCTTTTTAGATATTTTTTGAATGTTCAATGCTTAGTATGATTGCGTTCAGTACTTTTCCAACTTCGATGATGTATGTATTATAAGAATAAATGATGTGACAATCAATACTATGATATTGGTGATATGATACTAAAACAAACCACATTATAACGTTGGTTAAAATTTGTCACTATTGACCCTATTTAGTGACAAATTTTTGCCATCACTAATTCCATCTAACAACAAACTTCTGGTGACGACAAAATTTCGTCACCAATGAATAGCGTCACAAAACTTTTTCCTCACAAATTGCATATTCAACAAACCTTTTGTGACAAGCTTTTTCTATCACCAATGACAAAAAAAAAAGAGGATTTTGTGACAAAAAACTTGTCGTCACTAGCTTGTCACTAAAGGTGTTAAACAAGCCATATTTTATTAATGAATTTTTTTCTCGTCACCAAAAATCATCACACTGCCATCTACCCAACTGTACTTTCAATGACGACCATATTTCGTCACTAATTTTCGTCATTAACTTCACACAAATTAGTGACGAATTTTATCTTTTAGGGACAACATTTTTCCCCTTTTGGTGATGACTTTTTTTGGTCATTAATTTTCGTCACCTCTTCATTTCGTCACTAAAAGCACCCCTTTAGTGACAATTTTTTTCCGTCATGTGATACCCTTTAGCGATGGACCATTACTGACGACCGAGTGACGAAACTTTTTTTCGTCACTAAAGGTCTCCGCGGGGCTTTTGGTGACAAAAAGCAGCCTTTCAGTGATGAAATTCCAGTTGTCACTAAAGGGGGGTTTTCTTGTAGTGAATGTCACTCTACTTAGTATTGTAAATGATGGATCACATGTTTATATTACTTGATCATGATCAACAATTAGAAGTTTCTAAATCCATAGCCAAGATGAATTGAAGAAGCTTCCAAATCTGAATGAGGAAGCTAAGGAAGCAGCCGAAAACAAGACTACTCCAAACAGTCCTTGGATTAGTTTTAGGCAATGTTGTTTTTTTGCTCTTTTTAGATTAGGAGACTTTTAGTAATTATTTCTTTCCAGTAATTTTAGTTTCCTAAAGGCAAGGAGTTTTAATCCTTTTAGAGGATAGATTTAGTCTCCTTAAACCAGCCATTGTACTTTATAAATAAGGCATTCAGCCTCCTGAAATCACACAACTTTTATCAATACAAACTTGAGAGTTTTTATCTTTTCTTTGAGTTCTAATTTCAAAACTTGCTTTGAGTCTTTGAGGATAGCCTCTTAGGTTCATGTTTAAGCTATCTTGTTGAGTCTCTTTCCCTCAACAATTTGAGCGTGCTTCTTGGTTACAAGGAAACAATTCAACTCACAACCAGGTTTTGGATTGATCCTTCTGGTGTCAAGTAAACAAAAGCAAGGTCCTTCTTTAATCTTCGAGTTGGTGTCTTGCTAAAAAAGGAACTAGTTCAACCTAGAAGACGATACTAGGACCTACACTCTGGTATTTGTTTCGAATTTTATACTTTGAGTTTAGAATTTGTATCATATGGCATAAAATGAATTTTATGTTATTGCCAACGTTATAAGAACCGATTGGGTCACACACTTAGATCGTATAAAAAAGAAGTGTAAAATTCATGTGATGAATTTTGGTTAATTTAAGAATACTATTGTGAATAAGACTCTATAAGGTTTCTAGTTTAAAACGGTATTCGGTTTTGGATTCTAAATGGTTTTGGTTTTTTGTTAATAAATTCCAAACAGTTTTATATTTATTAATTCATGCGAGAGCCGAAAATTAGAAAGCAAAATATGAATGTAAGTCTTGTTTTGGCAACTATCAAAATTTGGAAACTTCCAAAATAAAATAGAACCTGTAGTTTAAGTAAAATTCTTTAAAAGTAATTTTACATTAATGCTACAATCTATTCTTATATATTTGGACTTATAATTTTTAGCAGCCACAACACAAAAACCATAACCTAGACTTGAGTAACAAAAACACACGTTCCTTTTGCTGCAAGAAGCCGAAAACTAATTTTTCTTGGAGAAGAAAATTTCTGCAACAAAGCAAAACCCCAAAAACCGAACCATTGTTTCTTGTTTTACCAAAATTCTTTTCGGGCTTTTCTTGTGAAGAAATAGCAGTCGAATTTGCAAGAACACAAGGAGCTTTTCAGCTTTTCTTTGGAAGAAAAGTAGCCGCTTCTTCTGTGTTGAAGAAACAAGAAAAACTGAAGCTTTGAGAAGATTCAAACCTGAAAAACCAAAAGCAGAATTATTGTCTAGCACATTCAGATTTTGCTGCTTCTTTTCTTGGGTTGATTGTGTGAAAATTAACCTAGAACTTAGAGATGATCATGTGGATATTGTAGAGCCAAGGCTCTGTTGAGTGTTGTTGTAATTCGACAAACAAAAGTCTTCACAAGAAAGTTCAACCGCTACCGGTAAAGGTAAAATTCTTCACAACCGATTTGAAATCATTTCGTAAGAATCCTTAAAGGAAATAAAAAAATTTTAAATTTTCGTCACGTGTCATATTTGATTTCCTACAGTGACAGCCTGGAGGGTTCTATTTCTTGTAATTTTGAAACGTATCATTCGCATATTTGTAGAATCACTCCGTATTCAGCCCACAAACTTCATATTTTATAAAGAAAAATCTTCTTTTCCACTCATGGTGGGTCGAAAGCTTCACAGCCGTACTCTTGGATCTTGAAAAAATAGGCAAAATATCTTATTGAGTTCATAGACCTCTTTATACAATAAAAATATCTAACCAGATCCATGGAACTCTCTATCTTCCTCTCTCGGCATGACATCTCAAATCCAATAATAGTCCTCGCCAAGTTGGGGGCCAGCAGGGCCAAGGCTGTGTATAGTACTTTAGAATGTCAATGACAAGTTGACATACAAAAAACCTTATCCCTGTCTTCAAATGTTCTTCATACACCGCCAGATACCCTACAGGGGGGCGACATGCCCTCCCCTCGGAACTTGCAGACCTAGCCTCATATTCTTTAGAAATATGGAATCTCCTTCTAAGTTTTCTAACATCGGCTTCTCCAAAACCCATAGAAAGGGCCTTGGCAGTAGGCTTAAATTTTTCAGAATACGCCACTGTCGGCTGAGTAACAAATTCCTCCTACTCCTCTGACGATGAACTCACAACCCTAAATGAAACAAGCTTATCCTTGGGCACACTACCCCCCCTCTTCAAAACTAGACATCACAAATATTCGCTTCCTCCTATTTACCCTTTTGCTACTAGACTCACCAACATCATAATTAGAAAAATTCCCTTGGCTGGACGAGCCAAAAGAACTACCCTCCTCACCGGCCAGGGATGCAGTTTTCTCCTCCCATCTGGAAGATCCAAAAGACAGACTGAGAAGAAGACATACTTACTTTTTTTTCCTGTAGATCTCTTGGCTCAATGGGGGTAGAGATTGATTTACTGGACACTTGTTGAAAAAGGACATCTTTTCACATGGAAGAGCTGCAAAGTTTGTGCATAGAAAAAGGCAAAGAAAGTGACAACACACAATGAAAAACCTAGAAGCGAGACACGCGAACTTTTTATATGGAATCCTAGAGTTTTCGTACACGTCTCAACCAAATCTTTTAGGGCCCCACTGCATTAAATGTCGTAGTCTTAAAAGATGAGTGTTATTTGATTACACAAGATGCCATAAGCACTGACAAATAACAAAAGTGGCAATTCAAATTATCACACCTATTTATATTTCCAAAAACCTAGAAATCCTAGGCATGACAAGACCTCGGCTTGACATTGCCACACCAAAGTCTGGGGGCCTTATGATGTATATGGAACCCAACCTCCGATCTTAAATCAAATCTTTAACCAAAGACTAGATCTCAGCAGTACACGAGACGGGACCTTATCTTGTCTAAGGTCTAGATTTCAACAATATATGGTCCGAACCTCAGCAACATATGAAGGCCAAGGGCCTGAGCTTTGACGGCATGCTCTCTAGCTGGACCTTGAACTCTAAGGGTGCGCCTGGCTCACGTGGGGGAATGGGAAATGTAATGGAAATGATAGTAGTGGGGAATGATAGTGGGGTCTTTCATTATAATTCTGCTGGTTGGTTTGTGCTGGGGAATGGGAATGATTACTAATAATAGTGGTTGGTTTGTGTTGGGGAATGGAAATGATTATAAATTAATTATAATAATTAGTATTCATTAATTAGTTATTATTAGTTAATTATTTATTATAATATTAAATTAATTAATTATTAATAAAAATATTATTGATTAAATTAATCTTAAGTAATTAATTAATTATAAATTAATTAATATTAATTATAATAATTAATATTAGTAAATAAGATTAATTAATTATTTAATATAATATTAATTAAATGAATAATTAAGTAAATTAATCTTAATTAGTTAATTTATTATTACTTAATAATAATATGTTGATAATAAATTAATTTATATTAATTATAATAATTAATATTAATTAATTAATTAGTATTAGTTCATTTTTTGTTATAATATTAAATTAATTAATTATTAATAAAAATATTATTAATTAAGTTAATCTTAAGTAATTAATTAATATTAATTGAATTAATTAATTAGTATTAGTTACTTAATTAGTTAGTAATAATTAGTAATTAATTAATATTAACAATTAATTATTTATAAATTAATTATACATTAATTATAATAATTAATATTAATAAAATGAGATTAATTAATTAATTATAATATTAATTAAATAAATGATTAATTAAATTAATCTTAATTAGTTAATTTATTATTACTTAATAAAGATATGTTAATAAAAAATTAATTTATATTAATTATAATAATTAATAATAATTAATTAATTAGTATTAGTTAATTAAGTAGTATTAATTATAATAACTAATATTAATTAATTAGTTAGTATTAGTTAGTAATAATTAGTGATTAATTAATATTATTAATTAATTATTTATAAATTAATTAATATTAATTATAATAATTACTATTAATAAATGAAATTATTTAATTATTTAATTTATAATATTAAGTAAATAAATAATTAATTAAATTAATCTTAATTAATTAACTTATTATTACTTTTAATAATAATAAGTTAATAATAAATTACTTAATATTAATTAATTATAATATTAATTAAAAAAAAGAAAGCATTCCCTAGCTTTCATACCCCCCAATATTGGGGGTATTATGAGGATTCCCCTCAAGTGGGAAATGAAGTTTACTATTTGCATTCCATTCTCTCTAACCAAGTAGGAGATATGCTTTCATTTCAATTCCTTACCCCTCCAAACCCATGAACCAGGCACACCATAAGTCTAAGTATAAAAACTGAGAATAAAAGCACACTGAAATCACACAAAGTGTATGGGACCTCAAACTATGTCAAACGAGGCCTCAGGTTACTAGGTGGGAACTCAGTGAGGTCATGCTTATCCATAAGTGCATAACAATATGCTATGATGATGGAGCAATATAACAGTGTACAATTAGCAATTATAGCTGAGCCAACGTGCTAAAATGTGATAACGAATCCCATAAATAGGGGGAGAAGGTATATAAGCCCAAGAAACAACTAGGTATGGGGACTCTCTCTGACAACTAAAAAATATGATATACCTACTAAGTACTGACTTAGACATTAGAGAATTTCCCCCGAAAAACCACTCCGAGATCTATTTTGCATAAACATTTATCATCCAAGAAGATGAAGTATTTCAGATCAGAACCATCTTATCGGATCCTAGTCAGGTTACGGATATGGCCTTCATCATTAATCAAGTGTACCTCGAATTTCTCAATGTACTAATCTATTTTTTCGTGGATAATTTAAAAAAATTCCCATGCACTTTTTCTATTAGATTACAACTAGTATTTTTTCCCCTTTTCAAAAGGAACAACTACATACTATATTATGATGCAAAAAAGTATTAGAAAATATCCCCTTTTCACAAAAAAAAAAAAAAAACCTTTTAACACTAACCCAACATTAATTGTACGTTTTCCAAATTTTTATGTACCTTGTTTGATCATTACACTTACATTTAAAAATTCCATTCCCCACTACCAAATTTTCATCCACACAGTTTAGAAACTGTGATACGATTCTCTACCAAAGTATAAAATTCAAAACAAATACCAAAGTGTAGGTCCTAGCATCGTCCTCTAGGTTGAACTAGTTCTTTCTTTAGCAAGACGCCAACTCCAAGATTGAAGAATGACCTTAGTTTTGTCCACTTGACACCCGAAGGATCAATTCAAGACTTGGCTGTGAATTGGATTTTTTCCTTGGAACCAAAAGCACGCTCAAATTGTTGAGGGAAAGAGACTCAACAAAATAGCTTAAACATGAACCTAAGAGGCTATTTTCAAAGACTCGAAGAAAGTTCTGAAATTAGAACTCAAAGAAAAGCTAAAAGCTCACAAGTTAGTATTGATAAAAGTTGTGTCCTCTTTGTGTGGCCAATGGCTTTATTTATAGATGTTAACAAGGTTTGGCCAAGGAGAAATCCGTTCTCTAGAAGGATTAGAACTTCTTGCCTTTTAGGAAACTAACTACCTAAAGAAACAATCACTAAAAAGAACTACTATTCTAAGAAAAGGAAATACTTCCTAAACTATAATCCAGGTGTGGATTGGATTTGTCTTGAGTTGGCCGAATATTGCTTGTGTTGACCAAATGGAGCTTTCCACTTTTGAATTGGATTTGGAAGCTTTTCTAATCATCATAGCTATGGATTTAGAAGCTTCTCTAATCACCTTGGCTATCCTATTGATCATGAAGAAGCATTAGAAATACTTAGCTCATCATTTACAATACTAATCATAGTGATCATAGTGACATATTGAGAGCCGGCCTTCATTGCCTCATTCTTCATTGTTTTATTAGCTTGAAATTCGGTTATAAGAGTTTCTAAGGCAGCTTGCATTCTCTTAGTTCTTGATCTAGTCATAGAACCTCCAATGCCTTGTAATGGATCAAATGGTGGACGCCTTGTAGATGAAGTTTTGGCAGCTTCATGTTGTGGAGTTGTTTTGGCTTGTGTAGTTGTCTCGGCCCTTAGGTTTCCATCAGTCCTTCCTTTTTTGAAAGGACTTGCCCTCGAGTCCATAAAATCATCATCGAACTCAAACAATTGAGGGTCACAGATATTAAATGTAGTATTAACTCCATATTCACCTAGAAGGTCGAGTTTGTTTGCATTATCATCCACACGAGCAATAACTTGGAAAGGACCATCTTCTCGAGGATGAAGCTTAGTTCTTCGTTGAGTTGGAAACCTTTCTTTGCACGTGTATCGACATCCAATCCTCGGGTTGAAAGATTACTTGCTTTCTCCTTCTATTAGCAACTTGAGCGTAATGTTCGTTCTTCTTGAGGATTTGAAGGCGTACCTTCTCATGCAAGTCTTGAACAAATATAGCTTTTGCTGCGCCATCAAGATTTACATGCTCATTGCCTGGCAATGGCACTAAGTCAATAGGGGTTAGTGGATTAAAACCGCAAACAACATCAAACAGGGAATAACCGGAGTAGAATGGATAGTTCTATTATAAGCAAATTCAGATATTGGTATGCATGCTTCCCAATCTTTAAGATTCTTTTTTATTAATGCACGCAATAAAGTACCAAGAGTATTATTTGTTACCTCTGTCTGCCCATCGGTTTGTGGATGTCTAGTGGTGAAGAATAATAATTTTGTGCCCAACTTTCCTCATAGAGTTTTCCAAAAGTAGCTCAAGAATTTGACATCACGATCGGAAACAATGGTTCGTGGAACCCCATGGAGCCAAATGACTTCTTCAAAGAATAAGTCAGCTACATGTTTTGCATTATCCGATTTCCAGCAAGGTATAAAATGAGCCATCTTAGAAAATCTATCTACAACGACAAAAATGGAATCCTTACCCCTTTGTTGTAGGAAACCAAATCAAAGAATGCAGCGGAAGTTTTAAAATTTTGTTGGTTTCCTCCAAGGATCCATACGAAGTGAAGTCAAACCGGTAGGTGGAATTCATACCTTTTTCTAGTAGCGGTAGAAGATCGTAGATTGTCGAATGTCGAATCACAAGCTAAACCAATCTAGCCTTGCCTCTATGGTATCCATACGAATCGTCTCCAAACCTCAAGTTAATTGTCAAAAAATTAACTAAAGAAGTAAGTAACAAAAATCTTTTAGTGCTAGCTAAGATTTTGTTACTCGGGTATTCCCTCAAGTTATCAACTTAAGGATTGTTTTTCTTTCAAACTCTCAACTTAAAATTTGTTTTTGTTCTTATTTCTCAAATAAGGATTGGCAGTTTTATTGAATAAGAAAAGACTAAAGAATAATAATTCATGAACTAAAGAATAGCTCAATTTTTCTCCAACAAAGAAACCTTAAATAGAAGACTTTCAAAATGAAAGTGTCCCATCGGTTTTCTTCATTTGCTCATCCATGTGAAAAGCTGCCTTTTCACATTTCATATTCCAAAAATTGAATTGCAATATGTTACACATGATTGTCTTTTCATTTTCCAATTAATGGTTGCCTTTTCATTTTCATAAAAATGAGTTACAATGTATTACATATACATTCATGGCTGCCTTTTCATTTTCCAATATCCAGTTTGATTGTTATTTAATTAATAAATCTAAAACTCATTTTGGATTTATTAATATTAATAGAACCAAAATCTTTTGGCCTTAAATCGAAAACCGTTTTAAAACAAAACCAGATAGATTCCTATTCTCAATAGAATTCTTAAATTAACCAAAATTTCATCACATTAATTTTGCACTTCTTTTGGATATGATATAAGTGTGCGACCCACTAGGTTCTCATAACATTGGTATTAACATAAAATATATTTTATGCCAAAAGTAATGAGCGGTATCTAGCAACACATTAATACTACCCAAGCCATGAGAATATTAGTAATTCGTCATTACATTTCTTGTGATAGGTATTACCGTGTAATTAAATCCCTTTGCCCTAGATATCATGATTGAATACAAGCCATGGAGCATGTCATGCTTGTATAGTTCAATCTTTGCATTTCCTGATTCCCGAGTAGACATATCTAAGCAAATGAGTCCGATATCACATATCGACTCATTTGATCATGGCCATGCATTTTATGGTCTTACTCAACCAAGGGGCCCAAAGATATCACTCCCAGTATATAGGAGGGGCAAATCCTTTCTTGATCACTCAACATCCCACTACATGATTTATTACATATCCAATTACTACTTTTATAGTTCACCCTTTTTCGGGTAATGTTTAGTAGTATCAAAACATGTAACTCCTCATGTTGAGATCTCTGAATATCTCGAGTCTAAGGATTATTTAGACCATCATCACTATGAGAAATATTATGACACTTTATATAATAATCAATGTAGTATTTCTCATGGCGGGTCGATCCAGTACATAGTTTTCTAATATATACCTATGTGTTGACTTGATATTTCATATCATGAACCATTTCATCAGTCACTACACATACTAGTGTTAATGCATTATCATTGTTCCATTTAATGATAATACTCGACTAGGGATAATTTTAGAATAATTAAAATTCTTGGGACATTATTATGTTTATTTCATAAAACGCAGATATGAGATAAACATAATAATTAGTGCCATTAATTATGAACATTATGATACAATATATGCATATACCATCATCATATGATTGGTTCTTAGGGCATAATCCAACAAACTCCCACTTGAACTAAGACCAATCAGACATCTCTCTAATGCCTAATGGTCTAGAATGACGATCATGCTTCTGCTGCGCCAGAGGCTTTGTCAGTGGGTCAACTATATTATCATTAGTTGGTACTTTGCATATTTTCACATCCTCTCTCTCAATTATCTCTCGGATAAGATGGAAGCATCAAAGTATATGTTTGGATCGTTGGTGAGATCTGGGTTCCTTAGCCTGCACAATGGCTTCATTATTATCACAATAGAGCACAATTGGATTGGTAATGCCAGGTACAACCCCAAGTTCTGTAATGAACTTCTTGATCCAAACTACCTCTTTTGTTGCATCAGAAGCAGCAATATACTCGGCCTTTGTTGTAGAGTCTGCTACTGTTGCCTGCTTTGAACTTTTCCAGCTCACAACACCACCATTTAAGCAAAACACATAACCCGACTGCAATCGGTAGTCATCCTTGTCAGTTTGGAAACTTGCGTTAGTGTAACTAGTTACATTGAGCTCTTCCTCACCTCCATATATCAAGAATGTATTCTTAGTCCTTTTCAAGTACTTAAGGATATTTTTAACAGCGATCCAGTGACGTTCACTGGGATCTACTTGATATCTACTCGTTAAGCTCAAAGCATATGAAACATCGGGACGAGTACATAGCATGGCGTACATGATAGATCCAATAGCGGATCCATATGGAATCCTACTCATGCGTTGTCTCTCTTCTTGTGTCAAAGGACAATGTTCCTTCGAGAGAGTAATTCCATGCCCCATAGGTAAGAATCCTTTCTTAGATTCTTGCATGCTAAACTGCTTTAGCACTTTATCTATGTATTTACTTTGGCTTAGGCCAATCAATCTCTTTGATCTATCTCTATAGATTTTGATACCTAATATATAGGTTGCCTTACCTAAGTCTTTCATTGAAAAAATACTTCCCAGCCATTTCTTTACAGACTGTAAAGAAGGAATGTCATTCCCAATAAGTAGTATGTCATCTACATACAATACTAGGAAGACAACAGTGCTCCCACTAACCTTCTTGTAGACACAAGGTTCATCTTCATTCTTGATGAAACCAAACTCTTTGATTATATCATCGAACTGAAGATTCAAACTTCGATAAGCTTGTTTCAACCCATAAATGGATAATTCTAGCTTACAAACCTTTCCAGCATTTTTCAAATCGACAAAACCCTCAGGTTGTGTCATGTACACATCCTTGAGATGATTTCCATTAAGGAAAGTAGTTTTGACATTCATTTGCCAGATTTCATAATCATGGAATGTAGCTATCACAAGCAAAATCTGATGGATTTAAGCATTGCGACTGGTGAAAAAGTCTCATCATAGTCTATACCATGAACTTGTTTAAAACCTTTTGCAACCAATCGTTCCCTTAAAGGTATGTACTTCACCATCCACGTCAGTCTTCTTTTGAAAAACCCATTTGCACCCTCTGGGTTTTACTCCTTTAAGTGGATCAACCAAAGTCCATACTTGGTTTGTATACATGGATTCCATCTCAGATCTCATGGCTTCAAGCCATTTCTCAGAGTCTGGCCCCGATATAGCTTCTTGATAGGTCGTAGGTTCATCTTGATCTATTAGCAAGATGTCACCATTTTTAGTCACAAAAAATCCATATCTCTGTGGCTCACGATGAATCCTAGTAGACCTACGCAGGGCGTGTTTCTCTTGAACAACTTGTTCCACAACCTGTTGTGGTGTTTGCTCAATTTCCATCTCATCAAGTTCAGTAATATTTTGTGGTTCTCGAATTTCTTCAAGTTCTATTTGTCTGTCACTAGTTTTTCTAGAAATAAATTCATTTTCTAGAAAAACACCAATTCGAGCAACAAACACTTTGTTCTCATTGGGATAATAGAAATAGTATCCTTTTGTTTCTTTAGGATACCCCACAAAATGACATTTATCAGATTTGGGTCCAAATTTTTCGAAGACTTGACGTTTGACATGAGCCTTACATCCCCAAATCTTCATAAAAGACATATTAGGATGCTTCCCTGTCCATATCTCATATGGTGTCTTATGTATTGATTTTGATGGAACTCGGTTTAGTGTGAAAATAGCTGTAAGTAAAGCATGTCCCTAGAAGGATTTTGGAAGATCTGCATGACTCATCATGGATCGAACCATGTCAAACAAAGTTCAATTTCTCCTCTCAGACACACCATTCCATTGTGGTGTTCCAAGAGGAGTAAGTTGTGAACTATCCCACACTCCTTTAGATAGTCATTGAACTCTTGGCTTAAGTATTCACCTCCTCGATCAGATCGAAGTATTTTAATACTCTTATCAAGTTGGTTTTGTACTTCATTCTTGAATTCTTTGAATTTTTCAAACGATTCCGACTTGTGTCTCATAAGATACAATAGCCGTATCTATTGCAGTCATCAGTAAATGTAATGAAGTATTGAAAACCACCTCTAGCTTGTGTATTGAATGGTCCACATACATCAGTATGTATTAATTCCAATACATTGCTTGCCCTTTCACTATGTTTTGTGAAGGGGCTTTGGTCATCTTGCCCAATAAACATGATTCACATTTCTCATATGATTCAAAGTCCATCTTTATGGAGTTTGGAAATGCGATTTTCATTTATATGGCCCAGACGACAATGCTAGAGATAAGTCGGATTAATATTATCTAATTTAATCCTTTTAGTATTTACGTTATAGATAGGCATGTCAAGATTTAGAACATAAAGGCGACTAACCATTTGTGCACTTCCATAGAAGATATCATTTAAATAAAAGGAACAACATTTGTTTTTTTTTATTATAAATGTAATTCCACTCTCGTCTAAACAAGAAATCGAAATAAGATTCTTCATAATGAAAGGAACACAATAGCAATTATTCAGTTCTAAAACAAGCCCTGAGGGCAAATTCAAGACATAAGTCCCTATAGCTAATGCAGCAACCCTTGCTCCATTCCCCACTCGTAAGTCGACTTCGTCTTTAGCCAAAGTTCTACTTCTTCTCAATTCCTACACATTCACACAAATGTGAGAACCACATCTAGTATCTAATACCCATGAAGAAGAAGTAGATAAATTAATTTCTATAACATGAATACCTGAAGTGGAATTTTCATTCCTCTTCTTCTTAAGTTCTTCTAGGTAAGCCTTGCAGTTTCTCTTCCAATGTCCGATCTCACCGCATTGGAAATATTTTCCTTCCTTGGCAACCTTTCTTTTAGGTTTGAGTGCAGTTGCAAAGAACTTGGACTTGACTTTCTTGCCCTTTCCTTTTGCCATGGTCTTACCCTTCTTATTTCCCTTATTAATCATAAGGACACTATTGAACTTAGACTTTTTCATGTTAGCTTCGGCAGTTCTCAACATGCCTAGTAACTGTAAAGTTTTGTCAATTTCATTCATATTGTAATTAAGAATGAATTGACCATAGCTATCTGGCAATGATTGCAAGATAACGTCAGTGGCCAACTCTCGATCTAATGGAAAACCTAATCTTTCAAGGCTTTCTATTTACCCAATCATTTTGAGTACATGAGCTCCAATAGGAGCTCCCTCTTCCATTCTGCACTGGAATAACGCCTTAGAGATATCAAATCTCTCTTGACGAGCTTACTCCTCATATAGTTGCTTAAGGTGTTGAATCATATCATACGCCTCCATCTTCTCATGTTGCTTCTGAAGCTCAGGGTTCATGGTAGCAATCATGAGGCCAGCAACGTCTAAAGCGTCATTTTGATGCTTCCTATAAGCATCTCTTTCAGCTTTTTGTAGCGCCATCCTCTAGTTCTTGAGGTAAGGGTCTTTTTAGTACATATCTTTTTCTCATGCTTGAGGACTATCCTAAAGTTCCTGTACTAATCTAGGAAATTTGTCCCATTTAACTTGTCCTTCTCAAGGACAGATCGTAGTGATAACGTGTTATTGTTAGTGTTATTTGCCATGATTATCTACAACAGAAATATGCAAAAGAAGTATCATGAATGCGAACATTTAATATGGACTTTTATTAAATGTTACTCTCACTATTTTATTCAAATTAATAACCCTCAATATTAATTCGGAAAGATTAATCTAATATCTTTCTAATGGGCCAAGATCCTTATTTCACCTAATTTTGAGTTAGCTTTGGCTAATCTCCCAAAACTCGGCTATTTAGGTAGACAACATTTGTCAATTATATCCCATATAACTCTTGGATAATTAGGTGAATAACTCTTTATTCTAGCTTATCTAATAAGCTAAAGCCCAACTCTATGCCTCTAGGTCTCAATCCTATTGAGTTCACCTAGTTAAGTCTAACCCAATGGTTAGCAGTTGAATATTACTATTATCCTATTGCGTCTCACTAAGATGGATCATAGCACCTTGTTTTGGCAGGCCTACACATGATCAATCGAAGCCTTGACGAGTGCTAGGCATTGGAAGGCATCTCAGACTTAATATTTGGTTTGAGGGATTTGTTAATATCTCACTATTTTGTTTGATTTGGTTATTGTAATTATTAGTCCAATTATCACATAATTTTCTAACTTATTATTACACACATGATCTCATCATACACTTAACCAATAACCATACACAATCATGCATCTCATACATGAACATGAAAAATAAATCGTGACATAGTTATAGCCCAAACTAAGTTGATTTTCTCAAGCCAATGAGAGAATCAAAAAGGTCAACCTAAGGGTAACCGTTTCTTCTCCAAGTGCCTCCTTGGTTGTTCTAGTATGGTTGATAACTCCTTTACTTCATGATTTCTAGTCTAATCCTTTCTTAGATGTAACTATTACATCTTTTGAGAAACCTCGAGTTACATTCGAGGGGAGTTAGATGAGAAAAGAATGTACAATCAGAAATTTAGCAAGGCATGACACGCAAGTCATATTTAGTCACAACCATTACCAAACCATTTCCAATCACATTGGGCTAAGGCTATAACTATGCACCATGCTCAAATATCACAAAATGTGCATTTCATCTATGATTGTCATTCATAATGAACAATTAAATACATTAATCTAATTAATTAATAACAATTAACTTTAAATCAAATATTAGGGTTTTGAATAATATATTATGCATGGAAGTTTTGGGTTTAATATGCAAATTTCGGCTATACATAATCATTGAAAATTTTGTGAATAATATATCAAATATTTTAGGCCTCAACTTAATATATCATATATATTAGATCTTGACCAGTCACAAACTAGTTCCAATAATATGCAATTCAGCCTAACAGAAATTCAAAAATTTGAACCATTCAAAAATTTCAAAAATCCAAACCCTTTCAAAGTTTTGGTAAGCTTTTATTGGAATTATTATATATCATATTTATAATTTGGCCTTAATATTATATATATCACAAATATATATCTAACATATTAATTTCAGCCTCAAATTAAAATTGAAACCGAAATGGCCACCCAAAATTGCAACAACCAAAATTAGGATTTTCTGTCCAACCGAAAATAGCACAAAGCACATAATTGATGTTTATCAAATTTTCTAAGAAAAATCCGAAGCCAATATTATGCATCATATACATATTTGGACTCAATATGATTCAAAATATATTGTTTTCAATTTTAATAAATTTTACCAAAACCGAAAATAGATGGCAAAATGACAAACTCGAAATTAAACCTTAAAATTCCAGAAAAGCTGAAACTTTGTTCTTCCATGCTTATTCATACATATATCACACACACACACACACACACATATATATATATCTCATATTATTCATATCCAGCAATAACACTTTAAATCATACCCTAAACTGATTTAATAGACATAAACATATCATATATGTTTAATTAAAATTCAGATTAAGTGAATACTTTCATATAAATCAAATTTTCAGCATACAAGTTCATAAACAATTTTAATCAATCAAGCATGCTTCCATATAAAACCAATTTGAGCCTTCATAAGTGGCTCTAATACCACTGTAGGAAACCAAATAAAAGAATGTAATGGAAATTTTAAAATTTTGTTGGTTTCCTCCAAGGATCCATACGAAGTAAAGTTAAACTGGTAGGTGGAATTCATACCTTTTTCTAGTAGCGGTAGAAGATCATAAATTGTCGAATGTTGAATCACAAGCAAAACCAATCTAGCCTTGCCTCTATGGTATCCACACGATCATCTCCAAACCTCAATTTAATTGTCAAACAATTAACTAAAGAAAGAAGTAACAAAAATCTTTTAGTGCTAGCTAAGATTTTGTTACTCGGGTATTCCCTCAAGTTCTCAACTTAAGGATTTTTTTTTTCAAGCTCTCAACTTAAAATTTTTTTTTTCTTATTTCTCAAATAAGGATTGGCAGTTTTATTGAATAAGAAAAGACTAAAGAATAATAATTCATGAACTAAAGAACAACTCAATTTTTCTCCAACAAAGAAAGCTTAAATAGTAGACTTTCAAAATGAAAGTGTCCTATCAGTTTTCTTCATTTGCTCATCCATGTGAACAGCTGCCTTTTCACATTTTATATTCCAAAAATTGAAATGCAATATTTTACACATGGTTGTCTTTTCATTTTCCAATAAATGGCTGCCTTTTCATTTTCATAAAATGAGTTACAATGTATTACATATACATTCATGGCTGCCTTTTCATTTTCCAACATCCATTTTGATTATTATTTAATTAATAAATCTAAAACTCATTTTGGATTAATTAATATTAATAGAACCAAAATCTTTTGGCCTCAAATCCAAAACCGTTTTAAAACAAAACCTGATAGATTCCTATGCTCAATAGGATTCTTAAATTAACCAAAATTTCATCAAATGAATTTTGCACTTCTTTTGGATACGATCTAAGTGTGCGACCCAATAGGTTCTCTTAACGTTGGCATTGACCTAAAAGATATTTTATGCCAAAAGTAATGAGCGGTGTCTAGCTACACATCAATACTACCCAAGCCATGACAATATTAGTAATTTGTCATTACATTTCTTGTGATAGGTATTATCGTGTAATTAAATCCCTTTGCCCTAGATATCATGATTGAACACGAGCCATGGAGCGTGTCATGCTTGTATAGTTCAATCTTTTCATTTCTTGATTCCCAAGTAGACATATCTAAGCAAATGAGGCCGATATCACATATCAACTCATTTGAGCTTGGTCATGCATTTTATGGTCTTACTCAACCAATATCACTCCCATTATATAGGAGGGGAAAATCTTTTCTTGATCACTTAACATTCCACTACATGATTTATTACATATCCAATTACTACTTTTATAGTTCACCCTTTTTCGAGTAACATTTGGTAGTGTCAAAAGATGTAACTCCTCATGTTGGGATCTCTAAATATCTCAAGTATATGGATTATTTACACCATCTTCACTATGAGAAATATTATGACACTTTATATAATAATCAATGTAGTATTTCTCATGGCGGGTCGATCCAGTACATAGTTTTTTAACAGTTACCTATGTGTTGACTTGATATCTCATATCATGAACCATTTCATCAGTCACTACACATACTAGTCTTAATGCATTATCATTGTCCCATTTAATGATAATACTCGACTAGGGATAATTTTAGAATAATTAAAATTCTTGGGACATTATTATGTTTATTTCATAAAATGCAGATATAAGATAAACATAATTAGTGCCATTAATTATGAACATTATGATACATATGCATATACTATCATCATATGATTGGTTCTTAGTGCATAATCCAACATTTGTGACCTTGGCAGCCCTAAAATGAAATCCATAGAAATATCAATCTAGGGAATAGAAGGAACAGGTAAAAGGGTATATAAACCCTGAGGGTTAGAAGTAGATTTAGCTATACGACATTGAATGCATGAACTGCACAGCTTTTCTAAATTTCTTTTCATGTTAGGCCAATAGAAATGCTCAATTAAAATATCATATGTTTTTAAAACACCAAAATGACCCATGAGACCCCCAGAGTGTGATTCTCTAACTAGTACTTGAAGTGAACAATTTGGCACACATAATCTCTTTTCACGGAACAAGAACCCATTGTGCCTATGAAATTTGTTAAAGGCTCCTTGTTCAATAGTTGCATAACTACTATAAAAATCAGGATCAATAGAATAAATATCTTTAATGTACTGAAATCCCAAAATTTTAGTATCTAAAGAGCTTAACAGAACAAACCTTCATGAAAGTGCATCTGCGAGAACATTCTCCTTACCTTTTTTGTACTTGATAACATAGGGAAATGTTTCGAGAAATGAACTCCGCTTGGCATGTCTTTTGTTCAACTTACCTTGGCTATGCAGGTACTTTAGAGACTCATAGTTAGTGTGAATGACAAATTCCTTGGATAGTTACTTGCTGCCATCTCTCTAAGGCACGAATGACTGCATAAAGCTCTTTGTCGTAAGTTGGATAATTGAGAACAACCCCATTCAATTTTTCAGAAAAATAAGCCAAGGGTCGGCCCTCTTGGTTCAAGATTGCGCCAATACCTATACCTGAAGCATCACATTCAAGCTCAAAGGTTTTATTAAAATCAAGTAAAGCTAAAATAGGTGCAATCGTAAGATCTTTCTTCAATTGATTAAATGCTTGCTTTTGATGTTCACCCCACATGAATGGAACATTTTTCTTAACAAGATCATTAAGAGGGGCAGCCTTTGAAGAAAAATGTTTAACAAACCTCCTATAGAATGAAGCAAGACCATGGAAAGATCTTACCTCATGCATGATTGTAGGTCTTGGCCAAGAGGTTATAACCTCGACTTTTGCTTGATCAACCTATATACCTTTGGAATTAACAAAAAATCCAAAAAATACAACACTTTCCACACAAAAAGGTACACTTCTTGATATTAGCAAACAACCGATTTTCACGCAAGACACTTAAAACAAATTTAATATGCTTAACATACTCTTCCAAGTTATTGCTATAAATGAGAATGTCATCAAAATACACAACAACGAATTTTCCTATAAACTGCCTAAGTACATGATTCATGTGTCGCATGAATGTGCTAGGTGCATTAGTTAATCCAAAAGGCATGACTAACTATTCATACAAGCCAAACTTAGTTTTAAAAGCAATTTTTCATTCAACTCCATCTTTAATGCGTATTTGATGATATCCACTCTTAAGGTCAATTTTAGTATAAATTTTAGAACTATGCAACTCCTCAAACATGTCATCAAGGTGAGGTATTGGATGTCTATACTTAATTGTAATCTTATTAACAGCTCTACAATCAGTACACATTCTCCACGTACCTTCCTTCTTTGGAACAAGGATGACTGGAACGGTGCATGGACTAAGACTCTCTCATACATGACTTTTATCTAGCAATTCCTCAACTTGCCATTGGAGCTCTTTGGTCTCTTCAGGGTTGGCTCGGTAGGCTAGCCAGTTGGGAATTACTGCACCAGGAAGGAAGTCAATTTGATGCTCAATTCCCTTAAAGGTGGTAGTTATTTAGGGAGATCTTCTGGAAAAACATCTTCATATTCCTGCAAAACATTTGACTTGCGAAGGTAAGTCACTCCGTAGCTCTTCATTAGTAGATAATGATTCTTGAACAATAATTAGCACAAAATCTTTACTTGCATTTAAAGCTCTATCATCATCCCTCATGCAAGTATAGAAGCTACCTTTAAAATCTTCAATTAATGGTTGTATATCTTCGGTTTCACTCATGAGAACCAAAGCCTTACCTTTTGAAGTTGAAGGAAATTGTTTACTCATGGTTTGAGCAGATTTCGGACCTTCTTCAATCTTCTTTTGTTCTCTTATCCACTCCATTTGCTTCACCCTTTGTTGTTGTTGAAATTTACTAATTTTCAAATGTGTCAATGGTGTTAGTGTGAGGGATTTTTCATCCTTGTTGAGGTGATACTTATTAGTCCTCTCGGAGTTATTTGCATTACAATCATACTCCCAAGGTAATTCCAAGAGAATGTGAGTAGCCTACATAGGAACAACATCACAAAGAACTTGATCAGTATAATTTCCAATTCAAAAATTTACCAAGGTTTGCTTTGTAACACGGAGCGAGCCATTTTGGTTCATCCATTGTAGCTTGTATGGCTTCGGATGCAATGAACATTTGAGCTTCAATTTATCTACAAGATCCTCCATCAATAATTAACATGCAAATTTGATCCTTGATAAAACATTTAGAATGAAAAATATTTGTCCTTTGATCCTCAATGTCCTCCTCGAATTGAGCACTCAAAACCCTTATTGTAACCAAACAATCACCTTTCGGTTGTTCCTCTTCATAAATTGTGGCTATGTCTTCATCTTGATTACTTAACTCCTCTTCACTCTCACTTTGATAGGTTCCATCATCTAAGATGGTCATGGTTCATGAGTTTGGGCATTGAGAAGCTATATGTCCTCAGTCTAAACACCTAAAACATTGGATAGAAGAATTAGTATTAGTATCATTTGAGCTAGAAGAGGGCTTAGGACTAATTATCTTTGAAGAATTTTGCAAGGCAAATTTCTTCCCATTTGTTGGATTGGAAGTCAAACCTCCTCTCCATGGAGCACTCCCAGAACTTGAAGAATTAAACCTACCACCTTGGCAATTATTATTGTTGTTATGACATTCATTGTTCGGGTTTGAGCTTCTCAAATTTTGTGGCACCTTTTTAAGTTGCCTTTCAAGCTTTTCAGCCATTTGTAGTAGCTGCTCAAAGTTGCTATAGTGATGCAACTCAACTAGATGAGCAATATTCTTATTAAGCCCATTCATGAACCTTACCATTGTAGATTTTTCATCTTTTTCTATATTAGAATGTAGCATGGCTAGATCCATCTCCTTATAGTAATCATCTACACTTTTGTTCCCTTGAGTTAAGCTTTGAAGCTTTTGCAACAACTCTCTTTTGTGATGAGGGGGAACACACTTCTTTCTCATGATCTTTTTCAATGAAGTCCAAGATGAAATTGGCTTCTTAAACTTCTCCTCTCTTTGGCGACAAGTTCTTCGCCACCAAGTAGATGCATGTCTAGAAAACTCAACTATAGCCGACTTAACTTTCTTTCTTTCAGAAAATTCGTGGATATTAACAAATTTATAACCTTTTTCCTCCCATTCTATGTATGCTTCTGGATCATTCTTGCCTTCAAATTCTGGAATTTGCAACTTGATGCTAGCAAGATTATCATCCTTATTGGATTTTCTTATACTCCTTGTGGAATAATGATCATCATTCGAACTTGAAACTTCGGATTCTTCTTCCTCGGATGAGCTATTCGTTTCATCCTTTTTGGACTTCTTCTTTTTCTCCCTAGGGTTTGTTTGAGTAACTTCTTGAGGCTCCTTGGCCTTGGCTATTGGATGCAACTTGAGCCATGGTGATTTCCATTTGGGTCAATTCGCTTATGGACTAGTTCTAGAGCCGAAGCTAAACCCTTAACGTATTCCTTCATGTCTTTTTCTTGTTCTTTTGGATTTGTAGCCATCTCTGCACAAGTATGGTAGTAATAAAAATTTTCTACCTCACTTCCCTCTAACCAATTACCCAATATATGAATATCTCACCAATATAAGGCTGAACTCTCTTTTTGTAGTGATAGGGTTGTTGAGTAGGTTCACTCACACTCAATTCACTTTTCTAAAAGTTCTAATCCAAACAAGCTTCAAGAATCTCAAAGAATAGGCAATTAAATTCAGATTAAGCAAGACAAAATTTAGAGGTCAAGAAAGAAACAAGAAACGAGAACAAAGTTCTTGGAACAAGAAAACAAATAAAGCTGAATTTTCAAAGAAAAGAGAAACGGGTTTCAAGGGATGAAAATAATTATGCAAAGTTATTCTTTATGTGCTTGTGATGAAGTAAACTTGGTGAATATGAATTTTCTTTTCTTAGTAGATCAAACCAAAATCAAACTTCACAACAACTTACAGCTCTTGATCAATTCCAATTCCAAGCAGGATTTGTCTTAGAGTTCTTGGCAAGATTCTTTCACAAACAATTTTCCAAATTCCAGTAGCTAAATATCAAAACTTAGAACACAATCTTGAAAACAAAACTCAACAAGCCGAAGTTCTTTAATTAGTCAGTACTCACAACCGAAAGAAAGAACACATAACAGCCATAATTGTGTTAATCAGGATTTGGCTTTTCTTGCTGAATTCTTCACAATAAACTTCAGAATTTTCAACAGTCGGCTTCACACTTTGCAAAACAATTTGATAACCAAAATTTAACAAACCCAAACCATCGTAATCAAGCAAAACTCACATGAACATATTAAACACAAAACTAGACAAAAACTGGAGCATAAGATCTTTGGGTTTTCTGAGTTTTTAGCAACGGGTTTTCAAAATTTTTGCAGCAGTCGGTTTATCAGTTTTTTCAATACACTTTTGGCAGCAACAATCAACAAACCAAAGTCTTCTCTTATCAGCCAATATTAACAACACAGAACCATGCAGACTTTTCATATAGGTTTCGGGTTCAAGCACAAAGATAGTCGGCGAATTGAAGCAGAATTCGCAAAAACAGAATTAAACAATTGGACAGAGATCTCTTCTTGTTTTTTTAAAGCACAAGATAGGAAGAGAAACTAAGAAAATTCATAGGGCAGAATAATACTTACAGCACACAAGAACAGTAAGTTGGAAACAAAGCAAATAACACAAAAGATATGAACAACTAAAGGAGCAACCCAAAGGTAGCTTTGATACAAAACTGATACGAATTCTCCACCAAAGTATAAAATTTGAAACAAATACTAGAGTGTAGGTCCTAGTATCATTCTCTAGGTTAAACTAGTTCTTTTTTTATCAAGACACCAGCTCCAAGATTGAAGAAAGACCTTGCTTTTGTCCACTTGACACCCGAATGATCAATCCAAGACTCGGTTGCGAATTGGACTTTTTTCTTGGAACCAAGAAGCAAGCTCAAATTGTTGAGGGAAAGAGACTCAACAAGATAGCTTAAACATGAACCTAAGAGGCTATCCTCAAAGACTCAAAGCAGGTTTTGAAATTAGAACTCAAAGAAAAGCTAAAAGCTCTCAAGTTTGTATTGTTAAAAGTTGTGTCCTCTTTGTGTAGCCAATGGCCTTATTTATAGATGTTAACAAGGTTTGGCCAAGGAGAAATCCATTCTCTAGAAAGATTAGAACTTCTTGCCTTTTAGGAAACTAACTACCTAAAGAAACAATTACTAAAAAGAACTACTATTCTAAGAAAAAGAAATACTTCCTAAACTATAATCCAAGTGTGGATTAGATTTGTCTTGTGTTGGCCGAATGTTGCTTGTGTTGACCGAATGGAGCTCTCCACTTTTGAATTAGATTTGGAACCTTCTCTAATCATCATGGCTATGGATTTAAAAGCTTCTCTAATCACCTTGGCTATCCTATTGATCATGAAGAAGCATTAGAAATACTTAGCTCATGATTTACAATACTAATCATAGTGATCATAATGACATATTGAGAGCCGGTCTTCATTGCCTTATTCTTCATTGTTTCCTTAGCTTGAAATTTGGTTATAAGAGTTGCTAAGGCAGCTTGCATTGTCTTAATTCTTGATCTAGTCATAGGACCTCCAATTCCTTGCAATGGATCAAATGGTGGACGACTTGTAGATGAAGTTTTGGCAGCTTCATGTTGTGGAGTTGTTTTGGCTTGTGTAGTTGTCTCGGCCCTTGCTCACTTTTATTATTTTATCATCCTAGTTGATTAACCTTTCTTACAAAAAAAATAAAATAAAAAATAGTTCAGTTTTTTAATAAAGAATCAAAGATATTCTTCGTAGGAAAAATGTTAATACAATCCAAGTTTGTGGATTCTTTGTCTTACTTGTTCATTCACACATCTTACCCAAAATGAATGGCCCAAGTATCTATAAAAGTCTTTAAAAAAGACCAAATGCATACATACATACATATATATGGAATATGTTGGTATATATTTCTAAGTTGCCATTTTATCTTAGTAGTTTTTATCAAGCTAAGTGTAATTTTTGTAACATCCCCATGAATATTCTATCTTTTAAGATGTTACATTGCCTTGGTAATTTGTATAATATCTCTTAATCGTAGAACTATAATAAAATATTGAATCATCAATAGAATTAATTGAGAATATCTCTTAATGATATTTTAGCCATTTCTCCCTCCTCCCTTCAACCATAACCGTCACTGCATCTTTCTCCATCTTCAGCAACAGCTATAGCTGCAGCTACAAGCCTTTAGCCGCTGCATGAGCAACCACAATTTTAGGTGAGTTCCATTTTTCTTGCAATATATATATGTGGAGAAGTGGGTCGCAGACAGACTGCCACTAGAGGAAAGGGGTAGGTGGCTTAACCAACCATAAACAGGATATATGCAAGAATATTAAGTAAACAAAAATTTAAATGACAGAATATAAATAAACAGAAATTAAATTAGGCAGTAGAACCGGCCAAGCATCAATAAGAACTAAATAAAAGCAATTGTAAACTTTAAATAAATAATAAAAGAACTAACCAAACATTGGAACTAGCTCTTGTTTCGATGAAACTTGGAGTTTATTTAAAGTCTAAAACTACAAAAGCTTATACCTTGGTAACCAAGGTTATGTTTGGGTGAGTGATGGTACAAGAAAGGAAGAAAGAAAGGAAGAAAGAAAAGAAGAAAGAAAGAGGGGAAGAATGAGAGAAAATGCAAGAAAGAAAGTTTTCTAGTCTATGGATGAGAGAGTTTGGATACCAAACTTGTGAGTTGTAAAATTCTGCCTAAATTCTAGACAAAAGGAAATTTTATAAAAAAATTTCTGACTGCTACAGTAACTACTATAGTGCCGATGGACTATATTTGGCAAATTTTTTTGGTTTGGGCCATGAACACCCCACCATTGGATAAACCAAGCGGGAAAACCATATTTGTTAGTTCTCTTAAAATAAAAGAACCAAGAGTGCTTATTATGAACATTTTGAAGAGTAAAAACATTGTACCAAGAAGTTTTATAGTCCCAATAAGTATAACCCTGGGGTTGAAATGTTTGGAAAAAATTTATAGGCTTGTTTAAATCATTTCCCCACTCTGATGGTTTAATAACTTTGAGAATTTGGGTGGTGAAATGGGTAACATAGGTCTGTGTTTTGTCTTGGTAATGTTTGAAGGATACGGACCCAGAGTCCAACAGGATGAACTCATAGAATGTTGAGGTCTTAGAGACAGAGGACGGAAAGTAGTGGAACCCTTTGGGAAAAATGGTTTGTGTGCCATTTGAACTAGGCTATTTTGGAAGATATCAGGTTCCATTTGGAGAATGTTTACTGGGTGATCATTCTTATGGTATGGCTCTTGGGCTTTTTAAGAGGTAGTTGGGATTACTACCTGGGTAGTAGTGGGGATTACTACTTGTTTTTGTGATCTTTGAGCCATGATCGTTTGATAAGATTGAGTGGGGCTCAGAGCCGTCACTTAGGATTGAGAAGGGATGGGGCTTGAAGCCGCCACCAAGGTTTGGGGAGATTTCACCAATTGAAATCTAGATTGGGCTGCTAGCTGGTGCAAAGCTGTTAGTTGTTTTTGGACTTCGTCTTCTTCAGCAATATCTGCCCATGATTTGGGCGCTAGGATAGAAATTGGTTTGATGTTTTCTAAGGATTCAAAAGCTTGAATCTGGGTGGTGTGAGGCATAATTTGAAGGGGTTGGAATGGTTACTGGAGTTTGTATGGTTTTGTTTGAATCCGAAGATTCAGTGTAGGAAAAAATGGGTTTACTGGTAGGTAGTTCTTCTTTTTTCTTTTTAGGAGGCATCGCTATCGTCCCTGCAAAAATTCACGAGTCAAATAGTTAGGAAGAGAATTATTTTCTCCTTTAATATATTCGATATCAAAATCAAAAACAGATAAAATAGCTTGCCATCTTGCAAAAATTTGTTTAGAAGCAAGATGTTTAACATCTTTTTGCAAAACTTCTTTTGCAGATTTGCAATCAACACATAATAAAAAAATTTGTTTAGTAAATCAGATTGAAATTTAGAAACACATAAAACAATTGCAAGAATTTCTTTTTTAATGGTAGAATAATTCTGTTGGGAATCATTCCAATGTTTAGATGCAAATGCTACAATTTGCTCTTTACCATTTTGAACATGTTTTAAGATACCACCATAGCCAATATCGGAAGCATCAGTTTCAACAATTTTCTAGGCTGATGGATCAGATAGTGTAAGACAAGGAAGTGTTTTGACTTGTTTTTTAATTTGTCTAACTTTGTTTGTATGAATATCAGACCAGGCACAGGGAGTTTTCTTAAGCCGATCATGCAAAGGTTTAATGAGATTGCTAAGTTCCGGAATAAATTCAGAAACATAATTTAAGCAACCTAGAAATCTTTAAAGTTGTTGTTTATCTAGAATTTGGTCAAGAAATTTATCAGCAAATTTGATTGATCTTTTAATTGGAATAATAGTTCCTAAGTGAATATGATGTCCTACGAATCTAATTTTTGTTTGAAAAAGACTAATCTTTTTCTGAGAAACAGCCAAACCATTTTGTTTAATGAGATGCAAAAATGTATTAACATGTTTAAAATGCTGATCAATATTATCAGAGAAAACTAACACATCATCAATATAAACAATAATAAAATTTGAATAAGGATTAAAAATATCATTCATAATCCTTTGAAATTCAGAAGGTGCATTTTTTAAACCAAAAGGCATTACATTCCACTAGTAATGGCCAAAATGGACATTAAACGCGGTTTTATACCTATCAGAAGGATGGATTTGAATATGTCAAAACCCAGATTTCATATCAAATTTTGAAAATACTTTTGCAGATATAATTTTTGAAGAAGGTCTTTTTTGTTGGGAATTGGATATCGAATCCACTGAAGGGCTTGGTTTAAAGCCTTGTAGTTAATTACAAGTCTTGGAACACCTCTATCTATTTCAGAATTTTTATTAACATAAAAAGCAGGACAGCTCCAAGGAGATTGACTTTTTTGTATGATCTTATTTTTTAGAAGATCATTTATTTCTTTTTCACAGTGTTGAAGAAGTTCTTCATTCATTTAGATAGCCCTAGCTTTTGTAAGGAATTTGGCGTTCATCAAAATCCTTTTCATAAGGGAGGTAAACAACATGTTGTTTTCTATTCCAAAATGCTGTTGGAATTTCAGCACAAACTTCCCTTTGGAGTTTAGAGTCAAGATCTTTAATCCTATTTTGAATCAAAGGTTGTTGAAGTTGTTCTTCAATTCTTTTGAAAGATATTTCTTGAATAAGAAAATTTATTTGATTTTGTTTTAAGGTTAAAACATTTATTTGAGAATCATTGGAAAATAAAGTATTTAATTTTCTTTCCAAAGATGGTTTGACAAAAGGAATACAAGAATTTGGAATATTTTGAGGGTAAAAACCTTTGAAATTAGTCAAATATGGAGTTACTTGATAGATAAATGGAGTGCCTAAATAAGCTAGCCCATTTAAATCTTTTGCTAAAAGAAAAGATGTTTTTACAAAACCATTTTGAAAATGAACTTCAACTTCAGGAAATTTATAATTTATTTGTAGTTTAGAACCATTTGCAGAACGAAGTTGTTCTTTGGTTTTTTCAAAATAGATCGAAGGGATAAGTCCTTCTTGAATACAACACATATCCACCCCTGTATCCCATAAAGCAGGAATTTCAAGTTTGAAATTATCTTTTATAACTAAAGTAATTAAAATGTCATACTTTTGTTGGACTAAAGAAATATGATTAAGAAATTGGTCTGTTTCTTCAAATTTTTCAGAAGTAGAGGGATTTGAAGAAGAAAGTTTAGAAAGAGTGGAAGTTTCGGAGAGCTTCCCTTTTTCAAAAATTAATGAGTCAATAACAAGATGATCTAATTCTTGTTGTGCTTTTATTTTCTTAATTTCCTCTGTGAGGAATGAGACTTCTGATTGAAGATCTTGTAAAGAAATTGGTTTAGGATTTTTTGAAAAATGATTTAAAATATCATTGAAATTGTAAATATTGGAAAATCTGGGATCTTTTGAAAAATAGTGATCATTTTTAGGTTCTTTGTCTACAAAAACTTGTTTCAATTTTTCAAAATATTTTTTCATTTTTCCAGAATCTGAAATTTCTTCAAGAAGATCAACCAAAAGATCTTGTTCTTTGGTAAGAACATTGATTGAATGTTCTTGTCCAGAATCTTCTGAACTAGAACTGTAATAATCATTTTGATCTTCTAATTGATTTAGAAGATCATTGGACTCATGTTCTGAGTTATCAGAATTGTCAGAATCAACAAGCAGTTTAGCTATTTGATCTAACACTTTTTCTTCTAAATTTAATTCCTGAATTTTATTTTTAAGTCTACAATACTGGGCTATATGACCTGGCTTTTTACATTTATAGCAAATAATATCTTTTTACTTTTGGAAAGCTGGTTTGGGTGGATAGGAATGTTTCTTAGAAAAATGCTTGTTGGGCTTGTAAGGAAGACTGGATCGATACTTCCTAAACTTAGTTTTGGATGACCTCTTCTTATGGGTTGGATGACAACTAGGAAGACCAAATTATTCACAAAAAGATCCTAAGTCTTTTTGTTGTTGTGCTATCCTTAGCTAATTGCCTAAGGATTTTATCTTGTCTATAAATTTTTAAAGCAACTTGTTGTATTTGACTTGTTAATTGGCCATAAGTAATTTGTTCATAAGGAACTATGCCATTGTACTAGACTCGTAGTTCATCACGAACCATGCCACGCAAAGATTTTGGAAGACCGTCTAAAATTTTTTCTTTCCAATGGGCTTGATTACCGTCGGCCTAGAATAAATTCTAGTAAAAAATGTATCTTTGTACTATTGAAAATTAGATAATTTTTTACATTTCAAATTATTAAGGAGCTCAAATGATCTATCTTTGAAGATCCCTGGGTCTCCAACAAAAGTTTTTGCAATTGTAAAAAGAGGAGTAGAAACAACATCAGAAATAGTTTGACCATTAACTAAAATTGGTTCACCATCTACATCTACTTTAACAGAATTTGAATTTTTTTCTTTATCTACGGTTGATAGATGTTCATCCCACCATCCTTTTAACTGACTTGTAAAACTAGCAATTAAGACATGAGCTGCTAATTGGTCAGGACAATTATGAGTTGTTCGGTATGCTGTAGCAACCATAGTCATTTGTTGTAGTATTGTTAAAATGTTGTATTCAGATTGACCATCAATACACCATTCATAAATAATATTTGCAGTATAATTATTTTGAAAAACATTTGGTCTTTCTTCTAAGGCTAAGTCTGGATAAGTAACCCTAGGGTAATAAAGTTTTGTGAATTTTTCCAGGCAGAAATAAACTTTTCTTTACTATAGCTATAGGGTCTAAAAGTCCTGAGTTTGGCAACTTCAGGATTAGGTGACTCATCTATATCAGTGTCTTTATTTAAGACACAGACTGACTGGTTGACTGAGGCCGAGGTTGGATCATTTGATTTGGATGGTTGAGCAGAAACTGAAGATGACCCCATTTCCATTTTCTGCTTGGGCTTAGGAGTCTGAAATGACTCTTCTATTTTGGCTAATCTTTTCTCAAATTTAGACAAAGGTTTTTCCTGAATAGGTTTGGTCAATTGACTAGGTATTTCATAGGGCTTGAATAAAGGAATATTTGGAAAGGAAGTAGGTGAAGGAATCGTAGAAATTTGTAAATTTGAAAGAGGAGGAACATAAAAAGATTGAGGAGTAGTTTTATTATTTGTAATTAAATATTCTCCAATAGTTTGTAAATACTTATTAGTATAATTGTTTTGTTCAAAAACACTTTGTATATCTTTACCAGTTAATGGTTCTGTTTCAGTTCTTTGTTTAAAAGGAACAGCTTTTAATTCAATAGATTTGTAAGAAATTGTGACTGGTTTATTTGGAGGAAATTCAGGTGGAACTTCTCCTTCTGAAGTTTTCCATTTTTTCAAAACAAAGATAGTTTTATCAAAAGGAAAATCAATTGAATTTTCTTCTGCATAAATAATGAACCAATCAAAGAAGAAAATATGTTCTTTAATCTTATTAAGAAAATTATAGTAATTTTCTTGGACTTGTTTTCTAAAATCGTCTTGGAAAGTATTCAAGAACCATGTTCTTTTAGAAAGATTCTCTTCTGAGTAAAAATCCTTTCTAATATATTCTTTATCAATTTCAAAACCATTTTTGGTATCTAAAGTCAAAGTTCGTAATTCACTAATTGAAGTATTATCAGTAATAGCAGAGTATGTTGGAGATTTTGGTAAATCTCTGTGCTCTAAAGAAGATGGCTCGGTTTGAACTATATATCTTGCTTGAGGTATACTTGATGAATTGTCAAGGTGTTGAAACATGGTTGAGGATGAAGACATTGGTCTAAAGTTAGACACGGAATTTCTAGGTTGGGAATAAGCAGGACTAGAAGTAGAGATCCTAAGGATAGGAGACCTTTCAAACCTGATCTGGACTGCTCCTATTGGAAACTGTTGTATACTAGACACCGTAGTATTTTTTACTGGAACAGTGGGTGCTACATCCGGTAGCAGCCATTGTTTTGGAAGTGTGACTTGATTACAAGTGATAGACTTGGGTACAGTGATTTGGGATCTTGCTAGATCTATCTGGAAGAGGATAGTTTCCCCCTTTTTGTGGGTTTTTAAGGCTCCTGTACTAAAGGCTAAACACATGGCTTTGTACTGGATCCTAAACAAAACGGCCACTGGAAGTGTACTTGTTTTAGTTTTATAATTTTCAATTTTAATATTTAAAGTAAGAGTGTCCAAAATGTTTCTATCATGTAAAGAAACAGTAAAATTTGGAAAACAATCAAAATAAACTGGTTCATCACATAGACTGGTCTCAACCATTCCAAGTAATGAATCATCAAAATTTAAAAATCAATAATTTCCTAGAGCAAGTAAAAGAGATGTATTTAGACCTTCTTTAGTAAGTGGTTTTGCAGCCATTTGTACTAGACCAAAATGAAGATAGTTATATTTTTGTAAATGTTTTTCTATAGTTTTTCTTAACAAAAGTTTAATTTCTTCATAATCAGAGTGAAGAGCTATGGTTTGTTCTACCGTTTTAATTGTGTAATCTGAAGTTAAAGACCATTTTGAATCATGATAAACATGATTAGTTGGGTGTTTGGGAATTTTCCAATTATCTATTGTTTGACTAATGTTTTCTAAATTAATTTCTTTTTTAAGAAGAGTGTTTGAAAAAGAGTTTGAAGAAACAGAGAAGAGTCTGTTTATTGGCTCTGATACCGAACATGGTATCAGTAATAGTAGAGTGTGTGTGTGTGTATATATATATATATATATATATTTGTGGTAGTGAATTATTATACATATTTCTTGTGTATTGTGAATGGATTAATGGTATGTTAATGGTTAATTTGGCATTGAAATATATATATATATTTTGTAGTAATGATGTGTTAATGGTTAATTTGTAGTGTTTTTTTCTTCTGTTAATTTGCAATACTGGAATAATGTGTTGGCATATTATTTGGCTAGTTGATCTGATACATATAACTGGTTTGGGGAATAATGTGTTGGTTTATTATTTGGCTAGTTATTTATTTATTTCTTTTCTTCTATTAATTGGCAATACAGGAATAATGAGTTGGCATATGGTTGACCTGATACATATTATTTAGCTGGTTGGAATAGTAGTTAATTTAACAATAGCCATATGGTCACCTTTTTGGGGGTTGGGTTGGCATTTTAATTGGTTGAAAGAGGGAGGGGAAGTGACAAGAAGTAATTGAAGTTCATAATTGAACAATCCAATAATAAAATGTTGGCTGAAGGCTTGTAGTTAGAGGTGGTTGGGACTTAGAGAGACTTATCGATAAGATTATATGTGTGGTGAGATGTACTAATTTTTGAAACAGAGAATGCTCCATGATTCCATAGATTGGATACTTACCTTTCTTCTTTTGTGTTGTTTATTTACTTCCTTGTGCAAAATGGTATAATTGCAATATGAGCATGTATGCACCTTGCCTTTTCAACTCTAGTATATAGGGAATATATATATATATTCCCTATTGCCATGTACATTAGTTGTATTTTATTTTTGTAAAGTAACGTTATTGTTGGATACAAAAGTGATATATTTGTGCAAAAATATTTATTAAAAAAAAAGTAAAAAAGAAGGTGAATCATTGCAACAACTATGAGCAACTATAGTTTCCAAAAAGAAAGAAGAAAATTATAAAAAATTATAAAGAAGAAAATATAATTTATAGAAGATTGAGAAAATTATAGACGTTCTCATGGACGTGCAACTTCCATGTCAACTTAGTGGTATTTACATGATGTTGTTATTAATTATTGAATTGTGGGTATAGACCGTAACATGTCATTATCTCGTCTCTTTCGATTATTCTTATGCTGGGGAGGTGAAATAGTTACGTCTCAAACTGGTGTCGCATATTCTCCTCCATTTGCTAGCTGCTCTTTAATTATTAGAGCTAGAAGTTAAGTTACAGCGAATTGGTTGACCTGAATCATGAAGTGGCTGAAATTGATAAAAATGTGTTCAAATTAAAAATTATTTTGCAGCAACCGTGTAGTTTAGGTAGTCACCTTATGTACCACGCTATAAACACGAGAGGGGATGATGATTTAGAAATGATGTATGATCATGTTAGAAATTGGTCTAACTATCATGCTAACATATATGTGGAGAAAGAAATGCTCTCAACCCCTGCCTTAGGTCGAGGTTCCTTTGTCTCATTGCTCCAAAGCATTCCCCATCTGAATCTAATGATTTTGTTATCATTATCTACTCCAATTGTTCTCAAACAATAGACGTATATACCCCAATATAGTGATCCACTCCACCTACTTCACAAGTTGGTTTAGTCAGTGGCGCGCAGGGAGAGCTTCTGTGAATCACTAATGACTCTTTCCATCCAATAGAGGTGCATTGCTCTATAAACACTTCATTCCAAAGAGACAACATGACACTACTAGTTCTAGAAGCTATTGATGATGGTATTTTTCCATTAGACCAACCATCATCTCCACCACCAAGTGAGCTGGAAAGTCTAGGTTTAGAGGAAGTGGGTTCAGATGATCAGTCTAAAAGTGAGAGTGATGATAGTAGCACCCATGTAACTGGGAGGCATTCAGATCAAGTTTATACTCTAAAGAATTTGGCCTTTTTTTTAATGATATTGGGGATTGTTCTAATAGTGGCCCCATAGATTGAGATAATACAGAACATATACATGTCTAGAGTGAAGATAACAAACAAATTCGCTTGGGCATGCATTTTGTAGACAAAAAACAACTCAAGAAGGCAATTACCCTATGGTCTATAGACCATAATAGGTAGTTCAAGGTTGTTGAGAGCAAAGGTAATACATGGACAGCTAAGTGTAAGTTAGATAAAAGACCACAAGTAGGTGAAGACATGGCTGCAGAAGGGCTGGATGTATGTGGTATGTTTGAGCTGTTCAGAAAATCACCCATGGAATATGGAAGGTTACAAAATGGGTAATGGAGAATAACTACATTAGTGCCAATCAAACAAGTCACCATGTAAATCTAACCTCCACAATGGTTGACACTCACATCAAGCATGTCGTAGAGATAGATCCATGCTACGCAATGAAATTTATCCAAAGAGATATTAAAATGATTTGAATGTAGATATCTCTTACAAAAAGGCTTGGCATGGGTATCAAAGAGCCATTGAACTAATGTATAGTAATTGGGAAGAGTCATTTGTTGAATTGCCGAAGTATATGGAAGCTCCTTTAACGGTCTAATCCGGGAACTATGGTGCAGTGGCTCCATCGTCCAAATAGTACGGACAGGGTGACAATTTTTTTTTGAGCAGTTGCGCTTGCAATTGAAGCATTCCATAAGTGCAAGTCTGTGATAAGTGTTAACGGCACACACCTACGAAGTTCTTATCGAGGTAAGTTGCTTGTTGCCATAACATACGGTGCCAATAATTTTGTTTTGCCACTTGCCTTTGCTATTGTGGATAAGGAGATAATTAAGAGTTGAGGGGTTGTTTATGGAGCAACTTAGAGTGTTTGTAGCATATGATAGCCGTCCGATATATGTATTGACAAATGACATAAGAGAATAATCAATGCTATAATACACATGAAGGAGTGGAAAGATTAGATTGCTTATCACAGGTTTTGTTTGAGGCACGTAAGGAGTAATGTCATGTCAAAATTCAGGAATGTGAAATTGAGGAGCTTATATTGGTCAATTGACAGTGCTTAGCAAAAGTGTAAATTAAAAATATTTCGAGCTGGACTGAAGGCCTTGAGCACTGAGGGTTGGGAATTGACAAAAAATAGTGGTGCCTGTGTGTGATAAAAATTACAGATGGGGCACTTTGACCACTAATATTTCAGAAAGTTACAATAATGTCTTACGGGGCGAGACATTTTCCCAGTAAGGCATGTGTTGATGCTACCTATGCATGTGTTGATGCTACATTCCATAGGACAATGAAAATATTTAGGGATAGAAATTAGCAAGCTCATCATTGTAGATTTGATTTGCTAAATGAAATATAGGCAAAGTTTAGGCATGATGACCTTGTTGCATAGAGGCACAAAGTGATGGAATTTGATTATGCTGGTAGAGTGTTCAAAGTCACACAAAAAGCCATGTAGATGGTAGTGAGAGTCATAGTCAAACTATTAAATATTACAAGCATGTTTGTACATGTGGGAAGTGGCAAATGTACAGATTACCCTATTCGCATGCACTAGCTATTTGCAAATTCAGAAGGGATGATCCATACAATCTCGTCCACAAAGTATACACTGTAGAGATGTTTATAGCCCAGTATTTGGGAAAGTTATCACCTATACCACATCCCGAATATTGGACGAGTGTCAACTGGAGACTCCAATCGGATTATAGCTAATTAGTGTGTCAATGACGTGGTCGGATTCACGCTAGCCAAATACCCAATTAGATTGACGAAAAGCCACCAGATGAACTTCGTAGATGTAGAAATTTCCATCAAGTCAGTCACAATAGCACAGTAGGCACAATTGGCCCAATTCACAATTTTTAGTTTGATTTGATATGTATTGTAACTGTTTTAATGTTTGTGATGAATTATACCTTGACATAGTTGATATTGTAGTGTATTAAGATAATTTTTCATGAATTGTCCCAAACTTAATGTGGTTTATTGAAATAATCTGTGTAATTGTATATACATTGAAGTAATTTTCTTGTGGTTTGAATGCCTTGTGACAATGTAAATTTTGGACATCAGTGTATATATGGACAACTTCTTTTGTTGTGGTTATTGTTGTCATGTTGTGGTTATTATTGTTTTCTGTGACAAGGGTTTAGTCTCCATGTAGGGAAAATTCTGTCAAATTTTTTCCTTAATTATGAATGTTTAAGTCTTTATTTTAGTGGCAATATTAATTTCTACCATTAATTCAGACTTCATATTGTTTCCAATAATCTTGATGATATTGTAAATGTTCATGATCGGTGTAAACTTTGTACGCTTGTCATTCGTACACTTGTATGTCATATGCAAATGTGATTAATTATGGATACCCCGATGCGAGATTTACATCCAAGGCCACTCATAGATGACCTCTTATTCTTATGTGATGGCCATAGAATAGCAGCTTTGTTTAGTGGATGTGTACCAGACAGTCAATTGTAGATTAGACGATGTGATGGACAATTTTGGTAGCATATGCCTATTCCAGACCGTGTTGCCCAATACATATGTCTAGCTAGTTTTGAGGGCATCATACAGTGTGGGCACATTCATCTTGATCACGCAATCATTACCGCACTCGTCGAGCGTTGGTGTTCTGAGACACACACATTCCATTTTCCCATTGGTGAAGCCACTAACACTTTACAAGACGTCGAGGTGTTGTGGGGTTGCGTGTAAATAAGGATG
This sequence comes from Gynochthodes officinalis, assembly GCA_020080225.1. Classification (NCBI taxonomy): domain Eukaryota; kingdom Viridiplantae; phylum Streptophyta; class Magnoliopsida; order Gentianales; family Rubiaceae; genus Gynochthodes; species Gynochthodes officinalis. The sequence goes on from CM034622.1 coordinate 8,498,057, forward strand.
TTGTGATTGGCATGAATTGTTAGCAGCCTATAGCTGAATGGGTAAATATGTTTGAGACATTATTGGGTTTCATTGCACCTACTGTTGTGATTAACGAAGATCGTATTAGACTAGGATTTCTAGCTTTTGCACTAGATGATCCCCTTGTAGATGATGCTACCAAAGAGGTTTGCATACAACATGCCCACATATACATCATGCTGTTGTTTGATGCCCTTGATGTATTTACCTATACTCGAGGATTTGGAGGTTATACGACTGTACAGTTAGGGTAGTGCAGTTCTTGCCAGGTTGTATAGAAATTTATGTGAGGCAACATCACCCATAGCCCTGGAGATTGCTAGACTGTTGGTGTTATTACAGATTAGAATAATGTTCACAAATACATTAATTTATTTTTGCGCTAGTATCATAGTTGATTTGTATGATTTTGTCTCTATCCAGCTGTGGACATAGGAGATGATACCTACCATGTGGCCAGGTTGACGCGTTCCCGTCGACAACTTTAGACACACGTATCTGGTGAGGTAATAATGTTACTAAATTTTTACAATTATTTGTAACAATAATACTTTTCTTTTCTAAAAGAATTGCCCTATTATTGTAGATAGAATGTCCCGTTCGACATATCAAGAGTTCCCACCCACGTCCTTCTGGTGTATCATGACCAATTGACATGCATGCATTATTACTAGTTATAACGGGTAACATGTTTTCGTTATATTAATTTGTCATTTACTATAATTTTTTCGACATTCATAATCTATTTGTATAATTTACAGTTTATATGGCAGCCTTATTCTGAGGATATTCTCGCTACACTTCCTCAGTATTGTAAGATTGGTCATGCTGTATGGCGTGTGGTAGCGTATATCATCTGTTGGAGTATTGTCAAGGCACATATGTCTGATAGGGTAATGCAACAGTTTGGATTGCATCAACCCATTCCTATGCCAAATAGATAGATTCGATGATTTACACAGGATGAACCGCCACGATAGGTCTAATATCGACAAGTCATCTACACATTAGATATATGTACATTTGTAGGCGAGTAGCCACAATTTGATCAAGGATGGTGATGTAATAAATGATCTAGTCCACCCATCACCGAGTACATCACGTGGTGTTAGCGTTGAATGGTAATGTATATTTCAAATCCTAGCCATACTTCATTTCCAAAGGGATATGAAGCCATCCGTTCGACTTCAGAATATTTGGTGTGGTTGTCTTATACTAATTTCTTAAATTGATATTGCATTATTATTTAGGGTTGAGGATTAATGCCATTACACTTTGTTATACATTTAGATGGATGTGGCATCTTGTATATACTTCATATCTTTGGACCACATGGCACATTGGGAGGCTCACAACACTATTCATTTTGTTGAGATATGGGATTTTGTCAATAGCTTTATGCGTTATGCTCAAGAATCACACTGTTTACAGCGTCGGCCTTCACACTTCCTAACTGTGGCCCCACAACAAAATATTGGCATTCGAACAATGAATAGGCAGCCACGCAATGTTCAAAGAGGGCATGGGAGGCGCCAATGCTATTCTTCATAACAAAATTGGGAGCCACCCCATATTGATGCACATATTTCCGTGGAAAGACCGTCACGCTCTGGTGTGTCTACACCAATGTTGTCTCAGCCATAATCTTCTTTGAGGATTGGTCTTTATCAGATAGACTTGCAACCATCTACTAGCTCAACTCCTTTGTTAGACTTCCACAGTCCTATTCTAACCACCAATCTGTAGGTAGATGAAGGTCAGGAAGAGCACACTCAATCTGACGATGAAGACATTGATGAAGAAATCCAATGTGATGACATGCATCCACATTTTTCTAGTGATTGCCCGGATGTAAATATAGGGCTACATAGATGTGAAATTCATGGAAAACTTGTAGGTCATAAATAATAGTTAGCTAAACTTCTAATTTTTTTTATATTAGTAATATTATTTCAACAACTACTAAAATTTTTCAATTGTATTTAGTACTAATTTTTTGTATCAAAATATTTGCATCAAATTATTACAAAAATTTCAAGTCATGAAAAATTTAGGTTTAATAATTCAAACTATGCAAAATTTACAATAAGAAATTTAATTTAATTCTCATAAAAACTAACATTAGCACTATTAATTATCAAAATAAAAAATAAATTTTCATTTTTTTCACATTAATTTGACTATAAATATTACCTATGTATGATCAATCACTCCAATTCAGGTTTTTAAAAATCTTTAATGCCTTTGGATGTGTGCATGCGAACTGAATACTTTTTTTTCAAGATAAATAAATTACCAAAGTCAACTATGTGAACTCATACAAATTAAGGTTCGAGATTTTAAGCATTTAGAATAAGTTTAAAACAATTTAAGGTTTTAGAGTTTAAAATGTTAAGTAGGTTTAAAGTTTGAAATGTTAAGAATAAGGATACTACAATATAACTTATTAAGATTTAGGATTTTAAATGTTTAGAATTTAACACAAGTGGTGTATGGTTTAGGGTATAATGCTTATAAATAATTGATAAAGTCGCATCTTATATCATTTATATCAGTATGCTTTTCTATATCATTTATACTACTCAATTTATTTTTATAATTCTGCATACTGATATGTGATTCAATATGATTTTAATTAAAATTTTATTAGTTATTCTTTTGACCTAAAAATATTCAGTTATATTTTCACTACAACTCATAACATTTACATTTACAATTAAATTCCTAATTAAAAGTTAGATTTTTTTATATTATAATGATGAATCAAATTTTATATTACAATAAAAAGTAAAAAATTTTATTTCCCAATAAATAATGCAAGTGGTGTATGGTTTAGGGTATAATGCTTATAAACAATCGATAAAGTGGCTTTTTTATATCATTTATACTACTAAATTTATTTTTATAATTATGCATACTAATATGTAAATCAATATGATTTTAATTAAAATTTTAGTATTTATTCTTTTGACCTAAAAATATTCATTTATGTCTTCACTACAACCCATAACATTTACATTTACAAATAAATTTCTAATTAAAATTTAGAGTTTCTATATTATAATTACGAATCAAATTTTATATTACAATAAAAAGTAAAAAAAAATATATTTTTCAATAAATAACAAAAAAAAATTTAAGATCTCATTGAATTTGCAAGTGCTGCATGTGAACTTAGGAAATTTGTACTAAGTTCGCATGTAGCATATGTGAACTCAGTACAAAATTGCAAAAAAACCTAAATTTGAGTTCACAAGTCTGACATGCGGACTCATATCAAAATTTTAAAAAACAATTGTGCTGGTTCGCATATTCTGAATGCGAACTCAACGGAAAAATTTTTTAAGCCAAGTTCACATTCTAGGAATGCGAACTCTGGCTTATGTTCACATTTTTGGAATGCGAACATCCTATTTGTGGCACTAAAACCCTAATCCTTCTATTAGTTTCGAATTTTTTTTAAATAGTATTAAATAGGGAAAAAAACTCAGTGATTGTACCTTGATAAATATAATGGCCTAAAAATTGAATTTTGGTTTGGAAGAAATAGACCTTTTTCTTGGACACAACCAGACCATTGACTTTTACTACCTAGAGAAATGTGTTGAGATGCTTGATGTGTTGTTCAATATTGTTTGAGAATATGAGAACGTCATCAATATCGACGATAATGAAGATTGAGTAGGGATTAAAAATTTTGCACATTATCCTCTGGAACTTTGATGGAGTATTCTTCAGCCAAAAAGCATTACATTCCATTCATAATGACCAAAGGGAATTGTGAATGCATTCTTATATTTATCTGATGGGTGAATTTGAATTTGCTAGAATCTTGATTTTATGTCAAACTTGGATAAGACCTTTGCAGCAGATAATCTTTGAAGGAGATCCTTCTTATTTGGAATTGGATAATGAATTTGTTTCAAGGCAATATTCAAGGCCTTGGAATTGATAACCAATCGTGAAACTGCCCTTTCAATTTTAGAACTTTTGTTGACATAAAAAGTAGGGTAGTTCCAAGGCGATTGACTTTTACTAATAATGCCTTTTTGGAGGAGATTTTAGATTTCTTTTTGACAATGTTTCAATAGTTCCTCTTCATCTGAATAGGCATTGCTTTTGTTGGGATATTTTTTTCATCAAAATCCTTTTCATAAGGAAGATAAACTCTATGTTGCTTTCTTTTCTAAAAGGCCGTAGGAACTTCTGCACAGACTTCTTGTTCAATCCGTTGTTGTAATTAGTTAATATGGTTTTGAATAGTTGAGTGTTTGAGCTAGTCTTCAATCCGTCTATATTTTATTTCTTCCTTGAGAAAATTGATCCAAGTTGCCTTGTTTGTCAATTGGTTGAGTTCTCTATGTATTGGCTTTGTAACAAAAGGAAAGAGAACATTAGGGCCAAACTTCTAGGGAACAAATCCATCCTCTATATGCTCATAAGGCCCTAATTGACTTATGAAATCTGAATCAAGAATAATTGGATAGGTAAGAGTCTTTGCTAGATGGAATGAGAGCTTCACCATGGATGATGAGAATTGGATCTCAACATCAGTAAACTTGTAGGAGATGTGGAGTTTGGTGCCATTTGCAAAACGAAGTGCCTCGTTGGTTTTTTCAAAGAATTTAGAGGGGATAAAACCTTCTTGAATACAACTTAAGGCTACACCAGTATCCCATAAGATAATTGTATCTAGAACAAAATTATTTTTGATTACTAATTTGACTTGGACATCATATCTTCGATATGTGACTATTGATGATATAGTAGTAGGTTGCTCATCATTGGGGAAAGGGAGCAATTGGTGAATAGTATCCAAAAGTTCAGTGTTGGCATCTTTGTTAGAGTCATGTTTTTAATCTAGTAATCCTTGAAGTAAAAGGTGTTCAACATCTCGTCTAACTTTAATGGCTATGATTTTAGCTTTAAGTTGGGCTATTTTAGTTTGTAGGTTTTGTATGGTTACTGGTTGTATTGTGTTGGTTGGGAAATGGTTTAGTATATCTGTAAGGTTGTAGGTATTAAGAGCGGTACTGTGATTGGTAGGGTGGTTATCTTTAAATGAGGATGATGAAGGCTGGTCCTAGAGAGTCTTTTTGAATTGGCTAAGATAATGTTTTTTCTAGTTTGGATTGTCAATGAGCCCCAGGAGAAGTCTTGTTCTTTAGTAAGAACATTAATAGTTGGATCAGCTTCTTTATTCATGGCCAAGTAGATACTGTCTATATCTTCATCTTCCAACTGGTTGATTTGATCTCCACTATAACCTGATTCTTCATCACTATAGTCATTGAGGAGATTAGAAATTTTCTTAAGAATATTTTCATCAAGCTCCAGTGCCTAGATTCTTTTCTTCAATTTGTAATGCCTAGCTATATGGTCCAGTTTATGGCAGTTGTGGCAAATTATGTTTGGTAGTGCTAGTTTGGAAGAAGTTTGAGATTTTGGTTTTGTTGAGGAGGAAGGTGCTTTATGATATACAAGTTTTTTGCAGGATGAATAGGTTAAATACTTGGATTTCGTGTGAGTGGTTTTATAAGGTTTTCTTTTGTGAGTTGGGTGGCAGTTGGGTAATCCAAACTGTTTGCAGAATGATCCAAGGTTGAGCCTTCACTAAACTATGTCCTTGGCAATTTGTCGGCGTATTTTATCTTGTCGATAGATTTTTAGGTTACCTTATTGAACGTGGCCTGTAAGATGCTTGTAGGTAATATGCTAATATGGAACAACACTATTATGTTGGGTTCTCAGTTCATCTCTAACCATATCTCTGAAAGATTTGGGCAGGCCATCTAAAAACTTTTCTTTCCAATAAGCTTGATTCTCATCAGGCCTAGCATAGATTCGGGTGAAGAATGTATCCTTGTACCACCTAAAATTAGATAAATTTTTTCATTTTAGATTATTGAATAATTCAGTTGACGTATCTATAAAAATCCCTCGATCCCCAATAAATGTTTTTGCAATTGTAAATATTAAAGTTAAGATAGCATCGGATATTGGATCCCCATCTTAAAGAATTGGTTCTCCTTGCTCGTCTACTTTAACAGCTTGAATTATATTCTATTTTTCAGTTTTTGTAAGGTATTTGTCCCACCATCCTTTAAGTTGACTTGTGAAACTTGCAACAAGGATATGAGCTATTAAGGGATCAGTATAGGCATGAGATGTTCGATAAGCTGTAGCTACCATAGTCATTTGTTGAATATAGGAAGGGCGAAAATAATTTCCAAAAAATAGATATGGATAAGCGAGTATAGAATACATATAGTGAGCTACAACAATGGTTAAAGAGCCTAACATAGCTAGGTTAAGTGATAATTGAGCATGCCATGACGTTGTTAGGATCTCATATAGTCTTTTATGGCCCTGTCCTGTAAATGGACCTAAAGACAGACCACACCAACTGAATTGATTATCTGTATTCAAATTGGCCATCTACATTCCACTCATAGATGTCGTTGGCATTGTAGCTATTTTGTATTGCATTTGTTTTTTCTTCCAGTATAACGTTTGGATGACTCACCTTTGGATAATAAAGTTTCTGAGATCTTTTCTAACTAGATAACTGGTTCTTGCCAATAGATGCCTAGTGTCTTAATTTGGAAAATGCCGCTTCTTGAGAGTCTTGTTTAGAATGTTCTTCTATTTATGAACTTTCTCATTTTTCAAGAACACACATGGATTGGTTTACTAAAGCTGAGGCTGGTTCATTTGATTTTTTTTAGATTTTGTGGTTGTAAAAGTTTATTCTATTTTTGCAATTCTTTGCTCTAATTCAAAGAGAGGTTTATTTTGAATATGTTTATGTAATTTGGTGGGTATTTCATGGAGTTTAAAAAGAGGTTTAGTAGGGAATGAAGTAGATGACAATGAAGTAATAGGGGTTGGCTTTGTAAGGAGAAATTCTCCCAGAGCTTGTAAATATTTGTTGGTATAATTATTTTGTTCATAAATACTTTGAATATCTCAAGAATTTACAAAAGCAATTGATTTTGCATCCTTATGCTTGAAGGGAACGGTTTTGATTTCAACAGATTTGTAGTTGGAGGTAAATGAGCTTGCTAGTGGTAGTTCTGAGTTTATTAGATTTCTATCAATGACCTGCCAAGTTTTAGTGACATAGATCTCTCTTTCTTCCAAAAAATGATAATAAAGATTGTTATCAATAGCATAATGTTGGAACCATTTGAAGAATGTAATGTATTCATTTAAACTAGACAAAGTAGAGTAATAAATGTCTTGAACCTCTTTTCTTGCATGTCCCTTGTATTTGGAGAAGAATCAGTCTCTTTTGTGCTAATTGTAATCTGCATAGAAATCTTGTTTGAGAATTCCCTTACTGATCTAAAACTCTGCACTAAGAAACCAAATTTCTCCAAGATGTTCTTCAAGAGTATTCCTCATAATGGAGTAAGTTGGAGATCTAAGAAGACTATCATTTTTAGAGGACTTCAATTCTGTTTTCACGATGTACCAAGGTTGAGGTATACCGGTAGTATTTTCAATCCCATGGAGTTGAGTGGACGTCCCAGATGTAGAGTGTCTAGGAGAGAAAGTTTGTCTTGAAGATATAGGATTAGAATATCTATGACTATGAGAACTTTCGAACTTGATTTGAATACCTCCTGAGTAGTATTGCCTAATACTTGAGACGCTAGCATTTTGTGTTGGAGCTGCTAGCACTACATCTGGCAATAACCACTACTCTAGCAAGGATACTTGGTTCTAGGAAATGGGTCTAGGTACATACATCTTGGATCTAGCTAAATCTATTTGAAACAATATACTTTCTCTCTTTTTAAGCAGTTTTAAGGCTCCTATATTAAAGGCTGAGTTCATAGTTCTTTACTGAATCCTATATAGAATTGCTACTGGAAAGGAACCACTTTTGATTTTATAATTAGCTTGTTTAACATTTAATATTAATGTATCTAAAATATTGCTATCATGCAAAAAAATAGTAAAGTCTAAAAAATAGTCAAAATAAAATGGTCCTCTACATAGGCTAGTTTCAGCCATACCTTGGAGAGAATCATCAAAGTTTAAAAATCTACAGTCTCTTAAAAGAATAGAAGAGATGTATCTAATTCTTCTCTTGTACGAGGTTTGGCGGCTACTTGTACTAATCCAAGGTAAAGATAATTATATTTTTGTCTATGCTTGTCAATAGTCTTTTTAGATAATAGTTCAATTTGTTCATATTCTAGATTGAGAGCTTTGGTTTGTTCTACTCTTTTGATAGTGTAATTAGAGGTTAAATTCCATTTGTTATCATGATAATTTCTTTTGTAGGATGTTTAGGGATTTTCTAGTTGTCAATAGATTGACTAATATCTTCTATATTCATTTCTTCTTTAAGAAACAAATTAGATGAGGATGATGTAGAAAATGTAGATCCAATAGAGGATTTAGAACAATAGCAGAAGAAAGAAGCTATAACAAATTACCAAATTTAAATCCCTAATCTATTTCCCCGTGGTACAGATCCATTATGTTCCATGAGACATAATTATTTATTTCAAATAAATATACTAAAACTAATATAGATTTATTAAAACCAGGCCATCCTAATCTAGTATTGAATTGCAATCTACAGTTCTCTTCAACAGTAGTTCTTTAAAACTTCTTCCTAGAACCTATCTGTTGGCAAACCAGGTATTTGATTAAAATAGTTTTGGAATAATAAATCTACAATAGCACAAAGAATTTTAAATGAAACATATAATTATAATCCCACTTCCTTATTATTATTATTTTGGTTTCAGAAAATTAGAGTTGCAGACGCATAAGTTGGAACTTGGAAGTTTTAAATTATTATTATTAGAAATTGATGATTTTTTGGTAGCTAGCCTTCACTTTGTTTGGATATAAATTTAAGATTAAAAGTCAAGGATTTGAAGTTTTTGCACATTCATTTTGTTAGGTTTATTGATGGAATATTGAAAATAATGAGGAAATGATGCTTTAATTTTTTTTTTATTTTAATTGGACAACATAATTAACTATGTGGTCATAATTTGTATATATATTGTGCTCTTTCTCCATGGCGTAGCCTAAATTAAAAGCAGTTAATTAACACGTTGGACTGGTTTTTTTTCCTTTGGGTTGAACTTATTAGCTTAGGTCCTAGTGAATGTTATATAATTCTTATTTGTTCATTTAAGAGCTTGGTTCTAAAGTGTTATTTTATTGGTAAGTCTTTATTAAACTCTACTAGTGGTGGATGTTTGCCCCTTCACTGATGTGCACCTCATGGCTATAAAAAGCCAATAATGCACAACAAGCGAATAGGACCCAAGGGTTAACTTGCAAAATCACGAGAATCAGTAGAATTGAGACTGATGGATGAAGTGTCTCCACAACCGAGGGTTCTACTAGATTGATAAGACTCAAAGGCGCCACAAACTGGTCAAATTTGATAAGCCTGTTGTTCTTTGAAAGAACGAAGAGATTGATTCACTCAAACTCTCAAGGACGTAATGTCACAATATAATTCTCAACTTGTCTATTGAGGTGTTGGCCGAATGGCCTATATTTATAAAGTACACAAATGTGTTAAAAAGTAACAACTAAAATCCTAACCCTAATCTACTTCTAAAGAAGGGCGGTTGGTTTCCTTTAATTAATTAAATGGCAGCCTTACAAAATAAAAAGGAAATAAAAACAAGAAAACCCTACTCGTTACTGTTCATCAAACTATTCACGGTACTGTTCATGACTATTCATGACTGTTCACAGGTACTATTCACATTTTGGGCTGCATGCTTGATGGGCTTAGATATCTTGGATTAAACCATTTAAGGTTTTTTGAAGTCGTTTAGACCTAACTCTTGTTATCGGGTCCTGTAATATGTCACAGCGGATCGAATGCTTAGCGAGTAGGTTGAACAGCAACTGGATTCGCATCATTCCCCCTCTTCTTGAAAGGATTCGTCCTCGAATCTTCAATAACACCCACCCTTGGGATGAAATCAATATACTTTGACCACCTTAGGGAGTGAAATGAATAGTTTGACCAAGGAAAACGATGTCTTTTCTTTTTAGCTCTTCTTGAGCCACTCTTGTAATAGTGTTTTACTGCAAATCTTTGAAGGCTCCAAATTTCTACTAGAGTGTATTAAAATTGTCTTTCTCCAAGCACAAAGTCAAGGTGTGGAAAATTGTCATCTTTGGTGTGCATATCTATGGCTCGAACAGTCAAAACATTATCAACTGGTTCGGGCTCTTGGTCTTGATAACCCCCACTTATTGGATTTGCCCTATTTGAAACATCATGCTCTTCTTCCTCCTCAACCTTTTTCTTTTCATTGCTAATCTGAAGTTGATCTTTATAAACTTGTTCATGGCAAATGTTCTCCCTTTGCTCATCATTTCCCATGGCTTGAGCACTAAGTGATCTTATTATCACTAATGCTTCTTCTCCATTTGAAGACTCTTCATCACTTACCATTGAATACATAGACTTCAAAGTAGGAAGTGCTTCTCCTCTACCTTGGAAGGTTGGAAATTCCACTTTTATACTTCCCAAATTTTCCATTTTTATACTTTCCAAAATTTTGTCAATTGTATCAACTTTGTTTCAACCCCTATGGGAAGTTGAAGCCCCATTGGACTCTTTACAACTGTTAGAACTTGAGAGACTTTTCTTTCTAGATCTCAACTTTTTTGACAATAACTCAGTGATGGATTTGATACTATTGGCCAATTGTTCCATTTTATCATCGTTGGATTGAAGCCTTAATTGCAAATCCTCAAGTTAGTCACCCATATTGGAATATCTTCGGCTCATGTGTTCTGCCCAATCTATGAGAGTCTTTTGGGCGATTGGAGCTATGCCTTCTTTGGAATCAAAAAAAAAGAACAACTATGGAATCTAAAAGGAAACAAATAGGAAAGATTACTAAAGGAATGTAACTCTAAGGGGAAAACAGATACAAATAGGAATAAATTCTTGCAAGTAAAATCAAATTAGAAAACAATTCTTGCAACCCTTTTTGTGTAAAAATTTCAGTCAAGATAGTCTACTACAAACTGCAGAATTTTGATCAAGATAAATTGCCACAAGGAACAAAATTTCAGTCACAAAAATTGCCAAAGAAAATGCAAGATTCTGGCCAAAATAATCTACCAAAAGGGTACAAAATTTTGGCTAAAAGAAACAACCAAAAGAGGGAAGAATTTCGGCCAAGTTGGGTTACCAAAACTGCAAAAATTTTCAGTCAAAAATTTCGACCAAGAAGAATCAATTTTCAATCAAGAACCTTTCGGCCAAGCAAGTGCAGAATTTTGTTGTCAATAATTTATGCCAAGTTTGACTAAAGTGCAGAATTTCTGGTCAAGAATTTCTGCCAAGAGGAACCAAATTTTAGTAAAAAATTTCAATCACAAAAGTCCAAAATTTCAGCTGCCAAATGTGCAAAATTTTGTTACAATTCTTAAAGAAAATTTCAACAAGGATTCAAGAGACAACAACCCAATAATGCATAACAGTTTTCAACAGCCAATCAACAAGAATTCTAGACAAAAATAACAAAAGCAGTATGGCTGACAATTAAGAATTCAGAACAACAAAATTTTGGTCACAATTCTTGATGCAATTTTAGCGACAAATAATCCAAGAAACAAAGGATTCAAGAATTCAAGAAATAAGAATTTAAAGATCAAGAATCAAGAAACAGGAATTCAAGACTCAGGAATTGTTCTTCTCCTCTTCTTCTTTCTTTCTTTCTTTCTTCCAGTTTGATCTTTCTCTTTTTTTCCTCTCTTTTTTTTTTTTGGCTTTTTCTTCTCTTTTTTTTTAATTTTTTTTCACTAGAAAAAAAAATTTTACAGAAAAAATATCACATGAAGAGGGACAAAAAAATAGGCAAACTTTTGGATTTTTCAAGAAGTATGAAAGAAAGGCAAGTTCGGATTTTTCAAGGAATTAACAAGAAAAACAGTAGCTATATATATATATTTTATACAGAATAAAAAGAACTAAATTATCTCTACAAAAAGTGTGCAACAAGAAAATGTTTAACCGAGTCTCAAAGACAAGGGTTAAACAACTAATTTGACTACCACAAGAAAATTGATTATCGGCTACTAGGAAACTATAAACAGAATTTTCAGTATATAAACATAATTATGAACAAAATTTTGAAATTATCTAGAGCTCTGACACCAAACTTATGTGCACCTCACGGCTATAAAGAGCCAGCAATACACAACATGCGAACAGGACCTAAAACTTAACTTGCGAAATTACTAAAATTGGCAAAATTGAGACTGATGGATGAAGCGTCGCCACAATCTAAGGTTCTACTAGATTGATAAGACTCAAAGGTGCCACAAACTGATCAAGTTTGATAAGCCTATTGTTCTTTGAAAGAACAAAGAGATTTATTCACTCAAACTCTTAAGGACGTAATGTCACAAAATAATTCTCAACTTGTCTATTGAGGTGTTAGCCGAATGGCCTATATTTATAAAATACAAAAATGTGTTAAAAGGTAACAACTAAAATCCTAACCCTAATCTACTTCTAAGAGGGGAGGCTGGTTTCCTTTAATTAATTAAAGGGTAGCCTTACAAATGAAAAGGAAATAAAAACAAGAAAACCATATTCGTCATTGTTCACGGCACTATTCATCAAAACTATTCACGATTGTTCACGGGTACTATTCACATTTTAGGCTGCATGCTTGATGGGTTTGGACGTCGTGGATTAAACTTTTTAAGGTTTCTTGACATCCTTTAGACCTAACTGTCGTCATCAGGCCCCATAATATGTCATGGCGGATCGAATGCTTGGTGAGTAGGTTGAATAGCTCCTGAATTCCCATCATTCACCCTCTCAATCTGATTCATGTAATTATACCACTATTTCATTTTTTTTATATGCATATAGTTGCTATAAGTACAAAGGGAATAATTTTCCCTGTAGTTGTACTCCCCATAAACATTGCAAAATAAAAATAAAAATGCATATATGATTCTCAAATAAGAAAAATATACAAAACAATTATATGAGTCTAAAATAAAATCATAATACTTTATAAATTTTGTATATCTTGCTTTTGGTTAGTCTTGCAGGTTTTTAATTTTGATATAAGGTCATTTATATTGATAGGCCAACCGAATTACGTAAATTAGTTTGTAGTGCGATAGTTTGGTGAGGGCAACAAATTTCAGAAGGTTGGATTAATAGTATACTACTTTGAGGTAAGTGATGCCATGTTTAGTTTGGCAGTGATATCCACAATTACGTTGGTGAATTTGTGCATGACATATCTATATATACTGTTGCAAAAATTTCTAGTTTTACTATTATGTTTGAGTTATGCCTCTTTAGTAGCACAAAACATATAATGAATATCATTGTATGAATGTTGTTGCTCAACAATGTTAATGGCAACGCTTTGTTTATCATTGAATAAAGAACTATATTATTTTGTGAGCACTTAAACTTGTCAATGTGTTACTTGAGTTGGGTTTTATGTGGTAGCTACTGAATTTCTATATTTGAAGAGGTAAAACAAAATTTCCTTTGGCATGTCACGATAGATCTGTTTTGGATTTAAATTAGCTGTGGGTATGATGCTCCATTGTCGTAATCATTTGCCGTCTATCTCTCCTAGGGCCTTTGTTTATTTTAAATCAAATATCATTAAATTGCTTTCATGACTACTTAGTTGGTTTACACAATAACTATGCTAATTTTTACTAAACTAACTATGCCACTAGAATAAATTGGGTCATTGGTATGGCTTAAGAACATCCATTCGCACTCAGCTTCTATTCGGGTAGTAAATTTGATGTTGAGAATGAGTCGTTCAAATGTGGACCTTCAGTCTGTAATGCTACCATAATAGTTGCACATAAAATACAGTACGACGAGTTAGTTGATAGCACTTACACAAGAAAATGTTAACAAGAGGTGCTTTAGGTTCAAAATCTTTCTCTTGTGCAAGGGTGTTAGCAATTGTAGAAATGGCAAGGCTACAGCTATTAAGGATGATGGCCCGCTGGAGATACTGTACTATTTGGCCCAAAGAGTTACAAATTTCTGGGCAGAAATTTATGTTGAGATAGAAGAATTTCCGTAAAGTTCAACACAAAGAGATCTACTCATGCCGTATGGTCATGTGATTTGGTTTCAATCCCAAATAGTTTTGGGAGATCATTACCTTACTTGGGATCATCATGTGATTTAGTTCAACTCGATACCTTGTCCCTTATAACATCTAAATTACCCGCCATTGAATGGAATGTGGATCCTGACCCACCTATACCTAGTGAAAGGACAAGTAATTTATTGGAACTAATACATATGATGTATGTGGACCATTAAATGCACAAGTTAGAGGTGGTTTTCAATACTTCATTATATTTACTAACGACTAAAGTAGATATGGCTATGTGTATCTTATGAGACACAAGTCGGAATCATTTGAAAAATTCAAAAAGTTCAAGAATGAAGTACAAAACCAACTTAGCAAGACTATTAAAGTATTTCATTTTGATCAAGGAGGTGAATACTTAAGCCAATAGTTTGATGACTATTTGAAGGTATGTGGGATAGTCTAACAACTCACTCCTCTTGGAACACCACAATGGTATGGTGTATCTAAGAGGAGAAATCGAACTTTGTTAGACATGGTTTGATCCATGATGAGTCGTGCAAATCTTCCAAATTCCTTTTGAGGACGTGCTTTACTAACAGCTGCTTTCACACTAAACCGAGCTCTATCTAAATCAATTGAAAAGGCACCATACGAGATATGGACTAGGAAGCGTCCTAGTATGTCATTTATGAAGGTTTGGGGATGTGAGGCTTATGTCAAACGTCAAGTCTCAGATAAACTTGGACCCAAATCTGATAAATGTAATTTTTGTGGGGTATCCTAAAGAAACAAAAAGATACTATTTCTATAATCTCAATGAGAACAAAGTGTTTGTTGCTCAGACTAGTGTTTTTCTAGAAAAGAAATTTATTTCCAAAAAATCCAATGTAAAACAAATGGAACTTGAAGAAATTCAAGAACCACAAAATAGCACTGAACTTGATAGGTGCTAGAATTCATTGCAAGCCGTAGAGATATGGATTTTTGGTGACTCAAATCGATGACGTCTTAATAATCGATCAAGATGAGCCTACAACCTATCAAGAAGCTATATCGGGGCCAAACTCTGAGAAATGGTTTGAAGCCATGGGATCTAAGATGGAATCCATGTATACAAACCAAGTATGGACTTTGGTTGATCCACATGAATGGGTAAAACCCATAAGGTGCAAATGGGTCTTCAAAAGGAAGACTGACATGGACGGTGAAGAACATACATTTAAGGGACAATTGATTGCTAAAGGTTTCAAATAAGTTTATGGTATAGACTATGATAAAACCTTTTCACTAGTTGCTATGCATTAATCCATCAGAATCTTGCTTGCAATAGCTACATTCCATGATTATGAAACCCGGTAAATAGACGTCAAAATTGCTTTCCTTAATGGAAATCTTCTTGAGGATGTGTACATGACACAACCTGAAGGCTTTGTCGATCTAGAAAATGCTGGAAAGGTTTGTAAGCTACAATGATCTATTTATGGGTTGAAACAAGCTTCTCAAAGTTAGAATCTCCGATTTGATGATGCAATCAAATAGTTTGGTTTCATCAAGAACAAAGATGAACCTTGTGTCTACAAGAAGGTTAGTGGGAGCACTTGTCTTCCTGGTATTGTTTGTAGATGGCATACTACTTATTGGGAATGACATTCCTTCTTTACAATCCGTAAAGACCTGGTTAGGAAGTTGTTTTTCAATGAAAGACTTAGGTAAGGCAACCTATATATTAGGTGTCAAGATCTATAGAGATAGATCAAGGAAATTGATTGGCCTAAGTCAAAGTACATACATAGCTAAAGTGCTAAAATGGTTTAGCATGCAAGAATCTAAGAAAGGGTTCTTACTTATGGGACATGGAATAAGTTTCTCAAATGAACGTTGTCCTTCGACACAAGAAGAGAGACAATGCATGAGTAAGATTCCATATGCATCAGTTATTGGATCTATCATTTATGCCATGTTATGTACTCATCCCAATGTCTCGTACGCTTTGAGCATGACGAGCAGATATCAAGTAGATCCAGGTGAACGTCACTGGATTGCTGTCAAAAATATTCTCAAGTACTTGAGAAGAACTAAGGATACATTCTTGATATATGGAGGTCAGGAAGTGCTCAATGTAATTGGTTACATCCATTCAAGCGTCAAACCGACAAGGATGATTATCGATCGCACTCAAGTTATGTGTTTTGCCTAAATGGTGGTGTTGTAAGCTAGAAAAGTTCTAAGCAGGCAATAGTAGCCGATTCTACAATAGAGGTTAAGTAGAATGCTATTTCCGCCGCAGCAAAAGAGGCTGTTTGGATCAAAAATTCATAATCGAAATTGGAGTTGTACCTAGCATTGCCAATCCAATTGAACTCTATTGTGACAACAATGAAGCTATTGTGCATGCTAGGGAACCCAAATCTCATGAACGATCGAAACATATACTTCAGTGCTTGCATCTCATCCGATAGATCATTGAGAGAGGAGATGTCAAGATATGTAAAGCACCAACTAATGATAACATCGCTGACCCACTAACGAAGCCTCTAACCTAGCAGCGACATGATCGTCATACAAGATCATTAGGTATTAGAGAGATGACTGATTGGTCTTAGTTCAAGTGGGAGTTTGTTGGATTATACCCTAAGGACCAATCATGTGATGATTGTATTAGCATACATTGTATCATTATACTTTTAATTTATGACAATTTGTTATTATTATGTTTTATTCCATAGCCCAAGAATTTAATTATTTTAAAATTATCCCTAGTCAATTGTTATCATTAATGGGACAATGATAATGCATTAAGACTCGTATGTGTATTGACTGATGAAATATGTCATGATATGAGATATCAAATCAACACATAGGTACATGTTAGAGAACTATGTACTGGATCGACTCATTATGAGAAATGCTACATGGGTTATTACATGAAGTGTCATAAGCATATCTCACAGTGATGATGGCGTAAGTGATCCTTAGACTTGAGATCATCAGAGATCTTAACATGAGGAGTTGCATGCTTTGATGCTACTAAACGTTACCTGTAAAAAGATGAACTATAAAAGTAGCAATTGGATATGCAATAAATCATGTAGTGAGACATTGAATGATCAAGATAGGATTTGCCCCTTCTAAGTAATGGGAGTGATATCTTTGGGCCCCCTGATCAAGTAAGACCATAAAATGCATGGTCGTGATCAAATAAGTAAATATGTGATATCGAACTCATTTGCTTAGATGTGTCTACTTGGGGATCAAGAAATGCAAAGATTGAAATATGCAAGTGTGACACGCTTCATGACTCGTGTTCAATCAAGATATCTAGGAAAAAATGATTGAATTACGTGGTAACATCTATCACAAAAAAATTTCGAATTACTAACATTCTTATAACTTGGGTAGCATTGATGTGTTGCTAGACAACGCTCAATGCTTATGACATAAATAGATTTTATTTCATTGCCAATGTCATAAGAATCTATTGGGTCATACACTTAAATCGTATCCAAAAGAAATGTAAAATTTATGTGATGAATTTTTGGTTAATTAAAGAATCCTATTGTGAATAGGACTCTAGAAGGTTTTCCAGTTTAAGACGGCATTTGGATTTGTGACTAGATCATTTGGGTTTTGTGTTAATAAATTTGAAATAGTTTTGGATTTATTACTTCATATGAAAACTGAAATTAGAAATCCAAAATAGAATGGGATTTTTTTTTTGGCAGTCACTGAAATTTAGAAAATTCCAAAATAGATTAGAACTTGTTATCAAGTAAAACTCTTTAGAAGAAGTTTTACCCTAATCTATTTCTATATATATTTGGACTTATAATTTCAGTAGCTACACAACCCTAACGTGAGCAACAAAATCATGTTCTTCTTGCTACATCAAAAGGCCAAAAATTAGTTTTTCTTGAAGAAGAAAAATTTTGGAGCAAAAGAAAACCCCAAAACCGATCCTTGTTGTCATGTTCAGAAAATCCTTTTCAGCTCTTTCTTGTGAAGAAACAATAACCGTCTTTTCAAGAACACAAGAAGCACTTCAGGTATTCTTTATAGAAAAATAGCAGCTGCTTCCTTGTCAAAGAAACAAGGAGAAAACAGAAGCTTGAGAAGTTTGAATAATGAAAAACCGAAAGCAGAAATTCTGTTGCTAACACTCACGAATTTTTGCTGCTTTTTTCTTTGGTTAATTGCGCGACAATTAATTTGAGAATTGGAGATGATTGTGTGGATACCATAGAGGCAAGGCTGTGCTAGTTTTGTTGGTAGTTCAACGATCAACAATCTTCGCAAGAAAATTCTACCGCTACCGATAAAGTAAAATCTTTCAGTACTGGCTTGATATCAATTCGTAACGATCTTTGGAGGAAATAAAAAATTTTAAATTTCCACTGCATGCTGTATTTGATTTCCTACACATGAGAGGTCCAACCTCTTTAAATTTTGATTAGGAGTTTCTTTTTTTAATTTCATATTTGAATTAGTATTATGTGTACGAATAAGCCTTGTAAGCTGTGGAGCATGTCATTTGTTTTGCACCTTGTTGTGTTATAAACTAGCGAGGTATGATCATCAACTTACGTTTGAGATTCGGCAATACTAGTTTTCAAAGAAATGAAAAGGTGGGAGCCTTACAAAGAGTAGCCACAAAGAATACTAAAAGGAATATTCAAGGTCGTACGAGTCCTATTCATGCACAAAATATCATCAATTTGGAAGTGTTGGTGGTTACACTTGTTTCTCTTGCAGGGAACTTGGATATAATTATTCAAATTGTCCTTGAAGGCAAGTTAATTTGTACAAGCTTTTGAGGAGTAAGAAGAAGTGGAAGAACAAGAAGGTTATTAAGGTGATTCTATATATGACGACTATGATGATGATAAACAGGAAATCGATTTACTACTTGCTAAGGGTGAGAATTTGGTTGTTCATAAAATTATGATAACACATAAAGTTGTAGAATCAAAAGATTAGAGGTGCCACAACATCCTTTGCAATAGGGTCAATTATGGAGAAAAAGTTTACAATATGATTAATAATAACGAAAGCAGTGAAAAATAGTGTCACAAGAAGTTGTGAAAAGGTTGAAAATTCCAACTAAAATGCATTTCAACTTCAACTAAAATTCATCCTCAACCTTTTAAAGTTTGGTTAAAGAAAGGCAGTGAAGTTCCTGTTACTTCTCAGTGTTGCAATGCAGATGTTTGGTATGATGTTGTTCCAATGGATGTATGTCATATATTGTTGGGTCATTCTTCGTTGTATGGGAGAGATATGATGCATTCTACAACTCCATATACTTGTAGTTTTCACAAAGATGGAAAGAATTTACTCTACATCCGATGCAAGAGGAGAAAAGGGAAATTACAAAAAAGAAAAGAGTGAACTTAGTAGTGTCAACTGAACAATTTGATAATGAACTTGAAGAAATTGGGAAAATCTATTTGATGTTGTTAACCACAGCAAATGAGACTAAAAATCAGCTTTCATACCCACAAAAAAAAATTCATGAACTTCTAGCTGAATTTAATGACTTAGTGGTAATTTGTGAAAGGAATTGCCACCAATGTATAGCCTTCAAAATGCCATTGATTTGGTACCTAGAGCTGCATTGCCAAATCAAGCAAATTATCGAATGCCACCTTTACAGTGAGTTGAAATGTAGAGACAAGTAGAGGTACTATTACATAAGGGATTGGTGAGAGAAAATAAGAGTCCATGTGCTATACCAGTATTGCTTACACCAAAAAGGATGGTTTATGGAGAATGTGTGTGGACAACCATGCAATCAATAAGATCATAGTGAAGTATCACTTTCCAATTCCAAAATTGAAAGGTATGCTAGACTCGTTGGTTGGTGCACTTGTGTTTTCAAAGATAAACAGTCTCTATTATCAAATTAGACTACAATGGTGATGAATGAAAAATAACATTTAAAACTCTAGATGGATTGGTTGAATGGCTTGTCATGCCATTAGGTATTTCCAATGCCCCTAATACTGTCATGCGAGTGATGACTTAGGTAGTCACACTTTCCATTGGATCATCTATTGTTGTTTACTTTGATGACATCTTAATATTTAGTCATACTAAAAAGGAACATATGGTGCATCATCGAAAGGTTATGGAGGTACTTCAATGTGAAAGCTTTATGTGAATATGAAGAAGTGTTCTTTCCTTTGTGATAGTTTAATATTTTTTTTGCTGATGGATTAAAGCTTGATCCAAATAAGATTAAGCTATTGATGAATGACTAGAACCCATGAATATATCTGAAATTTGAAGTTTCCATGTTTTAGCATCATTTTATCGAAGGTTTATCTTTAACCTAATTCCATTATGAGCCCTATCATTGAGTGTTTAGAAGGAGTACATTTATTGAGACTAGAGCTATAGATAAAGCTTTTGTGAACATCAAAAAGACTGTGACTCAAGCCCCTGTGCTTACATTGATATATTCTAAGAAAGCTTTCACTGTTGGATGTGATGAATCTCATGTGGGGATTGGTATAGTTCTTAGTCAATAAGGGAGACCAATAGTTTTCTTGCGAACAATCTATATTTGGTCCAATTTGAAAAAATGGCCGGTTGGATGCTGGCTTTTGGTAGGTTTCCTAGAGTATGCATTCAGCATTTCTGGAATGCATTCGCATTCATAAAATGTGAAACTAATGTACATTTTACATAAAAAAATGTTCAAATACTTTGGTATAAATAAATTAAATTAAATTACATTTTTATAATGGTAATTATTTGAATGTTTATGAAAATTATAAGAAATGCGAAAGGTCTCACAAAATAAAACTTTTAAATAATTATATGGATATAAAGTATGGATAAACTTTTAAATAATTTTACATAAAAAAATTTAAACTACCTCTGTAGAGTATTTTTTTAAATTGAAACAAATTTAGCAATGGATAAATTATGAAAAATTAATTATATGTTCATAATAAACTTTAAATAAGTAGAAATTGTATAACAAGAATTTAATAAAACAACATGAAAGTATATGTGAGTCACAAAATTTGTACATTGTTATAGAATGAAAATCAAAACCACATTCTAGAATAAATGATAAAAAAACATAATTACTTTTAGATTCTAACCATTGCATTTTACTATAAATTTTAAATAATAAAAAATAAATCTAAATGTAATTTAAGAAAGACAATGAGAGTTCTAAAGCAAATTGAATGGTCATAAAATTCTACAAAATTACATATACATTGAGGAGACATTTATAAATAATGAGTAAAGATTTTTAGAAGATTACACCTAAACTAAAGGTTTAATAACTTGTAATTGAGGATAATATTCAGGTAAATAAAACATACAACTTATAGAAAAATTGGGTCAAATAAATAAATAATATATATATATATATATATATATATATATATATATATTTACATTTTAACCATAAATTTCATTTGAAAGTAAAATTTAAATAAATCATAATAAATTTCATTTTAAAATAAAAAAAGTAATGTAAAACCTTTTAAAGAAAATTAAAACTCATGACAATATTGAAAAAAAAAAGTCTTAGAGAAAAATATTAATTAAAGCAAAATTACACTTGTATTACAGGATAACCTGTAATTTGGAAAAAATCTAATCAAAGAGTTAACGTCTGTTCTCTCTTGTATAATAATAGATAGTCTCTAATCATGTAGTCAAGTATGTGTCAACTATTTAAAATCCTTGTCGAAAGGCATTAATAATGATAAATTGCTTTAGACAAAAAAAAAATGATAAGAATATTTATAATGACAAAAAAAATGATAAGAATATTTATAGTGAAAATAGGTTGCATAAATAGGTTGCATAAACAGGTTGCATAGTACTTGAAGGTATTTAAAATTTTCTCCCTTCGTCTATATCCTGCGTAGCCTACCTTGAAGACAATTTATTATTTTTATGAAATTTGTTATGGGGGTTGAAATTTCCAGCAAAGAAACAATTTTTTTATTTGAGACCATATTATGAAACATTTCCTGCAACATAAAGATCAAATAAGCATAGAATTAATATTTTCTCAGTTTGCATACCATATAGGATGAAATTATTAGTCATACAAATGTTGTTAGATTGTATTCAATCAAGGCTATTTGGAGTTTGTACTTGTGGACTTTGTTTGATCTATATTGTAACGGAAGACATGTTTAAGTTTAAATAATTACCATTATATTAATTTTCTTTTTCATTGTATTCTAAAGTGTAAACAATGTTTAAAAAGTTCATGTGGTTCAAAGTTATTTTTTCAAGTAATAGATATTAGTTGATAAGATTAAATTCAACAACAACAACATCAACAACGTCACCCTTATCCCAAATTAGTTGGGGTCGATGTTGCCCAAAATAATTAAATAATTAAATAATAAAAAAGAAAATATAACAAAAATAAAGGGAAAAAGGTTAGGACTAGAAAGGGTAGTCAGGAACAAAAGAATTTTGCTCTTCCACCACGCTAATAACTTTCCTTCACTCTGTCCTATGACAAACTGTACGCCAATCTATTTCTCACTTCCCTAAATCTTGTTTTACTACTTTTCTTCATGTAAGGTTCGGCCGACCTCTCCCTTTCTTCTTGTCATGCTCTTTATAACAAATTTATGTTCTTACCGAAGCATCTAGGGGTCTTCGAAGAATATGCCAAAACTATCTTAATCTATGTTCTCTCATCTTTTCTTCCATTAGTGCTACTCCAACTTTTCGTCAAATATCCTCATTTCTTATCTTATCCATCCTTATCTTACCACACATCCACCTTAACATCTTATTTCCGCTACTCCTAACTTATGCTCATGTTGCCTTTGTGCTGGCCAACATTCAACTCCGTATAGTATTGCTGGTCTTATCACTGTTCTATAAAATTTTCCTTTTAACCTAAGTGGGATTTTGCAGTCACACAAAAACCATGATGCACTGCGCCATTTAATCCAATCTGCTCTAATTCTATGGGTTACATCTCCATCAATCTCTCCCTTTTTATTGCAGTATTGATCCCAGATATCTAAAAGCATCTTTCCTAGGTATCTCCTATCCGTGCATACTCATGGAATTTTCGTATCCTCGTCTTGCCGTGTCGAACTCACACCTCATGTATTTGGTCTTACTTCAATTTAATGTAAATCCTTTTAACTCCAATGTGCCTCTCCATAATTCGAATTTAGCGTCTACCCCCACCTTGATCTCATCAATAAGCACAATATCATTTGCAAATAGCATATACCATGACACCTCATCTTGGATATTCTTTGATAAGATTAAATTATTAAAACTAAATTTGATAAGCATGCAATTTATGAATTCAAAGAGATATATATAATACTTAACTAATATATTACATAAACTATTGACAAACATCTATTGAACAAAGTAAAAATATATTAAATTGTCAATGCATTATCAACCATCCATGTGTACCACAAATAATAGTTTTAATTATTCTTTTGGATTTATGCCGTGCCAAGGGTACATCTTGGTCAACATGCATAACTTGATCCCCAAAAACAGGCTCACTAGACATTCAAATCATTGTCATTTGATATTGTCATATTTAAACTAATAGTTTCTACTATATTATGGGTCATGTCAAAAGCACTAGAATGACTAGAAAAATGAACTGGAATAACAAATGGCCGAGTACTATCTGGATATATCATTGCACAATGAACTAGTGACAATAGGACTTGTATTGATATTCCGATGGTATCTAAAGGAGGAGTCTATAGCAATGATGTGCTCGCAGCAAATCCAGCAGATAGCATCACATTACTCAAAGAACCCCCAATATAAGTATCTATGACATAAAAGTCATCAAACTGATGTTCTGATTTTGATGGATGTGTTTTCTGTCACCTACCTTTCCTACATTTCGAACCATTTCTACCTTTTCTTTAAAATAAACTCCTCCATTTTCTACTTGTATACAATGGACAACCCAAATCAAATTTATATGCTATAGATAAAGATAGGGTAATACACATTTTAGAAGATTTTACATTAACAAATCAAATTTATTATTCTTTTTTTTTACCAGAAATCAGTAATTGCATTAACTCTTAAAAATTAGCCTTTACAAGCAATGTCCCTCAAAATTGGACTCTTCTTGGCACTATATCTGGCTAAGACTACATGACCACATGTCAATACCTCACATACCATCCTCTAACCCACAAAATACAGGACAACCAAAATTTATAAACAAAATATAGACAACATTCATCAAAATAGGATCAAAAAATCGACTACATCAATGTCTTGTGCCACGATTCATCCCCTAGTCAGCCGCTGATCTCCATCATGATCCTAGCTAACTCAGACTTGTTTCCTGAAACTCTAACCACGCCTGCCTTGCCAACTCCACAACTTCCTTCTCACACATCCATTCTCTCTGAAATACCTCCCGATTGTGAGCCTTCTAGATCAGCCACAAAATATAAGCTGTAAATTGTGCTTTATCCTTCCAAAAAACCTCTCTTTGCCTAAAGCTCAAATCTTGCCACCACTCCTGAAACGTTTCTTGCTGCTGTCCAAGCTTAGCCCAACCCACCTGAGCCAGCTTCCAAATGGTTCTAGCTCGAGAGCAATTAAACATAATATGTTCCATAGTTTCATCCTCTTGATTACACTGGACATATTGACTCCACCTGCATCTTTCTCAAACTCAGCTTAGCATTTACTGGCAAGATATTATGACAACGGCATATAAAAATGTTTAACCTTATCAGTGACCTTGAGTTTCCAAGTGGCTGCCCACATGTGGTGTTGTCGCTCTCGAGCATTACTGCATTCAGGCTGTTGCTCTGCCAACTGCCCATCCCGCTGCTATTTAAAATATGTTGCCCGGACTGAATAAACATGTTGAGGAGTTACGAAGCTCCTATCTAGCCTGGCCAAAACATTATGCTGTGTCTCATAACCTCCCTATTCTCAAATTAGCCTCCTTACCCCCAGCGACCGCTTCCAAAGCCAAGACCCCTGCTTCCTCTCTTCCGCTAGCAACAAATGAACAATGGGAAAATACTTTGCCTTGAGTACACTTGCTAGATTTATATCAAGTATTTTAATGTTATTATTGGGCATTTATATTTGTTTAATATCAAACCTTCTTGCAATTTTTGATTTTGAAATTGAGAATCATCATTAGGGCAATAAAGCAACGAAAAAGCCAAGAATCAAGCAGCCATTCAAGTTCGCAAAAGAAAAAATTCAACAAGGAGTTCAAAAACTTTCAAAACTTATAGTTATGATGGAACTGTTGCTACTAATGCACCCATTGCAAATATTGTAGAAATTTTTTATATATTTAAACAGACTAGTGTAACTAATGCGCAAATCCATTAAGGCTTTTCCCTTTTTATTTGAAAAAAATAAAGCAAAAACATAATTAAATTCTCAATCTACTGGCTATATTACAACATGGGAGCAAATGGTTCAAGTCTTATTAAGTACATATTTTTCTCCTAAAATTGCAATACAGCGTAGTAATACTACAAATTTTGTGTAGATGGATTTGGAGAACCTATCCAAGGCAAGGGGAAGATACAAAGAGACAACATTTCGCAGACGCTCACAACCATAGTTTCCATGTATGGCTGAAGTTCAAATTTCTCACAATGGTTTTAATGCAGAAATAAATCAACAATTGATGCTACATCTAGAACATTTATGAAGAAAGCACCTTGAAAAGGCTTAAGATCTTTTAGAGAATATGGCTGCAAATGACTACCAAAGATTGAATGAGCCAAAGAAGCTTGTTGATATCACGACTTTGAATACTCGACTGTAAGCTTTGAACAAAATCCTGTTTGCACGTAATATTATGGTTATTGTCTAGAATCTAATTATCTGTAATCTTTGTACTGAATAGCACCGTAGTATGTGCTATCATTACGGTAATCCATTTGCCATATTTCAATCTCCTATAAATAAATCCTTGAATTTTATAGAAAACCAATCAAGATCAACAAATAATAAGCTTTATAGTACTAGAGCTATGGATTGACTAATTAACGGGTCAACTGGTTAAAACTAGTCTGATTAATCGATTTTTACACATAAAATATATAAAATCAGAACTAGGCCGATTGGCCGACCAGTTAACTGGTTTCGGTTACAATTGGTATCAGTTGGAATCAAAAGCCCAAATTTTCTATATCTCAAAAATGAAAAAGGTCCAATTTATAATCATTAATTAGATCCGGGCCAAATGTGTACAGGCCCAAAAATAATGAAAAGTCCAATTTGTAATTACTAAAAATCTTATCTCTTTTTCCTCCTCACCATAAACCCTTTGTATTATTCTTCAAAGTCTGCCCTTTTTTCGCCATCATCTACTCATTTCTATCCATTTGCAAACATTCCGACTACTGCTAATGTTTTGTACTTGTACAAATCTAACCCAATTTAATCCTTTTTTAAAATATATATATATTTTTTATTGTTAGGACCCTCAAAAAACCCACAAATCTTTGCTACTTTTTATGCTTGGAATTTAGAATTTCAAAATAAATACAATTTATCATGAACCCACAATAGTAGCAACATCCACCACCACAATCACAAGCTTAGCTGCAAGCTCAACCACTGCCACCGCCGGTGGTGGTTCAACTCCAACTCCCCTTGGTGACACAACCAACTCCGCTATAGCAACAACCTCCAGGAGTCAGGATGCTTGCAACATCTTTACTTTGATTCAGTAGTTTAGCCAAGTGGTTAACTCTACCCCTAACCTAGTTTTTGTTCCTGTCGTCACCAACAAACTTCCACCTTATGCTTAGGTTTATGTGAAATCCTTTTGAATTTTTTTTGGATCTTGATTTGAAATTTGTGTTCTTAGAATTTATTTGTGGTTGTGCAAATCATAACAGAGGCTATACACAGATTGAGCAAAAAAGCCATGGGCAAGTATATTTAACGAGTCTACTCCAACTCCAACTCCAATTTATGAATTAAACTAGTTAAATCTATTGAATTTACAATTTAAACCGATTAAATCAGTCAACTGGTTTAACCAGTTAATCAATACGTGAACAATATCGGTTAATCGGTTAAATTAGAAATACAAAATCTTAAACTGAGAACTGAATGGTTAATTGGTACAAATTAACCAATTTTCAATTAGACCAAACCAGTTAACCGATTACGGACCAGCCCGGTCTGTTGACCAGTTTGGATGACCGGTTGCACAAGCATACTTTATACTCCTAGTTAATCCTGAACTAAACTTCTTCGAAAACAAATCTTAAAATGTAGTGTCTAAAAGTATTCCTATCACGGGGTCTAAATATCACCACTACAAGGTGACCAAATTGAGAGGAAAAGGGGAAAAAACTAAAACAAGTTATATTCCAAAAATTGGAGAGAAAGCTTTTAATGAAAACATGGTTGCTTTAATTATGTACTTTTATTACCAGTTTGGTACACCTCGCAACATTTTTACCTATCTGTCTCAAAAAAACAGTTTTTTTTTTAAAAAAAATTGTCTCAAAAAAAGAACCCACTTTTGGAGTTTGTACTATCCGTACTAAGTATAATAATGTAAAACCCAATTTAAAAATTAAGGATAAAAATATAAAATTATACATTTAATTGTGTATTAAATGTATTGTACCTTACAATTTTAAAAAAAATTATACCAAATCTAAAGTGAACACTTTTTTTTTGATATGGAGGGAGTAGTTAATTTAGCATACAACTTCAATTAAATAATGGGATTTTTTGTGCCCTATGCTTTATAATTTGTTCTTTAAATATTTTATTGTCTCCACTTTGACACAAATTTCTCAATCCATAGTACTAATCAAATCTGATACAATCATTTCAATTTGTTTGAAAGAAAAAAAGGAATATCTATACCTAAATATTAATACGAATTGATATGAATCTCAATGACCGGCAGTTCACAATTGGGATAATAAGTAATTATCGAATAAACAAAACATCACATAAGGATTTCATTTTATGTTTATGAATTGCTCATTTCAAATATTAATTTTAAATAAGTCATATTTTGCTCAAACCAATAAATAGAGCTGAGGTTATAGTTAAAGCTGCTAGTAGAAAACCAAAATAACTAATTATAGTAAGCATTAACGGGCTAAACCAAAGTGAACTCTTAGCTTAATCATCCAACCTCGGAAAGGCAGTAAAAAATGATGCCTGGATCGATCTTAGGATCTAAGGGGACCAAGCCCAGTCCAAAATGACATTGGCTCAAGAGTCAAGATAAAAGACTCACTCAATAACTATACCTGTGCAGTAGGGGCTAACCATTTTGAACTCCAAACTCATACCCGGATAGGGTCGATCTACTGAATCAGATTGGTTTGAGTCACAATGAATCAGATTGATTTAATTTTAAAAATATTTTAAATCAAATCGGATTGAAAGCGATTTGATCTTATCTAAATTAAAGAATTCGGTTTCTATTTTAAAACCCTATTTTTTTTGTTTGCCGCCTACTAACTTTCTTCCTTTCTCTACCATCGCCTGCCTCCCACTGTCCTCCCTTTTCTTGTCGCCGCCCGCTGCCCACCACCCTACCTTTGCAGTCACCATCCACTTTTAGTTGTGACCGCCACCCAAAGGAGCAATTTACTAGTTTTTGTCCCTCATGCCTCTGCGAGCAGTTAACTACCCTCAACCAATCCTCTTCAAATCCTTCCTCCCCGTCCACCCTCCACCTCCTCCTTCTCAGTCGCTACCACCCTAAAGTCCCTCTTCTCCTTCTCTTCCTCTAAGCCTTCCACCTCTTTTCCTGCTACCACTACCAACCCTCCACCTCCAAAACCACCCAATAAGCCCACTTCGTTCTTCCTAAAGCTGATGCACCAAAAGTCATTCTCCGCCTCCAAGCACGAGGGTTTAGGCTTGAATTTTTTAGGTGCTTTTGAACCTCAACAAAATTCCTACAACATCTGGGTCCGTATCACCCTCTAGTGCCTCTTCTCCCTCGATGACAACTCAGAAAATACCTCCACTAGTAAACCCTCTTCTACACTTTATAATTGTGTATACCTTGGAGATTAAATTTATATTTTTACTTCTTGAAAAAAAAAAGAGAACAAAACGGATCGAATCTGATTCGATCTAAAATATTCAAATCGATTTCATATTACGATCCAAAAATTCGGATCAAATTAGATCAACTTGGGTTCAAATCGGATCAATTATTTGAACAGCCCTATCGATCCATCTATCAATGGACATAAAACGGAAACTGCACATCGTGAGGTAATATTACTTAATAGCTGGAAACATCAAATGCAGGATTTGAAAAATTCCAAATAATTACCATGCAAAAAGGATTTTGATTTGCCAAATTGAGATTTTTTATTTTTTTTGAAAAAATATTGAAAACAAACAAAAGTCTTTAGTTTGTTAGGGATATATCCATCCACAAATTATAACGGTAATCCATAGTTCTTTAAAATCATATCCTACTTTTTGAGTAAAGTGTATGCAAAAATATTTCAGAGGTACATTTAGTTAACCCTATCTTTTTGTTTTCGGATGGCCAAAAAAATTATCTTGAAGACTACCAACACGAATTTGTTACAAAGGATCAATGTTAAGCAGCTTCTCAAATAGATGACCACATAATATGATGTATAATAAGAAACAGTTTCTAGATAAGGTTTGGTGAGAAGAATTTGCTTTACAACAGTACAATCCCCAGGCATGAAGTCACTATTAGATCCTGCACTTCCAATATGTGGATGAATCTACTTGAAAGCCACCTACCACTTTCAGGATTTCAGATGTGAAAACTGCTATTTATCATCGAAAAATTGGTTTTAAATTGGATATATTTTGTACAGATTTAGTTTGAGTTTAATAAATATTAAAAGCAGTTTAATAAAAATTAAAAGCAGTGTAACAAGTCAAGAAAGCCCCTCCTATTTGCTTATTATCTAACCTTCTCAGAGCTAATGTCACGCAGCTGGCTTAAAATTTCGGCAAAATCTGAAGGCGGCATTTGGGAAAAATTCATGTTCTCCAGAGTGTATGGGTGTATAAATCTAAAAGAATACACCAGAAAGAAATGGAAAATGGAAAAAAGAAAAGAATAAAAAAGTATTAAGTGAATACCCAAGTACTTTGTTGTAAAACTCAAAGGAACAGGCATGAGATATGTTTATTACCCCAGAGATAGAGCATGGAGGCAAGGTCTTTCCAGTCTAGAAATTAGTTGCTGAAGTTTCTCCCGAAAGCAAGTTGGGGTCCTTGGAAGAATCAATGAGAGGGCCATGCCCTTGGTTCCACCATAAAGTTCATCTCCCAACAGTGGAACTCCGAGGTACTTTGCATGTACCCTTATCTGTGATTTATGCATGCAAAAGAGATTTTTTTTTTTTTTTTTTTGCCAGAAAAAAGGAAATAGTGAAACTAAGTAAGAAGAAGCTTAAGCAAATACTTAAATCATGCAAAAAGCTGCAAAGCATCACAGACTCAACACAGAAATCTTGTTCCACCTGAACATCCATAAGTACATAATCTAGCAAATGTCCACCAAGAAAAAACATGCAATAATCCTACCTCCGTTGATCCAGAAACATATACACCAAGATTCAATTTCTATATGTTCCAGAAGCCATTATTGGAAAAGACCGAATGGCCATATGTACTGTTGGAAGAGAGAGAGAGAGAGAGAGAGAGAGAGAACTAAGAAGTATCATCATTTTAGAGGTTTTGCTCCAACAAAATTTTCATTTTCTTAACCCGTTTAATGCTCGACCATGACTATTTACAAATGGAAAGCAAATTTTGCCTCAATGAAAGATGTCAAAGAGGTGCCTAGGGATTATTTGAGGTAATGATGGTTTTCTGCTAAGGATTATGCCTTGAGAAATCCACATTCCATCTGCAATAAATAGTATCTACTTTCAAGAGACTAGCTTACCTGATGGGTGCGCCCAGTTTCTAGTCTCCATTCAACCAGTGCAGAACCACCACCAGCAAGTGTTTCAATTACTCTATACCTGATAGGAAAAAAGAGTAAATAGAATAACAACAGCCTAAAAGAATTGGGGAAATATATGAGCTCAACTCAACTGTTAGTTAATAAACACAAAAGTGTAACGGACAAG